>BSBN01000460.1:0-2400000 GCA_027924645.1 Cunninghamia lanceolata
GAGAGATGGATAGGTAGAGAGAGAAGAGACATATAGGAGAGATAGAGGAGATAGAGGGTGAGTGAGATGTCCAGAGATATAGAGAGATTGAGAGGTAGATGGATGGTAGAGATAGGGAGATAAGGGAGAGATAGTGAGGTAGAGGTTTAGGGGCATTATTTAGGGTTTAGGGGTTTGGAGAGAAAGAGACGGGTTTAGGGTCTAGGGGTTAGGGGTCAAGGTTTAGGGGGATTATTTAGAGTTTATGAGTTTAGAGTTGCTCAAGTTGAGGCTTTAGGGTCAGGGTTTAGGGGAATTACTTAAGGTTTAGGGTTTAAGGGTTAGGGATTAGGGTTTAGGGTTTAGGGTTTAGGGGTTAGGGGTTAAGGTTTAGGGGTTTAGGGTTTAGGGGTTAGGGGTTAGGGTTTAGGGGTTTAGGGTTTAAGTTTTAGAGGATAGAGAGACAAGACTAATAGAGATTGGGAGAGAAAGAGGAGATAGAGGGGAGAGATAAGGAGATAGAGAGTGAGGGACATGTCCAAAGACATAGGGAGAGAGATTGAGAGGTAGAGGGATGATACATATAGGGAGATAGGGGAGAGATATGGAGATAGAGGTTTAGGGCTACTTGGGTTTAGGGTTTAGGGGTTAAGGTTTAGAGGTTTAGGGTTTAGAGTTTAGAGAGAGAGGACTGATAGGGAGATAAAGAGGAGACCAAGGGGAGAGATAGGGAGATAGAGAGTGAGGGACATGGCTAGAGATATAGGGAGAGAGATTGAGAGGTAGAGGGATGACAGAGATAGGAAGATAGAGGTTTAGGGTTTAGGGGTTAGGGGTTTAGGGAGAGAGAGAGAGAGCGAGGTTTGCTCAAGTTTACGGTTTAGGGATTAGGGGTCAAGGTTTAGGGGCCTTATTTAGGGTTTACGAGTTTAAGGTTGCTCAAGTTTAGGGTTTAGGGGTTTATGGTTACTCGGGTTTAGGATTTATGGTTTAGGGTTTAGGAGTTAGGGGTTAGGGTTTAGGGTTGCTCAAGTTTAGGGTTTAGGGTTTAGAGGTTAGGGTTTAAGGGTTTAGAGTTTAGGGTTTAGAGAGAGATAGAGAGATGGGATCAATAGAGATTAGGAGAGATAGAGAATACAGAGCAAAGAGATAGAGAGATAAAGAGTGAGGGACATGTCCAGAGACATAGGGAGAGAGACTGAGAGGTAGAGGGATGATATAGATAGAGAGATAGGGGAGAGATAGGGAGATAGAGGTATTGTTGGCAACATAGTCAAGAGACACTACTGATATGATGTTTTCATTGATGGAAACAACCTAACATGTTTGGAGATAACTCTTGTGACAAAGTTGTGCGTAGACTTTTGGTCTGGAAAGACTAACTTAGCCAAAATTGACTAAGTACTGACAGGGTATCAAGACAGTGATAGAAATTTAGTTGATACTCCTCTACTATTGAAGATCATGTTATGCAGTTCTAGTATGTTACTCACAACTATGTGGTGATGTCATGGTCCAGTGTTCAAGCCCTGATTTCCTCCATAAGTCATATGGTGAAATTTCTAAGTCTGAGTGAACAGAGTTAAGTCAGAAATAGTGCAAAGTACCTGAGTAGTTTGGTTCGCATTCCTCTGCTAATGAATATTTTGATTTACGGTTTTAAGGAATTGAAGATACATGTCATGACCATCTAAATCCAAATTTGTAGAGCTTGAAGTTCATCGGTTCACATTCTACAGGTTCTCTAGTATCGACTTTCAAGTTAATAGTATTTCTTTGTGATAGAACACCAGTTCTAAGATCCACATTTCAATATCAAAGAGTATTATGCTCTGTGGTTCTAGTATGGTATGATAAGGTATGAAGTGGTCCATAATGAATTTTGGTTATGAATTTCAAAGTCTCATATGGCTCACAATGAAGGTTATGTTATGACAGTCAAGCTAGTTGCGTGTACACTTAAGGGTTAAGCCAATAATCATGTTAGATCGATATGCGGTGATGGTATATGATTGGAATCATTAATCTAAGTGGTTCTATAATAAGTCTAGACTCATATGAAGATCCTTCCATAATTGATTGAGTCTACATTGTTGTTTGGGCTCAATAATAGGCCGACAAGGTATAACTTGAATATAAAATCTTTATCTTTTGCATGCCAACCTAGTTTGAGGAAATTCTTGATACGGATATATATACTCAATAGATTTTGACTTTGGAGGTATGAATGTGAGTGAACAGGGTGCAAATTCAATGTGTGTGTGATCTAAGGCAGTTTTGTGACCAGAAAAGGATAGTAAGGACAGAAGAGCAAAGTTTATGTGAAGTAGTGTAGAAAAAGTAGAGTAGACATTATGAAGAAATTTGAGTCTGTATACTGAGCTAAATGGAACTACACCTCAGCATTTTGTAAATGCACTTGTAGTATTTTTCTTCTGGTAGTGAGACATTCCTTCTCTATCTTCTCTTCTCTTCTCTTCTCTTTTGGCAGTGAGCCTATTGCAGTGAGCACTTCTTTGGACAATGAGTCCTTGGGCAGTAAGCCCTAAGGCAGAGAGCCTTCATGTAATTTAGTTTTGATATCATAATATATTGTGATCTAACACTCACTGTGGTTTTTCCCTTTTTGGGTTTTCCACATAAAAATCCTGGTGTCTATGTGTTATGTCTTTATGGTTGTTGTTCTTATGTTATTCTTCTTTCATGTTATTGAATTTGGTAATTAGATTAATGGACATGTAAAGAAGTGGTTTTTTGGACTACTAATTCACCCCCCTCTCAATATTCCTTGTATTTAACAATTGGTATCAGAGCAAGGTTCCTTGGAAGAAGTTTAACATCTTGAGGAAGATTTGAGAAAGAGTACTCATGGTAGCCAGAAGGTATCCTGCTCCAGGTAGTGTCACAATTGATCAAGAATTGAAAATAGCCCTTAAAGATCTTGATAAGTATGAAGCAGATATCTAGAATTTGAAAGAAAATGTCAAAGAAGTAGATGAATGCATCTTGAAGCTAAGAGAGCAAGTTAATAGATTAAAGGATAGGAATAGAGAGCTAAGTGAACAGTTGATTGAAACAAATGAAACCCTAAATAATTCATCAAGGTTGGTTGAAGAGAATGAAAAAGATGAGGAACATTTGAATCAAATGTTGAAAGACAAATCTGAAGAATGCGAAAAGTTGGTAAAAGATATTATACTTCTAAAGTTTGATTTGGAGGTGGCAAACAGTTACAAAGAAAAGTTTTAAAATAAGCTCTACAAAGCTTGATGAGTTGCTTGGTAGTCAGAAAAATCTAGATGATAAGAAAGGTTTGGGATTTGAAAAAGGAGAAAGTTCTAATTTAGGTCAAGAAAACATTGAGATGAGGAAAAACAAAGGCAACGAGTTCAAGAATCAAAGAAGAGGACCTAGAAGACCTCTAGTTAGGCAACCAAATGCTCAAAGGTACCCATCTTTCAATGGCTATTGTATTAAATGCAATAAGTATGGTCATAGGGCTACTCAATGCAGGAGTAGAATAAATCAGAATATTCCATCTTTCTGTGGTCAATGTTTCAATTGCAAAAGAATTGGTCACATGGAAAGTGAATGTAGAAGTGTAATGAGGAATGGTTTTAACAATACACAATCCTTCGATAGAAGATGCTTTACATGCAATAGATTTGGGCATATGGATAACCAATGTAGATCAAGGATAAATCCAATCAATAGAAGGAATCAAGGATAGAGGAATATTGTGTGTTACAATTGCAACAAACCTAGACATGTGGAAAAATTCTATAGAAGCAAGAATGTGAAAAGAAACTACTATGCAGAAGAGAAGAAAACAGAGAAGAGAGGAGATAAAGGAAAGAATAAAGTGGATCCGGCTGAAACCAAGAAAGAGATAGGAAAGATCTAGATCAAGAAAGATGTGATTGAGGTCAAGGAGGGATCCACAATAGCTTTTGGTGTAGATACTTCCGCTGGGAAGTAAATTGGGAGCTTTGGCTCAAGGGGAGCAGTATTGAAAATCATAATCCCCTAGCCAGATAGTTAGTGCTGGGATTCAGCATGAAGATATGATGAAAATCTTTATATGATAGATCTTTTGAATGAAATTCTAGTAGTAAAGGTTCAAATGTAGAGCATTGCGGAGCAATCCTAATCGACTGTATTCTACAGTGAAGAGTTTGACAGCTTTTGGAAAATAAGCATTTATGACGACTAGGTTATCATAACAAGGGTTAAAAAGGAGCTTATTTGACAAACAATTCACTTTGCATTCTAGCTATCAAGTGTCTAATAGAAACTGAAGAAGAATTCTAAGTGATACATCAATGATTCCTAGATATTCAAAGCAACTCAGAGTGATTCAAGAAAAGAAAACCTTATTTTGGCATAAAATCGTATTTACAGTTTAAACCCTATTGTGAATTTGTTTAAATCTTTGCAAAAATGGCAACTCCACAAGTTGTTAATATCACTGAGCAAGCTCAGTCAAAATTCAAGAAACATCCTTAGAAATCAACAAAATTTGATCCAATGGGTACATTTTTCGGGCATACCATATGGAGTGATGCATCTGGAGGATGTTAGGGCTTACCTTCATGTTTCCCTAGAAGAACATGGTGATAGAAAATTCTCATATTTATATCTAAAACATTTAAGTGGTGATAAATTTGAGTTAAAGGAAGACTACAAGGCTTTGGAAGAGAAGAAATTCATTTAGTACAGAGACTTCCCTATATTTATGAAAGATGAATAGGGTTCGGTATGTGTTGAGCAAGATTCACGATGAGTTCATGTGGCTCAAAAAGCCCTTTAAGATCACCAAGGATTCAATCAGAGTTGTGACAGAACTAAATTCTATCGGTAGTGTGCCCTTGTTAAAAGCTATGAAAAATAGCACTGTGATAGAAGCAACCGGAGCCCAATTCAACAAGAGGGCATTAACAGTTAATGACATTACAAACCATGTAGTGAAGTTTTCATCAATGGTAATTGGATATAAGATTTACTTCACCAATAGGGAGAACTCTATCTCTAGCATAGCTATCTACACTACTTACCAGATGATTAAGGAGAATGCAGACTATGATCTCTGTAAGTTGCTTCAACTACAACTAATGGAAAACTTGAAGAATCTAACAAAGGAGAACAAATACCCATTCAAATTTTATATGTTGATCATTTTCTTATTCCTTTACTTCATGCATGAATTACCCAAAATGAAAAAACTATTATGGTTAAACAATCAACTAGTTACAGTGCAAATTAGGGATCATTTAAGAAACATAGGAAGCTATGAGGAACAAAACATAGCCCTATTGGGCTATTTCAAGAATTTCCAGAGAATTATGCAATCTAGGGAAAGGATTCCCAAGGGAATTGTTGAAAAATACAAGAATGGCATATGCTTCATGGTAACAAAAGACCAATGCATGATGGAGGTTGTTGAGCCTAGAATAATATGGGTTATGTCAATGGGGTATGAAGTAGATGGAATAATACTGGATAATTATGCCCAACACATGTTAAGCAAACCCAGGGACCCCAAAGAAGAAAGATTTGGGACCTATGAGGAGTTATCAACAAAAGTCCATGTTGAATAGAGAATGCCATAAATTTAGAAGGCAAGGAAAAGAGTTGAAGAATATGCCCAAAGTCAGGGATTTACAAAAGAACAAATCTTAGAAGCAAGAGAAAAAGCTCAAGCAGATAGGGCATCAAAAGAAAAGAAGGAAAGTGAACCGGTCAAGGCTCCGAAAGAGCCTAAGAGGAAACCAAAGAATCCAATAGTGACTAAAAGGAGAACTAGTCGAGGTTCTACCTCTATAGAAGCTGCATCTATATCCTTCGGTCCCACACCCTCTGCAAGTGTGGAAGCCCCTACAACAAGTCATAAGAGAAAGAAGACAAAATCTAAAAGAATGCATGTGAGCATAAGAATTGATGAGGAGGAAACATAATCAGATGAGGAGGTTAAGAAAATAAAAGTTAAGTCAACTGAAACCTCTAGTAGCAAGCCAGACAAACCCTCTGATAGAAAAAGAAGCAAAAAGGAGAAGAAACTAGAGTCTAAAGAGACAGAGGCCACTATAAGCCTTGAAGATATCCTAAAAGCCATAACAGTTGATGGCAATTTGAAACCTATAGCCCAATTGTATGTTAACTATGATGATGCAGACAAAAACATCATTGAAACTGTTGTCATCAAATACTTGGACATATACAATGAAGCCCTCATTGAGATAATTGTTGATCTCCCAGACAGCTTGGGTAGTATAATGTCTACAAGGAAAGAAGCTGCTAGAGCAAAGGACATTGAACTTAGAGAACATACACTAATAAAGCTATGGCCTAAGATCACTCAAGAAGAAAAGGCAAAAGTCTCCAAAAAGCTTCATGAAAAATTTAGAACAAAGAGAAGGATGAACCCTCTCATGTCAAATGACATTGATAAGGTAGTTAAAGAGACTGAGAAAATCACTTTGAGAGTTTTGAAGGAATTTCATCTCCCAACCATATATGATAATGAAAAAACAAGTGTCGGAGATGATACATCTGCTCTACTACTATGAACCAAGGGATAGACAAAAATTATGAAGAGATAAAGGAGAAAGAAGATCAAGCCCCTACTACTGATGGCCTATACACAACTGACAAGGAGAAAACTGAGACAAGTCTTCCTCCAGATCAACAAACTGATGATCAAGAAAACAATGAGAAGACTGGTGAGTTGAACAAAATTGATGATCAAGAATAGGAACAAGCTGAGAAAAGCACTTCACCATAAAATAACATTGATCAACAAGAGAATATGGACCTGGAACGTCCTGAGTAGAACAAAGAAGAAGTGTCTGATGAAAGGACAAGAGACATTGTTGCTGACACTATTACTAAAGACCCTATTGAATTGGTAAGGGAATTTCTTGAGAAACAATAGGAAAGTCAAATGTTGGAATCAAATGAGTTGCTACAAAGTCCCATAATCATGGCATCTATGTCCCTATTACAAAAAATGAAACTTGGGATAATTTTTCATGCAAAGGCACAAGAAGAAATGTTGAAGTCACATTTACAGGACAGTGAACTGATTGGTGAAGCATCTAGTATCCTAGAGAAGTTGATGCCTTCAAACCAAAAAGATACCTCATTGCCACCAACAGATCAACTCAAGGGACTAATAAACTCAGTAAGTACACATTTTGAGTCATTTGAAAAATCTATAGAAATAAAAGTTAGAAAAGAATATAATGAGAAAAGGTTAGCTAAATTAAAGACCATGATGAAAAATGATAAAATTCTGCTAGACAATGGAATCAAAAGTTTAGAGAAGGCTATTAAGGAATCATATGATATATAGAATTTTTTCTTATCATGGCCAGAAGTTACAAAGGAGTTAGAAGAAAAAATCAAGGATTTGGAACTCCAATTGCTAAATATCTCTAAGTCATATGATCCGGTAGCTAAATCAATAAGGAGTAAAGAGATACAAGTTGTAAACATCCACAATGACTTATGCAATTTGATGAAGAATGAGGAAAGAAGTTAAAAATAGGTTATGCCAGTTAAGAGGGTTGATAAGTCCTAAAATAGATTCAATGACTAATCTTGCAGAAGAAGCTTTGAAAGTAAAAGCAATAATTGATACACCCTCAAATGTGCAGAAGGCAGAAAAATTAGTTTTTCTAATAAATGGTCACATTTAAATTTTGAAGAGTACATAGAATAGATGGGATGGAAAGTCATCTCTGGTAAAGACCATTTATAATGATATTCTACCTCCTACAACTAACTAAGATGGAAGATTGTACCTGTACATATGTGGCAGAGTATGACAATTTTAAATTTTTGACACAATTTTGCTACGTGTACATACACCTTTACCATTGATGTCAAATGGGGAGAAGAAGATCCAGTGAAAAATGGCCAAACATCTCAAGGAAAGAAGAAAAATAGAGTGTATATAGTAAGGGGGAGTAGATAAGCATTTTTCACTAAGTGTTGCCATCAATGCCAAATAGAAAAATTGTTGGCAACATAGTCAAGAGACACTGCTGATATGATGTTGTCATTGATGGAAACAACCTAACATGTTTGGAGACAACTCCTGTGACAAAGTTGTGCATAGCCTTTTAGTCTGGAAAGACTAACTTAGCCAAAATTGACTAAGTACTAACAGGGTATCAAGACAGTGATAGAAATTTAGTTGATACTCCTCCGCTATTGAAGATCATGTTATGTGGTTCTAGTATGTTACTCATAGCTATGCAGTGATGTCATGATCTAGTGTTCAAGCCTTGATTTCCTCCAGAATTCATATGGTGAAATGTCTAAGTCTGAGTGAACAGAGTTAAGTCAGAAATAGTGCAAAGTAGCTGAGTTGTTTGGTTCGCATTCCTCTGTTGATGAATATTTTGATTTGCAGTTTTGAGGCATTGAAGATACATGTCATGGGCATCTAAATCCATATTTGTAGAGCTTGAAGTTCATCAGTTCACATTCTACAAGTTCTCTAGTATTAGCTTTCAGGTTGAGAATATTTCTCTATGATAGAACAACTGTTCTAAGATCTACATTTCACTATCAAAGAGTATTATGCTCTGTGGTTCTGAAGGTATGATAAGAGGTCCATAATGAATTTCAAAGTTTCATATGGTTCACATTGAAGGTTATGGTATGACAGTCAAGCTAGTTGCGTGTGCACTTAAGGGTTAAGTCGACAGTCATCTTAGATCGATATGTGGTGAAGGTATATGATTGGAATCATTAATCTAAGTGGTTCTATAATAGGTTTTGACTCATATGAGGAGTCTTGTATAATTGATTGAGTCTGCATTATTGTTTGGGCTCAATAAGAGGCTGACAAGGTATAACTAGAATATACAAGCTTTATCTTTTGCATGCCGACCTAGTTGATAGATTTCAGCTTTGGAGGTATGAATGTGAGTGAACAGGGTGTGAATTCAATGTGTGTGTGATATAAGGCAGTTTTGTGACCAAAAAAGGATAGTAAGGGCAGAAGAGTAGAGTTTATGTGAAGTAGTGCATAAAAAGAAGGGTAGACATTATGAAGACATTTGATTCTGTATACTGAGCTAAATGGAACTACACCTCAGCATTCTGTAGATGAACTTGTAGTAGTTTTCTTTTGGCAGTGGGACATTCCTTCTCTATCTTCTCTTCTCTTCTCTTTTGGAAGTGAGTCTATTGCAGTGATCACTTCTTTGGATAGTGAGTCCTTGGGTAGGGAGCCCTAAGGCAATGAGCCTTCGTGTAATTCAGTTTTGATATCATAATATATTGTGAGCTAACACTCACCGTGGTTTTTCCCTTTTTGGGTTTTCCACGTAAAAATTCTGGTGTATATGTGTTATGTCTTTATAGTTGTTGTTCTTATGTTTATTCTTCTTTCATGTTATTGAATTTGGTAATTGGATTAATGGACATGTAAAGAAATGGTTTTATGGAATACTGATTCACCACCCCCTCTTAGTATTCCTTGTATTCAACAAGTTTAGGGTTTCTTGGGTTCTAGGTTTAGGGTTGCTTGGTTTAGGGTTTAGGGGTTAGGGGTTAGGGTTTGGCGGCATTATTTAGGGTTTATGGTTTATGGATTAGGGGTTAAGGTTTAGAGGTTTAGGTTTTAGAGAGGGAGAGAGAGGACTGATAGGGAGATATAGAGAAGATCAAGGGGAGAGATAGGGAGATAAAGAGTTTAGGGTTGCATGTCAAAAGTAGTCTCTCTCTCTCTTTGTATATATATATATTCCCCTCTTTACCTCCTACCCTCTCCCTCCCCTCTATACCTCCTACCCTCTCTCTCACACCTCTATTCCTCCCTCCCCACATTCCATGCACTTAAAACCCTTATAACTTTCCATGCATGAGTACAACACTTAAGATTTTCCATGCATGAAAGCACTTAAACTTTCCATGCATGACAAAATGTGCTTGCATTATAACATGAGTATCTTTTGGTGAACCAAAAGAAATGGAAAAAAAACATATGGGATCCATGATTCAGTCCCACATGCTCTGTTAATCCTTGCTTTTCATGCACTAAACAACAAAATGATTTTTTATGGTGTTGACATTTTGACAATCATTGTTTGTTTAATCCACCACCTTTTTTTGTTTTTTCAACATAGAAGAAGCAAATTGGATGCTTTTAGATAGAAATTGATTATTTAATCTAATAGTTTCATGTTTCATATTGTTTCAATGCTAATTTTCATGCATTTAGATTGAATTTGATGATATATGTTTGTTTTTTTCTTAATTTTCACTAATCCTATTAGAGTTATATAGAATTCAACATTGAATACGAAGGAGCTTGACAAAAAGATCAATTTTTTGAGGATTTTGAAGTCAATTTTTTTAGGATTGGGTAACTCAAATCTCAAAATCTAATGTATGTTCTTTATGTATTCATTTACTTCACTTTATGATTATGTTAAAACATGAAATCTTATGTTATAGGATAGTCATGAGCGAAGTGAGAAGATTATCATTTTGATAGGTTAAATTATCATGAGAAAGTGAAAATTTATATTTATTTGAGATAACAATCTATGACAACAAGCCATATCACCATGGGAAGGAAATCGTCAAGATAGTATTGGTATATATTTATGAAGGGAGTCTTATCAACATTCAAGGATAATCCTAAACTATAGCAAGGCCATGGAAACACTTTCACTATGAAGTAGATGTGTAACCACATGTTGGTATTATCCTGATTCAAACACTAACCTAAAAAATTAGAAGGATACTAAGGTAAATCATGTTAGTCAATGAATTATCATCATGCTAAAATCAAGCTAAGGATTGTCACTTGAGCATACTCACTTGGAAGAACTATCATATCAGCGTAAAGACTAAATTATACCACAATAGCTATCATGCATCCCTAGGAATAGTTATAACCTCTCACCCATAGGTAGGATAGAAATTGATACACAAGGTGGCAATAAAGACTAAATGATAAGTCAATTAACCTCAAATACATGAAAAAATATATCCATGATCAAGGATTTTTTAGTGGCGAATCTTTGCCAATTGGCAAATAGTTTATATCTTCCAATTGCGATTTGGAAAATACATTGCAACTGACACAGGGCCAATTCACCCAGATTTTTTAAATTTTTGGGCAAATGCATTTCAATTCACCGCCAATTTATTTATGAGGCATTTATAATTATTATTTTCACCACAAAATACGATGCAGTTCTAACGGTGATTCACCTAAAATTTTGGAGGCATGTTTTAATTCACCCACATATTCACCAATAGCATTAAATGGTTCACCATGTATGAGAACCAATTTTTCCATTAGTGTATTAAATTCCTTCTTATATTATGGAATAGGGGTCCATATTTTATTTATATCCATTGATTTCCATTTTAATCTAACGGTTGTAATTAAAATTTGTGGGGCCTTTAAGTATGTTTCTTTCTAAAGGCATGCTATGCCCAAAATTGCTTTTAGGCTATGGGATTAGGATCTAATCCCATGGACCAAAAGCAATTTTGGCCCTAGCATGTTGCAAGTATGTGCTAATCAGTGTTGTTATTGATGTCAACAAGCTTGTGTCGCCATTGGTGTCAATTGTGTCTTTTGATGAGCTTGTTTTTGTTTGTTTAAATTGTCTTGCTAAAAGTGATTTGGTTGCTTTGTAGAGGTTCTAAAGATGTTGAGAATATGCTTCTATTGTTGGGTTTCCAAGTGCTTTTGAGAAAATTTGATTAATTATGGAAACAGTGTGTTGAAGAAGTCTTCTGGCTTACATAGTGTTGTTCGAGTTTTTGCTCTACATTTCTTTTGTGTTCGAGATCTGAGTATGTGGTTTGGATATGTTGTTTAGAAGTGTTTGAAGATGCTAAATCTAGAATTTGGTGCTCCAGATCATTGTGTAGTGGAAGTTGTGTTCACCAGTTTGAGAATAGTAGTTGACAGTATTTGTAGTGTGTCTAGGAGAAAGTATTTTCTCTGCATTTCTCTGCAGAATGGTTTCAGGTTTTGTGGTTTTGGATGTGTTCTTACAAAGTCTATATTTTCCTTCAGCTCAAGTGGTTCATGGTCTGGTACTCTACAAGTACATTTCTTAAGTTGCAGATGATGACGGAGCATGATATAGCTGGTTAAGTACTCAGGTGTGAAGTTTCTTCAAGTGAAAGATGTTGTAAAGGAATTTCTTGGTTTTCAGGTGCTTGTGGATGTTTCTAGATCATGTTCAAGCTTGGTGTGTGGTCCAAATGTCATCGTGTGATTTTGAGGAAGCATGCATTTAAAACTTCATGGTGTTAACAGAAGGATGGCCGACTTGATTGTTTTCACTATTTGTGGTTGTGCTTTGGTGAAAGTGGAAGCATGATAAAGTGTGTAAGAGTGGATTTAGGTCCATACTAAGGTGTGATGTGGTCTACATTCAAGCTTTCCTCTACAGGAATATTTAGGTCTAGACCTAATTTGAATTTTATGGGTTAAGTTGTGTTGTTGACCTTGGAGAATATTTTCATGATTGGTGATTTATAAATAAGTTTCAAGGAGTCGTGGATGTGTGTGTGTGAGAGAGATATGATGTTTGTGATGTGAATTTGATCAAGGAAGTGAGAGAATTCATGTGTTAAGCTACTGGATGCATTGAGCAGAAGGTGTCTACTATTTTTAGTGATGCTGTGAAGATGTTGTTTGTGTTGTGATGGATATTGAGCTTCATTAGAACTGAACTCCATGCATAATTTAGATGCAACTATATCAGTTCAAAGCCTAGGAGTGAGCCATTCTTCTCTTCTTCATTTCTTTCTCAATTGGAAGTGAGTCCACTTGGACAGTGAGTCCACCTACAGTGAGCATTATCTCTTTTGAGCAGTGAGCCTTTGTAATTTGGTATTGCTACTATATTATATTGTGAGCTAATCCTCACCATGGTTTTTCCCTTTTCAGGGTTTTCCATGTAAAAATCTAGTGTTCTCTTGTGTGTGGTGTTGTTATGATTTAGTTTTACTTATTTTCTTTCCATACTTAATCATCATAATGTGCTTAAAGGTTATTGTGGATCTGAATGTTTGTAAGGGTTTGAAGTTTTGTTACAACTGATTCACCCCCCCAATTGTCTTATTCATTCAACAATTAGTATCAGAGCAAGGTTCCTTTGAAGAAATCTTAATATCTTGAGGTAGATTTAGGATGGTACACAAGATACAGATTCCCTTGTTTGATTGATCAGACTATGCACTCTAGAAGGTAAGGATAGAAGCTTTTCTAATTGCTCTTGGTTATGAGGTCTACAAATTAGTGAATTCTAATTACACTGTACCTCAGAATGGTATAAGTAATGAAGATGATATCAAAGCTATTGAAATAGATGCTAAGGCAAAACATACTCTCTTAAGTGGACTTACTAATTTTGAGTTGGTGAAAGTTGTGAATTTGAAGACTGCTAATGCGATTTGGAAATAGTTGGAAAGTGTTTATGGAGATGATAAACTCAAACAAGCTAAAATGTAGAATTTGAAGCTCTACAAATGTCTGAAGATGAAAACATTACAAGATACTTACAAAAGGTGGATGAAGTTGTCAATGGCATCAAAGGACTTGGCAAAAGTATATATGATACGAAGTTCAATATTGAAGGTACTCAAAACTCTTCCTAAACCTTACAGTCATAAGGTTTCTGCTATTAAAGAATTATAGAATTTGAATCAATTTACCAAATATTAGTTGTTTGGCACCCTAACTACTTTTGAAATAAGAGAGTTGGGCACAACTAGTGGAATTGCAAAGGATGAGACTGCTTTTAAGTCTAACAAATTAGCGAAGATCGTGGAATTAGATTCGGAAGACCTTGATGAAGTGGAAGCTAACTTTGTGAGAAGGATGAAAAAGGGTATTGGAAAGTTCAGTGGTAAGTTGCCTTTTAAATGTTTCAGTTGTGGAAAAATAGGTCATTATGCTTCAAGATGTCCAGATAGAACTCTAAGAATTTAGAATAGGGAAAATAGAGGTAAGATTGTTAAGAAACGTTAATGTGTTAGAGAAGATGCAAGTATATATGATGACAAATCTAGTCATGAGGATGATAATGATAATGAATGCTTATTCATATCCCTAAGAGATGAAATTGTCTCTACTAATTATAGAAGTTGTGTGAAGGAAAAGGGTTCAGAAGCAAGTACTAACCTTGAAGGCACTGTAATGTCTGCTTTTCATGCTAAGAAAGAAAAAGATGACTGGAACATTGATAGTGGATGCTCAAATCATATGACAAGTCATAAAAGTAAGTTTGTTAAACTTGAAAAAATGATGGAGCAGTTAGGTTTGGTGGTGACGAAGATGCTAAGATTTGTGGAAAAGGTCCAATTAGTTTTGATGGAAAGCATAACACTGATGATCTTCTTTATGTCAAAGGTTTAAAGCATAATCTTTTAAGTGTTGGATAGATGTGTAGCAAGGGTTGCAATCTTATGTTTCAGGACAATGGCTATAAGATCAGAAAAAGCTCTAGAACAGTAATTGTTGCTCCAAAGAGGATAGGTGGAAATGTTTATCATCTCAAAGGTGGTGTTAGTTATTACCTTATGACTCAGATTAGTGAGATTTGGCTATGGTGTAGGAGATTGTGTCACATCAATTTTGATAGTTTGATAAGGATAAGTTTAGTTCAAGTTGTGAGAGATCTGACAAAGATGAAAAAGCCCATTAATGTTGTCTGTAAGGAATGTTAGATTGGAAAGAAAACAAGAAGAAGCTTCAAAGTCAAGGATCGGTCCTCTACCGGACTATTGGAATTGGTACATACAGATCTTTGTGGTCCTACCAGAGTAAGGATTTTTCAAGGTGACAGGTATTTTATGTTATTTATTGGTGACTACTCTAGAATGACACGGGTCACTTTTCTTAAGGAAAAATTAGAAGCCCTAGATAAGTTTAAATCCTTTAAAGCAATGGTTGAAAATGCAATGGATATGAAGATCAAATGTTTGAGGTCTAATAGAGGTGGAGAATTTACCTCTAATGAGTTTAACATGTTTTGTGAGAATCATGGGATAAAGAGGCATTTATCTGCCCCTAGGACTCCTTAGCAAAATGGAGTGGTTGAAAGGAAGAACAGGATTGTTCAAGAAGCTGCAAGGACAGTGATCAAAGAAGACCTACTGGAAGTCTACTAGAGAGAAGCAATTCATATTGTTGTCTACATATAGAACAGAGTACAAGTAAGGGCAAATGACACAAAGACTCCCTATGAGCTATGGTATGGAAGGATTCCCATTATTAAATATTTTAAAGCTTTTGGAAGCAAATGTTATATCAGAAGAGATGAAGAAATAGGAAAGTGTGATGCAAGGTGTGATGAAGGTATTTTCCTGAGGTACTCTAACAAAAGCAAAGCTTACCGGTGCTACAACAAGAGGCTAAAAAAGATTGTTGAAAGTGTGAATGTTAAGGTTGATGAAGACATATAGAAGATCTTAGAGATTAATGATTATGAATTAGATGAGCCTTCTTCCAGTGAAGAAGAAGAAGCTAAAGAAAAAGAAGCACATGTTGAAGAACAAGAATCTTCAGAAAGAATTCCTAAAACTCCCAAGTATGTGGATAAGCATCACACTGAAGACCAAATCATTGGTGATAAGAGCAAAGGTGTATTGACAAGAAGCAGAGCTACTGAAGAACAGGTAAATCTGTGTTTACTTTCTAAAGTTGAACCTAAAATAGGGGTTAAGGCATGTAAAAATGATAATTGGATTAAGGCTATGGAAGAAGAACTAATACAAATTGAGAAAAATCAGACTTGGGAACTTGTTCCAAGACAAGAGAATAAAAATGTGATGAAACTAAGTGGGTATTCTAGAAAAAAGTGAATGAGAATGGAGAAGTAGTAAGAAATAAGGCAAGAATTTTATGTAAAGGCTACCCACAAGTGGAAGGAATAGACTATGAGGAAACTTATGCTCCGGTAGCAAGAATGGAGGCCATTAGGATGTTTTTGGCTTTTGCAATACAAAAGGATTTCAAACTATATCAAATGGATGTGAAGTCTACTTTCTTGAATCAGGAACTAGAAGAGGAAGTGTACATAGAGCAAGCGGAAGGATTTTAGTTATCAGATAAGCCAAATATGGTTTGCAAGTTGAAGAAGGAATTATATGGATTGAAGCAAGCTCCCAGAGCTTGGTATGCAAGGTTAGATAGGTACTTATTACAGAAAGGATTCAATAAAGGCTCTGTAGATAGCAATTTGTACATCAAAGTAAGTGGAGATCAAATTCTGATTATGGAAGTGTATGTAGATGACATAATTTTTGGTGGAAATGAAGGCATGTGTAAGATCTTTACAGATGAGATGTAGAAAGAGTTTGAAATGTCAATGTGTGGGGAAATGAATTTCTTTCTTGGCTTACAGATCAACCAGACAAATAAAGGCATTTTCATTTCTCAGTCAAAGTATGTAAAAGAGTTGTTAAAGAAGTTTGGAATGGAAGATTCTAAACCAGTTTGTACTCCTATGGTTATTGGTTGTAAGTTGAGCAAGAATGATGAATCTCCTAAGGATGATCAAAGCAAGTATAGATCAATGATTGGAGGATTGTTATATTTGACTGCTACTAGACCAGATATTATGCATGTAGTTTGTCTTGTGCCTACATTTCAAGTAGATCCTAGAGAGTCACATGTCACGACAATGAGGAGGATTTTTAGATATTTTAAAGGGCACTTCTGATCATGGCTTGTGGTATCCAAAAGATACTAAATATACTCTAAGTGCTTATACAAATGCAGATTGGGCTGGTTGTGTAGATGACAGGAAAAGTACAAGTGGTGGAGCATTCTTTCTTGGTGGCAGAGTAGTGCCATGGTTAAGTAAAAAGTAGGATTCAATATCTCTATGCAGATGTAGAATACATTATAGCAGCATATTGTTGCACATAGGTGTTGTGGATGAAACAAACCTTGTGTTAGATCCCCAACTTACAACTAGACTTAATCATTAACTTAGTAAGATAATCAGGAGGATTAGACATAGTTAATTGATTTGATATTGTGGAAATATCTGATCTAACTCTTGATTATGAAAAAGTTATTAATGATGATCTACTTTATGAATTTATTACATTTAGCTATGAAATATAATGATGATGATACACTAATCATGATCTTGTGGTCCTGAGTGTGAATAGGAAATTGAACATCCTTCGAAAAAGAAAGAAGAGTATCATTCTGGAGGAAGGTTAGACGTTGTGAAAATAAAGGGTTGAAAAGCCATTTGAGTGTCGACTATTATGTCCTTCCTCTCTATGTGAAAGTTGACTCGTGTCATACTTCTTTCCTTAGTTCTCTTGTTCTCTAAGAATTGTTATGTCCATGATGCCATTAAGACTAGTCATGGAGACTAGTCGATGTTTTGGAAGCATCATCTCATGTTGAGGGGACAGTCTTGTAGAGAGAGATGGAAGTCTCTCGTAATCTTTTGATTCTCTAAGATAGTATTCTTAAGCATCTTGACTATGGATGATAGTCAAATTCAGAGAAGAATCTCTCGATGACATTTGACATCTAGATGTGTTCTTGTGTGCTTCCTTATTTTCTTTAAAATCCTAATAGTAAGGATTTCAAACCCTTTTTGAAGGATAAATTTCCATGATAATAATAATATTATTATCTCTTATGTCATTATTTTTCTTTGATTTTAGTCGAATGCCTTTACCTATTGGTCAGGTTAGTAGAGGATGGAGAGCTTTTAGCTCATCCACCTTCGAGCATATTGCCCAATGATAGCCACCTTTTGAGGAACTGATCGAGTGAGGAAAGGTGGTTACCTTTCTTTTTGGCATGTATGAATTGATGGAGGGAGAAAAAAACCAAGAAATAAAAAGTGCTTTTGGGAGTAGGCAGTAAGAAGTGTTGTTTTGGGGTTGGAGTTTTTGTCTTCTCTTCAAGCAAGAGAGAACAACAGAAAAAGACTGGGAATTGGATATAGAGCTGTGAGATCTATAATAGTGTGGAATTGGTGTGATGAAGAAGTACTATTGTTGCATAGGTAATACTGAATGTAAACCTTTTCTCCATTACGATTTAAACATGTTGACAAAGAATTGAGTTGAAATCTTTCTTTGGAGAAAACTCTTGACTACTATAGCCAAGCACCTTGTTTTTTGTATGTATTCAACCAGCGGATCTAGGCCATATATCCAAGTTTTCAATTATTATCATAATTGAGCTCGTAACTCCAATGGCAGAGCTATCTCTACTGGTATGTCATCAGCCGTTGAGCTAGGTTTTTAAACCTTTTGAAATCTTTGTATAGTTTTGCAGGCTGTATGGCTGATTTTATACCATTGAAACTCTTTTTAAGACTATGTTCATGGTCGTAAGGCCGAAGCATTAACATGCCTTTCGTTATTGAAAGAAAAGCTCGAGGCTAGAAGCTGAGCTTCAATAGCTTTCTTTTAAAGACTATGGTTAATACCTTAGCCCAAAAGGATGAGTCTTATTAAATGACTGTGTATTATGTAATAGGCTAAATGGCTGAGTCTTATTTAAAGATTGTGTATTATATATTAGGCTGAAAGGCCGAGTCTTATTAAAAGACTATGTTTCATACTTTAGGCTGAGAGGCTAATGTAATTGAAAGACTGTATTATTGCTCAAGGACGTAAGGCTAAGACTTATGGGATGGCTATGCTTCATGCTTGATGTTGTTTGGCCGAGTCTTAGTTAAGAAACTCTTTCTAAGTTGGAGTTAGGGTCGTAGGACCCAATTGTAACATTCTTACTAGTGATAACTAAGAGGGGGGTGAATCAGTTATCTTAATTAATTTAACTTTTTGTTCTTCTTTAACAATTAGTGTATCATCAAAACAAATAAGCATCCATAACCATGAAAGCAAAAACAAAGTCAATACACATAACATAATGATTTTGATGTGGAAAACCTTGTTAATGGAAAAACCATGGGGTGACTAACCCAAGATTGTATTCTCTGTTAAAAGAATAAGGTAGTACAAAATGGCACTTGCCAATTAGGGCTCATTGCCTGAGCACACTACTCACAAGAGGCTCACTGCCTACAAGAGACTCACTATCTACAAGGTATAAAGAAAGTAACAAGATACTTGAACTGATGAGAAGCATCCACATATGCTGAGGTTCAGGTCTGGTTAGGCTCAATACACTGATCTATTGCACTTCATTCTTCCTCTTCTTTGGTGTTGTTGTCTTGTCACATACCGGACCTATATTACTACTTTCACACTGCTCTCTGCTTTTCTTTGCACTACACTACACACCACACACACCTTCATACCAAAATCAATCAGGTATATATATCTACATCAATGATTTCAATCATCTTTCTAGTCAGCATCCGGAAAACTTGAGATATTTCCAAACTCTAGTTTGTCGGCTGAATCCATGCTTACTAAGTGATGCGTATCAAAAAGATAGTTATAGAAGTCATCAATCATGTCAACAAATCATGAAAGATACCATAAGAACCTTGATCACCATCAATATCTCATCTAGATTAAGGTCTGATGCTCTACCGGTCAGTTCTTCCTCAGTCTACTCTGCCAAACAGGAACCCAATGCTTAGGTGCTCATATCTCTTCATTCTTTCATCACCGAAGGCTCAATCCCTAAAATGTATTAGTCAGGGTACTCCTCTTGACTGCCCCAAGTCCACACTTTACTGAGATACTTCCTCTGAGAGATCCAGACCTGATTGTCAAACCTTGTTGCATGCTCTGTTCTTGGTCACTGGACCAAAATACTCTTCAATCTAACTTCTGGTATAGACACACTTTGTCCTGCAGATGTGTGGGATGGACTTTGTTGCCATCAATGACAACACTCATGAAGCCACACTGTGTCTCTTGCCAACACTTACATCATATTTTATGCAAATGATAACCAAATCCTGAGTCGTATCAGCTGTGTTGGTAAATAAATGTTATCTCATCATTTACTAACTTGAATAAAGTATAAGCTCTCGAGTGGAGCAAATGATGGCTCCTTATCGATTAAAACTCAAGATAATAAAACAGTCTTATGAATGTGGATTTTTCCACGTAGGCATTATTGAATAATGTTATGGACACCTGATTGTGATGACAATTAGGATAACGTTTGAATAATAGAGTGTCGAAAACTCTTCAAATTGACACCAATCGAGCTAATATGATAAGTTGATTATGGAACACATTATGTGTTATCTTGATTACCAAATTATATACTTGTATCCTTTGGTATAGAGAAAGTAGAACCATTGTGAAGATGGCCCCGTTATGAAACAATTGAAATGAATTTATTTAGAATTCTTATACATTCATTATGAGTCTACATGTAATACCTTTTTTTAATGATATAAATTATGAATTAGTATACTTTTGCTCTATCAAGGGCAGGGTATGCCTTAGATACATGTATACCATTTCATTCTATGAAATGACTTGTTTCAAAACTGTGAACCATGTGTGACCTAGGGGTCAAATGATAAGCTAATGTGAAATGAACAAACCGTATGACCAGGAGTCACTGGTATATTAAAACCAACCTATGGAGGGAGTTGAATGTCCAAGCATGGACAGTGATTCGAATTGATCCCACTTATTCAAGACCTAAGGTATTGGGTCATTATAAACAACTGTAGGACATGACAACTCATAAGTCAAGTTAGGGTGGTGGACAAATGATGATGTTCATGGTACATAACGTATTTGTATGAAAACTTTGGCCAAAGTGATGCATTCATCTCTGCATGCATCATCGGTCCACAATTTTTTGAATGGCCTAGTGTCTCTAGTAGTATCATACAAGTTAGAGGGGATCTATAGTGTGTGACTGTGAGACATTAGGAAGGACACAACACCAAATACTCAGATGGATAACCTATTGGGTTCTAATGTCTATCCTTTCCGTGAAGGGTAGGGCCTCTTCTAGTTAGGAAGGTGAGAAGGGGACCGCAGGTCCATGGTTGGAGGAAAAGCACCAGGATGATGCTCTCCTTCCAAAGCATGAGACAAGCCAAGGTTTATGGAGACAGATGTCATTGGTTCTAGATATAGTAATTGCATTTTGTGACTAGTTGGTCTATTGAGATGTAAAAACTTGATTAAGATGCCTAGAGCATATATTTGATTAGTGATGGTTACTCACTAAAGATTATAAAGGTTTACTGGATTGTAAGTTATGTTATATCTTGTTTGATTAATGTGTTTAATTGATGGAAAATAATATGTTTCTTTTGGTTCAAATATTTGATTATCTCTATCAATTCTTAATTAATGCATTGATTAAGTTACAAGTTTAAGTTAAATCTTGAGCATTATGGAAAGTGAGGTTACATATGGTATCAAAGCTACCAGGTTCAACACATGGACCTAATGAGCTCACTACTTGATGATTAATGTATCCTACATTTAGTATGCTAATGTTTAGATGTTCTATGCCAGAATGGTAAAAATTAGAACCACACCTCACCATAAGGTAATGAAACATGGACATTACCTCACGAGATTTCATGAAAGAGAAACTGGAACAAACCAGATGCTTGGTAGGTGCATGGTTAACTGATGAGGAAACTTACGTTGATGCCGTGAAACACATCAAGCAGGAGTTAAGGAAAGTAGAATGGATGGCTGCCCCTAACTCTACTGGACCATCAGTGACACCCTTTTCTCCTAAGGCATCAATTGAGGGAAATATCCCTAAGGATTGTAATGTAATTTAAAAGGACGTGAAGGAATACTAGAGTGTATCCTCACCTCCTGAGACTGAAAAGAAAACATGATTATGGGAAGATATCCCATGTTATAAATGATTTACAAGAGCAAAATGTAAATACAATTTTGTAGTTTTATGGATTATATGTAATCCAATGGAAACTATAATGCAATGGCAAATTTTGACAATCTTTCCTTTCTTGTTAAAGATTACATGAATGTGAATAGATTTGTAAAAAGAATAATTTTCAAAGCATGGAAAACTAATCCGTGATTAATCTACAAACTTCAAGAAGAAATAGACTACATTAAAGGTTCAATTTGGAACCAGAATGGAGGATAGTTGAGATGAAGGAGCACCTTCAAGGCAATCCAAGTCTAAATTAGACTAAATTTTGACCTTGTTGAGAGAAACAATGGCGAGGGTCGAAGCTCTCGAACACAAAGTGAAAGGCTAGTTAGAAGACAGGCAAGATAATTATGATGGGGGTGATGGCGAGAAATGCTAAAATGACACCACCCAAAGCAAGCAAGGAGAAAATAATTCTGCAGCTAAACAGGATGGGGATAAGAGGAGCCTAATGGCTATGGAACTATCTCATGACATGAAAAAGGTCATGCCACCTAAATTTGATGGATCTATAAGAGAAGATGCCATGGAGGCATGGCTTATGAAGATGGAGAAGTATTTTGAAATTAGAAATTATAATGAGGTTACCAAAGCTATTTGGGGAGCATTTTAGCTAGCGAGTGAAGCATCCACATGGTGGATGAACAAAAATATGGAGCTAGGCTTGAGGTCAACAAGCCTTACTTGGGACAGGTTTGTAGAACTATTTAGGCAAATATGGTTGCAACAACTATTCTATGTTTAGAAACTCATAGATTTCCAAAACCTGAAACATGCAGATATGAATGAGTATTGGGAAAAATTCACCCAACTATTGAAATATGTGCCACAGTATCAGCATCATGAGAAATTCTGTGTTCAGAAGTTTATCATGGGGTTGAACGCCCAGATTGAGGGTGAGGTTAACATTCATGGTCCTACAACCATGGAACAGGTTTATGAGAAGGCCGTTAGACAAGAACAGAACCTGAAGGCTATATCGGCCTATAAGGAAAGAAATAGAAAGAGATACAACTAGTCTCAATCTTCTCAACCTTCAAAGAAAAAGGGGAAGAAACAAGATTATGCTGAGAAGAATGATAAAGTGACCAAGAATAAACAAAATGAGTCCAAGGGAGAGAAAAAGGGGAACAACCACTCCAAGAAGAATGGGAACAATTCTGGCAAACCTCAAGAGAGGTGAGGACCAGTTGGGGGATGTTTCACATGCGGTAGAGATCACTATGCCAATCAGTGTCCCAACAAATCATAGGGAGTACAACCAAGAGGGGACTTTCTACCTTCCCAGGAAGTGGAATTCCAACAACGTATCCATGTGGCCTTGGATAACCGTCAAGATGAGTATCAAATTACCCTAGTTGAAACCATAGGTATTTTATTTAGAATTCCAATTTTAGTTTTAATTGATACAAGTGCCACAGAATGTTTCATTTCTCCCAAAATTGCAAACAAGATACCTAGAAAAGCAGGATTCATGGCAAATGCTTGGTCTGTAGAGTATGCTAATCACACCAAGGCTCGAGTAGAGCAATGCCTATTTGAAGCTCGGGTTGAACTTCCAAACTTTTCCATAGAAGTAAATCTATATGTAGCCCCACTTGGCTCATATGAAGTCATCCTAGGAATAAATTGGCTATGGATACATCAAGCCAAAGTAGATTGTTATGCCAAGATAGTAGATTGTTTGGATGATCATGGAAACCAAGTCCATATTCAAGGAAAATCAAGGGAAATTAAACTCAGACAAATTTTTGCCTTACAATTGAAAAGGGCACAGAGAAAAGGATGTCAACTACTTGTTAAGATGGATAAAATAGATGAAATGAAGGAAACCTACTTTCAAGATGATTTGACATTTTATGAATCCCAAAAACTTGATGAAGTAGGGATAAAGGAGTCCATAGGTCAGGAAAGACCAGATATGGACAAGTATCCCCTCCTCAGAGAATTTGAGGATGTATTTCTGGATGATCTTCTAGGATTACCCCCTAAGAGAGATTTTGATTTTTCCATTGATATTATACTTGGGTAAGAACCTATTTCTAAAGCCCCTTATAGGATGACCACAACTGAACTAATGGAGATAAAGGCTCAACTACAAGAGCTGTTGGATAAAGAGTTGTTTAGACCCAATGTGTCACCATTGGGAGCACCTGTCATTTTTGTGAAAAAGAAAGATGGTACTTTGTGGTTGTGTATAGATTACTACATGTTAAACAAAGAAACCATCAAGAACAAGTATCCTCTTTCCTACATCAATGATCTTTTTGATTAGATGAGAGGTGAGGCAGTATTTTCCAAGATTGATCTTTGATCAGGATATCACCAATTCAGGGTGAAGGATGAAGACATTCATAAGACAGCCTTTAAAACTAGATATGGACACTATGAATTGCTATCCTACCTTTTGGGCTGACAAATGCTCCTACAACATTTATGAATCTTATGAACAGTGTGTTCAGAGACTGCTTGGACAAGTTTGTCTTGGTATTTCTTGATGACATTTTAATCTATTCCAAGAATGAAGAGGAACATATACAACATTTGAGAATTGTTCTTCAGAGACTAAGAGAGCATAAACTTTATGGCAAGCTCTCTAGGTGTACCTTCTTTTAGAAAGAAGTACAGTATTTGGGTCATATAATTTTAGCTAAGGGAATAGCTGTAGACCCAACCAAGATTAAGGCTATTTCTAAATGGCCTGAACTGAGAAATGTTCATGAGGTCTAAAGTTTTATGGGCCTTGCTAGTTATTACAGGAAGTTTGTGAAATACTTCTCTAAAATTGCACATCTGATAACTTCCTTGCAAAGAAAGGGCAAGAAGTTTGAATGGTCAGAAAAGTTCCAGGAGGCCTTTGACTTGCTGAAGGAAAAATTGACTTCAGCTCTGATTTTGAGAGTACCTAACTCAGAAGGTCAATTTGAAGTCATTATCGATGCCTTAGGGGAAGGCTTAGGTGGTGTACTAGTCCAAGATGGACATGTTATTACGTATGAATCATGCAAACTAAAAAACTATGAACACAACTATGCCCCACATGAATTAGAACTGGCAGTAATCATGCACGCACTCCAAATGTGGAGACATAATCTACTTGGAAAACCTTTTGAGTTGAAAATAGATCACCAAGGACTCAAATATCTATTCACTCAACCCCATCTTAATGCTCACCAAAGAAGATGGTTAGAATTTATCTCAGATTATGATTTCAAGATTAAATATATTCAGGGAAAAGAGAACCGAGTGGCAAATGCTTTAAGTAGGTGAAGACATATCTCCTCTATGGTCTCTATACATTCTGGTTTTAGAAATCAAGTGTTACAACAATCTAAGGGAGATGAGTTTTATGAGCAAGTAAAACAGACCCTTGAGAAAGATTCACAAAATCCAAAATATGAAGGATTCAACTTTGAACTAGATGGGTTATTAAGGTTCAAAGGAAGGATGTATGTACCTAACTCAGCAAAGTTAAGGAATATGGTTTGGAAAGAGGTTCATTCTGCACCATATTTTGGGCATCCTAGAGTAACTAAGTTACTCACTGATGTGAAACCTTTATACTTTTGGAAAGGAATGAAAAGGGATGTTGTAAATTTTGTGGCTACTTGTATTGAATGCTAAAGGGTGAAGGAAGAATACCAACACCCAACAGGATTATTATACCCTCATGAAATTTTGGAGTGGAAATGGAAAATTATAAGCATAGATTTTATGCAAGGGCTTCCTATGTCAAGGAACAAGCATAATGCTATTTTGGTTGTGGTGGACAGACTCACCAAAGTAGCCCATTTTATTCTAGGAAACTTGACTGATGGGGCACCCATCATTGCTAAAAAATTTGTTCAAGAGATTTTCAAGCTCCACGACATTCATGAGAAGATTATCTTAGATAGGGATGCGCAAATGACATCTAGGTTTTGCCAAACCTTATTCTCTTCACTTAGAACACAATTGAACATAAGCTATATTTATCATCCTGAAATAGACAGACAAACTAAAAGGGTGAACCAAGTGTTGTAGGATTTATTAAGGATGTATTGCATGGACCAGCAATACAAGTGGGAGGATTATCTTCCTCTAGTGTAATTTTCCTACAATAACTCTTACCAATCAGCTATTAGGATGGCACCATTTGAGGCATTATATGGACGAAAGTGCCGAACCCCTATAAGCTAGGATAAGCTTGAAGATAGGGTGAGCCTTGGTCCTGAAATGCTATCTGAAATGGAAGAACAAGTCCATTTAATTAAAAAAAGGTTAGTTGAATCCAACAATAGACAAAGAGTTACATAGATGATAAACGTGTTGAAAGCCATTTCATTGTGGGAAATAAAGTTCTCCTAAGGGTAAAACCCTAGAAAAGTTCAATCAAATTTGGAAAAATGTCTAAATTGGCACCAAGATATGTGGGTCCATTTGAGGTTCTAGAAGAAGTCAACCTAGTGGCATACAAAATTACTCTACCACCAGCACTTGCCATGATGCATAATGTGTTTCATGTTTCTTATTTGAAAAAGTTTAATTCTGCTGATAATCAAATTCCTATGCTTGATTGGAACCTTTTACAAGTGAAAGACCCAGGAGTGGTGATAATCAAGCCCATCAAGGTGCTTGAAACACATAAGATACACTTACATAATAAGGAAATATTGCAGTGCAAGGTCTAGTGGGACCAATATTTAGTGGAAAACGCCACCTGGGAAAATTATGATGACTTCCATGCTAGATTTCCTCATCTTTTCTAAGACATATGTTATTATGCTTTTGAAAACATTTTCATGATATGTTGGTTAATTAAAGATAATTAATCATTGGGGACGATGATTCTTATGGGGGGAGATATGTTACATCCCCAACTTACAACTAGACTTAATCATTAACTTAGGTAATCAAGAGGATTAGACATAGTTAATTGATTTGATATTGTGGAAATATTAGATCTAACTCTTGATTATGAAAAAGTTATTAATGATGATCTACTTTATGAATTGATTACATTTAGCTATGAAATATAATGATGACGATACACTGATCATGATCTTGTGGTCCTGAGTGTGAATAGGAAATTGAACGTCCTTTGAAGAAGGAAGGAGAGTATCATCCTGGAGTAAAGGTTAGACATTGTGAAAATGAAGGGTTGAAAAGCCATCTGAGTGTCGACTATTATGTCCTTCCTCTCTATGTGTAAGTTGACTCGTGTCATACTTCTTTCCTTGGTTCTCTTGTTCTCTGAGAATTGTTATGTCCTTGATGCCATTAAGACTAGTCGTGGAGACCAATCGATGTTCTAGAAGCATCATCTCATGTTGAGGGGACAATCTTGTAGAGAGAGATGGAAGTCTCTCTTAATCTTTTGGTTCTCTAAGATAGTATTCTTAAGCCTCTCAACTATGGATGATAGTCAAATTCAAAGAAGAATCTCTCGACAACGTTCGACATCTAGATGTGTTCTTGTGTGCTTCCTTATTTTCTTTATAGTCCTAATAGTAAGGATTTCAAACCCTTTTTGAAGGATAAATTTCCATGATATTAATCATATTATTATCTCTTATATCATAGTTTTCTTTGATTTTAGTTGAATTCTTTTACCTGTTGGTTGGGTTAGTAGAGGATGGAGAGATTTTAGCTCATCCACCTTTGAGTATATTGCCTGATGATAGCCACCTTTTGAGGAACTGATCGGGTGAAGAAAGGTGGTTACCTTTCTTTTTGGCATGCATGAATCGATGGAGGGAGAAAAACCAAGAAAGAAAAAGTGCTTTTGGGAGTAGGTAGAAAGAAGTGTTGTTTTGGGGTTGGAGTTTTTGTCTTCTCTTCAGGCAAGAGAGAATAGAAGAAAAAGACTAGGAACTGGATATAGAGTTGTGAGCATCTATAATAGTGTGGAACTTGTGTGACGAAGCACTACTATCGTTGCACAAGTAATACCGAATGTAAACCTTTTCTCCATTACGATTTAAACATGTTGACAAAGCACTAAGTTGAAATCTTTGTTTGGAGAAAAATCGTGACTGCTATAGCTGAGTACCTTGTTTTATACATGTATTTAACTGGTGTCTCTAGGCCATATAGGTTGGCTTTAAATTATTATCATAACTGAGCTCATAACTCCAATGGAAGAGCTATCTCTATTGGTATGTTGTCAGCTGTTGAGCTAGCTTTTTAAACCTTTGAAATCTTTGTATAGTTTTACAGGTCGTATGGCCAATTTTATACCATTGAAACTCTTGTTAAGACTGTGCTAATGGCCATAAGACTGAGCATTAACATGCCTTTTGATATTGAAAGAAAATCTTGAGGCTGGAAGCCGAGCTTCAATAGATTTCTTTTAAAGATTGTGTTTAATAACTTAGGCCGAAAGGATGAGTCTTATTAAAAGGCTATGTATTATGTAATAGGTCAAATGGTTGAGTCTTATTTAAAGAATGTGTATTATATATTAGGCCAAAAGGCCAAGTCTTATTAAAAGACTATGTTTCGTACTTTAGGCCGAGAGGCTGAGACTTATGGGATGACTGTGCTTCATGCTTGATGTTGTTTGGTGGAGTCTTGGTTAAGAAACTCTTTCTAAGTTGGAGTTAGGGTCACACGACCCGACTATAACATTCTTACATCATATTTTATGCAAATTATAACCAAAGCCTGAGCCGTATCGGCTAGGTTGGTAAAGAAATGTTATCTCATCATTTACTGACTTGAATAGAGTATAATCTCTCGAGTGGAGCAAATGATGGCTCCATATCAATTAAAACTCGAGATAATAAAATAGTCTTATGATTGTGGATTTTGTCGTGTAGGTATTATTGAATAACATTATGGACACCCGACTGTGATGATAGTTGGGATAACATTCAAATATTAGAGTGTTGACAACTCTTCAAATTGACACCAATCGAGCTTATATGATAAGCCAATTATGGAACACTTTTTGTGTTGCCTTGATTACCAAATTATATACATGTATCCTTAGGAATAGAGGAAGTAGAACCATTGTGAATATGGTCCCGTTATGAAACCATTGAAATTAATGTAATGCCCTCAATTTTTGGCTTGTGTCAGTTGATAGTTTTCCATTGATTTTAGACAATTTTGAGACATTTGAGTAGTTAGATTTATGGTTTATGCTTATTATGTTCATGATGGACTATGGTTGACTAATGTGGTTATTGACATGTGTTATGATGACATTATTATCATTACAGTTTATGTTGTGACATGGTTAGTTAATAGTTAATTGATTATGCATAATAATGTTACTATGCTATATAGATTTAATGTTGTTTGATTAGAGATGTTTGTGTTTATTGTTATGCTTGTGAGTAGGGATGATGTAGTATTGCCCATTCCAAGCACCCTACTATGTTGTGAATCCCTAACTCTGTGTGTGTGTTATATATGTATATACTTGTATACAACCTATCGTCTTGATATAGGTTGAAGGTACTAGGCATCGACTCCACCTGACTTAGCAGGTCTAAGCGTGCCCTTGGCCAATGGATACTATTGAAAGAAGATAACATGGAGTTTTTCCTAGGTCAGTTTTAGTCTTCAGTTTGTGACCGTGAGTCGAGGTGTCACCCTTTGGTCCTTGCTTCAGGATGTTGGTCGTCATGTGGTATGTGGAGTTATTATTGGATCATATCAATTGATGGCTCTGAGAAATCAATGACAAAGACATCATTTAAATTGTTTCTTACCCTATTCCAGCATGCCAATCGTATGACCTACTATATCTGATTTCTCCTATTTTGTTACCTGAAATTTATGATTTATATTGGCTTTGATAGGGGGTCAAGGCCTTGATCAAACTATAATTTCTTTCTTCCTGCACAATCTATTCTCCTAGCCACCGTATGGCTTCCTCCTGTGCTCTCTTTGTAAATTTTCTGATAATTGTTATTTTGTTCTTAATCTTTGTCTGGTCTTAGTAAGCTGAGTGTTTTCTGTCATAAAGAAATTATTTTGTTAAAATCCAACTCTTGTCTGAGTCATCTCAGCCTGAAACCTCTTAGCCAGATGATTTTCCCTGATCTATGATTGTCTGAGAATGTCTCCTTCTGGTTTTTTGACAAATCTTCTTTCAAAAAAATCCATGAATTTAGTTAATGGATTCTTTCTTTTCTACTCTCTATAAAATTTTCTCTTCATATCTTCTCTTTGAACTAAATTCTTCATTTTACATAATAGATCAGCTTGCAAATAATTCATTCCCTTTGTATTTGTTTTGCCATCTCTCTCTCTCTCTCTTTCTCTTGGCTTCCATTTGTTAGCTCCCTCACCATTCTCTGTGTAAACCTCTGAAGATTATCATTTGCATATCTTTGATTTCTTTAAGCCCCCCAAATAAATAAATAAAACTATGAATTGTGATCTTTCTGAAATGATAAATTTAATTGCGTTCTTGAATAGGGAGTTATTTAGAATGTATGCAAAGACAAATTTAACAATTAGAAAACTTCTATTTTTGAACTCTTAAACAACTCCTTGATCTTGCTTAGTGATTTTAGTTTTGAATTAATAAAATTGCCAATTTGATTATAAATTACATCAAACACATCAAATGGCTATAGTGATTAAGATATTATTAGAATATTTCATAAGGTAGTAGGATAGAATCATATTAATTTTAGAATTAAATTTATTAAATTAATGTTGCTTTTGTAGATGCAAGTAGATTAAGTAATTAAGTTAGTACTCATTCTATTAAATATAATTTTGTTAAAAACTATCCTGTGATACATTACTTTTAGTAATTAAATAATGAGTTAGAGTTATTTGAATTATTATACTAGATTCATAGGGTAATGATAGTGTGATAATTAAGTATTGATTATACACTTATAACCTTGTTAAAAATAAATTTGTTAGTTATGCTATCCCGTGTTACATGAATAGTATATGTTATTTTACTTCATTTTATAGAGTAAAAAAAATTTGTAATGATTGTTAGTTTATATCATCCATTGATGTTATGTTTAGATTTTAAATATGGTGTGGTCGAAATCTCATTTTTAATTATTAGCATCCAATAGTATTGATGCAATTGGGTTATTGTGTTATTTTGTCCTTGGTCATATTGTTATAAGGTATCTCGTAAATCATCTAAATCCTTGTTCTATGTTGGGAGATGGATTTATGTAAGTGGCCTTGTGTGCAATTACCAACTCCAGAGGTTAGGCTTTTGGGTCTTCAATCTATTTTTTTCATTCTGTTCAAATGTTTCCTTGATTTGAGTTGTTTTAATGGGCAAGGGAAAGTTTTATTGTTGAGGTGGAAATTGGAATGTATTGGATTGTAAAAGACGGATGTTTTATAGTTCCTTGCCCATGTATGTATTGGGTTTGGATATTGGTTAGGAGTGCTATTTGCATGTAGGAGAGTGGCTTCCATGGTGGGGCCGGTGCCCAAAGTGGTTCCCTGGATAATCCCATGGAATTTGTAATCAAGTGATAACTTAATAATTGATCTAGGTGGGTTGGGAGTAATTCACATAACAAGATAAGTATGATGCATCACCCATGCCTTGAGTGCTTTCACAGGCTAAGGATGGGATGAGAAGGCCCGGTTGGCAAGGTCGACCTCCTTGTCTCCATGAGAGGATGTGTCAGCTCTGCATGTGTCACCCTATGGGGTCAGTGCCTATAGAGAGATCGTCAAGAAAACTATAGATGGGGGCCAGTTTCTAGTGAGAGATAGCCTGGAAAACCCATGCTAGGACCATGCGATGACATTCTCCCTACTGCAGCTTAGTTACTTCCTCTTTGTTTTGGTTGTTGCCTTTGAAGAATTGACTTCTCTTGATGATCTGAGTCGTCTATGCCAAGTCTGTATCTATCTTCTTGTATCCCTTGACTTAGTAGAACCTCATTGTTATCTCCTAGCTTGGAAGGGCGGACCTCAGGGTTCCACATGGTTGGGTGGAAGAGCTTAATCCATTGGTTATTCTTGTTCGTCTTGATTTGTGATCATTGTAGTCATGATTCCAATTCCAGTTTTGTACTTGCATCCTCAAAGCTGTATTGCACCTTCCAAATTGTAAAATCTTGTTCTATATTGTAAACTGATGTAATCAGTCATCAAGCTTGTAATTTTGTAATCTTGTAAATGATCTTATGTAATTGTTCATCTCTGCAAATGAATGATGTAAATCCTCTTCTGTTGTATTATAATGTATATCACTTGTATTGTTATAATTTTATGTTTATCTGATGCAGTTATGCTCCCTAGAGATGTTAGCTGTTCATTTTATTTAATGTTGTTAATAGTGTAATTTTATTTAATGATTAATGCATTTACTTGCTTCAAAAAAAAAATTGTAAATTTTGCACTTGTTAGTCTAACACTCTAGGGTTGCATGGTAGGGCATCACAATTGATTTATATAGAATTATTATACATTCATTATGAGTCTACATGTAAGACCTTTTGTTAATGATATAAATTATGAATTAGTATACTTTTACTCTATCAAGCGCAGGGTATGCCTTGGGCACAGGTATACCATTTCATTCTATGAAATGACTTGTTTTGAAATTGTGAACCATGTGTGACCTAGGGGTCAAATGGTCAACTAATGTGAAATGAACAAACCGTATAACACGGAGTCATTGGTAACTTAAAACTAACCTATGGAGGGAGTCAAATGTCCAAGCATGGACAGTGATTCGAATTGATCCCACTTATTCAAGACCTAAGGTATTGGGTCATTATAAACAACTGTAGGACATGACAACTCATAAGTCGAGTTAGGGTGGTGGACAAATGATGACGTTCATGGTGTAATGTATTTGTATGAAAACTTTGGCCAAAGTGATGCATCCATCTCTGCATGCATCATTGGTCCATAGTGTTTCGGATGGCCTAGTGTCTCCAGTAGTGTCATACAAGTTAGAGGGGATCTATAGTGTGTGACCATGAGACATTAGGAAGGACACAACACCAGATACTCAGATGGCTAACCTATTGGGTTCTAATGTCTAACCTTTCCGTGAAGGGTAGGGCCTCTTCTAGTTAGGAAGATGAACGGGGGACTGCAGATCCGTGGTTGGAGGAAAAGCACCAGGATGATGCTCTCTTTCCCAAGCATGAGACAAGCCAAGGCTTATGGAGATAGATGTCATTGGTTCCAGATATAGTAATTGCATTTTGTGACTAGTTGGTCTACTGTGATGTAAAAACTTGATTAAGATGCCTAGAGCATATATTATATTTGATTAGTGATGGTTACTCACTAAAGATTGTAAAGGTTTCCTAGATTGTAGGTTATGTTATATCTTGTTTGATTAACATGCTTAATTGATGGAAAATAATATGTTTGTTTTGGTTCAAATATTTGATTATCTCTATCAATTCTTAATTAATGCATTGATTAAGTTACAAGTTTAAGTTAAATCTTGAGCATTATGGAAAGTGATGTTACAAAATTGCTCTTTGGGTATTGTTGCCTTGATATCATTTAACATATATTTTGTGTTTTTATTAAACCATCTTTAGAGATACCTCTAGGAACACCCTCTTGGCTTAGTTGAACCAAAAGTGAAGAGGAGATTACCCACTCCTAGGAGTTAACCTTTAACCATCCTCAATCTATTGATGAGGCCATGTTTTACCTTCTTGGTGAAATCCCCTAGCCCTAAAGGTGAGAACATACTCTAGGATTTTGGTCTTAGCATGTCCTTAGACTCTTCTCGTCTATATGATTCAGTCTCTAGTGCCATAGCATTATTTTCTTTGTAGGTAACTTGCTCTTAAAAGAAAGAGCTCACTTAGGTACCTAGAAATCATGAGCATCAAAAGTAGCTACAACACTCCTCATTGCTACTAGTTTTAATGGTGAGGGTGTAGATTCTATAAATCTCTTCACTATTTAAACATAAGAAATATTTCACTAAATAGTGCATGCATCTAGATGAAATAGAGTGCCCACACAAACACCTTTAGTAAACACCATATCTCCTCACACCATATTACACCCTCCATTGTAGAAAACAACCTACACACCCACATCATTAAGTTTTCTAACTAATAATAGGTTATTTTCCAAACCTAGGTAGAATATGCAAAACACCATTCATCCACTTCACTCATCCATTGGGAAATCTAATCAAGGCTCTACCACAACCAATAATACTCAAATGAGAATCATCACCAAAATACACTTTCGCTCCATTTTATTCTTCATACTTTGAAAAGCACCCCCAATGGGAGGTGACATGGAAGGAAGCTCCAAAGTCTATCAACCATGCATCTTTGGATCCATGCTTTTTCAAGGCTACAATAAAGGCATCCCCACCATCCTCCTATGAAGATATATCAGAATCAAACTTTTTCTTCTTTTTCTCCTTCTTACAGTCTCTTGTAAAGTGCATAGTCTTGTCTCAACTCCAACACTTAGCCTTGGACTTTCCATGAGATTTGGATCTCCCACATGATTTAGATCTAGGCTTTTATTTCTTTTTGTCTTTCTTCTTTCCTTTCTCCTTCAATTTTTCATGAATTGATAAGGCCTCCTTGGTATATTTAGAATCTTTTCATCATATGTCCTCCAAGAGGAAAGAACCACTACCTCATCCATCTAAAGCTTTGAGGTAATGCTCCCAATTTCCATCACCAAGTGATCCCACAAGTCTAGTAAAGAACATAAAAGTAACATATAATGATCCTCCTCCTCTATCTTCACTCCAATAGAGTGCAACTAGGTCATAATCATATTAAATACATTAAAATGCTCATTCACAGAACCACCATCATCCATTCTCAAACTATAAAACTTTTTTCTCAAGAAAAGTTTGTTAACTAGGAATTTAGCTTGATATAAGTCTCCTAACTTCTTCCAAAGAGATTGTGAGGTGGGTTCTTCATACATACATTAAACAAAATTAAATCTATCAATCAAGGCCTAACGAGGACCTTCACCTTTATATCTAATAGATCTCAACCAACTTGTGACATTACAACTAGTTTGGATTTGAATATGGTAGCCCATAGATCTCTGTCTACAAGAATATCCTCCATCTTGAGCTTCCACAACTCAAATTTAGTATTAGTGAACCTCTCCATCTCTATCCTTTATGTGCTTGACATTTTCCTACAACAAGATCTCTTTTTGTGCAAGCTCCCACTCAAACCAAGATTAGATCAAAATCCTTGTCATTAACACCTAGGACTTGAGGTGATCAATCTCTGATACCAATTGAAAGGAAGTAAAGGTGATAAATAAACTTCCTACACTAACCTATGAGAGGAGGTATGTACAAAAATTAAACTTATCGTATAGTTGCAAGGAAATAAACACAAAATAAATACACCATAACACAATGATTAACTTGGTAAAAAAACTTTTGAGAGAAAAACCCACACTTCAAAGACACTCAATGTATTATTCAATAATCAATGGTTACAATACACTTGTAGAGTCAAATCCTTTATTTAGTATCACCAACAAGAGATCTAGAGAAATTCTAGTAGCATAATGGTACCTATAAAACTCACTATGAAATCTCCATCTCAAGCACCCAAAAAATAGGAGAAGCAACACATGAAACCATAAAATGGTAATTAGGGAACCACGAGCTAAAACCACCCAAAATATGGCACCCAAATCCCTAGTCAAAATCCATCACTCAAATTCCAAGATGAGTCCACAAACTAAAAATAACATATTCCTTACGCCTTTCATAATCTCATTATAATCCACTCACCAACTTGGGTGTTCCATTATCTCCATTCAAATATTCCTTATGACATGTCATAACATGCATCATAAATTGGCCAACAAGTGTAACTCTATCTTATAGCTCTCTTATGTGCTATAGATGCTCTTACATTTCCAATGTGGGAGGCCCAACCTCGAGAAGCTATAAATTTTGATATAGGAAGTTGGTTGAGCCTATTTTTAAAAAATTAAAGATCTTGGAGAGCTCCATTCCTGTAACCCTCTTTATTTGGTTAAGGCTTGTTTTAATATTTTTGAGGCTAAAATCAACCTATATAGCCCATAAATCACATTTTTTTGTTCTTAACATTAGGATGCAAGGTTTTGACACCTTTCCTAACAAGTTACACATGCTAACCAAGACCATTCACAAACCTATGACATGTCATCATGATTATCATAAATCATCTTTAAAGAGTTTGAATAAGACAAATTGGAGCACCCAACTTGGGAGGATAGCTATGGCATATTATGATGGATTTGTATGACAAGGGTAAAGAATATGTTATATTTAGCATAAGTACTCTTCTTGAGATTTGGGTGTTGGAATTTGACTAAGAGATTCAGGCACCACTTTTAGCTAGTATAGCTCATGGTTTTGTGTTTCTCCTTTGGTGGTTTCAGGTATTGTTTTCTCTATTCATTGGGTCTTGGGATGGATTTTACATAGTGTATCTTGTAGGTATTGTTATACTACTAGTATTACTTTAGATCTGAGTATTGGTGTTGTCTCCTATTAAGGATAATTTCCTAGATTTCATTGTAACTAGCATTTTTATCGATTCATACATTGGTTTAGAGTTTAGAGGATGGGTGTTTTCCCCAAAGGGTTTTCCTAGGATACATCATTGTGTTATGGTGAATGATTTGATTGTGTTTTCCTACAATCTATTTTAGATCATATTTTTTATTTTATCTCTCTTCTTAAATTAATGTAGGAAGCATTTCCATAGATTATATTCCTTCCAAGATTTACTAGGTTTAATACCATATCATGTTGATTTATATTGGTTTTTTTTTAATAAATAAAAACAAAAAAAAACCCTTGACTATTCAAGGGTGTAGGGACATTCAAATTATCTCAAGATAATATGTATTAGGATGGGATGCATTAGGTTGATATAAGCGTTGTATACATATGTTTTATCTTAACCTTATTTTATTCTAAGGTTTATAGAGCATTTCTTATATCTATAAATATAATAAATGTATAATAATAAATTTTCATGGAAAAACTACCTGCTCATGTTGGTATGTTTTTCTATACAAGCATTTCTAAAAGATAGATGAATAAATAAGATTCTAACATTTATGAAAATAAATATAATAAGATGAATGCAATCAATAGATGTCTGTACATATATATCAAGCATAGATAAATAATTTAAGTCACCTTCCAAATTTCCATATGATCATTAAAATTAGGTGTTGGATTCATAAAAATGATTCATCTGAACACTATACTTACAAAATAATTTATGTTTCATGTTGTTGGAACCAATGATGTACATTTAATATAACATGAATATATTTGGCATGATATAGATCTTCGCTCAAAATGAAAATTATTTTCCCAAATTAAAATATTCATAGTTAATATTTACGTTATAGTATTCTAATCATTAATAAAAAGAATTATAAATAATGTCACTAGAAAATGGGTAGTTGGGATGGCTAGTCAAAATAAGAGAATATATTTATTTGAAATGTCTATTCAGAGGTGTTTTTAAATAAGGTGTTGAGAGGTAGAAATTAAATTAGGTGTGTTATATACTTCCCTATAATAAAATGTGATATTCCATAGGTTTATTGATTGAATTTCCCATGGCTAAGATATCATTTAGTAGCAAGTACCTTGATTGATTTATCATTTTTTACAATATCATCTTACCTAATATTTTAAAAGCCTCATTAATAGTCTAAAGGCCTCTTAAAAATAATTGCTTTGTCTATGTGTCCAATGACCTCCCATGTGTTGTGATATTATTTAATTATGGCCACATGTAGAATCTCTTTTTTATGTATCTATAGGAATTGATGTCTCTAGTAATTTAAAATTTTGATAGTGGATTAACTAAATGTTCAATATATGTTATTAGCTACCTTATTTTTTTCTTCCAGTGTTGCTTTATCTTGGTCATATTTAACTACTCTATGTTTATGAAAGTTATAACAAATTGAATAAAATTTAAATCAATCTCCTTTATGATTATGCCAAGTGACATTTAAGTGTTTGTATAATCATTGGCTCCTACTTCTTGTTGATATTTATTTGCAAAATGGGAATAATAACTTGAATGTATATCTATCCTTGTTCATATTTTCTCAACACCACTTTCCTTTTTTCCTTTTGACTAGGAGGATTTTGAAGCAAGGATAAGATTTCATTAAGATTCATGAGAGTAGATTTAATAATCTTTCTCTTTTTTACAATATACCACTCATCTAATTAGGAGCATCTTTTCATGTACCTCAATCCACTTATTTCTTTGAGATCTCATCTTCCATAATTTTTTTGGGGAATGAAGGATTGAATCGAGAAGGTGGAGGAGAATTTAGAGGAGGAGATGGTTAGCATGGAGGAGATAATTTGTAAGGATGAGGTGAGGGAGACATCTTATGTGGGGAAGGAGAGATATAAAGGAGAGAAAGGGGCATAATAACATGAGGGGTAATGGTAGCACTAAAAGTAGGAGAATGAGATAGAGTGTTGGGACATTCCCATACTTCAATGAGAGGACATTAATGAGAAAGGGACTTGGAGACTTATATTCTTCTGTATTGTAATCTATACCCTCCTTGTTTTTCAAAAATTCTCACTTCAAGAGGTTTGTAACTTCTTCCTCCATTCTTCTCCATCTCCCTCACTATCCCCTCTACCACCTGACATGGTAGAAATTTGTTCAATTATAAGAGAAAATTGATTTGTAGATTATTTTTACATTTGAGGAATACTTAAGGTTCCTTAACCTTTACGTATTTTCTCCTTGGTTTAAACCCTTTGTTTCCTCATTTCCCCTTCAACAGTATTGATCTTTAACCAATGAATTGATAATTTAGCTACTCTTTGGGTCCTTTAAATTAGAGATGGCCTTAACTTTATGGATCAGTCTATTATGGGCAATGGTTTTAGATGGAAATAATTTCCTTCATTATAAGAAGAATATATACCTATCTCATCATCCATGAGGTATTCAATAAATTTATAGGCATTGAAATATTTAATTTATTGTAGGGTAATTCAAGAGAAATCTCATCTCCTTACTTAAAAATCCTCTTCCATATCAACCCATAAGTATTGATAGTGCAAGGAGCATTACCCCACTTATTTCCTAGCCTTCCTTTGATGCTGACTTTGAATAAAAATATTCTCTCTTGTTATACCATTTTAAATTTATTGTAAAAAATTCCCTAGCCACATATTTTTCATTAGTAGTGGATTTACATGAATAAGAATTGATTATAGTGGGGCAACTTGGCCTCTATTTTGTGTCTAAATATAACAAATTCATGTATAGGTACTACTTAACTACTATATTCATCAAAATTACCTTTTCACCAAGTTATCTTCGTAGAATGTATGATGTTGAGTCATGAAGTTATAAACTATACTACTGAAGAATGTGAGAAATTGGACAAACCAATTCCCCATTTAGAAATGATGCCTTTTTCTTCTTAACAATTTCTAGACATTAAAATTCCATATATTGTATCCATAACATGGAAGATGTTAGAGCAACGAAGCAAGTAAAGAATTTTTTTATCACAATGTGAAATGGGAGAAAGAGATAAATACTATGAAGAAAAGTAATCAAGAAAGTGTGAAAATGTAACAAGGAAGATTCTTTACAAGTGATTTGAGTGAAAATATTAAATGGGACATATTTTATCAAGCATTCTTTATAGTCTCTTCTCTTTTTTCTTTTTTCCATATAGGGAGAAATGGACTAGAAAGATTATGTGTTTTGAGTGAGGTTATTTTGGAAGAGGGGGAAAAAGGTCAAAAGTTGTGTTAAGTGAACATTTTCTTATTTTTTTCATAAGAGAAGGGATGGGAGTGGGGAAAGCAAATTTTGTGTGTTTTAGTGTCATTTGTTGAAAATGGCAGGAAGTAAGGCATGCTAGCTTTTTTCCTTACAAAATTTAGAGGGTGCATGGATAGAAAAAGAGTGGTTTGCCCATGATTTTGGGTCAAATTTGTAAAAAGATAAAGAGAAAGAGAGAGTGGGTTGTTGGCATTATGTGTTGTCATTGATGTCAACATAGTATATGGCAACATAAGGAAAAAACTTGTACAGAGGTTGTGTATAGAAGGAGAAGATGATGGAGAGTGGAAGATTAGAGAGATATGGTTTGACTTAGTTGAAGTCAAGGTGTCAGCATGTCTAAGGCAAGTCAGTCTAGAAGAATTAGTAGATGGAGTGAAACCAGTCTGGAAGAAGAGAAATTTGTCTAAGTATGATGCAGTAATCAGTTTTGTGCCTAAGTATGATGTGGAGGTAAACACTTATGTCCTAGCATGTTTCTTGTATTCCTACATGTATATCGCATTAGTTTGGAGTACCACACTTAGTAATAAGTAGCAAAAATTTGACTAAGGCACTCACAGTGTATATGCTAAGGTAGAGTCATAATGTTTTGGTCTGCATTTCTCTGTAGAGTAAGATTTAGTCTTGCGGTTCAGAAGATAAGTTTATCTTGATATTAACATGATATATTCAAGATTTTAATTCACCACACCTTTAGTAAAAAAAGTTACAAATGATAGAGTACCAGTTACTACTTAGACAGGACAAAGCAATGGTGGAGACCTATTGGAATGCTCTACAGTCCTTTGGAAGAAATTGTTTGGTCATGCAGTTTTGAGGATAGGTTTAGGGATATATAAGGTATGTTATGTTGAATCTTCAAGTGGTCTGGTGGTCTGCAAGCTCAGCATTCAAGTAACAAAGATAATATAGACTATTCTGAAAGCCTTAGAGCACTTGTTTGAGTATTTGCGGAAGATGAAATACACATAGATCAGCCATAAAAGATTGTGTGGAGGTTCTACATGCTCAAATATGCCTCAAGTTTGAACCACGTGCAAATATCTCTTGTTTCTAGTACCACACAAGATATGTAAGTCAATTAATGAAGAGTTGTATATCCTTGTTCCCTGGACTCCAATATACCTTAGTCTAGCTTTTGTTTTTCTCCAGAAATGATAGATGACGATGTGCAGATCTAGGAGTATGCATATAATGATGTTTAAGTTCATCTCTAAAGGTTTTATGGGTTTTTATGTACCACAATGCTATATCCTGAATAGTGGAGTATCACAGTTAGTCCAGAATACTTTGTTTCTAGCAGTTTATCATATCTCTTGTCTTGCAGATGTATAGATTGATCTGATACTTTAGTGGAAAGGTGGTTGAATGATTTTGAGGTGATACAATGTTGAATTCTTGGTTTGCATGATGTTTATGGCTTCTCCCCAGTGGTATGAAGATAAACAGTTAGCAGTGCTTATACAATTTGCGCAGATAGACTAGTTTCTGTTATATGTGGTGGATCCTGATCAATTGTTTTGACTTTAGAAGATGTGAAGTGATGTTCCTTGAATCCTTTCATGAAGTCCTAAGGTCCACAACAAGTTTCCTTAAACATATTTAATGTATTGAAGCTAACCTTTGAAGGGTTACACATTTCATCTAAAGGTTCTTATGGTGCCGACCTGATCAATGTCTTGAAGTGTTGCGGAAGGTATTTATAGGAGATCAAAGTCATTTGTGAGGTGTAGATGTGAATGTAAATGTGAGAGAGCAGAATGAAAAGTATGAAGTGTGTAGAATCAGTATGATGGAGTAATTGTGTAGAAAAGAGGACTGTAATATCAGCATGAGTCGGATTCTTTCTTCTTAGCAGTTCAAAGTTTTGTTTATCATTGTAATTCTTTGTAGCAGTGAGATTTCTACAGGGAGTAGTAGCTTCCTTGGGTTGTATCCCTAAAACAAAGTTAGTTGGGAGTTGTATCTTCCTTGGGTGGTAGCCCTAAAACAATATTGTAAACATTTATATAGCAGTAAACATTATATTGTGACTTAACACTCACCGTGGTTTTTCCTAGTTTTGGGTTTTCCACATAAAATTCTTGGTGTCTTTATGTTGATAAATGTGTTTCATGATTGCTTTATGTTTTCTAAGTAAATGAATCTGGTCTACAAATGAAGTAGTTAAGTTTTAATATATGTTGATTCACCCCCCCCCCTCTCAACATTATTGTGTGTTCAACATGGGCTCTGTGTCATAAGCACACATTTCATGCCAAACTTCTTAAAACACATGCAAACTTGTTTAAATTGGTAAAAGAACTTGGGGCATTGGCCCTTAAAGACAATTTGATTGTTCACACATATTTCTTCATAGTTATAAGACTTCAAAATTAAAAAGACAAAACCTTTCTTAATGATATATGTATATATTTAAGATGGTCACTGACTATAAACACCTAAAGTTTCTGGAAACACCATGTAAATCATGGATGCTTGGTTGGGGTTTAATTGGTCTCATCTCTATAATAATATATTCAATTCTTTTTAGTAAATTAATGCTAATAAATTTTTGGATAGTTTTATTCAATTCTTTTTGGTACATTATGGCATTGGGTGCATGAATTATCAACCTCTTTCAACTAAGAGCTAAGGTTTGAGAGGTATCCAATTTTCTAAACTCATCCAAGGCACAATCTTGACCTCATCCCTTTAGAGTATCGAACCAATGCTCTCAACAAGATTTGATCCCTAGTGGGATCTTTGTGAATCGTTATGTTGTTAGATGGAGCCTAATCAGACTCAGAGGTTAAATTTTCCCCACTTTTATCAGTGTGGTTTCCCCCCAAACTATTTAAGGGGGGTTTGGAGGCAGTGCCCCCAAGACGAGGTCAAGGGGAAGCGTCCCTTACGGGGTCTAGGGGTAGCGCCCCTGGCGTGCTCCCTGTCGTGATACAGGGCGAGGTCGAGGGGCAATGCCCCCGCTGGGGCTCAGGGGCAGTGCCCCCGAAACCTCAAATAATTTTTATTATTTTATAAAGGTGTCAGGAGTTATTTTTTTATTGGCTGACATAAAAAAACCCTATTTTTGTAACCAACATAAGGCTTGATAAAAGCGGCTAAGGGTTAGGGTTTCCATTGATATTGTATTGTAGCATTTGCAGCGGTATTAAGTTGCAAGGATTGCTGGTTGTAATTGATTTGATTTGCTGGATAATAATATTGGACTCTTTGTTGGTGGATGTAACTGAGTTTGGGTGAACCACGTTAAAAATTGTCTCTCGCTATTATTATTTCTATGTATTTTTCATTCCTCTGTTTAATCTTTATTTGCATTTAATTGATATCTTTTGCATGTAATTCCTAACACGATCAACTTCACCAATAGAACAAGGGCCATTTGACCCTTAGATATTATTCAAACTCATTTATACACATGAATATATCAAAAAATATCTTATTTTGTTCCATTTAAATATAAGAAAATAAAACAATATTTTAAAAATATTTAACAAACTTTATTTCCTGTAGTAAGTAACAAAATTAACTCAAATATTTTTATTCAACAATATCAATCTTATTGAAATTTGAATAACTAAACTCAAAATTTCTCTTAAAGACCTTTGACAATCTAATAGCCTTAAATAACCATACAATAAGATAATGTTTTGTGCTTTCACATTATATGGAAAATATAAGTGTTCACCTACTTATTATCCTACATTAATCTATATCTAATCAAATAATCAAATATAATTAGTAACAAATCAAATCTAGATAAAATAATAGTAAATAGAGTATCTAGATTGGATTAGATGCTTATTTGATGTTATTTTAGCCTCACTATTGACTGGTTGGAATGCTATAACAAAATATTTAAAATTTGGAGTCAAGATGAAAAGATGTGATAAATTTGTGCAGGGATATATGCTATTGTGGAGTAGGTCATGTCATAATGTGTGGTCCTATGTTGTTTAGAATGTGACTCAGACAATTTATGAGTGAGTCAGACTCCAACGTGGCACATGAACCATCTTCTTACTAAGGGCGACCTCCTAGTCATTCTCACTCTCGTGGAAAGATCCAATCAAGTGAAGGTAGGACCGAGGGTTGTTTTGTTCTTGAGAGAGTAGAATGTCATGGATGGTAGTTGGGTTATTTCGATGGAAGTGTTCAATTGTAGTGGTTGTGATATGACCTAAGGGGTCACTTGTCTTGAGTCTCCTAAGCCTAGAACAAAGGATATTTTATTCATTTATGATTCAAATATTCTCTCTTGTCTCCTTTCCTCATTTTGAATTATTTGTTGTATCAATTCTTGTTGTTCAATGATGCATTGGTGATGTTCTTTTACTTTGATGTTTAGTTCTATGTTTTGTTGATTGTGAATTGGATGGGAGAGGTTCTCCCCAATCTTGTCAAGGATAGATCTTATCCAATCTTCCTTGATGTTTGGGCACATTGAATGCTTGGCAAGAGGGAAAAGTTTGTGTTGACTATGTTGAAAATGTTGACTATTGACCTTGTGATGGTATTGAGGGTTTCCTAAATGCTTTGTTTTGACTTGTTTAATACATTGACCTCGTAATGAAATCGAGGGTTTGATCACTTGTTTTGTTTTTGATGGATGCAAGCTATATGAAATACAGTACAACTTTCATTTCTTTTTCTCCAAATTTGTATGTGATGTAATTATCTAGGAATTGGAAATGGATGCAATCTAAATGAATTTTTAAATGCAAACTAGTCTATATTTTTGTTTTTTTCATGAATTGGTTTTCAAATTATAATCTATGAAATGAAATTGTAAGTAATCTAAGGACAATGGAATAAATTTAATCTATGATTGCAAAGATAATCTAAGCTAAGTAATTAAATGAAAATCTAATCTAATGCAATAAGAAAATAAAGTCCTATCAAGAGAAAAGAAAATAAATTATTTACTTACTGGAGAGAAAAGATTTGTTCTAATTACTATTGAAAACATGAAAGGAACCTAGTATGAATTAGGTTTTAGTGTTTGGTGAGTCCTCAAAATTCCTTCATGGCAATCCCCTCTTCCTCTACAGCAACAGGGTCCTCCTCTTCGTAACATGGATGAAGATGGGATAAATTTAATTGAATTGAGCTTTGAACCTAAGAGAATTGGAAAAGGGAATGATTGATACAAGCATTTGAATGCTATGAAACACAATTGGCTTGAACAATGAACCTAACAATAAAAGAAAAAGGCACACAAAGTCTTGCATGAGCATGAGAATGCTATGGATACAACTATATGCAAAGAAAAGCAAGAGTAGAGATGCAATACTAAATTTTCCTCCCCAAATGCATAGAATATGGGGGTATTTATAGGTTGAAAATCAACACCAAAGGTGGTGGTGATTGGGGAGTTAACATCTATTTGATTGGTGAGTGATATGGCTTTGATTGAGAGTGATCATTGGTTAGAGAGAAGATCACAAAAGAAGAAATGGAGATAACACATGACTAATTGGGAGATAAAAAAATATTGATTGGAAGATGAGATTGGATTGATTGAGATTCATGAATCAATCAGGGGGAGTTGAAAATCAATTAAGCATGAAGAATCCCATAATCAAGACTCAAATCAAAGCAAATTTAGGCTAGAACTGGAAGAAAACCTAGATAACAAAAGACGCCAGGGTCACCCCTTTTGGGAAGTGGGTCACTCCTTTTACTAGGGTAGGTCACCCCTAGAGACCCTAAAGACATAAGGGGTGACCCATAGAAGGAGGTTTCCATAGGTGGTTTCAAGGTTGGAGAATGGTTTAGAAGGGTTGAAAATGGTTTCCAGAGTTTGAATGAGGCATAGAACTTCCACAAAGTGGGTCACTCCTTTTACTAGGGTAGGTCACCCTTAGAGACCACTCTTCAGTGGTAGGGTTGCCTGGGGAGACCGTGAAGACAAAAGGGTGACCCAAAAAAGGCTTGGACATACAAAATGAAGGTACAAAAGGCTCCAGAAGGTCAATTGGAATGATCAAGAAGGATGAAATGATGAAAAATCCTTTAGGGAAATTGAATTTCCCCTCTTGTGAAGTGGATTGGTCATGTTTCCAGGGCTAGAAAGCGATAGGAGTGATTTGTCAAACATGGGTTAGGTGACTAGGAAGACAGTGTGCATGACTTTAGAAGGTTAGTTTGGGGATTGGAGAAGCACAAACAAGGTGAAAACCCAATGAAAACATGTCACCAAGAGTGAAGTTGTTGAGAGGTTGTATATATTTCATGCTTACATATACATGATTAGGACTATAGCTCATCCTCAGACTGCCATGTAGGCTTGTTCGTCTTTTTCATACTTATAGGTCAAACTAGTGCAACCTAGACCATTGCTAATGGAAATCTTATGAGGTCACTTGTCTATGTCTTCTTCACTTGCACATGAGCATGGCCATGCTATAAAACATAGTGGAAGTTTCTTCAAGACTAAGAGAAGGCCCTTGGCTTGTCTTAATAGAATTAAAACCTCTAGAAGAGAACAAGATGTCGCAAACACACAAAGAAAATAATGTAAATGCAATTTTGGAGGTCATGTGGACTAGTGTATTGCCTATGTGTAGAAATATCGTTATGGATGCTTTTGAATCAAATATGTCTTTGTGTGATTCTTGCTCCTACTTGATTACCTAGTGGTTTCAAATGAACTATGAAATATTCTGAAATACATGTCCATAGCTATTAATTTGAATTCTTTAGCATGTGAATTGATGAGATAATGAATCCTTTGTGAAAGGGTTAGCTTTTTGGGGTTAAAAGATGAATTTGAACTAGGCAAACGAGGTTGCATCATGTGGCCTTGTCCTAGATTAGACCATGCCACACAAATTCGTCCAAGATGACCAAATGTCATGGAATGTGCCATGGTGCAAGCTAAGGTGGTCTACATGTTGGGAATTAAGGTGTCTCAACCTTGGCAATTCCTAAGTTCATTGATTTAATTATTTAATATTTTCCCGCATTTATTTATTATTAATATTGTGCTCCACCAAAATGGGGCGTAGGATATTTGAGATGCGTTTATGCCAAGTGTCAATGCCTTGTAAATTGTGTTGTAAGAAGTAATTAATCTTATTATTCATGGTAAAAATGGGACACCCTATTTTTTAGGGATCCTATGACAACTTATGACAAATGCTTATGACACATAAGAGCTTGAAATAGGAGAAGTTATTAAGGAATCTTAACCAATTGTAAGATGTTGTAAGATGCATCTATAAGAGCCTATTTTTAGACTATAATCTTGTCAAACTTGGGCATCCATGTTGGGTGGATTAAATTGGTCAAATATTATAGTTGTAAGAGTGTAAGCAAATAATCTATTTTTAGCCTGTATGACAAATTATCCTAGGGTCATTGGAAATTAGGCCCAAGTTGGATGCCATACCTTTTGGGGTATTTTCTCATGGTTTTGTAAACCACAAATGTTTTTTAGGTTGAAAGAAGTCTATAAATTGAAAGGTTGAGGAGTTGTAGTTGGATATGAGAATTTGTAGGTACACAGGTGCTACCAGAATGTTGTTGAAATTACTCCATATTTAAATGTTGGTGGAATACTCTTGTAAAGACTTGCATTGAAAATATATTGTAATTATTTGTCGATTTGAAAATACATTGTGTAGGTTTTGGAATGTTGGGGTTTTCTCTCAAAAGGGTTTTCCCCACATAAGTCACTACATTATGGTGTTATTGTTTATTTGTTTATGAATGTGTTTCTCTATTTTATGTAGTAAGTTTGGATTAGATTTAAAGTTATTTGTATAACACTCCTCTCAAGGTTAGCATAGGAAGGTGTTTCCGCACACCTTGCTTCCTTACACTACAGTGGCAGTTGGCTAGTGGAAGTTGGGTAAGAATTAGTTTTTGTGCCAAATAAATCAAATCAAGTGCTACAACTATGTATTTATGGTGTTTGTGCAAAGTGACATAAAATGAAAGTGTAAAAGTGTCAAGTATCCACTTTTATCCCTTACACATAAGGAACTTATTAGTTTTAAAGGCTAACTTCCTATCTCACATTAACATATAGTCAATAAGAATGTGTATTGCGAATGTAGGAGGAGAGAAGTGGTATTTAGTTTGATCTCTGCTTTGGATGCTTTTTATTTTCTAAAATATTGGGATAACTTTTTTGGTGGATGCTTCTACACTAATGTAGGGAAGAGAACAAACCCTAGTTAGATTTTCTTAAGGTCCCTTCAAGTGTATTTATCTAGCCTAATAAATTGATATTTCAATTAACATCAATTAGACTTGAATAAACCCATAAAATTGAGTCATCGCACGTGAAGAGTAAATACACAATTTGAAAGAGAGAGGGGAAAGAGATTGTGTAGCTATTTCATTGATGCATTTACTTATGGGTTGATACAAATGTAATTTGAGTACTAGATATGAGTTGTAATGGAGTGTTGATGAATGTGACAAATTGGTTTTGCTACTATGTGATTCTAGACAAAATTGTGGTTACAATATTGACCTTTTGTTGCAATTGTGTTATTTTTCTGAGATCATGTTCTTTTTGCTTGTAGACTTCTAGACCCTACTCATCTTTGCCTAATATTTGATTAGGAACGAAATGGTGTTAAGGAACACCTCTGGGAGCTTGCTATGCAAGAGTTAAAGTTGTGAGGGTTCCTTATGCCTTAGTCAAGCCTTGTGTTGCTTTTTGCAAAGAGAATTACAATAATGTAGTATATGTCCTTTAGTAATGTTGATGCAATATTTGATGATTACCTAATACTTTCCTTATGTGCAAGACACTATTATAATGATTCCTCTCTATCCATCCATAATTTATTATTATTATTAAAGGCATTTCCTCAAATATGACAACCTAGCTCACAATTAGATTATTCATTGTGCAAGCCAACAAGCAATGGTCAAATTTATGAATTTGGTCACCCTGGAACGGGTGGCAAGTGAATTTGAAATTAGGGGAACACGATCCTGCTAGCAGTTTTGTCTAAGGGACATAATCACAATAATAGTTGTGTCTAAGAGGTGCAAATAGGGGATAGATGGAATGTATGTGTGAATGAAGCTTAAAGTGGCATATGGAGGGGGTGATTTCCAAATTCTATATTTTTACACATGAACAACAAAATCAAATACTAAATTGACATATTCCTATTCATAATTAAAAATAAGTACAAAATTAATATTAACAATGCAAAATATGCACTTTCCTCCTCTACAATTATATATCTATTATTTAATTACTTTTATGGCTGCTTCTATTTTCTAATATATAAAATCTAAAAATCTTATGCTAAGGAGATTGTAATTGTACGGTATTATCATTTCTACTTTGTGGCTAACGGAGTTGCACGGCATCCACTTATGAAGATATAATTTTGTCAACCACATTGAATATCTTTTGCGCGTGGGAGTTGTTTTCTAACCTCCCATTCACCATGGTTAATGATATATGCAAGCCATTATTTCATGAAACCCGAGTAATTGATAGCTTATTCATTCGTCACTATTAGTTTTGTCGATTACAGGTAAAGTGTCATGTCAATTGTCAGAATGTGTTCATGGCTCTAGGCCTTCCATCCGGTATATATTCCCATCATCCAAAAACTTTTTATTTTATCATTAGTAAACAAGATTGATGCGAAAAACCTGAATTTCTAAAGCTTTTTGAAGAAAATCTTGTAGAAATTTTTACATAGTTTTAGAAATTCATGAATATGGACTTGAAAACTCTTATTCACAAATCATTTTTTTTAAAATGTATTGGATGTAACTAATTATAGGTGTATATGGAATTTTTTTTTACTTTTGCAATGGTGAAAATTGCATATCCATGCCTTTTCCCTTATGTTTTTAGACCCATAATGGTTGGGTTATCTTTATGCATTGACCGATGTGTAAGATGGCATATTAACTTTATTCTCCTTGTTCCCATCATCACGCTTCCCCAGGATTTGGATTGGAGTTTATATCTCCATTGTTCATGACCTTGGTTTATTTTTGCAAATGTGGAATTCACCTAGGTTATTTTTCTAGCACAAATCTAAACCACAAACTTTTAAGTTTGAATTTTAAAATTGGGCTCATGTTTCCCTCCCTTACAAGTCATTATGAGTAGACTAAAGCATGATTGTTTTCAAATTACACACTAGGGTGGTGTATTTTAGGACTAACCCTAATTCATTTAGCTCATTTTGGATTATCATGAGAGCATATATGTGAAAGCATCATAGAGCATCCTATTTGCAACATTAGTTTGCATCATTATCCTAGGCATATTGCATGCTTGCTTATAGTCTTCAATCTTAGTTCATTGTTGTTGAATTGGTCTACCTAGGGGCTTGACTAAGGAGAACATGACCCTCACAAGTATCAAGTTCCCAAATATTGTTTGAAGGCACCACCCCACTTCAAACATAGGTGCAATAAGCCAAGGCATATTTGATGCATCCATCAATTTCCTATTAGTTCACTTCCATGGGTACAGGTTCAATTCCTTGGACTAGATTAGTTCTTCGAGGTGGATATGAACAAGAACAAATTATAGTCATCTTGCAAATTCTAAGGCATTCATTTGGACAAGGCCCTAATTTTCAACACATTGGTGAATCAATTCCTAGCATCTTTAGCAATATATTCCATCATGAGACTCGATCTAAGTACACTACTTTATTTATAGTTGATTTTGCATTTATTATAGTATTTGTTGCATTATCTTATTATTAGTCCCAACTCTTAAATATAGTTGTTTGTTTATTTAATTATTTTATTAGCTAGTTAGCCTAGATATATGTGCAAGGTGTTATTTTATCTTACATACAATAGTGAACCCAAATTTCTTACGTCCCCTAGGGTTTCATCCTTAAGGTCTATTCCTTCTTCATTATGATTTCAAATCTAATGGTTTAATCATATACCTTTTGTTTAAGATCTTATTAGGATTTAGACCCACCCTTATTTGCTCATTATTTATATATATTTGTTAAGGTTTAGGGATTATATTGTTTTATCTCTATTTGATCCTTACACACCCAACCTCCCTTGTGCACATGCAAATTATTGTATCTTTACCATAGATATTTTCTCCTTTTTCATAACCAAACTCACTAGAATTATGCCACTATGCTTTGTGACGATGATACATCTTTCATGGATTATGATTGTGACCTAGCTCTTTCTTTTCTCCTATGCTCATTTAATACATCTAGAGATGATACTTTATATGACAAGTTTACACCTAATTTAGCTATTCATGATGTTCTTATGCCTTATGATGTTATTCCTCTTACATGTGTCATGATAGCTCTATTTCTATCCCCTCATATTCATGTTATTTTGATGACAATATCAGGCATTATGATGATAGTTCCTTAGCTCTCATGTTAATCTTATTAACACTTTATTATCTCTTACTATGGTACATGATGATATTATTAATCTCTTATTGAGGATTTATTATATGACAATTTGGATGATTTTGATTATGCATCTGTACATGTTTTAAGTCATTTTTATGTGCTACATAATAACACTTAGATGATTATATCTTATTGATTGGTGAGTTTAGACTTCATCTGAGTGGTAGAGATTTACAATGGTTTGATTCATCTTGTTTATAAATCAATCATTTATGGACTAAGCACATGTTTTTATTATGCATTCTCCTTTTCCTAGTGTGCTTGAGGATAGTTAGGACATAGTTGAACCTTCTCATGACCAATCTTTAGATGCTTGTCCATATTATTCACCTATTGTTCATATTAGTTATAAATCTTCATGTCCCACCTTTCATGTTGTGCCATCTCTCCCAAAAGGTATACCTACTTTCCATGCCCTAACTACTCCATAGAGTTATCATACAATTGGACATACATAACAAAATATAGCTAGGGGATAGAATGTTGCATCTCACTAACTAATTTTGTCATCCATTGATCTAGTTTTATAGCCCCCCCTAAGTTGATAGAAAACGTTCATAATGGATATTATTTACTTGATCAATTTGAGAATACTCTAGGTAAATTATCTCTTTGGATTTATACCATTCATTTGAGACATATAGAAACAATTTGAGGCAAGCCCTAGCTAAAATCATTGTTCCATTTGATGTTACTCCTATAGAGGTAGTCAGAATTCTTGAGCCTATCTAGTAGAATATTTCTAAGATTTCATTTGCATCTCACGAGTTGTATCGTCCCCATATTATTTAAGAGCATTGAGTGCAAATGCTATATATTATGGTTACATCTGGGGATATATAGATTATGAGAGATTTGGCAAATAATGGATAATGTTTAAATATTTGTAGCAAAAACTTCTTGGATATAATTAAGGTCGATTCTACTGATTTACCAAAATCCAAAGTCATTATTAAGGGGTTTGATAATGTGGTTCATGAATTTCTTGGCTTTGTTACTTTACCCATTAGCCTTGGACCTATTATTCTTAATATTGTGTTCGATGTGATGACTAGTTCTTTAGTGTATAATATTCTTTTGGATCATCCTTGGATTCATTCTATATATATTGTACCTTATACACTCCATCAAAATTTTAAAATTATTCATAATAATAAGAAGCGTATTCATGATTGGTGGTGATCCTTATTAGTATTTACAAGTGGTTAAAAATAGAAAATTAGAAAGATGCATCCTGAAGTTGCTTTGATGGTTAAAATGAAATTGAAAAGTTATTAAAGGCTAGCTTCATTAGATCCATCGACTACTCTCCATGGATTTCAAATATAGTGTTTGTGGCTAAACCCAATGGACATATTAGTATATGTATTGATTTCAAAGATTTGAATAAGGTGTTTTCCAAGGATAAATTTTCATTGCCCAACATTGATATGATTATTGATTCTACATCTAGACAAAAATGGATTCATTTATGGATGGTTTTTCAAGCTATAATCAAATACTCATTAACTCCCAAGATCAACATAAGAAGTTACTTTTACTACTCCATGGGGTATATTTTATTATATAGTTATGCTTTTTGGATTGAAAAATGTTGGTGCTACTTATTAGATGGCTATGATTTTAAATTTTCATGAATTGATGCATAATATCTTAGAAGATTATGTGCATGCCATTTTGGGTAATTCTAAGAAGCAATCATCTATGAGACTTGAGGACCATCTTTGAGAGGTTGTAATGATATCAAGTTTATTTAAATCTTAAGAAATGTATATTTGATGTAGATAGTTGTCACTTGTTAGGCTTTGATTATGTCATGCCTGTATCAGGCCCACCTATATGTCAACCATACAAGTGGGCAAAAATGGTGGAAACATTTTTTTCTAAGGAATTTGAATTAAACTAGGAAACTAAGTTGCATATCTAATCACTCACTTATGTGTCATGATCACGTACTGGTTTGCTAATGTTATTTGCTCGTTGCAAATGTCCTAAACATCAATGTGTCAAGTTAAGATTTGGAAAATGTATAGTAATTAATCTATGAAGTTACTTGATTTAAAAATCCACCATTTAAATTAAAATTAACCCCATCACAATTATAAAATAACTTCTTAAATAAAGGATTAAAAGAGAATTTTAACAAGGTAATAATAAATTTAATATATATCAATTTTTTTCCACACCTATTTAAATAAAGCATATTTAATTTACTACTTAGTAATTAACCCCCATTTGAAAATTATAATCTAAATACTTTTAATAATAAATCAGTTGAATCCTAATAAACAAATGTCCATTAAGACCAAGAAGAATGTTTAAATATTTTGTTAGACTTAGTCTATAGGGTTTGCACTATAATTTCCACCACTAATTTATTTAATTTTGATAATATCGATAATACATTATAAATTAATTTATCCACCATCAAAGTTTAAAAGATATTAATGACTTTAATACATAATTTGATTCTTCAATATAAATTAATAAAAAACATATGTAATTTACCATTTAATAATAAATCATATTTTGCAAATTGCATAATGCAAAACATTTAATATATTTCTAAAACTTCTAATTACACCTTCAACTAAATATTTAATTTAAAACTAATTTCTTTAAATAATAAAATAATCTAATTCTTCCATGATATAAAATAAAATATTTTAATAATAAAATGATTAAATCATTCTAATTTCTATCTAGAATAAAACAACTAGATAATAAAACTCAATCTTATTCTTTAAAGCAATAAAATAACTTTTTCCCATAAAACTAATTTCTTTTTCCATATTTAAAACAAAAAGCTTTCTTTCTTTTATTTAAATACATTAATTACTTCCCCTTTATAATAATAGAATAAAACTAATTCTTTTCTTTTTATAATAATAATAAAATGAAACTAATTCTTGTTCTATTAAATATACAAATTTTCACCTTTTAATTAAATATATAACTCAATTTTTTCTTTAGGTAAAAAAAAAAAAAAAAAAGCTAATTCTTTCATGTAAACTAAATATTTCTAATTATGAAATTAATTAAATATTTTCATTTCAACTAAATACTTTAATGATTGAATCCAGTAAAATATCTCCATTAATTTCCAACATTAGACCATATGATTTAAATCTATTTACTTTCCAATTAGAAATAAATCCACTAACTATTCAATGTAAATCTTTCTCTTTAAGCAATCTAATAAAACAAAGTTTTTTTCAATTAAACCAATTCTTTTCTAATTACAAATAAACTATATATCTTTTATTTAAAAACTAATTTAATTTTATCTTGAAATAAAACAACTTGATAAAAAAACTCAAATCTTTTTCTTTTCAAATAAATACTTTTACTATTAAATCAAATAACTCATTCCAATTTCAAAAAAAATGATTTATCTTAATTCAATTTCTATTTGAAAATAAAACTTGTTAATATTTCAAAACAAATCTTCTTCAAGAATAAAGCTAGCTTTTCCAATAACAAATCTTTTTTTATATCAAAGCATACTTTTTATATAAAAAAAATACAACAATTTTATTTTAGTTTTTATTATAGAGATTTTCACGTTTTTCTAAACTAAATATTTTGCCTTGTTTAAACAAATCAATTCTTTCTTTTTAAATAACAAAATAGGATTAATTTATTTAATTTTTTCATCTATATAAATTTGTCTATATTCATTCATATTGCAAAAGTAGTTTTTTTGTTTGTGTGTATGTGCAAGGTAAATTTCAAGAAGGCCAGAAGGCAGCAGTTTCAAATTTATAATAATTCGTTCTTCTATTAAATTTATTCCATATGCTCAACATGTTGTCTAATTCGATTACACACAAAGGGTCTTAACATAACATAACATATGTATATAAATGGATTTCTCAAATATACCATACATCAATAAATAAAGGAATCAGTAATATAAATATTTATATATATACACTTACAAACAGTAGTTAAATCCATAGATTAGTAAAATAGAAAAGAATCTCAACTCCATAAAACAACATTTTTATTTTCAGATTCATGATAAAACATGTAAATCAAATTTTACCATTGTCAACAATCATTTTTTTTATGGGAGAATACGCAGAGATAAATAGGATAAAAATTGTACAACCATCATTAACCAACAACAACTTACATATGGCAACCTTACAAACAACCCAAATCCACATTTATACAATGGCAACATGCCATGAAGTAGAAACAAGTATTTCTTTTCTCTAAACAATTGTAATAGTTTCTTTGACTTTCAAAACCTCCAAAAGACTTCATTGTTCTTGCAACAAAATAACCAACCAAATGACCAAGATTTGCTGTCCACCCTACCATAGAAACACACATGCAACACATAAACTCCATAAACCATAAAAAGTCCAATATCACATAACACAAACTCCCATAGGTTGAATCACATACACATGATCCAAATTAGATCCAAAATAGGGGGAGAGAGGGGATAATCATCCCTCTTGGGGGTAAAACAATCACATCAATCCTCCTTAATCTTCAATAACAATATCATCCATGCAAACATCATAATCTACCACCAACAACACCATTACTGAAATCATGACCATTATTACATTATCTTTTATATATATATATTCATTTCTTTTCTTTTTTTTTTTTCCTTTTATTAACATTTCCTTTCATCTCCACAAAACTCCATAATCACAAACCTCCATAACCATCCTCAACAAAATATCAATAAAATAGGGGCACTCATGCCTAAACCCAACTCCACTATAAAATTACTCTACAACACCATCACATACAAAACAAACCCCCCAAGAGAGGCTCCACACCTCTCTCAAACCCCATTATGTAGGAGGCTCTCATAAGATACAGAGGGCCGCTCCCATTACAACCCAACCGACAATAACATAAAAATGCAAAAACACATGAACAAAGGCTTCCATAAACATACATGCATTTTACAAAAATATCAAGAGGAGATAATTTCCTACCTCAGCGCCCCAAGTTAGGGTGAGCCCAAAAACTCGAATGAAACAAAAATCTTGCTCTTGAATTCACAATCCAAAATTCCAAGGCCAAACTTCTCTTCCAAATATTCTCACCAAAATTCTCTTCCAATTCTCACCAATTTTTCTTTTCCAAAATCCCTAAAATCATGCACAAAAAAAAAGTCCTTTCCAAAATCCCTCCTTTTTCTATAAATAAGACAAATAAAACTAAAAACGACAAAAAGGATGGAAACTTTCTTTCTTTTTTTCCTAAAAATTTTTTTTATTAAAAAAAATAATTAAAACAAATCTCTTATCCTCATCCCACAAATAAAACAATAAATTAATAAAAATAAATAAATTTAACTCTCACAAAATAATTTAAATTTAATTAAAAATTATAAAAAATGGAATAACCACAACCAACACAACTAAATAATTAAATTCACAAAACACCTTAGCCTTCACCCCTTCCACGAGTTAGACTAAGTCATGGGATATCACATGACGGATTCTTGGAGTCTCTCAAAACTTAATGATCTTGGCCACCCACTTGCACACTTCATTTTCAAATATCAATATTGTTGAAGATATCAATGGTAGAGACACTGTTGATGAGCATGATATTCAAGAAGTGTTGTCATTGATGGCAACAAAGATTAGAAATCTAAATTGCGTTGTAAGGTTATAGTAATATCCCTCACAGGATGTTCTTATACTCATAATGATACTTATGCAAAAGATTTTGATCCAGAAGACAATTTGGTGAAAAATTGGCTAAGTGTCAGACTATTTTCTCAGTGCACAGAAGCTATAGTTTTCTGGTTTGCATTTGTCATGGGTTGAAGATCATGGTTTTTGGTTTTAATATGTTGTTAAGGACTATTAGAAGCATCTAAATCTAGAATTCCACCTTCTTATGATTTCTGAAATGATGGCTACATGTTGAAGTTCGGTATGATAGAGTTCAGTCTTAACCAGTGCAGAGTGCATGATTGTTTTGGTCCGCATATCTTCGGTATCACATATTTCTTTCTGTAGTTCTAAGGTGTTGTTGGCATATGTTTGGACATTCAAAATCCGAAGTTTCAGAGTTTGAATGCTTCCAGAGTGTGAGATAAGTTTGTCTAAGTATCGCTACATGGATAGACAGTGATTGATTACAAAGACTAAGTTCCAGTACTCCTCATTTCACTGCATGGAAATATTTTTCTTTGTGTATCTAGGGATGTGTTTACAGATGTCTGAAGATTGCTTGCTCCAAGTTTAAGGTAATTTGGAGGTCTGGATGCTGAGTTTTGCTTTGACAATCAGTATGCACTTGTGTTACTCTGCTCATGAAGCCGACTTGAAGAAGTATACCTTGTGCAAAGCAATCTAAAGATTGGAGTGTTGTCTTAAGAGGTTCCATAGGTCATGCCAACCTAGGAGAATGTGTTTCATGTTATGGTTCACTTTGCATTGGATCCTAAGGCCAACTATTGTTATTCCACATGCTACACTCAGGCAGACTAACCTAATTGATGATATGAGTAAAGCAAATTTAAAAAGAAGGTAAACATGTTTTGCAAAGTGAAGTAGGAGTTATTTTAGGTCCACCCCAACCTATTTTAAATTTTGAATCCTGGCGTGAAGTTCGTGGGCAAAGATTGAGGCATGTTTCACACAATACATCCATTTAGGATGACCTAGTTGATATTGTAAATGAAGTAGATATATATAGAGGATTGTCTTTGATGCTTTGGCAGAGGGATGGAATGGAGGAATAAGTGTTGGTGTTTTGAATGATGTGACAAGTACTTACAAGTGCAAATTGAGAAAGAAAAGAGCAGACTGTGTGATTGCAAAGCAGAGCACAATTGTAATTTAGATCAGTAAAAGAAGACATTGATTGTGCTTCATTGGAACTGTATTCCATGCATGTGTAGATGCAATTGTAACAGTTCATCATTGGAAGTGATCCATTTTATTTCTTTCTTCTCTATCTTTCTTCCTCAGTGGGCAGTGAGTCCACTTGGGCAGTGAGTCCACTTGGGTAGTGAGTCCACCTGCAGTGAGTATTTTTGTATTACCTTAATTGGTTATAATATATTGTGAGCTAATCCTCACTGTGGTTTTTCCCTTTTTGGGTTTTCCACTTAAAAATCCTGGTGTCTATGTGTTATGGTTTGTGTTCTCATGTTTGCATGCATAACTTACTTCACTGCAATTAAATATGCTAAATGGTTCAAAATGTTTTATAACTAATTGGTTTAAGAGAATACTGATTCACCCCCCTCTTAGTATTTCAGGTGTTCAACAATTGGTATCAGAGCAAGGTTCCTTGGAAGAATCTTTACCGCTCAGGGAAGATCTTGGAGGTTGAACACATGGCATCTAGAAAGTTTCTCACTCCTCCAGAAGTAATTCCTGTTGAATTTTTAGAAGATGAATGAATGTTAGCAAATAGTGAAGAACTCAAGATTTCTCTTGAAGACCTAGAGAGGACTGAAGAAGAAATCATAGATTTGAAGGAGAATGTCAAAGAATCAAATGAATGTATCAAAAGTTTGAGAGAGCAAGTCAAGAAGTTCAAACAAAGGCATAAGGACATCAGTGAATAATTGAGGTTAGCAAATGAATCCATGATTGGTCTAAAGGTGCAAGTTGAAGAAAAGGTAAGAACTAAGGAATGTCTGAACTCAATGATGAACGAAAAATATGAAGAATGTACAAAACTAGAACGAGAAGTTGTGAAATTGAAATTAGATCTGGAGAAGGCAAAGAATTATGAAGAAAAATTCAATATAATTTCCACAAGGCTTGATGAAATGATTGCAAGTCAGAAAGATCCCAATGACAAAGAAGGCTTAGGGTTTGAAAAAGGTGAATGTTCAAAATCAAGTCAAGCATCAAAAGATAAAGACAAAAAGAACAATGGCAAACAAATCTGGAATCAGAAAAGAAGAGCTAGAAGACCACCGATCAGATAACCTAATGCTCAGAGGTACCCATATTTCAATGGTTATTGTCATTTTTGCAGTAAATTTGGACAGAAGGCAACACAATGTAGGAGCATAATGAATCAAAATGTTCCATTTTTCTCTGGTCAATGTTTTTCATGCAAGAAAGTTGGTCATAAAGCTAATGAGTGCAGAAGTCAAAGGATGAATGACTATAACAATGGTAGAATGATTCAATCCTTCAATGGTTACTATTTTACATGCAATAGATTTGGGCACAAAGCTAACCAATGCAGATCTAGAATGAATGGAAGGAATAATGGTCAAAGGATTGTTGTATGCTACAATTGCAATAAACCTGGACACATTGCAAAGTTTTGCAGCAACAGAAGTAGAAGCATAAAGAAGGATATATCAACCAAGAAGAACAAACCGGCACAAAAGGTTGATATGGTAGAAACCAAGAAAGAGATGAGCAAGATTTGGATTAAGAAGAATGTAACAGAGGTCAAGGATGTATATGTACCAGCCTCTGGTGCAGATGTTTCCTCCAGAAACTAAACTGAGAGCTTTGGCTCAGGGGGAACATCAATGAAAAATATTTCTTCCCTCTACCAAATGAGTGGTGTTGAGGCCAGCACGAAGATATGAGGTTTCAGAAGATACTCTAGTTGGTCTGGCTGAACTAATGTTGAGCAAACCTCATGACACTGTAGTAGAGAGGTTTGGCACTTACAAGGAAAAGTCAATGAAAATCCAAATTGAGAAAACAAAGTAACAATCTCAAAAGAAAGCACAAAAGATAGTTGAGGGATTGGCTGAAAAGACTAGAATATTCAAAGAATAATTACAACAAGCTAAAGCCAAGAGAAAAGCGGTTGAAGAGGCTAGTGCTGCAAAGAAAATGGAAAAGAAAACTAATGAAAAGAAGCCTGCACCCAACACTAGAAGGTCAACAAGGACCTCATCCTTCCCTGTTGATGCATCCAAGGCTTTTGAAGCCCCTGCTACTGCTACTATAAAAAAGAGTACTGAAGCCAATGCCTCTAAAATAGTAAAGAAAAGAAGAGTTAAAGGCAAAGCTACAAGGAGAATATATGTTATCCTTGATGTCAATGAAGAAGAAGAGGAAGAACAGGAAGAAGAAGAAGAGAAATTGGTCTGGGAGAAAAAGGGGCCACCTCCTATTGATGAACAGACTCAGGCAAAAAGGGCTAAAATTGATATTGCTACTGGAGAAGAAGAAATCTTTGAGAAAGAGAAAGAGGGTTTCATATTCAAGAAAAGAGAAGTCACCTTGGGAGAAGAAGGAGAGCCCTCCAGAAAGGGAAAAAGAAATAAAAATAAGAAGGATAAGAAAGGCAATGCTTCTATGACTCTTGAAGCCACAATCAATGTAGTTGTTGAGCATGGTAATCTAAATCCTATATCAGACCTGTATGATGAAATCTTAGATGATGACAAAGTCATAATTGAAGCTATTGTTATAAGGTATCTAGATATGTTTAATAAATCTTTAATTAAAGTTACTAGTAAGTTACCTAACAGCCTAGCAAGCATTTTAACTGCCAAAAGAGATGAGGCTATGACTAGAGGTGAAGAGATGAAGGAAATTATTTTGAAGAAGTTTTGTCCGAGCCTCTGTAGACAAGATAAAGTCAAAGCCACTCAGAGGCTTAGAGAAGATTTCAGAACCAAAAGGAGAATCAATACTCTCATGGTTGGGGACAAAAAAGAAATTGAAAAGTTGGAGAAAGAAACTGAAGAGATAATTCTAAAGATGCTCAATAAGCTTCAAATTCCAGTTGTCGTTGAGACTAATGAAGAAGAGTAGATAAACCCTGATGTTGGTGCCTCAAGTGCAGTTTCAAATGTGGGTGGTGAACAAAGTGTGCAATTTTCACTGCCTCCTACAAATGCAGTGGATCAAGGTGTGATCCCTCCTCCGACAACCTCAGGAAACAATGAAGAAATGAGGGAGCATGCTAATGAAAAGAATGTAGAGGAAGAGGAAAAGTAGAAAGAGGATGTTTCAAAACAAGTGGATAACACTTCTATTCTGGAGAACAGTGAAAAGCAACAAGCACCTACTAAAGAAGATCCTCTAGAAATTCTTGTTGCATAAGTGTCCTCTGGAGATGAAAGAAGAGATACTGCTGGCGAATGCTCAGAAGCTTCATCTTTGGATTCTTTAAGAGAATTTTTGGGAAAGCAAAGAGAGTCTATTCCAAAATTGCTACAAATGCCATCATTAGATGGTCAAATAAACTTGGCTTGCATGTCTCCCCTTCAAAAACTTAAATTGGGAACAATCTTTCAAGCCACAACTCAAGAAGAAATATTGAAGTCACATATTGAAGGTAATGAGTTGATAGAGGGAGCTATGACAATTTTTGAGAAATTTTTTCCATAAGATAAGAGAGATACTTCACTGACTCTCACCTTGCAAATGAAAAAGCTCATGGAGTCTGTAAACAGTAAGTTTGAATCTTTGAAACAAGCAGCAGATAAAAAGGTTAGAGAAGAAATTGATAGAAAGAGGTTAGTAGAACTATCTAACAGATGCTCTAAATCACAAATTTTGTTAGATAATAGCATTAAGTATGTCGAGGAAGCTATTAATGATGCAAATACATTGTATCAAGTTTGCTTAAATTGGCCCACAACAACAAAAGATGTAAAGGACAAGATAGAAGGCTTTGAAAATGAACTTGTAAATCTTTCTAGAACTTATGATCCTTGGAAAGATCTGAATGGAAATTTAAGAAATGAAATAGAGAAGGCTCATGTAAGTATAAAGAAATTGCAAAATCAAAAGGAGTCCATAAAGGATCAAACGAGTCAACTAAGACAAATTGTAAGTTTTAAGATAGCTTCCATGATGGGCCCAATCAGTGAAGCTGATAAGATAAGGAAAATGACTAATGCCCCTAACACAGTAGATAAGGCAGAAGATCTGCTATCACAAATTAATGGGCATGTACAATTTTTGAAGTATGCTAAGGTAAAATGGGATTCAGATGTGGTACAGTTAAAAAACATCTTTAAAGACATCCTCCCAAAATCTCAATAAGTCTTGACTTCTTGTGTACATATGTGGAAGGTTATAAGATATTTTTGAAATTTTGGTGTATATAGAAATCAGTTACTTAGGGGGAGAAAATTTTAGTATGTATACATTTATCCAGTAAAAAGTTCATATCCTTTGCCATTAATGTCAAAGGGGGAGAGAAATAGATATGAAAAAAGTTAATTTTTGATGGAGAGATGCAGATGTGGAAAATATTTGTCTCAGGGGGAGAACATTTAGAGATTTGGTTTTGGTGGTTTTGACATCATGTGTTGTCATCAATGCCAAAGGGGGAGATTGTTGGAGATATCAGTGTTAGAGACACTGCTAATGAGCATGATAGTCAAGAAGTGTTGTGAAGTGTTGTCATTGATGGCAACTGTTGGTGCCTGAATTCACTGTCAGTTAATTTAGCAATTTTCATGCAGGCACCATCCCAAAATATCCAAAAGGTTCTAAGTTTTGGCACCCCTTCAGTACTTTTCAGCATCTGCATCTCATTTCTTGAGGAGGGGTCTTCGTCTTTTCTCCATCGGCATGGGTTCATTTTTGTGTCTTCGACATTTCAGTTTGAACTTGAGCCCTTTTTTCTCTAAGTTCAGTGGTTCAGCAGTTCAGGGTTCAATTTTCTTCTAACGGGTCATATTATGCATTTGCCTTGCGCAAATATTGCATCGTTGAACCTCCCGCTTGAACCTTTTTGTTTTGGTTCAAGGTTCAATGGTTCGAAGCTTTGTTGCCTATGGAGTATTATTTTTGATGTTTGAACCATTGCGTTGAACCCTCATGTTGAACCCTTTTGGTTCGGGGTTCAACAGTTCAAGGCTTTATGTTTTTGGTCTTATCGGAGTGATTGGCTTCATCAGCGAAAGATTTCTTGAGTGCTCCGATTATTTTGGTCTGGCCGATGGATGTCCATCGGCATGTGTTTGGCTATCGGCGAAGCAAATTTTTGGGCCGCCGATGTAAGGAGTTTGCCCGATGGGGAATGCCATCGGAGTAAGATTTCATATCGGGCTAGCAGTTGGAGGGTCCACCGATGGGTCTTCTCTGGCCGATGTGGAAGTTGGAGGCTTTAGGGAGGTGTTCGTCAGTGTGAGTAAGGGTGTCGGCCAGTGTTTTTTCAATTGCTCCGATGATGAGTGTTTGGCCAATAGTGGAGCAGAGTGTGGCTCGTTGGTGGTCGGTGTGACTGGCTGTGTCAGCAGGGATGGAATGTGTTAGCCTGATGGCATTTCTCTAGCCGATGGGGAATGCGAAGGTAGGCATCGGTAGGACTTTTGAGGTCGGTGGGAGCTTTCATTGGTGTGCCGATGGTCTATGTCTTGGCGACAAGGGATTTGGAACAGTCATCGACATGACATAGACTGTCGGGTGAATGGGCAGATGTTGGGCCGACAGTGGAGGTTTTGCCGACGAGGGTGTTTTGGTGGCCATCGGGGAGAGTTGGTCTATCAGCCAAGGAAGCTTTTGGGCTAGCCGATAGACTATGTCTGGCTGACAGAGGCTTGGCGGAGGTGTCGTCGGTGAGACGATTGAGATCGACGAGAGGTTTTTGGGGCAAGCCAATGGTGTAGATTTGGCCAATAGCCTTTTGGCGAAGGGTCGTGTGTCGAGCGCGGCAAAACGCTCGACACCTATTATGCATGCAGCTATGTTTATAAAGTGCTAGTCTGGTCTCGGCACCGTGCATGTGGGATTATTCCCCTGTGTAGTTTGAGCCTGGGAAGAGGGTGTTTTGGCGGGAAACTTCCATTTGAACGCAGCGATAGTTTTCTCGATGGTTGCGGGTTGTTGGGCCATCAATGGCGACTGTAGCAGGAGTATGGGCAATGGTACAAGCGATTAAACTGCCTGATTGTGAATGAAGACTCCCAGATGGTGGCGCAAGGCTCGAGACCTCCCTTGTCTGCTGCATTGATGGCTTCTGAGCGCCATTCCCTCTGATGGATGTATCTAGCAGATTTTTGACTTCTGGCCATGTAATTAATTGCTGAATGTACACGGTTCTGTATAAATGGTTTTGGCTGTGTTACTTTTGAGAGGTTGGAGGTTTTTTGGGCTTTCAGCTCTGACTCTGAACATAAGGTGTTCACATTTTGAAAGGCATTTTTTGCTACAGACTCGGTCCTTAGTCTGGTGTACTAATCTATCTTGGATTGTAAATGATGATTTTCTCTGTGATGACCTTCTATGCAGATTGATTTTAAATGAAAAACACCTGTGTGTATTGTTTTTGATTGTCTCCTGTATGTCATTTGTTTTCCTTTCAAACAAGGTTGTCAAGGACTTCCAAATTTTTCAGTGTATGCATACTGTGTGTCTGATTTATTGTGTCTGCTCAAGGAGTGGTTAAATAGGCTTTTGATCAGATACAAAGGGAAATAGATTGCATCATAGGATCTGTTAAGCATGATCATTACTGATACTCTTTCTTGGACATGTTGCTATCAAGCAGTAGCATTATTCTCAGGTCCTCTAGATATGAATTTATGTTGTCATGGGGAGACATTTATAGTCTTAGATATGACTCTACTGCCATGATAAGGCACTGGTTTGGGAATTTGTCTGTTTAATGGGTCTAGGAAAGTCCCATCACTCCAAACACCATTTCAACCCATCTCATCACTTCCACCTGTTAGTTGTAGGATTAGGATTAGGAACCTCTACATGCTCTCATACCTAACCAGACATTATGTCCAAGAATGTTGCCAACCTTGTGATTTGTTACACAAATCTTGGTCCATACATGAGAGTATTATGCCTGTTGCCGTCAAGTTAAATCCTTCTGTCATTGAGCTAGTCAAGGTTATACTTTTATCAAATAGGGACACCCCCCTTGGTGCGGCAGAACCAGAAGTGAAGGGGAGGAGCTCACGCAACCTCCTATATTCAGTTGGCTGAATCTGCCTGTGCATTAGAACTGGCAAACCCTAATGCTGATTCAGAAGCAAAAACCAACAGCAACAAAGATTAGAAATCTAAATTAGGTTGTAAGGTTATAGAAATATCCCTCATAGGATGTTCTTATACTCATAATGATACTTATGCAAAAGATTTTGATTCGGAAGACAATTTGGTGAAAATTTGGCTAAGTGTCAAACTATTTTCTCAGTACACAAAAGCTAGATTTTTTTGGTCTACATTTGTCACAGGTTGAAGATCATGGTCTATGGTTTTGGTATGTTTTTAAGGACTATTAGAAGCATCTAAATCTATAATTCTACCTTCTTATGATTTCTGGAATGATGACTACATGTTGAAGAAGTTCGTATGACAGAGTTCAATCTTAACCAGTGCAGAGTGCATGATTATTTTGGTCCGCATATCTCTAGTATGACATATTTATTTCTATGGTTATAAGGTGTTGGCATATATTTGGACATTCAAAGTCCAAAGTTTCAGAGTTTGAAGCCTTCCAAAGTGTGAGATAAGTTTGCCTGAGTATCACTACATGGATAGACAGTGATTGACTATGACAGAGACCAATTTCTAGTACTCTACATTTCACCGCATGGAAACATTTTTCTTTATGGATCTAGGGATGTGTTTATAGATGTCTAAAGATTGCTTGCTCCAATTTTGAGGTAATTTGGAGGTCCAGATGCTGAGTTTTTCTTTGACAGTCAATATGCACTTATCTTACTTTGTTCATGAAGCTGACCTAAAGAAGTATACCTTGTGGAAAGCAATCAAAATATTGGAGTGCTATCTTAAGAGGTTCCATAGGTCATGCCAACCTAGGAGAATGTATTTCATGTTATGGTTCACTTCGCATTAGATCCTAAGGCCGGTTATTGTTATTCCACACACTACACTCAGGCAGACCAACCTAATTGATGATATGAGTAAAGTGAATTTAAAAAGAAGGTAAACACGTTTTGTGAAGTGAAGTAGGAGTTATTTTAGGTCCACCCTGACCTATTTTAAAGTTTGAATCCTAGTGCAAAGTTCATGGCAAAGGTTGAGGCATGTTTCACACGCTACATCCATTTAGGATGATCTAGTTGATATTATAAATGAAGCAGATATATATAGAGGAATGTAGGAATAAGTGTTAGTGTTTTGAATGATGTGAAAAGTACCTACAGATGCAAATTGAGAAAGAAAAGAGTAGACTGTGTGATTGCAGAGCAGAGTAGAGTTGTAATTCAGATCAGTAGAAGAAGATATTGATTGTGCTTCATTGGAACTATATTCCATGCATGTGTAGATGCAATTGTAAAAGTTCATCATTGGCAGTGATCCATTTTATTCTTTCTTCTCTATCTTTCTTCCTCAGTGGGTAGTGAGTCCACTTGGATAGTGAATCCACTTGCAGTGAACATTCCTGTATTACCTTAACTGATTATAATATATTGTGAGCTAATCCTCACCATGGTTTTTCCCTTTTTGGGTTTTCCATGTAAAAATCCTGGTGTCTATGTGTTATGGTTTGTGTTCTCATTTTTCATACATAACTTACTTCACTACAATTGAATATGTTAAATAGTTCAAAATGTTTTATATCTAATTGGTTTAAAAGAATACTGATTCACCCCCCTCTTAGTATTCCGGGTGTTCAACAAGTATATCAAAGAATGTATAGCCAAAACAACATGAGACTGCATAACAAAAATAATTAAATATTCTAACTCATTCATGATCACATAATTCATATAGTTTATTTAATGACTATCATATAAGCATCTAGATCATCCAACAACTTCTTTTTCAACACATAAATAATAATCCAATAGATTAAATAATAAAGTTCAAAATGTAATTCCCATAGAGTTCAATTATATCATATTGTCCATAAGTTCAAATATAGCATAATGCCAGCATAAAGCATAAATAAACATTTAAAACTAAATCAACATAGTCAAATAATCTAAACTAGAGTAACTAAAGTAGCTGAAAAAGATGGGCCTCACATCTCCCCCCTCTTAGTATTAGGGTTCCTCCTAGAAGCCCTCAAGGAGAGAAGTTAGCTAACTTGTTACCAAGACAAATTCTATTACTCAGATCATAACCTAAATTGTAAGGAGTAATAGATCCATATGATTAAACACTAAGCTTTCAACAATAGTTACCCAATTGCTATTTCTATCAAAAGAATTAACTCCAATATGACCATTTACCCACTTGTATGTTTAATCCTTTAGGTGGCAGACACAAGTGGAACCAACAAATAATGGAGGAGAATAATAAGAACTTTATTGAATCTTTTACTTAGATGAAAGTAGTGTGTCAGAGAGAGAAGGGAATACTTAAGTCAAACTCCTCACAAGGTGTCCTAAATTCGACAATGTAATGGTTACAACAAAATTATTAGTGGAACATAATGGCTATTGAGTAACACATTCTATAATCCTTACAACCCAGCTAAGTTGGCTATCTTAAGAATAGGCAATCCTTAATGGTATGAGGCTAACCAATAACCACAAGCACCCTAGTTTCTATCAACTATGCTCTAGGCTCACACAGGATAAAGTTATCTAAAAAGAAACCATTTCTTGTTTATACACTCAAATACAAAATTTATTGTTCAAACCCTTAAAAGATTAAAGCTTAATTCTAGCACTACAACCTTCAAATAAATATATATAAAATATAGCTATCCTTCGTTTATATGTTCCTTAACAAATTGATTGATTAACTTAAGTGCACCACCATAGATAATTTAAATATCTCCCCTTGAACTAATTACCTACTAATGTAACAGTTAATTCTATCCATCTCATAATATAGACTAGAGTAATTCATTAGAAGAAAGGATCAACAGTACATGGACATACTCCTAAGTTAGTCTAGCCACCCTTCAAGATAAGGTTAATATAAACATATAGATATTTAAAAAATACTTGTTTAACTCTTGGTATAAAGTTAGAAGTTAATCGATGATTAAAAAAAGATAGATGTTATTGTCAATATGCCTCTACCTCAAAAGCTTACACAACATCATAATTTGTAAGGTAAAATCCAAGCCATTCCACACTACATCACAATTAGCATATCATACTTTACCTATTACTAAATTATTGAAGAAAGATACTAAGTTTAAATTGAATGAGGATTGGAAAAAATACTTTGATCATATATGGAATGATCTTTGATGAATCCACCAATTCTTGTGTTTGTTATTCATGATAAGTATTTATTGTTATATATTTTTTTGCTACTGAGTTTACTATTGGTGTGTTACTAGTACATAACATGATGAGAATTTAGTAAAGAACATATTTTCTAATATATTAGACTTACTTTATTGGATTATGAATCTAAGTATACTTCTATGGAAATTTTGTTTAGTTTCACTCTTTTCATCATAGAAGTTGGGTCCTTATATGTTACACACTGAGACATATGTGATAACAAAGGAAGACGCCTTGAAATATATGATTTCTAAGGATAATATTTCAAGTCATGTAGCACAATGGGTTATGTTCTAGAATTTGATCTCAAATTTATTTCTTAAAAATCTATTAAGGGACAAGTAAGTAGTAGTTGATCATTTAGTTGCAACATCTTGTCCTTCTCATGCACTTGTTGTTGCTTGGATTTGCTCCCTTTGTTGAACCTATTGTTCCAACAATCCAAGGACACAATTGGAGTAATCTCAAGGTGTGGGACCTTGCAATTGAGATCAGATGTCCAAAGAAGGTCGGTTCCTCTTTTAAGATTAAGGCTCAGAGAAATAAAATAAAAATAAACCTATTCTAAGAAGCACCAAGGAAAAGGGGAAAAGGAGAAATATTGAAAATGAAAGGTGATGCACTATATTTAGCTTGAATAATTTATGAATTAACCCAGCATGCACACAATGATATTAAAATAGATGACATATACATGCATAATACTCATGAAAACCCTTACAGAGGTTAAGGAAGAAATGAAATACAAGGAACCAATGACTCAAAAATAACCCACATTCATTCCACAATACAGAGTGCAAAAATATATGAAAAAGGAAAGAAATCAGTGTTTGTATTGATCATGAAGGCAAAAATTTATAGTTGATACAAGGCTTGGCTTCAAAAGACCAACAACCATAAATACATCTTTTTACATGTATATATAGCATTACAAAAGCACTATTGTAGCCTTGGGCATGAAGAATATTGGTCAACATGTTTTGTCAGTCACCCATGCCTGCAAACATCACACCCCTATGGGCCATGTCAAAAAACCTGCAAGTTTTTTGTATTCGCCCATGTCTGACTACAAAATATTTTATGTAGAAAATGATGGTGACTGATTGTCATTGATGTCAAAAAGGTGTTAAGTTGATGATGATGCAAATATGGAAAGATATCTCATTTGATCAAGATATGTTTGATTAGGAGTTAATTTTGTCACATGTTTAGACATGATGCTCTATGTTATGATGATGGAAGATTGTTTTAACAAAGTGTTGTTTCTTACAGTCATGTTGTTTATAGGTTGTCCACATGGGTCCAATGCACAGATCATTTTGGGGTCATCAGGACATTAAAAGTGTGATTGATCATGATGGAGTTGTTCATAGGCAAAGGGTTCATATAAGAAGGTTTGGTGTTCATACTTCTTGCCTTAAGTTGGCCTTGACAAGATATGCAGAGCTTTGATCTTCGTAGTTGGTGTGCATTCATGTTTTAATGTCTTGTCACATATTTGAGTTTGGAGTTGTTGCTTCATGATAAGGGTTCACAGGTTAATCATTCAGATGTGTTTACATGGTAACATATGCAAAGGGTTCATGCTTCAACATGAGGCTTCACATGAACAAGATGGTTTGATCTTCAAGACAGGTGTTTCATGTCATATTTCATATCCTTCATGTCTCAGGATGCTTGGTGGGTTGTTTCATAGTCACCTATGGAGATGATTTCTTGATAGGTTAACAGGTGCTTTATATGTCATGCAATATCATGTCAGGATCATGATGTTCATTGATGGTTAATAGAGTTGATGGATTTGATCAAGATGATTTGTGTTTTGATATGATATCTTGCTTCCTATTCTTCTTAAAAATCTCAAAATAGAATCATTGATGTTGAAGGTTGATGTTATTCATCATCTACAGGAGTTTGTGTTGACATGAAAATTAATGTTGGTTTGATAATGTTGCAGTTGGTTTTCAAGGTGCAGAAGAGTTTATGGTCCTACATGTTCAATGACTAATGTCATTTAATAAGTGCACATTAATTCTTAATGTCAATGACTAATGTCATTCATTAACATGCATATTATCAAAGTTAAAGTATAGCAAACTCCTTTATCTCCTTCATACCTGTCATAAAGAAATTGCTTTTTGATATAAAATGAAGTTAGCCTTCTCTACAGATCATATCACTTAAAGTCACCTTCTTAAGGGTTGTTATAATGTTCTTACCACTGGCCCCTTTGCCTCTTCACCTTCTGCATCGGTCTTGATCACAAATGAATGGGCACCATTTTGAAATTGAGGGTTCTATTTAAACATTTGGTGAGCGGGTTATTCAAAATCAATGGGGGACATTTAAATTTTGCCCCCAACATATGTATTTAAGATTGACGTTCTCTCAAAGGAAGGACAGTGTAATATGTAGTGTTAACTACAGTTAAAAGCTATTTTTTAGCCTTCCATAAAGGCGGTTTTTTAATGGATTTGGAAGCCAAATTTTTAGGGAGATTTATTCTTTTTTAAGACTTCCTCGTGATATGAAAGATCATAAAGAAAGAAGTTTTTTTTTTAGGAAAGAGATTTTTATTTTGAGGATATTATTCTTTTAAGAGTATCTTTTAACTTCCTTATGAAGGCTTTTGGATTTGAGTGAACATATGAAGAATTTTTGTTTAAGAAGATGAAAATGAAGAGAAAGAAGAATTTGATTGTTTTTGCATGTATATGATTTTATTTTTTTTACAGATGGAAATCATGATTGAAAGAGATTTTATTCTAAGGGCGGAAGATTTTTTATTGCAGAGAAGTTTGATTTATTCTTTGTAGATTGACAATTTGGTGAAGAGTCATTTTTGCAAATTGAAGTTGAAAGGGTTGACAGAGAAATTTGATTGAAGACACAAAATATTGAAGAGATTTTTGAAGATGATAAATGTAAAGTGATCCACTTTATAAAGAGATTTTATTTTGCAAGAGGAAAAAGAAAATCATTGAAGAAGAGAAATTTGCAGGACAAAGAATTTGAAGAGACCATTTTTGCAGATGCAAGAATATCAAGGATTGAAATAATTATAGAGAGAAGACAAAATATGAAAAGTCATCTTGTATATAATGGTTTTGCAAGAACATTGAAGTTGTTTTTTAGTGGATCAACATACAGGGTTGAATATATTTTGAATGTCCTCTTGAAGAGAAAATACAGATGATAAGTTTTGTATGTGATTTGAGTTGATGAGAAGTATGGTGATATGACAGACACATGTGAAAGAAGAAGTAATTTGTATTGAAATAGAGAAACCCTCTAAATTCTTGGTTTTAATTTGAGTATGTATTAGGGGTTGGTGCTCCTTGAAGTTGGTGCTTCTAAATATTGTTTCTAGTGAGGCACAGTATGCCAGTGAGGCTTGTAGGTCAGTGAGACCTATCAATTGTCAATGAGACATAATATTCAGCCAGTGAGGGTTTGTAAGAAGTTTTGAAAGTTAAGCCAGTGAGGCACTTCATGAGTGGTTTTTCTACCCCTGAGGGTTTTCCATTCGGTAAAAATATTGTGTCATGCTTCTCATTGATTTCCTTTGTGTGTGTGCATATTAATCATTTATCATGAGTTTTTGTTTACATTCTTTATTATAAGTCTTGTGCATATAAACTCAACAAATTATTAATGTGCTCATCTCTATTTGTCTTAGAAAGATAAAGTTTGCAAAAAGTTAAAATTTATACAACACTGATTCACCCCCCCCCCCCCTCAGTGTTGTCCTGGACTCCAACAAAAAAGACCCACAATCAGATCTGGGTTGTTGGAAACTCATTGTTTCATCTACCTTGGGTACATGCAACAATAAAATCCATACCACTATTCCATCTACCTAAATATGTACTCCAATTTGTAATAATGGCATTTTTATACATTCAACGCATGAAAAAACATGTTTTCCCTCTTTTACAACACTTTAAAATATTTATTTCTACATTTCTAATGCTTAAAATGCTGCTCAAGAACTCTGTCGGTGAGTTCCAGGTCACTCAAAACTCGCCAACAACTATCTGAGCTCTCTTTTTGCACTCTGTTCTTGTTCATTGGTGATTTCCCATTGACTAGGAACTCATCAATATCTTCCTTATGACTCTTTCCCCTTTGTTCCACTTGGTCGGGTATTTCCACCTCGATGGGAACTATTTGATTTCTTCATTCAGCCTCCTTTCTTTCCTTTCTCGCATGGCCATGCCTTAGCCACTTCTTAGTTTTCCTTCATCAGTCTTTTGAGAGGGAACAATAACCCCATCGAGGATTTCCCTTGTTCCATGAATAAGGGAAATCTTTGACAGTTTCATCTCGTTGATGATTTCCTACTAATTGAGAACTCGCTAGCAAATGCTTTTCTTTGCTTGTCTTTCATCTTTTACTTCTACACCTTAGCCTTTGACTTTCTCCCCACTTTACCTTAGCCGTCAAGGATTTTCTAGGAACTATGAACTCATTGGTAAGTTCCATAGTTCTAGGAACTCCCTGAATCTAACAAGCCTTCCTTTGCACCTTCTCCTTCATGGTCAGCGAGTTCCAATTGACTTGGAACTCGTCAACCACCTTCCTTTCTCACTCCGTTGGTCTATTTTGCCCCATTGGGGAGTTCCTTACAACTAGGAACTCGCCAATAGGTGAACCCATCAGGCTTTTCCTTTGTTCCAAGAACAAGGGAAAAGCTCAATTTGTTCTTGGTGAGCTCCAAAAGTCTGACGGCCCCTAACTTAGGCATTTTTTAACTTTTTTCAAAAATTTCAAAGGTGAACATGTGTAATGATATACAAAGAACCTATCCAGGAGGACCTAGAAGAATTTTGACACAATTTTGTAGATTTTTGGAGGATGGGCTATTTGAGTCTGAGAGCCTAAAGTAGGTCAACAACACTTATTGATACATATTTTCTTAATGAGCATGCACTACATTTGAGTCTTCATCCCCTTAGACCATGTTCTTTGATGGTTCTATATGTATGTCTAGTTTAGGGGTGGGTGTGATATTGATACCATCCTCAAGTAATTTTATTTATTTATCTTTTTGGCTAGATTTTTCATATACTAATAATATAGCTAAATATGAGGCATTGATTGCAGGATTGTGTGCAACTATTTCTTTCAAAGTTGAATCTATTGATATACATGGTAGTTTACAGTTGGTGGCTAGATAGATTACCACTAATTATAAGACCAAAGATGCTAGACTTACACATTATCATGAGTTGGATTTATAGTTACTTTATTCTTTTGGCTCATTTACTATTGATGTTATTCCTCACAAGGACAATAAACAAGTAGATGCTATGGATAGTGCCTCCTCGCTTATGAGTATAGATGATGATAGTCCTCATTTTACAATCCTAATTCATAGAGTTTGCCAACTAGCTACGTAAGACACTTCTTTATTGGTTTGTGCTACATTGACTAGTGAGGAATAGTTTCATGATATATATGGTTATCTTGATTCAAATCCATTCCCACTAATTTCTCTAAAAATACCCATATATTCATTAGTAAGTCAAATGCAGAATATTTTATCATTGTGGGGATATCTTATAATTGTGATTATAATGGTTTTTTACTTAGATACCTTGATGATCATGAGAAATCTGTTACTCTTAAAGAGACTCATGGGGGCATATGTGGGGGGCATGTTAGAGCTAACTTAGTGGTTTAGAAACTTTCACACATGAATTATTACTAGAGTAAATGGAGAAAGATTCATACAATTTTGACAAAAATGTTTGTTATGCCAAACACATAGTAATCCAAAACATGCACCAACCCATGAGCTTCATCCATTTACTTATCCTTGGCCATTCTCTACATGGGGTTATACTTGGTGAGTATGAATGCCCTAACTTCTTTGGATGGACACACATTTATTATCATTGCTACAATATATTTAACTAAGTGGGTCAAGGCCACTCCCCTAAAATCAATTATAACATCTAATATTTGTGCTTTCATTTAGGATAGTATTATTTCTAGATTTGGTTTTCCATCTACTATCATTATAGATAATGGTATAACTTTCAAGAACAAAGAAGTAAAATAGTTTTTAGAAAAAAATGGATTTAACAATGTTTCTCTTCTCTCTACTACCCATAGGGTAATGGTTAGGTAGAGGCTAATAATAAGATTAGTGAGTAAATTTTAAGGAAGACACTTGATAAACATGGTACAAACTTGCACGCATAACTTTTCCCTACATTATGAGGTAATTATCTTGTATTCATACTCCTACTAGGTATTGTAAGTGCCCAAATTTGAATAGACCTACATAGAAAGTTTGGTGATGACCAAAGATTTAGTGAATAAGCTTATAAGACATAAAATGTTAAAAACTATGATGTTCAACTATTGTCTCTAGAGAAATACCCCATGCAATGACCTCTTAGGAATCCTCACATGTCTTTCATGTTTTCCATTTATCGCCCTCTAAGTGTTCACTTATTTGTTTTGTTTAAAAACCTTATTTTTTCATATAGTTATGAGTTTGCCACATTCTATAGTGGTAAACTATGTCTTCACCTCAACAAACTATTTCCTTTTCAAAGTAAAAAAACTCATCAAAACAAGTGAACTCATCCTACTTATCAATACACATTATTTCATCTACATTTATGAGTTTCTCTTCAATTTTTTGCCTATCTTTGCCTAGTTAGATCCACCAATCTTGTCTTGAACTCAAAAAGGCTATGGTTTACATATAGACTTATTTTTTTATCGTTCACAGGTCCAAATTTTGAAGAAGGTATTCTTACATGGTGAAGTTCATAATTCGAGACCAAATTTTATTCTTGGGGTTCTATTAATCTTGTTTTATTCTTGTAGACTCTATTTAGCTTACAATTAGTCATAACTAGTTATAATTTTATCATTTTCATTCCTTATTTAGTATATGCACCCTTGCTCATCTTTCTCTAGTGACTTACCATTGATTGAAGATCATAGGAGAGGGAAAGAAGTAGTTGGATCTTGGAAACTAAATATATCTTTGCCAGAAAAATCAACATTGCTCTATATTTGAAGTAACTCTAGCTCCAAGTGTGTAATTTTATTTGCTTTATTTGAAATTATTATTTATTTTCAATAACTTAGATCTGTTTAGAAAATATTTTCTTTTGTAGTTTAGATTTTAGTTGATAATTTAGGAATCGCTAAGGATAGAAAGATTAAAGTGTATTTGATGCTTGTGTTTTATTTATTGTCATTATTCAAATGATATTTATTCACTCATTTCTTAGAAGCTTCTCTAGAATAAATCAACAATAAATAACAAAAATAAATACATAAAAGATAGTTTCCCCATAGTTTTTCCCTATAGTTTCTTTCTTGGGAACCTTCCAAGAAATTAGAAGTAAGCTCTAAGGAAATTTTGGGTTCTCCTCATTGGATTTAACAACCTTCAGACAAAACATTCAATAGAAGTCTTCACCAATTAATAAAACAAGATTCAAAGCATAAATTTGAATAATTTGCATTTAGGAAGCTATTTAAATTTTGGTGACAAGAAATCTTATGTGTCTAAAGATATTGTATTCCAAAGATTGTTTGTTTCACTACATTTAAATCAAAAAAAGGGAATTTAATCAAATATTTTTTTTTACCATTTGTTTTTTTAGAAAGATCAAAAGAAACTTTTATTTTCCAAAAAGTTAATTAGTTACATCCTTTAACTAATAATATTTAATTAATTATATTGGAATAATTGGAGTGATCTATTAATTAATGTAATATATTTATTTAAATACTTATGTTAAGTAAATTAGTTAGTTTATTTCATTTTTCAACTAAAAGATACAAATACAAACTTCATTTAGTTGCATTTAATCTCTTTTTAATTAGATTAATTCATTCATTGCATTTAAAACACAAAAAGATAAAATATTCAAACAACATGAAATAAGTCACCAAAATAATATCAAATAATAATTCAATCAATTCTTTTAAACTATTTAAACCACATTTGAACATTCAACTAAACAAATCACTTAAAGATCCATTCAAATCAAAAAATCACTCAAATATTTTAGTGGGAACATTTTTGACATACTCACTCATGTCCTAAATTTTGGCCCAATTTGGTGAGAGAGATCTTTGGAGAAGCTTGACCTATTCTCCTTGTTCTCCTCTTAGAATATATTGTCATTTTAGAGAACATTCATAAACTCGCAAACATCATCTTTGAATGGGTTTTGAGAACTTGATGGCCTATTCATATAATGCACTTACTATTAATCATTCACCTTTTACTACCTTGATAAAAAACTACACCAACCAAAATCAAGTCACCCCACCACTAGAGCAACTTCTACCACATCCACAATAATAAGCATCACATAATTCAATCCATGTGAATCTATCCATGTGTACCCATTTTTACGTAAAAAGATTTTGGTGAACTTGACATGAAGACAAGTCTTTCTAATAAGTCTTTTACCCTTCCTCCATCCACCTCACCTTTTCTCTATCCCCTTTCTACCCATTTATTCTACAATGCTTATGTCAAGCCCTGAATATTCTAGGATATGAGAGACCCCAAGGGTGGGTTCCTACCTTTTCTAGGGACCCATAGGCCTCCATCATGAGAAACTAGGAATCTAATTTTAATGGACCTATTGGAGACTGTGAGGACAACCCAAACATGACCACATTTTGAGAACCCCATGTCACAAGATAGAACTCAAGAGGTCCAAACATCCATAATAGCTCCCAACCTTACACTACTTTAAAATCCTCATGCACATCTAATGGTCCCTTAGAAGATCATTCATTAAGACATAGGCTTCATGCCTTATAGAGATAGGACTAGCTATCTTGAACAACAAGTGGATCAACTAGAACATAACCTAGCTCAAGATTGGAATATCACCACCACCAACGCAAATGATACCATACCTCTTCAGCAACCTCATTATAAGGCAAGGCCTAAGTAAGGAACAAAGGCACCAAACCATTCACAATTTGACCACATAAAGACAATAATAAAAACCACCCCTAGGATGGTAACCCTTGAAAAAATAGTCAGCCTAACCTAGCTTTTGACCAATCCAATTCTAAGGCCCCCATTTCCACTTTGGTAGAGAGGATCAAGACTCTCAATGTTGGTAATACTCAATAGCTACATCAAAACCCCACTCATAATAATGTGAGAACAAAATTCCATAGGCTTGCACCAACACTAATTTGTTCCTAAATGCTCCCAATGAAGCTAATCAGGGATTCAATCAATCGTGCCTCTATATATACTATAACCTATATTTGTGAAACCCCAATAAAAAGACACTTTTTCCTCCTTTTCCACCATTGTACTACAACACTCCTACCACATAATTACATGGTAGGTTTCTTCAAACCCACATGTCAAAACACACAATGCCTCATAGGTTTTAACAAGCAAACCTAGGTTACTCAACACCTCTTGGGTTTCAACAAACAAACCCAGTTTATCAAAATTATCAAGCCTTCCTAGTCTTTCCTATGTGATTGACATTTGGGATGTTGTCACATTCCATTGATGACCCCTTATTCAAGACTTACCTAGACTATTTAAAGGAACCCTTAGACCATGGGATTTGGGGCATTTTTTTTCTAAGGCCACTCCCTAACCTACCAAAATTTAAAGAACAAGGCAATCCAAATGCTCACATTCAATCCTATACAACTATTGTTAGGGAACTCTTACCTTGAAATGTGGTTGTTGTTAAGATCTTACCAAAAACCCTTAAAGAGATCACCCTTAAATAGTATTACCATTTGTCAGAGGGCTCCATCCATTCATTCTAATAACTCATCAAAGACTTCATAGTTGCATTCGACAAGAACAAGCTTGTTAAGACTAGAATTAGGGAATTATGAAATGTTAAACAAGACACTAATGAGTCTATGGCTCATTTCTTGAATTAGAGGACACAAGTTTTGTACTCATTCACTAGTGCTTTGCATATGGGTTATCAAGAACTTTATGACCTTTTCTACATGCCTTAAATAGAGACACACGTGAAAAGGTTCAAAATATCCCTTATAAATCCTATACAAAGGCCTTAGAGAGCACCCTTAGAATAGATAAAGCTATAATAGACACTAGAATGATGGTTTATGGAACTAGTGGAGTCTAGTTACCCATGGTCAAAGTGGTACAAACAACAACAACCACTATATGCCAAAAGTCTTAAATAGTAACAAGAACACAACCGCTGACAAGGTCTTAGATTCCTCACAATTAAGAACAATAACAAAAATAATAGAGGTGGCTATAACTACAATAGTAATAACTACATCACCAACCATTATGGGGGTAATAACAAAAATAATGCCAATCAAGGAGGCCAAAATTTACATAGAGTGGGTAATGTTATTAACTACCCACCACTAAAAAACTACTACCAAGTAAATAACCATCCTCAAAATAATCACCATTTCAAAAATAATTGTTTTGATCCTTATTGTAGGCTAAGGAATTATGACCCCAAAAAATATTGCACCTTTCACAAGATGTGAGATCATGACACTAAAAATTGTTGGGATTACAATAGGTTTATTCAAAAATATTCCCATGGACCAACAATGGTTATTCATAGAACAATTTTCATTAAGAAATGTTTCCCAAAAAAGTTTGGGAAGTACCCAGTATCTAGGGGTCACCTTTTATACCAATCAAGTCACTCCTTTCACCAGTCCTAGTTGCCCATAAAAAGTCATCTCACCCATGGGGTTTCCCATGGTAAATTTAGTGACCCCTAATTTCCCACTTGTTGACACTTGCAAATTTGGTAAGTTTTATGTGCATGGCAAACCCTGAATTGGCAATAAGGTTTCAATTTTAAGCCCCATGGCATCCAGTTGGCATGAAACTTAAGAGATTAAAATTTTCCAATATGTGATTTGTCAAGAGAAATCCTTTGGTGAAAAGTTGTTATGGGTTACCAGGAGTGTGTGTGCCAGTTTGCGTTCTTCCAGGATGTATTTTAACAGGTTTTTTAATTTGTCACCACTTCAAGTCAGGTTCAAAGGGTCTCACAAAAAAGTTTAAATTTCTCAGTTCTGGAAACAACCCAGTTGTTGATTTGCCTTCATATGTTCCCAACTCTATTTTCATGGTGATCCGAAGTGTCCTTGTGAGAAAATGAATTTTTTTTCAAAACTAGGCCCTAGGGGCTAGTTTACAAATGAGGTCCCAAAAATCTTTTGGCGGTGCAAATTTTGGGGATATGGATATGTTTTAAATAATTGATTATGGCCCTATGCAAGTTTTCATGGCCTCCGGTTGTCTCGTGTAACTGCAGTGCCGATGCATCGTTTGTCGGGAAGGAAAAATTAACTAATTGCCATTTTCCTAGGTTGAAAAATGTAGTTTTTAAAATATTTATTGGTAATATAATGTTTTGAATGAATAAATATTATAAAATAAACATTATGTTATAATGTTTATATTTTATAAATAAAAAATAAAGGGAAAAGTGGGCTGAGCACACCAGTGCACAACCCACTCCACCTTCCTTCCCCATGGCTGCGATGGTGTGTTGGGCCTCTTCTTGGTCATATTTTTGGTCAAGTTCATTCCTGGAATTTAGATTGGATACACCTGTTAGATTTAGGACAGACAACTAAGAGGGGGGGTGAATCAGTTGTCCAAAACTTTCTTCATTTTCAACACTTATATTCACTTAGCAGTATAACAATAAATCAAACATGAAACTTAATACATTTAATCAAGAGCAGAAACACATCAACACATGAGACACCAAGATTTTGATGTGGAAAACCCGGTTAAGGGAAAAACCACGGGGTGACTAACCCAAGATTGTATTCTCTATTAGAAGAATAGATAGAACAAAATGGCACATGCCAATTAGGGCTCACTACCTAAGCACACTGCTCACAAGAGGCTCACTACCTACAAGAGACACACTGTCTACAAAAGAATAAGTATCACATACTTGAACTAGTAAATAGCATCTTCATCATGCTTGAGTTAGTTCCATTTAAGCCCAAACCTTCTGCTCTACCTTTCGCTCTTCTCTTTGCTATCACATACTCATCTCCACACTTAAATGACTTCACAATTCCTTATTTATATATGACATCAACTTAGGAACAAACATCTAAGTCGGCAAATATCCAAAAGAACATCCGTAAGATGTAAAGCTCATCTAGTCAGCCAGTCACATAAGGTACACCATCATCCGGACGTTATTCCTCATTTCTGGGATCCCAAATCTAATGCGGACCATAAAGATGAACTAAGCACGATCCAAGGACCTCCACAAACTTGCCTGAAACACCAAGAACATCCACACTTCCTCTACTTACTGAAACCCTTCTCTCCTTCATCTGGAACCTCAAGAACACAGTCTACCATTACTGTCACAAAGGAATAGATACTTCCGGACCTTCAAACCACAAACCAATCAATTTGACACACCACACAGACTTCCCCAACTCTTCCTCAAATCCGTAGAACCAGAGAATGCATTTCCAGATCTCACCGGACCTATTTATATCACTCTGTCACTATTGAACATCTACCGGAACCGGTTTCACTTGAACTGCCATAACTTCATATCTTCATGCGGACCTCTAAAATCCTTACTGGAACATCTTAAGACACATATCTACAAACCTTTTAATCCGCATCCTCTGATCCGCAACCTATCTTGGACTTTTACCTTGTTGTCATCACTGTTCTTCACTGTTCCTGATTGAGACTAATTTTCTCAATATCCTCAACATACAGCTCATCCAATCCTTCTCATTAATGCAACATGAGTATGTTGACATCAATGACAACACCGGTTAAACCCATACTTGCAACAATCTCCCCCTTTGTCATTGATGGCAACATATGATGTGAAAAACTATCAAGACAAGAACTTCTCCTTACTGTCACAACTCCCCCTATCAACAACAATTATTCACATGTCTTCTCTTCCTTTACTACTCCCCCTTTGGTCATCAACCACTTGTTTTTCACATGTCTTCTCTCCCCCTTTGACATCAATGGCAAAGGGCGCATACTTGCAACTTTAGAATCACACCTGCTGCTCCCCCTGAGTAGCAGCTCCCCATCATCAATCTAGATCACAAGATATGACTGTGATATCCACCAGACTAATGCACATCAGTGCATCTTAGTTCACCACCGGAGGGGTAATAACCCCTAACTTCTCCCTGAGATACTCAAAAGAGTCCTTGGGAAGAGGTTTAGTAAAGATATCTGCAATCTGATCCTTGGAGGGCACATACTCCAGTCTGACTTCATCCTTGCTCACTTGCTCTCTCAAAAAGTGAAACTTGATAGATATATGCTTAGTCTTAGAATGCAACACCGGATTCTTAGAAATATTTATTGCACTTGAATTATCACAAAAAATTGTGATAGGCTCCTTATACTCTACTTTAATATCTCTTAGCATCTGCTTCATCCACAAAACTTGAGTGCAACTACCTGCTGCTGCAATGTATTCTACTTCAGTTGTAGACAGGGATATTGCTTCTTGTTTCTTGCTTAGCCAAGAAACCAATCTCTTCCCCAAAAAGAATGCTCCACCACTGGTACTCTTCCTGTCATCCACATCGCCTGCCCAATCAGCATCTGTATATGCATGAAGAGAGAAATCATGATCTTTAGGATACCACAACCCATACTCAACTGTCCCCTTTAGATATCTAAAAATCCTCTTGATTGCCATAACATGAGATTCTCTAGGATCATCTTGGAATCTAGCAACAAGACCAACAGCCTGCATAATGACTGGTCTGGTTTGAGTGAGATACAACAACCCTCCAATCATTGACCTATATTTTGTCTAATCAACCTTGGGAGAGTCATCATCTTTGCTCAACTTGCATCTGGTTGCCATTGGAGTGTTCATTGGTTTTGAGTCTTCCATCCCAAATTTCCTCAACAATTCTTTCACAAATTTTGACTGAGAAATGAAGATTCCTTTCTTTGTTTGAGTAATTTGTAGACCCAAAAAGAAATTCATTTCTCCAAGCATGAACATCTCAAACTCACTTTTCATTTGACTTGCAAAAGTTTTACACATACTATCTCTTCCTCCAAAAATGATATCATCAACAAATACTTCAACAATTAAGATATTTTCATGATCAATTTTGAAATACAAGTTACTGTCAGTAGTACCTTTGTTGAAACCAATCTTCAAGAGATGCTTATCCAATCTTTCATACCAGGCTCTTGGGGCTTGCTTCAGTCCATACAATGCCTTTTTCAATTTGCAGACCATGTCACCATGATCAGACAAGTGAAATCCATCCAGTTGCTCAATGTACACTTCTTCTTCCAAATTACCATTTAGGAAGGCAGATTTGACATGCATCTAATACACCTTGAAATCCTTAAAGGTAGCAAATGCAAGAAATAATCTGACTGCTTCAATTCTTTCCACCGGAGCAAAAGTCTCTTCAAAATTAACTCCTTCAATCTGAGAGTAACCCTTGCAGACCAATCTAGCTTTATTTCTAATTACTTCACCAGCTTCATTCAGTTTGTTCCGGAAGACCCATTTGGTTCCAATCACATTCTTGTTTCTAGGTCTAGGAACAAGATCCCAAGTGTGATTTTTCTCAATTTGCATTAGTTCTTCCTCCATTGCTTTTGACCAATTTTCATCATTGCAAGCTTCATGCACTATCTTAGGTTCAATCTTTGAGATTAGACAATACTCATCTGAATTTTGAGCAATTCTCCTCCTTGTTTGCACTCCTTTGCTTTTGTCACCTATGATCTGATCTTCAGAATGGTTTAGAGTTACATACCTTGGAACTTTGGGAGTTTCTTGCACCACTAACTCTTGATCAGTCTCATTGAGATTTATCTCTTCTTCCTGACTTACCGGATCATCTTGACTTTGTTTCTCAGAAGAGGCTTGGATACTTTGAATCTAAACATTATTCTAATTATCTTCATCATACTCATGAATTCTTGAGGATCTTTCAACTTCTTCATCAACCTTCACATTTACACTTTCTACAATCTTTCTCAGTCTCTTGTTGTAACACCGGTATGCTTTGCTTTGAGTAGAGTAACCCAAGAATATTCCTTCATCACTTCTAGCATCAAACTTTCCTAGATCTTCATCCCTTTTAATGTAACATCTACTACCAAAAACTCTAAAATATCTCACAGTGGGAATAATGCCAAACCAAAGTTCATAAGGAGTCTTACAGGTATTGTTTCTAATTTGAACTCGATTGAGAGTGTAGACTGCAGTGCTGACAGCTTCTCTCCAATAGATCTGAGGAACATTTGCTTCCATCATCATGGTCTTGGATGCTTCCTGGATGGTCCGGTTCTTTCTCTCAACTACTCCATTCTGCTATGGAGTTCTAGGGGCAGACAACTGTCTCTTTATTCCATGTTTCTCACAGAAGTCTATGAACTCACCGGATGTGAATTCTCCACCTCTATCAAACCTCAGACATTTCAATTTTAATCCGGTTTCATTCTCCACCATGGCCTTGAATATTTTGAATTTCTCAAGTGCTTCTGATTTTTCTTTTAGAAAAGTTACCCACATCATCTGGGAATAGTCATCAATTAGCAACATGAAGTACTTATCACCTTGGATACTCCTAACTCTTGCCGGACCACAAAGATCAGTATGAACTAAGTCCAACAGTCCGGTAGAAGACAATTCCTTACTTTTGAATGTGACTCTACTCAATTTGCCCAACTGACATTCTTTGCACAAGCTATTAGTAGGTTTCACTAATTTTGGAAGATCTCTTACAGCCTGAGTATTGCTTATCTTGATGATATTATCAAAATTCACATGATACATCCTCCTATGCCATAACCAACTTTGATCAATTTGAGAAAATAAGCAACTTTTACCAGTACCAACCAAGTGGAAGATATTACCTTTAGTTTGAGTACCAGATGCAATCTTTGTTCCAGAACTTTCAAAGATCTTGCACTTTCTATTCTTGAATCTAAGATCATAGCCTTTGTCCACCAGTTGTCCAACACTGAGAAGATTGTGCTTTAATCCTTCAACATACAGTACATTACCGGTTTTGTTCTTTCCATCAAGAGAAATAGTTCCTCTACCTCTGATTCTGCCAGTAGAATTATCTCCAAACTTTACAATTCCTCCTTCATACTTTTCCAAACTTAACAAATTATTCTTGTCACCTGTCATATGGTGAGAGCATCCACTGTCAATGACCCAATCATCCTTTGTTTCAACTTGGGCAGCCAGATCTCTTTCTTCAACTTTATGATTGATAGATACAGAGGATATTTGTTCCTCTTCTTTGATGGCAATAAACACCCATTCATTACCGGATTTGTTTCCTATCTCTAATTCATCATCTGTTACTCCTTCATTGTCATCTTCTTCATGAACATAGTAACAATTCTTTTGAAACCTTGGTCTGTTAGGATTTGGGCTTGAAAATCTTTCTGGATATCTTGAGGCAAAATGACCAATTTTATTGCAGTTAAAACACTTAAAAGGTAATTTCCCTTCATACTTACCAGATCCTCTTGGTAGTCTTTTTGCAATAAGAGCTTCAAGATGAGCAGTTTCAACTTCTTCTTCTTCCAAGTCTTTTCTTGCTTTTTCATACCATGATGGGTTCCTTGAAGAATTTTCTCCTGGATCAAACATTTGTTTTCCTTTTACAGAGGCACTGGCTTTGAATGCAGATTCAATCTTTGGAGGATCATCTCCAAACTCAGCCATTTCAAAAGCAACCAACTTACCAACCAATTGATCTCTTGTGACTGTTGTGTGAGCTCTAAATTCTTTGATTGCAAAAGCCTTGATTTTATAAGACTCAGGAAGGGATCTGAGAACTTTGCCAATGATCTCATCTTCACTCAGGGTTCCACCTGCATTTCTAATTCCACAAACCAACTCGTTCACTCTTAGCATAAAAGAGGTAATATTTTCATCATTTCTCATCTTCAGTTTTTCAAATTTCCCTTTTAGACTTTGTAACCTTGCACATTTAACATACTGGTCTCCTTCATGCAAAAGTTCTAGTTTATTCCAAATCTCAAAGGCAGTTGGTAGATCAATAACATTTGAGAGTTCTGAGTCAGATAATGCGCTTAAAAGAGCCTCTTTGGTCTGCAGATTGTTTTCAGCATCTGTGATTTCATTTAGGGTTGTCGGACAACCCTATGGAGGTACATAAGCTTTTGTAACCATGGACCAATATGCAAATCCCATACACTGCAAGTGACATTTCATACGACCTTTCCAAAGAGCAAAATTAGTTCCATCAAACTTCGGACTATCCTTCTTGCAGGATGACATCCTGGATCTCCTCAAGCAGTTAAGCTCCTTTCAGAGGAACTTAGCTCTGATACCAATTGTTAAATTTAGGGAAGACAACTGAGAGGGGGGGTGAATTAGTTGTCCAAAACTTTCTTCATTTTCAACACTTATATTCAATTAGCAGTATAACAATAAATCAAACATGAAACTTAATGCATTTAATCAAGAGCAGAAACACATCAACACATGAGACACCAAGATTTTGACGTGGAAAACCTGGTTAAGGGAAAAACCACGGGGTGACTAACCCAAGATTGTATTCTCTGTTAGAAGAATAGATAGAACAAAATGGCACATGCCAATTAGGGCTCACTGCCCGAGCACACTGCTCACAAGAGGCTCACTACCTACAAGAGACACATTGTCTACAAAAGAATAAGTATCACATACTTGAACTGGTAAATAGCATCTTCATCATGCTTGAGTCAGTTCCATTTAAGCCCAAACCTTCTGCTCTGCCTTTCGCTCTTCTCTTCTCTATCACATACTCATCTCCACACTTAAATGACTTTGCAATTCCTTATTTATATATGACATCAACTTAGGAACAAACATCTAAGTCAGAAAATATCCACAAGAACATCCGCAAGATGTAAAGCTCATCCAGTCGGCCAGTCACAGAAGGTACACCATCATCCAGACGTTATTCCTCATTTCTAGGATCCCAATTCTAATGCAGGCCATAAACATGAACTGAGCACGATCCAAGGACCTCCACAAACTTGCCTGAAACACCAAGAACATCCACACTTCATCTACTTACTGAAACCCTTCTCTCCTTCATCTGGAACCTCAAGAACACAGTCTGCCATTACTGTCACAAAGGAATAGATACTTCTGGACCTTCAAACCACGAACCAATCGAGTTGACACACCACACAGACTTCCCCAACACTTCCTCAAACCCACAAAACTGGAGAATGGATTTTCGGATCTCACCGGACCTATTTGTATCACTCTGTCACTACTGAACATCTACCGGAACCGGTTTCACTTGAACTACCATAACTTCTTTATATCTTCATGTGGACCTCTGAAATCCTTACTAGAACATCTTAAGACACATATCTACAAACCCTTTAATCCTCATCCTTTGATCTGCAACCTATCTTAGACTTTACCTTGTTGTCATCACTGTTCTTCACTGTTCCTGATTGAGACTAATTTTCTCAATATCCTCAGCATACAGCTCATCCAATCCTTCTCATTAATGCAACATGAGTATGTTGACATCAATGACAACACCGGTTAAACTCATACTTGCAACATCACCTTCTTCTCCATGGAGGTATTTTTGGAGCCTTCTTGGTCAGATTCGAACAGAGATTATTACATAATGGAGATCCATCACGTTTTTGGCTTTGAGGCAGAGTTTTGGGGGCTTATATCGGTTCAAAATTGCTACTCCATGGTCTAAAATCATCCGCTGGTCGTTCCTAATGCCTTGGCAGTGACTTTAATTATGTTTGGGATGAATTTTGAATGCCAAAATTGCAAAAAAAGCCGAACACTATAAAAAAATGACCCAAAAATGAGAAGAAATAATTGGGAAAATATGATATAATGTCTCAAGTGGTAAACATTATAAAATAATCACTTCATAAAAAAATAAAGGCAAAAGTGAGTTGAGCACACCAGCACACAACCCACTCCACTCTCCTCTCCCAGGCATGCGATGGTGCGATAAAGGATCCATTGGAATGTTGCTCACATATGGAGGCTTTAGGCAAGGATTTGGAGCTGTTTGTGGCCATTTAGCTTCCTAAAACTTGTCTAGGATCACTCCAATGCCTAGAGAGTAGTTTAGTGGTGTTTTGGAAGATTTCTGGCTACCAAAATTGCAAAAAACAACCCAACACAGCTAAAAATGCCTCTCTGTAATTCCCCATGTCTCTACCAGTGATAACAAAGGTTTTGAAGCCATTTTCTATTGCAAACAATGATGTTCTATGGAGTTTAAAATGGTTCAAGTAGTTGCACGGGAACACAAGCAATTGCATGGGAAAAATGGAATAGTGAAATAACAAGCAGTTGGAGCTTTACAACTTGATTTTGGAGTCCCAAGGAAGAAATTGAACCAATCAAATGAAACAACATTTCATGATTTTTAAAGAAGAGATCAAATTAGAAAAGCAGTAGCACTATTCAATAGCCCAGGTTGATTTGAGAAAACGTGTTACCAACAAGATCCAATTAGATCAGAGATGCAAATTCCCATGATTGCAAGAAATTAAATGTAAAATCAAATTTGTAATTGATTGTTAATTATTGCCATAGTCTGACATTACTCTATTTTTTATTTTATAAGGGAACTGGTAGTATTGTGATAGGGGTGGTCTGATTCTAGGCTTTGGATACAAGATATCCACATCTTTTGGGGAGTAGTTTTCTGTTGCAGAGCAGAATGTTACCTATAGATGAATAAAGTTCTGTATGACATTTTTAGTTTAGATTGAGTTATATGAATAACACTATATGTGTGTGTTTCTTGCAATTGTCTCTTTGAATGCATGCATTTCTTTTGTGAATGAAGGAATCAAGGATTTTAGATTTCATCTATGCACACTTGTTGTATTGAATGTCTTATTTACTGCTTATGTTCAAGGAATGGATTAAACATGCTTTAGGTAAGATATAGTAAGTGATGTATTACATTAGGGATTGTTGAAGAAGAGTTGCAAGAAACACTCTTTCTTGGTTATGTCATTGTAAGGTAGTGATATAAACATACCCTCAGAATTTGAAGCTTTGATGTCAAAAGGAAACATTTTCATTGTAGTATTTTGACTTTGTTGCCTTGATAAAGCACCAATCTAGGGATCTATTTTCCCAAAAGTCCAAAAAGAACACAAAACTTCAAAGATAAAATCATTCAAACTATTTTCATTTTGTTTTGCTTTAGTTTAGGTAGATTTAGTACATGTTCTTAAAGCCAACAATGTAAAAATCTCCAAGAACTTTGCCAAATTGTGGGATAATCTTACATATCTTAATGCAAATCTATGAGAACATTTCTACCTGATATTGTGAAAGACAAATCTGTTGACTATAAAATAAGGGATACCCCCCTAGGTTTGGTAGAGCCTGAGATACGTGTAAACAATCTCCCATTCTATTCGCCAAATTTCCCATTGAGCTTGATCATAAGCATTGGCAAATCTTTAGAGTTTGATGTGTATAGATTTGGGAACCAACACCACTTATACCAAGTCAAGTCGCCCCTAGTAAATTGGGTGACCCAGGATAGTGAATAGGCTAGTTTTGATCTTAAGGGTCTCAAAAGCTCCAAATTTGTTTTTTGAGTTGACCAAAGGCTCCTATCAACACCTATAACCTTGAATAACCCTAAGAACTATGCTTGAAACTCACAAGATAATAAATGAGGTCACATAAACCAAAGCAAGTGTAGGGATTAGGCCAAAACAACCCGTTGCAATTTAAACACCAAACAAGACATAACCACCTTGATCCTAGTATTATTTGGAAATGGATTGAACCGAACACTTACTCATAGCTCTAGGTTCCAATCAACATGTTTAGAAATTATGAAACTCAAAGATTCATTTTAAACCAAAATGCTACTATTCACTAGCATAAAACCATTTACCTCACATGTGACAAATAGCATACATGGCAGAGCTTAACTCTTACCAAGAGTCAAATGAAACATAAACTCAAGATTCTAAACCATAATAATAGAAATGTGCATAAAAAAACATCATAATATCATTTTAAATGAAATTAATCTACATCTACACATCATAATTAGGGCTAGTGCATCATAAGATTCCATTTTAATATATAACATCAAATCAAAGCATATGATGATAATCAAAAGACTACACTATAAAATCTCCATTCCAAATGTGGATATTCAACATGGGTTACAAATATCATTCATGAATCTAATACAAATTGAGTTGATGAGTGACAAAACTCCTTATTTATATATTTCACATAAATGATATAATGAAGGCCTAATCATATCGCAATCAAATTATGAACTCTGCACACTCTCCAAATCATATTCATAGATCTAGATAGTCCTAGTGGTGGTAAACACCACCCAACCATGTCAAAACCTAAGGCCCACCCATCTGTACTGAGAGATGGTCAATTGGGCAATCATACACACTCACATAATATAATAGGGATGACACAAAATCAAGGCATCACAACATACCAAGGGCCATACACATTGCAATCAATTCCACAATGGAATTTAAAGGTTATGGAATCACAACCAATAACACACAAGAGAGAGTGGTAACAAACACCAATATCAAGCACATATTAGGTACCAATAACCTGACGAGCAATAGGAAAAGACTATTAGATGTAGGATGTAGAGTGTCATCACATTAGTTTTCAAGTCTTTATGGCTTGTTGAGAAGTACAACACCATCATAATGGGGCTTCTCAATGACAATCATACAATCACCTAATGATTGGAATGATTTTCATCACTACCTTGTACGAATTCTCTCAAGGCATTTGGTACAAGGAATGGATTTAGCTCATGATTCATAGATGTCTTATTTTTGTTTGATTCCCAATTCATTTTATCTCATTAATGTTGTCCTTGTGCTTTATCTTCACATGGGCCTATCCTGATTTTGAATGGTGAATAAGGGTTCACTCTACTCCTAGCCCTAGCATTCAATCCTAAGATAAAAAGTCCAACTTGACCCAAAAAGTCAAGGCATAGAAAACAAGGCTAAAAACATGACACCTACATCCAAAAGGTAGGAAATCAAATTGCCAACATGAGATATTTTGTGCCACAAAATATGAATAATCCACAAGTCTCTAATTCTTCATTTTACAATTTCACAAGAAAAATTCACATAACCATTAATGGGGGCTTCAAGTTTCTTCAAAATTTCAAAGATCAAATTTTCTAAATTGCAAGAATACTCTTATGATCCTATTCAACACAACAACATTCTTTTCACATCACATAAGGTTTTGAATACATTTTGCTAGAGTAATGGTGCTAAATTAAATTTTTTTAAAATAATTTACATCAAATTAAAATAAATTCATAACATTTATTCTAATCTTCTTTCTCAAATCACAACCTAGGAAATGGAAACCATATGCAACCCCTTAGTGTGGGCATGGTCAAAAGAAAGAACCAACAAGTATATGCATGAATCAAATGGAGGAATACCTTTGTCTTTCCAATGCAATTCACAAACAAGTTGGAGGAGATCTTCCTTGTAGCTACACACATACAATTGTAGGATTTTCCAAGATCCTTCCTCACCAATAGTTTAGCAATCCTCAAGAAACCTCAAGAAATTCCTCTAAAACAACTATGGACACACACCAAAAGGAGAGAGGAAAATAGAGTAAAAGCACAAATATAAACTAAAACCCTTGCCTTTTTTTTCCTTTTCAATCCAAAATTCCCTAAACCTCTAAATTACCTTTTTCTCCTATTCACTACTAATAATCTATTTGAAAAAAGGATATTTCAAAATAGGTATTTTCCAATTAGATATTTACCGTAGACATTTTACTAACATTCTAAACAAATGAATATTGGAAAATTCCTTAAATGACTAATATAGTAATTTTCCAAATTGACTAATACATTTAATTCAAACAATCTTTTAACTTAATGCATTTTCACATATCCACAATATTAGAAATTAACAAGAACATTCCATAGAGGAAAATTAAACAACTAACTCTTCAACTTAAACATATAGGTTATTTGAAAATGCTCCAGAACAAGCATGATAAAAACTAACAAAATGCAAGAAAAAATAAGAGTTAAATAAAATAAACACACATAAAGAGAACACATGCTTGATGATTTTATTCATAGCATGTGGATCCAAAATCGACACGGATTTGAATCATGGTTTCATAGGGATACACATGATATGTCTCACAAATTAAAACAAGTGAGATAGGGAGGTTAACACAACATATTTTACCAAATTAATTATCTCCAATTAACCACCATTGTGGGAAAACCTATGATTGCACACTCAATAAAACATCAGTTGTACCTAATCTACACAAGATAGCCAAAGCACAACATAAACATCCAATGTGATATAATATCAATAAATTGCATCAACTAAAAATAATCCTAAAGCCACATGATCAAGATATTACAATTTAGAATTTGATAATTATCACAATCATAATGTTGAACTAGATAACATAATCACATCACATATAACAAATATAGTGAAAATGGTGAATCTAAAACACTTCAATAGTCCAAAGATATAAAGTCAAAATGTATGCATCCCATAATACATAGTTAAACACTAGATGCCAATACAAAACATCATCGATAAAGTACATCGATGGAAATACAAAACATCTTCAATACATACAATATCATAACCAAAGTAAAATCAAATAGACATACAAGGCACATACACTTGAGGCATTACACTTTCTTTTCTCCCTAATTTGTTCTTAAGGGGAATGTTGGTGTGAATGGGTCTTTTACCTATCTAGTTTCCCTTTTGGGTCATTTTCACACCTTGTTAGTTAAGTTTATTTAGGGCATTTACTTTTTTTGTCTTGATTCATGTGATCATGACACTTGTCACAATCACATATTGTCTCTTATCTAACCCTTGCATATATATACAAGCATCTCTATGTGCATATGTATTGTATTATATTGTACTACTATTGGAAATATAGCATTATTTCTTTCTTCTCTCTCTCTTGTGGAAGATTCTTTGGTGTTGCAAAATATTCTTGCTCCTATGAAGTTCTTTTAACAACTTCAATAGGTTGGGTGTGGGGTTGCAACCTAGATTCAAGTAATTTGATTTGGTTTTCAAACTCTTTCTTTATATGGAATTTGGCTAGAGGGGGCCATACCCATTAAATTAAGCCCAAAAAAAGTGTTGCAATTGGCTTCTCTAATGGAGGACCTTAATATAAAAAAACCCATGTACAATATACTGTATTTCTATAATAGTTTGATTACAAAATTCCTCACAGGGCTTACATTAACACCTTTACTAATTCTTCTATTTTGTATGCTAATATTTCATCTATAACTATACTATACCATCTATAACTATGCTATACCCTGGTTATTAACCTTGTAGCTCCGGTTTTGCATCCTCCCCATTATTTGACCTTACATCCTCGCTGTTGAAAGTAAAAGACCAATCCAATACCTATGATTGAGAGACGCCACAGGTAGATTTTAGGAACTCTATCCCCCATTTAGCTTGATGCTTGTGTTGTGTGTCATTATGACCAACTGCCATGATAATGAAGGGAAACCATAGCCCTATATATGTAGGATTAGCCAATGGCAACGTCCCCACCCCTAGATGAAAACCAAGACCCAACACCACCTCATCGAGTATCTTTCATAGCACGCACCTCCATCTAGGCCTAATCGATGACTCAACCAGAACCTAAATTATATCCTTTGATTCCTCAGCTGCAAGTAAAACCATAATAAACAACGATGGAATATCTATGTTTACTTTGTAGCGATGATCTATGACCAACAAGGTCTCATGTAATACCATACAGATGGCATTGAGCATTATATCCACCCTGGTATTGAACACTTTCCTCAAATGTAGGTTGGATATCTTGCCTAAGAAGATAGTTTGCCTCTTTTTGGAAAGTAATCACACAATGGTATCCATTTTCCAAAACAAGGTAGAGTTTCTTTGAAGAATACCAATTGAATTTCCTATAAGCCTCCATGTTAACTCGAGTGTGGGCTTTTTCATAATTACTCAAATGAATGTAGAGGTACTTTACTATCATGGAGTGAGTTGAACATTAAGCCACACACCAAACTATTATTACTTCATATTGCCCATGATCAATGGTATCTTGGGCACTATCTTTTTCCCCGATTGAGCAAAGTTGTTAATGACATAGTTCAAATTCTTATCGATTGCTACATTTTCTAGATAATCTGCTTCCTTGTTCACCTCCCTATATATGTGGCAAATGGTGTATTTAGTTATTTCATTGAGGATGGGACAACACTATTGAATGATATTTTCAATTTTCCAATTTGGCATTGATCTGGTCTATATTTCATTTATTATTATTTGGGAGCCTCCTTCAATAAGTTTTTAATACCATAAAGTTTACACATCTTGAGTCCTAGCACAATTACTCATCCCTTCACCTCATTGTTAGTTCTCGTTGGGATTGTTTTGCAAAAAATCCCACAAACTTTCCTACATGATCTCTTATTATGCATCTAGCTTCAAAAATACCAGGATTCCCTTTGGAAGATTTGCCAATGTTGAGTTTTAGCCATCCTTTTGGGGGAGGGACCCATCTAGCCTCTATCCATGAATTCAAAGTTGAAGAAACCCTAGCTACTCCATAAATGAGGGGAATCATCAAACCTTACCATCTTTTCACCAATTCATTGTCCCATGAGGTGAAAAATATATCCTTCAATTTTTGATTTCTGGTTGCATTATTAATAGTTTCCTTAATTGTATTCTCTAATTTTTTGAGGAAACAAGTGATGCCCATTTCTCTGTCTTGAAAGATTTTTCTAATCCTCTCCTTCCACAACTCCCACACTAATAATGATGGGCATATTGACCAGATGCTATAGAAGGTTGTCTTCTTGTATAAAATGGGCCAAGTGTCAAATAAAGTCAAGATCTCCCATGGGAGGGGACTACTCCATTAAAAATTGTTCATGATCCACTTCCAACAAGTTTCTACAAATTTACATTTGAGGAGAAGATGATCCACCATTTCTTCCTCCTCCTTACATAGGTCACACCTTGATGGTCCTATGAATCCTAGCTTTTGAAGCTTATCTCCTATGAGTATGTGATTGTGTAAGGCAACACGGGAAAAGGTTCCTGCTTTGGGAAAATAGTGTTTATTCTAGCATAGATTGATAGGCCAATTTTCCTTCTTGATTGTAACTTCCTCCACCTCATATCCCATTTTCACACTATAACTTCTAGACTTTTCCTAACACCACTTTAGACTATCACTTCCCTTGGAGATATATACTTTTCTTCCCTCAAGTTCCCTTTCCAAACGTTCTCTCTACTCAACCGGTATGTTAAGGTCCTAGAGAGATTTACAGTTCCAAACCTAACAACTATCCTTCACTGATAGGGATAAGTAGTCTTTAACATGAATTCTCTGGGTGTTATCCATTATCTCTTTGGCTTTATTCATGTTGGGAAACTCCTTAAGAATAGCATATACATTCCACGAGTCCTCCCAAAATAATACCCTCGAGCCATCCATTATGCCCCATGTGATGTTCTTAGAGATCAACTCTCTGCATGATAGTAGAAAATTCCATATTGTGGATCCCCTTGGTGGACTGACCATTGTTAGGATTCTTATTGGGTCAGGTGAATCCAAGTATTTGTTCTATAAAATTCTAGCCCACTTGGATTGTGGCCACATTTAAAGAGCCCATACCAACTTGGCCCCTAGTACAGTATTAATTAGAGTTGTCCACTTTCTCAACCCCACTCCCCTAGCCATATTGGGGCTACATATTATTTCCCAAGCAATTAGTGGGAATTTTTTTACCTTCAGAAGCGCCCTTCCAAAAGAAATCCCTCATCGCCCGGGTCACATGTCTTCTTTGGCATTCTTAAACAAGACATCATGTACACAGGGATTGTTGATATGATCAATTTTAGCAAGACAACTCTACCTACTGAGGAGAGCCATCTACCTTTCCACAAGGATAGTTTGGAGATACAACTAGAGAGGAGTGAATCCCATAGAAGAGACTTACCAACACCAGAGAAAAGGGGAATGCCAAGATATTTTCTTGGAAGTTGGTTGATTTTGAATCCCATAATTTTGGCAATTTCTTTTTTCTTCCTCATGTTTGTGTTGAAAAAAATATTTCAAACTTTTTCCAATTTACAAAGTCTTGAGGCCAAACAATAGTTATCTAGAGTTTTCTTAATGACCTTGGCTTCTCCTCTACATGCAAATCCAAACAACAATCTATCATTGAAAAATAATTGGTGGGTGGCAATGTTGATGTTTGGAGCCACTTTGACCCCTTTCCACCTCTCTCAACCATGTTCCTATTGTATAAGTCTTCATAAGGCCTTTGCCATAATTATAAATAGAAAAGGGGATAGTGGGCCTCCCTATTGTAGGCCACATGAGGAAGTGAAGAAGCCTTGTGGACTTCTATTAATTAGTATAGAAAATCTTGGAGTAGAAAGACAACTTCTTATCCAATCAATCCATTCCTTGTAGAGTCCAAATTTCTCCAACACATCTATCAAGAATTGTTAGTTCATGTGGTCATATGTTTTTATGATATCTAATTTTAACAACATCCTTTTTATTTTCCTTCTATTGATTGTGTGGATAGACTCATGAGTAATGATTATGCCTTTTGAAATTGATCTCCATGGGGTTAAGCCACTTTTCTCTTATGAGATGATGTCTAGCAGGATAAATTTTAGTTGATTAGCCATGGCTTTCATGATTATCTTATATATTGTATTACACAAGGAGATTGAAGGTGAAATTCATCCATGATTTCAACTATATCTTTCTTGGTGATTAACACTATGAAGGTGTTGTTCTTGTCTTTTAAAATGGTATCTTTTTCTAAGATTCTTCTAGTGTGACCATTAGCTCCTTGCCTATGATTGATCAACATTTTTGAAAGAAGCTAGTAGGAAAACCATTAGGTCCCAGAGCATTATCCAAGGCCATCTAGAATACCACCAGTTTTACCTCATCCTTTGAAAAGACTGTTAAGAAAAGCATTCTGGTTTGGTCTTACTAAAGATGGGATATTGTTTAGTACTTCTTGTCTTTCCTACCCTTGAGAATCTTCATGTTTGTTTAGGATCTCTATTAAGAAGTTAACAACCACTTCCTGAATGTCTTCCTATTTTTCTAATATGTTGCCTCTCAAGTCCTTAATTTGGGAAATTTTGTTATGATTCTGCTTGATTTTAGTGGAGTTATGAAAAAACTTGGTATTCCTGTCACCCTCCTTGAGCCAACATTATCTAGATTTTTATCACTAGTATAATTCCTCACGAGCCAAAATTTTAGCATATTAGCCTTGCAAGTCTTTTTCTTTTGAGTAAGTGAGTTGGTTCATTCCATTCTTGATGATTGCCTCATTGAGAGATGTCATCTCATCCTCCAGTCTCTCTTTTTCTACAAAGATATTTTTGAAGTGAGACATGTTCCAAAATTTTAACTATTCTTTGATGTGCCCCAATTTATTATAAAACTAGAATAATCTTGTTTCCTTTATCTTGGGTGCTAGAGACCACCATTCATGATTCTAGTGAGGAAATCTAGATTGTGGAGCCACATGTTTTAGAATTTGAAAGGACATCTTGGAGGGAGGAGTCCAAGGAAAGCCTTAGCAGAAGAGTAAAGTGGTTTGAACCAGAAATAGGGAGTATAGAGCATTCATATTGGAAAGGGAGGCAAGACCAATTACCTTGAAAGAGGAATTGATCCAATCTTTTAGCAATATTATTGAAGCCTAATCTCTTGTTTGTCCAAGTGAAACTTCCATTTGTGTCCTTTTTGAGACACCCCCCTTTTTTTATATGCATCCAAGATGGCATTGAAATCCCCCCTATAATGTTTTTTCCTTTTCTATGGACTAAATTAGGGTTGTAAGTTATTCTCATACAACATTTTTTGGGAATTGCCAGTGGGGTCATAAACATTGATCAAAATGTAGTTGAAATTTAGAGGGAGGTGTTTGATTTTGCATACCTGCCAAGATTGGCTTGATTGTATGTAGTCCATTGTCATTACATTAGGGTTCCATATACTTCCTAGTCCCCTAGAAGCCCCCCTCATAGCCATGAATAGTCCCTTCCATTACCGCCATATGGACATGGTCATTGTTGTCTCCAAGTTTTACATCTTTTTTCTCTTGTATTATGAATATGTCTGGTTTGGTCATATCCATTTGGTACTTAAACAAGCACCTTTTGTTAGGGGCGTTGGTACCCCTAACATTCCACGTTATGAGCCTCATGGCTCACTAGGGATGTTGATCCCCTTCCCCGATCTGAGTTTCATTTGACCTTTCACTCTCCTGGAAATCTCCATCCTTGCTTTATTGGTTTTTTCATCCCTCAAGCTCTTCTCTCTACATTTAGGATTGCTTATCTTCAACTCTTATTGGTTGACCATCCTATCTTCCAAAATGTCTAATTTATCTTCTGTGAATTTTCCCTTTGAATCACTCTCTATTCCCTGATCCACCCCTGGAGGAATTAAATTCTTCTGAGCATCCACATACTCCATGTCCTTATTGCATCCTAGAATTTCCAAAGTCATTTCAAAGGTTGACAAACCAGGTTGGTTTGCACCATCTATCAATCTCGAGGGCACTATTTCTAATACCCCTAGAGAAGTAGGGGAATTATCCATATGTTTCGGTGGCTACCCTTGTTCATTTTCTTCCTCCCCTCATTAGAGGAAAAGGTGTCTATCTATACCACTTCATCAACCATCTAGGTTAGGGGTCATGGATTCTCATTATTTTTTGGAGGTAGTTTGTGCACAATGTTGGGATATCCAGTTTCTCTACTCCATTTCCTAGTTCCAAATTCATGATTTGTTCTTCAACAACCTCCAGGCCTTTCTCTGTCTTTTATTTTTTACTTCTCTCCTTTCTTCAATCCTCCACCTTATGTCCAATTGATTAGTATTTTTACATTTTATTGTAGCTCTTTCAACCTCAATCTTTTGCTTCCACACTCCAATATCTATCTTTATTTCTATTTATGATAGAGGTGGTTGTTCCAGATCCACGGTAACACAAATTATTACATATATACCTAGCTCTCCACACCCTATTAGGTCATTCACTTTGATGAAGGTACCCAATCCATTTCTTATCTTTCTTAGAATACCTTCATCCTAATATTTCATTGGCAGGTTATACAACCTAATCCACATAGGTGTGTTTGTGATCTTATATGTGACTAGGTTGAAGTTTGGTGACTAGTACTTCACATAGAATCCTACCCCATCCATTAGAAAGATGCCATGGCTAAGTATTTTCTCCTTACTTTCAAGGTGATCCCAAATTACTGTGTCCCACTTTTTGGTCAAAGTGGGACATTGAAATCAACATTTTAAACCAATTTTCCACTTTTTGACACCTATAGCAACTAAATCGTTAAGAATTTGAAGATGATATGAACTAGTGATTTTTGAGATTTCACGTTTAGATTCTAAATATATATTTTAAAAAAAATTAAAATATTTGGTGAAATTTTTTACGTAACTTTTAATAACTTGTTTTTTATAGTTAATAGTACTTTTTAAAAAGTAACATTTATACCATATAGCATAACTTTTTTACACAAAGGATAAAATTATAATTTTTAAAAAATAGATTCATAACACCAATATCTAGTGCACAATTTTTTTCATAATTTTTTGTTGCATATATTTTTTAATTAATTTTTGAAGTGAAATTAATTATAATTTAAACATAGGTTTATACCATACAACATAACTTTTTATGTATATATCCAATTTAACTTTTTTTTTTTATGAAATAAGGACTTCACTACCTAGTGCATAGATATTTTTTAGAATTGTTCTCTATTTTACTATTGTTCCATGTGTCGAATAGAGACCTTCATGTTTGGCAAAAAACTATGTTCACTAGAAAAATAGAAAATAAATATAATAATCAAATTAAATATATTCAAATTTATACTTGTTGGAAAGCTTACTCTGAGAGCTATGATCTTGCAAATTATCCTAACATGTTGATTCCATTTGCTAGTCCAACCCAAGGTTTGAAACAAAATTTGAGGATTAAGGTGGAAAGGTCATTTCTAGGACCTTCATTCGAAGGTATCCAAGGACCTTCAAACAAAGTTCTATGAGAAAAAAAAAATCCAAAAAAGGAATAAAAGGGACCTTAGAATGAAGGTCCCCTTTTATTCCTTTTACAAAAATTTCCAAAAAAAGAATAATTCGAAAGTCCCTTTTATTCTTTTTTTGGAAATGACCTTCGTTCAAAGGTCCTTTGCCTAAAAACCTTCAAATGAAGGTTCACCTTCATTCAAAGGTGATTTTTAACTTACCTTTGAATGAAGGTACCTTCATTCGAAGAAATATCTTAGAACAAAGATGTCTTGCAAATTTCTTCCCCATCCGAGTTCAAAATTATAATGTCCCAAGTTTGGAACTCACTATTGTGGGTTTACCCTTCACCACCTATACATTCAATTAGGAAGAAACAATTGGGGCTGGAGAGATTTGACTTTGATATCTTCACCCCATTAACTTTTGCACCAATTTAGCACTTTTACCCTAGATGTCTAGAAGCTCACCCATTTGATAAAAAAAGCACATGTTCTCAGGTGTTCTAGAGATCCTTTCAAATCTACCAAATCTAAGGAGATGGAAATACTATTCACCAATGATTTGGGATTTAGAGGAATCCGGTTCTCACCTATAGTGGGAGTCATTCCTTTTGGTATCCATATTTCTTCATCGTCACATCTTGATTCTTCCACTACTTTGTTTTTCCATTTTTCTCTGATGCCACCCATGGATCCATATACCTCCTTTCCTTTAGCCCTAAATTTTCCTCAAGTGTGTCACCACAGACATTGGAAGTATTTTGTTGCTTGTTTCCTCTCTGCCACCTTGCATTCATATTCTAATCTAGCCTATGCCAGTTGTTCCTTCTTTTAGGGTCATTTCTTCTATAGACTTCTTGAAAGTGATCCACCACCCACTTCAAGAATTCATCTATAGACTCCCCTTGCCCTTTCTCTAACCTTCATATGCTATTTCTATTTCCAAATATTATTGTGCTTGCTTATTTTTACTTTTCCCTAGCTATGAACTTTTGATTCTCAATGATTTTCTCCCCTTCAATGAAATGTGATCATGAGCCATAATGTTTAGACTCAATCCATTTGGATTTCAAGCTCTTTTTACTATCTTATAAGTTCACTCTATTCTTTCCTAGTAACATTAAGATATGGGTAAGGATTTATATAGAATGCATAGCCATTTGGATAGTTAAGAAGGAATAATAACTACTTGAGAAACATGAAGAAGTACTACTATGGTAATCAATATCTTCATAGTCACCATGACCACTAGGGCTTAAAACATAAGAATGGGCATATGAAGGAGCAAACATAGGGTAGCTTACATGACAAGGATCCATTTCTCATAGCTATAACATGCAAGGCTACATCTTAACCATGGATAAAAATGTTTCCTTTTTTATGAAAGAAACTTTGTCTCACCAATAGAGAAAAAAAGAAAGCATGTGTACTTCAATTAATAGTTGCTACACCTTAGATATGCATTTTTAATTTCACCTTAGCAAGCATGATGACACCATCAAACATTTTATTAAACCAATAAAGTTGTTACCTCTTTCAAAGAGGAACACATTAATGCACAAGAAACCACCATGGTTGAAAATCATTTGGGCCCTTTCCCTAGCAGAGTCTTCAAAGTTTAACCATCCAAGATAAGATCAAAACTAAATTATTCCCTAGTGGAGTCACTTTTTCTTGTCCACTCTATTGCAAAATCTTAAAGCACAAATAAAACTAAGATAAGAAAAAGGTTTTTGTTGTATCCTCCAGTAGAGTCATCCAAACTAAAATGCCCCAAATAATTTTAAAACTAGATATTCCCCATTGGAGTCACCATTTGTTGGCTCTCAAAATTGCAAACTCTTTTCCCCTAATATCACTACTCGCAACCAAGATAGAGAGAACAACAAATCTTGGACAAGGAGGAAAACTATCAATATGGAAAGGACAAATTGAGGCCAATACATAGGACTAGGGATTTTCCTCTTCTTATTTAGGCTCTACAAACTTAGGAGGGTGATCCTTGAGGCCTCTTCATAGGATAGTTAAAGAGAAATGAAGAAAATATAACAAGGATTTGATTACCATATTTTGATGGCAATATGAACAAGCCTATTAGACCTCATTGTAAGTAGATATAAACAAATATGCATGTGGAACTTCAGATAAAAAATAAGTTCACATCACTTAATCATGAATCCCCTTAACATTTTCTACACACATGCATCTTGTTATCTCATAGCTACAATCCTCTAAATATTGATCAAGCATTAGTTCACTAGAGATGTAGTATTGTTAAACAATGAGTTACAAGTGCAAGTAGAACTCCTTCATGCACATTCCTCTCAATATCTAATTCAAAGGCATGCTCCCTTAAGATATGACAAAGTTACAATGCTCAATTATGTAGGCTAGTAGAGAAAGAACTAAACTAAAAATGAAATAAAAGATGTTTCGTAAGTAAAATGAGAATGGCATGGGAGAGAGGAAAACTACTATTTACTAATGCCTTGATCCTATTGGGCAACCGAGTCATTACCTTGTCCTCAACATCCACATTAGTGTAGTCTTGCCATGAAGACTAGGCATGCATAAAACAACCATAAGCTAGGATCTATAGCAATTAGGTGTAGACCTATACGTAACTAGGGATCTTTGTGGAAGAAAAATCATTAAATAATCCATAACCAAACAAGACAAACCCACATGATATGTAGAAAAGATAATCTTAAAAGCATTTTAAGTTGTTTTACAACCCTTATGTAGGTCAACTAATTAACATGTTGCCAAATCAGCAAATGTGATCTTAGAGGAAGACATTGCATGCTACCTCTTGAATAAGCCTAGTCAACCATGGAGACATTCATACATGAAGAGAGCCCTACATTGTATTCTTTTTCTAAGATATTATATCCAATGGAGATATGAGAGACAAAATTAGACATACATGAATTGTTGCCTAAGACTATACTGATCAAAAACATGGAGTTTACAATAAGGCCCAACCCTCAACCCAACTAATAGCCATCTAATTGATTACATTTTTTAGATATGCTTATATAGCATTACATTTTTAGTGTTCAACCTACAAACAACCCATAGGCATTCAAGCAAGTGGCATATCATGTCCAATCAACAATCACATGTATTTACAATCAAGACATAGCTACTAAGAAAATAAATACACCAGTATTGAAGAAGAGATCGACCTTAGATCGCCAAAATCTATACCATAGGGGTAAGGAGGCCACATCCTCATAACTGCAAAGGAATGGAAGTTGGACAAAAGCACTCTAAAAGCTTCAATATCATTCAAAAAATCATTATATCCACACCCAACATTTAATTTTGGCCATAAACATGCCTTCAAGTCAAGGAAAAACAATTTTAGGAACAAGAAAGCCCCACAACACTCTGCATAGGGCTCAAGACATTCTATAACATTGAGCCATGCTTTTGTCGGTCAACAATGGGCACATACATGCCTTCAAATAATGAAGAAAAGCCTAAATGGCATTAATTTCTCACTAACAACCAAAACAAAGACCACAAGCCACTAGAAAATAAAATTAGGACATGGCAAATCAAACACCTACTAGGCCCAACCACCCACAATGAAGCCACATACACTTAGAGTGGACCAAGAGGAACACATTCATTTAGAAAAGTTAGCCACCAACTTACATACATGGTCGCAAAATGGACATTACATCATAAATATAGTCAAAGACCCTATCCATGACATTCAAAGCTTGATGAATAGTGTAGAGGGTGTGGAGTTAAAGTGTTTGAATCTTGATTGAGTCTCCATTGTCCACATGTCTTTCTCTTAGATCATGTGAATAGCACATTTAAGGAAGGTGTGCTTTCATTAGGATTAGCCACTATGGAAAAGTCTTTGCTAGCCACACGGATGCTGCATAAATCTAATTAGGCTCACTAGTACCAAAGGAAACAGGTGGCAAGAAGTCATTTGTTATTAGATCTAGGTGAGCCAACATAGAGAAAAATAAGCTTGTAGATAAAGAGTGTGTGTCCCACAAGTTGACATCACTACATAGACATGTGGCACAATGCCATTAGTTCAAAGGACTAATATATATATATCTACCATCACCACATGTCCACCACAAAACAACTTTGAGCTCATAAGGGAAACCACAAAGAAAAATGGTTAGATGGATGTCAATGTTATGGCCTTAGACTTCAAATCTCCACTCAACCAAAAAGCATAAGGATGACTAGATCTAAGATCCCCTCAAAATTGAAATTGGTGAAATTTAACAAATGCGAGAAACCACATATAATACTATTTACCAATGAACTGAAGTTTGGAGTAGAATATAAGAAGGTTGGAGTCCACATAAGAGTGACACATGGAGCATGCCAAAGAGGCCATGTGGTAGCACTACAGTAGACCAAAAGACAAGTAGACATAAAACTAGTGGAAAGCTAGACTTGAAGAAAATATAGACTAAAGTCCACTCACGATCTGGATTCTACAAGGAACTCTAGAATTTAAAGAATTAACTCATAGACATAAGAAGGTGAGCAAAAAGTAGTTGACGAAGTGCTTGGACTCTAGAATGAGACAAGAGAAGCTCAGGGCTCATGAGGAAGAGATAAGCAGTGCACACAAAGGATTCCATGTGGTGAAACCAAAGCAAGCTTGGAACAAAGACATAGAAGAATGAATTGGAAATTGTTGCTTGGTTAGAAATAATAAGATAGCTCAAGTCTAGAAACCTAGCAAAGTTAAAAAATTTACAAACATGGACCTAGGAAGAGAAATATAAAAGAGTTTAATGGAAGTTCTAGTCTATACTTTAGAACATATGAGATAAGGCTAGGAAAGGCATCATCAAGGGTCAACACCAAAGGTCTAGTGAGAGATAGGAACTAAGTGGCAAGTGGGAACAAGCAATAAGGAAACTAGGCAAAAAAGTGAACAATGTGGCAAAGATTTAATGAGTGTGCCTTAAGTTATAAAAAATCTACTTAGTAGGTTAATGCACAATTAAAACATAAAGTGCATAGGGTTTGTGTGGGCTTGTAATATGAATTTTGGTACCAAGTAAAACATGAATTGGCTAAGGCATGGAGCATGATGCACTAGTGTTGGGGCTTGGCCACCATTAAAATACTGTAAGAACAAGTACCAAAGGGATCATTTGAACATCAAGACATGACCATAGAGGTGGACAAGCACAAAGACCCCCAATAATTGACATGTGAAAATAGGTAACTCCAAGCCAAGAATGCAAACCCTAACCATACAAATATACAAAATCTTGATGTAAAATCTCTCAAATTCATTATAAGCATAGGATAAACTAGAGCAACAAGGAGATAAAATTTTACAAATAATGGAGTGAACTCCAACAAGTTCATTGCACACTTGCTTGTTGTCTTTAAACCTATCACATAGAAACAAAAATTAGTCTTCCAAGGGCCTAATTGAGGAGAACTTGACCCTCATAATCTAGAAAATTCCCCAAACGTGTTTGTGAACACAACATGTCCTTACAACAACTAGACATAAAATTAAAGCAAGTGAATCATAAGAGTCTATATTCTACTAGATCAAATCCATGAGCATCAATTTAGGTTTGTGTGTAGGTTTAGATCTGCACACATAGATCTAAACCCACATAAAGTATAGTTAAATTTATGGGTTAACAAATAGAGCACAAAATCTTGGTGAATGTATTTTGACACCTAAACATAGACTTCTACTACAAAATCAAAGATAAGTACCCTTGCAATTAATTTTAGTATTTTTAATTATCAATCCCTGCTCATCTAATCTAGGTTAATTGATTTCTATTTGGTTGCATTTATTTAATTATCTTAGGTCATTTTATGTAGAGGTATCTCTTCCCTTTGCAATAACTTGATGCACAAGTTACAAACCAAACTTTTTTCTCCATTTATGATAGCCCATAGAAAATATTATTGACATGGCACTATCTTTGATGAGATCAACCTAAACAATAGACCTTTAACTATTTAACCTGCCAAGTAAAATGATGTGAAAATTCAAGGTCATTCAACTTACCATATAATAACTTGAGGGATACAAGATCAACCCTTACCACTAAAAAAGATTAAAATAAGTTTAGTGGTAGAATGGGCTATTATTGTATTGTATATATGTAATGGTGAAAATTACACACCTGTGCCCATTTCCCTTATGTTTTGGGCCCACTTTGATTAGAGTGTCTTAAATGGAATAATTAGCTTACAAGTGGCATATTCTCATGTAAATGCAACTCACGACATCACACATCCCGATCTTCCTATTACCAACCCCATTTTTTTCGTCATTGGTCCCTAAATTCACATCATTGATCCCCAAATTTGCATTCACCATCCCTTTACCTATTTTTTATCATCTGAGACCAAATCTGAAAGTGCAAACCTAACCCAAGTCTGTTCCGTAGTCATGTATTTGATCTCTAAACTTTTAAAATTCAAACTTCTTGCTTAGCTAACTATTTCACTAGCTATCATGAGTTGACCTAATACACATTATGTTTATTTGTGTTTTTGGTTGTTTTATTCAAGGGCACTCATTCACTCATTTAAAAAAGAGAATTAAGGAATGCTTAATGGAGATACAAATATCTAGAATAAAGAGCTTGAAGGAAAATCTATTTTGCACTTGTCTAGTTGTTACGTCATCCTAGATTTGTTGCATGCCTGCTTGCTATCTTTGAACATTTCACTCATAGCCACAAAACTGATCTGTCTATGGGTTTGATCAAGGAGAACTTGACCCATGCGATTCGGTAAATTCCCAAAGGTGTTTGTAAACACTAATAGCCCTTACAAGAACTCAAACATCAGAGATTGAGGCAAGCAAGTTGTAGTAGTCTGCGAAGTGCCATATCATCCCACAAGTTATAGGATCATTTATAAGCAAACAAATCATTTTCACACATATGAGGATCACCTTTGTAGTCGCAGATCTAATCTTAGATAGTACATAGTTAGATTTTCAAGATAGTAACAAAGGATAAAGTTGAAAGAATTGGCAAATGGAATCCCTCAACATTTAAACAAACATTTTAACATCAAAACCAAAGCTAAATATCCCTACATTTATTTTATTTAAAATCTATATTTATTTTCCACATTTATTTACATTTGTAACAAAAATCAACTCCTAACTTTAATCCAAGTTAATTGGGTGCTTATTGTTTGCATTTGTTTAATTGGTTATGTAAAAGGGAATTTATTCCCATACAGTACAGGTAGTTTATCTTTATCTTTTTATGTAGGGATTAGAATGGAATGACTATTGAAATACTAAAAAGTTTGTGAGGCGATGGTTCATTGTATCATGTATGACTATGATTATGGAATCAACTACTCCATGACAAGAGGACTGGTACAGTACGGCCCTGGGAAGCTCTGTGTGAGAAATTTTTAACCGAAACAGATGATATGAATATGACATTAATGGAGAGATGCGTTCAAACAGGTACACAAAGTTAATTCTAAATGGAATAATAATAACAAGACGGTAAGTAAGTAAAGGCTTCTGAAAGCATCTCCTTTCACATCAGCGGAATGAAACCAATAAAGAGCCCCTTTTGATTGAAAGCAATGAGATTAACAAAACAGAAAGGAGAACAGTATGTCAGGAGGACTGTTTACTTTAGAGGTCTTCGAGGATAATCTGTTTGACTGCCTTTTCAGTCTCCATGGATCGTATTCTTAATTGCCAGACACCGTAGCGGATCTGCTTTACACAGATATTTATCCACAAATAATGAATGGATTCCATGAGCCTGAGCCTTTTTTCTTTTCAGAAATGGTTACAGCCGCCCTTGAAATACCTATTCTCTTTTCTCCAAAGCCCTGTAAAACCAGAAAGACGCCATGGGACGCCATTTTTTAAGAATTTCTTGTATACACTTTTACTCTTCAGGGTTTGGATTTCTGGAAAAAAAGGGCTCCGTACTCTTTAAATATGTACTCGGCAATATTCGTTATGTAAAGCAAAATGCAAAATTAAAATAATGAAAAAGAAGAAGCAGCTACTTAAATAATTAATTGCGTGCAAATAACGCGGCGGGCCCCACCTCGCTGGCCTTTCCATGTCTACCTTAAATGCTGTGCTGCTCAGCAGATGGAATCTACGTATTTTAGACAGAAATGTTATGCGTATGCGTATAATATACGGGCATCAGTACTTTGGGTTGGGGAGGGGGTTATGAGTGGTGATTACTTTGTGATGATGTAATGCTTACATGGAAGTATTAGAATTTCAGTTTTTTTTTTTGGTTTTTTAATAGAAGATGATATGGAGTTTTATTTATCTATAATTAACGTTTGGAGATATGATTCATCATTCATACAACGTGTTCTTATTAAGAAATTTAGTCAAAGGTATAAAAAAGAACTTTTCAAGTTCTGACCAAAACTTATGTAATGGAAGATCTATTGATTAAACAAAATACAATTCATCATTCATACAACTTGTTCGTATCAAGAAATTTAGTCAAAAGTATAAAAAAGAACTTTTCAAGCTCCGACCAGAACTTATGTAATGGAAGATCCATTGGTTAAACAAAACAATACTATTTATTCCGGAGCAGACATTATATTCTTATTTAAAAATGAACTTATATGCAAAGTGACTGATTTCAGAACATTTTGATAAGTCTAAATTTTATTATACTTAACCTTAAATCATATTTTAACAAATCTTAAATAGTGTATACCACACTTTAAGTCTTATTATACCAAACTGCTGACCAGAATTTATGTAATGGAAGATCCATTGGTTAAACAAAACAATACTATTTATTTCCCAGCAAACATCATATTCTTATTTAAAAATGAACTTATATGCAAAGTGAATGATTTCAGAACATTTTGATAAGTCTAAATTTTATTATACTTAACCTTAAATCATATTGTAACAAATCTTAAATAGTGTATACCACACTTTAAGTCTTATTATACCAAACTGCTAATCTTGTTAAATGTTGCTCCAATATACTTATTATACTTAACCTTAAATCATATTATAATAAATCTTATATAGTGTATACCAACTTTAAATCTTATCATACTAAAACCTTAATCTTGTTATATGTTGCTTTGATACATAGTTGAAAAACTCGGACTCGGCGCGGACTCGGCAGCCCAAAATAGGACTCGGACTCGGGACTCGGCAAAAAACTCGGCTAGGACTCGGCTAGGACTCGGCAAAGAAGAAAACCATAGTTTTACAAAAAAAAAAAAAGAAATTAATGCATTTAGAGAACATAAGAGCCATAATTCAAACATTACACATGTCATATGATCTTCAAACACTCAATATTTGAAATTTCATCATTCATGAACCATAATCATACGATTCATACTCATAGTTTCAAACTTTCGAATGTATAACAAGTAACAACATCATAAGTTTATAAATGTTTACATATAATGATGTCAAAATGAGAAAAACAAGCAAATAAAATCTACATCTTCCTCTTTCCTCTCCTAATGTAACTCAATTTTTGAGGCCTCGAACTAGGTGCTACAGTTGTTTCTTGTTCTTCAAAATCAAAATTGTCTTCGTCATCCTCCATTTCATCCAATTCTGTTGCTTCTGCTGCTCCTCTCTCTAATTCTGCAAGATCTTCTTCAGTAAGGAGGACATCATCATCATTTTGTTCATTGGTAGTCCATTCACCATATGGATCAATATCATCTAAGTCGATGGACTCATGTGAAATGCCCTCCACCTTTCTAGTTCGAAGGCGAAGGTTGTACCGGACGAAGACAAGATCATTGAGCCGCTTTATTTCGATCTCCTTAGCTCGTAATCTTCTCTTCTCCAGCTTCTAATCCACTATGCAGACCTGTTGTGTGCTTCAAAGAGTGTTAAAATGAAGAAAGAAACCCAAAAAAAAACAATTTAAAGTGTTTATGGGCGTTCATTTGATAGGGCGAGAGTCCAGGGTCAGGACTCGGGAGTCCTATTCTATTACTCGCGAGAGTCCTAGGATAGGACTCGCGAGTCCCAGGGTAGGACTCTTCAGGACTCGACTCGCGAGTCCGCGGCGAGTGGACTCGACCAGCCTTAGGACTCGGGAGTCCGCCGAGTTTTGGCGAGTTTTGGAAGAGTTTTTAAACTATGCTTCGATATGCTTATTATCAATAAATTTAGTCAAAGGTATAAAAATGAACTTTTCAAGGTCTGACCAAAACTTATGTAATGGAAGACCCATTGGTTAAACAAAATAATACTATTTATTCCCCACCAAACATTATATTCTTATTTAAAAATGAACTTATATGCAAAGTGAATGATTACAAAACATTTTGATAAGCTAAATATTATTATACTTAACCTTAAACCATATTGCGACAAATCATACCAAACTGTTAATCTTGTTATATGTTGCTCCAATATGCTTATTATGCTTATCCTTAAATCATATTGTAACAAATCTTTAATAGTGTATACCAAACCTTAAGTTTTATTATACTAAACCCTTAATCTCCTTATATGTTGCTCCAATATGCTTATTATATATGTAACCTTAAATCATATTCTAACAAATCTTAAATAGTGTATACCAAACTTTAAGTTTTATTATACTAAACCCTTAATCTTCTTATATAGTTGCTCCAATATGCTTATTATACTTCACCTTAAATCATATTGTAACAAATTTTAAATAGTGTCTACCAAACTTCAAATTTTATATCAAACCTTTACTCTTGTTATATGTTGTTCAATATGCTTATTATAATTAACCTTAAATCATATTCTAACAAATCTTAAATAGTGTATACCAAACTTTAAATCTTATTATACCAAACCTTTAATCTTGTTATATGTTGCTCCAATATCCCTGCCACGGAGATCGTGTTTTAACAAGATTTTTGTGAGGATATGTATTTGGTAGAAAGTTCATTAATGGTGTTTTTGATGATGTATTCTACTTGCTATTATTAATTGTCTTCTAATATATTCATGCAACCCAAACACAAATAAGTAAAATACCAACATAGTACACAACATAAAATAGATTAGAAGACAATTGAGATGCCACAAATTAATGGCAGTATTACAACAGGTGAGAACCTAAAGCCCACAATCAAACTTATCTCCTCTATGTTCTATCATGTTCCAAATTTGTAAGGATCCCTTCCAATGATAAGGTTATCACCAACTAAAGGGTCGCAAACCTTCTTTCATAACCTTTCTTGGGACCTACCCAAAGTATTCTAGTTGGTGCAGTATTAAAAATTTGGTGCAAAACTGAAAAGGGCCCTTTACATGTTACAACATGTCAATCAAGGGGATTTGCAAGGTGGATGTTGTGTGTGGTGAGATCTATGCATTGGAACTCAATGTGGTTCTAGCCACAAACCTCCTTAAAACCAATAAGCCTAGAAATGTCCTCAAATAGAAAAGATTTAACAATTGCCACAATGTGAGATCTTGGTATGGGACTCGGAGTGTACTATAAGAATGTTTGGGCATGCAAATGTCTTTGCGGCTAGAAATATCTTTTGTCATGTGAATCTAATAATTGGAAAACCATTGCAACCCTACAAAATAAGACAAAATGTGAAACAAAAATATTTTTGGATGATGCAAGAGTGTTTGACCCCTAAGATGCTCTTGCATTAGACATCCCAAATAATAAAATTTTGAGCATCATAATTAAGGAAGTAAGAGAGGTTGTGGTGGTCACACTAACCAGCATGCTTCATCTTCAAAAAACCATGTATCATCCCAAGGTCCTCTATCCTTCCACTCCACCAAATGTTATTTATATTCCTTCTTCCTAGTTCTTTTACTTAAACACTTATTTAAAATCTTCTCTCTCATCTCTAGGCCTCTCAAGAACTTCTTGTCTCCAATTTGATCCCTATAGTGAGATTATATCTCTCTCTACATCTTCAACTCCATGATATTCATATAGTTCAACCACATTGAACACTAGTGAGATATCCAAACCTTCTAGTAAATCAATCATATAAGCATTCTTAGAAATCCTAAACAATAATCTCCAAGGACCAATCTTATTTGGCTTCAACTTACTAAATGTTCCTCTTGACTTTTTTAGTCTCCCCAGTCTCAAATAGTCATAAGGTGTCTTTAAAAGGAAATAAGGGTTATTTTAACCCTGTTGAAACCTTATATATGTCAAACTTTTTAAAGGTCTAAAAGGTTTTGTAATGCAAACATTATCCTTTTGCCATGATACTTGATGTTTTAGGGTGTTAGAGTATTGAGAAGTTTTTTAAAAAGTTTCAAAAGGCACGTTCATTTTTGTTTTGGAGGGAGTCTTAGTTTTGAAAATGGGTTTAAGTCTTTAGTTTAAGTTTTAGGTCTTTGGGTTAGGGCTAGTAGGAGAAAGGCTATTATGACTATGTTTTCTAACCTTGTAGGCTCAGCTTCATGAAAAAGAGTGTGAAACCAGGTTTTATTGACTGTGAGATGTCTCAGGACTATTGAAAGGCAATGAAAATCAGATAAAATACTTTTCCAGGTCTACCGATCTATTGAAATACTCGTGTATTTGTAGATCATTCAAAATACACAATGTGTATTTTGACATTCTAGGGTTTGTTTGAATACACACAATATAAGAGATCATCTTCAAGGTTGTGTAAGGTATCTTCAAGGGTATTTTTATGGAGTAAAAAGTGTCCACATGTCTTTTTACCTCCTTGTTTAGCTTCTAGGTCCTCTAGGCCTCTCAAGAACTTCTTGTCTCCAATTTGGTCCCTATAGTGAGATTATATCTCTTTCTACATCTTCAACTCCATGATATTCATATAGATCAATCACATTGAACACTAGTGAGATATCCAAACCTTCTAGTAAATCAATCATATAAGCGTTCTTAGAAATCCTAAACAATAATCTACATTGACCAATCTTCTTTGGCTTCAACTTATTAAATGTTCCTCTTGACTTTTTGAGTCTCCCCGGTCTCAAATAGTCATGAGGTGTCTTTAAAAGGAAATAAGGGTCATTTTAACCTTATTGAAACCTTATATATGTCAAACATTTTAAAGGTCTAAAAGGTTTTGTAATGCAAAAATTATCCTTTTGTCATGATACTTGATGTTTTAGGGTGTTAGAGTATTGAGAAGTTTTAAAAAAAGTTTCAAAAGGCACGTTCATTTTTGTTTTGGAGGGAGTCTTAGTTTTGAAAATGGGTTTAAGTCTTTAGTTTAAGTTTTAGGTCTTTGGGTTAGGGCTAGTAGGAGAAAGGCTATTATGACTATGTTTTCTAACCTTGCAGGCTCAGCTTCATGAAAGAGTGTGAAACCAAGTTTTATTGACTCTGAGATGTCTCAGGACTATTGAAAGATAATGAAAATCAGATAAAATACTTTTCTAGGTCTACCGATCTATTGAAATACATGTGTATTTGTAGATCATTCAAAATATACAATGTGTATTTTGACGTTCTAGGGTTTGTTTGAATACACACAATATAAGAGATCATCTTCAAGGTTATATAAGATATCTTCAATGGTATTTTTATGGAGTAAAAAGTGTCCACATATCTTTTTACCTCCTTGTTTAGCTCCTAGGTCCTCTAGGCCTCTCAAGAACTTCTTGTCTCCAATTTGGTCCCTATAGGGAGATTATATCTCTCTTTACATCTTCAACTCCATGATATTCATATAAATCAACCACACTGAACACTAGTGAGATATCCACACCTTCTAGTAAATCAAGCATATAAGTGTTCTTAGAAATCCTAAACAATAATCTACAAGGACCAATCTTCTTTGGCTTCAACTTATTAAATGTTCCTCTTGACTTTTTGAGTCTCCCTGGTCTCAAATAGTCATGAGGTGTCTTTAAAAGCAAATAAGGGTCATTTTAACCTTGTTGAAACCTTACATATGTCAAACTTTTTAAAGGTCTAAAAGGTGTTAGGGTTAGCTGGTAGAAGATATCAATTAAATGCAAATAACGATTAAACAGAGGAATGAAAAATACACATAAATAATAACAGCGAGAGACAAGTTTTAACATGGTTCACCCAAACTCGGGCTACATCCACCAACAGAGTGTCCAATATTATTATCTAGTAAATCAAACTGATTACAACCAGCAATCCCTGCAACTCAATACCGTTGCAAATGCTACAATATAATATCAACCAAAACCCTAACCCTTAGCCACTTTTATCAAGCCTTATGTCAGTTACAAAAATAGGGTTTTTTATGTTGGCTCTAAAAACATTAGTTTGAGACATGGCTAGTGTACAGTACTTCCCTGATCAGTCGCCACCTACCAATAATCTCCCACTTGGAGACTGATCAGGCTCCACACCAAACAATCTCCCACTTGGAGATTGATCCTGGATGACACCGCTGCGTGTGCAGCTCCCACTAGAAATAAGCACCCTGGACTCTGTTGTTCTGATTTTATTATTTCAGTCTTGAAGACCAACTGAAGCTGAAGAGGAGCTCAACTTCTCCCTTGTCACTGCCTTTGTAAACATACCCGCTAGATTTTCATCTATATGTATCTTTTCCAACCTTAACTGTCCATCATCCAACACTGACCGAATAAAGTGATACCTCAACTATATGTGTTTGGTCTTTGAATGCAAGGTAGAATTCTTTGCAAGATGTATGGCACTCTGACTATCTATTTACAAAGAACTGTTAGCCTGTTGTTTGCCCAATTCTTCCATGAAAGATTGCAGCCATATCATCTCCTTGCTTGCCTCTGTTGCAGCTACATACTCTACCTTTGTGGTGGATAAAACAACCACCTTTTGCAACCGTGAGATCCAACTCACTGCTGTCCCACCTACAATAAAGACATAACCTGTAGTACTCCGCCTGGTATCAACATCCCCTGCCAAATCTGAGTCTACATAACCTACTAAATCAGTATTAGAGCCCCCAAAACATAAGTGTTTATTGGATGTACCTCTCAAATATCTGAGAATCCATTTTACCGCATTCCAATGCTCCAATCCGAGATGACTCATATACCTGCTTACGACTCCTACAACATGTGCAATATCTGGTCTCATACATACCATGGCATACATTAAACTTCCTACAGCTAAAGCATATGGTACCTTGGACATTTTTTCTTCCTCCTCTTGTGTCTTTGGACACATCTCCTTAGTCAATTTCAAATGACTAGGCAAAGGTGTGTTGACAGCTTTTGCATTCTCCATATGGAATCTCTGTAACACTTTTTCAAAATAATCAGCTTGAGATAGAGTCAATTTTCTGTTCTTCCTATGTTTGCAAATTTTCATACCAAGGATTTGTTTTGCTGCCCCCAAATCCTTCATAGCAAATGACTGTGCTAACTGCTATTTTAACTCTCTGATGCGATCCATGTTAGACCCCAGCTACAAGCATATCATCAACATATAAACATAAAATAATGTAGCTGTCATTATCCAACCTCTTAAAATAAACACAATGGTCAGAATTACACCAACGGTAGCCTTGCTCAGCCATAAAACTATCAAATTTCAAATACCATTGCCGAGGTGCTTGTTTCAAGCCATACAAACTCTTCTTCAATCTGCACACCAGTTTCTCCTTACTTTTGACCTCAAATCCTTAGGGTTGTTCCATGTATATCTCCTCCTCCAAATCACCATGGAGAAAGGCAATTTTCACATCTAGCTATTCCAAATGCAAATCTTCAGCAGCCACAATACTTAAAACAGTATGAATAGAAGTCATCTTAACAACCAGAGAAAATATCTCATCAAAATCAATGCCCTTTTTTTGTGCAAAACCTTTACAACTAACCTGGCTTTAAATCTTTTCTTACCTCCATCTTCCTCTTTCAACCTAAAAACTCATTTGTTTAGTAAAGCCTTTTTACCTACAGGTAACTTACATAATTCCCAAGTTTGATTTTTCAGCAAAGAGTCTATTTCTTCTTTCATTGCAAGCTCCCACTGAACCTGTGTATCCACCTGCATAGCTTCATCATACCCTTCCAGTTCACCAGCATCTGTTAAGAAAATAGAATACAAAGAGGGAGAAAACCTTTTAGGAGGTCTACTTAGCCTTTTTGACTGTCTAACATTCATTAGAGTTTGTGGTATTTCTTGTTATTTTTGCGGAGCATGAGGGACCATTGGAACATCACTATTTGGAGTATCATCTAGCACCACATAATCCTTTTCTTTCTTCTCATGCTGCTGCAACTGATCTTTGTACAACACCTTCTCATTGAATATAACATCCATGCTTCTCATAATTTTTTGATTTTCAAAATCCTAAAGCCTATAACCAAATTCATCAATGACATATCCAGCGAAAGTACATTTTTTTAATTTTACATCTAGCTTGGTTCTATTTTTAGAATCTACATGTGTAAATGCTTCACAACCGAAGGTTTTCAGAAAAGAATAACTCACCTTCTTACTTGTCCATGCTTCCTCTGGAATACCACAATCCAAAGGAACTAAAGGACCTCTATTAATTAAATATACAACAGTGTTGATAGCCTCTGCCCACATGTTTAAAGGCAGCCCAGCATGCAATCTCATGGTCCTTGCATGCTCCATTATTGTCCTATTCATGCGTTCAGCCACTCCATTCTCCTGTGGAGTCCCTGGAACCGTTTTCTACCTACGGATTCTATTAAAGGAGCAATAATCCTCAAATTCTTTACTGCAATACTCACCACCATTATTAGATCTGAGACATTTTAATCTTTTACCTATCTCATTCTCAACCAAGCTTCTCCATTTCTTAAATGTTTCAAATACATCAGATTTCTGCTTAAGGAAATAAATACATACCTTCCTAGTTGCATCATCCATGAATGTAACATAATACCGAGAGCCACCAAGAGAAGATACCTGAGCCGGTCCCCATACATCTATATGCACAAGCTCCAACTTTTCATCTTTCTTTTGCTTCCCATCCTTGAGAAAACTGACTCTCTTTTGTTTGCCATACACACAACTTTCACAGAAATCCATATTAATACATTTCATACCTAGTAAAACTTTCTTAGAATGAAGTACCTTCATACCTTTTTCACTCATATGCCCAAGTCTGTTATGCCACAGTGTTGGCTTAGAACCTGCAACAATTGTTTCAGTCTCTTCCTGCGAACCTGCAACAACTATTCCTGATCCTGTTTATTTTTTTCTCTGCAATAGCTAAAGTAGAAGGAATAGTATGACCTGTACAAAGATATAAGGTGCCTACTTTCACACCTTTTCTACTATTAAGGCACCTTTTGAAACCTTCCAATTTTTATCAGTAAATGTAACAACGCAACCTTCTTTGGCTAGTTGCCCTACTGAAATTAAATTTCTACCGAGCCTTGGAATATACCTTACCTCTTGTAGTAGCCAATGATTTCCATTCTGTAACTAATCTTGATTCTTCCCTTTCCAACAATCTGATAAGGTTCGTTATCTCCTAAATAAACCAGCTCAAAATCCCCTTGGACATAATCAAGAAAATAACTTCTATGGGGTGTAGCATGAAATGAGGCCCCTGAATCTAAAACCCATGAATCATCAGCATTATCTAGGGAAAGAATCAAAGCATCATCTTCAGATTTATTACTTACCACATTTGCCTCCTTATTTCTTTCTTGTTTGTCTCCTTTATTTTTTCGAGACCAACAATCTTTCTTCAGATGACCTGGTTTCCCACAGTACTAGCAATCCTTCTGTCCTCTAGTTTGGGACCTCTTATCCTTTGATTTTCCTTGTGACTTCCCATGACCTCTAGAACCTTTTCCTCTCTCCTTTGATCTACCCCTGATTTTTGCATTCAAAACACTACCTAATGTGGACCCTCCTAAGCTTTTCCATCACATTTCCTCGCTAAGGATAACACCAACAACATCATCAAATTTCAAAGTGTTTGAACCAGAGATAGAGTTACTTACAACCATTACCAAGCTATTCTAGCTTTCTGGCAAAGAACATAAAACCAAGAGAGCCCTCACCTCTTCATCAAATTTCACTTTTACAGAAGTTAATTGACTGACAATTGTATTAAACTCATTTAAATGATCTGTCACAGATCCACCTTCAATCATTTTCAGATTAAACAAACACTTCATGAGAAATACCTTATTTGAGGCCGAGGGTTTTTCATACAATTTAGCCAAAGCTTTCATCAGTTCATCTATTGTCGTCGCTTCTATTATATTGAATGCCACAGATGGTGCCAGGCACAACCGAATGGTTCCCAGTGCCTTTTTGTCCAGAAGATTCCAATCCTCATCCGTCATTCCTACCGGTTTCTTGGATACTCCTAATGGCCTCCATAAATCCTTCTGATAGAGGTAATCCTCCATCTGCATCTTCCATAATTGATAGTTTTGCCCATTAAATTTATCGACCTTCAATTTACCCTCATCTGCCATTGCTCCCACTCAACCGTGAGACTCCCACTCAACTGTGAGACCTTCCTGCAAATGACAATTGAACACAACCTACTCTAATACCACTTGTTAGGGTTAGCCAGCAGATGATATCAATTAAATGAAAATAAAGATTAAATAGAGGAATGAAAAATACACAGAAATAATAACAACAAGAGACAAGTTTTAACATGGTTCACCCAAACTCGAGCTACATCCACCAACAGAGAGTCTAATATTATTATCCAGTAAATCAAACCGATTACAACCAGCAATCCTTGCAACTCAATACCATTGCAAATGCTACAATATAATATCAACCAAAACCCTAACCCTTAGCCGCTTTTATCAAACCTTATGTCGGTTACAAAAATAGGGTTTTTTTTATGTGAGGATACATGGCTAGTGTACAGTACTTTCCTGATTAGTCGCCACCTACCAACAAAAGGTTTTGTAATGCAAAAATTATCCTTTTGTCATGATACTTGATGTTTTAGGGTGTTAGAGTATTGAGAAGTTTTAAAAAAGGTTTCAAAAGGCACGTTCATTTTGGTTTTGGAGGGAGTCTTAGTTTTGAAAATGGGTTTAAGTCTTTAGTTTAAGTTTTAGGTCTTTGGGTTAGGGCTAGTAGGAGAAAGGCTATTATGATTATGTTTTCTAACCTTGCAAGCTCGGCTTCATGAAAAAGAGTGTGAAACTAGGTTTTATTGACTATGAGATGTCTCAGGACAATTAAAAGGTAATGAAAATTAGATAAAATACTTTTCCAGGTCTACTGATCTATTGAAATACACATTGTGTATTTGTAGATCATTCAAAATACATAGTGTGTATTTTGACATTCTAGGGTTTGTTTGAATACACACAATATAAGATATCATCTTCAAGTTTGCGTATGGCATCTTCAATGGTATTTTTATGGAGTGAAAAGTGTCCACATGTCTTTTTACCTCCTTGTTTAGCTCCTAGGTCCTTGTGATTACATTATTCATTTTAAATGTTCATCCTAATGCAAAATTTTCTAACACCAATGTAAAATTGGAATAAGGGTCCCTTCACTTATCCCAAATCCAAAAAGAGCTCAAAGACTTGGGCGCCACCACCTAAGTCCCTCCTGATTGGTCGGGGCAAAATTAAGTTTAAGTTGGCTTGGGACCTTTCAAAAGGTTTCTCCTTGTCAGCTCTTTTAGTTTAATTTCACGATTATGAGTGGGAAAGCATATATAAGTGTGTTTTTTGAGTTCATTTGTAACTAAGAGATAGCCAACTTGAGATATTGAAGGAAAGCAAGAAGAGCATTCATTGTGATTCTAGAGCAAATTTGTGTATTGTTATTGTGTGTTTGTTGCAGGCATGAAGCTATCATCTATCCACCTTAGGAGTTGAAGGATCTTCATCATTCTAAGGGATCATCACATAGGTGATATCATTGTTGTTTATCATCATTTGATTCATCATTATTATCATTATTTTCAGGCTCTGCCCCTCGAGGGCATGCACTCTCTATCAATCAACGGTGTTGGGAATCTTGAATGCTATCATGAGATTTGACTAAGGCAAGTCCCTAAACACCATAACCCCCAAACCCCTTCTTATCTTCTTGTGTGTCGATTACAGGAGAGAGATCTGAAGAATGTGAAGATACAAGAAGACTGAGTAAAGATTAGGGTTTCGAGATTTGATAATAGTTACATAACATTCCTCTATCTAAGACTTGGGTGGTGGCACCCTAATCTTTCTACTCTTTTTGACTTTAGATCTTGCATCAAGGAAGCATATGCAACATCTTTCTAGTTTACAGTTTTTGCAAGTTCTATCAATCAGAACCTGGACAGTCTGCTTTCGAGAGATAGGTTCCATCATCTTCATGACCTTCCATGTGCAATTGGTTTCTGGATTGCTATTGTGCTTATTCTGTTATAAGTTGATCATTCTAGAAATAGGGTTCAAGATAGAAAGGTTGAATTAAATCTGATTCCTCTATAACATACTTGAGTATAAGATATGTAGCTAAGTCCTCCATTTGGTAGTGATGTGGCTCAGTCTTGTCCTTGAATGTTATATGGAAAAGGGTTTGATTTGGTGTGCATCCTAGTTGTCATCATTCACCTTTTTCATACTAAACAAGTATGTATTAACATGTTTATGGTTTCTATAAGACCATTTCAATAGCATATATAAGAACCTTCAAAGATTATGAAAGACCATTTCCACAATGTGCTTAAGCATTTCTAGGGTTTCATTTTCAAGGAAATCACTATAGACAAGTATTTCTTCGCTAAAGATAAGGCACCTAATGATAGAGTTGCAAAGAATGTAAGTCCCTTGAATGTGTTCCCGAGGTGAAGATATGCATCTCATATGCTTATGCTAGAGAAGAACATCAATTTTGAATATTGCAGATGAAAAACTAATAAAGCAGGTGCAAATAGATGTAGAGGTCTGCCACTTGCTTTGAAGATGATTGGGAGTTCCTTGCATGGTGAACCCCACAATATGGGAGAAAGAAAAGGTTAAGCTTTTAAAAGTAGAATCTATCGCTACAACCATGACCATGTGGAGAAGCATGAATCCTAGCATCATGTTACATAGAAGAACATTGGAAAGTTGAGTATGATACCCTACATATTCCTCATAAGGTGGTTATCCAAGAAACAAATGGTATTGCTTTTTGGGGGGGAGGGAGAGGGATCAACTCATTTTCATGATCATGATATTTACATTGATGGGAGAATCTTTGTTCAAGGCATTGACAAGGTTCTGATACCACCAAGCCACCATGCCAAGGTTAAAGAGGTCTACAGAGTATAAAGAAGGTGAAGGCTCAAAAAAACATTGTTGATATACTAGTAATGACGTAGTCTTAACCTTTGTCAAGATGATCAAAATAAAGTTTAGGGTTTCCAAGCCAAAACAAGAGTATTAAAGGCATGTACAATCATTAAAAGGCTTTGTCAAATCATAAAAGGTTTGTATAACCTTGTGAAATTATGTACAACCCTAAAGAATCATGTATAAACATTATCAAACCCTAATAGGCCTATGAATCCCTAGAAAAGTTTGTATGAATCCTAAAGGTCTGTGAAACATTATAGGGCCAGTGAAGCATTCTTAAGCCCTGTCAAGCATCCCTAAGGTTTGTAAAAGAATTTGCAAGGTCTGTCAAACATTTGAAAGGTTTTTATAGTAAATGTAGAATTTGAACAACCTTGTGAAGGGTCTATAGAAACCCTAGAAACCTTATGACAACCATTAGAGACTTGGCATAACAATTTGTAGCTCTTGCATAAACCATGAGAAACCTTGTATAACCCTTGGAAAAGCTGTATAAACCATTTCAAACTATAAAAACTCTCAAAACTTTGTAGAAGACATGAGGGACTATATGAGATAGTTGATAGGCTTGTACAAGAAATACAAAGTCAATAGATTATGAAACCAAGTGGGAAAGAGTTAGAGGACATCATGGGGCTATTGTTTTGATAGGGAATGGAAGCTATCTATAGACAGTTGTACCCTTCTAGGTAATGCAAAGAATTATGGTTTGGTTGCATGTATTGGAAATGATTCTATTGACAATGAAAATGACTTGGAAAAGCTTGATGTGAAACATGTTGAAGATACAAGGTATTCTTCCAAGACTTGGCCCTTGAAAACACCAACTTATGCCTGTATAACCTATGCAAGGAATGGTTGTATAAGGCTCAATTGAGTTTATGTTCTGATGATTTTTAGGGAGCTTATGCATGGCCTATTGAATTCAATGGTTGAAGAGTGTTTTTTCAATAGTTAATAGTAAATAATTTATGAGAAACTAAAAGATATGCATAAGTCTAGTATGATTTGCAGAGCCATCTAGAGCCACACAAGCTTGTACAATGCCTATCAAATCAAGGATAAGAGATTAAAGAAGCTCTATGAAACTCTAAAGACTCTATGAAACCTAGAAGGTTATGAACCATCTATAGGTCTTTTTTTTAGGTGTGTGAAGTCATTGAAACACACAATTATTAAGCATGCAATTGTTGAAATACATAATGTGTATTTCAACAATTGAAACTATGTATTTCAACAGTTCAAAGATATGTTCAAACCTTTTGTGTATAGGTAAAAATTGAGTTTGTGAATAATATCAAAAGTAATGAAATAACAACTCAAATCCCCATAACATTGAAAGATCTATCTAAGAAATAACCAAATGAATGAATAATCAAGTTACGAACAAAGAAGCTATCACCTAAATTGTTTGGATCTCTTGGTCGATTGTAGATTGCTCAATAAATTGTGTACCCATGGTGTTGCAACAAGCGGATTTAGATAGTGTTCAAGTGCTCAAAGGATGTAATGTGCTCAACAATACATAGTATGCTCAAAGTGCTATAGGAATGCCTATAGCTCAAATGCATAAAAAAATGGAGAGGATTTGTGAAGGAGATGAAGGGGGTTTATATAGGTTTGAATAAAGATCGATCAACGGTCCAGATAATTCGATAGAATCAATGGATGTGATAAATCTAGGATTCATGATGAATGTGCACCTGACATGTGTCACACAAAAAGATATTTTTTATTGAGTTAACTGATTGATGAGACAAAGACATGATAAAGATAGGATTTGATTTCATAAATTTAGAAATGTTTTTTTTTTTCTAATTTATGAGTTGGTGATAAAACAATATTGATTAAGTCAATTAACTCAACTTTAGATTTGCTTTTTGCATGATTTGAATAAAATTATTTAATTTTGTGTGCATGATGAATAAGATTTATTTTTGGAAGAATTAGAAGATAAAAAAGAAAATTAAATAAATAAATTTATTTAATTGTTTGTGCATGATAGAAGAATAAAATAGATATGAAGATTTAAATAAATTAAAAAAAAATTGATTTAATTTATTTTGCATGATGAAGGATAAATAAAATATTTTATTTTATTTTATTTTTAGAAGAGAGATTCAATTTAAATAAATTTGAATGATTTATTTAAATTTGTAAGAATAATTGATTTAATTAAATAATTTAGAAATTATTTAATTATAGATAAGGGGATTTAAATGATAAATTAATTAAATAATTAATGTTGTTATATGAAGCCTAATCAGACTTGGAGGTTAAATTTACCCCACTTTTATTAGCGTGGTTTCCCCCCAAATTATTTAATGGGGTCAAGGGGTAGCGCCCCTTGCAGGGTCCAGGGGCAGCACAAATGAATTTTATTATTTTATAAAGGCGTCGAGAGTTATTTTTCTATTGGACGACATTAAAAAAAACCCTATTTTTGTAACCGACATAAAGCTTGATAAAAGCGGCTAAGGGTTAGGGTTTCCGTTGATGGATTGTAGCATTTTGCAACAGTATTGAGTTGCAAGGATTGTTGGTTGTAATCAGTTTGATTTACTAGATAATAATATTGGACTCTCTGTTGGTGGATGTAGCCCAAGTTTGGGTGAACCATGTTAAAACTTGTCTCTCACTATTATTATTTTTGTGTATTTTCATTCATCTGTTTAATCTTTATTTGCACTTAATTGATATCTTTTGCATGCAATCCCTAACAATTAATTTATTCAATTGATGTGGATTTAAATTTTGAAAGAAGATAATGATTTAATTAAATAATTAAAATTATTTAATTTGGATGGAGGATTTGACCTTCCCTTACCATCTAAGTATCAAGAGAAAATAGCTCTCCTAGTGGAAGACTCTACAGAGATAAACCTTGGCACAAAGCAAAATCCTAAGACTACTTTCCTTGCAGCATCATTATCAGAACAAGAGAGCAAGATTCTTACCAACTTCTTCTTACAGAGAACCATCAACTTTGCCTAGACCTATGCTGATATGCCAAGGCTAGACCCATCACTAGTAGTTCACTATCTCACAATCGATCCAAAAGCTAAACCGGTCAAATAGAAGCTAAGAAAGATGCACCCACAAATTGCTCTCTTAGTCAAAGTTGAAATCAAAAATTGTTAGATGCAAAATTCATCAAGCCGATTGATTATCCAGAATGGGTCTCAAACATTATACCTGTGGTTAAACCAAATGGGGGGATCCGCATGTGTTCCGACTTCAGAGATCTCAACAAAGCATGTCCCAAAGATGACTTTCCACTGCCAAACATTGATATCATAGTGGACTTGACCGCTGGTCATGAAATGCTTTCTCTAATGGATGGATTTTCTGGCTATAATCAAATAATGATAGCAGAAGAAGATCAACATAAAACTACTTTTACTTGTCCTTGGGGTACCTATTGTTGGTGCATCATGCCATTTGGTCTTAAGAACGCAGGTGCAACCTATCAAAGAGCAATGATAGTGATATTCTATGATCTCTTTCATCACATCATGGAGGACTATGTTGATGATATCTTAGAAAAATATTCTAGGGTAGATCACATACAGGTCCTAGGCCAAATCTTCAACAAACTAGAAAAATATCAAGACTCAATCCAAAGAAATGTGTCTTTGGGGTGACTTCAAGAAAATTGTTAGGATACATAGTATCTCGTAGAGGCATTGAAGTAGATCTAGCAAAAGTCAAGGCTATAGTAGAGATGCCTCCACCAAAGAATCTGAAAGCATTAAGGAGCCTTCAAGGAAGGTTACAATCCATTAGACGGTTTATCTCACAACTTGCAGATAGATGTAAACCATTTCAACACTTGCTCCGCAAGGATGTCTCATTTCGATGGGATGCTAAGTGTTAGTAAGCATTTGATCGGATCAAAGAATATCTAGCTACATCTCCTATCTTAGTACCACCAGTTGCTGAAAGACCTTTGATCTTGTACATCTCAACTACTACTATAGCCCTAGGGGCTCTTCTAGCATAGTAGGATGAGTCAAGAAAAAAACATGCAATCTATTATATCAATTGAACCTTGGTGGGTTATGAACTCAATTATTCACCTATGGAAAGAGCATGTTTAGCGGTAGTGTTCGCTTCCCAAAAGTTGCGGCATTATATGCTAAACTAGCACACAAATCTTGTAGCCAAAATTGATCCATTAAAGTATCTACTAGCAAAAATAGCCCTCACAGGTAGACCAGCTAAATGGGTCATGATCCTTAGTGAGTTTGACATTGAGTATGTGGATCTTAAAGCAATCAAGGGACAAGCCCTAGTAGATCAACTAGCAGAAGCACCCATGACAGATGTACATCCTATGGTATCTGACTTTCCAAATGAAAATCTTTTCAATCTCTCTACCTCAGTAATGTGGAAATTGTATTTTGATGGTTCCTACACACAACATGGATCAGGGGCCGGCATCCTTTTTATCACACCACAAAATGACTATATCCTAAAGTCATATCAGCTTGCATTTCCTTGCACTAACAACATAGCCGAGTATGAAGCACTCCTCATAGGTCTCCATACAACAATCCAATGGGACATCAAGGAACTATAGGTATATGGAGACTCACAACTAGTCATTCAACAAGTAATTGATGAGTACCAAACAAAAGATGAAAAGTTGGTCCCCTACAAGCAATTGGTGGATGCCTACAAACCACATTTTTCTAGCATCACTTTTGAACAGATTCCAAGAGAGCATAACAAAGCTGTGGATTCTATGGCTTATGTGGGGTCACTTATAGACATGCCTGCAAACACACAAAATGTGAATTCTTGATCAAACAATTGTTGATACCAGCCGTCGATGTTCCAACTACTGAAATCATCTGCGAACTTGTTGGTCCCAATTCCCCATGGTACAAAGATATCTATGAATGCCTTAAACACAGTACCTTTCCCTTTGAGCTATCTACAACCCAACGCAAAACCTTTATCCACCAAGCCTCCCATTACATCATTCTGGGTGATACACTTTATCGTTGAAGTCTCGATGGTATCCTCCTAAGACGTCTTAACGCAGAAGAAGCTGATGCTACCTTACGAGACATACACGAAGGTGTCTATGGCACACATTCTACCAGTCCTAACCTTGCTAAAAAGATACCCCGAGCATGTTATTACTGGCCTACCATAGAACAAGATGTGTTACAGTTTGCTAAGAAGTGTCTACAATGCCAGCAGCATGGAGACTTGATTCATGCATCAGCGCATGAACTACAACCTGTGACAACTCCATGGCCTTTTTCACAATGGGATCTCAACCTCATAGGACAAATCCACCCATCCTCATCCAATGGCCATAAATTTATCTTTACCGCCACTGAGTACTTCATGAAGTGGGTAGAAGTCATTCCCATGACTTATATTATCAACAAGCAAATAGCCAAGTTTATCCTTAACTACCTCATTTGTCAGTACGGTATCCCCCAATCCATTGCAATTGATAATGGATGACCATTCAAGAATCAAGATGTCCATGCCTTATGCACCCAATACAATATCCAACATCACTTTTCCACTCCCTACTATCCTCAGAGTAACGACCAAGCTGAGGCTTCTAATAAAACCGTTCTCAAAATCCTCAAGAAAACGGTCAATGAAGCTGGTCGTGATTGGTACCTACAACTCAATCCTGCCTTATGGGCCTACCGCACTAGTATCAAAACACCAACTGGTGCAACACCTTATGCCTTGGTCTATGGGTCTGAAGCCATTCTACCTTTAGAGGTCAAGATCCCATCCCTCAAAGTATCCATGCAGCACCTGATTGACGAAGAGGAGTATTGCACTTCCAGATTAGCTGAGCTAGAACTACTAGATGAGAGGTGCCTTGCAGTGCTTAATCATCTCTATGTCTATCAAAATCACCTCTGACACAACTATAACAAGAAGATCAAAGAAAGACGGTTCCAAGTGGGTGATCTTGTCCTCAAGGAAAATTAGAGAAATCAAGCAGATCAGGAAAAGAAGGGCAAGTTCGAGCCTAATTGGTTGGGACCCTTTGTTATCATAGAAACATATGCATTAAGAGCTTATACTTTAGCAACACCTGAAGACATTCCTCTAGATGAGCCACTCAACAGTGTTCATCTCAAGAAGTTCTTTGCCTGATCCTCAAAGTATCCTTAGCAAAAAATAAAAAAATCAAATAAAGCTAAAAAAATTGAAATAGCTAAAAATAATCTGTCCTCTAGTGAAAACCTAGTAAACAGGCACCTTAGATAAGTACCATAGTGAAAACCTGGCAAACAGGCGCTATGTGTAGAGTTAGCATCCATCATCTATCGAGTCATTTTTATATGATGTCCATTTCCATAATAAATCTTCATCCATCCATCCATAATAAACCATTGACCTTTTGCATTTCCATTTCCCTATCTAGAATAGCTTAGAAATTTGTCAATGTTAGTTATCCATGTCATCATCAGTATATCCTATGTCAATTATCTATGTCTTTGTATCATCCATCATCGGTTTATCCTATGTCAATTATCACTCATCCTATGTCAGTTATCACTCATCCTATGGTAGTTATCCATGTCATCATTGGTTTATCCTATGTCAAATATCCATGTCTTGCTAGTTCATCCAATGTCAATTATCCACGTCTTATCTTCATTCTATCTCAGTGAACCATAAACCTCTACTAGAATGGGGGCAACTCTTTCCTTACCCTAGGTCTAGTAATGGATCCTTGTTCGCAGTTCATCGACCATCTCACCGAAACCAAAACGCTTCATCCTATCTTACATCATCAAACACCTTAGAACTACATATCATCATCATCTCAAATCTTAAGGTACCTTGATCCCATGGATATGGGTATGTAGGCAGTTTGGTATATGAAGGAAATATCCAGTACTCAGGTACATAAGATATCACCATCTCCCCTCACATCATCTTATCCTACATCATCAAAATCCCTCAAAACTACATATCATCATCATCTCAAAACTTAAGGTACCTTGATCCCATGGATATGGGTACGTAGGTAGTCTAGTATATGATGGAAGTATCTAGTACTCAAGTACATAAGATATCACCATCTTCCCTCACATCATCCTATCCTACATCATCAAAATCCCTTCGAACTACATAACATCATCATCTCAAATCTTAAGGTACCTTGATCCCATGGATATGGGTATGTAGGCAGTCTGGTATACGAAGGAAATATCCCGTACTTAGGTACACAAGATATCACCATCTCCCCTCACATCATCCTATCTTACATCATCAAAATCCCCTAGAACTACATATCATCTCATCTCAATCTTAAGGTACCTTGATCCCGTGGATATGGGTATGTAGGCAGTCTGGAATACGAAGGAAGTATCCCATGCTTAGGTACATAGGATATCACCATCTCCCCTCACATCATCCTATCCTACATCATCAAAATCATCCGAAACTACATATTATCATATTCATCTTTCATCATAATGTGCCTTGATCCCGTAGATACAAGGTATGTAGGCAGTCTGAAATATGAAGGAAGTATCTAGTACTCAGGCACATACGATTCATCATCCTTCATCCATCTCAATTCATTAAACACTCCATCTTTCTAGTGTTCTATTCATCACAATCCATCCTACCACCATGACTTGACTAACTCAAGCAGCAAATAAACTACGCATCTTATCAAAGCAAAAGTCCTTAACCAACCTGAAGAAAAGAAACCTACTTGCAGAGCCATATGCTATCCTAGATATCAATTGCCAACATTTGCTACATCAATTAGCTTATCCTATCAACAAATCAACAACCTTTAACGGATATATCGTTCCTACAATAAGGCTGCTATCTATCCAATCTATCCTGAGCAAACTCTTTGGCAAGAGAATATGTTGGTTGTATGTTTACTTTGTAAGTCAGTCAGTTTTCTTTTTTGGTTTATCTTTTTGTTCCTTTCCCATTACCTATTCAAGACTACCTTGATTTATCTATATCTTGGTATGTTGAGATGCAGGACGGATTGGGGGCATAAGTCATTTCTTTTGTGTGCTGTGTTTGAGGAATGATCTTATTATCTTACTTAGCCTAATATCTATCTTTTGTGTGTGTTACAACCTAGCATCTTAAATATTAATATTCTTCTTGCATTTATGTTTTGAAGTTTATTTTATGTTCAAGACTATTGCTCATTCACATATCTACCAAGCATATATTATGTCTAAAGTGATGTAAGTTCAAACCGCTTGCTTGCAGAGTCAACATCCTTGCACTAGGATATCATAGCACCTTGGTCTTTTATACCTTGGCAGAAAACTATCCATGTGCTATATCAAAATAAGGATTGCTCTTTATAAACATTTGTGTAACTATTGCAACAAGTTATCCGTTTACCCATCCATTTATCCAAATCATCATATAGTTTTTTCAAGTAAAGATCGATCAATAGTCTTTCTATCATGTTCTATTCAATCTCCACTTTCTTCTGTCTATCATCACTGTCTGAAGCATATCTGCAAAACCATGTGTTAGACATCACATTTCATACATCTATAAGCATCAACATCATCATGTAAACTCATCATCATATCATAATGACATCACATTTCATACATCTATAAGCATAAACATCATCATGTCAAATCATAATCATAAATACATGTCATCACATTCCATGGCATATAGAAATACATCACAAAGATCGTGAACATCCATGAGCATAAACTGTTAGAATAAAGGTAGACAACTGAGAGGGGGGGTGAATCAATTGTCACAAAAACTTTCTTCCTTTTAATCACTTAAATCCTTCTTATAATTCAGCAGCATAATAATAAATCAACCATGGAAACTTAATGCAGCAATTCAAGAGCAGAAACACATTAACACATATGACACTAAGATTTTAACGTGGAAAACCCAGTTAAGGGAAAAACCACGAGGTGACTAACCCAAGATTGTATTCTCTATTAAAAGAATAAGAAGAACAAATGGTACATGCCAATTAGGGCTCACTGCCCGAGCACACTGCTCACAAGAGGCCCACTGCCTACAGGAGACACACTGTCTACAGAATAATAAGTATTACATACTTGAACTGAAGAATAGCATCTTCACCATGCTTGAGTCAATTCTATTTAAGCTCAATACTTCTGCTCTACCTTTCGCTCTGCTCCTCTCTACCACACACTCATCTCCACAAGATACTTTTGAAATGACTTCACAACTTCTTATTTATACAAGACATTTGACTTTGGGATAATCATCCAAGTTGGCATACATTATAGAACAAATACATAAATACAACATGAATAATCACAAAAAGACTTCACGCAGATTAACACACTGTCGGCTACACAGATCTGAGACTTTAATCTTCCTTTAGAAACACTCCATTCTTCATAGAACATCTTCAAGATCATCTACAGGATATGTAACTCATCCGATCGACCAAACTTAGGAAGAACATCATCAACTGGAAGTAATACTTCAATTACGATCTCAATCTTCAATGCGGACCACCAACATGAACTGGACACAATCCAAAGAGCTCCATAAGCTTGCCTGAATCACCAAGAACATCCACACTACTTCTTACTGAAATCTTTCTCTCCTTCATCTGAAACCTCAAGAACACAGTCTGTCATCACTGTCATATTAGAATAGATGCTTGTGGACCTTCAGACCATGAACCAATTGAGTTGTCAATTCACATTGACTTCCTAGACATTCCACCAAATCCACAGAACAAGATATTGCATTTCAGGATCTCACCATACCTATCTGTGTCACTATGTCACCTCTGAGCATCTACCAGAACCAATTTTACTCAAGTGGCCATAACTTCTTTAGATCTTCATGAGGACCTCTCAAATCTTTACTAAATCATCTTAAGACACATTTCTACAAACCCTTTGATGTGATCCTCTGATCTTCATCTTAGCTGGGATCGTCACCTTACTGTCTTCACTATTCTTCTCTGTTCCTGATAGGACTAATTTTCTCAGTATCCTCAACATACAACTCATCCAATCCTTATTCATCAATGCAACAGGAGTATGTTGACATCAATGACAACACCGGTTAGGCCCATACTTGCAACAATCTCCCCCTTTGTCATTGAAAACTCTGCTGATGTTGCTGCTGTTCACGATCCTGAAACTGAGGGCGTGAACTCTACCCTCGTCCCTGTATCTCCTTAGCCATATATGCCTTCTCGGCAGCATCACTCAAAGTCTGGGGGTCTGCCATGTGAACATGCCCTACTATGCTTTGGTTCAGTCCTCTGATAAACTTATGAACCAGGAGATATAATCAAGTCCGTAAAATGAAACCATAGTCTCTAAAAATCTGATAATGCCATCAACTGAAAAGCATAACGATCAAAATAAGGAAGGAAAAATAATCGGCCTCACAATGGCAACATATGATGTGAAAAACTATTTTAACCATCAAGACAAAAACTTCTCATTACTCCCCCTATCAACAACAACCATTCACATGTCTTCTCTTCCTTTACTACTCCCCCTTTGATCAACAACCACTTTTATTTTGCACATGTCTTCTCTCCCCCTTTGACATCAATGGCAAAGGGCACATACTTGCATCACTTCAGAATCATACCAGCTGCTCCCCCTAAGTAGCAGCTTCCCATCATCAATCCAGACCACAAGTTATGACTGTGAGATCCACCGGACTGATGCACATCAGTGCACCTTAATTCAAAACCGGAGGGGTAATAACCCCTAACTTCTCCATGAGATACTCAAAAGAGTCCTTAGGAAGAGGTTTAGTAAAACTATCTACAATCTGATCCTTGGAGGGTACAAACTCCAATCTGACTTCATTCTTGTTCACCTACTCTCTCAAAAATAAAACTTGATGGATATATGTTTTGTCTTTGAATGCAACACTGGATTTTTTGATATATTTATTGCACTTGAATTATCATAGAAGATTGTGATAGGTTCCTCATAGCCCACTCTGATGTCTCTTAGTATTTGCTTCATCCACAATACTTGAGTGCAACTACCTACTACTGCAGTATATTCTGGTTCTGCAGTGGACAAAGATATTGCCTCTTATTTCTTTCTCATCCAAGAAACTAATCTTTTCCCTAGAAAGAATGCTCCACCACTGGTACTCTTCTGGTCATCCACATCTCTTGCCCAATCCGCATCTGTATATGCATGAAGTGAGAAATCATGATCTCTAGGATACCATAAAGCATACTCAACTGTCCCTTTTAGATATCTAAGAATCCTCTTGATTGCCATGACATGAGATTCTCTAGGATTAGCTTGGAATCTAGCAACAAGACCAACATCATTCATAATGTCAGGTCTAGTTTGAGTGAGATACAATAGTCCTCCAATCATTGATCTGTACTTTTTCTAATTAGCATTAGGAGAGTCATCATCTTTGCTTAATTTGCATCCGGTTGCCATAGGAGTATTCATTGGTTTTGAATCTTCCATCCCAAATTTCTTCAACAATTTTTTCACATATTTGGTCTGTGAAATGAAGATTCCTTTCTTTGTTTGAATGATTTGTAGACCCAAGAAGAAATTTATTTCTCTAAACATGGACATCTCAAATTCACTTTTCATTTGATTTACAAATGTTTTGCACATTCTATCTCTTCCTCCAAAAATGATATCATCAACAAACACTTCAACAATTAAGATATTTTCATGATCAATTTTGAAGTACAAGTTACTGTCAGCAGTACCTTTGTTGAAACCAATCTTCAAAAGATGCTTATCCAGTCTTTCAAACTAGGCTCTTGGGGCTTGTTTGAGTCCATACAATGCTTTCTTCAATTTGCAGACCATATCACCATGATCGGACAATTGGAATCCATCCGGTTGCTTAATGTATACTTCTTCTTCCAAGTCACCATTCAGGAAGGTAGACTTGACATCCATCTGATATACTTTAAAATCCTTGAAGGCAGCAAAGTCAATAAATAATCTGACTGCTTCAATTCTTGCTACCAGAGCAAAAGTCTCTTCAAAATCAACTCCTTCAACTTGAGAGTAACCCTTGCAGACCAATCTAGCTTTGTTTCTAACAACTTCACCATCTTCATTCAGTTTATTCCAGAAGACCCATTTGGTTCCAATCACATTCTTATTTCTAGGTCTAGGAACAAGATCCCAAGTGTGACTTTTCTCAGTTTGCATCAGCTCTTCCTCCATTGCTTTAGTCCAGCTTTCATCATTGCATGCTTCATTCACTAACTTTGATTCAATCTTTGAAATCAGACAATACTTTTTTGAGTCTTGAGCAATCTTTCTTCTTGTTTGAACACCTTTGCTTTTATCACCTATGATTTGATCTTCAGAATGATTCAATCTTACATACCTAGGAATTTTGGAAATTTCTTGCACTTATGTTTCTTGAACAGGTTCATTCAAACTTATCTCTTCTTCCTGATTCACTGGATCAATCTGGATTTGATTTTTAGAAGGAACTTGGACTTCTTGGACCAAAACATCATTATGATCATCTTCATCATATTCATAAAACCTTGAGGGTTTTTCAATACCTTCATCAACCTTCACATTTGTACTTTCTATAATCTTTCTCATTCTCATGTTGTAACACCGGTATGCTTTGCTTTGAGTAGAATAACCCAAGAATATTCTTTCATCATTTCTAGCATCAAATTTACCAAGGTCTTCATCTCTTTTAATATAACATTTGATACCAAAAACTCTGAAATACTTCACAGTGGGAGTGATACCAAACCAGAGTTCATAAGGGGTCTTACTAGTATTGCTTCTGATTTGTACTTGATTAAGAGTATAGACAGTAGTGCTTACAACTTCTCTCTAGTAGATTTGAGGAACATTTGCTTCCATCATCATGGTTCTAGATCCTTCCTGGATGGTTCGGTTCTTTCTCTACACTACTCCATTCTACTATGGAGTCCTTGGAGTAGACAACTGTCTTTTTATCCCATGTTTCTCACAGAATTCTATGAACTCTCCGGATGTGAATTCTCCACCTCTATCAGACCTAAGACATTTTATGTTTAATCCAGTTTCATTCTCTACCATATCCTTGAAGATTTTTAATTTCTCAAGAGCCTCATATTTCTCTTTGAGAAAAGTCACCGACATCATCCTAGATTAGTCATCAATTAATAACATGAAGTATCTATCACCTTGCAAGCTCCTGATTCTTTTTGGACCACATAGATCAGTATGTACTAAGTCCAACAATCTGATAGAAGACTGTTCCTTACTTTTGAATGAGACTCTACTCTTTTTACCCAACTGACATTCTTTGCACAAACTATTAGTAGGTTTCACCAATCTTAGAAGATCTCTTATAGCCTAAGTGTTGCTTATCTTGATGATATTATCAAAATTCACATGACACATTCTCCTATGCCACAACCAACTCTGATCAATTTGAACAAATAAACAACTTTTGCAAGTACCAACCAAGTGGAAGATATTACCTTTAGTTCGAGTACCGGATGCAATCTTTGTTCTGGATCTTTCAAAGATTTTGTATTTTCCATCCTTGAATCGGAGATCATAGCCTTTGTCCACCAATTGTCCAACACTAAGAAGATTGTGCTTCAGACCTTCAACATATAGTACATTACCTGTTTTGTTCTTTCCATCAAATGAAATTGTTCCTCTACCTCTAATTTTGCCAGCAGAATTATCACCAAACTTTACCACTCCTCCTTCATATCTTTCCAATTCTATGAACTTGTTTTTGTCACCTGTCATATGGTGGGAGCATCCACTGTCAATGACCCAATCATCCTTTTCTTCAACTTGGACAGCCAGAGCTCTTTCTACCATTTTATGATTGGCAGATTCAGAGGGCATTGGATCTTCTTCCTTGATGGTAATAAGCACCCAGTCACTTCTGAATTTGTTTCCTATCACTATTCATCATCTGTTGCTCCTTCATTATCATCATCATCATCTCCATGAACATAGTAACATTTCTTTTGGAATCTTGATCTGCTAGGATTTGGTCTTAAAAATCTTTCTGAACACCTTGAGGCAAAATGACCAATCTTATTGCAGTTAAAACATTTAAAAGGAAATTTCCCTTCATACTTACCAGATCCTCTTGGCAGTCTTTTTACAATAAGGGCTTCAAGTTGAGCATCTTTTGCTTCATCTTCTTCTAGATCTTTTCTTTCTTTTTCATACCATGATAGTTTCTTTGAAGAGTTCTCTTCCGGATCAAACTTTTGTTTTCCTTTTACAGAGACACTAGCTTTGAATGCAGATTCAGTCTCGGGGGGTGCATCTCCAAACTCGGCCAATTCAAATGTAGCTAATTTACCAACCAATTGATCTCTTGTGATATGTGAAAAAGATCTGAATTCTTCAATGGCAGCAACCTTGAATTTACAAGAATCGGGAAGGGATCTAAGAACTTTGGCAACAATCTCATCTTCATCCAAGACTCCACTAGCACATCTAATGCCACAAACAAGCTCATTTACTCTTGGCATAAATGTAGTGATATTTTCATCTTCTCTCATCTTCAGGTTTTTAAATTTTCCTTTCAAACTCTGTAGCTTGGCACATTTAACATACTTGTCTCCTTCATGCAGAAGTTCCATTTTTCCCAAATCTCATATGCAATTTTTAGATGAATAACATTTGTCAACTTTGAATCAGATAAGGCACTTAGAAGAGCTTCTTTAGCCTAAAGATTGTTTTTAGCATCTCTGACTTCATCTACAGTTCTCTGACCATTCTATGGAGGAACATACTTATTTGAAGCCATGATCCAATATTGCATTCCCATACACTACAAGTGACATTCCATGCAACTTTTCCAAAGAGTGTAATTGGTTCCATCAAACCTAGGACTATCCTTCTTGTAGGATGACATCCTAGATCTCCTCAAGCGGTTAAGCTCCTTTTAGAGGAACTTAGCTCTTATACCAATTGTTGGAATCAAGGCAGACAACTGAGAGGGGGGGTGAATCAGTTGTCACAAAAAATTTATTCCTTTTAATCAGTTAAATCCTTCTTATAATTCAACAACATAATAATAAATCAATCATGGAAACTTAATGCAACAATTCAAGAGCAGAAACACATTAACACATATGACACCAAGATTTTAACGTGGAAAGCTTGGTTAAGGGAAAAACCATGGGGTGACTAACCCAAGATTGTATTCTTTGTTAAAAGAATAAGAAGAACAAATGGCACATGCCAATTAGGGCTCACTGCCTGAGCACACTGCTCATAAGAGGCCCACTACCTACAAGAGACACACTATCTATAGAATAATAAGTATTACATACTTGAATTGAAGAATAGTATCTTCACCATGCTTGAGTCAGTTCCATTTAAGCCCAATACTTCTACTCTGGCTTTCACTCTGCTCCTCTCTACCACACACTCATCTCCACAAGATACTTTTGAAATGACTTTACAACTTCTTATTTATACAAGACATTTGACTTTGGGATAATCATTCAAGTCAGCATACATTACAAAGCAAATACATAAATACAACATGACTAATCGCAAAAAGACTTCACATGGATCAACACACTATTGGCTACACAGATCTAAGACTTCAATCTTCCTTTAGAAACACTCCATTCTTCATAGAACATCTTCAAGATCATCCGCAGGATATGTAACCCATCCGGTCAGCCAAACTTAGGAAGAACATCATCAACCGGAAGTAATCCTTCAATTATGAGCTCAATCTTCAATGTAGACCACCAACACAAACTGGACACAATCCAAAGACCTCCACAAGCTTGCCTGAATCACCAAGAACACCACACTACTTCTTACTGAAATCTTTCTCTCCTTCATCTAGAACCTCAAGAACATAGTCTGTCATCACTGTCATATTGGAATAGATGCTTGTGGACCTTCAGACCACGAACCAATTGAGTTGTCAATTCACATTGACTTCCTAGACATTCCACCAAATCCGTAGAACAAGATATTGCATTTTCGGATCTCACCAAACCTATCTATGTCACTCTGTCACCTCTGAGCATATGCCAGAACTAGTTTTACTTAAGTGCCATAACTTCTTCAAATCTTTGTGCAGACCTCTCAAATCTTTACTGGATCATCTTAAGACACATATCTACAAACCCTTTGATGTGTATCCTCTGATCTTCATCTTAGCTAGGATCTCCACCTTACTGTCTTCACTGTTCTTCTTTGTTCCTGATAGGACTAATTTTTTTAGTATCCTCAGCATACAACTCATCCAATCCTTGTTCATCAATGCAACAGGAGTATGTTGACATCAATGACAACACCGATTAGGCCCATACATGCAACATAAACACTATCACAGGAATCATCTACATCATCATATATAGCATATATCATCATCCAAGGTCATAACAAAAACATACAAATGTCCATGTCTACATCAAAAGTCCATATATACATCACAATGTACATCAAAAGGGTACTATAGTTCATCATGGCTACTCAAAGCCATCATCAATATATACAATCAAGATGTGCCACATACATAAATGATACAACATGGTGCATAACATATATATACAATCAAAATGCTAGTGGGCGCTAGTGTGTAGAGTTGCCCTACTATTGTGATCCCTGTGCACCTTCTACACTTGGTGCAGGTCCTCCTACTGGTGGCCCTTGTGGTGGTCCCATCACTGAGGACCCTGATCTCCCCGTCCTATGTAACGATGAGGCCCCTAACCTACTCCACTCTCAGAAGCTGGGCTCCCTCTGGTCGGCTGGCACCGCTCCAAAGTAGAGACCTCGGTAGTACTTTACCTCTCTCCCAACTATGAATAGCTTGAAAGGAAGCTAGGTGTGCAGAAACACTTCCTACACTAATCTATTGAGGAGAGGGCTATGCAAATTCAAATTTATCCTAACTATTACAGCAATGTTAAACCATTAACATGAGATATTACAACAAAACACAAGAGCCAGAAAGAAGACAGAAGAAGAGAGACAGAGATTTACGGTGGGAAAAACATTGATTAGGTGAAAAACCCCACACTTAGAAACCTGCACAATGTATTAACAAATCTGAAAGAATGTTTACAATACACTTGCAATGCAAGCTTCAATGGTCTTTGACACTCATGTCTAGAGTCAATACGGCAGCATAACAGTACCTGTAAACTTGTGATACAAACTCCATCTCCAAGGACCTGTTTAAATAGAACATACTAGGCAATTTTGGACCTTTCTTGGAATGGGTGTCCAATATGGCATCTTGGACCAAAACCCATGCCTAGGGACACCTGGTCAACATTGTAGAATGTGTCTGACACTTGTCCACAACTCCCATCCCAAAGAGGTCGCCACTTTCCAAAATGGGCTATGACAGATGCTCTTACGACACTTACGACCATCATAGAATCTATCATATCAGTTACAACTTACAACTGTAAGAGAATATGTCATAAACATGCTATAAATAGCATATCCTCTTACAACACATCATATTCCACCTTGGGGCACCCAAATATGCCTCATTCAAAGATGCTTCATGACACATGTCATTACCTATCTTACAACCTTCTATTCTCAACTCTTACATGTCATAGATTCGTCATAGGAATCCGTCATAACTGTTTCGGTCAAACATTCCTTACACAACATAGAAGATGCCGACACATGGCAGAATATTCCTACCACTAAGTGGGATGCCTATCTCCTCATGTGAGGACAAAATAACAAGTTGTCATAATCCATGTAGGATTGACACATCACCATGCCACATCCCACAATATGACAAAGTGGAATTTCCAATTATTTACAACATAGGCAATGAATAATAAATACAAACATTACAAATGCAGAGAATTACCAAGGTTGAGACACCTTAATTCCCAACATTCTCCCACTTGTCGAACACCTTGTAAGAGCCAATAGAAAAATAGGATTTAACCGCTATAGGCCGAGAGGCCCATAGACTCTGAACACCATCTGAAATTCTCTATGCCCATTGGTTTGATCAATGCATCTGCAACATTCTTCAAAGTATCTACCTTCTCCAAATTTACCTTTCCATCCTCAACCATGTCCCTCATGAAGTGAAACTGAACATCAATGTGCTTGGTTCTAGCATGGAAAGTTGGATTCTTTGCAAGGCAAATTGCACTCTGACTGTCACAACTGATCATGATCTGACCCGCATCAACACCAATATTGGAACACAATCTCTTAAGCCAAATGGCTTCCTTACAAGCATGAGTTGCTGCCATATACTCAACTTCTGTCGTGGACAAAGCAACAATAGGTTTTCACTTACTCATCCAACTAATAGCACCACCAAACAATGTAAAAACATAAGCACTGGTGGATCTCTTGCTGTCTATGTCACCTGCCCAATCAGAATCCACAAATCCATGAATATCAATAGAATACGGAGGTCCTGAAACATTACCATGATAGCAAATGGAATACTCAGAAGTACCCCTCAAATATATGAACACTCGCTTAACTGCATCCCAATGAACTCGTCCAGGATTAGCCATAAATCGACTAAGGACTCCCACTACTTGGGCAATGTCTGGTCTTGTGCAGACCATATCATACATCAAACTACCAACAACACTAGCATAAGGTACTCTGCTCATGTCCTCCACCTCACTAGAAGATTTTGGACAATACTCAACGAACAACTTTGTCCCCAAGGAAACAGGAACACACAATGGTCTACAATCTCCCATGCTGAATCTGTCCAACACGGTCTTAACATACTTACTCTGACTTAACTGAAGTTTTCTGTTAGTTCTGTCTCTTCTAATTTCCATTCCTAGAATGTACCTGGCTGCCCCTAAATCTTTCATTTCAAACTGAGCTGACAACTGAGATTTAAAATCAGAAATAATGTTCTTACCCTTCCTAATGAGCAACATATCATCAACATATAGTACAATAATGAGAATACGATCACCATCAAACTTATAATAAACACAGTGATCTGATTTCGATCTCACAAATCCAATTGACAACACAAAGGCATCAAACTTCATGTACCATCTCCTACGGGATTGCTTCAAACCATACAAAGACTTCTTAAGTTTGTAAACCAAATTTTCTTTACCTTTTACCATGTAATGCTCTAGCTGTGACATGTAGATTTCCTCCTCCAAGTCACCATGAAGGAAAGCTATCTTCACATCCATCTGTTCTACCTCCAAGTCATAAGATGCTGCGAGAGACAACAGGAATCGAATGGATGTCAGATTTGTAACTGGAGAGAAGATCTCACCATAATCTATACCCTCCACTTGTGAATACCCCTTCGCAACCAATCTGGCCTTATACTTCTCAACACTACCATCTGCACCAATCTTCTTCTTGAACACCCATTTGCACCCAACAAGCTTCTGTCCAGGAGGCAAAGGCACCAAGTCCCAAGTTTGATTCTTTTCCAAAGAAGCCATTTCTTCCTCCATGGCCTCCTTCCAGGAACCTGCATCCTTCATATCCAAAGCCTCTGATACAATTCTAGGTTCATCACTATTAGTGAGCAAAGCATAAGCACAACTAGAATCAAGCAATGTAAAACCAAACCTTTCAGGTTGCTTCCTTATCCATGTAGACCTCCTCAAGAGCTGAGGTTGAGGTTTAGCTTCTTCTTCTTCTGAGTTTTCAGAGCTGCTAGAGCTCTCCTCATCATCAGGTCCAACATTGTCTTTCTGTTCAGTCTTCTCAGGGGTGAGAGGAAACTGAACAACATCCTCTTTGTTTTCTTTTTATTCTGGCTACAAAATAGTGGAAGGTGTAAGCTCTCTGAAGATAACACTTCTGTTGTACAACAGTTTTTCAGCCACGGGATCCCAAAGCTTGTATCCTTTTACACCAACCCCATAGCCGATGAAGATACACTTAACATCTTTGTTCTCCAACTTTGACCGCTTCTCCCTAGGCACATGTGCATATGCCTCACAACCAAAAACATGAAGATGCCTTACTGAAAGCTTTCTACCAGACCACACCTCCATAGCTATCTTTCCAACAAGAGCTGATGTAGGAGATCTGTTTACCAGATAGCAAGCAGTGGCAATAGCTTCAGCCCAAAACTTTGGTTCTAGACCAGGTCCACTAAGCATACTCCTAGCCTTCTCCATCAGTGTCCTGTTCATCCTCTCTGCAACTCCATTTTTCTACGTTGTGTATGGAGTTGTCTTATGTCTTTCAATCCCAAGTTCCTTGCAATACTTATCGAATTTTGTAGAATAGAACTCACCACCGTTGTTAGTTCTCAAACATTTAATCTTTTTACCAGTCTGATTTTCAGCAAAGGCTTTGAACTCCTTAAACTTTCTATAGACTTCATATTTGCTTTTGAGAAAATAAATCCATGTCCTTCTACTATAATCATCTATAAAAGATACAAAGTATACAGATTTTGATAATGAAGGAACATTAACAGGACCAGACACATTAGAATGAATGAGGTCCAACACACCAGAAGACTTATGAGAAATTGAGTAAAACTGAACACGGTTTTGTTTTCCATAAATGCAATGTTCACAAAAGTCAAACTCAAGATTACAATCATCTAACCCCTCAACGAGGTTCTTATTTTTCAGTGTACGCAGACCCTTCTCACTAATGTGTCCAAATCTCTTATGCCATAACATTTTCTTTTCTGCAAGAAGTTTAACTTCCAATGCACGGTTACAACCATCAAGACTAGAAACAACAGATTTCTTCACTGCTCATTCAGATGGTGGGGATGAAGTGACTACTACCTCTTCCTTGAGTCAGAAGAACTATTGTATTGTGAAATGCATGCTTCCAACTGAAGCATAGTACCTCTCCAAGTACCCTTAGCAAGCACCATAGATCCTCTAGTCATCTTGCATCCTTCTTTCGAAAAGACAACCTACACACCTGCATCATTCAAACTACTTACATAAAGTAGGTTCTGTGCTAAGCCTAGGATGTGCATAACCCCAGAGATCCCCTTCACTTGACCATCAGGGAATCGGATAGAGACTCTTCCACAACCAACGATCTTCAGATGAGAGTCGTCACCCAAATACACCTTTCCACCATCGAACTCTTCATACTTAGTGAACCAGTCTCAATGCGAGGTCATGTGGAATGATGCACTAGAGTCAATTAGCCATACATCATCAGATGCATGGGTTTCCAGGCCTGCAATGAAGGCATCACCGTCATCTTGTGATTTGTCAGAATCTGAATCAGGAGCTTTCTTCTTTTTCTTCTTCTCCTCTTTGCATTCCTTTCAGAAATGCCCGGTCTTGCCACAATTCCAACAAAGAGGCTTGGACTTTCTAGGAGATTTGGATCTCCCACAGGATTTGGATCTACCCTTCTCAGCTTTCTTGTCCTTCTTCTTCCCTTTCTCCTCGAGTCTTCCATGAACTGCAAGGGCTTCTTTGGCTGCCTCAGAAGACTTTCTCCACATCTCTTCAGATAACAGTGAAGAAACCACCTCTTCCATTTTGAATGTGGATTTGGTGCTTCCGATTGCCATGACAAGATGATCCCATGAGTTCGACAGAGAACAAAGCAGGGTCATACACCAATCCTCCTCCTCCATCTTTACACCGATAGATGTCAATTGTGCAACCAGCATGTTAAAGGCATTCATATGTTTAGCCATGGATCCTCCATCCTCCATTCGAAGAGAATACAACTTCTTTCTCAGGAAAAGTTTATTGACAAGGGATTTGGCTTGATACACATCCCCCAACTTCTTCCAAAGGAGTTTTGCAGTGGTCTCTTCATGGACATGTAACAACACAGAATCGACAAGACTAAGTCTTATGAGACCCGTAGCCTTTTGATCCTTTTGATCCCAATCAGCTTGTGACATTGCAGCTGGTTTAGTTCCGTTCACACTATCCCAAAGGTCTCGGTCAACTAACAAGTCTTCCATCTTGAGCTTCCATAGCTCAAAATTACTGTCGTTGAACTTCTCTACTTCAAACCTTCCTGATGTGCTTGTCATCTCCTTGCTACAATAAGATATAGAATGCTCTACATAGACTCCCACTCAACCTAAGATTATCTCAAGAAACCCCTACCCAACAACTAGGACCAAAGGTGATCAAGCTATGATACCAATTGAAAGGAAGCTAGGTGTGCAGAAACACTTCCTATTCTAATCTATTGAGGAGAGGGCTATGCAAATTCAAATTTATCCTAACTATTACAGCAATGTTAAACCATTAACATGAGATATTACAACAAAACACAAGAGCCAGAAAGAAGACAGAAGAAGAGAGACAGAGATTTACGGTGGGGAAAACCCTTATCAGGTGAAAAATCCCACACTCCGAAACCTGCACAATGTATTAACAAATCTAAAAGAATGTTTACAATACACTTGCAATGCAAGCTTCAATGGTCTTTGACACTCATGTCTGGAGTCAATCCGGTAGCATAACAATACCTGTAAACATGTGATACAAACTCCATCTTCAAGCACTTGTTTAAATAGAACATATAAGGCAATTTTGGACCTTTCTTGGAATGGGCGTCCAATATGGCATCTTGGACCAAAACCCATGCTTAGGGACACTTGGTCAACATTGTGGAATGTGTTTGACACTTGTCCACAACTCCCATCCCAAAGAGGTCACCACTTTCCAAAATGGGCTATGACAGATGCTCTTACGACACTTACGACCGTCATAGAATCTGTCATAGCAGTTACAACTTACAACTGTAAGAGAATCTATCATAAACATGTTATAAATAGCATATTCTCTTACAACACATCATATTCCACCTTGGGACTCCCAAATATGCTTCATTCAAAGATGCTTCATGACACATGTCATTACCTGTCTTACAACCTTCTATTCTCGACTCTTACATGTCATAGATTCATCATAGGAATCTGTCATAACCGTTTCGGTCAAACATTCCTTAGACAACATAGAAGATGCTGACACATGGCAGAATATTCCTACCACTAAGTGGGATGCCTATCTCCTCATGTGAGGACAAAATAACAAGTTGTCATAATCCATGTAGGATTGACACATCACCGTGCCACATCTCACAATATGACAAAGTGGAATTTCCAATTATTTACAACATAGGCAATGAATAATAAATACAAACATTACAAATGCAGAGAATTATCAAGGTTGAGACACCTTAATTCCCAACATAGCTCACCCTAAACTCGAGTAAGCTTCCCAACCAATGTCATTAGGTCTGCACCCACAACTCAGCGTGCAATGTCCCTCTCTCGTCTCACCCTCTAAAGGGTGGCCTCCACAGTCAATCTCAACTGTATCATTGCATCCCTCTTTGCTATCAACTAGGCAATCTACCCATCATCTGCTGGTGGTGGTGGAACTACCTCTGCTGCTACTGCTAGTGCTACCTGCACTGCTACTACTGCCTGTGCCTGTATCTGGGCCCAGGCCTCAGCCTACCTAGCCTTAGCCCACGTAGCGTCTCTATCCCTCCTCATCCTAACCATCCTCAACTCCAAGTGAGTCCTCCTCGCTATCTCTTCTTGCAGCAATCTCTCAGCCTATTGTAGTGGTGTGTCTGTCAGCTGAACCACATGATGTGATACTCTTGCCTCTGCCATCTATGCATCCTCCTGATCTCCTCCATCATCCCCCCAACATGTCTCTATGCTAGGACTTGTTGTCAGGCCTCTCGCTAAGCCCTCACCTCACCTCCATGTACTGTCACCTCTCTTATTGCTACCTTTACCCTTGGTCTAGTGAGTCTCACTGGCCTATGTGTCTGCTAGTATTTGTCATATGCAAGAAGTGTACCAGGTTCTACCTCCCTGAGGATCTAGTCCCACATCACTGGGGCAAGTCCCTATAAATCTGCCAAAGCCATAGCAGCAACAATCTTGGGGCCCCAGTCCTCAACCTCCCTTTGAGTCTGGGCATGTGTCACATTACCTACGGGCTCTCCCTGGAGTAATCCAAACTATCTTAATACCCGCTCTAGCAGGCATCTCTCAATAGTATCAGCTCATCAGCTAAATAGGTATCTCACCTGTCTATAGTAAACAAGCTCCTCGTGATCATCCTCCCACAACTCACAATCTCTCTAGGGGCACCAAATGAAGATGTCCATCTCATCCAACTATCTCCACCAGTAACTCACAAAGCCAAGTCACCGGTGAGTAAGTACACCATCATATAGGAAAGCATACAACTCGCCATTATCTCAGTGACGTTGGGAGATAGGTCTAACTACTGGGATATGCCCCCAGGTCCATACCTGTAATAATGTCACAGCTACTGACAAGTTGCTCCCATATTTGTAAACATAGTCATGCAAATCATGATATAACTAACCTAGAACACTAGGTCCCCAGGCATATCAGATGCCGTGTGTGAACATCCCTAACAGAAGAGTGCCCCATCCAACTGATAAACCCTTGAAGCATCTATCTGGACAAAGAAATCCTCCAATCAGAGACACAACGATCCATCTAATCCAAACCCAGAGTCACGACACTCGAGCCCACCAGATCTCACAAACCTGCACACCAAGGTCATCAATAGCAAATACCTCTCTCATGCATGCCTCGCCCTGCTCCGTATCATAGTCAACTTTAGCACCATGAATTAGAATCTGTAGGATGCGTCGTACATCCTTGAGTGTCACAGTCGCCTCATCTATAGGAAAGTGGAAGGAAGAGGTCTCGTTGTGCCATCTCTCGACAATCACTATCAACAATGCAAGATTATCTCCGATAGGTGTAAGATGGGCCACATGCCCTAATCCCATGACCTCAAGGAAGTTCTCCTCCTCCCAACCAAGCTGTACAACCAGGTCAGTAATTAGATAATGTCTCTCTCAGGACTGCAAAGGTGGTAAGACAATCTGTACCCACAAAGACCACTTGTTAAACATATTGCAAAATTCATCCTAATCCTAAGTCTTCATCCAAAGTTAACATGGGCAACTACTATGTAAAGAATAGCAAATTCACTAAGTCAACCCTAGTCCACTCTTGTCAGAGCTAAGAAACTCAATTTTCCAAGGTTAACCTAGGTCAAATTTCACTAACCCAAAAGCGCTAAGATTTTATCAAAGGTGCTTGGCTGTCCTACCAAATGCGCGTCGCCGTTATGCAAAGGCGCTTAGAACCTAAAAACCAAAAGTGCTTAGATTTTAAAAAAGGCACTTTGTTGCTCAACATTTGCGCTTTACTATTGTACACATGTGCTAAGTTCCTAAAACCAAAAGTGCTTATATTTTATTAAAGGTGCTTGGCTGTCATACCACATGCCCTGAATTGCTGACCAAAGGCACTTTACTATGCTACCAAAAGCGCTGCGGCGTTGACCAAATGCACTGCACTCCGAACACATCCACCAAAAGTTCTTTAATTTTTCCCAAAGCGCGCTAGTGCATGCCAAAGGTGCTTCATCGCACTGAAAGTGTTTTAAAATGCACCAAAAGTGCCTAACCCTAACTCAGGGCCTTTGGTTAAAAACTACAAAACCCTAGCTAAATGACCTAGAAAATGTGACAAAATCAGGGTCACCAATCACTTACCACTCCTGGAGCTCCTGCTGGTCTCCCGTAGGTCCAAACCCGCTCATCCCGGTGATTATGCACAAGAATCGGCATGTCTACAAGCTACTAAACCTCTCTAAGCTAGGAGCTCTCGAAACAAGCAAGAAGACAAATGGCTCTAAATTTTGTGAACTCTAGGTGTGCAAATGAGTAGTGTTTGACCCCTTGGGCCCTATTTATAACATCCCAACCCTAGTACTTCCCACCCCTATTCCACCTTTTCATTGTGTCTACTATTTTCTTCATCGTGTCCGCCTCTATCTATCCTATCTTGTCCGTCTAAACCAATTTCTTCTAGTCAAGCATCAACCCAGTTCTTCTGTCACTTCCCTGTCTTTCCTCTCGAGGGAGCATCCTACACCAGCTATACTGGGGCAGCTACCTACACTGGGGCATCAAAATTGTATCATATCTTCAAAAATCATTTTCTTTGAAACAACGCTATAAACTGCATTACATCGAAGAGGGGAAAAATGTAGACACCTAAAAATGACCATTCTATCACATCACTTGCGTTTCATCATTTTCATCAAATCACCTATATTCAACATTAATTAAATAATCTAATTATCTAATTAATTCATCAATTTCCTCTAAATCACATATTTTCAACATTAATTGAATAAATCATCTTTATTTAATTAATATTGAAAATATGTGATTTAGAGGAAATTGATGAATTATTTAAATAATTAGATTATTTAATTAATGTTGATTGCAGGTGATTCAATGAAAATGATGAAATGCAAGTGATGCAATAGAATGGTCATTTTTAGGCATCTAGACCTTTGATGCATATCTAGTGCTCGGTGATCCACAAAAAGGTGATCTATGATCTATATGGAAAAGATAAACTGAAAGAAGATTTGTTAGGGTACCTTAAAGAGGTCATCAAGCTATAGTTGAGAGGACTTATTCCTATGCCCCAAAAGGAGTAAAATACATCAAAACAGTTCAAGGAAGATAGGAAACATGTTCCTATTCTTGTGCAAGAGTAGTTGGAAGAAGTTGTGGCCTTCAAGAGTCCAATTCCACTACTCCTCCAACATGACACATCTTCAAATGTACTAGTAGTTTAGAGGCTTTTTAGGGGTTCTCAATGGTGGAGACCAACTAACTTTTCTTCTATGCCCAAAGAAGAGTCTTCAACAAAAAGGAACCACAAAGCATTAAAGAAGCAGTTAGATTCCTCACTCTCCACAATAGGACAATTTCCTATTTTCTCTCAAGGATGTTTTACTTCCAATTTATGTTATTGTAATGAGACATAAATCTCACTCTAGATTTTTTGTAATAGATTTTACATATTGAAATTTGTAACAGTATTTTTTAGCCTTCACAATCAATAAAGAACTATTTTATTACATTTCCTTTATATTATCACATTGTGTTTTCTAGAAGAATTTTGAGTTTCTCTTGTGGACATTGGTCCCTTTTGCAAATGTAGCTTTTTATCCTAACCTTTGTGAAAGTGTTCATGAGTTTGTGCAAGTGTAGGGTAGATTCTTGAGGTTGTTTAATGTTTTATAAATAGTTCTAGAGATTCTTCAATCATTGGTGCATCACCACATAGTGTTTTCAGTCATTTCTCTCTATCTCTTTCCATTAGCAAGTGTTATAATAGGATTAGGTGTAGTTTTTATTTGTGTTGAGTTGATTCAAAAGCTATATCTTAAGGTTAGAAGAGGGAACCAACCCTTTCTCTAGAGGTTGACCTCAAGTTCCAAGTCCCACAGCTTGAGAGGTCTTCTCATGTTTCACTGAATAACTGAGTAAGGTTCTTAGCAATGGTGCATTATTAAGTGACAATAGTTTTTGGCATGCCCGGTGGGACTATTCTAAACTATTTATAGTTCATTATTTTCCTTTATCATTGATTTATTTATAGTTCAGTTTTTTGTACTTCTTGAGCTTCTTGTAAGTTCTTCTTTTGACAGCACAGTTCATTGTCCATTTGGGTGGCTATTTTTATATGGCTTGTTATGGTTTCATCATGTTGATGGATCTTAGACTGAGTGTTCTCTTGTCATTTTTTGATTTGGTCAAAGTTGTGGGGATCTTGATGGATTCCCTTTGAATTTGAGTCTTTTGAATCTAATCAATTTGAGATCGAAACCATTAGATATAAAGGTGTGTTGATATCACTGGAGGGGACATTCCCTTGGAATTTTTGTGATTTTGTCCTAGATTGTGGGTGCATGAAGCATCATGAAATGTCAAAAAATGTGAAAAGATCCATCCTGAAAGAATTTGTTCCTCACGTTGGGTTCACCAAAATATGTGTTACTCAAAATGTGACCTCGTTGGTGAGTCAACCTCGATTTGCACATCAACCCTCTCCTTGCCACGGGTGACCTCCAGGTCACTCCCTCTCTCATGGAAAGAGCCAGTCGAGTAGAGGAGAGTCCTTGGGGTGGTTCTATTCTCACGGGAGTAAAACATCATAGAGAGTGGTTAGCCTATTCTAGGGCCTTGTGTGGTTTGCTAGTTGTCGATCCCTTTCTATGGTTGTGGTTGTTGAGATAATAGTATGACCCAAAAGGTCACTTGTGATGTGTCTTTTATTTAGGTTTCTTAGATTCCAACGTGTAGTGGGCAAGTTATTTTGTTCATTGATGTACCTAGTGTGTTGTAGTCTTTCTTCATGAGCTTGAAGTTATATTTGATTGTTTTGTTGTATAATCCTTAAGGAATGTTCTTGTTCTTCTACTGTCTAGATGCAATGTGGCCTAGGGTTGATTTCTTCTAATTCCTCAGGAATCTTTTTAACTCACTCCCCTCTAATTCCTCAACACATTCATATGTTTAGGGGAGAAGTAGAGTGTCTAACCAAAGTTGACCTAGAGTTTGATCTAAGGTTTGACTTGTGATTTGGTTATGTATGTTGGATTTACCTTGTGAGGAAACCAAGGGTTTGCTCTTGTATGTGAATGTTTAATGATACCTTGTGATGAAATCAAGGGTTTAATTGTTCTTAAGTTTTCCTAATTTTTTGGTGTTTTTTAATGTATGCAACTATATGAATGCAAACAATTTTTTTGAACTTTTCTCAATAAGTAAAGATCATCTAATTACTATAAAAAAGAAATATGAATGCAAGTCTATGAGTCTTTTGATGCAAGTTTATCTATGTTTTTTGTATTTTTTTAAAATAATTTTTGAATAACAGACATGATATTTCCACAGTCCATGATAAATATGTGTAGAGCTTCTGGAAGAGAGTGTGTGTAGATTTTTTAGACCAGTGTTTCGAATCACACTACGTGATCCATCATCAGGATGAAGAGAAGAGAATGAGTAAGTTGCAATTGCAGAGAGGGTTCCTTAAAAAGAGAGAGGGGGGAAGTATGGGCACAAAGTTTGACAAAAGGAGAGAGAAGCTAGTAAAGTAATGGGAATGAGCAATCAGTTCACACAAACCAATTAAAAAGAAATACTAAAGTTAGAGAGTAAGAAACAATTAAGGAAAGGAGGAATGAAGATAATAAAGAGAGGAAATTAAATTGTAATCCTAATGTAAGACAGCTAGGAGAAACAAAAAAGGAGAAAATGAAGTACCAAAAGGGGGGAGAAAGAATAAAATTGAGTCAAGGGCAAGAAAACCAAAGATTGCAGAAGTAATGAGGGTTGGGAATTGGAAAGAAAAAGCCAGAAGGCAGGAGGCAATGGTAAAACCTAACAACAAAAATATAAGCAAGAGGATAAGTATTGAAATAAAAGGAAAATAATATAAGAATTAGTAAAATATTCACCATAGTAACTAAATAGAAGAATAAATGATATAAATATAATAAAATAAAATAAAATAGAAGCATGTAAGAATATGGTAAGTAGAAGTATAGTTTAATGCCAAGGATAAAGATATTAAAATTGCTAAATATAAACTCAATAAAAAGGTAGAAAATATATATAAGACAAAAAGCAAGCAAAATAAGTAAATATGGGTAGTGAATGTACTCAATCTGTATATAGATAAGAAAAAATATATACCAATATATAAGGAAAATACCAAAAAAACAACCTATCTAAAAATAAGAATATTTACTTATCATATATAATAGATAAAGATAAGAGAATAATATGTACAAATATATAAATATATAAGAATATGTATTAGAATATAAATAAATATATTAATGGAAAGTGAATAAATATATAAATAAATAAGAAAAGTATGGTAAGTGGAATATAAGAATGTAAAAATATAAGTGATTAAATAGGATATAAAAATAAGTAAAGCATAAAGTGAGAATAAATGTGTAAAAGAAGTGAGAATATGGATGAAAAATAACAAAAATAATATATTGGTGCAAATACTTAATATATTTGAGAATAACAAATCTAAAAATAAATAAAGATATATTTCCTAATCATATTTACTAGGTAAAAATAAGAGAATAAAATGTGCATGGATATAAATGAATAAAAATATATATTAAAATATAGATACATATATTAATGGTAAGTGTGTAAATATATAAATAAATAAGACAAGATTAAGTGAATAAAAATAGGATATAAATATAATTACAACTAAAAGAAAAAATAGATATTAGTAAGAAGTGAAAATTGCCCATAATAACTATAACAAAATAATAAGTCATATAAATACAAGTATATTTATAAAATATAAATTATAAAAATAACAGATAAATTTGTAGGTAGTAAAAAATTGTGGATAAGAATAACACAATTAATATATTATAAAAATAAATATAAAAATCTCTATAATTATGAGATATATAAATAAATAATATATCAATATAGATAAATAAATCTATAATTATAAAAATAAAAATAAAAATAATATATCTATAAATAAAATATGTTCACATATTATATTTAATAGGAAAAAGAATATAAGAAAATAAAATAAGTATGATTAAGTATGGTAAGTAGATATGTAACCATGAAATACAAGTGGGCAGGAAACTTAAAAAGTAAAGAGAGTATAAAAGGTAAAAAACTTATAAATAAAGGAATAAGTTCAAATGGGTATAAAGGTAGAAAAAAATACAACCAAAGAAGATATAAACAACCATAGATAGAGAAAATAAACTAAAAATACAAGTAACCTACACAAAAAAATATAAGCAATACTAGACCAAAAGAAAAACACCAAGCAGGGATGAAGATAATGGGGGACCAAGAGAAGGATCAAAGTTTAAAGAGAACGGGGACAATGACATGGAAGAGAGTAACAGAGATGGAAGAAAGGAAAAAACAAAAGAGAGATGAGGGGGTAGGATGGGGGGTAGGGGACGAGAAAAGGTGGAAGTGAGGTCAAGAGAGGGGGGGGAGGGTGGGTGGTGAGAGCCACGAGAGAGGACTCGAGGGGAGTCATAGGAGAAGTACAAGGATTGAGGAGGGGAGTCATAGGAGAGGTACAAGGTTTGAGAAGGGGAGTCAGAGGAGAGCATATCTTTTCTTTCACAGAGCCAATGGTACAAGGTAGGATAAGAGGAAGAGGGAAAGAGATAGGGTGAGAAGATAGAGAGGGGGGAGGAGTGTCAGAGATAGATCGAAAGAGATGCAAGGAGGAATGAAAAGGGTGGATGGAAGGGAAGTAGGTGTCTAGTTTTTAAGGGAATTTAATAGAGGGTTCCATGTGTGGTTCAAGTTCCAACCATTTTTCTCTATTGAGATTGGTAGGGTTATTCCTAATGAAGATAGCCTCTTTGAGTTTCCTTTTGAAGAAGTTATCTTATTTGGCTAGGACATGGGTATCCTCAAGGTGTATGTGGTGCTTGGTGCTAGAGCTGTGATCTGCAAGGGGCGATTTTGTTACTCTTTCATGTCTGATATCTACACAGTGCTTTTTGATTCTCATGCAGATAGATCTGCATGTTTCACCAATGTAAGGGGTGCCACATGAGCAATCAATTTTGTAGACGCATGAGTTTAAGAGAATGTCATTAGAGTCTTTGGTAGATGGGATAAGGTTTCTGATGGTTGAGCAAGGTTTGAAAGCACAACGGAGCCCTTTTTTGCGAAGGATTTTGGTAATTTTATTAGAGATACCTTCGATAAAAGGTAGGGTGGCTCCAAAAACAACCTCGGTGTCACGATTGTCAGGTTTGGAGTAAAGGCGGGTTTGGGCGAGCTTAAAAGCTCTCTTGATGTGCTTAATGCGGTATCCATTAAGTTTGAAAACATTGGTTAGGTGGGACAGCTCAAGGTTTAAGTGTTCATTATCACAGATGCAAAAGGCCCTAGTTGCTAAAGGTTAGTGTCCTCAAAACTTTAGCAACTAGGGCCTTTCGCATATGTGATAATGAACACTTAAACCTTGAGATGTCCCACCTGACCAATGTTTTCAAACTTAATGGATACTGCATTAAGCACATCAAGATAGCTTTTAAGCTTGTCCAAACCCGCCTTTACTCCAAACCTGACAATCGTGACACCGAGGTTGTTTTTGGAGCCACCCTACCTTTTATCGAAGGTATTGTTAACACAGTAAAAATTTCACTATTTCCTTACTCCATCATATTTGAATAAACCCTGAGGAATATCCCAAGAAGACCATAATATAAAATTTTTGTATCTCATAAAATGTCTAGGGATAAGCAGTGTCAAATTTCATCAAAATCAATCCATCGGCAAGAGGTCGTGTGGCTTACACCGATACACAAGGAATTGTTTGAAAACAACCATCGGCGTGAAAATAGAGATCGGAAGAAGAATTATGGAGGTCACCGATGGAGTAAGCAACACCGATGACTTTACATCGGCAAGAAAGGCAAGTGGTCATGCCGATCGGTGTGACAAATATCTATCGGATGATCTTTTAGAAGCTGCCCCGACGGTATATATCATACCGATGAAGCACTTTCGGCAAAAGTTTCACCGAACAGCATGCGAGGGTAACAAAGCAAATAGTCATCGGTGAGAAATGAACCATCGGAATAGAAAACAAGTAAGCCTCCGATGATCAAGAGTCTTGGCGATAAGAAAGCCATCGGCAAGACTCACAGCGATGCACCTCTATCGGGATAACTTGACATATCGGAACAAAAGAAACAAGTCTTGCCGATTCATAAGTCACGGCGATCAAAAGGTGTCGGTGACACTTTACTAAACTTTGCCCGATGAAGGATATGACAAAGGGCATCAGGGAGATGATTTGGATCGGGATATCTTGAGAAAGCTATCCCGATAGTGAATGTCATTCCGATAAAGATAAAAGTTCATACATGAAGAGACTATCGGTAAGACAATAAAGATTGGGAAAACATAATTTTAGTATCCCGATGGTCTCAATCTTCCCGATAAGCAAAGCATATCGGTGGGACTCGCCATATCGCAGAGAGATCTAAAACCCTTGGCGATGAAGGAAGTCATGCCGATGGTCGCACCCACTTGAAATATGATACTACATGGCGTCGGGAATACAATTGAGGGGTCACGCCGATTGACTGTCCGCGCCATAAAAAACGTTGAGGTCGCCCAGACATTTCAAAAATCACGCCGATAAGAAGAGTTATGGCGATGTGACACTTCACAGCGATGAACATTGAATTGATCAGATAATTAATACAAAACGGCTACGAAGTTCATACGATCATTATAATTGCAAAAAACCGTCCGAGAGTAGAATACAGAAGAATTCTCAGGGCAAAAGCAAAGGCTTCCAATTCCAGCCATCGAACGACAGGTACACATACACAAACCATTATATTGCCTGTATTTGAATTTCTTGCCAAATTTTTCAAAAAATGGAAACTCCGGGGAAAGGAAAAGGAAGAAAATCACAAGGGGAAACCAGTAAGCCAAAAAAGCAAAAAACTGATCAAACCCCTGAAGAAAAAGTGAAAGACAGAAAACTAAATCAGGACTTGATTGATCAGTTGCCTGGGTCAACTCCCAAGGCCAGGAGGTCTGCCCAACTCAGGGCAGAAGTAGAAAAATTGGAAGACAAACATAAGCGCCTGGGAGATATTTGGACCCCAATTAGGGGATATGAACTCTTCAGATTCCACTACAACAGAAGATTTAGAAATGCTCCTGTGTCAAACCCATGGCACATGAATTTAGGCAAACTGGTTGTACCTAATGTATTCTTGAATGTAGAACTCCTGCAACTGTTAGCCAGGCATTACAATTCAGGCCTGAAAGCTATCTGCAACCCTCAAGGAGAACCAATTGTACACCTATCAAAAAATGCTATTTGTGAGGTGTATGATTTGGATGATTTGTGCACTATCCCTATTGTTTATGAAGATTTGGATAAAGAATACTGGAGAATGGATACAACCTACAATGGATGGAGGTTACCCATTCATAGACCCAGGATTGAAGGAGAAGTGATACCCTTGACTGAGAATGATGGCCTTCCCTTTCATGTATCCATTTTTGAACCATACATTCAATATACTTACTATTCTGTAGGCCAAGTCCTTGGCTCAGAGGTCCCTGAGTTCATGACTATTCCTCTAATGGTCATAACCTATGATATTCAATGTCACAATGCCAGACAATTTGATTATGCCTCCTATGTTGCTACTAGAATAGACTCTGGTCTATCTGCAATAAAAAACAATGCTCCAGCATGCTCTTTTGAGCATTACTCGATGCTCATGCATATGGTCTTATACTATGGCCAGGAAGTAGGATTGTGGCCAAATGAGTTTCAAGTTGTTGCTGCGGATAAGAAAGGGGAAAAGATACCTGTACAAATGTGGACCAGAATCTGGGATAGCAGGTATGCTAACTCCAGTTATGCTCAATTTGAAGAGCATTGTGTTAAAGTGCTATATAGGTATTTCAACCACCCCTGTGAATATTCAATTTCAAATGAAATAAAAAGATTCCTCAGACCAAAAGATTTTGGTGGCCCCCCTACTGTCACTCATAATTGGGGAGATTGGTATTGTTTTGAGGATGCTACTATGATCAGAGTGTATGGTTTTGAGGATGCTCCATTTATATTGCCGAAAACTGTCCTTGACAGAATTGCATATTTGGAAATAATTAGGCAAATGCATTGTTCAAATGTCATGCATCTAAGTTCGCATGATAAACAATCATTCATGCCCAGTACTTTGTGTTTTGGAGATTTTACTGTGGTTTCAAAAGAAGGATACAATCTCATTTTGGATAAACTAATGCATTATAACATGGTGACTGCTGAGGTGAGGAAAGGGTTTGACCCTGAAGGTTTCATTGACTATGCAAGAAGAAAACAAAATCTCAGTGGATACATGCACATACATTATCCACATGATGATGTCATTAGAAATTTGGAAGAGGCTGAAGTCGACTTGGTGGTAGAGAAATATAACAGAGATTTAAATGAAAAGAAAAAGCAGTTGGCAGAAGTTGAAGTGGTATCCTCTGAAGAGGAAGAATTGACTGAACAAGAATAGCCACAAGATAAGACAATAGAAATGTCTAAAAGAAAAATGCAACAATATCAGCCTCCAGTTGTGATACATGATGAGGAGGGGTCTGCTGATGAAGATCCACGCCAAAAGGCTTATGATTCTTTTGTGTCAAATGATACATTCATTCATTCGAAGGAATTTAAATCATTCCTGTATAAATACAAGGGAAAAGAAATTAGGGAGTCAGTAGATAATGTTTCTGCTGACAATGAAAAACAGTTATTAGATATGTTGAAGGAGACAGTGGATAAGGAAATGCAGGACATGACACCAAGCAGAGGCAGACAGCTGCTCAAAGATGCAGGGGTTATGATTTTTCCCGGTTTGGATTTAAATTCTGCTCTGGTTTTTGATAGCTTTTTGAATAATGCTGATGATAAGTATAAGCTTACTCCAGAAGGAGTTAATGAAGTCTATATGGGAACGAGATACAATAATGATGAAAATTCTTTAATGATATGGGCATTGTATCCTCCCCATAAGAAGACGGCCATCATAGACACTGAAAAAACTTTTGGCCATGTTATGACTTTCAGAGCAGGTGAAACTGACCCCATAATTACTGCAGACATTGGTATCAATGTTGCAAAGTTAAATAAAGCACAAGCTCAGATGTTAATCAAGGAAAGAGATGCTTATAAGCTGAATTGTGAAAGATTAACAAAAGAGAATGACTACTTGAAGGACGCTGTTAAGAGCACCTTTGGCCAATCTACGAAAAGAATAACTCAAGGTGAGAGCTCACAAAGTAGTCAAGTAATATCCCATGATCAGGCCAAACAAATTCAAATAGATGCATTTGTTACAATACTGCAGAGCAGGTATGCAAACATGGTACGGTGGTTAAACCAGTTTTGGGATAACTACTCGGAAAATCATAAAGCAGTTAAAGAACATGAAAGGCTTGATAAGAGGATACAAGAAAAGGTGATTGAGTTGCAAAACAGGAGTGCCACTGATGGCACAGATATCTCTGATGCAAGAGCATTGCTCAAACGGCACCAGAATTATTATGATAAACTCAAAGCTGATGCTAAGGAAGGGACTGATGCCTCAGACGCAGGAGTGCCCAGGATATTTAAAGATAACGGAGAGGTAAAGAGCAAAGAAGAGTGGACTGTTGATTGTCAAGTTATATTGCACAAAGCCACAGGAGCTCTAAAAGATAAAGCCTCTGTGTCTACAGAAGTTTGCAAACAATTGGAGGAAATGGTCACCCTTGATATAATCACCAGGAGTGCAGTTGAGCTTACTGATTCTCACCGTGCGCAGGAGTATTTAGATCATCTGGCAAAAGTCTATTTATGGCTAAACAGAGCTTGATTAAGCTTATGTAATTATTGTTTATGTTGGTTAAAATCCCAAGAGACTTATTGAAGAGTTGTATCTCTTCATGAAAATATCTATATAAGTTCAAACGATCTATGCTGAAAAATCATCAGCAGTAGAAGATATTCATATATACATATACATAATATTCCAAAATGACTGTGTTGCATGTTTTATTTGAAGAAGAAGTTTGAAGTTCTCTGATTCAGTTTTTCTACTTTGGTATCAGTTATTTGTTGAAATTATTCAATTGTGTGGCTGTCTCCATTTCTGCATTTCCCTGTTATTCAGATTAAGATATCAAGTATATATTTAATCTGTCAATACACATTTGCTGTATCTGTGTGATTAATTCGGTTGGTGTCCATCATAAGGAATTAAACCCTTCTGATTTATTCACAGTAGCCTGGAAGGAGTAAGTCGGGATTACTAAGTAGAGCCATATAATTAGGATTGACACACTGTCTCCAGTAAAATATTATCTGTTAATCTTGTCTATTCATTTCATTTGGTTCCTTCAAGTAAGGATTAAAGTACCTTCTGGTGAATTATAAGATATCTGATTTTATTTGGTTGGATTATCAAGAAGAGTCTGTCAGTCATTTACTTGCACGTTTATACAAGCTATAAACCAGAACTGTGCCAAATATCTAGAATTATTACCATTTAGAAACTACTGTTCTTAGTCCTTCAAATTGACTTTGTTACCCAACAAGGCACTAGTCTCATTCAACTCATTAATTAAAACCTTTTTTGATATTGCTTATACAATTTCTACCAATCACTTATTAAACATTATACATAGAATTAATTAGTCAGCTTTGTCATCTATCCTACATCCTATGCCATTGTAGATAGACCTAGTTAGTCCATTCATCCACACTCAGACTGCTTTAGTATTTCAAGGTTCACCCACCTAGGTGTAGCAGGACCTAAAGTGTAGGAAATCATCAAACCTTGAAGGTTGATTTCGTCAAGTTAGTTCAAAAACGTTGCAAATCCAAACATAGAGCCTGGCATCCTCTTAGGATTAGCAACTTGCATTTTTGAGACCTAACAGGTATCTCTAAAAAAATTGCCAAAATCCTTCGCAAAAAAGGGCTCCATTGTGCTTTCAAACCTTGCTCAACCATCAAAAACCTTATCCCATCTACCAAAGACTCTAATGACACTCTCTTAAACTCAGGCGTCTACAAAATTGATTGCTCATGTGGCACCCCTTACATTGGTGAAACAGGCAGATCTATCTGCATGAGAATCAAAGAGCACTATGCAGATATTAGACATGAAAGAGTAACAAAATCGGCCCTTGCAGATTAGAGCTCTAGCACCAAGCACCACATATGCCTTGAGGATACCCGTGTCCTAGCCAAAGAAGATAACTTCTTCAAAAGGAAACTCAAAGAGGCTGTCTTCATTAGGAATAACCCCACCAATCTCAATAGAGACGATGGTTGGAACTTGAACCACACATGGAACCCTCTATTAAATTCCCTTAAAAACTAGACACCTCCTTCCCTTCCATCCACCCTTTTCATTCCTCCTTGCATCTCTTTCAATCTATCTCTGACACTCCTCCCCCCTCTATATCTTCTCACCCTATCTCTTTCCCTCTTCCTCTTATCCTACCTTGTACCATTGGCTCTGTGAAAGAAAAGATATGCTCTCCTTTGACTCCCCTCCTCAAACCTTGTACCTCTCCTATGACTCCCCTCCTCAATCCTTGTACCTCTCCTATGACTCCCCTCGAGTCCTCTCTCGTGACTCTTGCCACCCACCCCCCCTCTCTTGACCTCACTTCCACCTTTTCTCGTCCCCTACCCCCCATCCTACCCCCTCATCTCTCTCTTGTTTTTTCCTTTCTTCCATCTCTGTTACTCTCTTCCATGTCATTGTCCCCGTTCTCTTTAAACTTTGATCCTTCTCTTGGTCCCCCATTATCTTCATCCCTGCTTGGTGTTTTTCTTTTGGTTTAGTATTGCTTATATTTTTTTGTGTAGGTTACTTGTATTTTTAGTTTATTTTCTCTATCTATGGTTGTTTATATCTTCTTTGGTTGTAATTTTTTCTACCTTTATACCCATTTGAACTTATTCCTTTATTTATAGGTTTTTCACCTTTTGTACTCTCTTTACTTTTTAAATTTCCTGCCCACTTGTATTTCATGGTTACATATCTACTTACCATACTTAATCATACTTATTTTATTTTCTTATATTCTTTTTCCTATTAAATATGATATGTGAACATATTTTATTTATAGATATATTATTTATATTTATATTTTTATAATTATAGATTTATTTATCTATATTGATATATTATTTATTTATATATCTCATAATTATAGAGATTTTTATATTTATTTTTATAATATATTAATTGTGTTATTCTTATCCACAATTTTTTGCTACCTACAAATTTATTTGTTATTTTTATAATATTTTATAAATATATTTGTATTTATATGACTTATTATTTTGTTATAGTTATTATCAGCAATTTTCACTTCTTACTAATATCTATTTTTTTTTTAGTTGTAATTATATTTATATCCTATTTTTATTCACTTAATCTTGTCTTATTTATTTATATATTTACACACTTACCATTAATATATGTATCTATATTTTAATATATATTTTTATACATTTATATGCATGCACATTTTATTCTCTTATTTTTACCTAATAAATATGATTAGTAAATAATATCTTTTTTTATTTTTAGATTTGTTATTCTTAAATATATTAAGTATTTGTACCAATATATTATTTTTGTTATTTTTCATCCATATTTTCACTTCTTTTACACATTTATTCTAACTTTATGCTTTACTTGTTTTTATATCCTATTTAATCACTTATATTTTTACATTCTTATATTCCACTTACCATACTTTTCTTATTTATTTATATATTTATTCACTTTCCATTAATATATTTATTTATATTCTAATACATATTCTTATATATTTATATATTTGTACATATTATTCTCATATCTTTATCTATTATATATGATAAGTAAATATTCTTATTTTTAGATAGGTTATTTTTTTGGTATTTTCCTTATATATTGGTATATATTTTTTCTTATCTATATACAGATTGAGTATATTCACTGCCCATATTTACTTATTTTCACTTGCTTTTTGTCTTATATATATTTTCTACCTTTTTATTGAGTTTATATTTAGCAATTTTAATAGATTTATCCTTGGCATTAAACTATACTTCTACTTACCATATTCTTACATGCTTCTATTTTATTTTATTTAATTATATTTATATCATTTATTCTTCTATTTAGTTACTATGGTGAATATTTTACTAATTCTTATATTATTTTCCTTTTATTTCAATACTTATCCTCTTGCTTATATTTTTGTTGTTAGGTTTTACCATTGCCTCCTGCCTTCTGGGTTTTTCTTTCCAATTCCCAACCGTCATTACTTCTTCGGTCTTTGGTTTTCTTGCCCTTGACTCAATTTTGTTCTTTCTCCCCCCTTTCGGTACTTCATTTTCTCCTTTTTGTTTCTCCTAGCTGTCTTACATTAGGATTACAATTTAATTTCCTCTCTTTATTATCTTCATTCCTCCTTTCCTTAATTGTTTCTTACTCTCTAACTTTAGGATTTCTTTTTAATTGGTTTGTGTGAACTGATTGCTCATTCCCATTACTTTACTAGCTTCTCTCCCCTTTTGTCAAACTTCCTGCCCATACTTCCCCCCCTCTCTCTTTTTAAGGAACCCTCTCTACAATTGCAACTTACTCATTCTCTTCTCTTCATCCTGATGATGGATCACGGAGTGTGATCCAAAATGTCGATCTAAAAAAGCTACACATAGTCTCTTCCAGAAGCTCTACACATAATAATTTTTGAATTCTAATCTATTAAAACAAATGAAAGTATAATCTAATGAAAGAAATTTAATCTATTGAAAGCAATTAATCACTAATCTAATGCAAAGGAATGAAGCTATGTTAACAATTCCTATCAAGAGTAAAGCAATGATTAATTACTTCACTCAAGAGCAATGTTGTGATTTAATTACTAAAAAGCATCAAAAGAAACTAGAATATGGTTGATGAATGAGTCTTTGTACTACTCTCAAGAATCCTTTGAATCCATAAACCTCTTCATACTCTTGCAGCAACATGGTCCTCCTCTTGGCAGAAAGTGTGAAGAGAGAAAATGATTGACTTGAGCTTGAGAAAGCTAATGATTGAGCTCAAATTGAGCTATGAGCACTATGTGAGCATGCTAATTGGGCATAATAACACTGTTTTGAGAAAATGAGAGCATAAGAATGCTTTGAGAAGCTTTAGAAATCTTTGAAAATCTATGCTAAGCAAAATGAAAAGGCACATGGGTCTTGCATGAGCATTAAGGATGCTAAAGGAGAGCAAAAAACATGCCTATGAATGGCTGCAACTATGAAATTTTCCTTCCAAAGGGGAATCTTTGAAGCTTTGAAACAATGAAAAATAATGAAATGAAATCTTTGAAGCTTTGAAAAACTAAAGAAAGAGACTAAGAGGCTCAAGGGCATGTACAGAAGCTTGAAAAAGCTTGTGAAGAAGAGAAGAGCATTATCCAACCTGAGAAATAATGAAGAGGTGAGAGGTATTTATATCGTGGAAGGGTACCAAAGAGGGGGAAATTGATTAAGAAGTTAACTCAATTGATTGAAGAGTTAACATGATTGATTGAAGAGTGAACTGGGTTGATTAGGGAGTGAACATGCCTTGATAGCCTTTCACAAGAGAAGAAATAGAGTTAGCATGATATTGATGGGGAGATAAGAAGAGTTGATTTGTGAGTTAGAATGAAGCGATTGGGAGTCTTGAATCGGTCAGGAAAAATTGATGATCAATTAGGGAAGGTGACTTATGCAATTAGGGCTTAATTTAGAGCAAATTTAGGCTCAAACTAAAGAGGAAATCACATTTGAAAACATGAAAGAGTCACTCATGGGTTGCCCCTTTTACCAATAGGGTCACCCATGGGTCTCCCAGGGGTCACCCAGGGAAGATCCTAAACTCATAGCGGGATCCACAAAAATGAGTATTGGGAGTGATTTGAAGGGTTGAGAATGATCTTGGTCTTGGCACAAAAATCTCAAAATCCTAAGTCAACCTTATGAGGATAGGTCTTATCCTTACCTTAAGTTGTCTCACTTAATCCTATCCATCCATCACCTTTTAATCTTATTCATCCATCCTTGATCCATGTCTCATTTGATCTTATCCATTGATGCCTAAGTTTATCTTTGCCATTCATCCATTTATCCTAGATCGTATAAATTAGAGCATCCTTTAAATTATTTTCCCCTAGAGCATTTTATGACCAGAGATCTACCTACCACTAGAGCAACTACCTAGAGCATGCCATGATCAAGGAGCCATTATCCACACATATTGAGAGTAATGTTATGCTGCTAGTGTGAGCAATCAACATTTATACATCAAATATCATTATCAAATATCAAGGGCAACAAGGACTGCTTTGGTAATATTGTTTCATTTCCTTTCATTAGTTACTTGCTCTTGATGTGATGTTGAATATGGAGTAAGTTCATTGATGCATTTATTCCTTATTTGATTTTCATTTTCTACATAGACATTTTGGCATGCCTGGTGGGACATAGTCCCTTGATTAACCTTGGTTTTGTAAGTTTTTTCTAGCCTTTTGTTGTAGATTTGTGCTCATCTTGGTGAAGATCTAGGGGTGAGATTTTGTAGGAAGCATTGTACACCAAAAAGGACCTCACTGTTGCGTCCTAGAGGCCCAAAAACTCTAGGGTAAGTTGCCAGAAGACCACCCATGTGATCAAAGCTAGTACTAACCACCAACTATTATCTTAACCACTAGGGAGTCTCATCTTCATATCTGACATAGATTTCCAGGTGCACTCGTTTAAAGTTGACTTTTGTTTGAAATCTTCAATTGAGCATAACTTTTGCATTTTTAATTAGAATTTAGAATTTTTTAAAATTGCTTAGAAAATCATAAAGAATCTATTGATAACATTTAATTCATTATACACAGTCATCTATTTCTAAGTTTTAGCAATTCTATCATTTTGAACAAGTACTTGTTTGCGACATCACATTTGGATTTGGGCATAAAAAGAGCTTGTGTTTGCTTTGTTTGGGGAGCTTGATTGTTGCTATAGGTGTGTGTATGCTCTTCCCTCACATTGCAAAATGATCTTGGGAATCAAAAACACCCCTTGAGCACATTCATTCTCACACACACATTTGATTTCTAAGGGTTATATAACATTACTTGTGTAGGTCAAGTGTGTGTGTATGTTCTCTCCCCGTACTGCAAGGTGATCTTGGAGATCAAAAACACCATTTGATCTACTTTTTTCACCTTTTATTAGGAGGCATTACTTAGAGACACACCCACTCCAAGAGGTGACCTCAACCACACATTCTAACGGGGCATATGAATGGGGGAGAACAAAAGTTGTACCTCAATCTAGTCACGTAGTCATTGGCTCAACCTTGGGGCCCCTGGTAATTCAGGACACAAGGTGAAGTAACATTCACTTGCACTTATGTTGCATGCCTTCAACAGACTAGTGTTCATAGATTTGAGTTGAACGTACCTTGTGTATATCAGGGACACCACTATAGAGCTTATACATCCTAGCTTAAGACCTTTCGATTGTCTTTTAGTGTGGTGCAAGGTTCAACAACAAGCCTAAAGATACTCACCATGTACCTCCTTGAGTATAAATAGAATTTCTTTGGGTAAGGCATCAAGGCCTCCAAGGAAAGAGAAAGGGTGAGCTTTGGGCCACTTGATCCATAGATATTCACTCTTGAAAATATATTCCTAGTTAGGTAGGAATATTGAAGAGTTATTGAGTGTGGGCCTACACTAAGAGTCAAACCCACTTGAATAATCTAGGGTGTTGTGTTTTTGATGTGTTCATTTACACCCCTATCCAAATCCAAATCTTTTACAAATCTATGCATCTATGCGTGAAAATCTTTTGTTTGCAAATTTACCTGAAGTCCATCATCTTCAAATATCCAACCATCCTAGGGTCCATAGTTCAACATTTTGAGAGAATCCTTGTCACACTTTAGCTTAAGGTTGATTCATTTGTGATCCACATCTATAGTCCAAATTGCTTCCATCCACTTCACCTAACTTATCTTCCATCCATGTCAATCTTGTCTTAGACTTTGAATTGTGATTTATCCCTTGATCAAGACCATCATCTTTTAAACCAGCATCCAATCATTTAATCCTAATCAATCTTTGTGTTGTTCTTGGGATATATCATTCCCACAACACCATCCTTGATCCATCCCATCAAATCTAATAGGGTCTTGTATCTTGATCTTAATCCCAAACCTAGTCCAAGTCATCATCATACTTCTAGTCATCTCAATCCACATTATCCCTAGTCTTATTGACATCCAAGCTCTCATCATCCCTAATCCAATCCTATATCTCCAACAAATCAACATTTAACTACATCATCCATATCTCTCATTTTATGCCCCCCATAACTCAATCACAAGTCAAGAAAATCATGGATTCTAACCAAGGCAATCTACCCAATCCACTTCATCCCACAAGTATGCATGCTAATCAAGTTAGATATTCACTTGGCTTTATGACAACTTTTGGAAATGAAGAAACTTTCCCTACGATGCCTCAAATTGTGATACATGAAACCAATAACACAAGTGAGCATGAACATGATTTTGATCAACCTAAGCTTTCACCCACATTTGTAGATTTCATCAAAGGACATAAGGATTTGGTCATGAAACTTCTTAGAGATAATTCACCAAAACCATAAGAGCCTAATCATCCTATCTTCTAATCACAAAATGATATTCACACCCCTCAAATACCTAATTCATCACCCATTCCACAAATCTCCAACCCACCTAAAGACATCTCATCAGCATATCCCTACACTTTCCATTCCATTGCAAACCTCATTTGCATCTCCTTCCATTCCTCAAAAAACACTTTCCATTCCATCTAAATCTCAAATTCCATCCCAGTCAATCCCTTCTCAACCTATTTTCCATCATGTGGTCATGTTGTCATACCCCATTCATCAATCATATCAATCTACCATGTCAATTCCCCAAAGTCATCAACCCATATATTCAAACACTTCTCTGCTCATCTCATCACATATTTCCTACCAACCTAATCCTCTGATCACTCATCCCATGGTGTCATATCAAAATCCACCCCTTGTGAATCCTTTGGACCATAAGGTGCAAAAGCTAGATAATGAAATCCAAATAATGCAAATCGGGACTCAATGTAAACATTTTAAGTTTGAGGATTTTTGTCCCTATCCTCTTGACCAATCCATTATGATGACTCCTTTTCCCATAAACTTTGAAGTTCCTAAGTTTGACAAATACAACAGAAAAGGAGACCCTCGCGACCACATTAGACAACTTTTCACGGCTTGTCAAGAAGTTTCTCATAACGATGTTTATCAATTGAAACTTTTCCCACTAAGTTTGGTCAGACAAGCCTTAGATTGGTATCATCATCTCACTCCTAGTACTGTCACAATGTTCCCTCAATTAGCTAAAACATTTGTGGCCTATTCTCCTATAATGTTGAACATGAACTTACAATGTTAGATCTTTACAATTCCAAGAAACAAAATGGAGAAAGATTTACTTACTACCTACAAAGGTGGAGAGTGCTTGCAAGTCGAATCCCATGGGCAATCCCAAAAAAATAATTAGTCAATATTTTCATCTAAAACATTAATCAAGAAATGGCCTTTCATCTCCAAATCCATTGTCTTTCCAGCTTTGATGAGATCATTGAGAAATGTGCTAATATTGAAAAATCCCTTATCACTAAAGGTTTACTCAAGACCTATACCAAGAACAATAATAAAATGAATGACAAATTTAAACCATGGTCTAAGAATAAAAATGTTGTTAGTGATGGACTCAGTGATGGTTTCCCTTCCTGAGAGACAATTTAGAACCTCCTCCAATCCAAGACATCACTATATTGACTTAGGGGAACCCATTGAAATGATATTTCAAAAGTTTATGCAAGCTAAGATGATTGCATTGCCTTTCACTAGACCATATGGTGACAATGATTCTAAACCCACATGGTACAATGAGAAGGACTATTGTGGTTACCATCGTGTCCATGTACATCCTACAAACAAGTGTATGAGGCTCAAAAATAATACTCAAGATATTATTGATCAAGGAAAATTAGAAGTAACTCAGAACTCCTCATCCAATGATAAATTGGGTATTTACCAGGACCCTTTTCTAAAGCATGGTCAATCCACTTCGTCCTCTTCTTAAACTTCAAACCAATCCCAAAATAATCATGCCAACAAAATCTGCTATAACAATACCCCTTACAATTATGACTCTATTGTAGGGTGTATTGATCATGACCCTTCACAAGTTGCCATTATTACCATAAAATCTCCATCTCCTAATTATGTTGTTACAACAAGACATGGAATGATCACTATCCCTCAACCTCCATCTTATTCATCATACCAACCTTCCCATTACAATAACCTAAACCACCTTGGGAAGACTCCTACACAAATATCCATTTTGGATCTCCTTAGAGCTTCCCCTATCTGCAAAGCTATATTGGATTGAGCCTTACAAGAATCCCAAGTTCCACATAATATCAATCCTAATCAATTCCAAGCCCTTGTGGTTCACTTATCCTCCACTTACCACCTCTCCTTTAGCCAGCATGACATGCTTCTCATTGATCCATCTCATAATAAACCCCTTCACATTGAGGTCCTTATTGCTAAATGCAAAGTCAATCTTGTCCTTTTGGATAACTAAGTTGGTTTGAATTTATGTACCTTGAGATCAATAAAATAATTAGGATATTTAGCAATTGACTTGGTACCTTGTGCTTTTACTATCAAAAGTTATGATGATGCCAAGAGAGAATTTGAAGGAACTATATGTCTTCCCATACAAGTGGGGCTAGTTAAACAACACACCACATGCCATGTCCTTGATCTTGATCTTTTATATAACATCCTACTTGGTTACTTATGGATCCACGCTATGCAAGCTATCCCTTCCACCTACCATCAATGTTTGAAGTTCCCTCATCATGGTGAAGAAGTTACTATCTATGTGGATGCCTGACTCTTTGAATATTGTTGAGCTATGTTAGTTGTTATCATATAGATAATCTTTGTCCTAGTAATAATATCTCCACTAAAGATAAGGTCACCGCTTTTGCATCTTATATCAATCCCAATGACCTTTCTTCCACTTCCTCATCCACCCAAGATCCTAAAGTTATCAAGGTCAAGATCATCGATAAATATTGTGGATAATATGAGCTACATTCTTATGGATTATGATACATGCCTTCTAGTGTGAAAACTAGAGTTCCTCATGCTCCCTCTACAAGTCAAGGTGAATCCTCTAATGTTGTTGAAAGTACTACTGATGGGACTATCAATGCCTCTTTTGAAGACCTCAATATTTCATGCCTCTTCCATGCCACCACCATCTTTTCCATTGAACCCTCATCACCATATCCTACTTCCCCTTCATGGGACCAACAAAATGCCATCTCTCACATTACTTGTCAAAATAATGGAGAAAATGATGAGCTCCTTAGTTCTACAAATACAAAATCAAAAAAGCAAAAGAATAATAAAGCATTGGACTTCAAAGAGAAAAATCATGCTATGTCTATCTTTGGGGTATCAAGAGTCAAAGAAAAATTTACTTTTCCCCTAGCATCACAAGAGCATTTACTTGAAGAAAAGCAATTGCATTTGATCATAAAAGCAAATCTCCATAAAAATGAGATTGTTGGTCCCTCATCACCTTCATTCCATGACACTTCCACCACCTTACATGATCACATACTTCTACCCCACTTATCTCACAATCACCACAAGTCCATTTTCCATCATGCCTCTCACTCCACTTCACCTACTAAAGTCAATCACCCAAGAGGCTATGATGCTTCCCATTGACATTGCCTAAACATAGAAGAGGCCAATCTTACACTCAAGGAGGTGTATGATGGTACATGTGGTACCCATACTAGTGGAATTGTCCTTGCAACAAAGAGTCTTCAACTTGGTTTAGGTGCTTATCGCTTAGCTACTCCAAATGGTCAAGAATCAGATGAACCTCCAGCTCCAACAATTCCATGCTTAGTTTGCCAAAATATCCCAATTGTCATAAATAAATAAATAATCAAAATAGTAAAGAGAAATCATTCATCCAATGGTGAAAACCACTTTTTTGGTGCCTTGGATAAGTACCATGGTGAAAACCTACTCATAGGTGCTATGTGCATTAACCAAATTTCATATCCTTTAGGGCACATCTATTTTAGGTCTCCATCCTCCCATTTCAGTTCCATGACTTTGTCTTCCATCACCCATTATCCTTTGATCCTTTTTGTATCTTACCATATTCGTTCCACATCTTGGTTTTCTATCCTATCCTATCACATCCATCTCATGTTTCCATCCTTGTCTTACACCTAAGGGCAACAGATTGTGCCTTTGCTTTGGACATAGGTTTCCTTGTTAAGTATTTGTGGTTTGGGGTACATATAAATTCAGCCATTTGAGCTTCACACACTTGTGTGTTTCATGACCTTAAACATATGATGATATGACATATCCTATCTTACACCTATAGTGTTAGCTTCATTAAACATTCCCCATTGCCTTCCCAAAATTTTCTCACTACTCCTTCAACCATCCAATACCATACAACCATCCCATAACAAAAACACCAAAATCAAAAAATATCAAAACATATCAAAAATCCAAAAAATCAAAACATGTCCAAGATCCAAAAAATCAAAATATGTCAAAAATCTAAAAAAATCAAAACATGTCAAAATTCAAAAAATTAAATATACAAAATCAAAGCAATAAATCAAATGCAAGCCAAGCCTTAATCCATACTAATTTAGTCAAGCAATCTATCTAAATCATCCAAAAGAATATCTTGGTTTTGTTTCCTACCTTTTGTCAACCTCATCAACTCAATCAATCATCATTGGGATATATCATTCCCTATTCTTGTGTTGTTCTAGGGATATATCATTCCCCGTAATGAAAACACTATCCTTATCCAATCAATCATCAATTTTCAACTTGGTAGGGGCAATACCTTGTTTGTCTTTGTGTGGTTTTGTGCTTGCCTACTTGCTTGTGTGTGTTATCATTTTAATTGCATTTGTATCAATCCTTGCAACATATTTTTCATAATGACATCATGGTATTCCATATCATGGTGTCCGACGATATATGTTTTCTTGTGTGTGTTATCATTTTATCTTGCATCAACATTATCATTTTATCTTGCATCTACATTATCATTTCATCTTATATCTGCATTATCATTTTATCTTACATTAGCATTATTATTTTATCTAGTATAGATACATTATCATTTTATCTTACATTTTTTATCTTGCATCATCATTTTGCATCTACATTAGTCCTTGTAACCTACCTGCCACAACGATATCATGGTCTTTCATATCATGGTACTATACAACATAGGGTTGCTTGTGACCTTATTGGTTGTCTCATCATAGTACTTACTAAGGTTGTCAAATGCCTTGTGATGTGCTGGGGAATCATTTGATGCATGAGATACATCGCTACCCTGGTCTTTATACCTTGGTGCATAATGTCTAGTGCTATAGCAAAAATCATGATTGCTCACCTAATGCAACATAACTTATCTTTCTCTATCTTTATGTTGTCCTATCCATTTCGAGAGTCTACCCATGTCCTTCATACCCGCCTATCTTCTCAAGGGGGCATCCCATTCTGTCATCCCTTTCCAATCATCCATACCTTTTATTCTTTGAAATTATGCTACTTCCTTTTGGTCACAACATCATCTCAAATAGGGGCAAAATGTAAACACCTAGATTTGACCTTGTCATCCATCTTAGTCATCTCCTGTCACCTTGTCTTTCCCTTTAGCTAATTAATTGAATAAATAAATTATATTTATTTATTTAATTAATTTTATCCATTTTCCTTAGCCAGAATTAATTAAATAATTTTTTGTAATTTATTTAATTAATTTTCTCCTTTGTCCAATAATTAATTAAATAATTTTAGTTATTTAATTAAATATTTTCCCCTAGCTTGTCTTATAATTAATTAAATCATTTTATTATTTAATTAATTATCTTTTCCCACTTATCCTCATCTTGGCATAAAAATCTAAAATCTTAAGCCGACCTTATGAGGATAGGTCTTATCCTTACCTTAAGTTGTCTCACTTAATCTTGTCCATCCATTACCTTTTAATATTGTCCATTCATCCTCAATCCATTTCTTGATCCATGTCTCATTTGATCTTAACCATTGATGCCTAATTTTATGTTGGCCATTCATCCATTTATCCTAGATCGTATAAATTAGAGCATCCTTTTAGTCATTTTCCCCTAGAGCATTTTATGACCAGAGATCTACCTACCACTAGAGCATCTACCTAGATCATGCCATGATCAAGGAGCCATTACCTACACATTTTGAGAGTAATGTTATGCTGCTAGTGTGAGCAATTAACATTTATACATCAAATATCATTATCAAATATCAAGAGCAACAAGGACTACTTTGGTAATATTGTTTCATTTCCTTTCATTAGTTATTTGCTCTTGATGTGATGTTGAATATGGAGTAGGTTTATTGATGCATTTGTTCCTTATTTGCTTTCCATTTTCTACATACACAGATTTCATCATAATGCTATGAATAGGTTGAATTCATTAGTAAAATTTTGTAATGTACACTCAACTCTATTGATTCAAAAGCTATGCTTGTTAACACGTTTCCTTGTCATATTGTGAGAAAAGGGGATGTCATATGTTAATAGTAGTATTTTGGTAAATTGAATTATGGAATTTTAGGAATTTTAAACTTGGTGTATTGTAACTTAGACATATTTAAATTTAGTGCTTCAAACCATATAAAAACAACACTAAAAATGAGGAAGTTATGATTTGTCTAGTTTTAGATTGTTTTAGGCTTGCGTTGACTCAACCATGCACTTGATTTTAGATTTATGATCTTTGTCCATGCCTTTTAAGGTTGAAACTAGGTAAGTGAAGATGGATCCACTTTTAGTGGAAGACTTGGGGCAAAAAAAATAAGAAGGAATGAATTTTGGCAATATGGCTGATGAATTTATTAAAGATTTTTTGGATGAAATTAAAATCCATTATAAATTACAATGTCTAGTTTTAAAATATGTAATTTTCTTAGTGTTGAACATTTTTTCTATTTATTACTTATTTTTTAAACAAAAAGCCTAAAAATTCTGGGAAGGAATGAACTTTGGCAATATAGCCAATGATGATCTTATTTAAAGAATTTTTAGATGAAATTAAAACCCATTATATATGACCATGTCTAGTTTTAAAATATGTAATTTATTTTATTGTTGAACATATTTTTATATTTATTAATTATTTTTAAACAAAAAGCATCATAAACTTGAAATGACATATATTACTATATTTTTAATAACTTTTGATTTTGAATTTTTTAAAAAAAGTTTGTCTAAACAATATAGACATTATTCTCTACATGATGAAAAGTTTCATGTTACAATTATTTGAGGTCAAATTATTTTGGTCGTACACAAGAGGTTTTAAAAAAACACCTTAATCCTAGTAAAAAAATAATTTTTAAAAAATATTTATTAAAAAGTTACAAAAAAATATCGTGAACAAACTTTAGCATCATATACATATTTTCACAAAAAGATTTTGAAAAATACTTTCATTTACTACTTATTTTGTTGGCCATACACATGCATGCTTTGCCCTTCAACACACTTCTTTAAAATTGTCACTTGTTTACATCCTATACAAAACCAACTTTTATCATCTGAGTATTAGAATAAATTAAATATTTGAAAACTAGAAATAAAACCCTACATTTCATAATTGTACACCATGTTAATATTCTATGTGTAAGTGCTTCAAATGTTTACTCCAACTATGACAAACTTTGATTTTTAGGAAAAATGCTTCCAATTTTTGGCCAAAAAGTGGACCCAACTTCTTTCACTTACCCAAGTTAGTTCTAGTTATCAAATTTGATTTTTTGTAGAGGATCCCTTTTCTATCTTCAATGTCAAATTTGGGGTCAATCAGAATCCCATTGTTCAAAACGAGCATGGTATAGTATTCAGGATCACCAATTTTGCTACGGGCAAACTTATGGGCAAGCCTTAATGCTAGAGGTGATCTCAATATTTCTAGGGTGTTCCCAAGGTCTCCAAGGGAGTTCTTGTACTGCTAGAAGGGGCATTTCTAATCAAAAGTAGCAAACTTGTAATAGTGAATAGTAAATCATTTTAAAAAAAGTTTCCTAAAGAAAGGTTTACCTTTGGGGTTTGCCTTGTCTTCCTATCAACTTGGATTGATGGTGTTTCATGTCCTTTATCACTTATTGATCATTTTGTGTTGTAAGGTGTGCCTTGTGAGGAAACAGATGGTCTCTTGTTATACTAGGTTGAGACATTCTCCCTACTATGTAACCTTCCAAGTAGGTGTTCCTTATGGTTTGTTAGATGTTCCTCTATCATTTATGATATGAAAAGAATGTCTTGGATAATATTGTAGGATGAAATGATGCTCAAGTTTCCATGAGACTAGGAAATAGAGGCCCATTCTCATTCATTTCTTAATTATTTGTGAGAGATAGGGTTAGTAGTCAAGTACCCTATCACCATTGTTAGAGGAAAATATACCTTCTTCTATGGTCTATCATGAGGTCGTATTGAAATAATGTTGAGTCTTCTACTTATGTAGTCATATTGTGTGCATTGACAACACATTCTACAAGTGTTGTTGTGTTGTGTCATAGAAACTATTATGTGATTGTGCATTGTAACACATTTGTGTTACAATTGTATTACAAAAAAAATGTTCATCCATTCATTAACCACTAATGTCTTGGGTGAAAGATTGGGGCATTACATAGAGGAAGGGGGATTGACAAAAAGTAAAAGTAAAAACGAGTATTGAAAAGATCTAAAGGTTCAAGAAAACAAAATTAAGAAGCACAAATCAAAATTAAAAAAAATTAAAAATTCAAAGAAAGAAAGTAAAAGTAAAAGTGATTTAGAAAAGAAAATAAACTTTATGGAGTCCAAATAAATTCTTTATTGACCACAATCATTGTAAATAGATCCTCTTGATTGAGATTCCCATTTTCCCTAGTTTGACCTATTGGCCATCTTAGATCTAAGTCTAGGGCAAGCTTGTGAGTTTGGGATGTCTATTTCCATTTTTAGATCTTGCATGGACTAAGATCGATCTCATATTCACCATTGCATTCCCACCACTATTCTTTCCCTTAGATCATTTGTCTTCCCACATCTTTGAAGTCTAGGGCTATTACTCAACTTGTCTTTAGTAGGCTTTGCATTAGTATATACATAGTCCTTGCATTGATTGTTACACATCATGCTTTTCCACTGCATTCATGACTACCTTATCCTTTGTATTCACATAGAAGAAATAAGAAGGTTTGGGGTCTACCCAAACCTCCTTGTGGTCTTGGTACATAAGTGAAGGCTGGCATTTTTGGATATATATGTCATTGATTGGCTTGATTATTTAGCAACTTCTTGTCTTTCATTGGTAGACACTTAGTTCTTGGTCTCGTAGTTTTATTCTTGCTCTTGAAAGTGGATTCCACTTGGGGAAAGACATTTTACTTTGGAGACCTTGTGCTTCCTCCTCTCTCATTTGGGTTCTTGCTTTGGAGGGATCCTCCTTTTTTGGCATTAGTTATCTTTCTATTTCTAGTTAGCTCATTAATTTTTTCTTTCTTTCACATAGCATTGTCTTTCCTCTAAGAGTAATCATTGTTGCCCCTTTTCTTTTCTTCAATAGTTATATTCACTTTTCACATTTTCCTTTCTTCTTATTTGTCATAACAAAAAGACAAATTGGATGATGAATTTTTGGAACAATGATGATCTAATGGATGAGCCACATCTACAATTATAAAGGTGGTACCTAAGAAGAAGTTTGTTCAATGATTTATTAGTCACTATAATGTATATCTATATATAGGCATGGATTAGTTTTTACTCTTTATTCTTTTTATTTTCCTATTTGATTCTATGCCTTGACCCTTTTGCTTATGCCTTGTTTGTGGTGTCTTTCATACTCATTTCATCTTCTATATTTATTTTACATGATTATGCACCCCCACTTAGGGGGCATATTTTAGGTTTCCCCTTTATTACTTGCTCATGCTTTACTTAATTTTTCTTTTACCTTTGTTTTCTTTTCCCACTTGGGTTACTCACTTCTTTTCCTTAAACTTTACCCCTTGTTATATTTACATTTCCTTTGTTCTTTTATTTTATTGTTTCTTGCCCTACATGTTATGCTTATGCTTATGGCCTAGTGATCTTATATTGTATATCATGCTTCTTTAAGCTTACACATTTGATCTTATATTATTATATCATGCTTGCCAATGCTCCTTTGATACATCATGCTATACATTGACTTCATATTGTCATATCATGCTTATTAGAGCATATCCTTTGATCTTACGTTGATATATTTCACTTTGTAGAGATTCCACATTGATCCTATATTGATACATCCCACTTCCTACAGTTACTTGTTGCACTTCCTTTACATATATTATACTTTTAGAGCTTTATAGTTTGGTCCTACATTGCCATATCATGTTCCTAGAGGTAGGTCCTTACTTTGGGAGACCTAACATCTTCCCCCCTTACACATAGAGCTTACATTGGCACATCTTTATGATGTGGGTCAACATGCTTTTCTCTTTGCACATATTATGAGTTCATTGCCATATCCTTATACTTGTGGACACCATACCTTCCCCCACCTTATGTGTTTATACTACCATATTTTTAGCACTTACACCTTTACATTAAGGGACTTCATGCCCGCCCTTTCTATATGTTGCACCTTCATGGATACATATTTATATTGGGACATCATGCCTCCATCTTTTAAATATTGAGTTTACTATTGTTATATTGTTTTGGCTTCATGTGATTGTTTTAGCTTCATACCTCTATTTTGGCTTCAATCCCTTGTTTTGGCTTCACACCCTTGTTTTAGATTCTTGCCATGGTTCCTTATGTACTTATATGAATGGTTTTGGCCATTGATGACCACATTACCATTTTACATTGCCCATGTTGGGGGAAACCTTACTTCATATCATCACCATCCCACATGTGCTTACCATGCCTTATCATTATATGTTTTGCACATGCCTATTACATGATTAATTTATTATTACTATTACTTTACATGATTCTATACACTTAAATACTTATCTACATATTACATTTATTTTCATGTATGATTTTCCCCCTCCTTTAATCCAATGCATCTTAGGGATACAACCAATTGAAGGGCACATATATTATCACTAACATTTCTATGGTTGTTTTTAGCTAGTGATAGTTGCTATAGGGACTCATTATATGACCAAATGGAGCATAATCACATGACATGCCTTGTGCTTCATGTTCCATCCCATCCCATGGATTCCATGTAAAACACACCATTTTCATTTTTCAAACAAGCAAAATCTTTCTAAATTTCACTCATTTCCTATTGTTCCTATTTCTTGGATAGTTGGAAGATTCCTCTTTTGTATCAAATTTTCATTTGTGAGATAGAAACTACTCACGGTACATTTTTCTCTATTTTGCAAGTATCATGGAGAGCGCATATTGAATGCCACACTTATATGGTCACATCTTGTAAATCCCATTACTTTATATGGATACCCCTACATATCCTTTGACATTTGAATATTTACTTTGCATGCATGTTTGTGTATGCTATGTACTTTGAGATGCATGATCATTTTATGATTCACATGAACCTCAAAGTGGGGTTAAAATGTAATGGTCAAATTTGCATACCCATGTTATTTTCCATTTAGTTTTGCATATTGAGGAAAATGCCTTGATACATGTACATGTATCAACAAATGTGGTATCTTGTGTGAAGTTGGGCTCATTCCCCTAGCCTTTATCTATCTATATACACACATATCCCTATGCACTTAGTCCCCACCATATCCTTACATGCACACACTCCTATACATTCACCTTATCCAAACATTTATCACATTCACCTATGCACCTACTTCCATATAGTCATTAGCCTCTCGAATTTGATTGTTCACCCACCTTGAGACATTCATGTAGTCATAGACTTGTCCCCTTCCTTTTCAAAATTTAAATTAAAATTTGGCCAATTGGACCCATTCAATTTCCCACCTTGAGTTGACTAAACACATGTTTGATACAATTTGATGTTATGTGCTTGTATTTAATGACATTCAATGCATTCATTCTCATCATCAAGTATGTATATATGAACTCAACTATTCTCTCTCATCCTAGAGCATTGAAGGAGTAGATAAATAGTAACATATTTCAAATTGGTGCATTAAAAAGAGATGATTCTGTATTAGGGCCTTTGCTTGTTGTCTTCAATTTTTGTACACTTTCTAGGAGTTGATATAGGAGAGGTTGTCTCCTTGCAATGAAACAGCCCTTTAAGGAATTTTTAAATACTGCTAGTTCCCAAATCTTTATGAAGAGTAGAGTAGACAATCTTCCACTAGGCAAAAGACATTAGTGTACATAAAGATGAATTTGAACTCATAGAACTAGTCCATGATTGCAATTTCATCCTAGACTTACAAACTTGTCCCTTGACATGGCATAGATCCAACAAAGACTATAATGCATTATTTTCTAAGTACATTCAACTGTGATATTAGAATCTACTTCATTAACATTCATTCTTTGGTCATTGAATTAAGTACCACCCACCTTTGTGGTTACTTTCCTAATCTAGATGTTTCAAATTATCAATCCCGACTATAATTAGTTAATCCAAGATAATTGATGCTTAATTAGCCTAGGTTAACCATAAGGAATGTCTATTTTCCTTCACACAAATCTAGTAATCAGGTGCACAATTGGTAGTTGTTGTTTGAAGCCAATAGGTAACTTGTTACCATATCTAGTAACAAGGTAAATGAATAATCGATCTTGTTTAATGCAATAAACAATATGTTACTATATCTACTAATTTTTAAATGAATAAATGGTAACACTATACATCTATACTAATCTTCTTTGATCCAATAAACAACTTGATAATTGATCTTCTTTCATCCAAATGTAATAGTGAGAGTTGACATCCATGCACTTTCCCCTTGTACTTTCATTCCCTCTTTAACTAGGTTATCCTTATGCATTGACTAGTGTGCAAGATGGCATATTTTTTTGTAGAAGTTGGCAAATAATTGTATCCTCGCCGTATCCCAAGAGTCTAGACTCACTTGCTAAAACTACCTTTCACTTCCCTGGTTCATATCCATGAGTGCAAAATTGACCCAGGTCATTTCCATGCTTGTATATCTAAACCTTAAACTTTTAAATTATTCAAATTACAAAATTTTAATCTTGTTGCACTTATATTAGCCATTTTTAGCTAAGTAAAGTGCATATTACTTCAAATTGCATGTTAGGGTGGTGTATTTAAGGACTAACCTTATTTCATTTAAATCATCTAGGAGAATCTAGGAATCTATTAAGCACATCTAGAAATCAACTGCAAAAGGACAAAAAGTGTTACATCAACATCCTAGTAGCATATTGCATCACTCCCTGCCATCTTGGATCCTTATTCATTGCCATTGAATTGGCTTATCCAAGGACTTACCAAAGGGGAATAAATCCTTGTCTAGCAAGTACCCAAATGATGTTTACAAGAGGCATTATATGTTCCCTTACACCACTAGTAAACAACTTGTTATCATATCTAGTAACCGAGTATACAAATAACAATCAAGTTTACAAATAATCAAACTTCTTTCTTTGATTTGGTAAACAAACCGTTACCATATCTAACTATCAAATATACAAAATGATAACCGAAGCTTATTACCATATTTAATAATCACGTGCAGAGTAATCAAATTTCTTTCAATAATAATTAAAAATTGAGGTACACAATCCCGTCTTCTTCCCTTATAATAGCGACCTAAAAAATTTATAATGGACCATCAACCAACTACGTATGTCTTCATTCACATAGCCGTAGAAAATCCTCATCACTTTATGAGCGATTCCGTCCTACATACAAACAAGGGGAGGGGTTATCCGCAGATAAAATTAATGTATATTTACAGTATTCCCGTGACAAACACGGGTTAAAGAGGAGACAGATGAAGATTTGTCGGCTTGTTGAGAATATATTAAGAGGATGAGATAAGGATAAGGGGGAAAAAAGGAAGCAAATGCAAAACGACAGAATGAACATTCTTTGGGCGGCGTTATCCACTCGCTATAGGCGGAGGAGCCATGTTCTGTTTTGTTCTATTCTTGAAGATGAGAAGGCTACAAAATCTTAAAAAGCAATTGAAAGCAAAGGGTGGAAGAATAGGAACCTCTAAGTTGTTGCCTTCATCACTTTTGGGTTCCATTTAGACCGGTAATAGTCCCCTTGATGACTAGACTTGTATGTGACTCTTTCTTTATGCTTAGAATCTTAGTAATCCCTGAGGCATCACCACTAGTGTTCATTTACCCACAATCCAAAGCTGATGTCATACAAAAAGTCACACATGGGAATTTATACTACCTAGGCACAACTACGTTCATAAGAATAAAGTGCTTGGTTGTGGTAGAGGGATGGCTAAGGTGATCCATCGGCTTTAGTGGGGTCCTTACTTTTTACATTGTCCTAGACAATTAATAAATAAAAATGTAAGTTTTACAATTAAAAAATGTTATTTAAATGGTGAAAGAAATGTATGTATGTATGTGGCTTAGATTGTTCTAAATTTAATGATTAATCTATAAATGATATATTCTTGTGTGAACTTGGCTCATGACATCTTTATATCTTGATCTTATTGCTACTAATCCTCAAAGATTTAATCATAATCCCTAGATCCTCTATTTATCACCTTGGTTTAGATCCATAGGTGTGGACTTGACCCAAGTCACTTCTGCAATCGTGGATTTGAAATTCAAAATTTAGACTTACACCTTATCGACCCTTTCACTAGTCATGAGCCATCCTAGTGGATGTTTGTGTTAATTTGAGTACCATGTTGTTGTATTTAAAGACAGTCACTTATGCATTTTGAAATCATGTTGTAGATCATCTAGGAGCATGCTATTAAAAAGCATTGTTATAGAGTATTTATGAGAGCACATCATCCTAGGTCCATTGCATGCTTGCTTGATATCCTTGATCTTGGTTTATTATAATTGACTTAGTCCAACTAGGGGTCTGATTGAGAAGAACTTGACCCTTGTGATTCAACAAATTCTCCAATGGTGTTTATAAACATTGCAAATACTTAAGATTTTTCAAATATTAGAATTTGAGGGCAAACTCCAACACTCCACTTTCTACCATATCATTTAGTGAGTTATAGTTCTAGTGTGTACGTTAGATCATTTTTGCACTTGTAGAAATCAATTATGTAGGTGTAGATCTAAACCAAAGTGACACAATCAATTTGTAGAATCTGAGACACGTATCAAACAAGCCCTAAAATTCTAATATATTGGCGAATTGGTTCCTAGCATTTTCATCTTCACTATGTCATCTTCATAATCTAGCTAATTATCACATTTAAATTTATTTTATTTTTGCATTTAAATATAGTAATTTCAATTATTAGTCCCAACATTTTTTATCTAGGTTAATTGTTGGCTAATTGTGATCCAATTTTGGTTTGAGAATTAGAGGACAACTTTGCATGTAGGCAAAAGTTATGGAGTTATGCCAATGGAGGACAATGGTGTGTCCCACTTATGGGACATCCTGATTTTTATCTGAAATCACATATTTTTTATAAAAATTAATGATTTAAGCCTTGAGGGGTTCCATCTAAAGGGGTTTAATTGAAGGGTTCGATAAAACCCCATTAGATCAAATCCCCTTGGAAAGAACCCCCTAGTCTTAAATCAAACCCTCGATGGAGTCTCCTCCACACCTATCAAAATGTTGACAAAAACAAATTTTGCTTCACCTTTTGGGGGATCAAATGAAGTCATTTAGAAATTCTATTTTGTAAAAATGTAGCCCTTAGTATAAGCTTTCCAAAAAGTATGATTTTGAATATGTTTCATTTGATTTTATATTTATTTTCTATTTTCTAGTGAATGTAGGTTTTTCACCGAACATCAATGTCTCTTATTCCACACACGCGGAAAAATAAAAAAGTAGAGAAAAAATTCTGAAAAATATTTGTGCACTAGGTATTGATGTCCTTGTTTCACCAAAAAAATTGAATTTCGATAGATACACAAGTTATGCTTGACGACACACCCCTATGTCCAAATTATAGTTACCCTGACTTAAAAAAATCATTTAAAAAAATATGTAACCAAAAATTATGAAAAAATATCCATGCACTAGATATTGATGTTAAAAATCTAAATTTAAAAAAAAAATAGAATTTTATCCTTTCTAGAAAAAAAGCTATGTTGGACGACATAAACGTTACTTTCTGAAAATGTTGTTTACTATTAAAAACTAGCTATTAAAAGAGACGTTGAAAGATTCATGATTTATTTAAAATAAAAATAAACAAATATTTAGAATCTACACACAAATCACCACAAATCACTAGTTTGCATCATCTCCAAATTCTTAATGGTTTAGCTGCTATAGGTCTCATAAAGTGAAGATTTAGTTTAAAATGTTGATATCAATGTCCGTCTTAGCCAAAAAGTGGGATTCATTATTGTGGGATTACCCCTGAACATTGAGAAACTTACTACTCAGACATTAAAGGTTGATTTACATTGTGCATCTCAAACTTCAAGGTCTAATGCTTATTTTGAAACATGCTCTTTATAGCTAGAATACAAAATGACTAGGATCACATATTGCATTTTAGAGTTTGATTTGCATCCTACATTTCAGACTTCAGCTCCCAACTTGCAACTAATACTCTGCAATTTTTTATGGTCAGTATGAACAAAAACTAACTTGCATTTTGAAATTTGGGGTCTGAAATGCAGTATTCAACCTATACTTTTTTATGCTAAGGCCAAAATCCTCTTCCCTATAACTTAAACTTTGGGGTTCGATGAGTAGCATGCAACTATGTAGACATTTACAAGACAGGGACAAGCTTATCTTTTTCAATCGTTAGGGCATAACTCCCTCGTTTGCATGTTGTACAAAAATGGTCTAGACCAAGCAAGGGATTCTCAAAGCTATGGGAAATGGACCAAACCTAATGTTAAACTTTCCTTCCCAATGAATAACCCATGCAAGAAAGTGACAAAGCTCTCAATGAAGACAACCATTAAAGATGATAGAAACATAGCTAAACACCATAGCACCATACATACAAGCAAGAAGAGAAGTTAGTTCCTAATAAGGATATGACAAGAGACATGAGAAAGCATACTTATTAACCCACATACTCTAACTCAAGCCAACATGAGAATCTCATAAAAATAACCATACATAATCTGACTTCAAAGTTGGGTACATCATAATAAATATTAAAACTTACATCACCTCCAACGATGGAATATAGTACAATACACTACTACCCATAACAATTATACAATTTACATATAAGGACATCAAAGTTCCTGATATTATATATTTTCTACAAAGCATGAAAAGAACATACCCATAAGGAGAGATAATGAATAATCCTTGCATGCTCTCCAAGATGCTCCAAGCAATCCATGAGTCCCCAATAGTGGTTCAATGCCACCCAACTATGTGGAACACTTAGGCCCACCCATCTAAATTGGGAAACAACTAACTTGGGTAGTCTAACACACTCATACCAAACATGGGGTTGGACAAACACACAATCTTCACATCACAAACACAGGTTCACCAAGCAAGCATACATGAGAAGTACATAACTACCATTTGATGCATACACATGCCAAATACATGATTGCACTTTACACCAAGCAAATACATAGTAGGATATAAACCAACAACATCAATGCATGCACATGAAAACATCACACAAGGCACAAGATACATATACACACAAGATTGGGAAGAACAAACCAATCAAACATATGCAAGAGATCACAAGAACCCATTGGATGTGTAATCTAAGGTACAAAAAGGAAGAGAGCATTGTCCTAAGTACTAGCAATGGATTGCCATCGTGAGTATCTACCATGTGAAGGTTGAGGAACATGCCCCATCCCATGGAGGTTCCCAATGACATAAGTATCATAATGCAAGTCCATCACAAGATCCATGGTCTTGGAAATGCTATCCCATCCTACTTTTCCTTCGCGGTCTTTTCCACATATCCTTTTGGGCATACAGAAGTGTCTCATGGACTATCTTTATTTAGTGTTTACATGTGTAATGTCTCATTCATTGTAATAATCTTATATTAACCTCTCATTGGGTCAACCTTGCTCAACATACAAGCAGATGGGTGAGAGAGTCCATTCCATTCTTAGGTCCTCAACTCCTATGGATTCATAATAAAAGAACATAAAAATGTAACATAAAGAATGAGATCCAACCAAGGCACACACATAATCCACTTGATTTTCCCACCCATTTCTATAATAATCCATATTCCCACATAATGCATTACATGTGCAAATGCAACATTCCTTTTTCATAAACAAAGCACATGTACTTTTTTTACAACTTCAAGGTTCAATGCAAAATTTTCCAAAATATGGAACAACAAATTTCAAGAATACAAGCGTACCTTTTTTGTGTCAAGACATGGAAAACACACTTTTCCAAACACATAAATTTTGAGGAAAATTTGCCATAGTTTCAACATAAAATGCAAAATTCTAAAACAAATAAAATGCACTTCATTGAATTGATTCCCATCAATCCAACAATCCACCCCCATAATCTTCCTACAAAAAGGAAAGCCAATGCATCCACTTAAGGTGGGCATGTTGGATTGACTAAAAACTCCCATGCCCAAGTAATGTAAAGGAGGAAGCAAAATCAAGGGAAAACACTACTGTCTAAAAAAGCTCACACCCAACAACATAGAATCCTCATTTTCCCATGCCCAAGAGAGGAAGAAAGGAACAAAAACAAGAAAACAAGAAAAAATGTTGTCCCCCAAAAATTTCCAATACCTTAAATGGGATTTTCCCATTATTTTATTCAAAATTTTATTTCATTTCCTTTCTGATTTCCCCCAAAAAGTAACAACACATGATTTTATTAAAATATTTTTTGCAAAATTTTGATAATACATTATTATTGCAATTAAATAATTCGATGCCAAAGATAAGGAAAACATTGAATTTTTTAGTAATAAAATAATACAACTTTTCGATAAACATAGGTTTCATTAAATCACATGTTATTAAAATATATTGTGAGACTACATAAACCATTACTAAATCAATTACCAACACAAAATAAATTATGAAAAATAATTAAATAAATTTAATCACAGAAGTCAAGCAAACTTATGGAAAATGATTAAATAAAATAGTTCATAGGAGTCGAACAATTATAAGAAAACATGCAAACATATTTATGGGTTACCACATGACTCAAAAATCTTTAATTAAATGATATAGATTTAGGCTCATAGGTCCACACAAGACACATATTGTAGCTTGACTTTGAGCAAGACAAGAAAAGATAAAACACAACACATTTACCCAAGCTAACTATCTCTAACTAATTACCATTAGGGATAACCCGTGCTTGCACACTCAAGGAAAACATTAGGCATACTTGTCTAATACAAAGCACATTACAAATATCCATCAATGAGATAATATCATCTACTAAAAACTATCTAACACTAGCATGGTTCAAATATATAGATGCGTAATTAATAGTCACAATGCTAAACTCAAAAGCCATAAGCTAAGTCACATGTCAAAAAGACAACAATGAAGCTAGAAATTGTCGAGCCCAAGCATAAACAAGCCCACACATGTACATACATCTAGGAACATGATTCGTACACCTTTATGGAAATCTACAAGAACATCATCAGTAAGTACAATAGCAATACTCAAAACACATCTCAAGTCTAAACACTTATAGATAAAAATCTAAAATACAAAACCTCATGTTGATCATGATGTTAGTCATAAACAAACATAGAATAAAAGTACACATTAACCTTTATTCATCTTGAAAGATGTAATGAATTCAGAGAATTCATGATCCCAAGTCTTCGGTGATTAGGTCTTAATCTTCTGACGTTACTCAGAGGTTGATGTGTGTTGCTGTTTCCATTTTGGGGCCTTATGTAGATCTCATCTGTAAGAAAATGTTTCCTGTAATGATGTTGCATAGATAGTTATTTCATATAAGATCTGCTTCCAATAGTGTGTCTATCTTTGCATGATATTTATCCTTCTGACATGCTTTAACCTCAAATATGTTGAATATGTTCAGTTATCTACGAGATGTCTGCATATTTGTTATTATTTGCGTAAGATTGTTAATTATTTTGCAATTATGATGATGAAATGCTATGAAATTGAAAGAAATACTTCAATTTAATGTTGAACCTTCAGTCATTGAGCCACATACACATCAGATACAGTCATGAAGAGAAGAAATCAAACCATATGTTCACCAGGACATTCTACAGCTAGATACAGTCGATACTAACTTCAAAGGAAAGGTATGAAAGCAACACATGTAAGTAGATATGCACTCCAAGGGACACAGCAAATCACAACATGTACCAAGAATTCATACACTGATTAATCAAGATTTATTATGGATTGTAATCAAAACAGTCTTCTCATTCATTAAGTATGCAAGAACATATATGTATACAACAACTTTGAAATGAGCCCTGAATATTTCAGCAAATAGATTTCAATTAAGTTTTGAATGTTCAAAATGAGGCCTCCATGCACCTTTTATAGAATAAGATGAGGGAGTCGTTACAAAATGATCTACGATCAGGATTTATCTATTAGGATCTATGGTAGAAATTCTCCTTTGACTTTGTCAACTTCTTCCACGTGGCACAGGTTGCCAGCTGTCAACCATCTAGGTAACTTATATTTTTCTAAGTACCTAATGTATGTATTCCCTTTATGTTGTATCTTCATCAAGTTCTTCATCATCATCATGATGTTTCATCGCTCTCAATATCCTCCTGATGACTATCTCTTCTTATATGGACCTGCATGGATGTCCTGATATTTTCATATGCTAGCACAATCTTTTCCAATTCTCCACCATCTTGAGTTCTTGCCTTAGTGATGGCATGTTTATGTACCTGATATTTGCTCCGAAGGGACTCAAATTTGCTTCTCCTGCTGCTGGATGTTTCATTATAATCCTCCACCCTGACCTTTATTCTCATTAATTTATCCAGTACTTCTTTTATCAAGTGGTTCAAAGGATCCTCAGCTACTAGCTAGAAGTTACTATGTAGAGCTTTAATTGCAAACTCTTCATCCTGATTTTCAATCTTCCCTTCTACTTTCCCTTCTAAGGTCTCCAGGACCTCTGCTTCATAAGACATCATATCATGCAGCTTCATGCTGATGTTTCGTAGTTTACCGTTGCATCTCTTCAGCACATCACATTCAAATCAGATGTCTTTGTACCATATTTCAATCAATATGGCTGTATTATTATTTAGTACTTGATTATTTATTAAAACATGATGATCAATCCTCTTTATTTCATCCAATGTATCTGAGGCTTTCTCCAATCGAAATGACCTCCTCTGGATCTCCATCTACAATTTATCTACCTTTTTTCTTGGAGGTGCCTAAAGAATTCCACCTCTTCAGGGAAGCCTTTACTACTTCTTCAGCTCCATCGAGCACGGATGACATCCATTTCAACATTATTACTAATTCATGTCTCATTAGGTTCAACTTGTTGACCTCCTCCTGGGAAATTGCAGTCAATGGGACTGCTCTATCACTTGATGTATCATCAGGGTTAATTAACCCCTTTATATATGCATGCAACTGAGCAATGGGCTCCTTATGTTGCTTATTCTTCTCTTTTTCTCTCTTCACCCTTTGGGTTAATGAATCAATTATATCTTTACCTTCCTGGCCTTCCTAATCCTCATTGGCAAATCCTAAATCTACTGTAGTAATCTGGAATTCGTCCAGAGTGATCTTGCCCTTTTCTTTATCAGCTGTAGGAAGTGTTATTTGGGTAGTTCTCCTGCCTGTATCAAGATCCCTTCTTATGGCAGAAGTTATTCTAGCCTTCCTCTTAGGCTTTATGAGTGTTTCTAAAAATAATGTGGACACATCAAATTCTTGTACTTCTAAATTAGATTATGTACTTATCTCTTTTTCAAGCCAAGGAGGGATTTGGTTTCCAGATCCTGGCTGTCCTCCATCCTGATCATGCTCACCTTGATCTCCGGTATCCACCATCATGTTCAATGGGGAGGGTGATTTTCCTATCTCTTCCTCATGATGCTCCTCATGAGGGTGATCTTTGGGTATATCCTCCTGTTGGAGAATTTCCTTTTCTGGAGGGTGATCCTGCTGATCATCTGCATGTTTATCATGATCCTGATCTTTTACTTCCTCCATGGGTATTTCATCCACTTTAATAATTTCCTCTTCTTGAGGTATGTTAGTATCTGTGGATGTTATTTTATCTATCTTAGGCTCTTCTACCTGATCTGCAACTATAATCTGCTCTGTACTTGTGGTCATTACCTCTTGAACCTTGCGATCATCAGGACCTGATATTTCTTTATCTTCTTTGTCCTTTGGTGGGACTTCTATTACTTTGGGCTCAGTTGATGCATTCTGCTATTGCTGACCCATACCTGGAGCTTTGCTCTGCACTTCTTTCTGTTTAAGTTCTTCAATATTCTCTGTTCCTTCAGGTGTGCCTGCTATATCTTTAGGATTTACATCCTCTACATATGTCAAGTCTATTGTTGCAGGACTTGTCACCTGAGCAACTAAAGCATCCAGCCCTATTTACTGTGCAATGTTCTCTGGGCTCTTTTCTCTTTCTGATTCCACTTGCTTCATCTCCTCTAATACTTCCTGGACTGATGGGGTTCCATGTGGAGTTATCCTGGTGCCAGCAGCAAGGGATTCCATTCTTTGTGAAGCTACATCCTTCACTACCTCATCATCAGATAGGTCAATTGTCTCATCTAATGATACTAGACCACTTTGAGTTGCTCTAGAGGCTTCTTTCATCTGTTCCTCTGCTTGTTCAGTTTTAAATTTTACAATGGTGGGAAGTGGAACGTTATGCTACAATTCTTTATTGAATACTTCTCCACCTGCCCCTTTTAGCATTATAGGGGTTTGTTTTATCTCACCTCTCATTGAAGTTCTTGGTTTCTTAGGTGTAGTGGCTACCACCTGAGGTGCTTTTCTCTTCCTAGTGAATGATATAGGGCCTTCCTCTTCTTCAGGCTCCTCCTCTAGAGGGATATCTTCATGTATATTCTTCTGTGATGTTTGACCCTCCTCATATGTATCAGTAGGTTGTGCAGCTGGCCCCTGTATCTTTTTAGTTTTTTGTTTATCTGTAGGAGGCTGTGCTGATGATGTTGATGCATCTTCAGCTGGCATTATCACTCTTTCAATTATCACTCCTTTTGGTTCAGCATCAATTTTCTTACCTCTTAGAGGTCTTTTGCTTTTCTCAAGAGGTGGTACTCTCTCTCTCCTTTAGTCTTTCTCTTCTCAATGAAGAAATCATCATATTCATCTTCAGGAATATCTTGTCTCTTCTTATTATTATCAATAGTAAAGGCTACACCCTTCTTCTTCAATACATCAACCTGTTCATTCACCCAATTTTGGGTTAATTGTATGATCTTGCCTGTAAACCAATCTAAGGAGATGTCCTCCTGTATGGTGAGATCTGGTGCAGAGATAGTATCATTATATATCTTTTTCTCTTCATATTCATCAGCCATAATCTTTCCATCATCCTTCTTCAATTGTGTTGGGATGGAGATGCAATCAAATGTCTTGATCTGATTGAGCATCAGCCTTTGATATCTTCTTCTTCTGGCTTCAGCTTCATCTTCACAATCTGCCTAGAAGTCTTCAAGATGTCTTCTATGGATGGGCTTCCCCATGATCTTCTGCATCCTTCCATATGGATCATATGATCTTGTCAATGGAAAATGCTGGAAATTCATCATTGTTAGACTAGCTATGGCCTTCTTTATATTCTCAGAATCTGGGCACATATACCAGCCCATTGTAACTGGAAACAATACTGGTGGAAGCTTGTTATTAGCCTTATAAGCATTCAGTATTGTGAAAATTTGTCTTAAAAATTCCATTAAAACCACTGCATCTGTAGGGTACCTTGGGAGCATGAGAGGCTCCCCCTCAAAACCTTCAATCCTGATGTAAGAGAAAGTTGCAAATTGAATAAACCAGGCTCCATGCCTGTATATTACTTCCTGAGCTTCCATGCCCAGTCTTTTAGTTCTATCCTCCTCCATTGTTCTCACTAGATGCATAGAAAATGCATCATTCACCAGTTTATAATCTTGGAGGTAATTCACTCTTTGTAGCTGGGGATGATGATCCCATATGTGTGCATCATTTGTGGTGCCACCAATTCTCCCAACAGTAGTCAATTCATCAAATGTACCCTTGTAGGCACATGAATAAACTATGTATGAGGTCATATAGAAGGAGCAATCTGGACCTCCTAGGTTTATCAGCTGCTCATCTAGAGCATCACTTATCATCTTGTCCCACATTGGCTTATTGTCTGTGTAAAGGCACATCAGGATGACTGCATACATCCAGTCTTTAAAACTTCTAGCATCAAGCTAGCCTGTCACTCTGCTAAGCACGCCTATCATTTACTGGTATTCATCATCAAAGTCAAATTTATATAAGTGTACTGGAAGCTTAGCTGCTGTAGGATAGGGACTATTCTTCGCCCTCCAGTAATACATTTTCTTCCTGGCAGCTTTCTTGTTAATTTCATAGTCTACTTCCGACTTCTTCAAATCTACGTTGGCAACCTTCTTGCCCAATGGCAGAATGAATGTGGCAGCAATACCCTTGATAGACAGATCAGAATATACTCTGCCATGCTTCTCTACCCTCCTTGTTTGTGGGTTATAGTTCCTTGCACATTCAATGACCAGCTCAGGAGTTTCCATAGAATAAGGAAAACCAGCTGCATTCCACATTCCAGATACAAAGACTGCATCCAGCAAGGTGTTGTTGCACTTTTCATCTCTCATTTTAGCTAACCATGTAGCTAGATCTGTATTTCCTTGGTGCGTGTCTGTTATGGCACCGTATTTAAACTGAACACCCTCAAGTTGACCAAACATCAGTTTGAGAAACTTTGCCTCTGACTTAGCCAACCATTTGTCTGCCATAGATGCCTGCAATCAACAAGACTAGTCTTACAATTGATATCTTACCAGCATGCATATTTATTATATCTTCATTATTCATCATGCATATTATACTCTTTCAATATCTCTTTTATCTCGATATGCATAATTCAGAACTTCAAACCAGTAAACCATGATACCTGGATATGCAGAACATAACAACAAGATGGTTTCAATTACTCACCTGATGCGCTTATCCTTTTGATTATGCTGATAACTGTGTGAAAGGAATTCAAATACCCACAATGCTCACGTGTTTTGTCCTATTGCAAGCCGTACGCATCTACAGGGAACAGTATGAGGGTTTGAAAGTTCAGAGCTTTGTAAAAATTCATTTTTATCGCAAGGTAGGTGTAAAATGAGCCTGTAAATTCGCTTTTATCCTCCTCTTTAAGGCAAATTAGGGCAAATTAATTGAAACAGCTAATTTTCTTGTACAAAACCTCTGGATCTCGCCAAGTGTATAAATTGCATTTGTAATCGGCGGGAACCAGCTACCGCATTTATGGCATTTACTGTCATGGTAACAAAAGGAGTAGGATGATTTTTGAATATCGGGTGATATTCTGAATATCGGGTGATATTTTGAATATCAGGTGATATTTTGAATATCGAGTGATATTCATAATATGACCCCCCATGTATAATATGATCATTTGCTCTTGAGTGGGAAAGCCTATGTCGAAACATCGGGTGATGTTTAAATGTCAAGTGATGTTCACGTATGATGATCCCCTGGACTAAAATGACCTCCTTTCGGAATATCATGATGACGTCATCAGGATATTGGTCTAGTTCATCGTTGTGGCATTATGACGTCATTGTCATGTTATGTAGGAAGGGTCAGGTTTGAAAATATACCTCCGCAAGGTAAAAAGGATGATGATGTCATCGTCATGTTTATTCTTCATCTATCAGGTTTGGATGACATCATCAGGATGTTGGCTTAGGGTAATATTTTGCGACAGGATGATATTCAAATATCAGGATGATTTTCAAATATCGGGTGATATTCAAAAATATGATGCTTGCAAAATATATGATGCTGTTTGACGGTTAGATACCTCTATCACCTAAAATTGACGTCCGGATGTTTGAAGAAAATGATTTATCAGGTGATAAAATTGGATCAGGGTGATCTTTCGTAATATGACTGATGTTGAGAAATATGATCCTCCCCTCGGAATATTAGGTTTGACCAAGACTTTGACTCACCATAACTCTCGTTCTCTAAGGAATATCAGGGTGATTCAAAAGGCAAACCTGCATAGAATTTTGTACTCTTTCCAACCATGAGGTTACTGATATGAAATAAGAAATTTGACAAATTTACCTCATGATGATGACATACCTGGTTCCCCTTATGCAGGATCATCTGCATTGACCTACTTTTACTAGACCGCCAGCAAGCAGAAAACACAAGCCAAGCCAAACAAAAAGTTGGGTCCCTATTTTTTATCAAGTCAAAATGGGGCATGTTGTGTAACCACACAACACCTCATCAACAATGTACATCAATGGAAATACAAAGCATCACATATAGAGAATAAACATATATAATCACAAACATAAGTATCTAGGGTCCACAATTAGAACACCTCAATATAAAATAAAATATACTAAATCAAATAACATGCAAGGCACATATGTTAGTGGGCATTACATCTATAGACGCCTGAAAATGACATGACCCCGCAAGCCACTTTCCTGCATCCTTGAACTACTAATTATCCCTTCCACCAATTAATTAAATAAAATTAAATTACTTAATTAAATTATCCTAAGCCATCTATCTCTAGCCATTCATCCCAATTATTCACTTGCAATAAATTTATTTATTTAATTTATCACTATACCTTAGACATCATCCACAATTAATTAAATAAATATTCTAATATTTATTTGATTAATTTCCCTCATTCCCTAACCTAGATTAATTAAATAAAACATAGTTATTGATTAATCTTCCCTAGCCTATGACCTAAACCTAGCCTAATTAAATAAATAACATTATTTAATTAGCTACTATACTGTATCTAACCCCTAGACCCAAATTAATTAAATAAATCCTTATTTAATTAATTCAGACCTCCAAATAATCCCCTCAGTAATTTCCAACAACCACATTAATTAAGTTAAACGCTTAATTAATTAGCCTTAAACCCTCATTAACCCATCGCCCCACACCCTTTGAATAAAAATCAATTTTTATTCAAGGGGTCACATGACTCTTCCAACTCATCTTTCCTTTTCCATGTAAGAGCTCTTTTTAATAAAAATAGCTCACGCATGTCTTTGCTAAAAGCACACAAGTGTCACATGTCACCACATTCACCCATAAATCACAATTTTTTATTCCACCTTCTCCCATGGAAATTAATTTTTTATTCACTCATACGTCTCAATCCTCATTAATGAAAAGCCTTCCCAAGGTGAATTTAAAATTCAAAACTAATCACAACCCTCCATTTTTGTTGATTAAATCTTAGCCCTTCATCTCATCTCTTCATCTCCACCATTGGATTTCAACTTTAAATCTCCACCATTGATCTCAAATCCCCTCCAAAATGCCTATAAATACAAGCTCATCCTATTGTGATGTTCACAACATGCCCTATTTTACCCTTTAGCAAAATGAGGACCCTTGTTGTAGCTTTTGATTTTTGCTTGTGGTTTGGTCTTGCTTGGTGGAGAAGGGAAAATGTACTGGATGCTTGAAAAGCTTAGAAATTTAAAATACACAGTACAAGAGAAAAAGTGAGGGTACCAGTGAAATCTGCATGAAGATGGGTATGCTATTTACTTTTGAACTAACTTGAAGTTCCTTATCTTTTGTGAGATTTTCAACTTTTGTGAAAATACAGTGTTTAATTAAATTTGTATCTCATATACAAATTTCTTTGCATATTAAGATGCTTTGTGTGATGTCAGATCTTTTCGCTTTTGCATATGTATCTTAAATGTTTAAAATTACAAACATGCAAACTTGGACCCGATGGTGTTTCAAAGGTAAAGTAAATAAGTGTTTGGTTCTGTGATTGTATTTGTATATGGTATTGTATGTATAAACTCTTGCATGTGATATACAAATATTGAAATGTACATGGCCGGACCTGAAGAGAAAATGTGAAGAAATCTATAAATGAAGAGAAGTGCATATCCTTTGTATGAGTTGTTGTATGTATGATTGCATGTATTAAAAGTATAGAAATGAAAGGTGCATACACAGATTGAAAACAATAGAACGCTGGGCAGGTAATTATATTCATTATACGCAAAAAATTTATAGTTAGGGAAACTTAGCCCCTATCATTTAAACTTGCAAAATATTCACAAAATAGAGGATTTCACCTTCTATTTTTCTAATTACAGCTTACCAGAGCTAAGGGAGTCTGTAAAAAGCCCCAACCCTAACTAAGTTTGCAAATTATGCTACCTAGTCATTATTTTGCACCTGGTCTAATCCACGGGAGAGACAAAGGAAAATACACCGAGCAGTCACCCATTGACGGTGACGTCCTAGAGCCAAATTGGATAAATTCAGAAAGGGTAGTATTTCAATCATAGCACTAGGAATAGAAGCCAGTGCTAGCTCTGAGACACATGGAATGTCACCTCCAAGCTCAACCCCAATTATTACATCTAGGTCTGTAACACAATACTTTGCTCTAAAAATGTCTCTGAATAGTAGGAGTATCTCTATTTTGTTACCGCCGAGGTCCAAAAGGGATGCAAGAAACCATGAGGCTATGTCTGAGTTTACCTGATACTTGTCCTCATTGTTAAGAAAATCTTTACCTAGAACCATTTTAATTGCTTCTAATTCTAGTGGGTGGAGCCTAGGATCATCATGCTATATGATGAGCCTCCTCAGGCGTGAATCCGTAATAGAACCAAGGAAAGAAATTTGCCTTCTAGCGCCATGAAAATGAATAAGAGTCTCCATGATAGGCTGCCAGAATTCTGAGAATGAAATAAAATTGTTCATTATCGAGGCTATTAAATAGAGCCATAATTGATCAGCGAAATGATTCACTATTAATGAAACTCATGCGACCTCGTCACCCCAACACTAAAAAAATTAATTCGTGCGTGCCGAAGGTCAAATAAGGTTAAATGCTTAGATATGCTATTACTTTATCTCGATTTGAATCATGATTTTTTGAATCTAACATTTAATGTGGTAAAGTACAGTTGATCATAACAAAGGGTTAGGAATTTGAATAGTGCAGATATTTATATCTTGCATCTGTTTATGATGTACATGAAAGTATACATGATTGAACCTAAAAGAAATATACAATCAGGTTTATAAAAAGTCAAATTCAAAAGAAATGTCGTATTGTATCTACGCATGTATATGTTTTTGTATCTAAAGTGCAGGTACAATCCCAGATTTGAAAAGAGGTTAAAAGTAATTAAAGATGGTGGGACCCATAGGGGTGTTATCATAATGTGTGTCTTCGATATAGAAAATGGTCAATATACAAAATCGATATACAAAGGCAGACCTGAAAATAATTCAGGTTTGATTCAGGACAGGTAAGGTCTGTGTTTTTTTGTATGTAGGTAATTTTGCATTTGATATACAAACTGATGTACAAAACGAAAAAGTGCAATCCCAAAATTGAAATTGATGTCAATTTAGTTCACTACCGGTTGAAATCCGAATGTGTATGCATGTGGTTTTGTATTTGATATACAAAAAAATGAAGTGCGAAAGTTATAATGCAAAAAAAATGTATTTGTGGCACTTTAAGTGATGCATTTGTACCTAGGTTACAAAAAATAGGAAAGTATGTGGCTAACGAATACAAATTTGAAATAGGCATGTTGTGAACATGTGTAATAAGTTGTAATTAATTCTATTGAATGTAGTAAAACCTAGATTCAAAGGGGAAATAAAAGTGAATTTTGATTGTGTTTTTTCCCACTTACGATTGCATACAGTAGTAAATTTGCAGAGTTCATACAAAAGGAAAAGGTGAATAAACGCAAATAAAGAAAATTTGGAAAGTGAGCTCAACAACATTACAGGAAAATGGTAAAATGTGTATCAAGTCCAACGGTATAATAGTTAGGAAAGCGGATTCAGGTATGTACCTCAAACGATGTTGTAATTGGGTTGAATTTGAAGGGAGACTAGTTGTAGCTATTACGGTTGAAGAAAATGATGCAAACTAATTCGTATACTGTAATTAGTTGTAGAAAATGGATTTGAAGGTTATTTAATTCTATAGTAGATACAAAGGTGGATGATAAAAAAGAAAAGGTTGAAAAAGAAAAGGGATCGAGGAAAGAAGTGGTTAAGGAGGAGTTTTCGTTCCATAGAGGGTATTCATCTTTATTATATAGCATGGGAGGACTGGTAACTGACACAACTATCAGAGAATTTGATTCTGAAGACATATTGCAGAAAATTAGGGCACCAGAGGCCCCCTTGACCATGAAGAATATTTGGGAAACAAGATTATACAAGGTAGCAGGTTTTTCTTTGGAAATGGAGGCCAAAGACTTGGTGATAGAGTGCATAGACAAGTATGACATGGACACTAGATGAATAGTGCACAATGGTGTGGTAATTATAGATTTATCTACAGAGGGCATAGCTAGAACATTTGGCTTGGAGATTCAGGATCAGATGATGGATGTGGATCAAGATAAATATGCACTGGACTACAAAAATAATGAAATGGATTGCAAAATGGTAATCTTTTATGTCTAGTACCAACCAGAGAATAAACCAAAGGCTGCAGTGAGGGTACCTAAGAACTTGTAAAGAATTGATTTCACTGAAGAGGTATATATAATAATAACATTTCTAATCAGACTTGCTAGATTGAAAGATGCAGGAAAATTTGAGCCCTGGATGTTACTATCATCCAGTTCATAAGGGGAAAGACGGGACCAGTCAATTGGGCAAAGGCTATTAGTAATGTTATTCTAAAGCAAGTAATGGGATTTAGGAAGCATAGACATTTTTATATGTCTTCATATCTGGTTTACTCGTGTAGTGAACATACCACCATTGGCAGGAATTGAGAGGGTGGGCACTTTAGGAAATAATCTAGGCTAGAAGTTAGTGTATGATCATTACCCTGATCTTCAGGAGAAAAATGCAATGCAGAAATATGCAAGGGTTAATGATGTGTTTTACACTTATTTGGTGAGAATCTTGACAGAAGAGAAGGATAAAGGTTGTTAAAAGAGGCAATCAGTGCTATAAATTTGAATAGTACTTGGTACATCCAGTTTCCTACTTTCACATATATTAGAACTAAAGGTTTTGAAGGGAAAGCATTTAAATTACCAAGATATCCTCTTGATAAATTGGTTCTTGAATTCACTAGATAAATTGTGAATGTGTTTGGAATGTACAAGAAGTACGGTAAAGGAAATATAATATTCCCCTGGAGAATTGGTAGATAGTCATGCTTCAATGAAGATATAGCCCATGAATCATAGAAAGAGTTAAGGTATTATGGATTTAAAGAGTTTGAATTGGCAAGGCACTTTGATCCTTTTCAAAGGATCCAGAACTTTATCGATAAGAAATTCAGACACCAGGTTCACATTGAAGACTTTTGGTCTGATTGTGAAGATGAAAGAGAGGTAAGAAGGAGAGCTCACCAAAGATTGACTTTGGAACAAATGAGAACAATGGGGGGAATAAATGTGCCCCAAGAAACCAAAGATGATGGGAAGTTATCACATCAGAGTTATGAAAGCAGAGGGGTGGCACAATTGTCCATCAATGAACCAAATTGGGAAGACCCAGAAGAAACATCCTTGGATAATATATCCAAACCAGTGATATTGTTATCTCAAACATGGTTGAAGGATAGGATAGAAGAGCTTAAATCTTAGGGTATCATGGTGACTTATCAAAAGAGAGGGAAGAAGAGGGCCAAAGAAACTGAAGATGATTTATTGTGTTTCTATGAAAAGAAGAGAAAGATTGTAGAAAATACAATAGCTAACACAAACATGAATGTAACACTCATGGATCCATACGCTCTGGCCATCACAATTGCAGTTGCTGCTAGTACATTCATAGAAAAAGAGGCATCAAGTCAAGGGGCCACTGCAGAGAAAATAAAAAAACTAATGGCTATGACAGAACAGGGTCCAATATCATCTGTGATCATAGATACTCCAAAAGGGAAGGTACAAATACTTACTGTGATTGTGGAAACTCCATAGGTAGAAAGAAGACAAACACATGTGTCTACTACTTCAACACATAAAGAAAGAATCCAAGGTTACGTAAAGGTAAAGAAGGAATTGACCAAGTAGAAGGTGCAAGAGTCAGAGGCCCAGGGGTCCAAACAAGTTATGAGTGGAGTTGTAGAGATTAAAGATGATAGAAGCGATGAAGAGGGTAATGAAGAGGAACATCCTGGCATGACACATAAATAATAGATCCTTGTGACAATTTAGTGCCACAAAAAATTATTGAAGAAGTGCAAATGGCTGCACAACAGATATTGGAGAAGGAAGTGGAAAAAAAGAGAAGTGAGGAAGTCATGGAAACACATACTATGGAATCAAGCACACCACTAGATTTGCCTTCCAATCAAACAGGAGATGAAAATGTGGAAGGTGATCAAAGAGAAGAGAAAAGGGAAGCTACTAAAGCTTCAAGTTCCACAATGCAAAATACAAAAGGACAAAATGAACAACAACTCCCTCTACAAATAGAATCCCAAGGAGAGCAGCTAGAAAAGGATGAGGGTGAAAGAGCTAAAAATATAGGAGGTAATCCAAGTGAGAGTTCAGAAGAAGAAGTAGGAGGGGATAGTGAGATAGAAGAAGAAGAAGAAAAGGAGAATAAGGAAGAAGAACATCAACGAAATGATGAACAGTTACCAAACCCTCCACCTCAAGATGAGCATCAGGGACATCCACCTCCTCAGCAACATTAGAATCAATAGCATCATAAAAAACAAACATAAATGGAGAAACATCAAAAGAAGGTAATAAATGAGAAAGTGGCAGGGACTAGCGAAGAGGCACCAACATGGATGGGAAAAGAAGTAAGAAGAAAAAAGACAGAGGTAAAATTGGTTCCCATAGATATAAAAAGCCTACTGGGTGGTGTCACACCAAAGAAGGAAAAGAGAAAGGCAAGAACAATGTCTGTAATAAGGAGAGATCCATCTGGAACAAGAACATTGGAGTTGGCCGTACCGATGACAGACAAAGTAAAAGGAGAAATGAACATGGAAGATTATAAGATACTTCAAATGGATATGGGGTATGTAACTAGGGAACAACATATTGCAGAAATGGAAGATATGAATAAAGAAACCATAGAACTAATGAAGAAGGATAAAGACAAGTTTGAGTAGTTAAAAGGACAGATCATCCAACTGTAACAATTCATTCAAGGAATGTTTGACCCTAGTGTTAATATGCCTAATTTGCCTTCAAAGTTGGTTATTTTGCCAAAAGATTAGATAAGTGAAATGGAGAATAAGAAGATTGAGGCTAACATCTTTGAAGATTGGATTAGGGAGTTCATACAATGAGGAGAAGAAATAATAAGGCAGACAGTTGCTAATTGGGCCATTGCCATAGCAGGAAAAAATAGTTGTAGCCTTAACCTCCATCATTGTTAAGCAAGAATGAAGGAAAACATGTATGAATTAGAGCATATCCAGGTCATAGAAGAAAGCATTAAAGAATTGGTGAATGAGGGAGTATTGACACCTCAAATGGCAAGCCAAGTACCAAGGCATAGGCTGGAATTAAAGTTTGAAGGAGGGATTCTAAGAAATTGTATTACAAATACCCAGGAGTTAGAAAGAAATGCTGGTGACATGTGTAGACACTAAAATTTGTCCATGTCCTTACCATGACCTAGTCGACACTTTACTAGGGGCATCATAAGCCATTTTGTCCTAATCCTACTCACAATTCCAACTTAATCACATTCCAATTAACTAAATAAGTCCCATTTGTTTAGTTAATAATACCCCTTCACATGTCTCACATAATTCAAATTAAAAATTTAAATTATTCCCTCACCTCTCATCACATTGCAACCCATGTCACATGTCTCATCTCCCACTTAATATGCCTTCACATGTCAAACTAATTCAAATATAATTTTTGAATTAGATTCCCTTTATTCTCCATCGCACACGTGTCATGTGACTACAATCACTCTTTGAGTGGGAAACCCTAATCCAACCCTAATCAATCTTGATCGTCCATCTTTCAACATAACTTGTAATCACAACTGTTGATTTGAATCAAGCCTTTTCTATAAAGGTATCCTCTCACAAGTCATTTTCATATGTTGAGTCCTTGCATACCGTTATGCTGCCAAAATCTGGAGCAACCAACATTCAACCATATCCATCAATCTCTCTCTTGCATCTTTCATCATATTGCATCCATCATCTTGCAGGTATCAATCAAGCCATCATTGCATATCATTCGAGGTATATTGAGGATTTGGGTTAAGGTAATGCATGTCTTTGTTTCATCATTTCAGCTAATCCAAATTTATCATGTACATTTTGGCATGCCCGTGGTTGTAACCCACATTTTTGCAAGTTTTTTGTGATCAAATTTGCAAGGTTTTAATATTTTTTGTTTGAGTTTTGCAAGTGACCTGTTGTAGGAAGCCTTCGGAGCTCAAATGGATTGTGTCATTGAGTCCAGGAGGCATGAGAAATGAAAAATGACATAAAATTTGACATGTTTTGCTCACTGCAAATTTTTTGAAAATTTTTGAAAATTTTTTAGTTTGATGTCTGTACCGTATGGATCCGTACGGATCCGTACCATACAAACTCGCTATATGAACTGCATCATTCTATGTTTTCATCTCATTTTCTATTCGGGTATTCATTATTTTGCAGGAATTACATAGCATGTTTGTTTGAATGTTTTAAATTTGCATGTTTAAATTTGGAGGTCGACTATGCTAAACCCCAGGTCACCATTTAATCAAACCCTAATTTGCATCGCCATCAATTCCCTAGTCTACTACTTGATCCCACCAATCAACACCTCATGTCTCCCCATTCGCAACCTATTCTAATCTCCAAAACCTTTGACACAAACTATCATCGCTTGCTATTCCGCCGTGCCTTTGCCCATGAAAAAACCTGTTGGCACCTTTCAAACATTGGTCATAGACCTCTGCAAGTCCCAACGCCTATCTCAAAGCCTATTCACCACTAGTAGTCACATCTCTCTGCTCAGTCAATACCCTCACCACCAGATATCCTCCTGCCTCCGATCTAACAGCCACCATCGATTATTCACTAATTCTCCACCTTTTGTTTCATCGACACATCCTACCACTGCCTGTCGACCTCTCAGAACCCTCTTTCACTACTCAAAGTTTACAGTTGCCACTGGGACTTAAGCCCTCAGCTCCACCTCTTCGCACGCCATTGTCACCATCTCTAGTGGCGTAGTACTCCACCGCCCTCAAAACCTTCACCCGTCCATTATCCGCCCACATTGTCCACTTGGCCTCCCTACCACCACCTTCATCAACACCTTAAAATCCTTCCTCCACCTATAGATAGCCCCATCACCTCCTACCAAACTGTCATCGCCACCACAAAATGCTTTGGTCGCCAGCAGAAGTCCCTGTCGCCATTTTAAAAATCCCCTCTCGTGGTCTGAAGAAACTCTAAACCTAAACCCCTTTAACCAAAATCCCTAAACCTGTTAGCATTTAGCATTCGGTGTTTAGGGTTAGCATTTAGCAGTTAGCGCCGAGCATTTAGGTTTGGGGTTTAAAAACTTACATTTGTCTTTGACTCAATCGGGGGGGCTAAAAGCCAGCGACCCCCTCTTTGTTTCTTATTTTTATTTTTTTACATCCCCCTGGCCCCTAGTCATAAGGATGACCAGAGGCCCATTTAATTCTAACTACCTAGACTGACTGTCGACCACTAACTGTGGCATGTGACCACTTGGCCCAAACTGCCAACAGTTAATACAAATTGTCAGACTTGACCCTCTTTGCTTCCAAGTACCAAAATAAGCAGTTTTTTTTTCAAACTCACACAACTTTTGCATATGAAGGCAAAATTTTGCAAAAGAGGACTTGTTGGAAAGCTAGAAGGACGAACTATGTAGTTGTAACCCTTTTATTATGTGAATATACTATTTTTTAGGGTTTTTTACCAGACAAAGTCAAACTTGCATGAAAAATTCAATCGAGCATAACTTTTGCAAATTTCATCCTTTTTTAGCGATTTTTTTTAAAAAAGTGCATAGAATTTCAAGTAGAATCTTCTCATGCAATTCATTTTCCCATATTAGTTCATTTATATAAGATTTTATCAGTTTCTTGATTTTGCATATAACGGATCCCTAGGCACTTTTACTTGCTCGTTTCTCGATTTTGTGGCTTGCAGGTGACCTTACGAGGCTGGAACAACATCAGGTTTGGCATACATAGTAGCTTGGACAATGAACTACTTAGGTTCTTTCACTCTAATCTCTCTTATCTTTTAATCATTGTTTGACCACACATTTGGACTTTGGGCTTAAAACGAACAACTTGTTTGCAATCACACATCAAAAATTGGGCATAAAATCAACAAGTGTCTTCTATCACATTTGGATTTGGGATTTAAAATGAATAAGTGCTTGAATTGTCTTCCACACATTTCATTTTGTAAGGGTTAATTTACAAGTGCGAGTGTGAATCAAGTGTGCGTGTGTATGCTCTCTCCTCACACCACAAGGTGATCTTAGAGATCAAAAGCACCTCACTTGGTTCACTTTTGTTTAGCCTTCCTAGGAGGCCTACTTGGAGACACACCACTCCAAGGGATGACCTCAATCAAGGCTAAATCAAAAGACACTCTCATTAGGAGTTGGAATCTTGTCACGCTTGGCTAAGCCCCAAAGAACTTTATACCTTTGGGAAGTGAAGGTGAAGGGTGGGTTACCCCTTTCTCCTGACTGTGTGGCAGGATTTCATTTTTAAATTCCTAGTCAACCTTGTGTAAACATAGCCCAAAACCTAATTGGCCATACCCTATTTAAAACTAGACATTAGGCTTGTTGTTGTGTCTTTAAGTGTGTGCTTAATCATAACATTTAAATCTTGAAAGGCAAATTCATCATATTGTTTGGTGTGTGTGGTCATCCATTTGCTTGTGAAATCTTGTGTTTGATATTACCCTAAAGCAAGCTTCCAATAAACACTTGCCACATCATCTTCATCTTACTTTCCAATAACACATATCTTAGACCACCCCTTCCACATCATCCAAATCTAATCACCCAATTCATCAATTCATTTTAACTAACCCCCATCCTCAATAAAACCCTAATCATATCCAAGTAATCATCCCATCACATCAACATCATCCTAACCATTACACATTATCCAATCATCAAATCTTCATCCAAATCACTCCACATTTACCACTTGTCAACATGGACATGGCATTTCTAAACAAAACCTATGTGAATGATCCTTATGGTAACAAAAGAACACTTGATCAACTTAGGTGGTTATATAGAAATGAAGAAGACGTTGTGTCACCACAACATCAACAATTCCCACAACATCAAGTCCTAGGCCAATATTGACGATCCCGCATTCAATCACAAGCCCAACAAGCACATAATCCTCCACCCATTGCTTATGTGATATCTCTCTTATCATCCTGTCAAACTAATCCACCCACATATCAAATCCATGCCACATCAAACTCACTTCAAACTCCATCATCACCCAATGCAACACCCACATTTGACCAAGAGGTTATCAGTTTCATGCAAGATACTGATTGTATGGATCTAGTGTATAGAGTTCTTGAATCAGATCCTACTAGGTTTATGGAATACCTTGTTCAACTTGGGGCCACTCCATCTTCCACTAATCCCACAAACACTAACCTCACCACATCCATACCACAAATCACCCTCACTATTCCTAACAACACCACAAACACAAGTGCTTCCATAAGCATACCATCCAATGATCCTAACTCCATTGCATTCATATCACAATTACTTTCTCAACAAACTTCCAACAACAACCAATGTCCACAACAATCCATCTCACAAAACCTTTCACCTACAAATCCTATCATGCCACCTCATCACCAAACCTATCCACATGGCAATCAAATGTCCTTACAAGAACAACATGCAAGTTCAAATGGCCTTATGTACATGAACCAAGCAAGCCCAAGTTCACTTTTCCAACAAACATCATTGATAGACTTAAGTGATCTTATGCAAGACCTAAAATCCTTTAACAAGGGAGAAACCAACTTAGCAAGTGCCTCCTTTGAGTCACCTTCACCATCCAATCATATGCCAACACATAAGCCAACTAGTCCTATCCCAACACCTTTATCAAGCCCTTCATCACCTTCATCCCCATGTTCCACTAATCCTTCATTAAAAGATTCCATGGAGATACTTTTAGAGAAATTGGTCTAAGAAAATTTGATTGAGCTATACCCATTCAGAGCATATTCTCCATCTATGTTTAAACCTAGTCAGTATAAAGATGATAAATATTGTGCATACCATAGGTATAGGGGACATACCATATCCACTTGTGTCCGATTTCAAAGATTGGTCAAGAACCTAGAATATTGTGGTAAGATTGTCTTGGATAAAACCAATCCCTCTAATTGCATTATCTTTCCATCTAGCCCAAATCCTAATCCCATTATCCATCCAACAAATCCTAATCTTAAGCCTTCAACTTCCACTATTATCATCCATCCACTACATTGCCCATTCACCCATACTCTTGCAAAGGATGTGATCCATTGGCTACTAGCAAGGAATAAAACATTGCCATGTCATCAAACACCTATTCTTGAGCCTCCCCATGAGTCTTTAAACACTTTGTCTAGTCTTCTAACCCCATCATGTGATCTACAAGCTATCAAGCTTATTAAAGATCCTTCCACTTCCATTCAATAAAACCAAGAGTTATGTTAAGAGAATGATCCTAAGCATGAAGAAACAATACCCCCTAAATCTAATCAAGATCAAATCACCCCCATCCAATCTATCCATAACATGTACCTTCTTTATGATCAAGATGATACCTATGAAGAACCTATCCATGAACAACTTAATCCTAGTCATACTCCCTCAACTATCCATGAACAAGACACCCAAGACCTACATGCTCCATGTAATGGAAGTATTGTTGACTTACTTGAGCATTCACCCCATTTCATGGCCTTCATTCAAAGAAAAGAGACTTCTTCATCTAGCCATGATCCCACAATATCCACTTGTGATGATGAGACACCTGTCCCCCAACCCAACATAGAAGATCAAACAAATAACTTGGATCTAAATGAACATGATCAAGATCCCAATCATCCTTCTACATTCACCACTAACTCCATTTCAAATCCACCATTCTATCCACTTGGCCTTACTACCTTCATCCATGAATGTTCTTCCCTAGGACAACAACAACCTTTTTCCTTCACCTCACCTTCTCCATCTAATAATAAGCTCAAGTCTAGTGTCCAAACTACACCTAGTCCTATAGTCAATCACATGCTCCAAAAAATGAACTACCAAGGCAAAGGTTTAGGCCTACATGAACAAGGCATTTTGGAGCCAATCCATGTCAAGGTCCCTCCTCGCTCATTTGGCCTTGGATACACACCCCAAGGTCAACAATCTAATGATGTTAATACTTCCTCCACACTTCCTAAATCTACTTCCTTCCATCATAAACTCCATCATATTCATAAAACATACATTGCCATTCCACCTCCCTCACCCTACAAATGTCAAAAGCATGTGACCATTCACCTTCCACCATCCACTTTACCTCCACTCCTTCCAACTCCATCCACTTTTCCTCCATTGCTACCAACACCCCCTTAATCATTCATAAATACCCTAAATATCCTAATCATGACCACCAGATGCACGCATGGTATAAACAAGGAGCTTCCACTCATTTTATCTGCCACATGGGATTCAAAAATAAGCATTTGGATGCCTCCATTCAAAAAGCCACAAATCCTAAGGGTCCTAATGCCTTAGGAAATCAATCCAAAAATTCAAAGCAAGGTACATTCAAAAATCCATCCAAGCCCATACCTCTAAAAGCAAAGTCAAAAACTAAAATGATATGGGTCCCTAAACAAAAATCAATCAAGTCAAATGAGGCATCCACCTCTCAAGAATCCCAACCATCCCTCTCCATTCAAAACTGCCATTCCATTCAAACATTTCAAACATCCCTCATGAAAAGAAAAAATCAAAAAAATACTAAGTCCATGTGGGTTCCAAAAGTCCTAAATCATCCATCTCCTAAGAAAACATCACCATTGCTTCCTACACCACCATCCAATCAAAAGCTTCAATGTTTAACACGATGTGTGCAGTCGTTGGTCATGATTCCTCTCCATACCTCCATCACTCCATCATTCACTCACTATCCTACATATCCCCCCCATCACCTTCCTATGGTCCATGCTTTTGCATAAGTCCATTATAATCCACATCATAATCCACTTTCACCCCTACATAATCCACTTTTGATCCCTCCATAATCCACTATCTACCTTATCCATCTCACTTTCACGCAATCACCCTACCAACATCTTGAGCATAATGACTTGACATGGTCCATTTGTGATGACATCCTTCTCTAATGGAACTATAACATTACATGGAATTAGACACTTGAGTCCCACCCATCCAGATCCCCCCCTTTTCCCATTCAAAAGTCAAAACAGTCACAAGAAATTAAAAAAAAAAGAAAAAAATTAAAAAAGTAAAGAGATATCCTTTCGTCCAATAGTGAAAACTTGGTAAATAGGTGCCTTGGATAAGTACCATGATGAAAACCTGGTAAACAGGAGTCAATTGTAGGTTGATCTTCTCTACACTTGAAGGCACCTTGTCTCATCCTTTTCCAAACTATCATACCATTTTCATACCATTTCCATATACATACCTATCACATTGCATCCATTCATTCTCCCTTCCTCTTTTGATCTTGACAAAGATTGGGGGCAACTGTTGACAAGTGTTTTGGATATCCCTTGACATACCTCATCCTTTCCAAATGAACCCTATCATCCAAGTCATAAGCTTTGTCATGTCAAAATCCTATCATCCTATTGCCTTGAGCATTGTCCTAAAAAATCCTAAGTCTACTACCTAGACTAGGGCATGTTATTCCCATGCAACATAGTTCTTGGAGATCACATCTTTTCTCTCTTACACATACATCCATTCCATTCCATAGCCTATCCTTTTATCCTATCCATTTATCATGATCCTTTCATCCATCCACTATCATCCATCCTTTTGTCCAATCCCATTCATTCCCTTGCACCTAGACTTGGTTCCCCTTGTCATTGGTATCTAGTACAAAGGCTATCCAAATTGTAAATCCATTGACATTCACAAACATTTCAAAACCCCCCCCAAAAAATAAAAATATTCCCAAAAACATAAAAAAAAACCAAAATATTCCCAAAGATACAAAAAAATCAAATATCCATCAAAAATCCAAGCAATAAGATCAATCATCATTAAAATCAATCTCTCCAATCAATACAAATCATCAATCTAGCCTTCAATCAAATCATCAATCCAAATCAAAATCCAATCATCAATCAAATCATCAAATCACATCATCAACTTAAATCATTAAATCAAATCCATCAAAACAAATCCAATCATATCATCATCAAATCAAGCCAATCTATCAGTCAAACAACATCCAATCAATCCAATCCATATCATCCCATCAATAACATCATATATCATCAAACAACCAATCAATCCATCACCCAATCGATCAATCCATCCACTTTCATCATCACCATCAATAAAGCAAATCAGAACTACATCTCATAATTATTGTTAAGTGCCTTGATCCCATGGATATAGGGTATGTAGGCACTTTGGGATATGAAGGAAGTGCCTAGATTCAGGCAAAGACAATATTCCTCTTTCTTCTTTCATCATTCTTCTATCATCTATCTTCATTAATTCATCAATCTTTTAAAACATTTCGTTCAATCAATCTAATTCTTCAATTTTTCTTCAATCACTTCTTCCAACTCAAATCCATTCATCCAATCATATCATATCATTCAATCCAATCCAAGCAGTGATCCAAATGCAAGTCATCATTTATCCACACCAATCAAGCTAATCAATTGTGTCAAATTATCCAATCACATCAATGGTCTTGATCCTAATCTTGTCGTAAACCAAATCAATCAATCAATCATCATCATCATCATCATCATCATCATCAACGAGATATATCGTTCCCACATCCTTGTGTTGATCTAGGGATATATCGTTCCCTGCAATGACAACACTATCATCAATCAATCACTTAATCAATCATTGGTTTACAGCTTGATAGGGGCAATACATTGTTTGTTTTTGAATCATTTGTGCATGCTTGCTTGCTTGTGTGTGTTATCATTTTTATCTTGCATTTGTATCACATCCAACCCAGCTAATATTCATATCTTGTATCTAGACAAGGTTGTATTATGTTGGGGCACAAGACACATCATCACCTTGGTCCTTATACCTTGGTGCATAATGTCTCATGCTATATCAAACATCATGGTTGCTCACTTTCATTGCAGCATAATGCATCCTTCCCATTCTTCTATCCATTCCCTTACCTTTCTTCCTTGTTCAATCCATTTCATTTCAAGAGCCTACCCGTGTTTGTCCAACCCGCCTATCCTCTCGAGGGGGCATCATCACCCTCTCCTTTTCTTCTATCCATTTCCTTAGCTTCTTTGAAATGTTGTTACTCAACATAAATCTTATCATCTCGAACATTATCTCAAAGAGGGGAAAAATGTAGAGACTAAAATTTGTCCATGTCCTTACCATGACCTAGTCGACACTTTACTAGGGGCATCATAAGCCATTTTTTCCTAATCCTACTCACACTTCCAACTTAATCACATTCCAATTAACTAAATAAGTCCCATTTGTTAAGTTAATAATACCCCTTCACATGTCTCACATAATTCAAATTAAAAATTTGAATTATTCCCTCACCTCTCATCATATTGCGACACATGTCACATGTCTCATCTCCCACTTAATATGCCTTCACATGTCAAACTAATTCAAATATAATATTTGAATTAGATTCCCTTTATTCTCCATCACACAATTGTCATGTGACTACAATCCCTCTTTGAGTGGGAAACCCTAATCCAATCCTAACCATTCTTGACCGTCCATATCTTTCAACATAACTTGTAATCACAACCGTTGATTTGAATCAAGCCTTTTCTATTAAGGTAGCCTCTCACAAGTCATTTTCATATGTTGAGTCCTTGCATACCGTTATGTTGCCAAAATCTGGAGCAACCAACATTCAACCATATCCATCAATCTCTCTCTTGCATCCATTTTCATCTCCATCTTGCATCTTTGATCATATTGTATCCACCATCTTGCAGGTATCAATCAAGCCATCATTGCATATCATTCGAGGTATATTGAGGATTTGGCTTAAGGTAATGCATGTCTTTATTTCATCATTTCAGCTAATCCAAATTTATCATATACAACATGATAAGGAAGCAGGTAAAAATAAAACAAAGACTCATTGCACATGACTTCTTAGAGATGCCCGTATATGATGTGGCCATGGCAGTGAGGGAATTCAAAGCTATTTATTTTCCTTGCCTAGAGAACCCTGTAGCCAATTTAAGTAAAGAGATGTTTGTTTCTATCATGGAGTTGGGTGCAAAGATGAAGAAGTATCAGAGGAATAGAGGAGATGCAGAAGGGTAAGCAAAGATGTTAAAAGAAAGTGTTGAACTACAACAAGACACATGGACAAAAAGCCAAAGGAATATTCATGCGACCATTACAACATTCGTGACTAGGTATACATGGTATTTGAAGAAAATGGGATAAGATTCAAAAGCAAATACCAATGGCAGTGAGTAGTTCCTATTCTTGTTAGTCAAACAAGCTTTGCACTTTTCTATTTTTGTTCTTAAAAGGAAAGTCAATAGTGAAGAGAGTCAAAAGGGGAATATTTCATATTCAAAAGATTCCAATGACATCCTTTGCGCCAAAGGGAATATTCTGAAACATATTTTGAAGGAACGGTTGGAAAAAGTTCTCCACCATTGATCTCGTAAGTTTGAATGAGAACCATTGATTGGTTTCTCTTGTAACCATAGCAGAGTGGGATTCAAATCTATATAATGAACCTTGCTACTTGTATTTTAATTACATAGAGATTTGTAGCAATCAACATAAGGTTTTAGTTAGCAATTTTACTTTCGAATGCAAAAGGAAGTAATTCTCAATGAATACTTTGAGCATCAGTAGTTTAGAAAGGAGATCGCCTGTGTCTACATAAAGGAGCATGTGGAATGTCCTACCTCTTTCATGCATCTGTAAAAGCATTTGTTAGTTTTGGTAATTTTGATTGATTCAATAGAGGTCATTGTTACATTGTAAATTCAAAAATGACTTTATATATGAAATGAATGCAAACATCAGATTTCTACATCTATTCTAGAGTGTCGTCTGATTCAGGCAATTGTTTGATATATTTCTATCTAAAAGATTGCAATTCTATATGTATGTTCATGAAATTGCTCAGGGTTTGCATATGAGAATTTAATTGTTGTTGAATTGTTCGGGATCATCAAGTTTTTCATACGTGAATAGTAGAGCATTCTATCGTGGTTAAATAATGTTTTTAACCTTCATCTTTTCTATCTTTTCTCCAAAAGAATAAATAATTAGCATGCACGCAGTCATCATAAGTAAATTGCTATTGATTTGGATAAATAATTGAGAATTTCAAAGATCTTTAGCAGTTTTCATATAAATTTAGAAATACAAAGCATGTTTAGTTAAATCCATGTAAGACTTTGTAAAGGAATGGTAAATATCTGCAAAGGATCACTTACTTTAGTGTAATTTGTTGTCATTTACATAAATTGAACAAGTCTAGTAGTCACATAACACTTTAGTCACGTAAGGCCCCTTGAATAAATAGTTTCACAACCACCTGCTGACCTATCCAACACGGTCAAGACCTGACCATACAAAAACTTGAGATTAAGAATTCTCAGTGAATTCTTCATATCTTCCAAGATAGCTAAGGTTCCTTTGTGAATTTTAACTCTGATGTGCATGTGTAAAAATATTCATCAACATTATTTGGCACTAGAAGTAGGGCCTGATAGGAGTCAAAGTGTGCTTTGTACAAACTAGCTAACGATACTAGTCAGGTGACCAGGTCTAGGTCAAATCGAGGAGATATCTTCGTACAATTGTCAGACAAGTGACAAAAAGGTACAAATAATCCTCTAATCTCAAGTCCTAGGATATTCTAGGTAGGAGGTTCATCAAGTACTCCTCCAAGGTCACCTTTGATTATACCTAATATAATCAATCCTGATGGTTTTGCATTCAAACCATTGAATTTTGGTTTGAATCCTTTGAATCAGCTAAATTTAGGTGCAATCCCACCTAGAGGTCCTACTATGGCGTACTTTAATGTTAATTCTCCCATACACTTCACAGCATATCATGATATGCCAAAGAATCTAGATAAAATTTGTCCTAAGTATTAGTTACATCAAGACCCTGGGGATCACATCAAGATTCTCAAGGAAACCTGCTTCAAAGCAAGGTTAGCTCGTGAGGATGTGGTTTGTAGGTTGTTCCCTTTTACTTTCAATGAACATGCTTACAATTAGTATATCAATTTGCCTAACAATCACATTACGAGCTAGGACCTTATGGAAGAAGCATTCTTATCTAGGTTTAGAGGTCCAGTAGAGCCATCTTCTTCGTATCACAAACTAGAAGAAATTAAGAAGGGTGAGGGAGAACTCATTAACAATTTTAATGATCATTTCCAGAAGGCATATTCAAGGTTAGTTGATCCTTATACTATGATTTCTAAAGCAATATTAGCAATGTATTATGTTGCTTTAGATCCCTTAACCTCAATGTTTGTCAAGAGACAATACCTTCCATAGATACTGTGTCTAAAGCTTATAAGGAAGTAGTGAGAATCAATAAGGAGATGAGACAAACAACTTATAGTCCTTCTGTGAGTCTAGGTAATGCTATAGTTCCAAATCAGATGCAACATGCTCCAATGTTCAATCCGATACCTACTCTAGTGCCACTATACAATCCAGTTCCCACTGTGCTATAGTTCCATATACGAGAAATGTTGCCAATAATAACTAGTCTAATGGTTAATCATTTTTCCAGCCCCCTCAGGATGCATTTGTAGCTGAAACTCAGGAAGATAAAAGTGAGTTAAAATAAATTACTAATCACTTGAGAAGGCTGACTACTGAAATGACTCAGTTAAGGAATGATAGTTTTTATGGCAAAAATCCTCTGAATCATAATCCTAACATGAACTAGAGTCAAAACCAAAACCAAGGACAGAGATCAAAAAATAGAGGTTCTAATGGAGACAACAAAGCTTATGGAAATGACAATAGGAATTCAAATCATCCTAGACCCCCTAGAATATGGACCACTAGACTGAATAATGGTACTCTGGCTTCTCCATTTGAGAGTCCAGATAACCAAGAGTCTAAACAACCTGCTAGGGTACAGGTAATAGATGTAACCCTTAAGAATTGGTGCAGAATCCATAATACTAATGCTCATGTTGAACTTGATTGCCCTCAATTTCATTTGGCAACTAGTATCTTCAATGTAGAAACAAGATAGTGCCTTCAGGGTATGAGTTAGCCTTGGTCCTAGAGAGTTTTACATTCTCAATGAATGGGGAAGAAGATCAGGTAGGGGAGGATGAGCCATATTATTGTGAAAATTTGTATCCTGAATCTGCTCTAGTATTAGAAAGCTTCTAGTTTCCTTTTGAAACTGAAAATGAAGCATTATGTGAGCCAGATGAGGTTCAGGCATTTCAACAATCCTAGAGGAACCACACGTACAACTTGAGAAGAAATAACAAGCCTAGAGGTCCTTTCACTACCTCTACACCTCCAAATAACCTCAATACACCATTGAATCAACATGCAAGTAATAATCATGTGCCTCCTAAGGCCAATTATCAGGGCACTGGTACTTCTGCAGCACCAAAGGTTCAGGTAGGTAAGTTAGAACTTAACGAAGCCTCTAAACTGATGAGCTATTTGTCTGAAGAAATTAAAAAGATAAAAGTCAATGTGCCTCTATATGAGTTACTAAAGAGTCCAGGAGTAAGGAGTGCATTCATGAAATCCTTAGATGAGTTTTGTCCTAGGTAGAATTTAGTAGGCCTAGATAATCATAGCAAGGACATACATCTGAAAGATAAGAGAAAAAGTGTTGAACAACTTGCAAACACGAATGTAGTGGTGTATACAGAAAAGGAGTCTCCTCCATTTCCGTTGACCTTGAGAATATTTGGAAAAAATCTACATAATTGCATGGTAGACTCAAGAGCTTCAGCTAATGTCATGCCACTAGGAAATTGTAAAACCTTAGCACTCACACCTACAAAGTCAGTGAAGGTTGTGACTCAGTTAGATAAATCTGAAGTAAATGTGGTAGGAGAGTTGATGCACATTCAAATGCAGTTAGCCTCTGATCCTAGGGTGAACCAGTATATTGATATTCAGGTCGGATACATGGCTACTAATTTTTCACACATGTGGTTGCCCTGGAGAGGCATTCCCAACCAAATTATGATTGAAGCCAAACCAAAAATGAAGCATGTGATCACATAATACAATAAGACAAATGAGGTATTGTATGCTTCCATAGAGCCTGGTGTTTATAGAGTTTCAAATAGGGGAGTCCAAATAGAGTAAATTTTAGCCTTTGACTTTGAAACAAGACCTACTAATAAGGGAACAAATGTGTTCATTGAGTCTGATCATGGTTCTTCTGATGAAGAAGATAATGCCATGAGTAATTTCAATCAAATCATGAGACAAGAAATAGAGAAATGCATTCAACAAAGAGCTCCTATTCAATGCGTTCTGTATAGGAAGTGGTGTAGAGCTCATAGGATTGCTCATTCTGAAGAAGATTGTGGAATGTGTAGAGAGATAATCGAATATCAACACAGAAAGTGTATGGAATTAATGGGAAATTAGGAGGGAAAACATATTCTTATTGAGCTTGAGTTGTGTTTCCATGAGGATGCTAATGGTTTTCTAAAAAATCCAAGTGAAGGTGTAAAAGAAAAAGGTATCAATCATTCTGAATTCCACAAATGGGTAGAAAATATAACGATACCCACAGTTCAGAAAAAAATACCTGAGAATACATGCGTTCTTGTAAAACATGAGGTAAGTAAAATACTTCCTGTAAAAACCAGAAGTCCAGTAAGAAATAAGAATAACATATGGATTTTAAAGTGTGATGGATGTAAGTCCAAACAGGGAGCAGGATCAGGTATAGAGCTTATTAACCCTGAGGGTAAGGCATTTTTGGCAACATACAGACTTCAGTTTCCATGCACAAATAATGTAGCAGAGTATGAGGCTCTGATATATGGATTACTAATGGCCATAAAGAAAAAGGTCAAAATTATCAAGGTATTTCTGACTCTGAACTGGTGGTTAGACAAGTTAGGAAACTGTATGCATGTAATTTCAGAAAATGGTTAGCTACAGGCATAGGGTATGGGATCTGATTGAATATTTTGATGCTTTCAATATTGAACATGTTCCCAAAAAATTGAATCAACATCTAGATGCTTTAGCTATTGCTACTAGCTCATTAGAGCCCCTAACTTTGTCAGGTTTAAAATGATTTACTGTAGAGTTGGTAAATGTACCTAGTATACCAGACAATATAATTGATTTTCAAGTGTTTGGAAGTGACCAACAGATTTTAGATTTTGTGACTAACCAGAATGTTTTTGAGGCCCAAATCATTGATGAGCAAGAAAGACCGGAGATATCCTAGAATGATGAGGATATAGTGGACCTAAAAAGTAATTTTCTACCCAAGGGAGTGATAGAGCTAGAAAGAATTTTTTATTTTGATGGGATGGTTAAGCAAAAAGATCTTCCTAAAATAGAAGGAGGTAAATGCGATCCTTTCAATTTAGGAACAGAGCAAAATCTTCAAAATTTATTAATCAAAAAAGCTTGCTCTGAGGGATTAAGGAAAGAGATAACACAAGTATTGAAAGAATACAAACATGTGATTGCATGGACATATGAGGATCTGAAAATATATGACACCTCAGTTATAACACATGTAATTCCTCTGAAATCGGGTTTAAAACCATTTAGGCAAAAGAAAAGGCCAGTAAATGCAATATTAGAACCACTGATCTTTGAAGAAGTCAAGAAATTATTGTCAGCCAGGATAATTTTTCCTGTGAGACATTCTACCTGGGTAGCTAATCTAGTACCTATAAGAAAGAAAAATGGAGATATCCAGCTATGTGTAGACTTTAGGAACCTTAATAAGACATCTGAGAAAGACAATTATCCTTTACCTCCTTTAGATGAAGTTTTGCAGGCAGTGAATAGTGCTAAAATGATGTCTTTCCTTGATGGATTTTATGGTTATAACCAAGTATTGGTAGATAAGGAAGATAGGTTAAAGACCACATTCACATGTAAATGGGGTAATTATGCATATAGAAGAATGCCATTTGGTATAATCAATGCAGGTGCTACATTTCAAAGAGCCATGGATATTGCTTTCCATGGGTTAACAGGTAAATGCATTGTGATTTATATGGATGATTTAATAATGTTTTCTAAGGATGTGTCTACTCATGCAAATGACTTAAGAAAAGTGTTGAAAAGATGTGAAAGATATGGGATCTCTCTGAAGCCAAAGAAATGTGTATTCAAGGTGACTGAGGGTAAACTATTGGGACACATTATTTCTAAAAATGGAATCTCTATTGACCCTAATAGAGTGGAAGGAATCAATAAGTTACAGTTGCTAAGCAGTAAGAAAGAGTTAAAGTCATTCTTTGGTAAAATTAATTTTGTCAGAAAATTCACTACTGGATTTGCTGAAATTGTACAACCACTGAATGCAATGTTAAAAAAGCATGCCAAGATAGAATGGACACCGGTAACCAGGGAAGCATTTGAAGATATCAAAGAAGAAATTTCTAATGCTCTGATATTGGCCAATCCAGATTACACCAAGTCTTTTTATATCTATTCCTTTGCATCAGAACATTCATGTGCAACTGCTCTAAAACAAAAAAGGGGAAGAAAATGAAGAGAAACCTATTGCTTTCATGAGCACTCCACTGAAGGATGCACAGTTAAAATACTTGGATATTGAGAGACAGGCCTTCGCATTGGTAAAAGTAGTAAAGAAGTTCAAACACTATATTCTAAGGAGTCAAATAAAAGCTATAGTACCTGATGCAGCAGTGAAGATGCTGCTGATGCAGAATGAGCCAGGGGAGAAAAGGGCGAAATGGATAACAATTCTACAAGAATTTAACATGGAAATTATCCCCATGAAGTTAGTCAGAGGTTAGTCTTTGGTGTAAACCATAGCCAATACATACCCTAATTTAGTGAAACAATAGTATGTAGTGAACACAAGTAGTACACCAGGGTGGTATGATGATCTTACCACATTTCTCATATCAGGAAAGTATCCTAAACAGATGAAGTCTTCTCAAAGGAGAGATTTGAAGATTAAATCTCAAAGATACATGATATAAGGGGATCTCTTATTCAAGAAAGATCATGAAGGAATATACTTAAGATGTCTAAATAGAGATGGAGCAGACAAGGTGTTGTTAGAGTTACATGACAAGTATGGGACATCGCATGGTTCCCATCTAGCAACTACACATAATATTTTGAGGGCAGGTTATTATTGGCCCACCATATTCAAGGATACTGAAGAACACATCAAAAGTTGTCATACATGCCAGATTACAGCAAACAGAGGAAGAAATCAGACACATCCATTACAACCAGTTATAGAATCCAAACCATTTGCATAGTGGGGCCTTGACTTCATTGGAGTTATTAATCCCCCATCATTTGTTGGACATAAATTCATATTGATAGTAACTAATTATTGTACAAGATGGACCGAGGCAATGTGTTGCAACAAATTCTCCACTACTGAAGTTGTCATCAAGTTCCTAGAGGAGAACATCATTACCAGGTTTGGAGTGCCATATTCTCTGGTATGTGACAATGGTGTTGCCTTTTCTTCTTTAAAGTTTGCTAATTGTGCATTTAAATATGGTATTGTGCTTAAATTTTCATCAAATTATTACCCAAAGGGTAATGGATTGGTAGAATCAACTAACAAAATCTTGCTAGACATTATAAAAAAGTTGATTGTTAAAAATCCCAGAGAATGGAACACACTGTTAAAATACGCATTATGGGTCGATAGAACAAAGGTCAAGGCAACATTAGGTAATGCTTCTTATCATTTATAGTATATGGGACTAACCCCATACTCCCAATTAACCTGAGAACTCCTACCTAGAAATTTGCAAATAAGTATCTAGGTTTTGATGACCATAGGGAGGCTAGGTTGATTCAATTATTACAGTTAGATGAAAAGAGAGATTAGGCTATTGATAAATTTGCAAAACATCAGGTCATGGTCAAGAGGTGGTTTGATAAGAGAACCAAGGTTAAAATGTTTAAAATATCAGACTTGGTTTTATGCTAGGACAAAGCCCACAAAAAGAAGGGAAATCATGGGAAGTTTGACAAATTGTGGTTAGGACCGCTACAAATTTTAGAAATCATAGGAGACAATACATTTAGGTTGAAAACCCTAACTGGTGAGGACTTACCCTTACCTGTTAATGGTCAACATCTCAAGCATTATTTTCAGGCCTAGAATGTGAATATAAACATCATTTTGTATCATATTGTAAGTATTGTACAGTCTTTTATTTTGTTGTTGTTTGTTGTGTGTGTGTTTTTTTTTCTTTCTATGTGTGGTGTTTTCTTGTTTTTTTTTGTTTTGTTTTGTTTCTTGGTTTCCTTTTGTTTTTGCATGCTGGGGGTGTTTATTTTGATTGAGGGTATACAGAAGCAAGCATGCAACCATTGAAAATAGTAAAATTTAGAAAATTCAAGTAATCATTTGAAATTTAGACATAAGTTGTGACTTTCATCTATGTGATTTGTTTGTTCATCTATGAAAGGGTTTTATTCAATGGCTCTAGTATGAAGCATTCAAAGAATCATATAAATACAAACCTAAAGATCTTTTGAATTAGTCTGGGGGGTGGTAGATGTTTGCATTAAGTGAAAAATCTAAAGATTGGCCTTTGTTACCACTATAATTCCCAGTCGTATGCAACAGATCCTATTGCTGTGCAAATAGTGAGCTAAAATGATGTACTTTAAATATACAAGCAGAATATTGAAAAAAATCAATAGAACGGAGAATTTAATCTCTTAAGGTCATCTAGATAACTCTACCAGGGCTATGGATGCCTGACTGGTAGTGGGGCTCTATCTAGGGGAATTATAGGCGATAACCTTGCCGGAGCTATGGATGCTTAACTGGCAGTAAGGTTCCATCCAGGTTTGGCTTAAAAGGTTAAATCAAACTATGTAGGTTAATGCAAATATTTACCACTTTCTTCCTTTGCCAAAGGATGGAATAAATCAATTGCACAGACCTAAATTCTCTTGGAAAGTTCATATATATTGTTGAATACGTTCATCCTATGATAAATAACATTCTTGCATTTGAGAAAGTTGGAAACTATGATTTATTTCATTTCATTTACTTAATTGTTTGAATTTGGTTGTTTTATTCGGTTGCTAGTTGTTGTGATGTTCACAACATGCCCCATTTTTCCATTTAGCAAAATGAGGACCCCTGCTATGGCTTTTGCTTTTTTCTTGTGGTTTGGTCTTGCTTGGTGGTAAAGGGAAAATGTATTGGATGCTTGAAAAGCTTGGAAATTTAAAAGACATAGTACTAGAGAAAAACTGAGGGTGCCAGTGAAATCTACATGAAGATGGGTATGCTATTTACTTTTGAACTAACTTAAAGTTCCTTATCTTTTGTGAGATTTTTAACTTTTGTGAAAATATAGTGTTTAATTAAATTTGTATCTCATATACAAATTTCTTTGCATATTAAGATGCTTTGTGTGACATCAGATCTTTTTTCTTTTGCATATGTATCTTCAATGTTTAAAATTACAAACATGCAAACCCGGATCTGATGGTGTTTCATAGGTAAAGTAAATAAGAGTTTGGTTATGTGATTGTATTTGTATATAGTATTGTATGTATAAACTCTTGCATGTGATATACAAATATTGAAATGTACATGGCCGGACCCAAAGAGAAAATGTGAATGAATCTATAAATGAAAAGAAGTGCATATTATTTGTATGAGTTGTTGTATGTATGATTGCATGTATTAAAAGTACAGAAATGAAAGGTGCATACACAGATTGAAAACGATAGAATGCTGGGCAGGTAATTATATTCATTGTATGCAAAAAATTTACAGTTAGGGAAACTTAGCCCCTATCATTTAAACTTGCAAAATATTCACAAAATAGAGGCTTTCACCTTCTGTCTTTCTGATTACAGCTTACCAGAGCTAAGGGAGTCTGTAAAAATCTCCAAACCTAACTAAGTTTGCAAATTGTGCTACCCAGTCATTATTTTGCACTGGGTCTAATCCACGGGAGAGATGAAGGAAAATACACCCAATAGTCCCCATTGACGGTGATGTCCTAGAGCCAAATTAGACAAATTTAGAAAGGGTAGTCTTTGAATCATAGTACCAGGAACAAAAGCTAGCGTTGGCTCTGATGCACGTGGAATTCTACCTCCAAGCTCAACCCCAATTATTACGTCTAGGTCTGTAACACAATACTCTACTCTAAAAATGTCTCTGAATAGTAGGAGTATCTCTATTTTGTTACCGCCGAGGTCCAAAAGGGATGCAAGAAACTGTGAGGCTATGTCTGAGTTTACTTGATACCTATCCTCATTGTTAAGAAAATCTTTACCTAAAACCATTTTAATTGCTTCTAATTCCAGTGGGTGGAGCCTTGGATCATCATGTTGTATGATGAGTTTCCTCAAGCGTGAATCCGTAATAGAACCAAGGAAAGCAATTTGCCTTCTAGCACCATGAATACAGATAGGAGTCTCCATGATAAGCTGCCAGAATTCTGAGAATGAAATAAAATTGTTCATTATCAAGGCTATTAAATAGAGCCATATCTGATTAGCAAAATGATTCACCATTAATGACACTTACGCTAGCTCATCACCTCAACACTGAAAAAATTAATTCATGTGTACTGAAGGTCAAATAATGTTAACTGCTTAGATATGTTGTTACTTTATCTCGATTTGAATCATGATTTTTTGAATCTAACATTTAATGCGGTAAAGTACAGTTGATCATAACAAAGGGTTAGGAATTTGAATGGCGCAGATATTTGTATCTTGCATCTATATATGATGTACATGAAAGTATACATGATCGAACCTAAAAGAAATATACAATCAGGTTTATAAAAAGTCAAATTCAAAAGAAATGTTGTATTGTTTCTATGCATGTATATGTTTTTGTATCTAAAGTGTAGGTACAATCCTGGATTTGAAAAGAGGTTAAAAGTAATTAAAGCTAGTGGGACCCACAAGGGGTGTTATCATAATGTGTGTCTTCGATATAGAAAATGGTCAATATACAAAATTGAGATATAAAGGCGGACGCAAAAATAATTCAGGTTTGATTCAGGACAGGTAAGGTCCATGTTTTTTTGTATGTAGGTAATGTTGCATTCGATAGACAAATTGATGTACAAAATGATAAAGTTCAATCCCGAAATTGAAATTGATGTCAATTTAGTTCACTACCGGTTGAAATCCAAATGTGTATGCATGTGGTTTTGTATTTGATATACAAAAAAATAAAGTGCGAAAGTTATAATTCGAAAAAAATGTATTCATGGCACTTTAAGTGATGCATTTGTACCTAGGATACAAAAAATAGGAAAGTATGTGGCTAACGGATACAAATTAGAAATAGGCATGTTGTGAACACATGTAATAAGCTATAATTAATGCTATTGAATGTAGTAAAACATAGATTCAACAGGGAAATAAAAGTAAATTTTGATTGTGTCTTTTCCCACTTACGATTGCATACAATAGTAAATTTGCAGAGTTCATACAAAAGGAAAGGGTGAATAAATGTAAACGGAGAAAATTTGGAAAGTGATCTCAACAACGTTATAGGAAAATGGTAAAAGGTGTATCAAGTCCAATGGTATAATAGTTAGGAAAGTGAATTTAGGTATGTACCTCAAACGCCGTTGTAATTGGGTTGAATTTGAAGGTAGACTAGTTGTAGCTATTATAGTTGAAGAAAATGATGCAAATTAATTTCTATACCATAATTAGTTGTAGAAAATGGATTTGAAGGTTGTTTAATTCTATAGAAATTCTAAAATAGGGAAAAGACAAAACCCTAGGATAAATGTAAAAGAGTAAAAATATATGGCAAAACCCTACGATTAGACGCAAATGAGATGGTAAAATGCATAAGGTTTCTTGGCAAATGGCGTTGAAATAAAAGAAGGTAGATATAAAGGCGGCCAATAAGAAAGAAAAGGGACCGAGGAAAGAAGTGGTTAAGGAGGAGTTTTCATTCCACAGAGGGTACTTGTCTTATTATATAGCACAAGAGGATTGGTAACTGACCCAGCTATCGAAGAATTTGATTCTGAAGACGTATTATAGAAAATCAAGGCACCGGAAGCCCCCTTGACCATGAAGAATATTTGGGAAATAAGATTATACAAGGTAGCATGTTTTCCTTTGGCAATCATGGCCAAAGACCTGGTGATAAAGTGCATAGATAAGTATGACATGAACATGAGAAGAATAGTGCACAATGGTATGGTCATTGCGAATTTAACTATAGAGGGCATAGCCAGAACATTTGGATTGGAGATTTGGGATCAGATGATGGATGTGGATCAAGATAAATACGCACTAGACTACAAAAATAATGAAATGGATTGCAAAAGAGCAATATTTTATGGCTGGCACCCACCAAAGAATAAACCAAAGGCTGTAGTGAGGGTACCTAAGGACTGTATAGAATTGATTTCATTGAAGAGGTATATATAATAATAACATTGCTAAGTAGACTTGCTAGATTGAAAGATGCAGGGAAATTTGAGACCTGGATGTTTACTATCATCTAGTTCATAAGATGAAAGACGGGACTAGTCCATTTGGCAAAGGCTATTAGTAATGTTATTCTAAAGCAAGTAATGGGATTTAGGAAGCATAGACATTTTTATATGTCTTTATATGTGGTTTACTCATGTGCAGTGAACATACCACCAATGGCAAGAATTGAGAGGGTGGGCACTTTAGGAAATAATCCAGACCAGAAGTTAGTGTATTTTCATTACCCTAATCTTTAGGAGAAAAATGCAATGCTGAAATATGCAAGGGTTAATGATGTGTTTTACACTTATTTGGTGAGAATCTTGATAGAAAAGAAGGATAAAAGGTTGTCAAAAGAGGCAATCAGTTATATAAATTTGAATAGTACTTGGTACATCTAGTTTCCTACTTTCACATATATTAGAACTGAAGGTTTTGAAGGGAAACCATTTAAATTACCAAGATATCCTCCTGATAAATTGGTTGTTCTTAAATTCACTAGACAAATTGTGAATGTGTTTGGAATGTACAAGAAGTACGGTAGAGGAAATATAAGATTCCCTGGGGAATTGGTATATATTCATGCTTCAATGAAGATATAGCCCAGGAATCAGAGAAAGAGTTAAGGTATTCTAGATTTAAAGAGTTTGAATTGGCAAGGCACTTTGATCCTTTTCATAGGGGCTAGAACTTTATAGATAAGAAATTCAGACACCAGGTTCACATTGAAGACTTTTGGTCTGATTGTGAAGATGAAAGAGAGGTAAGAAGGAGAGCTCACCACAGATTGACTTTGAAAAAAATGAGAACAATGTGGGGAATAAATGTGCCCCAAGAAATCAAGGATGATGGGAAGTTATTACATCAGAGTTATGAAAGTAGAGGGGTGGCACAATTGCCCATCAATGAACCAAATTGGGAAGCCCCAGAAGAAACATCCTTGGATAATATATCCAAACCAGTGATATTGTTCTCTCAAAAATGGTTGAAGGATAGAATAGAAGAGATTAAAGCTGAGGGTATCATGGTGACATATCAAAAGAAAGGGAAGAAGAGGGCCAAAGAAAGCAAAGATGATGTATTGTGTTTCTATGAAAAGAAGAGAAAGATTGTAGAAACTACAATAGCTAACACAAACATGAATGCAACACTCATGGATCCATATGCACTAGGCATCACAGTTGCATTTGCTATTGGCACATTCTTAGAAAAAGGGGCATCAAGTCAAGGGGCCACTGCAAAGCAAATACAAAAACTAATTTCTACAGTAGAATAGGGTCCAGTATCATCTATGATCATAGATACTCCAAAAGGGAAGGTACAAATACCTACTGTGATTGTGGCAACTCCACAAGTAGAAAGAAGACAAACACTTGTGTCTACTACTTCAACACATAAAGAAAGAATCCAAGGTTACATAAAGGTAAAGAAGGAATTGACTGAGGAGAAGCTGCAAGAGTCAGAGGCCCAGGGGTCCAAACAGGTTGTGAGTGGAGTTGTAGAGATTAAAGATGATAGCAATGATGAAGAGGGTAATGAAGAGGAACATCCTGGGGATGACATAGAGACAGTAGATCCTTTTGAAAATTTAGTGCCACAAAAAATTATTGAAGAAGTGCAAATGGCTACACAACAGATATTGGAGAAGGAAGTGGAAAAAAAGAGAAGTGAGGAAGTCATGGAAACACATACTATTGAATCAAGCACACCACTGGATTTGCCATCCAATCAAACAGGAGATGAAAATGTGGAAGGTGATCAAAGATAAGAGAAAAGAGAAGCTATTGAAGCTTCAAGTTCCACAACGCAAAATACAGAAGGACAAAATGAACAACTCCCTCAACAACTAGAATCTGAAGGAGAGCAGCTAGAAGAGGATGAGGGTCAAAGAGCTGAAAATATAGGAGGTAATCCAAGTGAGAGTTTAGAAGAAGAAGATCTAGAAGAAGAAGCGGGAGGGGACACTAAGATAGAAGACAAAGAAAAGGAGAATTAGGAAGAAGAACATCAACAAAATGATGAACAATTACCAAACCCTCCACCTCAAGATGAGCATCAGGGACATCCACCTCCTCAGCAACATCAGAATCAACAATAGCATAAAAAACAAACATAAATGGAGAAACCTCAAAAGGAGGTAATAAATGAGAAAGTGGCAGGGACTAGCAAAGAGGCACCAACATGGATGGGAAAAGAAGTAAGAAGAGAAAAGGCAAAGGTAAAATTAGTTCCCATAGATATAAAAAGCCTGCTGGGTGGTGTCACACCAAAGAAGGAAAAGAGAAAGGCAAGAAAAATGTCTGCAATAAGGAGAGATCCATCTGGAACAAGAACATTGGAGCTGATCGTACCAATGACAAACAAAGTAAAAGGAGAAATGAACATGGAAGATTATAAGATACTTCAAATGGATATGAGGTATGTAACTAGGGAACAACATATTAAAGAAATGGAAGATATGAATAAAGCAACCATAGAACTAATGAGGAAGGATAAAGAAAAGTTTGAGAAATTAAAAGGACACATTGTCCAACTGCAACAATTCATTCAAGAAATGTTTGACCCTAGTGTTAATATGCCTAATTTGCCTTCAAAGTTGGCTATTTTGTCAAAAGATCAAATAAGTGAAATGAAGAAAAAGAAAATTGAGGCTAAATTTTTTGAAGATTGGATCAGGGAGTTCATACAACGAGGAGAAGAAATAATAAGGCAGGCAATTGCTAATTGGGCCATCGTCATAGCAGGAAAAAGTAGTTGCAGCCTTAACCTCCATCATTGTCAAGCAAGAATGAAGGAAAACATGTATGAATTAGAGCAGATCCAGGCCATAGAAAAAAGGATTGAAGAATTGGTGAATGAGGGAGTATTGACACCTCAAATGGCAAACCAAGTACCAAGGCATAGGCTGGAATTAAAATTTGAAGAAGGGATTATAAGAAATTTTATTGCAAATACCCAGGAGTTAGAAAGAAATGATGGTGACATGATAAGGAAGCAGGTAAAAATAATACAAAGACTCATTGGGCATGACTACTTAGAGATGCCCGTATATGATGTGGCCATGGTAGTGAGGGAATTCAAAGCTATTTATTTGCCTTGCCTAGAGAACCATGTAGCCAATTTAAGTAAAGAGATTATTGATTCTATCATGGAATTGAGTGAAAAGACAAAGAAGTATTAGAGGAATAGAGGAGATGCAGAAGGGAAAGAAAAGATGTTAAAAGAAAGTGTTGAACTACAACAATACACATGGATAGAAAGCCAAAGGAATATTCATGCGACCATTAAAGCATTCGTGACTAGGTATACATGGTATTTGAAGAAAATGGGAGAATATTCAAAAACAAATACCAGTGGAAGTGAGTAGTTCCTATTCTTGTTAGTCAAACAAGCTTTACACTTTTCTATTTTTGTTCTTAAAAGGAAAGTCAATAGTGAAGAGAGTCAAAAGGGTAATATTTCATATTCAAAAGATCCCAATGGCATCCTTTGCGCCAAAGGGAATATTCTGAAAGATATTTTGAAGGAATGGTTGGAAAATCTCTGCACCATTGATCTCGTAAGTTTGAATGAGAACCATTGATTGGTTTCTCTTGTAACTATGTAGAGTGGGATTCAAATCTATATAATGAACCCTGCTACTTGTATTTTAATTACATAGGGATTTGTAGCAATCAGCATAAGGTTTTAGTTAGCAATTTTACTTTCGAATGCAAAAGGAAGTAATTCTTAGTGAATACTTTGAGCATCAGTAGTTTAGAAAGGAAGTCACCTGTGTCTGCATAAAGGAGCATGTGGAATGTCCTACATCTTTTATGCATCTGTAAAAATATTTTTGAGTTTTGGTAATTTTGATTGATTCAATAGAGGTCATTGTTACATTGTAAATTCAAAAATGACTTTATATATGAAATGAATGCAAACATCAGATTTCTGCATCTATTCCAGAGTGTTGTCTGATTTAGGTAATTGTCTAATATATTGCTATCTAAAAGATTGTAATTCTATATGTATGTTTGTGAAATTGCTCAGGGTTTGCATATGATAATTTAATTGTTGTTGAATTGTTCAGGATCATCGAGTTTGTCATATGTGAATAGCAGAACATTCTATTGTGGTTAAATAATGTTTCTAACCTTCATCTTTTCTATCTTTTCTCCAAAAGAATAAATAATTAGTGTGCACACAGCCATCATAAGTAAATTGCTATTGATTTGCATAAATAATTGAGAATTTCAAATATCTTTAGCAGTTTTCATATAAATTTAGAAATACAAAGCATGTTTAGTGAAATCCATGTAAGACTTTGTAAAGAAATGGTAAATACATGCAAATGATCACTTACTTTAGTGTAATTTGTTGTCATTTACATAAATTGAACAAGTCTAGTAGTCACATAACACTTTAGTCACATAAGGCCCCTTGAATAAATAGCTTCACAATAATCTGCTGACCTATCCAACGTGGTCAAGACCTAACCATACAGAAACTTGAGATTAAGAATTCTCAGTGAATTCTTCATATCTTCCAAGATAGCTAAGGTTCCTTTGTGAATTTTAATTCTGTTGTGCATGTGTAAAAACATTCATCAACACATCCCAAGCATTTTCATATCTCATCTCATTGCACCCATATTATGCTAAAATTCCTATCCATTTGCTAAGCCAAATCCTTGCCTAATCCATGTTGTATTGATTTTCTTTGAGCAATCTACATACTTTTCTATGTGCGTATAGCTAGGAGTTGACTTGGGTGCATCCCTCCTCCACCTTAGCAAGGAGAAAGGAGATTTGAAGACTTGAAGGTATAACTTGCTTTCTTTTGAGTTTCCTTTGTGTTTTTAGTCTTTCACATTTCCTTCATCTTCATTTGGCATGCCCAGTGGGACCCCTGTCCCTATTACTAATCTCTTTTTTGTGATTTTTAGCAAGATTTTGTCATGCAGTTTACTTCAGTGCCTTCGGTTCTTGTAATCGTGCATTTGGCTCTCTAGTCAGTGCCTTCAACATCTCTGTCGGTACTTTTATTTTTCATTGATGTTTGATTTCTACTGACAGTCTATTTTGTAGGTTTAGCGCTTTCATTTCTCTATTTAGCACATTTGAGTTATTTGTTAGTGCAAAAGGCCTCTATTTCAACATCAAAGGCCTTTATTTTAGTGCAAACAACCTCTGTCTCAGCGCAAGTGATCTCTACTTCAACGCATTTGGTCACAACAGAAATTTTTTTTTTGTCTCAGAAACATTTCTAACATCTAGTTTTTCACAAACTGTTGCTTGCAAGGTTTCTAATTTCTGACTTGTAGTTTTATAGGCCTTAAGATTCTTGAGATCACTTAATCTATTGCATTTTGGAAAGAATACTTAGGGCTAGTTTGATCTTGCATATTTTACATCTTTAGCTTTATTTTTTGGGTTGAAAATTGTAGTCTAATCCTATTAAATTAAGCTTGCATGTTTTTTAGCACTTTGTGTGATCATTTTGTGGTAGAATAAATCTATTTTGTGCAGGTTGTTTCCTCTCTGTCACATCAACACCTCAGGCACCTAGAACAATGAATTTGGGTTCTGTGACAGATAGCCTATAGGTATAAATCTACCTTTGTTTTCTATTTTAATGCAATAGATAACTATTTTAGTGTCTTAGGCCTCTGTCTTAGCGTAGTAGGCTTCTGTTTTAGTACCTTAGGCTTCTATTTTGGCAAAGTCTCTGGTTTAGTGCATTTAATCTTTTTGTCAGCGCATTTGGTCTCTATTTTAGCGCTTTAGGTCTAACAAATTTTGCAAGTTTTTACAGGTATCTAACACATTTTTGCAGGTATCAAAATGTCTATACAAGTCTTATTATCAAAACTACTAACTTTTTTTGTGCAGATTCGTGGTCAAACTCTTAATTTTACCACTAGCATTTACTTGCACATTAAGGTTAAAGTAGGGGAAATTTATCTTGTTTGTCATGTTTTTGTTTGCTCTTGGACGTATGCTCTCCCCTTGCACCTTAGGGTGATCTTGGGGATCAAAAGTCTATTTGCAAACTTTTTTATTATTTGTATCTCGGAGGGGTTACTTTTCCACGTATTCTCTCCCCTTGCGCTTCATGTGATCTTGGGTGATCAAAAGTGGGAAGTAATTTCTTCTTAGGGGGCCTACTTGGGGATTTCATCACCCCAAGGGACAGCCTCAACCATATGTTTCGACACGGGATATAAATGTTGTGAGAATCGAAAGACTCACTTCAAAGGAAGGACTCTCTCCCCTCTTGCAAAAACCCCAAGACCCTCTATCCACCAAGACTTGTGTTGGTTGGAGCTTGGGTGGATTGGGACACCCCTCATTCATAGACTCATCCCATGTACATTGCGTATATTGGGACATCCCCTAGAAGCTTGTAAATCCTAGCTAAGACCTTCGGCCGTCATAACCTCGGTGCATCGTTGTCGTAGGAGGAGAAGAGCCCACACTATTACCTCCATTGTCTTGAGGTGGGGTAAACTTTGGGAATGACTTTTGTCTCCAAGGTAAGGGGTGTAAGGTGGTCCATGACCTTGCATTCCCTATCCATCCAAGCAATGGTAGATGGTATTAAGGGGATGGAAATCACCATTATCTAATAGTGGATATTGAAGTCACACTTGAGTGGGTCTGTGGGATATGACACTCCTACCTAAATAATTATAAGGATGTTCATGTGAATGATGTGTCTTCTTTGTCAAAACTTGTAAAATCCAAAAAGCCAAAAACCAATTCCATACATTGAAGTCAAGCCATTGTGTCGTCTTGCTTTTTTAATCTCTTGTCAAAGATTTTTGGAGACAAAAAGATCAAATTTGTTTCCACAAAATTAAATGATTTTATCCCTTAGAACAGACTATTTGTGCCTTTGGTCCTCTGTTTAGTGCCATTGGGCTCTCTGTTGGCACCTCTGGCTTGTCTGTTAGTGTCATAGGCTTGTCTATCAACACCTCTGATTTATTCCTTGGCACCTTAGGTTTACCTATTAGTGCCTTAGGCTTACCTTTTAGTTCAATAGGTTCTCGTGTGCAACAATCATCAGTTGGCCTATATTTGATCTCCCAAGCATAATTTGACTATCCTTAGCACATGGCACCTTTTAAGAACCATCCAAAAATCATCCACTTCATCCTTAATCATAATCCATCTTCATCATCTAATCCTAATCAATTCCATCTCTAATCTTAATTCAACCGATCTCTCTAATCATCCCTAATCATCCTAATCATCATCCTCATCATCTACCTTATCCATCTCATCTCCTAATTCTCTTACACATCACCCATAGTTATCCTAATCATCCATCCTTATCCAAATCATCATTCAATCATCTTATCACTTTTATCCATATCATCCAATCCAATTCTAATCATATCCACCTCATCCTTAATCAACCACATCATCATTCAAACCACCTATCCTATTCATCTTCCAATCATCCAACTTATCCAAGTCATATCTAACCCATCTCTCTATTCATCCAAATCATCCTAATCATCCATTCTATCTATTTATCATCCTTAATACAATTTTTCATTATCATATTGATCCAATTCCCCTTTCCACTTGATCATATTTCATCCAATCCTAATCTAATCTATTTATCTCTCATCCAACATCAACCACCCATCATCCATTATCCATTCTAATTAAACATCCCAACCCCTAATCCTTAATCAACAAATTATCATTTGAAAATAAAAAATTGGTTAAGGACTTGGTCTCCTTCATACCCCATCAATCTTTCATCCAAAATCCTAATCACAATTATCCATGTCATTATCAAAAATCCCTCATCTTTAAAGGATCCTCACCTTATCCACAATCATCCATTTTCAATCCATCTAATCAAAAATCAAGATCCTAGTTGATCATTATCAACCTTTATCCAAAATTGCTTAAGAACGTTAGTCTATCTTAAGTAAGACATCTCATCAATTCCTACTTAAGAACATACTCTTACTTAAGCTCATTAGTCTACCTTAAGTATAGAGAATAATCCATCCTTCAAATCAAATCAAATCATTCTAAGGTCTTGAAATTTGATCCACAACCTACATCATACTCATCCATTATCCTACATCATCTCATATCCTTCCAACAACATGGATCCTTATGAAGAAATATAACAATTACAAGGACTTGAACATACTTTTATTGAGTAAAAGGTGGACACATGCCTTTTAACCTCATAGTTTAGCTCCTAGGTCCCCATGTTAACACTCTACATGCAAAATATTCATCTCGATGAGAAATCCCCCGAAACCCATGTCAAATGGGAACTAGGGGCCCATTTAATACCTTATCTCAGACCAAAAAGGCTCCTTGGGACTTGGGCACCTGTACCCAAGTCCTCCCTAATTGGTTGGGGCAGATTTTAAGGTATGTTGGCATAGGACCTTTAAATGGGTCTCTCCTTGTCATCTCTTTCAATTAAACTCACGAATGTTAGCAGAAAAGCATATATAAGTGTTTTTTTAAATTCATTTTAAAGAAGGTTGATGACATCGAACTTATGATATTCAAGCAAAGAGCATTCAACACATTCATTGTGTTATTGTTGTAGATTTGTGTTTGTATTATGTGTTTGTTGCAGATTTGGAATCATCATTCATCTTCTTATGAGTTGAAGGATCTTCATTCTCCTAAGGACTTCACCTTTGAGGTGACATAATTGTTTTTTGAATCATTTCATCATTTGGATTATCTTTAGCCTCTATCTTGCAAGGACACACTCTCTAACAATGGTGTTGGGAAGCTTGAATTCTATCCCGAGGTTTGACTGAGGCAAATCCCTAAACACCACAACCCCCAAACCCCTTTTCTTCTTGTGTGCAAGTTACAGGCATGAAGATTGAAGAAGTGAAGGTATAGGAAGGTTGTATAAGGGAAAGGGTTTTGTGATCTAAAAGTAGTTTGCAGAAATTGCTTTACAGAAGAATTGGGCACCTGCCTCGGTGTCCTACTGAAACAGACACTAGAACATGCATTTGGATACTCTCTGTGACATTTCTCCATTTCTAAGTTTCTAGAGATCCTAACTTTCAAGACTTGGGCACCCACCCTAGAGTCCTCTGACATTTCATCTTTTGTGACACAGGTTATGACATCTCACTGATCATCTGTGTGCTTTCAGATCCTGTCTTTCTGTTGTCGTTTGTCTGTTACAAGCTAATTATCTCATACCTAGGGTTTTACTCATACTTAACCTAGGGTTTGATAAAAGGATTGGTTAAATCACATTTTTTCATAGCAAACAAGAGCACAAAATTAGTAGTTGAGTCCTCTTTCATCTTGTAGTGACTTAGCTTGGTTTTGTCCTCGAATGTTATTGTGGAAGAGGGTTTAATCTAGTGTACTTACATGCTTGCATCATTCACCCCTTTTTCCTATTTAACATTTTGGTGAACCCATAGCATTGAGAATTTGCATCTTGTTGAGTGTTGAAATCAGATATTGCATTAATTCATATCATACTTATCATTCTTCATTGAAAAATCTTGCATAAATTTGAAAAAATGGAAAAATAGGCAGTCTAGGCTTGCATAAAGGCATAGTTTTGCATTATTTTCAGTGCATATCATTGGAAACATTTGATTTTCTGATTTTTACATCAGATCTGATCTATATTACAGCAATTAATCATTTCATGATATCACATCTTGCATTTGAAGATCTATTTTGCTAGGGTTTTTGTATTTTTTTTCCCTATAACCTAGTTATTTGCAAAGCTAGGGTTTGTAGCCAAAATCTTATTTCATATTTTTCTTCTCTCATAAACATTCATTAAAATCTGATTTTGAATTGTAGTGTTGCATCCTTGTTTTTAAAATTTCAATTTTCACAATTACACATTGTGTATTTCAACATTAAGGGATTTTAACAATCTTTTCACACTTCTTTGTGCAAAGTCTTAAAAATCATTCACATTTCCTTGTTGTGTAGCACTATTCACATCATAACCACTTTGTATGTAGTGAAAGTAGTGTGTTTTTTATTTTCAAAAACTTGATTTCCTAAAACTTGTGCCTTGGTGTGGAACAATCTCACATACATGGCCTCTAAGCAAGATAAGGATGGTGTGGTTCCTCCTCGAGTTAATAGGAAGAGGAAGATTCTTGAACTTGTAATATCCTATACACCACATGAGACCACAATTAGAGATATTGATGGACCGCTTTACATCATAGCACGTATATGTGGGAATCCTACAAGAGGTGTCCCTATTGATCATAATTGTATGACGAATGTGATAACTAAAGAGTTCTTATACATGCATGACTTGCTACAAGACACTTATGATCCTACACATATCATGATTAAAGCACATAATGGATATTTCATCTTGGATATTGGAAAGATTACACTTGTGATTAAAGTGGTGGAAAAAGCCTTAGAACAACCATTTGTCATCATTCCTACCTCAGACCTATTTCATGTGAAGTTAGGCCATCCTTGGCTCAAGTCCATGAAAGTAGTCCCCTCTACCATTCATAAGTGTTTAAAATTCCCCCATCAAGGATGGGTGCATGTTGTACATAATAGTGGGTGGAAACCTTTGGCCAATCACAGAAACTTCAACTTAGATTACTTTTGGCTGCAACCTATTGAACCAAATCAACCAAGAGAAGACCAATTCTTCCTAGCATATCAAAAATATAAGGTGAAGTTAATAACTCAACTATCACATGGCAAAGATGCTCTTGGACCCTCTTAGTCCTCTGAGCCTACAATTCCTCCTACCAAACAAATAGAGAGTAAAAAACAACCTAAATTGATGGAATCCCCTCGCCCAAGAGGTAAGGGAATTTTTGTCGAGGTTCCTCCATAATTCTTACAAGGATCAGGAGATAACAATAAAGAGCAAAGAATTTCATCACAATAGATCCAATTTGTACCATTTCCTCTTCTGAGATGTTAAAGAATGTGGGAAATCATGAGACTCCTTTCACAAATATCACTAATAATACAAGAAAGAATCAAAATGTAAGAGAAAGAAGGTGAAAATGACAAGCTTTAGCTCAACAAGTATCATCTCGGCAAGAAAACATCCCACCAATTGGAGTTGAATCAAAAGAAGAGCTAAACGACAAAGAATTAAAGGATGAAGTTTCAAATTGGGCCATAGTCCCTTATGTACCTATTTCCTCTCACATTCAAGATTGGGAGGAAGATGATTTTCTCGAAGATGACTACTAGTGTGGTTGCATCTTCTCACATGTAAGTATTTCTCAACCTTTTAGCCATCTGTGATGTAGCACCTCTTTGAGTTGTTCTCATGGGTGGCCTCCTCTCACATGTTGTGTTTTGTTCCCCCATGTTATCTAGGTCTCTTTAGATGAATCTTGATACTCTTGTAAGGTCAAGGATACAAGGAGACTGCCTCTATTGTGACAATTCTTCCATGTGTTTCTCTATTCTTCTATTCCTCTCCTCTATTTTAATTGTTGTGTGTTGTGCATTAGGGGTATAACATCATGGAGGATGTCTTGGGGGCATCTTCCCATGTTGTAAACCCAAGTCACTTTTGTCTCCTCTCTCATTTTATTATTTCCATTCTTCAGTGGCTCTACTAGTTGGCGGATGATGAAAACAAACAAATACTAATAAGGATCGTGCATCCCTTTAGCAAGAAAGCAAAAATGGACCTAGTCCATATATGAATATGGGTTGATATATATTATTGATGCTTGAATAGTAGAATCACTCAGTGTTGTGATTTGTATTATGAAATTTGTTGTAACAAACCTTTACAATACTCTAAATCTTCTTCTGTGCACTTTGGATTGTTTTGTATCTCACCTTGTAGCTACACTCAGTTCTCAGATACCTGTAGTACAACCTCACAAGTATACTTGGTTCCAAACCCGCAAGTGTAGCCTTGGTATATTATGTGATATGTTTCTATATAGCTTTCATGCATTGATTTGTTTGTTGTCGTAGAGTAAGATTTTCTAACCAAAGCTTATATGTTGTTGATTATGTTAGCAAACAATAATGGTGTGTTTGTGGGAACATTCAATGATTTCAAGAACATGTCACCTTTGGGGAAAGGGCTTTGTGAAAGCTCTTGTTCCCTTGCGTGTTTTCACTTTACCTTAAATGTGTTTGATACCAGCAAGCAAGATCAACCACTTTAAGGTGGGGGTATATATCATGGTAACTATTTGGATATTTTAGATATTGATAAAGGATGTTTGCGTACACTTCCTTTTCACTGTAAGGCATCTCCATGATGCAGGTGGGGTTGTGTACTTTGATCTATTGCGTATACCTCCTTTTCATTGTAAAGTGTTTTCATGATGTAGGTGAGGTTGTATACTTTAAGCACATGCTTCCTTTTCACTGTAAGGCATCTGTAGATGCAGACCTAGGGTTGCAATTTAAAAGTCCTTCTGTGGAAGGTGGGATGCTGTAACTCTTGAGTTAGTTGCATATCCTTTTAACAAAGTCCTCATCGTGAGGCATAGTTGGATCTTGAGTTATTCACCCTTAAGCGTGTCTTTGGTGGTTGTGGTAGCGTAGCTCAACCGTCAGGTGTGTTTGGTATGTCTTAGATAGTGGAGTGCAATGATGAGCTCCTTCCTATTACTCGTGTTTGCTATGTATAAGATGTATAGTGTGTCAATGACATATTATACAGTGCTTGTGTATTCCATGTGTCTTCCATGTGTTTTATGTATCTTCCTTGCATGTTTTGCATGTTTTTGGTGTGGTCTAAAGATGTGTAGTGATGAGCTCCCCCACATTGTGTGTGTTTTGTTGAAGTTGATAAACCAACCTCATAGATCCCAATGAACACCTACAAGCAAATAACCTATCACATAAAGGAGATCAAGAGGCACAATAATGGTACTCTGTAAACCTGAAGAAAAATGTATAAAGAATGAATAATTACAATAGGATCAATCCTTATAAAAAGAGATCAAAACCCTAAAAGTGAGAACCCTAGGATTCATAATAAATTATTAAAGTGCCTAAGTTTAGCTTAAGTGAAACAAAGTAAAGGTAACTTAATTAATTAATCAATATGATTAGATTAATTAAGTAATTAACCTATTACTCTAACACCCCTCTTAAGATGAACTTAGTGAGAAGCTAAGAAAACTAAGGACAAATGCATGAAAGCAAAGATGGGTCATGGCAACTAGGCCTGATGAGGTACCCATGTACAAAAGGGTCTCTCACAAATAGAGAAAAAGGATAAAACCACGTGGGAAAAACTCCTCCCCAAAAGAGAGAACAAACCTCCCTACAAGAGAGAGAGAAAGAGTGAAGGACTAAGAAGCCTCCACAAAAGATGTCCCAAAAGAATAGGAACATGAAGAACTCCACTGAAGCACGAAGAAGCTACAAACACGGTCGAAGACCGACTGCTATAGTGCTAAAAGAACCTCCTCTAAAACAAGATGAAGATCAGAATCAAGAAGACAAGAATCTACATGAGTGCCCCAATGACACTACTCAAATCAGATGGCAAACAAAGGCAAAATATCTAGAACTCAAAGATACAAATGGCACAGGTACTAAAAGTCTAAAGAACTGATCAAGTGAAAATGGAAGGTTGCCTCCACAAAAGGAATGCAAGAGTTTCCATATGGTAAATGCTCCATCTCACCAAAATGCATGGGTAACCAGCGACTGATGTACCATTACATCTACCTAGTAAATAGGAACAAATACTAGATGCATAACTCACTCCAACACAAAACCAAGGAAGCATTAGCACCAACAGTAGAAACCCCCCCATAATGTGAACAAGGGAGAGCCATGATAGGTACACTGAAACTATGTGAAACCAAGAAATGCATGTAGAAGAAACAAGAACATCTGAATGTGCAATCATGAAACTACCTACAAATAAAAGGGTGTGCAAACCAAGGCACACACACATGACAAAGGTGTGATGGAAAAACAAACAGCAAACATCAACCCCACCATGGCACTTTATATCATAGTGTGAGTACAATAAGGCACACATTGATGTCTAAGATCTCAATAATATATGTACAATGCTGAGGCACTTTATTTTAGTGTGTTTACATATGAGAAGTTCTTACAATGGAAGCTCACAATGTCTTAAAAAAGGACCACAAACCCTTGGACATGAGCAATCTAGTCATATGTGCCTTCCAGATGTGATAATTATGTGGGGAAGATAGTCAACTAATGAGGTGTCCACCATGATGTTTGATTTTTTGAAATGTGTTTAAGGGAAGATTTTTCTATTCTCTAATGTGTATATAAAGAAAGCAAAAAAAAAACACCCCCCAACACAAAAGACCAAACCCCAATGCAAATCTGAAAGCTGGAAAGCGGAAAAAAGCAAAAATCAATTTAGACAATTCTCTATTGTACTTGGTAAATTTTATGATGAAAAAATCTACGGATCTACAAAGAGCACTAGAAGACCTTTCCAATGCCTATTCATTTTCGAAGAATGGAGTCCGTATGCAAAAGTTATGCCCTAGGAACATAGAAATGAAGATCTAACTTTGACTGGCATTAAATGCAGAAAAATAGAAAAATCAGTAAACAATACCTATAGCACTAGATCGGGCTCAGAACTAGCTTTCTGGTGATATTTTATTTTCAAAAATCTAAGATCGGATGCAAAAGTTATGGCCAAAATACCAAAACTGCTCCAAAAAGGGTTTGGGTGAACCCTGGCGGTTAGGCTAGCCGCTAGCATTGATTGCTAGCGGTTAACTAACTGCAGCACTTGTAACTCTGTGTTTTTTAATTTTTTTCTTGGATTTCATGTCGTACTAGGCCATACGACCCAGAAATGAAAAAAATTGCCTCTCGGAGTCACTGTGTCCGGTTTCGATGATTTGAGAGTCGATTTTGGGATTTTTGGGCGCTCTAAATGCGATGGTGGGGTCTGTTTGGGCTGAAAACACTCCAAAATTGTAGGTACCCTCTAGATCTGGAAACCCTCTAAAACTTCAAACCCTCATAGATCAGGCACCGTATAACTAAAATTGATGAAACAAAGGTCAATCTTGACTATTTCAAACCTTCTAGATGCAATGGTGAGGTCTAAATTGACTCAATATGCACTAAAATGTTGCTTTAAGGTAATATCCCTCAAAAAATGAATAGGAAACTATAGCTCTGGAGCTCTGATACCATGTTGTAGTTGATAAACCAACCTCACAGATCCCAATGAACACCTGCAAAAAAATAACCTATCACATAAAGAGGATCAAGAGGTACAATAATGGTGCTCTGCAAACCTGAAGCAAAATGCATAAAGAATGAATAATTACAATAAGATCAATCCTTATAAAAGGAGATCGAAACCCTAAAAGTGAGAACCCTAGGATTAATAATAAATTATTAAAGTGCCTATTACTCTAACATGTTTTGCATGTTTTTACGTGGTCTAAAGATGTGTAGCGATGTGCTCCCCCCACGCTGTGTGTTTTGCTTAATTAGGATTATATATGTGTGTAATTGTTTAAATCATGTCTTCTCTATGTCTTGTGTGACTGTATTCACATCTTATCCAAGTATTGCATTCTTTAACTGTCTTCTCCGTGTATTGCATGCTTCCTTACTATATTCATTGTGTCTTATGTGACTGTTAAGTGTTTTCTTATGTTTGCCTAAGCTTGGGAGCTAGAAATAGTCCTTCAAACTTAGGGTGTGTCTTCATTCTAGTGTTTGATGTGTTTTTGATATGCTTCAATTGTACTTTAATGCGTGTGTTGAATTGTAAGATCGCACACACATTAAATTGGGGGCTAAATGTTATGGAGTAAAAAGTGGACACATGCCTTTTTACCTCCTAGTTTAGCTCCTAGGTCCCCGTGTTAACACTCTACATGCAAAATATTCATCCTGATGAGAAATCCCCTGAAACCCATGTCAAATGAGAACTACGAGCCTATTTCACACCATATCCTAGACCAAAAAGGATCCTTGGGACTTGGGCACTTGTGTCCAATTCCTCCCTGATTGGTTGAGGCATATTTTAAGGTATGTTGGCATAGGACCTTTAAATGGGTCTGTCCTTGTCAGCTCTTTCAATTAAATTCATGAATGTTAGCAAGAAAGCATATACAAGTGTGTTTTTGAATTCATTTTAAAGAAGGTTGATGATAACAGATTTATTATATTGGAGCAAAGAGCATTCAAGGTATTCATTATGTTATTATTTTAGATTTGTGTTTTTATTGTGTTTGTTGCAGATTTTGAATCAACATCCACCTCCTTATGAGTTGAAGGATCTTCATTCTCCTAAGGACTTCACCTCTGAGGTGACATCATTTTTGTTTGAATCATTTGATCATTTGGATTATCTTTAGCCTCTATTCTGTAAAGACACACTCTCTCTAACAATGGTGTTGGAAAGCTTGAATGCTATCCCAAGGTTTGATTGAGGCAAATTACTAAACACCACAGCCCCCAAACCCCTTTTTTTCTCGTGTGCGAGTTGTAGAGTTCTAATAAACTCTACATGTTTATAATATTTCTTAAGTCAACTAAATTTCAATAGTTAGGAGTAATATAATGTTAGAGCCTTGGGTCCTACCATGTGAAATGATTGCAGGCATTTAAAGGCTTGCGATAGGAAGTTCTTTTTGTATGAGCATGAAGGCGCCATGTGTCTCAACGTTGGGTCACTGGGCCGAAAGAAATAAAGTGTCGATGGTCTTTTAAGGTCTCTGTGGGTCGTGACAAGTGTTACTACCACAGGTGTTTGGGAGTTCTTTTTGTAAACGCCCTTGTAGAGGAGCGCGGCGATGCCATGTGTCTTTTTGGAAAAGTCATAGAAATTGCCACGTGTTCATAATGACGTCAGGGTGGGGTCTCCTTTTTGAAAAGATAAATGCTGTGAAGCTTTCCGTATGTTAAGTGGGACCTGATACTATTAAGGTTTTTAGAGGAGCACAGTTAATGACAAGTGTCGACACAGCGGGCATTTGAAGGGAATTTTGGAAAGGTCTTTTTGCATTGAGTGTGGAGCTGCCACATAGCCTATTTTGGAGCTATAAAAAGACCCATGGAAGTTGCCATCTATCCCGATGGTTTTGCAATATGAAACACTACCCAAATGACCATATGTTGGCTGAATCACGGAGTTTGACTCAAGGGAGAAGGCAGGAGATTTTTTGAGTGTACATGAGCGATTGCAATGACATGGATGACCTGAAGTTGAAGATTTTGCAAAGATTGTGGGAATGTGGGTCAACAGAATGATCACAATAGTTAACTAGATTTGCAAGTAGTGAGGTGGTTAGGATCCTAATGCTCCCACAAAGGTTTTGAGCTTCATGGTTACAATATAAATAGGGGGATCTGGTCGGAAAGGAGAGATGGATATATAGAGATTAGAAAAATAGAAGATATTAGAGAGTTTTGGATACTGGATCTGAAAGATATTTTTGCCTTAATAAGTGCCTCTTGAGGATATTGAATATTGTAGATCTATGGAATCTTTTTCTTATATATTGTATTCTATTGATGATTAATGAAAAGAGGGTGTTGTTCTGTGCATTTTATAATGTCTTTTTGAATCTTGTCCTTTGCTTTCTTTATTTTGCCTTTGATAGATCAGATATAATATTCTAGTATGGTTAATCATGCTTAATGCTCTTTAACTTCATTAGAAATCTTATGAGTTAAATCATTATGTTGTAGATCTAGGTCTTAACATAAATATGGTGCATCACCTTAGCATATTAGAATATTTCATTTGTAATCTTGTTTTTTCTTCCCTTTACAATAAACCCTATAGAGAAGAGCTAGCATCTTTAAAATCTGGAGGTTATCTTAAGTTTCAGGTCCTACACTCTTAAGATTTCCCATGTTGGTGTTTGACCTACAAATTTAAGCATCAACAAATTTTGGTAGGCCTAGTGGGACTATCTTTACAAGTTCTTTGATAAGAACCACATGAGCCGACCTCTTGCAAGAAGCCAAAGTGGTGGACCAACTACAAGAGCCAGAGTTGCTGCTAATCTGAGACTCTTACTACCACCATTGATAAATACTCCAAGAAGAAGGGCCAATCAGCAAAATACCCCAGTGGCACAAATGGGTGCTCAAGTTCCTCCTTGAAATTATGCCAATTGGAACAACAATAGCCCACTCATACTTCTAGCACCTCTAGATACATGGGACCCAATTCCTACAAATGCCCTGAAAGTATTGCCCAAGTTCTTAGGAGAGGATTTCAAGACCCCAGTTGAGCACCTACAAGATGTGGGAGATGTATGCACATTACACTATGTTACAGAACAGAACATTGCCATGAGACTTTTAGCTGCATCTTTCAAAGGGAGAGCCCTTGATTGGTACTGATCTTTACAAGCTAATTCTATTGGAACTTGGGATCAACTAGGAGATGCATTTTTTGAAAGATTTAGTGAAAAGGGAGATAGATCTTCTCTCTTACAGCAACTGATCACAATAAAAAAGGCTCCTCAAGAAAAAAGGCTCCTCAAGAGGCCATTACTGAGTTCAACACCAAATTTTAGAAGACCTAGTAAAGAATTCCAGTTGCTGCAAGACCCCCTGTAGGTATGGCAATTATTTTCTACCTTAAATCTTTCAACTCTGATATTTTAGGTATGATTCAGTCCTTAGGAGGATAGACCTTACCTGAAGCATATGAGTTAATTGTTAGAGCTGAGAATAGTCTGATAGATGTTGGGAAGTTACCTCCAAGACCCCCCATGCCCATGTTTCCTAAATTATCAATTGCCATTCAGGAAGAGGCCCCTTGTACTTCATCATCTCCTATTTCTATGTATACATTTCCTGCATCCCAGAAACCCACCAGCCTAGTACCCTCTGCTTCCCCATCTGAAATGGATGATGTTAAGGGTATTCTTAGGACCTTTTCTAATGAAATCATCAACCTTAAGAGGCAGCAAACCTCATATCAGAGACCTCCTTACCAAGGATTTCAAGGAAATAGGCCCCCATATCAGTCAAATCAGTACCAAGGGCCATAGAGACCAAACTACCAACAGCCATCTAACCAACTTGTTCCTGTACCAACACCATTACAAACTATCCCAGCTAACCTAGGGAGGGAAATGGTTCCTAGACAAAATAATATGGCTGAGGAAGTAAATGCATGGTGTTTTCCCTACAATAATGCACATATGCCCAAGGACTACCCTAGAGGTAATTTACAGTAGAAGGTGGCAAAGCAAAGAAGAATGGAAGGCCAGGTTGCCTCATCTTCTGAACCTTTCCCTTACCAATCACCTGGTGTTCAAAATGTGGCAATAGTAGCACAAATGCAAGGGATGTCTATTGAGTAGGAAGGAGAAATAGCCCTAGAACATGCACTATTCTCATGGATCGAGGAGGAAGAATTAGTGTTTGTAAATGAAGCATAGACTTCCAAGAAGCCTTTGGTACAATTAGATTATTACACCAGGTCAAAGAGGAGGATGGTGGATCTGCCTGAAGTCAATCCTCATGAGATAACCAAGGTACTTTTAGTTCAAACTTCTCATATACCTACACCAAGATGAGAGACATCAATGACAACTCAGAATCAAGGATTCCCTTATTTAGTGGTAGAGAAGACAAGGTATCCCTACTACCATAAGGTACAATCGTTAGGACCCATGAATGTGGTTGAGCAGTTGAAGAAGGCCCCTGCTAATGTATCCTTATGGGATATGTTAGCCATTCCTGGATAGAAACTATTGTTACAAGAAGCTCTACAATCCCAAGGGGAGCCTAAACCTACCAACCCTAAAGAAGGAGAAGCTGATAAAAGAAGAGTGCATTTCAAAGAACTCCAATCACAAGGAACGTTCACTCTGGTGAACACCAAAGAAGAGGTGAGTAAAGCTAAGCCAAATCCTTTTTATTTGACCCTACTAGTAGGGAAGAAGTTGTTGCATATTTCTATGATAGATTCAGGTGCTAGCACCATAGTCATGCCCAAGCAAATAGTCAATACCCTGAAGATAAAGTATGAGCCATTAGCCAAAGGAGTCATGTAGTTAGATGGAAAATCAGTCCAGACCATAGGCATAATCAAACAGCTCCCATTGTAGTTGTATACTTGCCCAAACATAATTGTCCTACAAGATGTAGTAATCATTGATATCCCTTGTCTTTAGTTTATGTCTATCTAGGATTTCACTGCCAAGATTGGAGGATATATGTCATTAGATTGGTCACATTTAATCTTAAGAACTAAATATGGTACAAAGATGAAGGTGTTGTCTAAACCTTTGTCTAAGGAACATATTTCAGAGGAACCAGCATCAATGTTTGAAGCATCTCATTCTATGATCAATAGAGAGGAAAGAGTCTTGGTAGAAGAGGTAGGAGAATGGACTACAGAGGATGGATAGGAAGAGGATGATAATTACATATCATGTATAATGCAGGGTGATCATTTTGGAAATTATGACTCTACTAGCTTGGGGACATATGTCATTTTTTATGAAGATCAAGAAATACCCAAGGTGATGAGTCAACCAAAAGAAGGTGAAGAGGATCATGAACAAGACTCTAAAATTTGGACACTAAATTTTGATGGAGCTAGAAGCAAAAATGGTGCTGAAGTAGGCATTTGCCTTACTTCACTGAAACGGGAAAAGGTTCTTAGTGTTGAATGTTAGGAACATTGAGAGGGGGGTGAATCAATGTTCTATAAATCTTTTCATGTACTTTTACTTTTAACCATTTCAAAAGAATAATCCAATAGAAGCAAACTATACAACTGAACAACATCCACAAAAGCATGACACAACACCAAGATTTTACGTGGAAAACCCAAAGAGGGAAAACCACGGAGAGGATTAACTCTCATAAATATATTGCAATCTTTATAAAAATGATGTTCAAGCTTGATCACTCCACGAGCCTAGGATAGGCTGGCTTACAGCCATGAAGTACGACTAAGTTTAGCAGGCTCACTGCCTCAACCCTAAACCTAGCAAGATTACAATAAGGGCTGTTAAACCCTACTGGAGGCTCACTACCAACTTACTACCTTGATAACAAAACCTTTCTTTCAAATAGATCACACATGACATCTGAATACTGCTTCAGCATCTACCACTATGCAAGGGTGTAGTCATTTAACAATTGTATTATGAATCCCAAGTCTTCATCGTTGCTGATCCTCTAACTCTGCTCCACTATTTGCATCTTCGCATCACACACCTACACCGCACACAACTCAACTGAATTTCATCTCCTTTATAGATCCGCATCATTATTTACTTCATAATCAGGTCAGCATCCAAGAAGTGAAATGTGTACATAAAAAGATGTACCTTGTCACTCAATCCAATGCACTAAGTGTCACATGGATACAAATCTTCTCCCAAGCCTATTCATATAGGTCAGCTCTAATCTTCCAATTTCTTACATAAATCCTCCAATCATTAACTCTTCTCTGCACAATGATTTATCTCACCAGTCGACCTGTTCCTCAAGAACATGCTTAACAACTTCATCTGTTGTCTTACAACTTCTACTGCTGATCACAAAACATTTCCAAAATCATGTCAAGGACTCTTTACACATTCCCAATCTTACCCTCAAAACTGCAAGGCATGATATCATCTTGCGGAGAAATGCAGACCATCAGAACTCAGACTCTGTCTCTGTCAAACTCTATCAAACACTATGTCAGTACTTAGCAGCTTGTAGCTATCCTTCTGATGAACTTCAGATATCCCAACTCTGGAATAAGACACTTCATATAAGTGTTTACAACACCTCAAAACTGCATAAGGAAATACTTATCTGCAAAGGAATGCAGACTACTTCACCATGCCCTATTCACTGCTCCTGCTATACCTTTGCTTACCCAGACTTAGACATTTTTCCAAGATGACTTCAGGAGAGGATCAGGACTTAATCTCTGAGGTATAACACTATCAAACAACTAAGAACATCATACCTGAACTGCATCTGCAAGTCTTCAATTGCAGAGGCATACTAGCTTACTTACTATCCTCTACTCTACATGCTTTCCATACTTAGCCATTTTCTGACAACTGGACCTGGAATCAAATATGTTCTTTCGAAGATATCTCTTCTTGTCAAGGTGATAGGATCTCTGAGCTTTGTTTCCATCAATGACAACATATAGATCCATACCAAAGTAATGTCTCTTTCCAACACTTAGAGCTCTACGCTTCCATTTTGCCTACACTAATAATGAAGCTAAATATGAATCCCTAGTACATGGCTTGATTCTTGCCAAGAAGAAAACGATAAAGAACCTAAGAGTCTTGGGTGATTCAAAGTTAGTGATAAAATAGATAAGGGAAATAGCTGCTGCAAAAAATGTAAGAATGAGGTCATATCATCACCGAATATTAGACCTAATCGAAGATTTTGATGCCTTCAATATACAAGCCATACCAAGATCTTAGAATACTGAAGTAGATAGAATGGCTCAGATCAGATCTCAGTTTGATCCAACTAAAGACTTGCTGATCAATCAACAAATAGTCAAGCTTATCATTTGCCCTGCCATTATTTATAATGGAAACAATTGGCAAGTATTTGATAGTGACCTACAAATCCTTTCATTTCTATAGCAGCCTGGGGAATTTGTAGATTAGTTACAACCTAAAATTGAAGAGGCATATGGTGATTAGATCATGCAGTTGAAATCAAATAAGCTTCCAAGAGGATTAATAACTTGGAGAATCTTTTTGATCCTAATGATGCAAGCCTAGACAAGAGGAAGTTTTTGGCCAATAAAGATGATTACCCATAGATTGAGGTCAGTAATGGAAGAAAGTTGAAGGTACGCAACGTCACTACAATTGAAGAAAGAGATAGATTGATAGCTTTGTGTAATAAATATGACAAGGTAATAGCATGGACCTATGGAGATCTTCATGGTTATAACAGAGACATAGTCTAGCATACTATTGAGCTCACTAAAGGATCAAAACATGTATGTCAGAAATAGAGACAAGTAAATCCTAAGATTGAGTCTCTCATGGTGGAGGAACTCTAGAAGTTGTTAGAATCTAAGATAGTTTTCCAAATTAAACACTCAACATGGGTGTCTAATCTAGTACCTTTGAGGAAGAAAAATGGAGAAATTAGGCTCTGCGTAGACTTTAGAGACCTAAATAAAGCCTCATTAAAGGACCACTATCCACTCCCTTCAATGGAGCAAATTTTACAGACTATGGCTGGAGCTAAAAGGTTTTCTCTGCTGGATGGTTTTTCAGGTTATAATCAAATCTGGTTTGCAAATGAAGACTAGTATAAGACTACTTTCACCACTAAGTGGGGTACATTTGCATATGCTAAGATGCCTTTTGGACTTTCAAATGCTGGAGCAACTTTTCAGTGCGCTATGGACATAGCATTCAATGGTTTGATAAATAAGATCATCCTGATTTATTTAGATGACTTAACTGTATTCACAAAGATGGATAATGATCACTTTGATCATTTAGAGGCTATTTTCCAAATATGTCAAGAATTTGGGATATCTCTAAACCCTAAGAAGTGTGTGTTTGGAGGACCTCAAGGAAAGTTATTAGGACACATGGTTTCTAAAGATAGAATCTCTATTGACCTAGATAGAGTTAAGGCAATCATGGATTTATCTCTACCTATCAACAAGAAGGCAATGTAATCCTTTTTGGGGAAGATTAACTTTGTCAGTAGGTTTATATCTAATTTTGCAAGATTGATTAGACCTATCACGTTGATGTTGAAAAAGGATCTAAATTTTAAGTGGACAATCAAAGACAGACAAGCTTTTGAAAATATAAAGAAGGTAATCTCTACTGCCCTAGTACTACGTAATCTAGACTTGTGAGGCCTACTTTTTACACTTCTATTCATGAGACTATTTGTAGTGCTATTGCTATTATTTTTATGTTGAGAAACCATTGATCCTGGAATCTTGTTTATTAAACCTAATTGATTTTCAAGAAAATAATTGTGCAAGGATAATTAGATGTTGCTTTTAAGGAAATGATGAATGGATGATATTAGAAATGGAACTTTAATATGATTTCAGTATGATTATATGGTAGAATGTTTAGGTATGCATGTATTTAAATTGCTTCGGCTATGATATCTTTATGTGTTATTAACTTTGAGTTTGAGTGTGCAGGTATTACTAACGAAACCACAAATACAGGAGATCAATTCATACCCTATGTTGTATCCCATGTGAGCCGATCTAGTTCCACGAGGAACTAAGATCAACCTCGTGTTTGGTGAAATGTTGTAATGTTGTAATGTTGCATGAGGTCAAGGGAATCAAGGCTACCTTGTGATTTACTTATTTGGGATAAGTGTTGTAAATAATGTTGTTTTGTATCTTGTTTAAATTTTATTTCTTTTAGACCCTTTTCTTGTGGTTTTATTTGACTCTGGGAGTCCAAACTAGGTAAAAACCAACCCTGGGTTATACCCCATGGGTCTAAGGACCCTTTTGACTAGGATAACCTTGGGATAACCTCAATATGGTCACTCTAACTTCATAGTGAAGTTAAGTGACGAATTTGGAAGCATGGGGACAATGGGATGAGTGGAATCCACACTCAGGCCCACTTCCAAGTCATAGAAGGACTCCATGATCCCCTAATAATGGAGTGCTTGTCTCTTTGTGCCTCTCTTTTGGTGGGGTTTCCCTTAATAAGGGTGGTGTGGCTTCCACTCCCCTTTTTATTTATATTTTACTTATTATATTTTATTTCTCCATGGGTTGTAAAAGGACTATAGTGGGGGACTTCTTGAGTGGGGTTAATTGTTTTAAGACCTCTAGGATAATGGATGAGTTGTGGGTTTAGTTTTTCAATGCCACTTGCGAAATAAGGAAAATAGAGGTAATTAGTTTTAAAAGAGAGAGGAGGAGGAGAGTAAGGGGGTTGGATTATTGTGGAAAGAAGGAGAACTAGGAGGAGGAGGCTAAGAGTGGAGCTCTTTATCAAATTTCATCCATAATAGGGCTTGTGAAGGTTAGTGAACAAGACTACTCACCTTGTAGGATCTATTACTTGCTATGTATGTTTTGTTCTTGATTGATGAATGAGGATTGCAAATGTTGTCTATGTGTTTTTCTATAAATTTGGGGTTTTGTGTTGGGTGTTGAAAGAGCTCCTTCCAGTTGGAAGGCAATGCTCATCTTGTATAGGGAAGGGAAGGTGTGAACCTCCTCGGGTGTCTTCTTGTTTCTTGGTATATGAAATGCCTTGAGGGCATGTTGGTACTTTTGAGCCAAGAGGACTTTAAGGCTTTGAGAGCCTATTTGGGATATCCCTAGAAATTTGATTATTTGGATGGCTTGAGGCCTTGAAAAAGATAAACTTTGTTGGCTTGAGGCCATGTGATAAGTTGTGATTAAATGTTGTGAAGAATGACACCTTGAGTTGAGAGAGTCTACTTCCCTACCCTCTTTGAACTCACCTCAGCTGAGTCTTTGTATTATGAGTAAAACCATGGGTGTGTGTGTTGTTGCTTGCTTGTTGTTATTCAATGTTGTGAAGTGTTTTGGTCTATTCTACCCTAGGTATGTGGATGATCTCCCTAGCTCAGGGGTGACCCTCTTGCGGGTCTATGGTAGAGAGGAGAGCTAGTTGGTTGTTGTTTCCTTCCTTGTTGTCATGCAGGTTACTATTGGAGCATGTTGAGAGGATTGGAGGAATTATTCCTTGTTTAGAGAAAATATTCTATCTTTCTACTTGTAATGAGGGCTTGGTCTCTTAAGGTCCTTCTTGGAAAGGTTTTCCTTTGAGGAGAGATTTACTCCCTCTGAAAGTTGTAGAAAAATTGTAATGGGGAAAGAAAGTAATTACTCCCTTAAAATGTTTGTGAGTGTGGAATCTTACAGTTGCTTGTTCTTGTTTATCAAAATTGTAAGTTGTGAGATTGGATGTTGATTTGGATCAATTGTTTAAATCTACCTCTTGTATTATTTAGTGAGTAAGCTACTTTTACAATATTATGAAAGATGCAAATTTACCTTTGTAAACAAAATTAAAACTAGACTTGATTATGCAATAGAAAATGATCCAAATTAAATTTACTTGTCTGTTTATTGAAGTGAAAGATCTATTAGTTCTTGTATTTACTCTTAATCAGTAAATTGATTCGAAATGGAATGTATACTTGATAGATTAAATTTTAGTTGGTAAATACAGAATAAAATGGTTAGTGTTTTCTATTTCACTTAAGTATTTGTTACATTGAAATTAAAATGTTAGAGATAGTGTGGAATGGATTTACTATGAAAATTCATTACAAATTATATATATATATATATATATATATATATATATATATATATATATATATATATATATATATATATATATATATATATATATGTTTTTAATATTAAATGAAGTTATGAAAATTAGATACACTTGCATTTGTATATTTTTATTATTAAATGATGTGAAATCTTGGGATACGTGTATATATATATATGTATACATGTATGTATACATGTATACATACATGTATACATGTATACATGTATGTATACATCTATATGTATATATGTATATATGTATATGTATAGATGTATATATATATACATCTATACATATATATATACATAGTGAAATTATATATATATGTGTATATATATATTTAAATAGTGAAATTAAATGAAATTGTGAAACTGATATATATATATATATTTAATAGTTGAATTAAATGAAATTGTGAAACTAATATATATATATATATATATACATATTTAAATTTATTTTTATTTAAAATTTTGAAATAGCATATGCGACGAAGGAAGAGAGGATCGCAGTTTGCATTACACAGTTGAGACTTAATATGAAATGGTGGGGGGTTTAAAACCCCACCAAACCTTAGTATATGGAGGGTGTGGGGAGGGACGGAGCTCCACGCACACCCCATGAAGTGGGATGTGGTTGGGGCTCCGCCCCTCCCCACATCCCCCGCTCATCGCAACACCATAGCCTGCGCACAGGCTTTTTCCCCCCATGAGTCTCCACAAGCCTTACACGGCCAGCATACCACCCACCGCGCCCCCCGTCCACTATCCTCTATGATCTCCAAGCCACCACTCCCTCTGTCGTCCATTACACGCCGCCTCTACGGCCACCCTACATTCGCCCTCCACCCACCTTCATGGCCTCGCCTCCCCCTGCGACCAGCGCCGCCGCCGTCGCCTACTCTACCCTGTAGCACATACAAATTTCAAGTGAATGTTAGGGTTAATCACCCTCAAGGGAATGAGTAAGATTTATAACCACATTTTCATTTGTATGAGTGGAGTATAATTTTAATATGATAAAATAAAAATTAATATGTTTATATATATATATATATATATATATATATATATATAATTTAATATAGATGAGTTGTTACTCTTAAATTTTATTGTATACTTACCCAAAATGCTATGAGTTGGATTGCATAGCAATACTCTATTTAATTGCAAGTGGAGTTTCCATTAGCATGACTAAACAGATAATGATATATAAACATTATTTGTTAATAAATAAGATTGTTCTAAATGGACATTGCATATATATATATTATGTATGTCCTCTTCTTAAATTGAGGAAAAGAATTTTAAAAATATATATATATATATATATATTTATATAAAATAATTTATATACATAATTAATCAATATAAATGGGGCAATTGTTAATAATCGTTTACATTAATTCATTTGTAAAGGATTTGTGACTTTGAGATTAGTAGTTTCAAAATGAATTACCAAGGTATGGAAGATGATTTAACGTAAATAAAATTTAGATGCAAATACAAAAAGTAAATAAAGAAATACGTAAACGAGCGAAACAAGTAACGTTTTAAAACAAATCGATAGAGGAGTAAACAAATAATGCGAGGCAGTATTTAACAGACTGAGGAAACCTATAGTGACCAACTAATTAACAAACGTAGTGAACACCCTTCAAGCAAAATGAATGTCCACGTGTGTGGAATATTCTGAAGACACTTATCATTTACGACTTAAACATACACAACCGAGTATGCTTACGCGTGCGAGGGAAAAATATAAAGTAATAAGGAAAAAATTTTGATAGTTCGTATCATGACCACATGTTGCATGTGGACATGTCACACGTGTTTGTGTGTTGTGATCGCATGTGAAATGTGGGCATGACAAGACTTTTCTAAAAGCTTCATAATGTATGTATATGGTGGGGAATACAGTATAACAGCTATCCTAACCCAAAAAGATCAAGAAGAAGAAGGAGAACATCCTATTTCTTTCTTTTCCAAAATGTCAAGGGAATATAAATCCAAGTACAATTTTGTTGAAAAGCAAGCATATGCCATAGTTAAAGGACTGAAAAAGTTCAGACACTTAGTGATTGGAAATAAGATTTTGATATTGATAGCCCATTCAAGTGTTAGAGAATACATTATAGAAGGGGAAATTATTGAGAAAACAGCCAATTGGATAACTAAGATTCTAGAATATGATGTGGAAGTGAGGCCCTCTAAACTAGTAAGAGGAAGAGGGCTCTGCCAATACATTGCTCAGGATTCAGAAGTGTCAACAATAAATGAAGAGGAAGAAGAGACTATACTAAAAGTACAAGAGGATGACCTAGACTCATGGATTAGTAACAGGATACAATTCATGCAAATCAGTCAATTCCCTAGGACTCTCTCCCCTGAAAAGAGAAAATACTATAGGCAATAAGGATCTAATTTCATCTTGATTGATCATGTCCTTTTTAGAAAGAATCTTGATGGAATCTTACTCAAGTGTGTGAAAAAGGATGAGGCTTAAAGGATATTACATGAATTACATCATGGGACATCAAGAGGACATTTTTCTACGAAGACTACACATTAAGATTACTCAAGCAGGGTACTATTAGCCTTCAATATTTTCTGATTGCCATAAAATGGTCAAGGAATGTCAGGCATGTCAGTTCTATGTTGGTAAAAGGAGAAATATAGCTCTACCTTTGAGTCCAATTATTGTATATGAACCTTTCGCTCTGTGGGGATTGGATTTCATAGGAATGATTAATCCAGTTTCAAGCTCAGGACACAAGTGGATCCTTACTATGACAGACTATTTTACTAGGTGGAGTGAAGCTATTCCATTGAAAGAAGCCACTGAAAAGGTTATTCTAGACTTTATCAAAGGAATAATTACCCGTTTCAGGCCCCCTCACACTATTATATCTGATAATGCTAAGGCATTTTTAGGATCGAACATATATGAGTTTGCCTTGAGAAATGGCATTTATTTGAAGACTTCATCAAATTATTATCCACAAGGGAATGGCTTGGCTGAGTCAACAAATAAGAATTTGATCAAGCTCATAAAAAGAATGGGAATAGATCATCAAAGGAAATGGCATAAACACCTCAATGTAGCATTATGGGTTGACAAAATTATGCCAAAACAAGTGATTAAAGTGTCTCCTTATAAACTTGTGTATGGGAAAAGTGTAGTAATGCTGTTGTCAATAGAGATGCCTGCCTTACAGTTAATCAAGCATATGGAAATTGAAGAAAATGGCCCGATGCATGTGAGACTTGTGGAACTATTAGAAATGCAAGAAAAAAGGGAACTAGCTCATGAGTCTCTGATGAATCATCAGCAAACTATGAAAAGTTGGATCGATCAAAAGACTTCAGAGCCAAATTTTGAGGTTGGTTATTAGGTTTTGAAGTGGGATGAAAGGGCCTCAAAATGAGGGTGTCATGGCAAGTTTGATTCACTATGGTCAAGACCCTTAAGATCACTGCTTGTAAGTAGTACAATGCATATGAATTGGAGACTATGGAAGGAGAACTGTTTGACATTCCTGTCAATGGGATCTTCCTCAAGCATTTCACATGAGGCTAATCATGCTCCCTATACTATAGTTATCTTAGTTCCCTTCTTTTAAATAAGTGTTCTTTAGAACACGTGTTCGTGACTAGGGCTCTCTAAGATCTTCTAAGTGTCCTTCCCAATGATATCATTGATAAAGACTCACAAATCTAAGTTGTTGGCCAATGATATCGAAGAATAAGACATTAATGACAGGTCGTCATGAGATTTGTTATAGATTTGAAGGATCTTGCTAACTGTCATTTGGGCATGTTTTCCAGAGTCATTACTATGAAATGATGGCCCCATTAATAGGGTCTCATTAATTCTTGCTATTGGAGCTGAGCATTTTAAAGAAGAGTTCTATTCTTTGTTGCTACATTGTTGCAATAGAATTCACTACAAATACCTATCCTTTTTGATTTCTCTAGCAAGTGTATACCTTGAGTAGAAAATTGTAGAGATGGTCGAGGGCGGACAATCCTCAAAGGGTGACAAGAAAAAGGGTTTGTTCAAACTACTAGAAAAGTGGAAGAAGACCAAGCCATACGCCGCAGCTGAGGCATAGCCTAGGGTCAACATACCAAGAACTAGAGTCCTCGAGAAAGGTTTTGCAGATGGTATTTTTTATCCCAAAATTTCTAAGAATCTGAAAACCCTAAGGGAAAGGGCACATGTTAGACTCATCATCCAAGCAAAATAGGGGGAAAATGAATCTTTTGGTATGAGGATTTGGAGTTCTAATCTAGCCCAGTTCATGGTTCCATTGGTACATTCATATCCTGAGCTAGTTCAATTATGTGCAATTAACTATGACACCTCCACCGGGACAATCCAGAACAAGAATGTTAATGTTCATATCAATCCACAAGCCATCCATGACATGCTGGGGTTAATGTATGACTCTGGCGCTAGCTTCTATGATATACCCAAAATACAGAGTATTTGGCAAAAGGTGGAGACCAAACAACATTTCTTGAACATAGACCTTCATTTGGATGAGGATAATGTCAAGATGCTCCATTCCCCTTGCCCTTCATTTGTTGACCACGGATTTGCAAGATGCGTTCTCAATGTTGGCTTTTATTTTTGGTCAAGAGGAAGACACCAATGTACATGATTAGCAATTTGGGGGTATTTTCTGCATGAAGAAAGTATCATGGTAGAAGGAATACAAGTTTGATTTCACAGAGCACATTACTCGTGTGATATGTGATCAATTGGCTGATTTTATGAATACACAGGTTTTTAGGTATTCTTCCTACCTTTTCCATTTGATTTTATATCAAAACTACCAGTTATTTCTGCCATATATGCACCTGGACCTATATGACCTAGAAATCGACCCTCAAAGAGTAATCCCTGTGTCAGCATGGACCCATATTTTGTCTAAAACCTTTGATCCCTATGAGTTTTCTGAATGTTTTATGGCTCCCCTGGTTGAGAAATTAGAAAAGAAAGAGATCAAAGACAGGATGACTGATAGGCTTAGGGGGGTTATAATAAACTCCTGGGTCCCCTGTGATTATTTTTTTGGGGCACATTATACCATGATCAGGGTTCACAGTTTTGGGGCAGATGCTTTTATGCTCCCAAAGGTTTTGACAGCTAGGGTTTTGGCCCTAGAATTGGCTTGATAGTTATCTATAATTAACAATGAATTTGGGGTAAAAAGGAGAAAAAAGGCTTTGTATGATGTTCCTTGGAGTAAGGGTGGTATTTCAGTAGTAAGAAGAGAATCAGAGTATATGTTGCAGAAAAAGATAGAAAATTATGGGCTAGTAATGATTCAAGATAAGTGGAAGTATGACCCCAATGGCTTCATGGCTTCCTAGCTCCATCATAATAAGGTCTATACTACTTTCATTCATGAGAGCCAACCATTCTTCGAACAAAGGAGGTCACCACAAACTGACACTCCTGAAGTCTATGTGGAAATAAGTGATATACCTGGAGAGTCACCTAAGAAATGGGAGACCTTTTATACTCCAATCAAGGGTTATGATCCAAAAATAAAGATGACTCATGGTTTGAAATAAACTCTAATTAAGAAAGATTGAAGTAGTGACAAGATCTTAGCATACTAGAAATTTAGCCAGGAAATTGATCAGCCTAAGAGGACCTTTGGGCAGGTAGAGTCAGATGAAACATGAGAGAAGTTATGGGACAATGAACATATGACTCCAGTATCAAGCTCGGATACAAGCAATATCGAAAGAACTAAGCAGTCAAAGGAAGAAATGGTTGAACAAGATCCTAAGTTGACCACATGGCCACAATCTCTCAGTATTATTGAACAACAAAAGGCTATACATTAGTCATCTCATGAGGGCCAAACAACTTCGGCATCTGGGGCCCTTAGAGTGACAGTTTCACAAGGAATTGGACCTTCAGAATCATTGGTTTCCTTACACCTAGAGGAAATAGAAGAGACAAAGTAGGAAATTGCAAGTAGACTCATAAAGAGGAAGAGAAAATGTGTTTTGCAGAAGGAAGATGACGAAGAAGAAGCTGTTCAGAATCCAAAGGTTATTGCAACCCCTCAGGTAAGTCTCCCTCCACCTTATTATGTTGTTCAATCTTCTTCTACCTTAGGAATGGCTAGTCAAATACCCCAGGTCTCTATGCCTCTTACTACTTTAGATATTCCTTTACAATCTTTTTCACCTATATCTAGTGCTACTGTATTTGCCACCACCCAAACATTGAGTTTACTAGTATTTTCCTTGTCAGTACCTAGGAGGCCCATGAAATTATAGGACCCAAGTCAGCAGATGATGACCATTCTTTATGGTCTACCTTAAGGTTTCCCCTTTGTAGGTGGCCTAATTGCTTCCCCCTGCTTTTCAAAGCCAATCTGAGGCTGCTAGAAAGGCTAGAGAGTCAAGAAGAGAAAAGAAAAGAGAAAAGGAGGGTAAAGCCCATGCTATCCCACACATGAAATCCCTTTTTGACCCTGTTCAACAATCTTTAACCATTGCACACATGAACCCCAATGTAGTGAAACCTCTTGAAGAAATGCGGCCAAAAGATTATATTATGAGTGTTGTGGCAATGGACTTAACTCAGTTCAGGCTACAAGATAAAGTGGAATTAATGAATGAGACATCAGTGGCAGTGACCACAGACTATCTTAAGGTTTTAAAGAGGTTGCAGAAGGTAGAGGTGAACCAAACTCAAACAAAATCCACAATCAGTCAACTCAATATAGAAATTAAGGCCAAAGATTTAGAGATTGATAGACTAAACAAGGATATCAAGGCTGCAATATCAAAGGAGGTTTTCCAAGCTTTACAGTCAAAAGTAACTAAATTGCAGTTTTAGTTGTCTCAGGTTAACACTACAATGGATATGCTAAAACAAGAAAATATTCTTTTGGAGAAGAAGCATAATGATCAAACTAAAGAAGTTTCCCAATTGTAATAGGACCTTAAAGTTGACAAGGACCAAATTATTGTTTTACAAACCCAAATTTTGGCTGAACAAGAAAAGGTAAATCGATTGAATTTGGAGCTTGCTCAACAGCCATAGAATGTTGGGCTATTGGCAATGGTAAAGGATCTTTACATATCTTCATGGTAAAGAATTTCAAATGATGTGTCTCAGGTTAAGCTAGCTCTCAAATTTCTTTTGAATGCATGGCAATTATATGAGAAGGTAGAGTCTTCAGTTGAGGAAGTTTTATCTTCAGTATCAATTAAATTTTTAGATTCCCACTTGTTGCTTCAAAGGTTTTATGATGCTTCTAATGAGGTCTTGTAGGTATCTAAAATAAGTGATAGAATGACAGCTGCGGAGAAGGTAAATGAAATTTTAAGTTGTAATAAGGCTGCTACTAAATGTAAGTCTTTGTTGAATTTGTTAAAAGAGGGAGTCAAAGGGATGAGGGGACACATTGAAAAATTGGTCCAATTAGGACTCCCCTCACCATGCCCAGATAGCAGCACGGTCTTAATGGAAGATCAGATAAAAGCTCTCCTATTGGTAAAGAAAAATGACTAGATAGTTTTTCAGACTCTCATTGAATCATCTAGTGTCGCTGAGGTGGAATTGGTGTTGCTCCCAATGGCTCAATTGGAATTTCAATTACATGTCGTGGTTCAAAGTTTGCATAATTTCTCTCATAAAGAGATTATTGAATTAGATCTTACTTTTTAGGCCCTTTAGAAGAGAAAATGCTTGACAGATAAAGAATGGTCTGATTATCAGGCCGCTTTACAAAAGCTTTGAAATTCCTAGTTGGATGTAAATTTTGGTTTTGATTGCTCCTTTTTGTAGAGTTTTTGGGTTCTTTCTATGCAAACACAGAGTCCCTTTTTGGTTTCCAAGAACTATAGAGCTCTAATAAAATCTACATGTTTATAATATTTCTTAAGTCGACTAAAGTTCACTAGTCAGGAGTAATATAATGTTAGAGCCTCAGGTCCTGCCATGTGGAATAACTACAGGCATTTAAAGGTTTGCAAAAGGAAGTTCTTTTTGCATGAGCATGAAGGTGCCACATGTCTCAATGTCGGGTCACTGGGCCGAAAGAAATAAAGTGTTGATGGTCGTTTAAGGTCTCTGCGAGTCATGACAGGTGTTAGCACCATGGGTGTTTGGGAGTTCTTTTTGTAAACACCCTTGTAGAGGAGTGCGGGGGTGCCATGTGTCTTTTTGGAAAAGTCATGGAACTTGCCATGTGTTCATCATGATGTCAGGGTGGGGTCTCCTTATTGAAAAGATAAATGTTGTGAAGCTTACCATATGTTAAGTGGGCCCTGATACTATTAAGGTTTGTAGAGGAGCGTGGATAATGACAAGTGTCGGTACTGTAGGCATTTGAAGGGAATTTTGGAAAGGTCTTTTTGCGTTGAGCACAGAGCTGCCACATAGCCTATTTTGGAGTTGTGAAAAGACCCACGGAAGTTGCTATCTGTCCTGATGGTTTTACAATATGAAACCCTACTAAATGACCATCTGTTGCTCGAATCACGACGTTTGACTCAAGGGAGAAGGCAGAAGATTTTTTGAGCATGCAGGAGCAATTGCAATGACATGGACAAACTGAAGTTGAAGATTTTGCAAATATTGTGGGCATGTGGGTCAATAGGATGATCACAATAGTTAACTAGATTTGTAGGTAGTGAGGTGGTTAGGATCCTAATGGTCCCACAGAGGTTTTGAGCTTCATGGTTACAATATAAATAGGGGGATCTAGCCAGAAAGGAGAGATAGATATACAGAGATAAAAAATAGAAGATATCAAAGAGTTTTGGATACTAGATCTGAAAGATATTTTTGCCTTAATAAGTGCCTCTCAAGGATATTGAATATTTTAGATCTATGTAATCTTTGCTTTATATACTGTATTCTATTGATCATTAATGAAAAGAGGGTGTTGTTCTGTGCATTTTATAATGTCTTTATGAATCTTATCCTTTTCTTTCTATATTTTGCCTTTGATAGATTAGATATAATATTCTGCTATGGTTAATCATGCTTAATGCTCTTTGACTTCATCAAAAATCTTATGAGTTAAATCATTGTGTTGTAGATCTAGGTCTTAACATAAATCTGGCGCATCACCTTAGCAGATTAGAATATCTCGTTTGTAATATTTTTTTTCTTCCCTGTACAACAAACCCTACAGAAAAGAGCTAGCTTCTTTAAAATCTAGAAGTTATCTTAAGGGTCAAGTCCTACATTCTTAAGATTTCCCATGTTGGTGTTTGACCTACAAATTTAAGCATCAACATAGGTTACAGGTGTGAAGATTGAAGAAGTGAAGGTATAGGAAGGTTGTGTAAGGGAAAGGGTTTCATGATCTGAAAGCAGTTTGAATAAATTCCTTTGTGGAAGACTTGGGCGCCCGCCCCAGTGTCCTCTTACTGAAATAGACACTAGAATAGGCATCTGGATAATCTCTGTGACATTTCTCTAGTTCTGAGTTTCCAGAGATTCTAATTTTTAGGACTTGGGCACCCACCTTAGAGTCCTCTGACATTTCATCTTTTGTGACACAGGTTATGACATTTCATTGATCATTTGTGTGCTTTCAGATACTAGCTTTCTATTGTCATTTGTCTATTACAAGTTGATTATCTCATAACTAGGGTTTTACTCATACTTAACCTAGGGTTTGATAAAAGGCTTCGTTAAATCACATCTTTCCATAACAAACAAGAGCACAAAATCAATAGTTGAGTCCTCTTTCATCTTGTAGTGACTTAGCTCAGTTTTTTCCTTGAATGTTATTGTGGAAGAGGGTTTGATCTAGTGTACTTACATGCTTGCATCATTCACCACTTTTTCCTATTTAACACATACCTATGAGGGTTTTGATCCTATAACTAAGGAAAAATGAAAAAATATCATTAGTGATATCTCCTTAGGACATTTCATCATTGGATATTCCCAAGCTCCTATTACATACACATCACCATCCTATATGTCATCCCCATCAACCCCATATCAACCTTCATTCCCATCAACCTCATATCAACCTTTATCCCCTTATGTGACCATACCTTACAACCTATCAATACCTCCAAGCTATCCATACCCCAACCATTGTTATTCTACCTTTGATCAAGGGAACACCAACCTAGCACATGATCTTACCAAGCAACTTATGGCCAAACTTGAAAGCTTACATGAACAACCATTTTCCTATGTGAATCCCCCACCTTCCAATACCAATCTTCCATATATCCCTCCATCCACATCTCAACAACCATTTTCCCATGTACATCCCCACCTCACAATCCATCAATCCATGTGCTTTCATCACAATATTCCTCCAATCCTATCAACCTTAATCCATCATCCTATGTACCTCACAATCCATCAATCCCTATACTCCCATCACCGTGTCCCTCCAATCCTCCTACATCTAACTCTTTGATCCATGTATCTCCCAATCCATCAATCCCCATCATCTATCCACCATCTAATTCACCATCTAATCCACCATCAAACCTTCCAAGTCCCAATCCATCAACCAAAGAATCCTTGAAGAATCTTCAAAGAATATTAGTGAAAACTTAAAGCAAAAGCAAATATATGGAGTCCTCCAAATCCACTCATCCTATGGCATACCATACGTCTCAAACACCACCATGTAATCCAATGCCTATCTTGAAGCCTACCCAATAACCACCAGTATGTAATCCCATCACCCACCTACCCGATCCTAATTCTAATCCTACAACATTAGCTATCATTATCCATCCATTATATTGTCCACCTCATGCCTCTCCTAATCCATCAACCCCTAAACCCATGAAGGATGTGATCTAATGGCTATTAGCAAGGAATCAAACACCGTCATGCATTTAAAAAGGTCCTACCATAAGTGCAAGTCAAGAACCATCATGTAGCTATGTTGAAGAGCCCATCCAAGAACCTTTCACATCCATCCAAGTCACTTCCACTTTAATGCAAATGCATGAGCTATGTCAAGAGTCAAATCCAAATCATGTTGAAACATCAACCTCTTATCCTGATAAGATCTAAGCATCCCATCCAATCCCCTCCCATCTAGTGATCAACTTATCCAACACCAACCCTATCACCTCTACATCAACACCCTTTATTGATCCCACACCATCTTCTATCACCCCTTTATCATCCCCCATTGATCCTTTACCACCACCTATCAATCTCATTCCAATTCTAACCTCTTATCCACTCGGACAAAACACCTTCATCTGCGGTGGATCTCTTGTAGGAGGTGAACAACTTCCATCCACCGCCCATTTTTCCCCAACAAATAATAGACTAGCATCTTATTTCTAAAGCACCAAACATCCCATTGCATGTTACATGCTCCAAAACATGAACTATCAAGGAAAAGGTTTAGGCCTTCGTGAACAAGGAATCTTGGCCCATCCACACCACCTTCCATACACGATCGCATGGCCTTGGCTATACATCCTAAGGAAAACAATCTAAACATGTTGGTACCACCCACTCACCTTCCAAAATCCATTCATCCAATCGCAAACCCGATGCACCTCATTGCACCTCCAAATCATATGTTTCCATCCCTCCATCATCATAACATTTGCAAAAGCATGTGACCATACATATTCCCCCATCAACTTTACTTCCACTCCTCCCAACTCCCAATATCCCTATCCTCAAATCTCCCTATCCTCCCATCCTTCCAAATCCAATCCATAAATCTTGATCCCCTAAAATCCTTCATCATGACCAACAAATGCACACATCAACCAAAATTGAAGCTATCACAAACCCCGTGGGATTCAAAAGTAAAAGTTTGGATGTCTCCATGAATAAAGAAAAAATCCACAAAAACCTCAAGATCATCATGTCATAAGACATTGATGCATAACACCAAATCAAAAACCCAAAAGACTACAAATGCCCACACCACCAAAAACAAAAAAAAATTGGTGTGGGTTACCAAGAAAAAAGTAGTCAATCCTAATGAAGCATCCAAATCCTAAACATCCCAAACATCCCGCTTCCCATCAAATTCCACAAATCCTAAGTCTATTTGGGTCCCTAAAACCCCAAATCAGCCATCTAAAAAATCCCCTATCCCAATCCCCATTACTACCCACCCCACATACAAAATATAGCTTCAAAATGAATCATGACATGTGCAAACGTTGGTCTTGGTTCCTCTCAACTCCACAACATTCCCACATAGCTTCATCTACCCATCTTATCCCCATTATATCCCACATCACATCCCTATGGTCCATGCTTTCACATAATCCACATCATAATCCATCATCCTCCATCCATCCATAATTCACATCATAATCCATCATCCTCCATCCATCCATAATCCATGTCATAATCCATCATCCTTCATCCATCCATAATCCACATCATAATCCACTATCCACCATCTACCATCCATCTCATGCAATCATCTATCAACATCCATGCACATAAAGCTATTTCACATCATCCATACGTGACAACTATCCAACATGGGACAATATTCTCCTTGCCAAGGAAATAGATGCTAGAGTCTCTATTCCATCAAAAAAGAAAAAAATAAACAATAAAATAAAATAAATCAAGAAAATAGTAAAATTCTGTCCAATGGTGAAAACCACTCCTTGTGGCGCCTTGGGCAAGTGTCATGATGAAAACCTCTTGTGGGTGTCATGCGTAATCCATTTCCCATCCATTTGTATCCCATACTTGGGGGAAAAACCATGCCATTCACCCACATCCATAATATAATTTTGCATATCTTATCCCTTATGTATCCTTATCCTATCATAATCCTATATGCCATCTTCATATCTATCCTATCATCTCCCATCCATCCTATCTACTTTATCATCCATCTTATCCTATTGCTATTAGATCTTGATAAAGATAGGGGAAAAATATCAAAACCATGCTTTGGACACCTCTCAGCATACATCATTTTCCAAGCATACCCTCTATTCATCCATCTACTACAAAGTCCATCCATCCCTTCCAAGCATTCACCCATCATACAAAATCCTAAGCATTGTACCTAGAGTGGGGCATATGATTCCTATGCAACATAATCTTTGGAGATCATCTTGAACCTCTCCATCTATCTATCATGTATCCCCCATCCTATTCTTTATCCTCGTGTATCCATCCATTTGACATGAATCTCCTATCCATCACTAATCCACCCACCCAATTCTACCACCTTATTCCAATCCTACCTTCACCCTTACTTAGTGTTCCCTCGTCATTAGTATCCAACACCTAGGCTATCCAAATGCAATCAAATGCACCCATCCCATAATAAAACCATACCCCATCCAAAATCCAAAAAAAAAAAAAATCCAAGCACCCCAAAAACATTCAAAAAATCCAAAAATATTCAAAAAACCAAAAAAAATCATCAAAACATTCCCAAAACCATCCGACATCATCATCACATATCAGAACTACATATCATCACCACCCACATCTTAATGTGCCTTGATCCCATGGATACAAGTTATGTAGGTAGTCTGGAACATGAAGGAAGTATCCAGTACACAGGTACATAAGATACACCCATCCAATCCCACTTGGATGGTCCCTATTCCCTGAGCTTGTTACACTTGACCTCAGCACAATACACTCTCTACACATACTATCAAAGCATCATCCCTTCATGAAAAATCATCAGCTATCAAATCAACCTTAACCACAACTTATAGCCTATATCTTTTTACCAATCAGATTGTAGATATTTTCACAAAGGCTCTTGCAAAGGACACTTTTGAGGATATCTAACAGAGGTTAGGGATATTGCCCCTCCTTCTTGCTAGATGCATAGTGGTGCATTTGTCTAGGGTGACTTCATGATATATCCTTTTCCTTGACTGATGGTGGCTACTTCTCAGGGGGAGTAGATAGTGGTTGTTGATGATAGGGGAGTTTGTTTGTTACAAGAAGAATTTATGCTCTAAGGGTGAAGAATTTTCCCTCTATCCTTGATGTCAAAGGGGGAGAATGTGCAGGAGTGTGTTGCCATCAATTCCAAAGGGGGAGATTGTTACACATATGGTTCCTAAGGTTGTCATTGATGTCAACACTATCACAAGTTTATCATTGATATCAACACTATCATGGATGTGTGATGGTGTTCATGGTTGGATGTCATGTCATATCTAGTACAAAAGATACAGTTCATGGTTGGATGTCATGTTGAATATAATGAGGTTACTAAAGTTCATGGTTGAATGTCATGTTGAATATAATGACGTTACTGAAGTTCATGGTTAGATGTCATGCATTGATCAATGCAGAGTTGAGTATGAATTTATTTTAAGATGGGAATTAGAAGCATCAAGAAGATACATTAATATGGGAATTATAAGCACTAAGATGATTAGATCACCGAAAGGATGTTTTGCAGTTGACAGTTTGAAGACTATGTTGATTCTAAGACATTATTTATACAGTAATGGAATGCTCCGTATTTGCAGTTATGGCCATGCAATTTTGGAACTATGTTCAGGGTGTTGTGAAGGTGATAATTCCAAAGTTTCAGATCATCTATCCTTCCACTGTAAAAGTTATGCATGATAGTGTACCGGCATGTGTTCTGACAGAGTAAGGTAGTGTTAAAGGCCTGTTGGAATGTTCAGCATTCATCTAACTATGAATGTTTGCCTTTGCAGTTTTGTGGACATGTTTATGGATGTGCATTACATGCTTCCTTGCAGTTTCAAGTTTCTTGATGGTCTGCAAGCTCAATTTTTCAATGACAGTATGTTGCAGTGTGTTTCGAATGACTTTTTGTTCTCAGAGTTCATGGTTGAAGATGTGTGGCACAAAATATTTGATATGCAAATGTAAAGGAGTTTTTGGAGATGTTGTATGAGTGTTGTAGACTCATCTGGAAGAGTTTCATGAAGATATTTCTTGTTTCCAGTACCACACAAGGTTTTCAAGTTGTTGTGGCCATTATGCTTCAAGTTTCATGTCTTTGCTTAAGACTGTCCTATTTTCAAATGAGTAGAGTGAGCGGATGTAATTCCTTGATGTTTGATGCTGTGAAGGATGTTTTGGACCTGGTTAAGCAAGTGTTGGTGTCTGCAAGGTATGGGTCTTCTACTGGTGTAGAGTGTAGTCTTGTTTAAGACTTGTCCTCTACATGTTTCATGTTGTGTGTAGTCTGGTCGACTTGTTAATATATTTTCCATATTGTCTCTGGCCAATAAGCAATGTAATCAATGTAATATCATGTATAAATTATAAATCAAATTGAGTTAGGTGAGATACGATTGAAATGTGATTGATAAGGTTTGAAAGGAAAATAAGGAGCAGAATAAATGCATTATGATGTGCGACTAAAGGAGACAGAGCAAAAGTTGTAGATGTTGTCCCAATTCATCTTGAAGACATATCTATCACATTGAATAAATGCATTATGATGTGTGACTGAAGGAGAAAGCGCAGAAGTTGTATATGTTATCCTAATTCATCTTGAAGACATATGTGTGACAGTGATCAAGTGTAGAGTGTGTCTGACTGATCCGATCATCAGAAGGAAGTGTGAAGAGGCAGAATTGTAATCATCAAAGGTGTGAATTTCAATGTCAGTTTTTAGGCTGTAGAAGGATTGTCATACTGTAATATGTTCTAAATTTGTTCTCAATTCAAGGAGTAGTTTCTTCCTTGGGAGTGACCCTAAAACAAAGTCTTCAAGGAGTTGTAGCTTCCTTGGGAGTGACCCTAAAGAAAAGTTTTTTAGGGAGTAGTTGCTTCCTTAGGTTGTAGCCCTAAACCAAAGTCAACAAGGAGTAGTAGCTTCCTTGGGTTGTAGCCCTAAAACAAAGTTACAATTTTGAGCTTCACATATTATGAGTTAATCCTCACCATGGTTTTTCCCTCCTTGGTTTTTCCATGTATATCTAGTTTTATGTGTTGATGTGCATTGTGTTAATCTTTCATGCTTATTTTGATACTGTAACGCTTAAGTTTTAATCTTCTCCGAAGGATCTAAAATTTGATTATATACTAATTCACCCCCCCTCTCAGTATCCTGGTGTGTTCAACAATTGGTATCAGAGCCAAGTTCCTCTAAAGGAAGCTTAACCACTTGAGGAAGGTCTAGGATGGCACATAATGGATCCAACAAGATACCTAGGTTTGATGGAACAAATTATGCTTTTTGGAAGCTAAGGATGGAAGCCTATATCAATTCTCTAGGGTGCGGTGTTTGGGAATCTGTCAAGATTGGTCACATTGTTCCTGCTACTACTCCTACAAACTTAAATGAAGTAGTATGATAACAATGCTAAGGCAAAGTTTGTTATTATGAGTGGGTTATCTGATTCAAAACTTTCAAAGGTAATGCGTTGTAGTTCTGCTAAAGAAGTTTGGGTTAAACTTGAAACCATTTATGAAGGAGATAAGAAAGTAAAGAAAGCAAAGATGCAAATCTTCAAAAGCAAATTTGAGACCCTAAAAATGATAGAAGATGAAAACATTGCTGGATATATGCTCTGGTTGAATGAAGCGGTCAATGGCATCAAAGGTCTTGGTGGCAAAGTGGAAGAAGATGAAATTGTGAAGAAGGTTCTGAGATCTCTCCCCAAATCTTACAGTCATAAGGTATCTTCTATTAAGGAGAATGTGGACTTGGATACATACACTATGGACAAATTATTTGGTACCCTTACTACTTCTGAAATGAGAGAGTTTGGTAGTGATGCTCCAAAGAAAGAAGTTGCTTTCAAAGTCAATATGAATACAAAGGATGAATTTTCTGATGAGAGATCTAATGAAGTTGAAGCAAATTTTGTGAGAAGATTGAAGAAAGGCACTGGCAAATACAAATGTAAATTACCTTTCAAATGTTTCAATTGTGGAAAGGTTGGTCGCTTTGCTTCTAAATGTCCTCTTAAAGAATCAAGGGGTGGTAACAAGAGAGACAAGTTCAAAAGAAGTATGTATTCCATGGAGAGAAGTTGTTCTATAGAAGATGAGGATCATGATGATTCAAATGATGAAACACTTTTCATGGCCTTGAGTGTTGGTGACAAAAAGGATGATGTTGGAAAAAGTGAGAGGACTCATGCCTTGCAAACAAACCAAAACAATGATAGATCAATAGTTGTATGGACTGCATTTCATGCAAGAGAAGAAGCCAAGGCTTGGGTAATTGATAATGGTTGCTCAAATCATATGACTGGAGACAAGGAGAAGCTTATCATCCTTGAGAGGTGGGATGGTGGAGCTATCAAGTTTGATGGTGATGAGTCAGCACAAATTTGTGGAAAGGGTGCTATAATTATTGATGGGAAGAATAGGATTGAGGATGTCCTCTATGTCAAAGGGCTAAATCACAATCTTCTTAGTGCTAGTCAGATGTGCAACAAAGGTTACAATCTCACCTTTCATGCTAAAGGTTGTGAAATTAGGAAGGTAGGGTCTGGAAAACTAGTTGCAGAAGGTATCAAGTCATATGGTGATATCTATCATCTGAAGGAGTTAAATGGAAGAACAAGTTTGTTGGCTTAATCTAGTGAGTGTTGGCTATTGCACAAAATAATGGGACACAACAATTTTTACAATATGGTAAGGATCATCTCTACTCATGTAGTGAGAAACATGCCCAAACTAATCAAGCCTGTAGACACAATATGCAAGGAATGTCAAATGGGAAAGCAAACAAAGACAATTTTCAAAATTAAGGAGTATTCTTCTTCAATGCCATTGGAGCTGATCCACACTGATATATGTGGGCTTGTAAGAGTAAAAAGTCAACAAGGTGAGAGGTATTTTATGTTGCTCATTGATGATTATTCTAGAATGACTTGGGTTACTTTATTAAGAGAAAAATCAAATGCCCTTGCTAAATTTAAGGTGTTCAAAACTATGGTTGAAAATAAAATGGATGCTAAGATCAAATGTTTAAGGTCTGATAGAGGAGGTGAGTTCACCTCAAATAAATTTGAAAAGTTTTGTGAAGGTAATGGTATTAGGAGACATCTGTCAACTCCTAGGACCCCTTAGCAGAATGGGGTAGTTAAAAGGAAGAATAGGACTGTGCAAGAGATGTCAAGGGCAATGTTGAAAGATGTAGATTTGCTTGATATATATTAGAAGGAAGAAATTCATGCTATTGCCTATCTAATTAACAGGGTCCAACTGAGGGTCAATAGTACTAAGACTCCTTATGAGCTATGGTATGGAAGACCTCCCACTATCAGATACTTTAGGATCTTTGGCAGCAAATGCTATATCAGAAGAGATGAAGAAGACCTGGGTAAGTTTGATTCAAGAAGTGATGGAGGAATCTTTCTTGGTTGCTCAACCAGAAGCAAGGCTTATAGATGATTGAAAGCACAAATATCAAAGTAGATGAAGACTTGTATCAGATCTCACAAGATTCAGAGGACTCCAGATCTAGTATTGAAGATGAAGAAGAAGACGTGAAAGAAGAAAATATACAAGAGCCAGAGCAGATGCCTAAGACTCCAGCAAAGTATATTCAAATGAACCATTTTGTAGATCAAATCATTAGGGATAAGAATGAAGGTGTGCAGACAAGGAGAAGATTCGCAAAGACCCATGAGCAAGTAAACTTGTGTTTGTTATCAAAAGTAGAAACCTTTACTGATGCTAGCAAAGATGATGGATGGATAAAATCAATGGAAGAAGAACTAGATCAGATAGAGAAGAATCAAACATGGGAATTGGTTCCTAGACTAGCCAACAAGAATGTCATAGGAAAAAAGTGGGTGTTTTAGAACAAGATGAATGAAGAAGGTGAAATTGTAAGGAATAAAGCAAGGTTGGTATGTAAGGGCTACTCTCAAGTTGAAGGCATTGATTTTGAGGAGACTTTTGCTCCAGTAGCCAAGATGGAGACAATCAAAATGTTTCTTGCCCTTGCTGCTCATAAGAACTTCAAGGTATATCAAATGGATGTTAAGTCAACATTTTTTAATGGTGATCTAGAGGAAGAGGTTTACATTGAACAACCATATGGTTTTCAAATATCAGAAGATCTAGATATGGTGTGTAGACTTAAGAAAGCCTTGTATGGTCTCAAGAAAGTACCTAGGGATTGGTATGCTAGATTGGACAAGTAGGTACTTTAGCATGGCTTCAAGAAAGGTACTACAGATAGCAATCTTTACATCAAGGAAGAAGAAGACATCATATTGATAGATATAGTATATGTTTATGACATCATCTTTGGTGGAGATGCTAGTATGTGTAAGAGGTTTGTAGAGGAGATGCAAAAAGAGTTTGAACTGTCAATGATTGGTGAGATATCTTTCTTGCTTGGACTTCAAATTACTCAGCTAGATGGTGGTATCTTTATTTCTCAAGCTAAGTATTTTAGAGAGTTGTTGAAGAAGTTTGGTATGGAGGATTCAAAACTAGTAAGTACTCCCATAGTCATTGGATGTCACTTGAGAAAGAATGATGAGTCTCCAAAGGTGATCAGATTTCTTATAGATCTATGATTGGAGGATTGTTGTACTGAACTACTTCTAGACCTGATATTATGCATGCATGGTATCTAGATATCAAGCCAATCCCAAGCAAACACATTGGAAGGCAGTGAAAAGAATATTCAGAAACTTGAAAGGAAATCTGGAATATGGTTTATGATATCCAAAAGGCAATGACTATGATTTGAGTGCCTACACTAATGCTGATTGGGCCGGTTGTTTTGATGATAGAAGAAGTACAATTGGTGGTGATTTCTTCTTAGGAAACAGATTGGTTTCATGGTAGAGTAAGAAACAAGATTTAGTGTCCTTATCAACTGCAGAGATAGAGTATATTGTAGCAACATCCTACTATACACAAGTGTTGTGGATGAAGCAAACCCGAAAGGATATCAAGGTATTGTATGATGAGCATATTCCTATTTTGTGTGACAATACAATTGCTATCAATATTTATAAGAATATAGTGATTCATTCTAGAACCAAGCATATAGCAATCAGGTATGACTTTTTGAGAGAGAAGGTTGCAGATAAGGAAGTGAAGTTGGAATATGTTCCAACAAAGGATCTGATTGTAGATATTTTCACAAAGACTTTTGCAAAGGACACTTTTGAGGATCTCCTATAGAGGTTAGGGGTAATTGCCCCTTCTTCTTCTTGCTAAATGCATAGTGGTACATCTGTTTAGGGGGATTTCATTTTATATCCTTTTTCTGGACTGATGGTGGCTACCTCTTAGTGGGGTAGGTAGTGGTTACTGATGATAGGGGGTTCTATTTGTTACAAGAAGTTATGTCCTAAGCATGAAGAAGTTGCCCTTTTTCCTTGATGTCAAAGGGGGAGAATGTGCAAGAATGTGTTGCTATCAATGCCAAAGGGGGAGATTGTTATACATATGGTTCCTAAGGTTGTCATTGATGTCAACACTATTATAAATGTGTGATGGTGTTCATGGTTGGATGTCATGTCCTATCCAACAGAGAAGATGTAATTCATGGTTGGATGTCATGTTGAATAAAATGTGGTTACTAAAGTTCATGGTTGGATGTCATGCCTTGATCAATGCAAAGTTGAGAATGAAGTTATTTTAAGATGGTAATTAGAAGCATCAAGAAGATACATTAATATGGGAATTAGAAGCACTAAGATGATCAGATCACCAAAAGGATGTTTTGCAGTTGACAATTTGAAGACTATGTTGATTCTAAAGAAGACATTCTCTATACAGTAATGGAATGCTCCTCATTCCTCCACATTTGTAGTTATGGCTGTGGTTCTGGAACTATGTTCAGGGTGTTGTGAAGGTGATAATTCTAAAGTTTCAGATCTTTTTTCCTTTCATTGTGAAAGTTATGCATGATAGTGTACCAGCATGTGTTCTAACAAAGTAAGGTAGTTTTAAAGGCATGTTGGAATGCTCAACATTCCTCTGGATGTGAATGTTTTCCTTTCCAATTATGTGGACATGTTTATGTATGTGCATTACATGTTTCCTTGTAGTTTCAAGTTTCTTGGTGGTCCGCAAGCTTAGTTTTTCATGGCAGTATGTTGCAGTGTGTTCCAGATGACTTGTTGTTCTTAGATTTCATGGTTGAAGATGTACAGCATAAAATCTTTGATGTGTAGAGGTAAAGGAGTGTTTAGAGATGTTGTATGAGTCCTATAGACTCATCTAGAAGAGTTTCATGAAGATCTTTCTTGTTTCCAGTACCGCACAAGGTTTTCAAGTTGTTGTGGCCGTTATGCTTCAAGTTTCATATGCCTTTGCTTAAGATTGTCCTATTTTCAAATGAGTAGAGTGAGAGGATGTAATTCCTTAATGTTTGATGTTGTGAATGATGTTTTGGACCTGGTTAAGTAAGTGTTGGTGTTTGCAAGGCATGGGTCTTCTGCTGGTGTAGCATGTAGTCTTGTTTAAGACTTGTCCTCTACATGTTTCATGTTGTGTGTAATATGGCCGACTTGTAAATGTATTTTTCATGTTGTCTCTGGTTGAAAAGCAATGTAATCAATGTAATATAATATATAAATTGTAAAACAAATTAAGTTAGGTGAGGTATGATTGAAATGTGATTGATAAGGTTTGTAAGCAAAAGAAGGAGCAGAATAAATGGATTATTATGTGCAAGTGAAGGAGAAAGAGCAAAAGTTGTAGATGTTGTCCCAATTCATCTTGAAGACATATCTATGATAGTGATCAAGTGTAGAGTATGCCTAATTGATCTGATCATTAGAAGGAAGAGTGAAGAGGCAGAATTACAATCATCAAAGGTGTGAATTTCAATGTCAGTTTTCAAGTAGTAGAAGGATTGTCATATTGTAATCTATTCTAAGTTTGTTCTCAATTTAGGGAGTAGTTGCTTCCTTGGGAGTGACCCTAAAACAAAGTCTTCAGGGAGTTGTATCTTCCTTAGGATTGACCCTAAAGCAAAGTTTTTCAAGGAGTAGTTTCTTCCTTGGGTTGTAGCCCTAAAACAAAGTTATAATTTTGAGCTTCATATATTGTGAGTTAATCCTCATCATGGTTTTTCTCTCCTTGGGTTTTCCACATATATCTGGTGTTATTTGTTGATGTGCATTGTGTTAATCTTTCATGCTTATGTTGATATTGTAATGCTTAAGTTTTAATCTTCTCTAAAGGATTTGAAATTTGATTAGATACTGATTCACCCCCCCTTAATAACCTGGTGTGTTCAACATTTTATACCTTGGTGAAAATATCCTCTTTTCTATAATAAACTTAGGATTTCTCTAAAAACATATCAGCACAACACAACCCCCCTCACCCAACAAACAACTTCCATTCCATCCCTTATCCTTCCCCCTTCCTAACTAACCCTTTTCATCCATTTCGAGAGCACACTCGTGTTCTTACAACTTGTCTGTCCTCTCAAGGGGGCATCACCTTCACCATCATCCCTAAGCCTAATCCTATTCTTCTAAACCAAAGTCTTTTTTTATCCAATCCAACACTATATTTTAAATTTCTTTGAAATAATGTTAGTCACAACACCATTTCAAAGAGGGGAAAAATGTAGACACCTAAAAATGACTTGACCCTGCAAGCCACTTTCTCACATCATTGCACTACTAATTATCCCTTCCACCAATTAATTAAATAAAATCAAATTATTTAATTAACTTATCCTAAGCCATTTATCTCTAGCCATTCAGCCCAATTATTCACTTGTAATAAATTAATTTATTTAATTTATCACTATACCTTAGACATCATCCACAATTAATTAAATAAATATTCTAATATTTATTTAATTAATTTCCCTCATTCCCTAACCTAGATTAATTAAATAAAACATACTTATTTGATTAATCTTCCCTAGCCTATGACCTAAACCTAGCCTAATTAAATAAATAACATTATTTAATTAGCTACTATACCCTATCTAACCCCTAGACCCAAATTAATTAAATAAATCCTTATTTAATTAATTCTGACCTCCAAATAATCCCCTCACTAATTTCCAATAGTCACATTAATTAAGTTAAATTCTTAATTAATTAGCCTTAAACCCTCATTAACCCATCTCCCCACACCCTTTGAATAAAAAGCAATTTTTTTATTCAGAAGGGTCACATGAATCTTCCAACTCATCTTTCCTTTTCCATGTAAGAGATTTTTTTAATAAAAATAGCTCACACATGTCTTTTCTAAAAGTACACATGTCACGTGTCATCACATTCACCCATAAATCACATTTTTTATTCCACCTTCTCCCATGGAAATTAATTTTGTATTCACTCACAAGTCTTAATCCTCATTAATGCAGAGCCTTCCCAAGGTGAATTTAAAATTCAAAAATAATCACAACCCTCCATTTTTGTTGATTAAATCTTAGCCCTCCATCTCATCTCTTCATCTCCACCCTTGATCTCAAATCCCCTCCAAAATGCCTATAGATACAAGCTCATACAAAGCATTTTCATATCTCATCTCATTGCATCCACATTATGCAAAAATTCTCATTCATTTGCTAAGCCAAATCCTTGCCTAATCCATGTTGTATTAATTTGCATTGAGAAATCCACATACTTTTCTACTTGGGTATAGCTAGGAGTTTACTTGAGAGCATCTATCCTCCACCTTATCAAGGAGAAAGGAGATTTGAAGACTTGAAGGTATAACTTGCTTTCTTTTGAGTTTCCTTTGTGTTTTTAGTCTTTCACATTTCCTTCATCTTCAACATCCTCCCCACTAGGGTTAGGATTACTCTTAGAACCCTATAAAAGGATAAGGATAAAATAATCATGGGACATAATCATTCACAAAAACTATTGATCCCATAAGATCACCCCTCTAGACCATCATTAAGACTAGGTATCAATCCAAAAAAAATCCACTAATGATGTATGAGCTTGGTACAAATCAACCACCATACCTATTGACTCCCTTAAGACTACAATACTCCAATCACAAACTTTCACTACATTTCGAGGGTAGGACCTGTAAGCACCAAAATCATGCACAGCCTCCACGAGGACCCCTATGCTGAGTCATAATCCTTGTCATGTACATGTAAGCATGAAATAACATCCTCTCAGCAGCAATTCTCTAGGTGACGTGTCTTTTCTTCCTCCTTGTGTTGTTTCCCCTTTGTCAATTTCTCTCTCTCTCTTTTGACACTTTTTCAACACTTGTCAATTTGTGTTTCATGTGCTTGTGACCCTGTTCCTAAGCCTTGTATGCATCTTGTAGGTGATTTTTCACCTTTCCCCAATGTTTTTCATCCATTCCCACCTCTAAAGGCCTTCTAGATGTCCTCCCTAGCCATCTCCTTCTTTCAGTTTTCAGTTTCACTCAACCAATCTAAATCTCCCCCTATTATTTCCATATCTCCCCTGGGAGATCCTACTTTTGCAAGTGGATATTTAGATTTTCACACACGACTCACCTATTTCTAGAGGCAGATCCCCTCCTTTTCATCTCCTCTACCATCTCCCATCATGCACTTCTACCCAACTGCCCGCCTACCCATGGGTCACCTCTAGACAACCTTGATTGGTGAAAGGGGTGACCCATGGGCAACCTTGTTGTGTTTTCAGCCATGGAAAAACTCAAGTTTCTAACTCAAAAAAGCTTTGTTTTTTTTCTTCCTGTTTGCATGGTTTTCATGCCAAATATAGAGTTAACTATTTCATGCACCTACACATGCATAATTAGCTCTATTTCATCTTTAATTAACAAATCATGCATTCCCATGCACTTCTTCTTCTTCACTTCTTGTTGAGTGATAAGCTTTTACTGGGTAGATCACTCTTGAATATTCTAAGTTAACTCTTCAATCAAATTGAGTTCACTTTTCTTCTTCTTCACCTCTCATCCCTTCTTCTAACCTATAAATACCTCCCTCACTCAAGCACAAAGGGAGGCAATTTCATTTGTGCACACAGCTCTTGTAGGTTATTTCTCTCCAAATCAAGCATTCTCATGCTCATACAGGACATAGGAGCCTTTTTCTTTTATTTGTTATCTCTTTTAGCTTTTTTTAAAGCTTGTTCACATCCATACGCTTCTCACATCACAACCCACAGTGCTCATCAAGCTCTCATTGAGCTCTTTTCAAAGCTTCAAACTTTCTTTTCCTTCCATTTTCTTTTTGTCATCAAGAGGATCACCCTGCTGCTACAAGAGGATTCAAGGTTGCTATTACAAGGATTTATGAGGGTAGTGGAGGCTCACATGTCTCGAGGTTCCTTTATGCTTTTTTTCATTTCATAGTAATTATATAATCAAAACTTTTCTCTTGGAAATAGTAAATTACATGTTTTCTTTTTCCTTGATAGGCTAAGTAGATTTACATTGTTAAATTAGTTTCCCTTGCCAAGTTCATAGATTGAAAGGAATTTCACTTTCTTAGTTTAATTGATCCGTCTATTCAGAAAAAAAAAAACCTAGAATACATTGCATTAGATAACTTCATCATAGCTATATACATTTTCTAATTCCTAGATTAAGAAAAAGCACTTTTGATTTCCAAAAACATAAAAACGCACAAATAAAAGTTTTGCACTCATATAGGCTTGCATTCATAAAATCCAAAAAGAATAAAACATTGAAAACATAGGTATTTTGCAAACCCTTGGTCCCAACACAAGGTCAACTGTAGTCAAACATTGGTCAAAACCCTTTATTTCATCACAAGGTCAAACAAAGTCAACTCAAAGTCAAATATTAGGTCACACAAACCCTAAGTCAAAACCCTAGGTCAAATCAAGGTTAGCTTAAACCACCTATCTCTTGTCTCAACTCACAAATGTGCCCTAGATTGATAGGTGAGTGGGTGAAAGTAGTCCTCGATGAGATAGAGGAGATCCACCCGAGACCGTAAAAATACCCACTAGTCATTCAACAACAATGAGAAGCATTTAGACAACTCCTGATACAACAAGCATTCATCCAACAACACAAACGACAATTAAACATCAATGAGAACAATAGCCTACCCACACAATGGTAGAACATTAGAAACCCCAATAGGAGAATGGTGACTAGTGACCCTTCAGGTCATATAGTTATCTTTACAACCATGGTCACAAAACATCACATCCACAAAGGCACACAACAACATAGGCCCCAGGACTTGCCAACCCCTCTCCATGAAGTCTAGCTCTCCAACAAGCCAGACTACCCTGTGTCTCACCTCCTCTTGACTGGATACTTCCATGAGAGTGAGAGTGACATGGAGGTTCACCTCATGGCAAGGAGAGAGGGTCCATGTGCATGCCAAAACCAACTCAACCACCCCCGAGGCCACCGAGTCATGATTTTGAGCATACATATTTTGGTGAACCTGACCTAAAATTACAAATCCTTCTAGGACGAGTAGTTTTGTGTTCCAACTTCAAAGATTCATTCGTCACCATTATCACATATGCCATCAACTTCACTACATATTTTGGTGAACCTGATGTGAATTGTAGAACCTTTTGGTTATGTTGATTGTGTTACCATTATTTGGACCTCATTGTCTCTAAATTTCAAAACATTACCATTTTATTCTTCATAGTTTCTTTCACCACTTCCACTCTTGTCGCCTTTGCCTTCACTCGTTCTATTTATTATGTGTTGTCTATGACACCCCTGAATATGATGGAACCAGATCTAAACTTAGGGAATGTTCCCTCTAGGGAACTAGAAACTCCCTGTTTTGATAGGTATGTGCCACCTCACCCAGATGTACCAATCACAAATTTCTATGACTAAAAAGACTCTAACTATGAACAAGACCAAAGAGAACCCAGATGCTCTCTATCTTTTAACAATCATACTTGGGAACATAGCCTTGCCATACCAAATGTGCCTCACAAAGCTAGGAGAATTCAACAAAGATTAGAAATCCATCAATCGGATCAACCATCCACAAGTACCTCAAGTACTCATCTTGATGAGGAAGTAAAAAGGTTAGAAAGACATTTTCAAGAGGCAAGAGATGCTCAAGAAGCATTAAAAGTTTCCCTACGAGAAGAACAAAGAGAAAATGTTGCACATGAAGAAGCACAGAACCATGACAACACTCAAAGGAAAAACCCTGGAAATGAGGAAGTACCTAGAGGTCCCAATCCTACAAACCTAATTGTGACTCTAGTGCAAAGAATTAGAACACTGGAAGAAAAGCAACCTGCTCTAGAAAGAAGACAAAAGTCATGATAATGTTAGAATTGAACAAGACTAGGGGGCATCTCAGAATCCCCCTTATCTCAACTACTATTCAAGAAATACGAGTAACAACATGTTTCTGAATGGGAACCCTCATGTTCAGAACAATCAAGCAATGCAAGGAAGCCAAGCAAATCAGATAATGGGTTAACAAAACCCCCTATAGGATTAATGTTATCAACCCCTCAATCACAAATTGCCTTTCTAGGGACATACCTAGAGTACTTGAAAGAAGAAACGTTCAATTATCTCAACCGTTACCTGATCTCCCAAAGTTCAAAGGAGAGGGTGATCCAAACTCGCATATCAAAGCTTATACCACTGCGATAAGAGAACTCCCTTGGGATGGGGTTGTTTGCAAGATCTTCCCAAAGAACCTATAAGGAATAGCTCTAGATTGGTACTATCAGCAACTAGAAGCTTCAATACACTCATTTAGGTAGTTAATCAAAGAGTTTGTCATGCCTTTTGACATGAACAAACTCGTAAAAATAGGAATTAGGGAATTCTTAGCCATAAAACAAGAACCGAACAAATCAGTAGCCCACGTTGTTACCCAATAGAGACAAGTGCTCTATTCTTCAACTAGTGCTCTGAACATGGACCATCGTGAGTTACGTGACCTTTTCTTGCGTGCCCTAAACAAGGATTTGAGAAAATATTTCAAAAGCTACCCTACAAGTCCTACAAAGAGGCCTTGGAAAGTTCTTTAAGAATCGATCAAGAGGCCATTGATAGTGGCCAAAGAATCTATGACACTAATGGAAGAATTAAAGTCTTGAAAGGGGCTGAAAAGAGTAACTCAAGTGTCTCCCTAGATAAAGATATCAATGTTGTGAAGATTACTTCCAATAATGATAAGTGGTGACAAAAAGGAAACCAGGGACCAAGCCATTACTCCTATGATCCTAATACATATTGTTGGTTCCATGGAATAAAAGGTCGTGAAACAAAAACCTGTTATGGGTACAACAAAGCTATCTCAAAACTTACCCCAGAACAACAATGAAACTTCCTCACTCTCCTTCAATCCCAAAGAAAGGAGAAATAACCTCAAGATAGAAAAGGGAATGTTGATCAAAGAAACTCTAATCATGTGGAATTAAACCAAGAAGTATTTGTGATCCAAGAGGAAGAACAAACAGATCAAACAGAAAATGTCTTCTCACAAGTGATAAATCTATTAAGAGCCTCCCCTTCACATCAAAAAACCTTCTTGGAAGTATTAGAGGTAGGATGCTTAACACAAGAGGAATCAACTCCTCTCACATTTGATATTTCAAAATTCCCTGAGGATGAAAGAAATAAGAAAAGGGATTCACCATTATACATACAAGTTCAAGTTGAAAAAGTCATCATAAAAAGAGTGGTAGTAGATGAAGGATCTGTAGTTAACCTCTTGCTGATTTCCTTCCTGCGAAGGATGGGATATAGAAAAATGGGCATAAAGCAATAGGTTGACACCTTAAGGATATACAATAGTCATGACATTCAAACAGTTGGGAAGATCAGTCTACCACTCACTCCAATGTCTAAAATAGTTCCTACAGACTTCTATGTCATCGACAAGGAAAACAATTTCAATATGATCCTCTGAAGACCATGGATTCATACTATGAAGGTTGTGGCCTCTACATTATTTCAAGAAATTCATTTCCATCACTCGGGAGAGATCCACATCATCAAAGAAGATCCTAATCCTTTTAGTGGTTACAAGAAGGGATAGGAAGAAAATGATAAGTTAAAAATGCAAGAGAAAACGAAGGAAGAAACTTGGGATCTTTACCCAAACACAAGTACTCAAAACATATCATATCAAAGCATGGACAACCTTAGAGAATTCTCCTTTGATCCCCACACCACGAAGTCTCATGCTCCATTTGGATTAGTGGCCATCCCTTTCTTGGACGAATGTGACATCAAGAATCTCCTAATTGGAACAATAGAAATCATCGAACAAGGGGGAGAAAAAGAGGAAAAGTGAAAATCAACTTACAAATTCGAAGAAACATCCCAATAACAAAACAACCAAGACCTATGGACTTTACACTTTGATGAAGCTAGTTGTATAATGGAAGTAGGAATGGGAATAATTCTGACCTCTCTAGAAGGAAAAGTTTTCCCTTTCACATTAGGTTGGATTTCTTCTGCACAAATAACATTGCTGAGTACGAAGCCTTCTCCCTAGGAGTCATGTTATCTATGAGATGTAGAATCAAGAGGGTCTCTGCCTTTGAGGACTCCCAGCTGGTGATGAACTAGATCACAAAAAATTATGAAACAAAATCAGAACGACTATGGCCTTACAAAGAAAGTATTAGGAAATTGGTTCAATTCTTTGATATCTTCTCCATAAGAGCCATACCCAGATAAGAAAACCAAGAAGCAGATTCAATGGTCACATCATCTGCCCTATTTTCACCATATGCTCAACTCCAGAATTTAGAGTTCATTGTGTCAGTTCGTGGAGAGCAATTATTAAAAAGTGAAGAGTTACCAAGCATTTTAAACTACGTTGTAAATCAAACAAAGAAACCAACTCGAGACTATGCTGAGAATGATGAAGCCATCTTAGTTGCTTATGATGGCCTCTCAAGAGTATACCACAAGAAAGGATAGATGCTCCTTCCTCATCCAGAGGACTATTTTAGAAGTGAAAAAGAAATCCTCCAAATCAAAGCAAATTTAGATTTAGCGCCCCTCATAAATTCAAAGAGGGACATCCATCACTAAATGGAGATACCATTGATATCAATGTAGGAACTCATGAGAAACCAAAGATGTTAAAATTGGGAGGAGAGTTAAATGACGAGGAATTGGAGGAGTACACTAAGTTCCTTATTGAATATTCTGATGTCTTTGCCTGGACATATTCAGACATGCCAGGGCTAGACCCAAAAATCATGGTGCACAACTTAGTAACAAAACCTGATGCAAAACCCATAAAGCAAAAGTTGAGACCCATAAAACCTCAAGTAGTTGAAATGGTAAAGGAAGAATTGAAGAAATTATTGAATGTTCACTTTATCAAACTAGTGGATTATTCAAGTTGGGTGTCAAACATTGTCCCTGTTTTAAAGAAGAATGGAAAAATTTGAATATGCCTCAATTTTAGGGATTTCAATCAAGCTTGTCCAAAATATGACTTCCCCGTACCCTCCATAGATCAAACTATCAATTCAATCGTAGGAAATGAAGTGTTCTCTCTTATGGATGGGTTCTCAGGATATAACCAAATCATAATCTTGGAAGTAGATCAAAACAAAATGACATTCACCATCCCTTGGGGAACCTTTTGTTACTTAGTCATGCCATTCAGGTTGAAAATGTGGGGGCTACCTATGAAAGGGAAATGACACACATCTTCCATGACTACATTCACAAGATAGTGGAAACATGTGTTGATGATATTTTGGCTAAATCAAAGCAAAGATCAACACATGTGGAGGATCTTCACAAGATATTCAATTGGCTTTGAGAATATAAAGTAAGGCTAAATCCTAAGAAGTGTGTTTTCAGAGTCATGGAAGGCAAATTGTTGGGTTTCATTGTTTCACAAAGAGCAATTGATGTAGATCTAGCAAAAGTTAAAGTTGTCTTAAATGCCACCCCGCCAACAAGTGAGACGGCGGTAAGAACCTTTTTGGGACAACTAGATGTGATCAGGCGTTTCATACCATATATGACCTTCAAAATTCACCCAGTCAATCAATTGTTAAAGAAACAAGTTGGCATAACTTGGACTGTGGATTGTCAAAATGCATTTGAGCAAGTAAAGAAATTCTTGTTGACTCCACCCACACTAATGCCACTAAAACATGACAAACCTTTCATCTTATATTTTAGAGCAACTGATATCTCCATAGCTTGTATGTTGGCTTAGGAAGATAAAGGTGGAAGGGAAAGAGCCATATATATGTGTTTGGCCATAGTCTTCGTAACTCAGAGATTGCAACATTACGTGTTGAACCAAGAAACCAGAGTCATGATATGATCTGAATAGTTGAGGACATTCTTAAACTAACTCTAATATTGTCAAGAAGGGCTGGCTAATTTATAACATTGCCGAGTAAGTTTGAATTAAGTTATGTCAATCAAAAGTTAGTCAAAGGACAAGTGATAGTAGATTGGCTAGCAAACAATTTGATTCCTCAAGAGGAGCCTATAAACAAAGACTTCCCCGATGAAGAAATTTGTCCAATTGATCTTGAGAAATATGCCACTTCATATTGGTATAGAGACATTGTGAACTATCTCGCAACCAGAACTTGCCCAAAGAACATGACTCCCTTAGGGAAGAGATGCTTACGTGTCCTCACTGCAAGATATGTGTTGATCAATGATGTACTATATCAAAGAGCCCTAGATGGGATGTTGCTTCAATTTTTTGACAAAGAAGAGGCACATAAGATTCTGGAAGAATGCCATAGTAGAATTTGTGGAGGATATTTTGGCGGTCACACTACAGCAAGAAAAATATATCGACTGGGTTATTTTTGTCCATGCTTGCAAGGAGATGCAATCAAATTTGTTAAAATATGCCCAAAGTGTCAAGCCTACACACATGTTCACCACACGTCAATGAGACATTTGCAACCTATAGCTACTCCTTGGCCCTTCTCTACGTGGGGCTTGGACCTGGTGGGGAAGATATCTCCCTCATCAATGGATGGATATTTGTTCATCATCACTACAATAGAGTATTTTCCCAAATGGGTAGAGGTCATGCCACTAATTACAGTTTAAAGAATACTCATCATAAAATTCATATTGAATCAGATCGTATGCAGATTCAGGATTCCTCAAGTGATAGTGACAGACAATGCATCATCATTTAAGAACCCACAAGTAAGAGAGTTATGTGAGAGATTCCATATCAATCATAATTCTTCTTCGGTGTACTATCCTCAAGGGAATGGACAAGCAAAAGCCACAAACAAAATATTGAAGTCAATATTGGTCAAAATTGTGAAGGACTCTAAAAGAGACTGGAACTTAGGGTTATATCCAACTCTTTGGGCTTACAAAACAAGAGTAAGAAATCCAATTGGAACCATCTCATATGCTCTCACTTTTGAGTCAGAGGCGGTGTTGCCATTAGAAGTAGAGTTTCCTAGTTTGAGGTTATCATTACAAGGCCTACTGGATAATGAGGAATATCGAGCGGCAAGGTTGGATGAATTAGAAATGATGGATGAAAAATGATTAAGAGTTTTTTAAAGACATGACTCTTACCTTGCAAGGATGAAAAAGCAGCATAACAAGAAAGTCATCCCAAGACCCTTTCAAGTGGGAGACTTAGTACTTAGAATTGACAACCTAATCGATAAAAGAGCTGGTGAAGGAAGTAAGTTTAGACCCAATTAGATAGGTCCTTATATTATTAAAGAAAATGTCAGAAATGGTGCCTATCTCTTGTGCACAATGGAGGGAGAGGAATTTGGTGAAACATTCAATTCCTTTCACCTTAAGAAATACTATGTTTGAAAATCATAAAAATCATAAAACATAAAAATACAAAAAAATCATAAAAATAAAAAATGTCAAAAAGAGTTAGTTTCTTGCATTTTAGTATCATTCTATTCATATTGCATTATAGTGAATGACTTGCTCTTATGTTATTTTCATTTCAGTAAGGAGTCTAAGTTTGCCTAAGTATATGTGATCCTTTTAGGTCCTGAGATTCCCCATTTTCACAATTGCCACTTTCCCCCTACATTCCCAGTGATTCTAATCAAAGCCTAGCTCTTAGCTTTACACTGATCCCAGTCTTAATGAGTCAAGATGTTAGGCCTAAGCAAGGTCAGTATTCAAACCTACAGTGTTCAAAGGAAGCTTGCAAGTAGACCTTCCCAAATTCTTACCTAGTAGAAAAGAAGTCCAACTAGACTACAAATACTTTTGGTGGCACTCAGCCTCTTATCTTCCTTGGTCAAAAATGTCAGAAAGATCAAAACTCTGAAGGAAACAATCTAAAATATGAGTAATAAAAAAATGAGAGATCAAAATAAGAGTGTTGAGAAAAGAAAAGTGAGAATTGAGAGATCAAATTACTGCACATATGAAGTTCCAAAAGCATTCATTTCATAAAAAATAAAAAATTCAAAAAAATGAGAAAATCAAGTGAGGCATCCTAGAAAATACAAAAAAAAGGAGAAAAGCAAAAAAAAAGAGTTACAAAAAAGAGTGATGGAGAGAAGATTTTTGAATGTCTGTAATCTTGGGTGGAGATCAGTCTAAGCTTGAAGCTTCAAGGGTGGCATTCTAACAAAGGAAATAAAAGAGAAAGGTGCCAAGCACACACACACTAGCTTAGCAAAGCCAAGAGTCTAGTATTCTTTAGGATAATCTATCTAGGGACCTTAGTTCTTTCTCATTTTTCCTTTAACCCGAGTATATCTTTCTTGTCATCTATGATCTAAGTCTAGTGAACATCAATAAAATTTGTTACTTGCCCAAGTTGAAAGCTTGTCAGATTGTCTTATCTAGATAAGGATCAGTGTTTAGCCTTTAGCAAAGCCCAAATTTAAAAGCACTCCATCTCATTCCCACTCCCCACTTGAATTCTAAATCCCTATCTCACAGACTTAATTATGTCTCTTATACCATAATAACCTACAATCTCTGGATTGAAAATCATATTAAAGAGCAGTCATATTGTTTGTTCTGTAATGCATTCATATCAAAACCCAAAAAAGAGTTCCAAAGCAATAAAGTCAATGTCATAACTCATGACATTCCATAGAAGTAAAAGTTACATTTCAGCGTCCCTTGTGTTCTTGCATCTGCATGTCGTAACCTACATTTCATATATTTTCCAAAACATTACAAAAACATGTCATCATTATCATGCTTGCATTCTTAGAGTTGAAGGTCAAAACATAATCGAAGACTTCTTAAACTTCCAAAGTGCACAAGAGATGAGTACTCATACGATAGAAAAACAACCATAAAGAGACAAACTTTCATCAATATATCAGAAATTTGCATTCACAAGAGTATAAGAGCTAGGACAAAATACTCTCAAAGAAAAGTGAGGCTCCCCATGCAAGGGGGCACGATTTCAAGAAAAGAAAATAGACTCAAGGGTGGTTCCCTCCAAAGGAACCCTCAGGACTCCTGCTCCTTTTTTTGTGTACCACTAGTCGCTCCATGAGACCTATGTGAGCGAGGTGCCCTGCTATGAGTATGAGAGTGTGAAGCTTCCACAGTGCTAAGCTCACATTGTTGAAACCCAAGGTGAACCATCTCACAAAGCACCTAATTTTCACCCCTAAGGATGAGATTCTCAGCCTTCAAAGTAGCACTCTCCTGGCACCCATGATAAGCAGGAGCGAAAATGTTAGTGTGTCTCCCAGCCATAGGAAGCACACCAAGATCAGCTAGAAGCATTTCTTGGGTCAGCCTAGTGAAGGGGGTAGCTAAACCAATGTTGATCTCATGAACAAAACCCCTCCACTCCTTAGCGCTACCTGAAAAGAAAAGTAAAGACAAAGATGTCATGACTCTTGATAAAAAGGAAAGAAAAGAAAGGACAATACAAGATTAAAAAAATAGTAGAAAGCTCACATGGGTCGTTGGGCTGCCAGGTAGGATCTAGTTGTTGCATCACCTCATCAGAGTGAGGAGGTCTAGGAATTGTGAAGGAACCCTTGGGTATCCTCATTAGAGTCTGCATCTTGTGCACCCTCTATTGGTCCCTCATCAGATAAGTCATCCCCATCAAGAATGTAGTCCTCTTCAGTAGAGTCAGAATCATCCACCACAATGAATCCTCAGGAAAGAGCTCCTCTCCCTCCCCTCTATCCACCTTTCGACATCCTAGAAGCTCTAGTAATCAAAACTCCAGGAGTCAAAGGGGTCCAAGAAACAGGCCTCTGACCAATCTCACCCATCTCCTGGATAGATTTGTAACAAGTAGGTACTAGGGGAAACTCCTCAAGAAATTCATCACCAAACTGCTGTAAGACACGCTCAACACAATGAGCCTCAACTAGACCATTACGATCCAAAAGCTCTGATATGCTAAGACAGTGCACTCCCTAATCTGATCATCATATGACCATGCACCTTTTATATCTGTGTAAGGGTTAGAGATCATATATGCATCTGTAATAGTAGCCACAGCACGTAAAGAAGTATCAAAGTGACCCACATGGGCCCACCTAGCTGCACTCGATAGTTGTCTGTTAGGAAGAGGAATCTCCTTCTGATATTGCCTGATATGATCAAAGATCCAAGTCATGATCAGAGAAGAGTGGCTAAAAGAAAGAGCTCCCCATTGTGCAATACGATAGAAGTCCCTATAGACCATGGCCAGGATGTCTGGCCCCCAAGCATAAACTCTGCCCTACTCAATGCCCTATATAATTGGTGCCCAGTACCATCTCAAGTGAGATGAGGCTTTGTCTCCAAACAACCTCAATGCAATCAAACCAATTAGAAACTTCCTCAAGTGAAGAATGCGAAGTCATAGTATGGAGGTGAGATGAACTCCAATCTGATCCTCAACATGACTCATCTCCATAATTTGTGCCTGAGAAGTCTTGTCCTCGAAGGACATGCTAGTTGGTAGAACAAGTGGGTGTCCTCTCACAAGAACCCCTAGAATGCGGTACACATCATATAGAGTGATAGTCCACTCTCTTGAAACCTGGGGGAATCTAAAAGTGTTCATGTTTGCATCCCAGTAAGTTAGAATGTCACAAAAAATGCATGCCACAGGATGTACAACTAGCACATGGCAAACCCTAGCCAAGCCTGCTCTCCTCAAGACAACAAGCTCATTGGTAGGTAACGAAGCATACATCTCTGAAATCCACAACTACTCACGATTGGCATTCCAATGGATCCTCGTATCCTACCAATCAAAAAAGGACTTTAGATTAGATCTCGTCAACTCACAAAATCCTTAAAAATCATAAAACTTGCAGAAATTTTCACTAAAAAAAAGCATATAAACCATCAAAGCTGTAATAAATAGGTAGATTTAGTGTTCAAATTAGATCAAAATAGAGTGAAGTAAACATCCAAAGACATCAAATTTCATTCAGAATTGATCTGTCAGGTTCACGCCTTTCATCAAACTGGATCTCCCCTAGGTGACCTAGATGTTCAATAAGATCTCCCTTGGGTGACCCTGTTGCACAAGTAGATCTCCACTGGGTGACCTTGTTGCTCAGGTAAATCTCCCCTGAGTGACCTACCTGGCAAAAGGGGTGACCCTATGTTGATTTCTCTCTCTTTCACTTTCGACACTTTTCAACACTTTTTTGACACTTGTTGATTTGTGTTTCCTATGCTTGCGACCCTGTTCCTAAGCCTTGTATGCGTCTTGTAGGTGAGTTTTCACCTTTCCCCAATTTTTTTCATCCATTCCCACCCCTAGAAGCCTTTTAGAGGTCCTCTCGAGCCATCTCCCTTTTTCAATTTTTAGTTTCACTCAACCAGTCCAAATCTCCCCCTATTATTTCCAGATCTCCCCCGAGAGATCCTACTTTCGCAAGTGGAGATTTGGATTTTCACACATGACTAACCTATTTCCAGAGGCAAATCCCCTCCTTTTCATCTCCTCTACCATCTCCCATCATGCACTTCCACCTAGGTGCCCTCCTCTGAGGGTCGCCCCCAGGCGACCCTCACTGGTGAAAGGGGCAGCCCATGGGTCACCTTGTCATGTTTTTAGCCGCAGAAAAAATCAATTTTCTAACTTGAAAAGGCTCCATTTTCACTTGTTTGCATGGATTTTCATGCCAAATATAGATTTAACTATTTCATGCACCTACACATGCATAATTATCTCTATTTCATCTTTAATTAACAACTTATGCATTCCCATGCACTTCTTCTTCACTTCTTGAGTGATAAGCTTTTAGTGGGTAGATCTCACTCCAATTTTAGCCCAGATCACTCTTGAATCTTCTAAGTTAACTCTTCAATCAAATTAAGTTAACTCTTCTTCTTCTTCACCTCTCATCCCTTCTTCTAACCTATAAATACCCCCTCCCTCGAGCACAAAGGGAGACAATTTTATTTGTGCATACAAGTCTTGCAGGTTATTGCTCTCCAAATCAAGCATTCCCATGCTCATACAAGACATAGGAACCTTTTGATTTTGTTTTTTATCTCATTTATCTTTCCTTAAAGCTCGTTTGCATCCATACATTGCTCACATCACAAGCCACAATGCTCATCAAGCTCTTTTCAAAGATTCAAAGCTTCTTTTTCTTCCATTTTCTTTTTGTCGCCAAGAGGATCACCCCACTGCTACAAGAGGATTCAAGGTTGAGATTACAAGGATTTCTAAGGGTTGTGGAGGCTCACACATCTCAAGGTTTCTTTATGCTTTTTTTCATTTCATAGTAATTAGATAATCAAAACTTTTCTCTTGGAAATAGTAAAATACATGTTTTCTTTTTCCTTGATAGGCTAAGTAGATTTGCATTGTTAACTTAGTTTCCCTTTCCAAGTTCATAGATTAAAAGCAGTTTCCCTTTCTTAGATTAATTGATCCATCTATTCAGAAAACAAACAAAAACATAGAATACATTGCATTAGATAACTTCATCATAGCTTGCATACATTTTCTAATTCCTAGATTAAGAAAAAGTACTTTTGATTTCCAGAAACATAAAAAAGCACAAAAAGAAGTTTTGCATTCATGTAGGCTTGCATTCATAAAATCTAAAAAGAACAAAAACATTGGAAACATAGAGATTTCAGAAACCCTTGATCCCAACACAAGGTCAAGTATAGTCAAACATTGGTCAAAACCCTTTATTTCATCACAAGGTCAAACAAAGTCAATGCAAAGTCAAACCTTAGGTCACACAAACCCCAAGTCAAGTCAAGGTTAGCTTAAACCACCTATCTCTTGTCTTGGCTCACGAATGTGCACTAGATTGAGAGGTGAGTGGGTGAAGGCAATCCTCAACGAGATAGAGGAGATCCACCCAAGACCGCAACAAGACCCACTAGTCATTCAACAACAATGAGAAGCATTTAGACAACTCCTAATACAACAAGCATTCATCCAACAACACGAATGATAGTTAAACATCAACGAGAACAATAGCCTACCCACACAACGGTGGAACATTAGTAACCCCAGCAGGAGAATGGTGACTAGTGATCCTTTGGGTCATATAGTTATCTTTACAACCACGGTCATAGAACACCACATCCACACAAGCATGCACAACAACATAGCCCCAAGACTGGCTGACCCCTCTCTGTGAATTCTAGCTCTCCAACAAGCCAAACCACCCCCGTGTCTCACCTCCTCTCGACTGGCTACTTCCATGAGATCAAGAGTGACATGGTGGTTTGCCCCATGGCAAGGAGAGTAGGTCAGTGTGTGCACCAAAACTGACTTTATCGCCCTTGAGGCCACTGAGTCACGATTTTGAGAATACAGGACCTAGACAAATGGCCCACCTAATAATGAGTTAAATAATGATGAAAGACAAAACTCCCTCTTGCCAAAGAACTTCACAAATTCACACAAAAGAGCAAATACAAAGATAGATTGCAACAAAATTTTCTAATTTATTTATTCAGTTGCACTCACAATCAACTATACATCTGCAATAAATTAATTATAATGTTTGGTCTCTCAATGGCCTCTCCAATTTCAGAAACTATGTTCTTTCTTCTACCCTCTCACAACTCTCTTCAAGCCTCACACATGGGCTAAGATCTCTCCTCAAACTCTGCCTGAGAAATCTGGTTCAAAACTACAGCATTACTTCTTTTTAAATTTGCCTCCACAACAAGGTGTCTCTTCACTATGCCAAATGAATCCCAAAAGCCACTTTTAACTCTTTGAATTCACTACCGTTTATGAGGTGTTACAAATGTCTCCTTTTTTTTAACATATATTTATGTCTTCTTTAACAGCAAAATAATCATGCTAAAATGTGGCATTGTTTCTTTAATGCCCACTATTCAAATCTATCATTGATACATTTGGAATTGCCTCCAAAGACATACATCTCATATGGAAAATATAAAATCATTAAAACACTATGAAAAATACCTTTCAAACCTATATTAACTAGGAGAAAAAAATCCATTGATGAAAGTGACAATGTGTGGGATCGGGTGTCGGCAGGCAAAAAATTTAAAGTTCTTTGTTTTGCTCAAAAATTTGTGCAAACTTGTGTTATGCCCCACTCAAGTCCTCAGCAAAAGTATTTCACTCTAGCCCTCATAAATTTTGAAATTTTAAACTTTTTGTAAACCGGTGACACACTTTCGACCTTAACAACATAATTTTTTGGCATTAAATTCTCACAAATGATAAAAGATATAACTTCGATTCTTTTTGCATATTGGACATGGTACCTCCAATAATGCCTCTACAAAAGGGTTTTACTCCATCCCTTATAGTTTTTCCAAAAAAAATTTTTGAAAACTACTTGCAGAGCCTTAAAACTGAAAGAAAACAAACTATCATGTTTTTGGTTGACGCGAGATAGCCCATTCTCCCAGATGCTCCTACATTAGACACACTAGGTAGAAAGTTTTTGAGCATAGGCTCACAAAAGTGGAGTGGAGTTATAGAATCACCCTTTCAGGTTGTAAACAACCTGCAGCAAACTTCATCACTGTGTGATGTGCACAAAGTTATTTTTCTCTCTTTTTCCAGCACCATGCCAGAGCAAGCATCATCCTCCTTCCGCAACTCCATTCACCACTCCTCTCTCCTCTTGTGGATTCACATCCACCATATACCGTCCTCCTCTGCCAAATGCTCTCTACTCTCTTCTCCTCCTTTGCGGAATCCAACCCACCACAAACTAACCACCTCCACCAAATTACACCTACATCATCCTCCACAATCTCTACAAGAAAATATGCACTATCCACACACCAATATGCAACTACATAATCACTTTTTCTATCCACTAACTCCTTATTCACCTCACAAATAGCAAAAAAATTAAAACTTACCTCTTCATTCTTTGCTATGCCAACATCATCCTTCGATGCAATGTTCATCTCCTCACCTTCACTAGCTACAACATATCTCTTACTCTCACTCATTACAATCTTCTCTAACCATTCTTCCTCTATCGCTAAAAATTGTGCCAACAAATCATCATCTTCGTCATGCTCTACAGCTACAACCTTTTCACATTCTATCATTGCAATCACATCCTCCTCAGCTACATCTTCAACCTCTTTATTCTTGCTACCCACCTCTTCATATTCCACCATTGTTGCACACAACTTTTCATCTTGCTTGACTAATTCACCATGCTGCCATGCTTCCAATCTATCTAATCTCGCATTTATATCAACCACCATTTCCAAAACCTTCCTCTCGTCATATTGCTTCCATCCATCCCATAGGATGGGCTTCTTTCTTAAAAATATTCCCATCTCACTTGCTGTTGCAATCTTCCACAATCCACATCCCATGCTCTGCAAACAAAATCCTCTCCGTGGCTTCCTAGCTCTCACTTGCTCAAGACTCCTCTCTACCTGCAACAATCTGTTGAGCTCTCCACAACCGCTTCACTCTTTCCTTCTACCCACAAGTCCTGGCATAGGCTGCCTCATGTTTGGTGCTCTTCCTGTGCACTCAAGACCACTAGCTCTGATACTATCTAATGAAAGACAAAACTCCCTCTTGCCAAAGAACTTCACAAATTCACACAAAAGAGCAAATACAAAGTTAGATTGCAACAAAAAATTTTGATTTATTTATTCAATTGCACTCACAATCAACTATACATCTGCAACAAATTAATTATAATGTTTGGCCTCTCAATGGCCTCTCCAATTTCAGAAAGTATGTTCTTTATTCTACCCTCTCACAACTCTCTTCAAGCCTCTCACATGGGTTGAGATCTCTCCTCAAACTCTACCTGAGAAATCTGGTTCAAAACTACAGCATTACTTCTTTTTAAATCTACCCCCACAACAAGGTGTCTCTTCACTATGCCAAATGAATCCCAAAAGCCACTTTTAACTCTTTGAATTCACTACCATTTATGAGGTGTTACAAATGCTTCCTTTTGTTTTACATATATTTATGTCTTCTTTAACAGCAAAATAATCATACTAAAATGTGGCATTGTTTCTTTAATGCCCATTCTTCAAATCTATCGTTGATACATTTGGAATTGCCTCCAAAGTCATACATCTCATATAGAAAATATAAAATCATTAAAACACTATGAAAAAATCCTTTCAAACTTGTATTAACAACTAGGAGAAAAAAAATCATTGATGCAACTATGACAATGTGTGGGATCGGGTGCCAACAGGCAAAAAATTTAAAGTTCTTTGTTTTAACTAAAAATTTGCGCAAACGTGTGTTATGACCCACTCAAGTCCTTAGCAAAAGGATTTCGCTCCAGCCCTCATAAATTTTAAAATTTTAAACTTTTTGTAAACTAGCAACACACTTTCAACCTTAACAACACAATTTTTCGGCATTAATTTCTCCCAAATGGTAAAAGATATAACTTTGATTCTTTTTGCATATTGGGCATGGTACCTCCAAGAATGCCTTTGAAAAAGGGTTTTACTCCATCCCTTATGATTTTTCTAGAAAAAATTTTCAAAAATAGCTTGTGGAGCCTCAAAAATGAAAGAAAACAAACTATCATGTTTTTGATTGATGCGGGATAGCCCATTCACCTGTATGCTCCTACATCAAATAAGGTCCTTTGATTCAACACTAGGTAGGTTGAGGCCTACTCAAATGAAGAAAGCTAGGTTGAAAAGCACACAACTAAAAAACCATAGCCTCTTGTTGTGGGCTAAGGGCACCCTTGAACTACACCTACCCATGCCCTTATAGTTCTCCATGATGAACACTAAAATAGCTTAGCCAAGGACTCTAATGAGGCTCAAGCCTCTGAAACTAATACTACTTTGATGTAATTCTTCTAGGATTGTATCAAGCCAAGTGATCCTTATGAAACTGCCTCCTCCATTCACTACAAGGTCTACCACCCCTAGGTTGCACTCCCTATAGTCCCTATGAAGACTAAGTCCTCTAGGTACTAGGTTGACTCCTCAAGGATTGGGGTGAACCAACATCAACAACTACTATCCCAAATACTTCATCTCCATGCCCACCAGTAGCATAACTCAGTTTTGGTTGAGGTTTCCCCCTAAAAGTCCCCTCCTCATGCTCCACTCTTGAATGAAGAGGATTTCTCAAGCATTCTCACTCCACCACACCAGTGGCCTCTAAATGAGGTGTTAGATGTGATATAATCTCCCTCAAGGTCTCCAATATTTGAGATCCCAAATCAACTTGTGTCCAAGGGGGTGGTTCTCTCTCCATATTTCCATGGTCAAACATGTAAGTTCTTGGAAGAGAGGGTCTAGGTAACATCCTCCTTACCACATAAGCACACCACATAGGAAGGCATACATCCAAGGAGAAAATAATGAAATAGATATGGCTTCATTCCTTCACCACTCCAATACTCTTCTATTTTAACCCAATGGTTTACACATCACATAACATTCATCAATTCATGATTAGATCCGATAACAAGAAACTTCTTCACCAATCATAAACTAAGCATTCAAAAAATTAAAAAATGGAAGTTTTCACATACAAGAACTACATCATATCTAGCATCATGCACAGAATTCTCTAAAAATATTAAGGAGAAAATTATGAGACACTAGAATCACACAATGAGAAACACAACAAGAACAAGAAAATAATCACAATACAATATATGATATACACTATCATATCCTATATTATATTAGAACATATGTGTAGCTACGGAATTATATTTGGAAAACACAATGTGCATGTTCATGCTACTTAGTAACATGGCCCTTGTGTCTATACAGAGCATTGAATACACTTTGATAATGTTGGAACATTGGGATGTATGGTGACATGTCCAAGAAATACCATCACAAAACAAGAAAGATGTATTCCATACAAGCACTTAAAGCATAACTCTATCCCATGACCTACATTCAAAGAATAATAGTTAAGAACATTCTTCAATTCTAATATACATCATTCACTACCATTCCTACATGTCATTTATATGAACTTGCATGCTCACACAAACCCAATGATCCACATGAATACAAATACAATTCATATCTTTTCTCGACCACTTCATACAACATTCACTCACATGCCAAAAGAGTACGTGGAAGTTTACACCACCATAGTTCTAACAAACACTAGAATAAAGAACTAGTACATTCTCCATGATTCACTACCTTATACAATCCATCAATGGTCCATCTTAGACATGGTAGATAAGAACATTATATGACACATGACTAGAAACTTAAATGATTCAACATATCCACCACAATAATGAAAGTAACTTTAAGGTGGAAGAAATATCAAATCTAATAGTAAGGAAATTGTTGGTGTCAACCACCTCCCAGGAGCACAACCTACAAATAAATCTTCACAGATGAGAGAAGCACAATGCTATTTCACCAGAGATGAAAATATATATTGAGATGATAAATTAGATAGTATACAAGCCCTTTAAAGGGTATGAAATATGTGACAAGTGAAAACTACCTGAACAGGGAATAACTTTCCAACCTAACTATTATTTAGGCCTAAGTTAAAATTAAGAAAGGTAAATGCAATTTACTCTAACACCCCCCTTAAGTGCAACTTAAGGAGATTATTATGCAATATGAGTCCCAGCTACACAACCATGTTAGGTACCCATTTACAACTATAAAAAAAAAATCTCTCACAAACAGAGAAAAGGAAAAAAACCCTGTGGGAAAAAACCCCTCTCTAAAAGAGAGAAAAGAAAAAACAAGATGCATGGATGGAGGACTCAATAACACCCTATTGCTGGGTGTTTTAGCACTCAACAACGCAGGTGTGATTGTTGGTTTCACACCTCTCTTGAAAAAGGTATCCTATCCAAGATAGGACTGCCCCAAGGATAATACAACTATGTCTTAGCTTGCTTCGAATATCTCAGTGGAATGTGTACTAGTTGTGCCAACTAGGGGTCTTACATAAAATGCAAGGTTTATAAGAGAATAACAACAATGCTTATGCAGAAACCCTATGATACTTTCAACAGATTGGAGATTTGTTTGTTGGTATGAAACCTAAATCTAATAACTTGATGTAAATAAAATGCAAAAGGAAAAGGAGAGAGAGAAGGGATAAGAGATCCTAAGTGATAGACACAATGGGGTAAAATGTTGCAGATTGACAAATACTTTCAATAAACTATTCCATGTTTCACTAGGATAGGAAACACACAATGTTGCAAGAAATGATGCAATCTTCAAAGGATCCTTATGATTTTCAAATTGCATTCACTCATTAAACACCTAGACAATGGCGCAGCTTAACTAGTGGAGTGCAACCGAACTATATTCAATGACAGGGCCTAGGCTAACTATACATAGCAACTTACCATCGACAAGCACTAATAGTATGGACCAAAGCATTCATCAGATATCCTAACATTACCCATCATTGCAAGAGCACAACTAATTAAATTCAGGGTGATATGAACCATGAAAAGCAAAATGAGACAACACATAAACATAAATTCCTAGCAACCTGCAAAACTTGCTTTGTATTGATTGTATTTTGGCAATCTCAACAATTCATTATCAAATCTTACTTGTTACAATGAGAGAATGATGGCCCTTTTATAGACAAGGCACCATACCGAGTTTTTCAATGGATGGTGGAGATTAACTCAACACCAACGGTCCAGATTACATGGCATTTAATGAGATATATCAGTTTGTTACATTTTTCGATTTGCCTTTGTCTTGTAGGAAAAAGATAAAAAATAGCTTGCAAATACATTGAATATGGACAAAATGCATACCCATTTGGTGGTATATGATGAAAAGTCAATTTTTAAGGCCTAATAAAGACAAAATAGAGTCACATAACACTTGAAAACTTGAGCTGATGTGGATTCACAGGATTCCAAGTGCCAGCTGGATCAAAAGGACTATTTTGGTGAAGGTATATGCAACTAGATGCTTGCTGGACTAATTCTTGATGACTGGACTGCTGAGACAGATGTACGCATGTCTTGGTGATCTAGTCCAGGGTCATTTGAGTGGTATTTTTGGGAAAATATCAAAAATATAATTTTTGGTATTTTCTACATCGTAATAAATTACATTTTTGGAGGCCTTTGGAGTGGAATGGAGGCTCGAAACTTTGGTGTTAAGCCTTGGCAATTGAGTAGCTCAAACTAGATAATTAGTTTATCTTTCCAATGAGTCCAAGAAGTTTAAATTCTGATAAAATAGCTAGGAGTTATGACCCTAGACTGGATCACTTGGACATTGGACTGGATCTACAGGAACAACAATGATGTAGGCATGATCTTCAATATCTTCAAGCTCTGGGGACTTATTTCCATCATCTCAGACATCATACTAACATCCTCTTGCAGGTGCAACAGTAATTTGGTTAATAAAATGAAGTTTCTACATTTCTGGGTCAACATTGCACATCTGTGTGTACATCCTTCCAAGACAGCTCCAACAAGCTCCTTTGTCCTCTTAGACCTGCAATTGATAAGATCAAGCATTAATTTCATCATAAAAAGTCATTTCCCATTGTTTTGAATCAAAATATGTCTATTTGTAGTCATGGATCAGTCAAAAATAGTTCATTGTCAATGTTCCTTCCTTATAGTCCTATTCACAAATCCAGTGATTTTTACATGATTTTCTGAGTTTTTTACCATTTTCAAATACACATTTAGCCAATATATTGATCTAGGAAGTTTTTTTGGTCATTAGAATCCATTTGCAGACTTCTATTTCATGTTTTTCTAGCCTTTTCAACAAAAAGCAGGATTTTTGGGGGTTGCAGACTTTTCATGTGCAGTAGCATTAATTGTCATAAAACGCATCAAAAATCCAAAAAAAATTGGTAAAATGTTCATCATTATGTGACAAATAGATATGCAATTCAAATCCATCAAGAAAATCTAATTTGATCCTTGAAAAACTCAATTTTCAGGCCAAAATACCAAAAAGCGCTGATTTTGGGGGTCACTAATTTAGCAAGGATTTCACCTCCAACTGACCTAGTGGGGATTTCACCTCCAACTGACCTAGCAGGGATTTCACTTCCAACTAACCTAGTGGGGATTTCACCTCCAACTGACATAGCAGGGATTTTGGTTCAAACTGACTAATTGAAGAGGTCAGTCGGTGCACTTTTTAGCGCAAGTCTGTGGCGAGTGGTTTTAGCGCAAAATAGGTTTGGTGTAGATTTTGACTTGCACTGACTTAGCATGGGTTTTGGCTTCTACTACAAAAATTTGATTAGGGATGATTTTGGCACAAGTCAGTAGGGTGCTTTTCTAGTGCAAATCTCCTTAGCGGGGAATTTAAGTGCAAATGGATCGGTGGAGGTTTTGGACCCGATAGGATATGTGCGGTGAGTGCATTTTTTAGTGCTAGTCCATGAGGAAGGATTTTAGCGCTAAGTTTAGTAGGGGTTGTTTTTAGTGCAAAGTGCAGTTGGGGTCATTTTTAGTGCTACCTTTTGAGTTTCTCAAGGTGAAAGTATATTTAAAAATATATTTAAGGATAAGTTTAGCTATTGAATTTCTTATACTTTAAATATTTTTAAATATACTTTTAGGATGTTTGAGATGGGTTCTAGATCCATAGGATTTCATATGCAGATTCTAGAATTTTGAGGTTCCACCAGATTTCAGACTTAGCCATTTTTTAGGATTTTCAGGGTTTCAGACTTAGCCAAATCAGGGCTTCAAGAACATGTATCAGAGTGAAAGCATATGGACCCCTTAGTGAAATCTAGTGGAATTTGAGATGATTTTTCTACTCTAAGACCTGGAAACTAGGAATTTCAACTTGACACATCCTGTAGTAGCAATTTCAAAGGCAATATCCAGTGACGTGAGATTTTGGAGCAAAATGTAGTAACACCCAATTTCAGTGTAGAAAGCAACAAATAGCTATTTTAAAGCACAAGACCACCCAAGACACCTCCAAATGACATCAAATCACTCCAAACATGCAAAATACTCAAATTGGAAAAAAATCATGCACTCTAAGCACAAATTCACCTTCTCATCATCATAAGTAACAAAGGTTGGAACTCCAAGCCAAAGCAAAAGAGGGGGTCTCCATTTGGCAAAATGGGGCACGTGTGCAAAGCCCAACAAATGGTGACTCTGTTGGGAAATACTCCAAAGCATTTATAAGATAAACATCAGTTTTGAACCTAGAATCTCTGTGTTTCCCACATATTAGACTGGACAGCATGATACCTTATAAAAGGAGCAGAACTCAATAACCAAGTGCAACCATCCACATCCTGAAAACCTCAGTGTGTGCAATTACATGAAATCCCATCCCTTGGCAACTAAGCTCATCTAAGATCCTTTACATTAAGCTACGTGATTAGTACACAACTCATGGACTACCTATACATTGCTCCACTGCTAGTGAGCGTCTATAGCCCCAACAGGTTTGTCTCAGAATTCTACTCAAGCAGAGCCCTTCTGCCAGTCAAGCATCCATAGCCCCAGTAGAGTTTACTTGATTGTCCATCTAACTGAGTTATAGTGTGTGATTGTGATTATGCATTGATTTTATTTCATACTTTTGATATTTCATTAAGCTTAGATTTGGCAGAGTACAATGCAGCATCGCTACCCTTGTGATAACTCAGCCAACTAGGTGTGGACTCCCGATGGTAGCAAAGGTGTACCTTACATTTTTCACTTAATGTAAGATCATCGAGACTCACTTAGGAACTTCAAGATCACTTAAGAGTGTGAAAGATATATGGTTAGAAAATACTTCAAATGCACCAAATAATGACTCATTTCCCATGAACAACCATCATACCATCTAAGACTAACTATGGAATCCCACACTAAGACCTAAGCAAAAACTTTGGCTTCTCAAAGAAAAATTCCAAATCACTTACCCAACAAAGAAGCACTTGCAGGTCTGCACAACTGCCACCACATTTGAGAAATGGAGAACCCAAGCAAAGCAAGTGCAGAAGCAAAAAGCAAGGAAAACAAGCAACTAACCTGAACAAAACAAACTACTCTAACCAAAGTAAAACAAGTAGAAAGCAACAACTAACAACTAAGGAAAAGCAGCAACAAAAAGTAGAGATTAAACTAGAACAGCATGAAACTAACTAGAAACAAGCAAGACTATGTACAAAAACCTTGGGCAACAAGTATTTACACTCCCTTGTGACTTATTTCTTACGACATGCAGGAGAAACAAGGTGCAGGTCAATGTCCTAAGTCTAGCAAATTCCTCTTTGTACTTTGAAAAGTGAGGTAGAGGCATGCTAGGTTCATGTTCAGGGTACCAATCATGTAGGATCAACAGTTGGGGTAACTCATTAGGGCCATGATCAATCCAGATGCAAGTTCTCTTACCTAAATCACCATAATCAAATTGATAATTGGAACTAAGTGGAGAAAGGGAAGATACAACCTGGTTTGTAGTACCATTCGTTGGAGATGCAAGTTAATCACCTTGTTGCATCATACCACTAACCTTTTCATCTTCAGGAGGTCTCAGCTCGTGGTGGATCATGTCATGTGCATCAAATACCTCTGGAGCACTGAATGCTATAGCAATGTCCCAAGCAAATAGGAAGTCCAGACAACTTTCTTCAGGATGTGGATCATCTGGATGAATTATGCATGAATTGGCTAAAGCAAAGTCTAACATATACGATGAATTCCCATGCAGTAACATGTCCTTGCTCATTGTTGATACCAAATCAACGATGTGATCAAGTAGTTGACATGAAAATTCTTCCAAGCCATCACTTTGCATGACAGTTTGATTTTAATTCTCAAATTACAGATTTTTACTTTCATCTGTCATTATTGGATCAACATCAGTCAGATGAAATTCTTCTTTATTGTAGGTGTGAATAGAATCAACTGGATGAATATATGATAGACTTGAATTGTCTTCATCAAAATCAATCATATGTTCTGAAAAAATTTCCTCTGCACCAATTAGCAACCTTCATGTTTCAATTAAGGGCTGGCATTGGGTTGGTAATTCACTGTTTGTAGCAAGAACATAGCCTTTTTCTTCCTCCATATCAACCAACAACTCTTATGTTTGGAATATATATTCATTGTCTGCAGTAGCAACATGGTTTATTTATCCTTGCATATCAAGATTTACAATCTCAATATTATCTTTGAGTGATGCACCATCCTGCTTTTCTTCATTTGGCTCATCTGGAGATTCTTCTGGAGCAACTATATCATCTTGATATGGCTGTCATGATGATGCACTAGGCTGATACAGTTGAAAGTATGATCACTTTTCTCTGAATAATCTAATTGGGGCTCGGATATGTCAACTGAAACAATTTTCTGCATTGTTGTCCATGACTGTCCTTCATCCAAAGGATTGATTTTTTCCTATTCTTGCATATGTCTGACCTGATCATACTATTGTTCCAACTCAAAATTATTAGCCAACTAAAATGAACTGCTGTTCTACACCTCTGTAGCAGCAACATCAAGTTTAAAACTTGACACTTGTGAAGTGTATGATTGCTGATTTACATCCTTAACATGGCTGCTCATTAAATATGATTCATTATTCCTCTTATCAACATCCCCAATATCAGAAATCTGATCTTGTACATTGTTCTATTCATTGTTCTATTCATTTTCCTATGACTATAAACTAGGCTTCAACCGTGTTGGAAGGTCCATGGAATGAAAGCTAGGTTTCAACCAGTCGGGGATTGTATATTTCTTGGTTGAGTGACCTACAGACTACATGCATTGTCTGGCATCATCATCTAGATATGTACTTTAATGAATAACCTGAGGAACTTTAGTTTTTTCAATGTGCATACTACCCTTTTGACTGTGATCTCTTATGAATGGATTCATAGGTCTTGTAGCATCAATTCTTTGGGTGCTTTCAACTGAGACATGACTACATGCATATGCATCCATCCATACTATAGCTCCTTGTGAGGCCTTACTCTAAATATAAATATGCCTATCATGCCTATATCCTACTTTAGGCTTGTAAATCTCAAAGATAGGGAGCATTCCTTTTAAGTACAGATCCAATCTTTGGAGAAAAGTCAAACAATTAATTTTATCATGTAGCTCTCCAGCGTGTACAGTGCAGACCTAAGGTAAACTAAAATCGAGCAGTGTTAGTGGAGGATACTTCAATCTAATCTACCTATCTAACACTTCTTTGAAAAGTGGGATGTCAACTTGGAAGTTCTCTTCATGATATGACTACTGAGATGGTCCTTTGAAGAATGAAGGAATTTCATGACTGAAACCCTTATGTGTACCCATTGAAACTGAATCTCTTGAATAGCTAGTTCATTATGGCATGTTCAATGAACCAGCAAAATTGAAAACCTACATACAACCTTTGTCCATGCCCTCCTCCTAGCGCCAATTCTATTGATGGGTGTTTTAGCACTTAACAACGCAAGTGTGATTGCTGGTTTCACACCTCTCTTAAAAAAGGTATCCTATCCAAGATAGGACTATAGTAAAGATAATACAATTGGGTCTTAGCTTGCTTGGAATATCTTAGTGGAATGTGTACTAGCTGTGCCAACAAGGAGTCTTACATAAAATGCAAGATTTATAAGAGATAACAACAATGCTTATGCAGAAACCCTATGATACTTTCAGCAGATTGGAGATTTGTTTGATGCTATGAAACCTAAATCTAACAACTTGATGTAAATAAAATGCAAAAGGAAAAGGAGAGAGAGACAGGATAAGAGATCCTAAGTGACAGTCACAATGGGGTAAGATGGTACAGATAGACAAATACTTTCAATAAACCATTCATTGTTTCACTAGGATAGGAAACCCACAATGTTCCAAGAAATGATGTAATCTTCAAAGGATCCTTATAATTTTCAAATTGCATTCACTCATTAAACACCCAGACAATAGCTCGACTTAACTAGTGGAGTGCAACCGAACTATATTCAATGACAAGGCCCAAGCTAACTATACATAGCAACTTACCATCAACAAGCACTAATAGTATGGACCAAAGTATTCATCAAATATCCTAACATTTACCCATCATTGCAAGAGCACAACTAATTAAATTCAGGTTGATATGAACCATGAAAACCAAAATGAGACAACCATAAACACAAATTCCCAGCAACCTGCAAAACTTGCTTTGTATTAACTGTATTTTGGTAGTCTCAGTAATTCATTATCAAATCTTTCTTGTTACAATGAGAGAATTATGGCCTTTTTATAGACAAGGCACCATACCAATTTTTTCAATGGACGGTGAAGATTAACTCAACACCAACGGTCTAGATTACATGGCATTTAATGAGATATATCAGTTTGTTACATTTTTGGATTTGCCTTTGTCTTGTAGGAAAAAGATAAAAAATAACATGCAAATACATTGAATCTAGACAAAATGGATACCCATTTGGTGGTATATGATGAAAAGTCAATTTTTAAGGACTAATAAAGCTAAAATAGAGTCACATGACACTTGAAAATTTGAGTTGATGTGGATTCACAGGATTCCAAGTGCTGACTGGATCAAAAGGAGTATTTTGGTGAAGGTATATGTAACTAGATGCTTGCTGGATTGATTCTTGATGACTGGACTGCTTGGACAGCTGTATGCATGTCTTTGTGACCCAGTCTAGGGTCATTTGAGTGGCATTTTTGGGAAAATATCAAAAATATAATTTTTGGTATTTTCCACATCCTAATAAATTACATTTTCAGAGGCCTTTGGAGTGGAATGGGTGCTCAAAACTTTAGCATTTATCCTTAGCAAACAAGTAGCTCAAACTAGATAATTAGTTTATCTTTCCAACGAGTCCAAGAAGTTTAAATTCGGATAAAATAGCCAGGAGTTGACCCTGGACTGGATCACTTGGAAATTAGATTGGATCTGCAGGAACAACAATGATGTAGGCATGATCTTCAGTTTTTTCATGTTCTGGGGACTTATTTCTATCATCTTGGACATTGTACTAACATTCTCTTGCAGGTGCAGCAGTAATTTAGTTGATAAAATGAAGTTTCTGCATTTCTGGGTCAGCACTACATATCTGTGTGTACATCCTACCAAGATAGCTCCAACATGCTCCTTTGTCCTCTTAGACCTGCAATTGATAAGACCAAGCATCAATTTCATCATAAAAAGTCATTTCCTATCATTTTGAATCAAAATATGTCTATTTGCAGTCATGGATCAGTTAAAAACAGCTTATTGTCAATGTTGCTTCCTTATAATTCTATTCAAAAATCTAGTGATTTTTGCATGATTTTCTATTTTTTTACCATTTTCAAATACCCATTTGGCCAATATATTGATCTATAGAAGTTTTTGTGGTCATTAAATCCACTTTCATACTTTTATTTCATGTTTCCCTAGCCTTTTCTGCAAAAAGTGAGATTTTGGGGGTCACAGACTTTTCATGTGCAGTAGCATTAATTGTTGTAAAACACACCAAAAATCCACAAAAGCTTGTTAAAATGTTATCATGATGTGACAAATAGATATGCAATTCAAATCCATCAAGAAAATCCAATTTGCTCCTTGAAAATCTTAATTTTCAAGCTAAAATACCAAAAAGCAATGATTTTGGGGGTCACTGACTTAGCGGGGATTTTACCTCCAACTAACCTAGCGGGGATTTCACCTCCAAATGACCTAGTGGGGATTTTTGTTCAGACTGACTAATTGAATAGGTCAGTCGGTGCACTTTTTAGCGCAGGTCTGTGGCGAGTGGTTTTAGCACAAAATGGGTTCAGCACAGATTTTGACTTGCACCGACTTAGCGCGGGTTTTGGCTTCTACTACACAAAGTCGGTTGGGGATGATTTTGGTGCAAGTTGATAGGGTTCTTTTCTAGCGCAAATCTCCTTAGCGAGAAATTTAAGTGCAAATGGATTGCAGAGGTTTTGGACCCAATAGGATATGTGCAGTGAGCGCATTTTTTAGCGCTAGTCCATGAGGAAGGATTTTGGCGCTAAGGTCGGTAGGGATTGTTTTTCAATGCAAAATGCAGTTGGGGTCATTTTTAGAGCTAGATTTTGGGTGTCTCAGGGTGAAAGTATATTTAAAAGTATATTTAAGGATAATTTTAGATATTGAATTTCTTATACTTTAAGTATTTTTAAATATACTTTCAGGATGTTTGAGATGGGTTCCAAATCCATAGGATTTCATGTGCAGATTCTAGAATTTTGAGGTTCCACAAGATTTCAGACTTAGCCATTTTTTAGGATTTTTAGGGTTTCAGACTTAGCCAAATCAGGGCTTCAGGAACATGTATCAGGGTGAAAGAATATGGACCCCTTAGTGAAATCTAGTGGAATTTGACACGATTTTGCTACTCTAAGACCTAGAAACTAGTAATTTTAACTTGTCACATCCTGTAGTAGCAATTTCAACGGCAATATCCAGTGACATGAGATTTTGGAGCAAAATGTAGTAACACCCAATTTCAGTGCAGTAAGAAACAAATAGCTATTTTTAAGCACAATACCACCCAAGACACCTCAAAATGACATCAAATCACTCCAAACATTTAAAATACTCAAATCTGGAACAAATCATCCACTCTAAGCACAAACTCACCTTCTCATCATCATAAGTAACAAAGGTTGGAACTCCAAGCCAAAGAAAAAGAGGGGGTCTCCATTTGAAAAAATGGGGCATGCGTGCAAGGCACAACAAATGGCGACTCTGCCGAGAGATACTCCAGAGCATTTCTAAGATAAACATTAGTTTTGAACCTAGAATCTCTGTGTTTCCCACATATTAAATTGGACAACATGATGCCTTATCAAAGGAGTAGAGCTCAATAACCAAGTGCAACCATCCACATCCTAAAAACTTGAGTGTGTGCAATTGCATGAATTCCCATCCCTTAGCAACTAAGCTCATGTAAGATCCTTTACATTAAGATATGTGATTAGTACACACCTCATGAACTACCTGGACATTGCCCTGCTACCAACAACCATCTATAGCCTGACAGGTTTGTCTCAAAATTCCACTCAAGCAGAGCCCTACTACTAGTCAGGCGTCCATAGCCCCGATAAAGTTTACTTAGTTGTCTATCTAATTGAGTTATAGTGTGTGATTGTGATTATGCATTGATTTTATTTCATACTTTTGATATTTCTTTAAGCTTAGATTTGGCAGAGTACAATGCAGTACCGCTACCCTTGTGATAACTCAGCCAGCTAGGTGTGGACTCCTGGTGGTGGCAAAGGTGGACCTTAGATTTTTCACTTAATGTAAGATCATCGAGACTCACTTAGGAACTTCAAGCTCACTTAAGAGTGTGAAAGATATATGGGTAGAAAATACTTCAAGTGCACCAACTAATGACTCATTTCCCATGAACAAGCATCATACCATCTAAGACTAACCATGGAACCCACAATAAGACCTAAGTAAAAAACTTCATCTTCTCAAAGAAAAATTCCAAATCACTTACCCAACAAAGAAGCACTTGCAGGTCTACACAACTGCCACCACATTTAAGAAATGGAGAACCCAAGGAAAGCAGCACATAAGCAAAAAGCAAGGCAAACAAGCAACTAACCCAAACAAAGCAAACTACTCTAACCAAAGAAAAATAGGTAGAAAACAACAACTAACAACTAAGGAAAAGTAGCAATAGAAAGCAGAGATTAAACTAGAACAACATGAAACTAAATAAAACCTAACTAGAAACAAGCAAGACTATGTACAAAAACCTTGGGCAGAAAGTATTTACACTCCCTCATGACTTATTTCTTAGGACATGCAGGAGTAACAGGGTGCAGGTCAATGTCCTAAGTCTGGCAAATTCATCTTTGTACGCTGAAAAGTGAGGTGGAGGCATGTTAGGTTCATGTCCAAGGTACTAGTCATGTAGGATCAGCAATTGGGGCAACTCATTAGGGCCATGATCAATCTAGATGCAAGTTGTCTTACCTAAATCACCGTAATCAAATTGATAATTGGAACTAAGTGGAGAAACGGAAGATACAACTTGATTTGTAGTACCATCAGTTGGAGATGTAAGTTCATCAGCTTGTTGCATCATACCACTAACCTTTTCATCTCTAGGAGGTCTTAGCTCCTGGTGGATCATGTCATGTGCATCAGATACCTCTAGAGCATTGAATGCTATAGCAACCCCCCAAGCAAATAGGAAGTCCAGACAACTTTCTTCAGGATGTGGATCATCTAGATGAATTTTGCATGAATTGGTAAAGCAAAGTCTAACATATGCAGTGAATTCTCATGCAGTAACATGTCCTTGCTCATTGTTGATACCAAATCAATGATGTGATCAAGTGGTTGACATGAAGATGCTTCCAAGCCATCACTTTGCATGACAGTTTGATTTTTATTCTCAGATTGCAAATTTTTACTTTCATCTGTCATTATTGGATCAACATCAGTCAGATGAAATTCTTCTTTATTGTAGGTGTGAACAGAATTAATTGGATGAATATATGATAGACTTGAATCCTCTTCATCAAAATCAGTCATATGTTTTAAAAAAATTTCCTCTGCACCAATTAGCAACCTTCCTGTTTCAATTAAGGGCTGGCATTGGGTTGGTAATTCACTATTTGCAGCAAGAACATAGCCTCTTTCTTCCTCCATATCAACCAACAACTCTTTTGTTTGGACTGCATATTCATTTTTTGCAGCAACAACATGGTTTATTTCTCCTTGCATATTAGGATTTACAATGTCAATATTATCTTGGAGTGATGTACCATCCTACTCTTCTCCATTTGGCTCCTCTGGACATTTTTCTGGATCAACTTTATCATCTTGATATGCCTGATCATGACGATGCACTAGGCTGATACAATCGAAGGTCTGATCACTTTTCTCTGAATAATCTAATTGTGGCTCAGATATGTCAACTGAAACAATTTTCTACATTGTTGTCCATGACTGTCCTTCATCCAACAGACTAATTTTTTCCTATTCTTGAATATGTATGACCTAATCATACTACTATTCCAACTCATAATTATTAGCCAATTGAAATGAACTGATGTTCTGCACCTTTGCAGTAGCAACATCATGTTTAAAACTTGACACTTGTGAAGTATATGATTGCTAATTTACATCCTTAACATGGTTGCTCATTAAATCTGATTCATTATTCCTCTTACCAACATCCCCAATAGCAAAAATATGATCTTGTACATTTTTATGTTCATTGTCCTATGACTCTAAACTAGGCTTCAACCATGTTGGAAGGTCTAGCGAATAAACCTAGGTTTCAACCAGTCGGGGACTATATATTTCTTAGTTGGGTGACCTGCAGACCACATGCATTGTCTGGCATCATCATCTTGATATGTACTTTGATGAATAACTTGAGGAACTTTAGTTTTTTCAATGTACAAACTACCATTTTGATTGTGATATCTTATGAATGGATTCATAGGTCTAGTAGCATCAATTCTTTGGGTGCTTTCAACTAAGACATGACTACATGCATATGCATCCATCCATACTGCAACTCCTTGTGAGGCCTTACTCTAAATATAAATATTTCTGTTACATCTATATCCTACTTCGGGCTTGTAAATCTCAAAGATAGGGAGTAGTCCTTTTAAGTGCAAATCCAATCTTTGGAGAAAAGTCAAACAATCAATTTTATCATGCAGCTCTCTAGGGTGCACAGTGCAGACTTAAGGTGAACTAAATGTTGCAAGTATGGGCCTAACCAGTGTTGTCATTGATGTCAACATACTCCTGTTGCATTGATGATAAGGATTGAATGAGCTATGTGCTGAGGATATTGAGAAAATTAGTCCTAATTAGGAATAGAGAAGAACAGTGAATACAGCGAGCTAAAGATCCTAGATAAGATGAAGAACAGAGGATGCACATCACAAGGTTTGTAGATATGTGTCTTCAGGTGATCCAATAAATATTTTAGAGGTCCGCATGAAGATCTGAAGACGTTGTGGCCTCTCAAGTAAAACTAGTTCTGGTAGATGTTCAGAGGTGATAGAGTGACATAGATAGGTTTGGTGAGATCTAAAAATGAAGTATCTTGTTTTACAAATTTGATGAAGTGTTTAGGAAGTCAATATGAATTGACAACTCAATTGGTTCATGGTCTGGAGGTCCGCAAGCATCTATTCCATTGTGTCAGTGATGACAGACTATGTTCTTGAGGTTCTAGATGAAGGAGATAAGAATTTCAGTAAGTAGATGTAGTGTGGATGTTCTTAGTGATTTAGGCGAGCTTGTGGAGGTCTTTGGATCGTGTCCAGTTCATGTTTGTAGTCTACATTAGAGTTTGGGCTCGCAACTGAAGAATAACTTACGGATAATGGTGTTCTTCCTAACTCTGTCCGACCGAATGAGTTACACATCCTGCAAATGATCTTGAAGATGTAATGTGAAGATTGGCATGTTCCTAGAAGAAGATTGAAGTCTCAGATCTGTGTGGCCAACAGTGTGTTGATCCGCGTGAAGTCCTTTGTAATTAGTCATGTTGTATTTATGTATTTGCTCTGTAATGTTTACCAACTTAGATGATCATTCCTAAGTCGATGTCTTGTATAAATGAGGAATTGTAAAGTCATTCCAAAGGGCATCTTGTGGAGATGAGAGTGTGGTAAAGAGCAAAGGAGCGAAAGGCAGAGTAGAAGTACTAGGCTTAAATGGAACTAATGCAAGCATGGTGAAGATGCTATTCTCCAATTCAAGTATGTGATACTTATTATTTTGTAGACAGTGTGTCTCTTGTAGGTGGGCCTCTTGTGAGCAATGTACTCGAGTAGTGAGCCCTAATTGGCATGTGCCATTTTGTTCTTTCTATTCTTCTAATAGAGAATACAATCTTGGGTTAATCACCCCATGGTTTCTCCCTTAACTAGGTTTTCCACGTCAAAATCTTGGTGTCTTATGTGTTGATGTGTTTCTGCTCTTGATTTAATGCACTATGTTTCCATGATTGATTTATCATTATGCTGCTAAATTACAAAGTGGATTTAAGTGTTTAATTGGAAGAAAGTTTTGGACAACTGATTTACCCCCCCCTTAGTTGTCTATCCTGAATCTAACAATTGGTATCAGAGCTAAGTTCCTCTAAAAGAGCTTAACCGCTTGAGGAGATCCAGGATGTCATCATACAAGAAGGATAGTTCAAAGTTTGATGGAACCAATTTTAATTTTTGAAAAAGTTGCATGCAATGTCACTTGCAATGTATGGGAATACAGTACTGGACCATGGCTACAACGAAGTATACTCCTCCACAGAATGGACTGAAAACCACAAATGAAATCACAGATGCTGAAAACAATCTATGGACTAAAGAAGCTCTTCTAAGTGCCTTGTCTGATTCAGAGCTAACAAATGTTGTTGACCTACAAACTACTTTTGAGATTTGGGAAAAACTAGAACTTCTGCATGAAGGAGACAAGTATGTTAAATGTGCAAGGCTACAGAGTTTGAAAGGAAAAATCAAAAATCTGAAAATGAGAGAAGATGAAAATATCACTACTTTCATGCCAAGAGTAAATGAGCTTGTTTGTGGCATTAGATGTGCTGGTGGAGTCTTAGATGAAGATGAGATTGTTGGCAAAGTTCTCAAATCCCTTCCTGCTTCTTATAAATACAAGGTTGCTGCCATTGAAGAATTCAGAGCACGAGAGATCAATTGGTTGGTAAATTGGCTGCATTTGAATTGACTAAGTTTGGAGATGCCCCCCCAAGACTGAATCTACATTCAAAGCTAGTGCCTCTGTAAAAGGTAAACAAAGGTTTGATCTGGGAGAGAACTCATCAAGGAAACTATCATGGTATGAAAAAGCAAGAAAAGATCTGGAAGAAGAAGAAGCAGAACCTGCTCAACTTGAAGCCCTTATTGCAAAAGACTACCAAGAGGATCTGGTAAGTATGAAGGGAAATTACCTTTTAAGTGTTTTAACTGCAATAAGATTGGTCATTTTGCCTCAAGGTGTCTGGAAAGATTTTCAAGGCCAAATCCTAATAGATCAAGGTTGCAAAAGAATTGTTACTATGTTCATGAAGAGGATGATAATGAAGGAGTAACAGATGATGAATCAGAGATAGGAAACAAATCCAGAAGTGATTAGGTGTTTATTGCCATCAAGGAAGAAGATCCAATGCCCTCTAAATCTATCAATCATAAAGTTGTATAAAGAGCTTTGGCTTCCCAAGTTGAAGAAAAGGATGATTGGGTCATTGACAATAGATGCTCTCACCATATGGCAGGTGACAAAAATAAGTTCATAGATTTGGAAAGGTATGAAGGAGGAGTGGTAAAGTTTGGTGATAATTCTACTGGTAGAATTAGAGGTAGAGGAACTATTTCTTTTGATGGAAAGAACAAAACCAGTAATGTACTGTATGTTGAAGGATTGAAGCATAATCTTCTCAGTGATTGCATCTAGTACTTAAACAAAAGGTAATATCTTCCATTTAGTTGGTACCGGTAAAAATTGTCTATTTGTGCAAATTGATCAGAGTTGGTTATGGCATAGGAGGATGTGTCATGTGAATTTTGATAATATCATCAAGATAAGCAACACTCAGGCTATAAGAGATCTTCCAAAACTGGTGAAACCTACAAATAGTTTGTGCAAAGAATGTCAGTTGGGGAAACAAAGCAGAGTCTCATTCAAAAGTAAGGAACAATCTTATACCAGATTATTGGACATAGTTCATATTGATCTATGTGGTCTAGCAAGAATAAGGAGTGTGCATGGTGATAGATACTTCATGTTATTAATTGATGACCATTCTCGAATGATGTGGGTTACTTTTTTGAAAGAGGAATCAAAAGCTCTTGAGAAATTTAAAATATTTAAGGCTATGGTAGAGAATGAAACCGGATTAAAATTAAAATGTCTGAGGTCTGATAGAGGTGGAGAGTTCACATCCGGTGAGTTCATAGAATTCTGTGAGAAACATGGAATAAATAGATAGTTGTCTAATCCTAGGACTCCATAGCAGAATGGAGTAGTGGAGAGAAAGAACTAAACCATCCAGGAAGCATCTAGGACCATGATGATGGAAGAAAATGTTCCTCAGATCTATTGGAGAGAAGTTGTCAGCACTGCAATCTATACTCTCAATCGAGTACAAATCAGAAGCAATACCGGTAAGACTCCTTATGAACTTTGGTTTGGCATCACTCCTACTATGAGGTATTTCAGAGTCTTTGGTAGAAAATGTTACATTAAAAGAGATGAAGATCTAGGAAATTTGTTCTTGGGCTATTCTACTCAAAGCAAAGCATACCGGTGTTATAACAAGAGATTAAGGAAGATTGTGGAAACTACAAATGTGAAGGTTGATGAAGGAATTGAAAAACCCTCAAGGTTTTATGAATATGATGAAGATGATCAAAATGATGTTTTTGTTCAAGAAGTCCAAGCTTCCTCTGAAATTTAGATTCAAATTGATCCGGTAAATCAGGAAGAAGAGATAAGTTTGAATGAACTTGTTCAAGAATCAGAAGTGTAAGAAACTCCCAAAGTTCCCAGGTATGCAAGATTAAATCACTATAAAGATTAGATTATAGGTGATAAAAGCAAAGGTGTACAAACAAGAAGAAGGATTGCTCAAGATTTAGAAGAGTATTGTATGATTTCAAAAGTTGAACCTAAGACAGTGAATGAAGCTTGCAATGCTGAAAACTGGACTAAGGCAATGGAGGAAGAACTAATGCAAATTGAGAAGAACCACACATGGGATCTTGTTCCCAGACCTAAAAATAAGAATGTGATTGGAACCAAATGGGTCTTCTAGAAGAAACTGAATGAAGTTGGTGATGTAATCAGAAATAAAGCCAAATTGGTCTACAAGGATTACTCTCAAATAGAAGGAGTTTATTTTGAAGAAAGTTTTGCTCCGGTGGCAAGAATTGAAGCAGTCAGATTATTTCTTGCTTTTGCTACCTTCAAGGATTTCAAAGTATATCAGATGGATGTCAAGTCTGCCTTCCTGAATGGTGACCTGGAAGAAGAAGTATACATTGAGCAACCGGATGGATTTCAATTGTCTGATCATGGTGATATGGTCTGCAAATTGAAGAAAGCACTGTATGGACTCAAGCAAGCCCCAAGAGCCTGGTATGAAAGATTAGATAAGCATCTTGTGAAGATTGGTTTCAACAAAGGTACTGCTGATAGTAATTTGTACTTCACAATTGATCATGAAAATATCTTGATTGTTGAAGTGTTTGTTGATGATATCATTTTTGGAGGAAGAGATACTATGTGCAAAACTTTTACAAATCAAATGAAAAGTGAATTTGAGATGTCCATGCTTGGGGAAATGAATTTTTTCTTGCATCTGCAAATCACTCAAACTAAGAAAGGAATCTTCATTTCTCAAACCAAATATGTGAAAGAATTGTTAAAGAAATTTGTGATGGAAGAATCAAAACCAATGTGTACTCCCATGGCAACTGGATGTAAATTGAGCAAAGATGATGACTCTCCTAAGGCTGATCAGAAAAAGTACAAGTCAATGATTGGAGGATTGTTGTATCTCACTCAAACTAGACCTGATATTATGAATGTTGTTGGTCTTGTTGCTAGATTCCAAGCTGATCCTAGAGAATCTCATGTCATGGCAATCAAGAGGATTTTTAGGTATCTAAAAGGGACAGTTGAGTATGGTTTGTGGTATCCTAGAGATCATAATTTCTCTCTTCATGCATATACAGATGCGAATTGGGCAGGAGATGTGGATGACCAGAAGAGTACTAATGGTGGAGCATTCTTTTTGGGGAAGAGACTGGTTTCTTGGCTAAGCAAGAAATAAGAGGCAATATCTCTGTCCACTACATAAGTAGAATATATTGCAGCAGCAGGTAGTTGCACTCAAGTTTTGTGGATGAAGCAAATGCTAAAAGACATAAGAGTGGAGTATGAGGAGCCTATCACAATCTTCCATGATAATTCAATTGCAATAAATATATCTAAGAATCCAGTGTTGCATTCAAAGACTAAACATATATCCATCAAGTTTCACTTTTTGAGAGAGCAAGTGAACAAGAATGAAGTCAGATTGGAGTTTGTGCCTTCCAAGGATCAGATTGTAGATATCTTTACTAAACCTCTACCTAAGGACTCTTTTGAATATCTCAGGGAGAAGTTAGGGGTTATTACCCCTCCAGTGATGAACTAAGGTGCACTAATGTGCATCAGTTCGGTGGATATCATAGTCATATCTTATGGTCCGGTCTGATAATGGGGAGCTGCTATTCAGGGGGAGCAGCTGGTATGATTGGAGTTACAAGTATGTGCCCTTTTCCATTGATGTCAAAGGGGGAGAGAAGACATGAAAAACAAGAGGTTGTTGATCAAAGGGGGAGCAGTAAAGGAAGAGAAGACATGTGAATGGTTGTTGTTGATAGGGGGAGTTGTGTCTGTGAGAAAACCTTCTTGTCTTGATGGTCAAAATAGTTTTTCACATTATATGTTACCATCAATGACAAAGGGGTAGATTGTTGCAAGTATGGGCCTAACCGGTGTTGTCATTGATGTCAACATACTCTTGTTGCATTGATGATAAGGATTGGATGAGCTGTGTGCTAAGGATATTGAGAAAATTAGTCCTAATCAGGAATAGAGAAGAATAGTGAAGACAGTGAGCTAAAGATCCTAGCTAAGATGAAGATCAGAGGATGCACATCAAAGGGTTTTTATGTATGTGTCTTAAGGTGATCCAGTAAAGATTTTAGAGGTCCGCATGAAGATCTGAAGACGTTGTGGCTGTTCAAGTAAAACTAGTTCCGGTAGATGTTCAGAGATGACAGAGTGACACAGATAGGTCCGGTGAGATCCAGAAATGAAGTATCTTATTTTGCAGATTTGGTGAAGTGTTTAGGAAGTCAATATGAATTGACAACTCAATTGGTTCGTGGTCTGGAGGTCCACAAACATCTATTCCATTGTGACAGTGATGACAGACTGTGTTCTTGAGGTTCTGGATGAAGGAGATAAGGATTTCAGTAAGCAGATGTAGTGTGGATGTTCTTGGTGATTCAGGCAAGCTTGTGGAGGTCTTTGGATCATGTCCAGTTCATGTTGGTAGTCCACATTAGAGTTTGGGCTCACAACTGAAGAATAACTTCTGGATAATGGTGTTCTTCCTAACTCTGGCCAACTGGATGAGTTACACATCCTACGAATGATCTTGAAGATCTAATGTGAAGATTGGCGTGTTCCTAGAAGAAGATTGAAGTCTCAGATCTGTGTGGCTGACAGTGTGTTGATCTGCATGAAGTCCTTTGTAATTAGTCATGTTGTATTTATGTATTTGCTCTGTAATGTTTGCCAACTTAGATGATCATTCCTAAGTCGATGTCTTGTATAAATGAGGAATTGTAAATTCATTCCAAAGGGCATCTTGTGGAGATGAGAGTGTGGTAAAGAGTAGAGGAGCGAAAGGCAGAGTAGAAGTACTGGGCTTAAATGGAACTGATTCAAGCATGGTGAAGATGCTATTCTCTAGTTCAAGTATGTGATACTTATTATTTTGTAGACAGTGTCTCCTATAGGTAGTGGGCCTCTTATGAGCAGTGTGCTCGGGTAGTGAGCCCTAATTGGCATGTGTCATTTTGTTCTTTCTATTCTTCTAACAGAGAATACAATCTTGGGTTAATCACCCCATGGTTTTTTCCTTAACCGAGTTTTCCACGTCAAAATCTTGGTGTCTTATGTGTTGATGTGTTTCTACTCTTGATTTAATGCATTATGTTTCCATGATTGATTTATCATTATGCTACTAAATTACAAAGTGGATTTAATTGTTTAATTGGAAGAAAGTTTTGGACAACTGATTCACCCCCCCTCTCAGTTGCCTATCTTGAATCTAACACTAAAATTGAGCAGTGTTAGTAGAGGATATATCACTCTGATCTGCCTATCTAATACTTCTTTGAAAAGAGGGATGTCAACTTGGAAGTTCTCTTCATGATATGACTACTGAGATGGTCCTCTGAAGAATGAAGGGATTTCATGACTGAAACCCTTATGTGTACCCATTGGAACTAAATCTCTTGAATAGTTAGTTCATTTTGGCATGTACAATGAACTAGCAAAACTAAAAGCCCATATACAACCTTTGTCCATGCCCTCCTTCTAGCGCCAATCCTGTTGATGGGTGTTTTAGCACTAAACAATGTAGGTGTGATTGCTAGTTTCACACCTCTTGAAAAAGGTATCCTATCCAAGATAAGACTACCCCAAGGATAATACAGCTAGGTCTTATCTTGCTTGGAATATCTCAGTGGAATGTGTACTAGTTGTGCCAACAAGAGGTTTTACATAAAATGTAGGGTTTATAAGAGATAACAACAATGCTTATGCAGAAACCCTATGATACTTTCAACAGATTGGAGATTTGTTTGCTACTATGAAACCTAAATCTAACAAGTTGATGTAAATAAAATGCAAAAGGAAAAGGAGAGTGAGAAAGGATAAGAGATCCTAAGTGACAGTCACAATGGGGTAAAATGTTGCAGATAGACAAATACTTTCAATAAACCATCTGTTGTTTCACCAGGATAGGAAACCCACAATGTTGCAAGAAATGATGCAATCTTCAAAGGTTCCTTATGATTTTCATATTGCATTCACTCATTAAACACCCAAACAATAGTGTAGCTTAACTAGTGGAGTGCAACCGAACTATATTCAATGACAAGGACCAGGCTAACTATACACAGCAACTTACCATTAGTAAGCACTAATTGTATGGACCAAAGCATTCATCAGATATTCTAACATTTACCCATCATTGCAAGAGCACAACTAATTAAATTTAAGTTGATATGAACCATGAAAACCAAAATGAGACAACACATAAACACAAATTCCCAGCAACCAGTAAAACTTGCTTTGTATTGACTGTAATTTGGCAGAGTCTCAGCAATTCATTATCAAATCTTACTTGTTACAATGAGAGAATGATGGCCCTTTTATAGACAAGGCACCATACCGAGTTTTTCAATGGATAGTGGAGATTAACTCAACACCAACGGTCTAGATTACATGGCATTTAATGAGATATATCAGTTTGTTACATTTTTAGATTTGCCTTTATCTTGTAGGAAAAAGACAAAAAAAAAGCTTGCAAATACATTGAATCTAGACAAAATAGATACCCATTTGATGGTATATGATGAAAAGTCAATTTTTAAGGCCTAATAAAGCCAAAATAGAGTCACATGACACTTAAAAATTTGAGCTGATGTGGATTCACGGGATTCCAAGCACTGACTGGATCAAAAGGAGTATTTTAGTGAAGGTATATGCAACTAGATGTTTGCTAGACTAATTCTTGATGACTGGACTGCTGGAACAGCTATATGCATGTCTTGGTGATCTAGTCCAGGGTCATTTGAGTGATATTTTTGGGAAATTATCAAAAATATAATTTTTGGTATTTTCTACATCGTAATAAATTACATTTTCGGAGGCCTTCAGAGCGGAATGGGGGCTCAAAACTTTGGCGTTAAGCCTTAGCAACCGAATAGCTCAAACTAGATAATTAGTTTATCTTTCCAACGAGTCCAAGAAGTTTAAATTCTGATAAAATAGATAGGAGTTATGACCCTGGACTGGATCACTTAGACATTGGACTGGATCTACAAGAACAATAGTGATGTAGGCATGATCTTCAATATCTTCAAGTGCTGGGGACTTATTTCCATCATCTTAGACATTATGCTAACATCCTCTTGCAGGTGCAGTAGCAATTTGGTTGATAAAATGAAGTTTCTACATTTCTGGGTCACCACTGCATATCTATGTGTACATCCTTCCAAGACAGCTCCAATAAGCTCCTTTGTCATCTTAGCCCTGCAATTGATAAGACCAAGCATCAATTTCATCATAAAAATTCATTTCCCATCATTTTGAATCAAAATATGTCTATTTGCAGTCATGGATCACTCAAAAATAGCTCATTGTCAATGTTGCTTCCTTATAGTCCTATTCACAGATCCAGTGATGTTTGCATGATTTTCTAAGTTTTTTACCATTTTCAAGTACCCATTTGGCCAATATATTGATCTAGGAAGTTTTTTTGATCATTAGAATCCATTTGCATACTTTTATTTCATGCTTTTCTAGCCTTTTCTGTAAAAAGCAAGATTTTTGGGGGTCACAGACTTTTCATGTGCAGTAGCATTAATTGTCATAAAATGTGCCAAAAATCCACACAAACTTGGTAAAATATTTATCATGATGTGACAAATAGATATGCAATTCAAATCCATCAAGAAAATCTAATTTGATCCTTGAAAAACTCAATTTTCAAGCCAAAATACCAAAAAGCACTGATTTTGGGGGTCATTGACTTAGCAGGGATTTCACCTCCAATTGACCTAGCAAGGATTTCACCTCCAACTAACCTAGCAGGGATTTCACCTCCAACTAACCTAGCGGGGATTTTGGTTCAAAATGACTAATTTAATAGGTCAGTCAGTGCACTTTTTAGCACAGGTCTGTGGCGAGTGGTTTTAGTACAAAATGGGTTCGACACAAATTTTGACTTGCACCGACTTACTGTGGGTTTTGGCTTCTACTACACAAAGTCAGTTGGGGATGATTTCAATGCAAGTCAGTAGGGTGCTTTTCTAGCACAAATCTCCTTAGCAATGAATTTAAGTGCAAATGGATCAGCGAAGGTTTTGGACCCGATAGGATATGTGCAGTGAGTGCATTTTTTAGCGCTAGTCTGTGAGGAAAGATTTTAGCACTAAGGTCAGTAGGGGTTGTTTTTAGCGCAAAGTGTAGTTGGGGTCATTTTTAGCGCTTGATTTTGAGTTTCTCAAGGTGAAAGTATATTTTAAAATATATTTAACGATAAGTTTAGATATTGAATTTCTTATACTTTAAATATTTTTAAATATACTTTCAGGATGTTTGAGATGGGTTCCAAATCCATAGGATTTCATGTGCAGATTCTAGAATTCTGAGGTTCCACCAGATTTCAGACTTAGCCATTTTTTCAGGATTTTCAGGGTTTCAAACTTAGCCAAATCAGGGCTTCAGGAACATGTATCAGGGTGAAAGAATATGGACCCCTTAGTGAAATCTAGTGGAATTTGACACGATTTTGCTACTCTAAGACCTAGAAACTAGTAATTTTAACTTGTCACATACTGTAGTAGCAATTTCAAAAGTAATATCCAGTGACATGAGATTTTGGAGCAAAATGTAGTAACACCCAATTTCAGTGCAAAAAGCAACAAATAGCTATTTTTTAAGCACAAGACCACCCAAGACACCTCCAAATGACATCAAATCACTCCAAACATACAAAATACTCAAATCTGGAACAAATCATGCACTCTAAGCACAAATTCACCTTCTCATCATCATAAGTAACAAAGGTTGGAACTCTAAGCCAAAGCAAAAGAGAGGGTCTCCATTTGGCAAAATGGGGCGTGTGTGCAAGCCACAACAAATGGCAACTCTACTAGGAAATGCTCCAGAGCATTTCTAAGATAAACATTAGTTTTGAACCTAGAATCTCTGTGTTTCCCACATATTAGACTGGACAACATGATACCTTATCAAAGGAGCAAAGCTCTATAACCAAGTGCAACCATCCACATCCTAAAAACCTGAGTCTATGCAATTGCATGAATTTCTATCCCTTGGCAACTAAACTCATCTAATATCCTTTACATTAAGCGACGTGATTAGTACACACTTCATGAACTACTTGGATATTGCCCCACTACCAATGAGCGTCTATAGCCTCAGCAAGTTTATCTCAGAATTCCACTCAAGCAAAGCCCTACTGCCAGTCAGGCATCCATTGCCCTGAAAAAGTTTACCTGGTTGTCCATCTAACTAAGTTATATTGTGTGATTGTGATTATGCATTGATTTTCTTTCATACTTTTGATATTTCATTAAGCTTAGATTTGGCATAGTACAATGCAGTACCGCTACCCTTGTGATAACTCAGTCAGCTAGGTGTGGACACCTGATGGCGGCAAAGGTGGACCTTAGATTTTTCACTTAATATAAGATCATTGAGACTCACTTAGGAACTTTAGGATCACTTAAGAGTGTGAAAGATATATGGTTAGAAAATACTTCAAGTGCACCAACTAATGACTCATTTCCCATGAACAAGCATCGTACCAGCTAAGACTAACCATGGAACCCACAAATGACCTAAGAAGAAACTTTAGTTTCTCAAAGAAAAATTCCAAATCACTTACCCAACAAAGAAGCACTTGCAGGTTTGCACAACTACCACCACATTCGAGAAATGGAGAACCCAAGCAAAGCAAGTGCAGAAGCAAAAAACAAGGCAAACAAGCAACTAACTTGAACAAAGCAAATTACTCTAACCAAAGCAAAACATGTAGAAAGCAACAACTAACAACTACCAACAGTAAACAACTAAGTAAAAGCAGCAACATAAAGCAGAGATTAAACTAGAACAGCATGAAACTAACTAAAACCTAAGTAGAAACAAGCAAGACTATGTACAAAAACCTTGGGCAGCAAGTATTTACACTCCCTCATGACTTATTTCGTAGGACATGCAGGAGTAACAGGGTGCAGGTCAATGTCCTAAGTCTGGCAAATTCATCTTTGTACTCTGAAAAATGAGGTAGAGGCATGCTAGGTTCATGTTCAGAGTACCAGTCATGTAGAATCAGTAGTTGGGGCAACTCATTAGGGCCATGATCAATCCAGATGCAAGTTGTCTTACCTAAATCACCGTAATCAAATTGATAATTGGAACTAAGTGGAGAAATGGAAGATGCAACCTGATTTGTAGTACCATCAGTTGGAGATGTAAGTTCATCACCTTGTTGCATCATACCACTAACCTTTTCATCTTTAGGAGGTCTCAGCTCGTGGTGGATCATGTCATGCATCAGATAGCTCTAGAGCACTGAATTCTATAGTAACCTCCCTAGCAAATAGCAAGTCCAAACAACTTTCTTCAGGATGTGGATCATTTGGATGAATTCTGCATGAATTGGTCAAAGCAAAGTCTAACATATGTGGTGAATTCCCATGCAGTAATATGTCCTTGCTCATTGTTGATACCAAGTCAATGATGTGATCAAGTGGTTGACATGAAAATTCTCCCAAGCCATCACTTTGTATGACAGTTTGAATTTTATTCTCAGATTGCAGATTTTTACTTTCATCTATCATTATTGGATCAACACCAATCAAATGAAATTCTTCTTTATTGTAGGTGTGAACAAAATCAACTGGATGAATATATGATAGACTTGAATTGTCTTCATCAAAATCAGTCAAATGTTCTAAAAAAATTTCTTCTGCACTAATCAGCAACCTTCATGTTTCCACACAAACTTGGTAAAATGTTCATCATGATGTGACAAATAGATATGCAATTCAAATCCATCAAGAAAATATAATTTGCTCCTTGAAAAACTCAATTTTCAGGCCAAAATACCAAAAAGCGCTGATTTTAGGGGTCACTGACTTAGCGGGGATTTCACTTCCAACTAACCTAGGGGGGATTTCACCTCCAACTAACCTAGCAGGGATTTTGGTTTGGACTGACTAATTGAATAGGTCAGTCGGTGCACTTTTTAGAGCAGGTACATGGCGAGTGGTTTTAGCGTAAAATGGGTTCAATGCAAATTTTGACTTACACCGACTTAGCTCAGGTTTTGGTTTCTACTGCACAGAGTCAGTTGGGGATTATTTCGGTGCAAGTCAGTAGGGTGCTTTTCTAGCGCAAATCTCCTTAGCAGGGAATTTAAGTGCAAATAGATCGGCGGAGGTTTTGGACCCAATAGGATATGTGCAGTGAGTGCATTTTTTAGCACTAGTTCGTGCGGAAGGATTTTAGCGCTAAGGTCAGTAGGGGTTGTTTTTAGCATAAAGTGCAGTTGGGGTCATTTTTAGCGCTAGATTTCAAGTTTCTCAGGATGAAAGTATATTTAAAAATATATTTAAGGATAAGTTTAGATATTGAATTTCTTATACTTTAAATATTTTTAAATATACTTTCAGGATGTTTGAGATGGGTTCTAGATCCATAGGATTTCATGTACCGATTCTAGAATTTTGAGGTTCCACCAGATTTCAGACTTAGCCATTTTTCAAGATTTTAAGGGTTTCAGACTTAGCCAACTCAAGGCTTCAGGAACATGTATCAGGGTGAAAGCATATGGACCCCTCAGTGAAATCTAGTGGAATTTGACACGATTTTGCTACTCTAAGACCTAGAAACTAGGAATTTCATCTTGACACATCCTGTAGTAGCAATTTCAAACACAATATCCAGTGACACAAGATTTTGGAGCAAAATGTAGTAACACCCAATTTTAGTGTAGAAAGCAACAAATAGCTATTATTTAAGCACAAGACCACCCAAGACACCTCCAAATGACATCAAATCACTCCAAACATGCAAAATACTCAAATCTAGAACAAATCATGCAATCTAAGCACAAATTCACCTTCTCATCATCATAAGTAACAAAGGTTGGAACTCCAAGCCAAAGCAAAAGAGGGGGTCTCCATTTGGCAAAATGGGGTGTGTGTGGAAGGCACAACACACCCCCAAAGACTACATACATCATGTATATATAATCAATGACCCCCCATAAGAGGGAAAGAGAGAGACTATGTAGCCTCCCACAATGTGTAATCACCTACAAAAATGGTAAGTGACTAAAGACAAAACATGATCCAATGTAGACAAACAACTTGTCTTCCTTTTGGAAGAAAAAACTAGGTACAAATGTAGGTATGCTTCCCATTCTAGATAGGAATTAGCAAGTGAAATCCAATTGTAGGATGATAATGTCTTTGAAATATGTTAATGTGTAGCCAAGACCTTGGAAGATGATGCCACGAACCAATTAGGAACATGCCCAATCACAATAAAAGGTGACAAACAAGGTACCACTAGAAACTGGTTTTGAACATTCTCCAAAGATAGAGATGGAGTGACAATAGTTGTACCACAACTATCATCAAATAGGAAAATTAATCCCTCAAATGTGTCTTCCAAGTTTGAAATGTGAGATTCCATGAACAAAGAACCAATGTTTGGCAAATATGAATCCCAAGCAGGAAGACAATGATAATCCTGTTGTGCAGGAATGATGGAAGTACTTAATGAAGGTGGATCAACTATCTCTAACAAAGAATCAAGAACCTCTGAAGCAACTGCAACCTCATCTGAAGTCTCCAAAGGATCACAAGAATAGTTTATCTTCTCTGAAGAATAACAAGGCACATTGGTATTGGAAAGAGGGTCATCAAGAGATGGTGGAGTATCAGGATCTCCATATGATTCTCGAATGTAAGTCCAAAGAGCATAAGGGCACTAAAAATGAACAAGTGAATCTAAAAGGTCATCATAATTTATATGCTCGTAAATAACTCTAAAGACTTGAGCCCTATATCCTTTCCAAAACATATCCCCACAAGGTGTGTCTAGAATAGGAACTTCATTATACAACTATGGCAATAGATTTTGCTCACTAAGATGAGTGAGAATAAAATCCATCCATTGCCTAAAGTTCCCTTTCTCCAAAGAAACCATTATAACTAAATTCTTCAAAAATTTCAAAGATAGTGCTTCAAAACTTCCAAAAAAGAATTAAAAGGTTAAAAAACCTAATTTGGTGCAAAAAATTGGTGGGGCCCATTGCCTAATCTCCATACCAAGCAAACTCCATCAAGCCTAGAGAGCATAGTAGCATACAGACCACCAATCACCACACATGTTCAAAGCAACCAAAGGCGAAGAGTTGTATATGAACACAAAAGGACTCCTGCGCCTGGAGAATGTGGAATAATTTATCCCCTTTGAGACAAAAACACAGCTCCAAAACTCACTGTCAAAAAAAAGGGAAACCCTAAAATGAAATATTTATTCAAGACTTTATAAATAATAAAGTCTATTCAAAAATATATGGCCAATCAAATGCAAATTGATCCTCAAAGGACACAACAAACGCTTCTATTCAACAAGTACAACTAAAATGACACCAAATATTCACATAGCACATAGGGTTTCAACGCAACATGGAGAGATTTTACAGCTAGCAATTTTAATGGCAGCCCCCAAATGATTCACGTCGCCCCTCTAATGATCAAAATTATGCCTTGCCTTGCCATAGATCCAAATCGTGGCCTTCTTCATCAAATACCAACTCTACTTCACATGAATATGCCCTCTCCTAAAAATTTGCACACAAATAAGTTATGCAGACTGGCGCTTTACATTTCAAAGGTAAAAAAAAGATAGAGGTAAGATAAAAACCCTTCCCCTCAAAGACTGCCTGGAAAGCTTGCCGGAGATGGCGTGGAGTTTGTGGTCAAGAAGTCTCTTGCCTTTACCGAGTTGATGGAATCAGAAGATTTTCTCAGCGAACCCTTGATGCCCTACGCAACAACATGAAGACTTATTATTGTCTCATATTTCACGTGCCTTCCTTCACAAAAGCAAGCCTTCTTCAATAGGAAAATGGGCTATGTGAATGCGGCACAGCTGAAGAGGAATAATTTGAAATAAGGCAACTTTGAAATTTAACAAATTTCAAATGCCAGAAAAACTTCAGCAAATAAATGATCTCAAAACAACTCAGATGAAAACTCTTAATGGTAGAAGAAGATGCAGGTTGAAGGCTCTGATACCATGTTGGTTTCAACCACCTCCCAAGAGCACAACCTGCAAATAAATCTTCATAGACGAGAGAAGCACAATGCTATTTCACCAGAGATGAAAATATATGTTGAGATGATAAATTACATAGTATACAAGCCTTTTAAAGGGAATGAAATATGTGACGGGTGAAAACTACCCGAACGGGAAATAACTTCCCAACCTAACTATTATTTAGGCCTAAGTTAAACTTAAGAAAGGTAAATGCAATTTACTCTAACAAAATGATCTTAATTCAACAATGAATCAAGCATGACCATAAAGTCACAAGATAAACAAATATCGCAAAATGGTGGCTAGACTACTTATTAAAAATAATTAAATCAATGTTGGTCTTTATTGATAGATAGCAAATTCATCAATTACTAGAAGAAAGCACCACAATCTTGAATTTACATTTTACATAAAGTACATGACTATTTCTAGTCACTAGAAAGGGAGCCAAAAGATACACTCAATCTCTTTTAGTACCAAAACTAGGATCAACCAAATAGGTTCTTAGGGGGAAGAATCTAACCACACCTTCTAACAACATAAGCACTTCCATCAAATAAGACTTAGCAACTTGCTACTCACTAGGAGCGCATCTACAACTGCTAAAACTCACCAACAAGGTACAAGACTACTCGCAACAACACTTCAACTCTTAACTAAGCTAGACCTAAAGGTCAAACAATATAAGACAATCATGATTTCATGATTGATTAGGTAACACATAGCTTCCTTGTGGCCTAACACCAAGTATCCATAAAATGGAATACAAAAGACAACTTCATCACACAAGAATTGCATCCCTTCCAACATCAAGCTAGAAAACCTCCAACTACTAAGGAAACACTTCTAAAACAACCAAATTCCCAAGGTTGGAAACTCAACAAAAGTAAGAAGACAACTATAATACCATAAATATATACATTACGTGCTCATGCACTAACTAAGGTTCTATCTCACCCTACGCTATGTCAGAACATAAGCGTAGTTATGAAACTCTCAAACAAAGGACACGCCAACACAACACTCTCCAAAAGTAAGATTCGATCCAATGAACTTTCTTCATATCTTGTTCACATAGAAAACATTTAATTTCATATAGAATTCAACTCATATCAAGTGATCCATAGTGACACAAAAATCCATTTCATAACTTCCACAATACTTCAAACAATGTTCATTGCATCTAACAACAATTAATGAATTCAATCTACCAAATCTTTAGCAACATGCACACTATGAAATAGGATATGCTTTGCATCCTACTCCCTTATACAACCTATCATAGGCCCATCATGGACATGATAGAAAACATAACATGATACATGACCAATAGATTAAAACATTCAAGCATAGCCACCAATAATAAATAAATAATAAATTCCAAAGAAAATAAAATGTCAATTCCAACAATAAGGCATAAAATGTGCAGAATTTCAATAGTAAATCAAAACATGACCATCAAGGTCACAAGATAAATAAATATCAAAAAAAATTATGGCTACATTTTTTCATAAATAAGAATAAAATTTTCAATGCTGGCCCTTACAACGTTTAGAGAAATTACCAAAGTCAAATAAATAAAATATGAAAATTCAAAAGTTCCACATTACATGAACTATGTGACCAATTCTAGTCACAAGAGAGGGAGTATGATGCTACACTACGCTTAGATCCCAAGCTGAGGCAAGTTAGAGAATATACTCAATCACACCAAACATACAAGTCTTTAAGACTTCAATCATATCTATAATCTAAAATCATTTCTACTTAACCACATGAACATCACTCAAGATGCCCAGCAACAAAGGTTGCATTCTGTTCAAGGGAATCATAAACATCATGCAAAGACACACAATCATAAAACATTCGATAACCAAGATTACTCTAGGACAAAATCAGGTTCACAACCCAAGATATCTCAACATACCAATCTCACTAACAAGCAGCGGTTACATTTCTCACCAACAAGGATTCACCAATAATATGGATAATGCATTAATGAAACATTCTCATGAGACCAAATTTCTTCACAACATGATGACAAGCATACTAAATACACACTAAACAATGAGGAAATCACAATTCAAGTCACAATATGTAGGGTTTGCTATTTCACTCAAGATTCTAACACCTCAACATCACAAGGACTATGCAAATGACCCTTTTCACACCCCTTTTTCCTCTTTATCTTTAAACAATGTAATGCAATAATTACACCCCAGGTTCCCACATGAATCCTGTTGTTCATGATGTTAGTCATAAGAAAACATAGATAAAGAGATGCAAATCAAACCTTTATCATCTTGAAAGATATGATGAATTGAGAGAATTCATGATCCCAAGTCTCTATGGATTAGTTCATAATCATCTGACGTTACTCAGTTGTTTGACGTACGTTATTGTTTTCCATTCAAGGGGCCTTATGTTTCTGATTCTGAGAAATTCGTGTCTGGATAATCTCAATTTCACCTACTTTCTGTGAATTTCTTACAAACAAGGTTAAATCCTACTGTATTTAACCATATGATGCAGATATTTATGCAAGTTTGATCAATTCTTCTGCATATTACTCATATTAACTGGATTTCACTTCTACACTGTAAATTCATTCAAATGATGTGCCTATAAGCATATATTTCCATGATCTCTAACATTATTTATATCTATTTGCATGATATTTGCCATTTCAACATGCTATTTGCTCAAATATGCTAAATATGTTCAATTATTTATGGGATGTCAGCATATTTCTTTGTATTTTCTTGTTATTTTCTATGTATTTGCAATTATGATGATGATTGAATGAAATTAAACAAATTTGAATAAATGCTTTCTTAGGTTTACTAAAAGTAAGTGAATCTTTAGCCATTGATCTATATATACTCTTGATACTATCATGAAAAGGAAGAAATCAAACCATATGTTCACCAGGATGTTCCACAGCTATATATGATTGATGCTAACTTCAAAGGAAAAGAATGAAGACAACATGCACAACATGAAATGCACTCCAAGGGACACAGCAAATCAAAGTAACATGTCTAGAATTCATCCACTAACTACTCAACGTTTACGATTAGTTGTAATCAAAAGGGCTTCTTCTTCATTAATTATGCAAAAGAGTATGTATTTACAATTGACTTTGAGAAAGGACCATGAAAGTCAACAACTCCTTCTCAATTAAGCTTCTAAATGTTTTACAAAATGCACTCCATCTCCTTTTATAGAACAAAGAGAGGAGGTGGTTACAAAAGATCCTATGATCAGGATTTATCTATTATCATCAACGGTTCATATTCTTTTGACCAAGTCAACATGTAAGACACGTGGAATAGATTGCCATTTGGCAATCCTCTAGTGGATACAGTTGTCATTCTCAAATATTCCATGCTCTTTCATTTTCATCCTGCTGGAGAATACATTTATGCCGATGGATCTTCTTCATGTGTTTGCATTCCTACATCTGCTCTCTTATAATTATCATATGCCTGCAAAAATGTGTCTACTTGAAACTTATCACTGTAGCTCTCAACTTGGCATATTTCAATGCATGTATCTGTTCATCTAATGGCTCCATCATTGATGTCCTTTTATCTACTTCTTTACTATATGTCTTCACCTTTACACTCAATTCATTCATCTCATCCATGACATCATCTGTGAAGAATTCTTTAGGGTCTTTAGCTACTTCTTTAAATTTATCCTTAAACATTTGTATAGCATTATCCAAATCTAGCGTTTCTTCTTCTTCCACAACATCCTCTAGTGACTCTTCCATTACTCTCAATTCTTCAGCTAACAAATCATGAACTTTGGTCTGGATGTCTTTTACTTTATCCATGTTGGCTTTTATATTATTAAGTTTGTAATCAATTTCTGTTATCCATGTCCCCATGAGTGGTAGGGTTGCATTAGTAACAATTTTACTTTTCAACAATTCACTATTTGTCATGCCTTTGGCTCTCTTGAGTCTATCCATTGCATAGTTGCACTTGTGGATCCGTTGGGTAAATTCACCCTTTAAAGAATCTATGCTTTCCTTTAATTTGCACAATGTGTCCCAATTGGATATTGATATCCTTATTAATTGCTCTCCACAGGTCATGAATCTAGAATACCATTTCTCCATAATGTGTGCTTGATGTTTCTAGATATCTAGCCCAGTTATATCTTCTTCACTTATTAAAGTCAATGCAGCTGGCTTCTTTGTAGTTTGTAGGGTGGACGCTAGGTTATCTGGCTTATCCAATCTTTGTGTAAATTGTTGTAGCTACATATTTTGGTCTTTTAGCTCTTTCTTCCTTGCCTTAAGCTTCTTGATTTTAGCCACCACTGCTTCAGCACTCTAAAGGTGTTCTTGAGCTTCTTGCTTAGTTGTCACATGGCCTAAATCAACTTGGGTTATTTGATACTCTTCTGGCCTAATTTCTCCTTTAGCCTTATCCACTACGGGTATAGCAACTTGGGCTGTCCTTTTCCCAGTTTTTGGATCTTTCTTGATATTGGAGACTATTCTAGTTCTCCCTTTTGCCTTAGCCAAATCAATTGTAAACAAGGATTTAAAATAAAATGGTACCTATTGTACCTTCTCCTGACTTACCTCTAAAGTGATCAAGGTCAAAACATCAAATTGTGATCCTGTATCTTGATCTAGTTGCTCAATCTGATCATCCTGAACTCCTTTACCTTGCACCTTTTCTTCATCTTCTAGATTCGGTATATTCTCTTAATGTTCATTTCTGGCATCTAGATCCTCCTCTTCATGTAATTCCTCTTGTCTTTGTTTAGGAGGGGGTTGATTATCTGGTGCCGAATCTTCATGTTCTTCTAAAATTTTATCCGATTTAGGCTCTTGGCCTCTATTTTCTTCTTCACCTTGATGGTCATCTTCTTTATGCTCATCACCTTTTCCTCCTGTAGCTATAGATGATGCAAGTACCTCTTCTTGTTCATACTTATCCATCAGGACATTCTGTTGTGCCATTTGCTCTTGCACAATATCACCTTTATTGTCTATTTCCATAGGAACACTTTTTCCTTGAGGTTGATCAGTTTGGATGACTTCTTCCTCTTTATCCCCCTCTTTAGGTACTTATGCTAAATCCACCATAGCAGGGCTGGTAACATTTTCAATCAAATTATCCAGGGATCCCATATGCACCTCCACCTCAGGGGTTTCTTCCCTTTCATCTCTTTCATCATGTCGCTCCCCTATTATATTTCCCTTATCTATTACTTCTATATGTTGTAACATAGGTCTGATAGGGTGATTTTTGATATCTTGTACCACATAATCTTTAGTTAAATCAATTGTCTAGGTCAGGGGTAGGGCTATTGCAGCTTCATCTTCTTCAGCTTGGCTCCTGGTTGTTTGTGTCATCTTTGTTTTTACTTTCACTATGGTTTATATGGGCATGTCATGCTGCATTATCTTAACTACACTCACCTATGGATCAACCAATAGTGTTGCTGATGGTGGTCAAATAGTACCTCTCATGTGAGGGCTTTGATATCTACTTTTCCACGGTACTTTGAGACCCTGTAGCACATCATCTTGTTAGATTCAAGACAGACAACTGAGACGGGGGGTTGAATCAGTTGTCCAAAACTTTCTTCCAAATTAAACATTTAAATCCACTTTGTAACTTAGTAGCTTATTAATAACTTAATCATGAAAGCACAATGCATTGAATCAAGAACAGAAACACATTAACACATAAGACACCAAGATTTTGACGTGGAAAACCTAGTTAAGGGAAAAACCATGGGGTGATTAACCCAAGATTGTATTCTCTATTAGAAAAATAGAAAGAACAAAATGGCACATGCCAATTAGGGCTCACTGCCCGAGCACACTGCTCACAAGAGGCCCACTGCCTACAAGAGACTCACTATCTACAGAAAAAAAAGTATCACCTACTTGAACTAGAAAGTAGCATCTTCACCATGCTTGAATCAGTTCCATTTAAGCCCAAAACTTCTACTCTGCCTTTTGCTCTCCTCCTTGCTACCACACTCTCATCTTCACAAGTTCACCCTGAAATGACTTTACAATCCCTTATTTATACAAGACATTGATTAAGGAGTAATCATCTAAGTCAGCAAACATCAACAAGAACATCCACAGGATGTGTAACTCATCCGGTCGGCCAATCTCAGGAAGAACACCATCATCCAGAAGTTATTCTTTAATTGTGAGCTCCAACTCCAATGCGGACCACCAATACAAATTGGACATGATCCAAAGACCTCCACAAGCTTGTTTGAATCACCAAGAACATCCGCACTTCATCTACTTTCAGAAATCCTTCTCTCCTTCATCTGGGACCTCAAGAGCACAGTCTGTCATCACTATCACAGAGAAATAGATGCTTGCGGACCTTCAAACCATGAATCAATCAAGTTGATACTTCAAGAAGACTTCCTCAACACTCCCTCAAATTTGCAAAACAGGATAATGCATTTCCGGATCTCACCGGACCTATCTGTATCACTCTGTCACCACTAAACATCTGTCAGAACTAGTTTTACTTGAGCAGCCACAACTTCTTCAGATCTTCATGTGAACCTCTAAAATCTCTACTGGACCACCTTAAGACACATATCTACAAACCCTTTAAACCGCATCCTCGGATTCTCATCCTATCTTGGACTTTTACCTTATTGTCATCACTATTCTTCAATGTTCTTGATTGAGACTTATTTTCTCAATATCCTTAGCACACAGGTCATCCAATCCTTATCAATAATGCAACAGGAGTATGTTGACATCAATGACAACACTGGTTATGCCCATACTTGCAACAATCTCCCCCTTTGTCATTGATGGCAACATATGATGTGAAAAATTGTTTTAACCATCAAGACAAGAACTTCTCCTTACTGTCACAACTCCCCCTATAAGCAACAACCATTCACATGTCTTCTCTCCCTTTACTTCTCCCTCTTTGATCAGCAACCACTTGTTTTTCACATGTCTTCTCTCCCCCTTTGACATCAATGGTAAAGGGCACATACTTGCAATTCCACCACTTCAGAATCATACCTGCTACTCCCCCTAAGTAGCAGCTCCCCATCATCAATCCGGACCACAAGATGTGACTGTGATATCCACCAGACTAATGCACATCAGTGCACCTTAGTTCATCACTGGCAGGGCAATAACCCCTAACTTCTCCCTAAGACATTCAAAAGAGTCCTTAGGTAGAGATTTGGTACAGATGTCTACAATCTGATCCTTGGAAGGCACAAACTCCAATCTGACTTCATTCTTGTTCACTTGCTCTCTCAAAAAGTGAAACTTGACAGATATGTGTTTAGTATTTGAATGCAACACTAGATTCTTAGATATATTTATTCCACTTGAATTATCACAGAAGATTGTGATAGGTTCCTCATACTCCACTTTGAAATCTCTTAGCATCTGCTTCATCCACAAAAATTGAGTGCAACTACTTGCTGCTGTAATATATTCTACTTCAGTTGTAGACAGAGGTATTGCCTCTTGTTTCTTAGCCAAGAAACCAATCTTTTCCCCAAAAAGAATGCTCCACCACTGGTACTCTTCTGGTCATCCACATCTCCTGCCCAATCAGCATCTATATATGCATGAAGAGAGAAATCGTGATCTCTAGGATACCACAGACATACTCAACTGTCCCTTTTAGATATCTAAAAATCCTCTTGATTGCCATGACATGAGATTCTCTAGGATCAGCCTGGAATCTAGCAACAAGACCAACAACCTGCATAATGTCTGGTCTAGTTTGAGTGAGATAGAACAGTCCTCCAATCATTGACCTATACTTTGTCTGATCAATCTTAGGAGAGTCATCATCTTTGCTCAATTTACATCCAGTTGACATGGGAGTATTCATTGGTTTTGAGTCTTCCATCCCAAATTTCTTCAACAATTCTTTCACATATTTGGTCTGAGAAATGAAGATTCCTTTCTTTGTTTGAGTGATTTGCAGACCCAAGAAGAAATTCATTTCACCAGGCTCTTGGGGCTTGCTTCAATCCATACAATGTTTTCTTCAACTTGCAGACCTTATCACCATGATCAGACAATTGAAATCCATCTCGTTGCTCAATGTAAACTTCTTCTTCCAGGTCACCATTCAAGAAGGCAGACTTGACATCCATCTGATACACTTTGAAATCCTTGAAGGTAGCAAAGGCAAGAAATAATCTAACTACTTCAATTCTTGCCACCGGAGCAAACGTTTCTTCAAAATCAACTCCTTCTATTTGAGAATAACCCTTGCAAACCAATCTAGCTTTATTCCTGATTACTTCACCAACTTCATTCAATTTGTTCTAGAAGACCCATTTGGTTCCAATCACATTCTTGTTTCTAGGTCTGGGAACAAGATCCCAAGTGTGATTTTTCTCAATTTGCATCAGCTCTTCCTCCATTGCTTTAGTGCAGTTTTCATCATTGCAAGCTTCATTCACTGTCTTAGGTTCAATCTTTGAAATTAGATAATACTTATCTGAATCTTGAGCAATCCTTCTTCTTGTTTGTACACCTTTGCTTTTATCACCTATGATCTGATCTTCAAAGTGGTTCAATCTTACATACCTAGGTACTTTGGGAGTTTCTTGCACTTTTGCTTCTTGATTAGGCTCATTGAAACTCATCTCTTCTTCCTGATTTACCGGATCAATTTGAATCTTAATTACAGAAGGGGCTTGGGTTCCATGAATCAAAACACCATTATGATCATCTTCATCATATTCATAAAACCTTGAGGGTTTTTCAATTCCTTCATCAACCTTCACATTTGTATTTTCTATAATCTTTCTCAGTCTCTTGTTATAATACCGGTATGCTTTGCTTTGAGTAGAGTAACCCAAGAATATTCCTTCATCACTTCTAGCATCAAACTTGCCTAGATCTTCATCTCTTTTGATGTAACATTTGCTACCAAAGACTCTAAAATACCTCATAGTAGGAGTGATGCCAAACCAAAGTTCATAAGGAGTCTTACCGGTATTGATTCTGATTTGAACTTGATTGAGAGTATAGACTACAGTGCTGACAGCTTCTCTCCAATAGATCTGAGGAACATTTGCTTCCATCATCATGGTCCTAGATTCTTCCTGAATGGTCTGGTTCTTTCTCTCAATTACTCTATTTTGCTATGGAGTCCTAGGAGCAGACAATTGTCTCTTTATTCCATGTTTCTCACAGAAATTTATGAAATCACCGGATGTGAATTCTCCACCTCTATCAGACCTTAGACATTTCAATTTTAATCCAGTTTCATTCTCTACCATAACCTTGAATATTTTAAATTTCTCAAGAGCTTTTGATTTCTCTTTCAGAAAGGTTACGCACATCATCCAGGAATAGTCATCAATTAGTAACATGAAGTATCTATCACCTTGCACACTTCTGATTCTTGTCGGACCACAAAAATTAGTATGAACTAAGTCCAATAATCTGGTAGAAGATTGTTCCTTGCTTTTAAATGAGACTCTGCTTTATTTTCCCAACTGACATTCTTTGCACAAACTATTTGTAGGTTTCACCAGTTTTGGAAGATCTCTTACAGCCTAAGTATTGCTTATCTTGATGATATTATCAAAATTCACATGGCACATTCTCCTATGCCACAACCAACTCTAATCAACTTGAATAAATAAGCAACTTTTACCAATACCAACCAAGTGGAAGATATTACCTTTAGTTTGAGTACCGAATGCAATCTCTGTTTTGAAACTTTCAAAGATTTTGCATTTTCCATTCTTGAATCGAAGATCATAGCCTTTGTCCACCAACTGTCCAACACTGAGAAGATTGTGCTTCAATGCTTCAACATACAGAACATTACCAGTTTTGTTCCTTCCATCAAAAGAAATAGTTCCTCTTCCTCTAATTCTACCAACAAAATTATCACCAAACTTTACCACTCCTCCATCATACCTTTCCAAATCTATGAACTTACTTTTATCACCTGTCATATGGTGAGAGCATCCACTGTCAATGACCCAGTCATCCTTTTCTTCAACTTGTGCAACTAGAGCTCTTTCTACAACTTTATGATTGACAGATTCAGAGGGCATTGGATCTTCTTCCTTGATGGCAATAAACACCCAATCACTTCTGGATTTGTTTCCTGATTCTGATTCATCATCTGTTACTCCTTCATCATCATCATCTTCATGAACATAGTAGCAATTCTTTTGGAACCTTGATTTGTTAGGTATTGGCCTTGAAAATCTTTCTGGACATCTTGAGGCAAAATGACCAATCTTATTGCAGTTAAAACATTTAAAAGGCAATTTCCCTTCATACTTACTGGATCCTCTTGGTAGTCTTTTTGCAATAAGGGCTTCAAGTTGAGCAGTTTCTGCTTCTTCTTCTTCCAGGTCTTTTCTTACCTTTTCATACCATGATAGTTTCCTTGAAGAGTTCTCTCCCAAATCAAACCTTTGTTTACCTTTTACAGAGGCACTGTCTTTGAATGCAGATTCATTCTTAGGAGGGGTATCTCCAAACCCGTTCATTTCAAATGTAGCCAATTTACCAGCCAATTGATCTCTTGTGACAGTTGTATGGGCTCTAAATTCTTCAATGGCAGCAACCTTGATCTTATAAGAAGCAGGAAGGGATCTGAGAATTTTTCCAACAATCTCATTTTCATCCAAGACTCCACCAGGATTTCTAATTCCACAAACAAGCTCATTTACTCTTGGCATAAAAGTAGTGATACTTTCATCTTCTCTCATCTTCAGATTTTTGAATTTTCCTTTCAAACTTTGTAACCTTGCACATTTAACACACTTGTCTCCTTCATGCAGGAGTTCCAGTTTTTTCCAAATCTCAAAAGCAGTTGGTAGGTCAACAACATTTGAAAGCTCTTAATTAGATAATGTGCTTAGAAGAGCTTCTATAGTCTGCAGATTATTTTCAGCATCTGTGATTTCACTTTGGGATTTTGGACCACCCTCGGGAGGAGTATACTTCGCTGAAACCGTGTTCTAATACTACATTCCCATACATTTCAAGTGACATGTCATGTGAATTTTCTAAAGATTAAAATTGGTTTCGTCAAACTTCAGACTATCCTTCTTGTAGGATCACATCCTGGATCTCCTCAAGTGGTTAAGCTCTTTTAGAGGAACTTGGCTCTTATACCAATTGTTAGATTCAAGACTGACAACTGAGAGGGGGGGTGAATCAGTTGTCTAAAACTTTCTTCCAAATTAAACACTTAAATCCACTTTGTAACTTAGCATCTTATTAATAACTTAATCATGAAAGCACAATGCATTGAATCAAGAGCAGAAACACATTAACACATAAGACACCAAGATTTTGACGTGGAAAACCCGGTTAAGGGAAAAACCACAGGTTGATTAACCCAAGATTATATTCTCTATTAGAAGAATAGAAAGAACAAAATGGCACATGCCAATTAGGGCTCACTGCCTGAGCACACTGCTCACAAGAGGCCCACTGCCTACAAGAGACTCACTATCTATAGAAAAATAAGTATCACCTACTTGAACTGGAAAGTAGCATCTTCACCATGCTTGAATCAGTTCCATTTAAGCCCAAAACTTCCACTCTGCCTTTCGCTCTCCTCCTTGCCACCACACTCTCATCTTCACAAGTTCAGCCTGAAATGACTTTACAATCCCTTATTTATACAAGACATTGACTTAGGAATAATCATCTAAGTCGACAAACATCAACAAGAACATCCGCAGGATGTGTAACTCATCTGGTTGGCCAGTCTCATGAAGAACACCATCATCTGAAAGTTATTCTTCAATTGCGAGCTCCAACTCCAATGCGGACCACCAACATGAACTAGACATGATCCAAACACCTCCACAAGCTTGTCTGAATCACCAAGAACATCCGCACTTCATCTACTTTCAGAAATCCTTCTCTCCTTCATCTGGGACCTCAAGAGCACAGTCTGTCATCACTGTCACAGAGAAATAGATGCTTGTAGACCTTCAAACCATGAACCAATCAAGTTGATACTTCAAGAAGACTTCCTCAACACTTCCTCAAATCTGTAGAATAGGATAATGCATTTCTGGATCTCACCGGACCTATTTGTATCACTCTATCACCACTGAACATCTGCCAAAACTAGTTTTACTTGAGCAGCCACAACTCCTTCAGATCTTCATGCGAACCTCTGAAATCTCTACTGGACCACTTTAAGACACATATCTACAAACCCTTTAAACCGTATCCTCTGATTCTCATCCTATCTTGGACTTTTACCTTACTATCATCATTGTTCTTCATTGTTCCTGATTGAGACTAATTTTCTCAATATCCTTAGCACATAGCTCATCCAATCCTTATCATTAATGCAATAGGAGTATGTTGACATCAATGACAACATCAGTCAGGCCATACTTGCAACACATCTTTCCTCTTCCTCTTGAGTGTTGAAATGAGGCTTTCATCTTCATCATCACCATCTCCTCCCTTTGTGACAATCCAAACTAAACTCTGCCCCTATTCTCCTGTAGTCTCTTGTTGAGTTATATGGGTGTTTGGGATGCAGATACAAACATAGGAACTGCCTTAAGCACTGGTCCTATAGGAGGTGACAATGGCTAATACACCAGGGATACTCCTTCAGAAGTTATTTCCTCTTTTGTTCCAGATGAACTAGGTTCAAGTATCTTTGTCCCTAGTATCTACCTTTTACATACAAGGAAATCATCATATCCTTGTTCTTCTCTCTTTTCTTTTTCCTTTCTTGTCACTGGTGATTGCCACCCCTTTTCTTTTAAGCTCCTCTACTTTCTGAGGAACCCATTTCTTGGTTCTGGCCATCACCTTGGCAGTGAGGGTATCAATTGAAGTCTCCTCCTTTTGTGTTAAATCAGGAGCAGAACAGGAGCAGAAATAGTGTCATTATATATCTTTTTCTCCTCATATTCTGGATCCACGAGGTTATCATCATCTTTTCTAACTTGAGGAGGTACCTTAGGCTGGCCTATGGTCCTCATCTGATCCATTGATAATCTCTGATATTCTCTTTTCCTAACTTCATGTTCATCGTCACAATCTGCGCAATAATCCTCAAGGTGGATAGTGTGCTTGTACTTCTTGTTGAATCATTGCTCAATCCAGTGATAAGGATCATAGTCTCTGGCTAGGGTAAACAATTTCCAATTCAAAGCATTTAGTTCTACCTCTATCTTTCTTTCATTTTCTATGGCTCCTACCATGAACTAGTTTATATCAATAGGAAACTTCCTATATGGTTTTCCTTCTTTTACTCTTGACATTTCAAATGTAGACAACTGTTGCCTCATCATTTCCATTAGTATCACTTTATCTATAGGGTACCTTGGTAACATATATGGTTTCCCACTAAAACCCTCCATCCGGATATATGAATATGTTTTAGCCTGGATGAACCAAGACCCATATCCACTAATGGCTTTTGTAGTGCCAACTGAGAATCTTTTTGTCCAGTCCCCCTCCATGAGTCAGACTAGGTGCATCAAAAATGCATCATTAACTATCTTATAATAATGTATTAAGTCTCCTCTCCAATTGGGGAAAATGCTCCCAGGGTGTTTTCTCATTGGGTAGCTTCCTAATCTTTCCTACATTTTATAGGCCATTGAATGTACCTTTTGCCCCACAGGCGTACACCAAGTAGGATGTCATCCTAAAGATCATCCCCTTGCCTTCCTTCTATTTGACCATCTAGTCATGAATGGTATCACTAATTATCTTGGCCCATTCGACCTTTGCGTTCTCTAGTTTGTATTCTATTACCATTCTTATCAATCCAAACATCCACGGCTTTAAAATCCCACAGTCCACCAATCCACTCATCCTACTCAGCATGAACATCATATACTGCACTTCCTCATTAAATTCAAATTTGGATAAGTGCACCACCATTTTGGCAGCTACTCTGGCTGTGTTACTTGGGTGTCTTCATCTCTAGTATATGACTTTCCTACAATTTTTATCGTTGGATTCAAATTCTTTATCCAATGCATCCAAATCAAGTACATACATATTTTGAAAAGCAGGCAAATGGAACACCTCTGCAATACCATCTATAGATAAATCTGCATATTTGAAAATATAAAGGACAAGTCTAGTACTATAATAAATCAATCGAGCATATTAAGATTGCAAGGAAATCATCATATCCTTGTTCTTCTCTCTCTTTTCTTTTTCCTTTCTTGTCATTGGTGATTGCCACCCCTTTTCTTTTAAGATCCTCTACTTTTTGAGGAACCCATTTCTTGGTTCTGGCCATCACCTTGGCAGTGAGGGTATCAATTGAAGTCTCCTCCTTTTGTGTTAAATCAGGAGCAAAAATAGTGTCATATCTTTTTCTCCTCATATTGTGGATCCACGAGGTTATCATCATCTTTTCTAACTTGAGGAGGCACCTCAGGCTAGCCTATGGTCCTCATCTGATCTAGTGATAATCTCTGATATTCTCTTTTCCTAACTTCATGTTCATCATCACAATTTTCCCAATAATCCTCAAGGTGGATAGTGTGCTTGTACTTCTTGTTGAATCGTTGCTTGATCTAGTGATAAGGATCATAGTCTCTGGCTAGGGGAAGCAATTTCAAATTTAAAACTTTCTGCTCTACCTCTGTCGTTCTTGCATTTTCTATTGCTCCTACCACGGACCAATTTATATCAATAAGAAACTTCCTATATGGTTTTCCTTCTTTTACTCTTGACATTTCAAATGTAGGCAACTGTTGCCTCATCATTTCCATTAGGACCACTTTATCTATAGGGTACCTTGGTAACATATATGGTTTCCTGTTGAAACCCTCCATCTAGATATATGAATATGTTTTAGCCTAGATGAACCAAGACCCATATCCACTAATGGCTTGTGTAGCGTCGACTGAGATTCTTTTTGTCCAATCCCCCTCCATGAGTCAGACTAGGTGCATCAAAAAGGCATCATTAACCATCTTCTAATAATGTATTGAGAGTCTCCTCTCCAGTTGGGGAAAATGCTCCTGGGGTATTTTCTCATTGGGTAACTTCCCAATCTTTCCTATAGTTTGTAGGCCATTGAATGTACCTTTCACTATGTTGGTCCCTAAATCAGCAGACAGTGAACCCTAAAGGTTTGCAACTTCTTATGATCAGGTTTACTGTAGGACTTGTCCAACAAAGATGGGAGATTGTTTACACTTGTCTCCCCTGCACTTCAAGTTCTGTCACACCTAGCTAGGTATCCCTCATTCACAACAAAAGATTCATCCTTGACTAAACTTAGGTAGAATGCTCTCATGTATGGACCAAGATTTGTAAGATAAACCCTAGACTGGCAATATTCTTGAACTATCTCCTTAGGTTAAATATGAGAACATGCAGCACCTAGACCCTACTCCTAAAACCTAAAAGATTGAGATTTTGAAATGGTTTTACTTTATATATTTTGGCTGCAAGACTAGGACTTGAACCATGAAATCTTTCTAACTTTTGACCGGTGCCTATCTTAGGGTGCAGAGTCAAATTTTAACATGCAAAGTATTTCAAATAGCAGTATAGAAATATAGTTTCAGAGGGTTTACTTGTCTCTACCTTGCAAATACACCCAAGAATAAGTATTCACATCAACCATTCTTATGATTATCCCTATTACCTAACATTTTCCCCCACATTTGATTTAAAGCATTTTAATTTGTTCCTTAAATAGAAGCATAAAACCAAACATGAAATACATCAAATGTGCATTTGAGAACTCTGAAACCCTTAGCTTCTTTGTTCAAAAGAAAAATACAGACAACAAAGGAGACAGTTAACACAAATACATGCTCATATCATTACTCATATGACTTAATCTGAAGCTAATAGACAACTGATGAAAATACATTCAACATATAAAACTAACACTTGAAACACAGAGATGGGACAGCCTGCAAAAGTTTGTATTTCACTCCAGAGCTCAAAATGTCCAATCTTCAACAACCTTACAATGAGGAAAAGCATGTTCTTATAGGCACAAGAACATGTTGCCCTAAAATTTACTGCCATATGGAGGTAGGTAAGATATTTTTTATTAGATTTTACCTCCAATGAGCCTGGGAAATATAATACTTTATATTAAAAGAGGAGAAGAAAAAAATGAATAAAATATGTTTTAATTTTCCCCTTTTAATTTTTACATTTTTCAATTATTCCCAATTTTGCATGGCAAGCAGCATTCCTCTACATTGATGCAAAATGAACCTTGGACCTATTTCTTTAGTTCTTCCATGATAGCATTCAACTCAGAAGAAAAAGTTGTAACAGCATCCACTTCAAAATTTTGCCCAATTCTGTCATTTCTGGGTCATTTTTTGTGAAACAGAGGCATTTTCCACTCTTGAGGCAGCTAGAAATCATTTTAAACATGCTAAAAACTTTCACCAATGCCTTAGGAATGATCTTAGGAAGATTTTTTAGCATAAAACAACATTTTTTGGCTTAAGAATGCCCTCAAAAACTGGCCTGAAACCAAAAAATGTGAGCAACATTTCAAAACTTTGACAAAATCTGCCTGAAGCAGCTCAAAATCCATGGAAAATACCAAGCAAGTGAAGGAAACACCAGCATTCACCCTACAGAGGAAGGAGGAGAGCAAAAAATGCACTACAATGGACATTTCACACCGTCGTAGGGGTCTGAAGCTACTCCAAATCCTCCCATGTAATGGTGTGACAAGCACCAAAAATTATTTCCTTTCCTTTATAAACTTTATTCTAAAGTTTAATATGCCTTTTTTATTATATTTGCCCTAAAAATATTCGTTCAACCTCTAATTAAAATGACCTTTTAATATTTAATTTTGATATTTGCATTTTAATACTTTGACTTAGGCAAAATTTTAATTTCCTCTACAGGGCAAATGGTACTTTTTCACCATGGGCAAACCGAGCATCTGATGACCATGAAAATTTGCACATGGGCATTATTACTTATTTCAAGAAAACCCATTTCCACAAAATCTGCTTCGCCGACCAAATTCAGGCACCTGCTTTGTAAACTGACCCGTCAGGTGACTTCGCAGCAGCTGGAATGCATTAAAATAATGCATCATATGGTCTCCAATTTTGATGAAATTGGAACTGGAGAGGTTTGAGACCAAATTGAGAAATGGGTCGTCTATAAAATTTGCAAGTTTCTGAAATGCCAATTCTAGCCCAGTTGCAGTCAGAAAATAATTAAATACCCTGCCAAAACTCATCCCGGGAGCACGAAACTAAACAAGCATGTTACCAAATGTGCCAAAAAATATTCCACCAACTAGATTTGCAATATGATGCTTGAGTTGTAATATTTTAATCACCAAAGGTGGCCTCTGGGGTAGATTAAGCAGCATGTCAACCAAGCCTTTGTCAACATCTCGAAAGGGTATTGGCACATAAAATTTGCAATATTTGAGGGTGCCACCACACTACACAGGCGTACACCAAGTAGGATGTCATTATAAAGATCATCCCTTGCCTTCCTTCCATTTGACCATCTGGTCATGAATGGTATCACTAATTATCTTGGCCCATTGGACCTTTGCGTTCTCTGGTTTGTATTCTATTACCATTCTTATCAATCCGAACATCCACAGCTCAAAAATTGCATAGTCCACCAATCTACTCATCCTGCTCAACATGAACATCATATACTGCACTTCCTCATTAAAGTTAAATTTGTATAAGTGCACCACCATTTTGGAAGTTGCTTTGGCTGTGTTACTTGGGTGTCTCCATCCCTGGTATATGACTTTCCTGCAGTTTTTATTGTTGGCTTCAAATTCTTTAGCCAATGCATCCAAATTAGGTACATACTGTTGGCAAGAGACACTGTAAGGCATGCCATGTGTTGTCATTGATAGCAACTCAGTCCATTCCACACATCCGCAGTGTAGTATCAGATCATACCGGAAGTCGGTTCTAAGATTTATCTAGTCCGAATAGACAGGAACAAGGTATATGGCAAAGTTTAGTATTTTCGTCAGCAGATCTCTCCAGTTAATTATTGCATGTTGTGAATCTAAGGGAGTGTAGAGGAATGTTAGAACAATCCAAATTCAAGATTTCAGCCTCCGGTGACAAAGGGATTAAAAGTTATGAGCATCTAAGTACCGGGTCCTAATATGATAGGATATAGTTCAATGACGAACAGGCCAACTTGTGTTAGATCCTTGTGTGGATCTAGTAGAAGTGTTTTGGTGAGTTGTGTATGGGATATAATGTTAGTGGATGACATGAATGGTGACCTGCAAGTGTTATTTCTGGTATGCATCAATATTGATGTATGGATTCAGCTAACAAAATAGAGTACTTGTCTTGTTAAGTTCTTCATAAGGCCGACAGATAGGTGATTGAGTTTGTTGATGTGGATATATATAACCGATGGATTCGAGTGATGTGGTGTGTGTTGGTGTTGTGAATATGGAGTAAATGGGAAAAAGACAGATAGAAGTGCGAAAGAGAAAAGATCTGAGGTCCAGATTATGATAGAATAGTAAATAGAGCAGAATAAAGATGAAGTGTGTAAAATCAATATTATGTGCTTAACTGGAACTGAATTGTTGTATTGACAGATGCTACGTATTAGTACAAACAATCTGTAATCCTTTTGTAATCATTCTTGTAGGCAGTGAGCCTCTCTTGAGCAGTGATCTCTAGGCAATGAGCCCAAAGGCATGTGCCTTCCCCTTTGTAATACTTTTAACAGAATATAATCTCTGTGGGTTAACCCCCACTATGTTTTTTCCCTTAACCAGGTTTCCACATCAAAATCTTGGTGTCAAGTGTGTTATTTATGGTTCTGCTCATGTTTTATTAATTCTTGCTTTTCATGATTATGTCATTAATCTGTTAAGAAGTGGTAAAGAAGAATTAGCTATAGCAAGCTTTAAAAGTCTTAAGACAACTGATTCACCCCCCCTCTCAGTTGTCATCCCTAATTCCAACAATTGGTATCAGAGCAAGGTTCCTTTTGAAAAGTTTAACAACTTAAGGAAGATCTGGGAAGGCAGTAAAATGGATGAATACAACCTCCAAGGGCAACTTAAACTCGCATTAGAAGATCTTGAACAGTCCAGAGTAGAAGCCAAAGAGCTACAAGAGGACCTTAAAAATGCTGAAGACTTCATTGAGACTTTAAAATAAAAATTGAGCAAATCCAATGAAAAGAGGAAGGAACAACCTCTTCAACTAGGAAATCATTATGAAGACAACAAGGACAAGACCCTGAAAGAGAAAACAAAGGAATGTGAGAAGTTAGCTAAAGAAGTTGTTGTCCTAAAACATGAGATGGAATCCAGGGTGATGAGGCTAACCAAGGAAATTGAAGATAAGAAGAAAACTAAAGAAGACCTAAATCAAAATCTAAAAGAAAGAACAGAAGAATGCTGCAAATTGGATGAAATAGTTGGCCTCCTAGAATCTAATCTACAAGAAAGCAGAGATAATGAGAAAGAACTTGAGAGGCAATTTGTCATTCTCAGACATGACCTAGAAGTTGCAAATGAATACAAGGAGAAGTTCAAGATAAGCTCAGTTAAACTTGAAGCACTACTTGAAAGTCAGAAAAAGGGTGATGACAAGCATGGTCTTGGATATGAGAAAGGTGAAAGCTCTGGATCTGGTCAAAGAAATTTTCAACCAAGGAATGGGAGAAACAAACCTAGAAGACCTCTGGTAAGACAGCCTAATGCTCAAAGATATCCATCCTTCAATGGAAATTGCTTCAAATGCAATAAATTTGGTCATAAAGCTACTCAGTGCAGAAGTAGAGTAATTCAAAATGGTCAATCATTCTCCTGTCAATGCTTCAAATGTAAGAGGTATGGTCATAGATCAAATGAATGCAAAAGTATGATAATAAATAACTCTAGAGGAAATGGCAACCCCTTCAATGGTTACTATTTTACTTCCAATGGATTTGGACACATGGCTAATCAGTGCAAATCCAGAGGAAATCAAGTATATAAGCAAAGAAATGTTGTGTGCTTTAATTGCAATAGATCTGGTCATATTGCAAGATTCTACAGAAGTAGGAATAATAAAAAATGAGATCTAGTAAACAGAAAACTGGATGAGAAGAGACAAGACAAAGGCAAAGGCATAATTTATGTGAATGAGATCTTGAATGAAATGAGCAAGACATGGGTCAAGAAAAGTGTTGTGAATAATAGTAATGGGTCCGCACCAGAATCTGGTACTGATGATTCCTCTGGAAATTGAATTAGGAGCTCTGGCTCAGGGGGGAACGACAATAAAATCTAAATTTCCCCAACCAGTAAGTGGGTGCTTCAATTTGGCACAATGAGACAAAATAATTTGGATTATTATACATCATTTGAAAAGATTTTTGAAAGATAAAAAGTGGATATGACGATTTGCGAAGCAATTAAAGATCGACTATATGCAGAAATAATTTAACCAGATGTGTTTGGGCAGAGCATTTATTACAAAGGAAAACTAGATTTTGTGGAGCATAAAAAGGTCACTCATTCCTCATTTGAACCACTTTGTACCCAAAGAAAGCAAGAAGAATAGTGTCTGAGCTGAGATTACAAAGAATTGAAGTGCGACCGGTGAATTTATCCGTCAACCCTAATTTCATGAAAAGGTTATTTATCTGTGAAGCTTTGAACTTGTAATATTTTTGCAATGGCTACACCTTTGGTTGTTGATATTACTAAAAGGCCTCAACCAAAATTTAAAAGGCATCCACACAAGTCAATAGAAGTTGACCAATTAGGTGCATTTTCAAGTGTTCCATATGGTGTGTTGCATACTAAAGATATTAGGGTTTATATTCATGAGAACATAGATGAATTTGGGGACTCAAGGTATGTAGATTTGTTTGAGAGTCATCTCAAGGATGAAAATCACAACCTTAAACCCAAGTATAAGGCACTACTTGATAAACATTTTATTCAGATTATGGGGTTTCCAACATTCGATGAAGATGAGTGGGTCCGGTATGTTTTGAGTCAAATGCATGATGAATTCATATGGTTGTTAAAACCATTCAAGATTACCAAGGATGTTATCAGAATTGTGACTGGGTTAAATTCAACCGGTGGATTACCCATGTTGAAATCTATGAAAAACTAAACTATTATCGATGCAACTGGTGCAAAGTTTGACAAGAAGGCAATGACCATCAATAACATTATAGAACCAGATGTTAAGTTTACTTCCATGGTGATAGGCTACAAGATATATCACTCCAGCAGGGAGAATTCTATCTCTGGAACTACCATATATGTAGCATATCAAATGTTGAAGGAGAATGCAGGTTATGACCTATGTGAGTTGTTATAGAACCAGTTGATTGAGAACTTGAACAAAATCAAGAAAGATAAGAAAAAATACTTTTAAATATGGTCCATTGGTTCTATGCTTGTTTTTCTACTATATGAATGAAGTACCTGGAGTAAAGGGTGTTCACTGGACTAATGATGAGCCAGTTGCCGTTCAGATCAGAGATCATCTATGCAGCATTGGTGATTATAAAGCTCAGAAAACTACAATCTGGGGTTACTTCAAGAACTTTCAGAGTATGATGCATTCAAGGGAAAGAATCACTAAATCTATTGTTAAAAAGTAAAAGAATGAAATATATTTTATGGTTGACACTGATCAATGCTTAATGGAAGCAATGGAACCTAGAATTGTTTGGATCATGCCCATGGGGTATGAAGTAGATGGGAAAATCTTGAATATGTATGATCAACATCTTCTAAGCAAGCCAAAAGACACAACAATTGAAAGATTTGGGATATATGAGGAGCTAAGTTTAAAACTGCATGTTGGACTCAGAGAACCTGAAACCAACAAAAAAGTAAGAAAAAAAGTTGAGTAGTTGGCCAAGAATCTAGGTCTCACAAAGGAAGTCATAAAGCAATTCAGGGAAAGAACTAAAAAGGCAGAGAAGGAGAAGCAGGATAAGAAACAAGAAAGTGCTCCGGTAGGATCCTCCTCCACATCAAGGACTACTAGAAGCTCTATTGTTGCCCCTATTTCCCCAAAACCTGCCAATCCTAAGAAACCGGAAGGAAAATCATCAACAAAAGAAGGGAAAAGAGTAAAAATAAAGGCCACAAGAATCTATAAGAGCACAAAAGTTGATGTAGAAGAAACAGACTCAGATGCTGAGGTAAAGGAGTTGAAAGACTCTAGAACAAAAGTTGCCAAAGTGACTAAGGAGAAGCCCTCTAGAAGCAAAAGGGAAAGCAAAAGACAGAAGACAGATACATGTGTTGAGAAGCCTACACTTTCTATGGAAGATGTAATAAAATCAGTCATTGTGGATGGAAATTTGAAACCCAAGACTGAATTCTATGATGAATACAGTGATACAAATAAGAAGGTCTTAGAGGAAGCAACTGTTAGATATATGAATATCTATAATAAAGCCCTGATTGAAATAACTTCTGAGATTCCTCAAAGTCTTACAGACATTTTGGAGTTGAGGAAAGAAAATGCAAAAAGCAAGGATATAGAACTTAGAGAACATATATTGATAAAACTATGCTCTCGGATCACTCAAGTTCAAATGAATATGATATTCAAAGAAGTGAAGGATGAATTCAGAAGCAAGAAGAGAATGAACAAACTGATTCTTGGAGAATTAGACAAAATAGTTAAAGAAACACAAGAAATACTTCTAAGTGCATTGAAGAGACATAATCTTCCATTTGTTGAAGAAGAGACAGATGATGGGATTGATTCATTACTCCTAGATATTGAAGAAATAAAAATTGATGAGCAACAAACCAAGGTTGATGACTCCTCAGTTTCGAAAGTGGAGCAAATAAACAAGGAAGATATAGAGATGGTGGACAAAACTAATGATGTAGGAGATACTCTAACTCTTCCTAATCAATCCGGTAATGAAGACAATGTTGAGAATACTGCTGCTACACAAGATCCTCCAAAACAAATTGTAGATGATGAGGACAAAGAAAAGAATCCTCCTAAGATAACATAGAGAAAGGTGAAGCAGAGAAAGAAGAAGAAGTCAAAGGTAAGAAAGATAAAGCAGAAGACGATGGTGCAAATATTGATGCACCCAAACAAAATATTCCTAATACTGAGAAAACTCAAGAAAAGGTAGTCTAGAAACTGTGACAAGAGACACTGCAAATGCAATAAAGAGTTTCCTGAGTAAAGAGATGCTAGAATTTGATGAACCATAACTGATTCAAGGACCAATCAACCTGGATACTCTCTCTCCAGTCCAAATGATGAAGATAGCATCCTTCACACAAGCTAAGGCAAGTGAAAAGATATTGAAATCCCATATAGAGGACAGTGAGCTATTAGGCCTCGCATCCGGTATATTGGAGAAGATAATGCCAACCTTCCAAAAGAATCCATCTGATTCTCCCTCCGATAATTTGAAGAACCTTGTAAATTTTGTAAGTACACACTTTGAGTCCTTTGAGAAGTCTGCAGAGATTAAAATTTGGAATGAATTTTTGGATAAGAGATTTAGTGAGCTAAACAGCCTAATATAGAATGATAAAAGGATACTTGATATCAGTATAAAGAGTATTCAAAATGCACTCAATGATGGAGGTGATGTATACAAATTTTGTCTATCTTGGCCCAAAGTTATTGAAGATATTGAGAAGAAGATAAAGGAGTAGGAACAAAGATTGCTAAATCTATCTCAAAATTTTGACCCTCTACAGTTTCTCTGGTAAGTCAGGAGTGTCAAGCAATTAGCATGATTGATGAAATAAAGAAGCTTGTTAAAGAAAAGAGCAATATTGTGAAGAGAATGTGTGAGCTCAGGGGATTGATTGCCCCCAAGTTAGAAACAATGTTTTCTACTTTATCAGAAGCTCAAGTTGCAGTATGGATAGGTGATCCTTCAGATCTAAAGAAAGCAGAAACACATGCATTCCTACTAAGAGAACATAGCTAAATTTTGGATGGCATGAAAAGTAGTTGGGCCTCTAAACTTGTGTAGTTGAAAAATAATTTTGCAGATATCCTCAATTTCATGTAAATATAATGCATGGATTATTTGTACATATGCGACCTTATATACAGATTTCTTGTGGAAATTTTGATTTGTGGACCCCACCCCTTGCCATTGATGTCAAAGGGGGAGTGAGAGACAATCAAAAATGAAAGGAAATGAAGGATCCATCAAAGGGGGAGCAATGGAAGAAAATATAAGTGTACACAGTAGGGGGAGTAAGTCATGACACTTAGTCATTTCTCACTAAGTGTTGCCATCAATGCCAAAGGGGGAGATTGTTTGCAAGAGACACTACAAGGCATATCATGTGTTGTCATTGATGGTAACTCAGTCCATTTCACACATCTGCAGTGCAGTATCAAATCATACCAAAAGTTGGTTCCAAGATTTATCCAATCCGGATAGACAGGAATGGGGTATATGGCAGAGTTTAGTATTTTCATCAACGGATCTCTCCAGTTAATTATTGCATGTTGCAAATCTGAGGGAGTGTAGAGGAATGTCAGAACAATCCAAATTCAATATTTCAACCTCCGATGACAAAGGAATTAAAATTTATGAGCATCTGAGTACCGGGTCCTAATATGACAGGACAGTTCAATGAAGAATAGGCCAACTTATGTTAGATCTTTGTGCGGATCTAGTAGAAGTGTTTTGGTGAGTTGTGTATGAGATATAATGTTAGTGGCCAACATGAATGGTGACCTGCAAGTGTTATTTCTGGTATGTATCAATATTGATGTATGGATTCAGCTGACAAAACAGAGTACTTGTATTGTTAAGTTCTTCATAAGGCCAACAAATAGGTGATTGAGTTTGTTGATGCGGATATATATAACCAATGGATTCAAGTGATGTGGTGTGTATTGGTGTTGTGAATATAGAGTAAATGGGAAAAAGGCAGACATAAGTGTGAAAGAGAAAAGATCTGAGGTCCAGATTATGACAGAACAGTAAATAGGGCAGAATAAAGATGAAGTGTGTAAAATCAATATTATGTGCTTAACCGAAACTGAATTCTTGCATTAACATATGCTACTTATCAGTTCAAACAATCCGTAATCATTCTTGTAGGTAGTGAGCCTCTCTTGAGTAGTGATCTTTGGGCAGTGAGCCCAAAGGCATGTGCCTTCCCCTTTGTAATACTTTTAACAGAATATAATCTTTGTGGGTTAACCCCCACCATGGTTTTTCCCTTAACTGGGTTTCCACGTCAAAATCTTGGTGTCAAGTGTGTTATTTATGGTTCTACTCATGTTTTATTAATTCTTGTTTTTATGATTATATCATTAATCTGTTAAGAAGTGGTAAAGAAGAATTAGTTGCAGCAAGTTTTAAAAGTTTTAAGATAACTGATTCACCCCCCTCTCAGTTGTCAGCCTTAATTCCAACACATACATGTTCCAAAAAGCGGGCAAATGGAACACCTCTGCAATACCATCTATAGATAAATCTATATATAATCTTTCTTGTTTTTCTATTCTCCTCATGCTAACATCATAATGCAATGCGGCTTCGGCTAATAGGTCAAAGGCCTCTGTAGAGTATGTAAATTCAGCAGCATGAAACAAACAAGATGTCACTATGTTTTGTAGAACAGGATCATCTTCTTGTGCATCAATTCATGCTCTGAATGCTTCGATGTCTATATTCCCACAATGTGTTTCCTCTGTGAATCCTAATTTGTTGTACACACTACACGATTTAGGGAACATGGCCAATTTGAACACTGCATCCCATTTGTCTATGCGTGGATACAACATTTTGTCCTGCAATTTGAATATATTATTTCAAATAACAACTTATACATTTATCTAGGGTTAGCACGCTAACGATTTTGTATTCCAAGCTAGCAATATGTATAAACCTCATGAACTAAATGAATGCTATGCATATCATATAAACATTATCACTGTGTTTTGGTTACCATTTCTTCAATTAATTGCCATACGATTTTATAAACACAACCAGAAGTATAGGGCATTATACGTACCTGTATATGCTTCGTTCACCTATTACGAATGTAAAGGTATCAGGATAAAATCTTTGGATGAAATATTCTTCTATAACTTCATCTTCTTAGCTTGGCTCTGATTTGCAGTAAGCTCTTAATCACTGAAATTAGGGCTCTTAGAGTGTAATTGTATCAATTAGGCTGAGAAAAATCCTTTTTACCTTGAACATATAGGGTTCATTAATGATCTCCATGTGATTTGACGGTTTCAATTTAGTAGATTGCATAAGATAACCCCAAGTGTCCATTGGCATGCATTTAAATTTAAAATCTAGCAACCTTTTGCATCATTTAATGCAAAAAGGCACAAGTGTGAGGAACATCTGATTAAAGAATGTTGTAGGGAATATCCTGATGTGGATATCTGGATGACACTGTACGAGTAGGGATACGAATATGAACACGTGTCATCATTTCGTAGTACTGCAAAGAATCTTTCTTGAGGACAAGAATCTCCCATGAGAATGTGCTATCATACAATCTGAATCTTTTTCATTGGGATGTAATAATGTGATATCATCATGCGTTAGGTACATCTCTATTGACCAAGGAATTACTAATGGGCCTCGGGCGTGTGCATATACCGGATCAGGTTATTAAGGTAGACATGTGTCCCTGTGCCATTGGCTACATAGGGTATGAGCATTTGAGGGATCACGATGTTGTTTTAGATCTAGATATTAAGTTAAGATCTGGATACTAAGTAGTGTGGTGTATCCCTTTGGCTTAATGTCTTGATTACGTATGCATACATGCTTTCTTTATATCACGTCAAGGTATAGTGACGTCATCAGGATATGGATGCTTCAAAAGATCTAGACACTAAGTTAAGGTCTGGATACTCAATAAGATCAAGATGAAGGTGCAAACTGACATTATGCCTATGACGAGCAACTGGGTGAGTTTCATGAAATTGACGTCTGGATATGAAATTAAGATCTGGATATTATATATGATCTGGATATTATGTAAGATCAAGACATTTTAACGTTCAAACCACTAAGTCCTTTTAAGATTGACGTCCAGATATTAGTGTGTGTTAGGATACTAAGTTAAGATCTAGTTGATATGTAAATATGAATATCCTGATGACCCATTGACTAGATTTAAATATGCAAGTAGATTTTGTTTTAACGAATTTCGAGATACTTCAAAAGGCAAACCTACTTGAAATTTTACTCTCTTTCACATGACAAGGTTTTCCACAAAAAATTTTAATTTTGGATTTTGATCATGATCCTGAGGTTCTAATATGAAGAGGATAACCATCTAACATGTGTCTGAGAATAATTTTACCATACCACCTAAAAATTGGGTCCTTGTTTTGCTGGGGAAAAATGGGGCGTATTGTGTAACCACACAACAACTTGCCACCAAAGAAAACAATGAAAATTCAAACAATTCAAGAGATGAAGACAAACTAAGACATAGTTTTCCAACTCTTGTCAAATATAAAACATCTCAATCTTCCTGAATGATATCATGGTCATCAATATAACAATGTGCTGATAAGGGATCAGGTGTGTGCATGTGATTCATATCCCTCATCTTGAAGATAAGTTGAAAACACTAGTGACCATCATTAAGCTACATAATTTAGTTCATCCCTCATAGCCAACTTGGATCGAGTCTTGCTGCCAGCAAATGTCCATAGCCCCGGCAAGGTTATCATTGCAATTCCCCTAAGTAGAGCCCCAATGCCAACAAGCATATATAGCCCCAGTAGAGTTACTTAGATGGCCTAATTATCTCTTTTGGATATTCAATATACTTCCTTGTTTTTTATATTCATAAGATATCATCATGTAAGCTCATTTTGCAAGATGTGATCACTTGTTGTTTTAGGTTGAGAATTGCAATGGTAGCAAGGGCAACCTTTAGATTTTTCACTTAACACCACACTGGTATGTTCAACAAACCCAAGGTTGTTAGGTGTGTCATGTGAAGATCTCCTTAAACAAGAAAATAGTAGTACTGATGAAGAGGATATCATAGACCTGATCAGACGTATCTACTTGACATGAATTACAACCTATGTATGAACTTGTGTTCATTTCTTGAATTCCAACAATTTTAGTGATTTTCTAAGAGTGATAAGGTGTCCGATTTTGCCCAAGCAAAACAAGGTCTCAATGACACACAAAGTAGAAGAAAAAACACCAAAACTATACAAACATCTATACAAAATGTACATTATGGTACAATGTCATGGCATGACTCTTCTAGGCCTAAAAATAATGTTTAAGGAAATGTCCATTGACTGGAAATGGGACATCCTCACCTATTAAGGTTTTCAGTCTATAAGTACTATCACCTAGGATTTCTAAGATATGAAAGGGACCTATCCAAAGTTTATCAAATTTTCCATGGTCACCTTTCCTTTCATGTGCTTTGTCCCATGATAGGACTAAATCTGATATTCTGAAGGCTTTTGCTTTAGCTTTCTTATCAAATCAACATTTGACAGTAGCCTAATGTTTGGTGAATTGGTCAATCGCCCTATTTTTCTTTTCTTCTAGGTGCATGAGCTGAAGCAACCTGACCTCTTGTTTGTTGTCTATGCCTAAGTATTCCTATGCAAACTACAGGGTAGGAATTTTGAGGTTGACAGGAAGAATGGGATCCACCCCATCAACTAACTAATAAGGGGAATTCCCTAGTGTAGTCTTCATTCTAGTTCGATCTACCCACAGGGCATATTTAAGTAAGGTGTTCCACTCTCTGGGGTTCTTTTCTATCAATTTCTTTATGATGTTCAATAAATTCTTATTGGTTGACTCTGCTAAGCCATTTCCTTAGGGATAATAGTTTGAAGAGAATTTTAAAATAATCCCATAATCGAAAGCCCAGCTAGACAATTTTAAAGATGCAAAAGCTGGTCCATTATCACACACAAGGGCATAGGGGATTTCATACCTGGTTATGATGTTCTCTAAAAATTTGATTACATCCTCTGCAGTAGGGTCTTGCTACTAACTACTTTAGTCCACCTAGTGCAGTAATCAGTGATTGTTAATACATACATGTGGCCTGAAGATGATGGAGGATTGATAGGACCGATGAAATCCATGCCCCATTGGGTCAATGGGCGCATCTCCATAACCAACTGTAGGGATTGAGCATCATATCTCTCTCTATTGGTAGCAGTCTGGCAGGTATGGCAGCATTTGATATGTTCAGCAGTATCTTTGAAAATCGTTGGCCAATAGTATCCTGCTCTCAAGATAGCATGAGTGGTGGCTAGGTGAGATCCATGGGTTGTTCCAAATTTATCATGTAGTTTTGTGAGAACTTTATCATCCTCTGGCTTATCCAAGCACCTAAGGTATATTCCTTCATAATTCTTCTTGAAGAGGATCCCCCCTTTTATCATGTATTTTTGTGATCTGATCTTCAAATCTCTCCTTTGAGAAGCTTGCATCCTTGATGGGCATCACCTGGTGATTAGGATATGCCTGATATCTGAATACCAGTCATCATTTTCTTTTGTGTTCACAACATATTGTTGACTCGCCAAGTTGGGATCAATTTCAGTAATCATCTAGCTTAAGGCCTACCCTTTAACTAGCTTCATGGGAGTTATGTCCACATCATATTCTTGGAGTACTATTATCCATTTCACTCTTTTCTCTCCAAGCTCATTTTGCATCAAGAGCATTTTGACTGCTGCATCAGGGACAATAACAATTACATTGCTTCTCAAGATATAGTGTTTGAATTTATTTACTACTCTAATTAAAGTTAGGGCTTGCCTTTCAACATCCATATACCTAAGCTCTGCATCCCTAAATGGAGAACTCATGAAGGCGATGGGCTTCTCCTCCTTTTCTTCACTCCTCTGTGTCAGGACTGCTACACAGGTATGCTCTGAAGTAAATGAATAAGTGTTAAAATCTTTTGTGTAATCTAGGATGATTAGGACAGGTGCATCTACTATGGCTTTCTTGATATCCTCAAATGCAACCTTTGCTTCAAGTGTCCATTCAATTTTGGCATCCTTCTTAAGCATTGCATTGAGTGGCCTGACAATTTTTGCAAATCCTGTTATGAATTTTCTCACAAAATTCATCTTACTAAAGTATGATTTTAACTCCTTTTACTCCCTGGAAGTTGTAACTTCATTATAGAGTCAACCCTAGTAGGGTCAATGGTGATCCCATTTTCTGATATTACAATGACCAAGTAACTTACCTGTGGTCACTCCAAATATGCATTTCTTTGGATTAAGTGAGATACCATACTACTCACATTTTTTAAGTACTTTTCGGAGGTCTTCTATATGGTCACCTCTCTTCTTTGAGAAAATGGTCAGGTCATCCATGTATATGATGATGCATTTTCCAACTAAGCCTCTGAATGCTATGTCCATTGCACGTTGGAATGTGGCTCTGGCATTGATCAAGCCAAAAGGCATGCATCTATAAGCAAATATCCCCCACTTGGTGGTGAATGTTGTCTTTAGTCTATCTATTTTGTCTACCATCACCTAGTTGTATCCTGAAAAAACATCCAAAAAAGACATCATTTGAGCTCCATTCACTATTTGTGAAACTTCATCTAATGAGGGAAGAGGATAATTATTCTTTTCTGAGGCTCTATTTAAATTCTTGAAGTCTACACAGAGACGTATGTCTCCATTCTTTTTCCTAACTATTACTAAATTGGCTACCCATGTTGAGTGCCTGACAGGAAATATGATCCTTGCATTTAGTAACTTTTTAACTTCTTCAAAAATTATGGGCTCCAGCAATGCATTGACTGGCCTCTACTTTTGCTTGAATGGTTTGGCACCTGGCTTTAATGGGATAGTATGGGTGATGATCGATGTGTCATATGTTTTTAGTTCATCATATGTCCAGGCAATAACATGGATATAATCTTTCAATGCCTGAGTTATTCCTTCTTTCTCTTCTTCAGAACAAATATTACCAATCAGGACATTCTTGGTGTCTTCACCCTGTCCTATGTTGACAGATGATTACTCTCCTCCATCTATCTTGGGGAGGTCCTTTTGTTTTATCATGTTGTCCAAATCAAAAGCTCTTTCAAGCTCAATCATGCCTTTGGGAATTTTGTTGCTTAGAAAGTCTATAATTTCTTCATCTTCCCATACATGATCTTCTAGGTTCCTCTCATCTAGGATCTGTGCTTTGAATATATCCCTATTTGCTATAAAGTCTAGGATATGTTGATCATCGTCAAATGCTTGGAAATTAGTCACATTATCAGGTATGAAGGGCACTGATACCAATTCCACTAAAAATTTCTTCATTCCAGAGATGGGTAGGGGTTCCAATGTGCTAGCATCTTGTGCTAGTGCATCAACTCTGTGATTTTGTTCTCTAGGGACGTGCATGATGTTGAATGCATCAAATTCTTCTGTTAGGTCCCAAACTCTATGCCTGTAGTTTGACAACCTCTTATAGCTACATGCATATATACTTCTGACTTGTTTTACCACTAATTCTAAGTCTCCCTACTTCTTGAGAGCAAATAATAATCCATGAATAAGGCTTCGTACTCAGACACATTATTAGTGCATGGGAACTGCAATCTGTATGCTACTAAAAATGTCTTTCCTGATGAATCAATGAGGTCTATACCTACCCCATCTCCCTGTTTGGACTTCAAACCATCAAATCTAAGAATCCATGGCTTATCTTCTGTTAATGGCTTATCAGGACCTTCTCTTTTCTTTTTATCTCTTGTTGTTGCACCACTAGATATCCATTTTAACTTTTGAGGTTATGTCTTCATCACTTCTAGTGATTTCTATGGTGATAACATTTCTTTTCTTTTCATCCCTTTGATACTATCATCTTTATCTTTTGGATGTGTTGCAAGCTCTTTTCTTTCATCTTTAGGGATATCCCTAATATCATGTAATTTGTCCTTGGAGCACAGCTACTCTTCCTTATTCAATATATGTAAGCATAAGGCATATGTTGTTTCTGAGTGTGGTGCCTCATGTAGTCTACACCATCCTTCAATCAATGCCTAATGTGAAGGAACTCCCTATAAAATATGTCTCTAAACTTGTTTGGACAAAAATTCTTCAAATTATGTCAGGGGACTCCCTCTATCCTCATTTGATAGTTCATAGTCTGACTCAATTAGGCAGTCGATCCCTGGGGTGATAGCAGTTTCCTTTTCATGGGGATCTTCATCACATATTAGGATTTCTTCTGAATTATGCATGCAAGCATTATCCTGATGTAAGTTATATTCACATGTCTCTATATCTAGAAAAAATAGACAAGAATCAGTATTATCATCATCAGATATTTCACTAACATTGGTTGGTGATGATCCTATTTCACTAAGAGTTCTTTCTAATTCAATCATATCCATACATGCTTCATAGATCTTTTCTTAATGTGCTTCATCATGTAATCTGCACCAGCCTAATATCAGGATGTCCTCAATGGATGTCCCAGTTAGCTGGCAACATTGCATTTCTATGGAGAGATACTTTTCAAATTCAGTGAAATGATCCACCCCTTCTTCATCTGTTGAACAACAATCAAACTCAAGGATCACTTTCTCTTCTTTACTATTGTTTTCATGTATGTACATGTTATTCATCAAGACTTCTTCAATCCTAACCGTTTGGGGTCTTAGAGCATAAACTCCTGGCTCAACATCTACATACAATACCTCATTAGTATTGTTGTACGTAGTTATCATGTGTTTCATCCTAGGTTCAGCTTATATCCTTATTTGGTTAGGGATTCCTTTCCAAAGTAACCACATATGACTAAAATCAATGGCCATATAACCGTTAAGTATTTTGGACCAATCCTTGCTAAGCAACATTCCATAGTTATCAGGGATATCTACTACCTAGATTTCAATGCAATATTGCACCCTTGGGTCTGATGTGAGCTACATGTGGATATGAGTTAATTCTCCCATCACACTAACTTTTGTTTTATCAAGTTGTGTCACCTTCTTGAGGGATTTGGTTGGATGTAGCCCTAAAGCATTACAAATGGATAGTGGCATCACGTTCATTGATGCACCTGAATCAACTAAACAATTGTGTAAATTCTTACCAAATATTCTCAATGTAAGTAAGAATGGAGGTGACTCAAACTTATCTCTGTATAGAGTCATGTGTGATGTTTCAGCAGCCTGGACAGTGGCTTGTATTTTATTCTTGACATTGTTATCCTTGGGCGTAGGATCTCTAGTCATGATGTGATTAGGATTATGACCAAGATTATCATCCTTTGACATGGATTCATCTAGGGATTTCAAAAAATATTTCTTGATGACTGGAGTCTTGAGCAATTCTAACAAGGATAGGCTATTTTTTATCTTTTTCATCTCTTCAGCCAAGTATGTAACAAGTTTATCAGACTCAGGTAGTTGGCTGATGGCTTTTGATATTGTATTTTGAGGTGTGAAATACTGAGTATTCACCTTGGGAGGACCCAGATTGTTATTGGCTTTTGGATTTGGTGGTGTGTTGAAGTTGTTAGGAGGGACAGATGTGGTCAATGGACCAGCTAGTCTGTTAGGATTACTCCTCAGGTTATAATTATGTCTACGCTAGTACTATTGTTGATAAGCATGGACCTCTTCAGGTTCTGGCTCTGGTTCATTTTCATCCTCAAAAGGGAACATATAATTTGACTCAAATGCTAATACAAACTCTTCACATGCTAATGTATAATTCTCATGAGTTGAAGTCATTTGATGATGTTGATGACTAATAGAACTTTCCAGCACAAGGGAAGATTCATATCCAAAGGGGACAATTTCATTTCCTTCAGGACATGGAAGATCTCCTATAGTATTAGACACTTCAGCCTAGAAAATATTGGTTGCTATCTTGAACTGAGGACAATCTAGCTCAACGTGTGCATTGATGTTGTGCATTCTACACCAATTCGTGAGTGCAGCTTCTACTAAATTAACCCTAGTACTCTGTTTAGGTTTAGTAGGAGGCTGATTGTCCAATGGTGAGGGCAATGAGCCATTGTTTGGTTGGGTATTCCATGTTCTAGTTGGCCTAGGGGTAGTACTGTTATTGCTATTGTTAAAGTTCCTATCGTTATTGTACCCCCTGTCAGGATATCTAGACCTATCATTGTTGTTTCCATATCCCTTATCAGGATATCCTCTATTCTGATTTGACTGAGAATAGAAGTTTTGACTCCTCATATGTGTGATCTCAGTAGTTAATTTTCTCAATTGTGAAGATATTTCTTTGATATCATCTTTCTCCTCTTGAGCCTTGGCTACTACATTTTCTTGCTGAGGTTTAAAGAAAGAACTACCACCACTATTATTTTGCACTACATCCTGAGGTGTTTTTCCAGGATAAGGTATCATCTGGCAGTTTCCATTTGGAGGGGGCATGATACTAAGTGGAGGTACCTGCAATGGGCTAGGCATGATGGTTGGAGGTATCATGACTCCATTAACTTGTGGTTGTGTAGGATATATAGGATATCTAGAGTTGGGAGTGAATCCAGGTGTTAACTGTTGGTTGGCTTTAATGGCTTCTTCATAAGCACCTGCCAGAGTAGTGACTACAGGATGTGCTCTCCTAATAAACATGGATGTCAAGGGGTCTAAGGTTGAATAGTATATGGATCTTCATGCTTCATCAACTACGTTATAGGGAGAAACTAGCTTGGAATACATTTTCTAGAACCTAGCATTGAAATTAGAAATCAATTCCCCTTCAACTCTTTTTATTGTAGCAAACATGTGATATGTAATGGCTGGATCTACTAGTATTTTAAATCTCCCTAGGAAAGCTTTCTCTAAAGAAGCCCAAGTTGCTATGGAAGACCTGGTATGACTAATGTACCAACTATATGCTTCTTCCCCTAAAGAATAAGGAAATAACCTACACATGACATCCTCATGGTCTATTCAAGCTCTGAAGCAAGCTTCTTTGTAGATTCTAATGTGATCTTCTGCATCCTGATAAGGATGATACTTCAGACATATTTTGTCTGGATTTTTTGGCAAAGGATGATATGCTGCGAAGATTAGTGGTGATTCCACTGCAAAGAACGACATTGTAAGAGGTACCTAAGGTATTTGAGGCACAATTTGAGACACCAGAGGTGTTACAACAGGTATGGATGGAGATGTTGATGTGCTAGGACCAGGACTATGATGAATATCAGTTGTACGAGGTCTAAGTCCCTGAATTGGCAATTCTTCAAAAGGTCCAACGGATCTAGATCTAGTATTAGGTTTGTGAGCTAGAGCTACACAACTTGTGACCAACTATGGATATTTCAACTGGATCTTCACAAAGATCAGGATATCTAGTCTCTCAGAGAGGATATTTACGATCACAAGTCTAAAACAACTGAATATTTATAATGTATTTGTAGAAATTGCAAATATGGACTCAGATTTAAGAGATTTCAAACAATTGACCGTAAAGATCATGATATTTGTGAACAAATTCCCTAAATAACTAACAATAGATGGACTCTTTGCCCAAATAAAGAGATTTCAAGTGATTTTACAAAATTTTGAAAATAGCACCTCACTTGAGAGTGGGAAATTAGATCCAGATGATAGATCTTCAAACCAGAATACCCTTGGCCCTCCTTCTAGCACCAATTTATGTTGTTCATGATGTTAGTCATAAGCAAACATAGATAAAGAAATGCAAATCAAACCTTTATCATCTTGAAAGATACGATGAATTCAGAGAATTCTTGATCCCAAGTCTTCGTGGATTAGTTCATAATCGTCTGACATTATTCAGTTGTTTGATGTACGTTGTTGTTTTTCATTCAAGAGGCCTTACGTTTCTAATTCCAAGAAATTCATGTCTGGATAATCTCAATTTCACCTGCTTTCTATGAATTTCATAACAAACAAGGTTAAATCCTATTGTATTTAACCATATGATGTAGATATTTATGCAAGTTTGATCAATTCTTTTGCATATTACTCATATTAACTGGATTTCACTTCTGCACTATAAATTCATTCAAATGATGTGCCTATAATCATATATTTCCATGGTATTTCCAATTTCAACATGCTATTTGCTACAATATGCTAAAGATGTTTGGTTATTTACGGGATGTTAGCATATTTCTTTGTATTTGCTTGTTATTTTCTGTGTATTTTCAATTATAAGGATGATTGAATGAAATTAAATAAATTTGAATAAATGTTTTCTAACTTTTACTGAAAGTAAGTGAATCTTTAGCCAGTGATCTATATATATTCTTGATACTATGATGAAAAGGAAGTTAGCATCAATCATATATGAAATCAAACCATATGTTCACCAAGATGTTCCACAGCTATATATGATTGATGCTAACTTCAAAGGAAAGGAATGAAAACAACATGAAATGCACTCCAAGGGACGCAGCAAATCAAAGTAACATGTCTAGAATTCATCCACTAACTACTCAAAGTTTACGATTAGTTGTAATCAAAAGGACTTCTTCTTCATTAAGTATGCAAAAGAGTATCTATTTACAATTGACTTTGAGAAAGGACCATGAAATTCAACAACTCCTCAATTAAGCTTCTGAATGTTTTACAAAGTGCACTCCATCTCCTTTTATAGAACAAAGAGAGGAGGCGGTTGCAAAAGATCCTATGATTGGGATGTATCTATTATCATCAACGGTTCATATTCTTTTGACCAAGTCAACATGTAAGACATGTGGTACATATTGGTAGTTGGCAATCCTCTAGTAGATACAGCTATCATTCTCAAATATTCCATGCTCTTTCATTTCATCCTGTTGGAGAATACATTTATGCCAATAGATCTTCATCATGTGTTTGCATTCTTACATCTGCTCTCTTATAATTATCATATCCCTGCACAAATGTGTCTACTTGAAACTTACTTATTGTTGTAGCTCTCAACTTGGCATATTTCAATGCCTACATCTGTTCATCTAATGGCTCCATCATTGATGTCCTTTTATCTGCTTCTTTACAATATGTCTTCACCTTAAAACTCAATTCAGCCATCTCATCCATGATATCCTCTGTGAAGAATTCTTTAGGGTCTTCAGCTACTTCTTTAAATTTATCCTTAAACATTTGTATAGCATTATATAGATCTGGCATTTCTTCTTCTTCCACAGCATCCTCTAGTAGCTCTTCCATTACTCTCAATTCTTCAGCTAACAAATCATACACTTTGGTCTGGATGTCTTTTAATTTATCCATGTTGGCTTTTAATATATTAAGTTCATAATCCATTTATGTTATCCATGTCCCCAAGAGTGGTAGGGTTGCATTAGTAAACATTTTACTTTTCAACTATTCATTATTTGTCATGCCTTTGGCTCTCTTAAGTCTAGTCATTGCATAGTTGCACTTGTGGATCCATTTGGGTAAATTCACCCTTTAAAGAATCTATGATTTCCTTTAATTTGGACAATGTGTCCCAATTGAATATTGATATCCTTATTAATTTCTCTACAGAGGTCATGAATCTGGAATACCATTTCTCCATAATGTGGGCTTGATGTTTCTAGAAATCCAACCCAATTATATCTTCTTCACTTATTAAAGTCAATGCAGTCAACTTCTCTATAGTTTGCAGGGTGGATATCAGGCTGTCTGGCTTAACAGATCCTTATATAAACTATTGTAGCTGCATATTTTGTTCTTTTAGCTCTTTCTTCCTTACCTTAAGCTTCTTGATTTTAGCCACCACTACTTCAGCACTCTGAAGATGTTCTTGAACTTCTTGCTCGGTAGTCACGTGGCCTAAATCAACCTGGGTTATTTGATACTCTTCTGGCCTAATTTCTCCTTTGGCCTTATCCACTGCAAGTATAGCAACTTGGGCTATCCTTTTTCCCAGTTTTTGGATCTTTCTTGATACTGGAGACTGTTTTAGATCTCCATTTTGCCTTAGCAGAATCAATTGTAAACAAGGATTTGAAATAAAATGGTACCTGTTGTACCTTCTCCTGACTTACCTCTGAAGTGATCAAGGCCAAAACATTGGATTGTGATCATGTATCTTGATCTAGTTGCTCAATCTAAGCATCCTAAACTCCTTTACCTTGCTCCTTTTCTTCATCTTCTGGATTCTGCACATTCTCTTGATGTTCATTTCTAGCATCCAGATCCTCCTCTTTATGTAATTCCTCTTGTCTTTGTTCTGGAGGGGGTTGATTATCTAGTACCAAATCTTCATGTTCTTCTAGAATTTTATACGATTTAGGCTCTTGGCCTTTATTTTCTTCTTCACCTTGATGGTCATCTTCTTTATGCTCATCACATTTTCCTCCTGTAGCTATAGATGATGCAACTACCTCTTCTTGTTTAGACTTATCCATGAGGACATTCTGTTGTGCCATTTTCTCTTGCACATTATCACCTTTATTGTCTATTTCCATAGGAACACTTTTCCTTGAGGCTGATCAGTGTGGATGACTTCTTCCTCTTTACCCCCTCTTTAGGTACATATGCTAAATCCACCATAGATAGGCTAGTAACATTTTCAATCAAAATATCCAGGGATCCCATATGCACCTCCGCCTTAGGGGTTTCTTCCCTTTCATCTCTTTCATCATGTGGCTCCCCTATTATATCGGCCTTATCTATTACTTCTATATGTTGTAACATAGGTCCGATAGGGTGATTTGTGATATCTTGTACCACATCATCTTCAGTTAAATCAATTGTCTGGATCAGGGGTAGGGCTTTGGTAGCTTCATCTTCTTCAACTTGGCTCCTGGCATTTGTGCCATCTCTATTTTTACTTTCACTATGGTTTCAATGGACACATCATGTTGCATTTTCTTAACTACACTCACCTGCGGATCAACCAATATTGTTGCTGATGGTGGTGAAATAGCACCACTCATGTGAGGGAATTGATATCTACTTTATCGGGGTACTTTGACACCCTGTAGCACATCATCTATCCTCTTCCTCTTGAGTGGTGAAATGAGGCTTTCATCTTCATCATCACCATCTCCTCCCTCTATGGCAATCCCAACTAAACTTTGCCCCTGTTCTCCTGTAGTCTCTTGTTGAGTTATGGGTGTTTGGAGTGTAGATACAGACACAAGAATTGCCTTAAGCATTGGTCCTATAGGAGGTGACAATGGCTGATACACCAGGGATACTCCTTCAGAAGTTATTTCCTCTGTTGTTCTAGATGAACTAGGTTCAAGTATCTTTGTCCCTAGTAGCTGCGTTTTATGTACAAGGAAATCATCATATCCTTGTTCTTCTCTCTCTTTTCATTTTCCTTTCTTGTCACTGGTGATTGCCACCTCTTTTCTTTTAAGCTCCTCTACTTTCTGAGCAACCCATTTCTTGGTTCTGGCCATCACCTTGGCAGTGAGGGTATCAATTGAAGTCTCCTCCTTTTGTGTTAAATCAGAAGCAGAAATAGTGTCATTATATATCTTTTTCTCCTCATATTCTGGATCCACGAGGTTATCATCATCTTTTTTAACTTGAGGAGGTACCTTAGGCTGGCCTATGGTCCTCATCTGATCCATTGATAATCTCTAATATTCTCTTTTCCTAACTTCATGTTCATCGTCACAATCTGCGCAATAATCCTCAAGGTGGATAGTGTGCTTGTACTTCTTGTTGACTCATTGCTCGATCCAGTGATAAGGATCATAGTCTCTAGCTAGGGTAAACAATTTCAAATTCAAAGCATTTAGTTCTACCTCTGTCTTTCTTTCATTTTCTATGGCTCCTACCATGAACTAGTTTATATCAATAGGAAACTTCCTATATGGTTTTCCTTCTTTTACTCTTGACATTTCAAATGTAGACAACTGTTGCCTCATCATTTCCATTAGTATCACTTTATCTGTAGGGTACCTTGGTAACATATATGGTTTCCCACAGAAACCCTCCATCTGGATATATAAATATGTTTTAGCCTGGTTGAACCAAGACCCATATCCACTAATGGCTTTTGTAGTGCCAACTGAGAATCTTTTTGTCCAGTCCCCCTCCATGAGTCAGACTAGGTGCATCAAAAATGCATCATTAACTATCTTATAATAATGTATTGAGTCTCCTCTCTAGTTGGGGAAAATGCTCCTAGGGTGTTTTCTCATTGGGTAGCTTCCTAATCTTTCCTACATTTTATAGGCCATTGAATGTACCTTTTGCCCCACAGGCGTACACCAAGTAGGATGTCATCCTAAAGATCATCCCCTTGCCTTCCTTCTATTTGACCATCTAGTCATGAATGGTATCACTAATTATCTTGGCCCATTCGACCTTTGCATTCTCTAGTTTGTATTCTATTACCATTCTTATCAATCCAAACATCCACGGCTTAAAAATCCCACAGTCCACCAATCCACTCATCCTACTCAGCATGAACATCATATACTGCACTTCCTCATTAAATTCAAATTTGGATAAGTGCACCACCATTTTGGCAGCTACTCTGGCTATGTTACTTGGGTGTCTCCATCTCTGGTATATGACTTTCCTGCAATTTTTATCGTTGGATTCAAATTCTTTAGCCAATGCATCCAAATCAGGTACATACATGTTCCGAAAAGCGGGCAAATGGAACACCTCTGCAATACCATCTATAGATAAATCTGCATATTTGAAAATATAGAGGACAAGTCTAGTACTACAATTAATCAGTCGAGCATCTTAAGATTGCAAGGTAAAGTTGTTGTAACAGTCACATAGGTGATCACAAAAATAACTACACGGATCTAAAGAAAGCAGGTACAGGTACATAGTCTGCTACATGAGATAGTCTGCTACAAGAAATAATTTGTCGCGATAGGAAATAAGCTGCGACAGGGAAGTTCTGCTGTCTGCTACAAGAGCACAGAGTCCGCTGCGACAGGAAGAGAAATGACGGCGACAGGAGAATTTAAACTTGTTGTGACAGGAATAATAACAAGACAGTGACAGGAATAATAATTGTTGTGATAGCAGTAAAATAATAGCTGCAAGAACTTCTTTTACGCAGCACAAATACTCAAAGCATACACATAGACTGCTTACTCATCAGGAAAGTCAGTTAAGCAAACCATAGGGCGATACAGTACAAAACAGATGTAAAGGCACACACACAGGCCGTACAAAGAAAATACTCAGCCATAAGTAATAAAGAGGTTGGTATCATGATTGACAATAATAATAACCAAGTCGACATGATATCCTTCTAATGGTTTAAAAGAAGAAGAACAGGCCAGTAGTAAAGCATTGAAAGAATAGGGTATTCACAAGAAAGTATTTTCATTCATTTAAAATTTGTTTTAAAAATCATTTCTACAGATCCTTAAGATTATAACAGGCATCACACTTTCATTTAATAGTTTGTAAACATACCCAAAAACCCCACGAATTCCTTTCTGATGTAGTTGTTGGTTTTCCTTTCTGTCACTGCTAATCTTGATCTCCTTCTCTCCTTTCTATTGATGAAGATATAAAAAAAATTTGTGTCCCTCCCTTTCTTTCTGTTCTCATTTTTAATAAAAATTCTCTCCTAAAAATGGCATTCATATATTTAGAGCTAGTTTTTTATTTAACTCTAGTTTTCTTCCATTTGCATGGCTTTTTTGGCGTTCAAATACAAGACTTTTTATTAAAATAAATAAACTTCTTATTACTGCCACTCTGAATTTTGCATGACCCAATATCATTAATTTTAAGTCTCTATTTATAATATAATATTTTAATATCATATACTTACTTCAATAATACATCTTTATTTAAGTCTAACAAAGAATATTTATATTTATTAATCAACTTATTTATATAAAGAAGTAAACACTTTTATTAATAAAAATCATATTATACATTATTATATTTAATTTAGTTAATATATTCTCCAATTAAATAATATATTTTAAATACTATATTTTTATTTTAAACCTAGCAAAGATATTGTTTTTCAAGCAAAGGTATATATATATATATATATATATATATATATATATATATATATATATATATATATATATATATATATATATATATATATATATAAACTCTTTTAATAATCAACAAATAAATTAATTCGAAAACAACTCATGTATTTTTCATTAAATTTAAAGTCAAAGAAATTATAATTACATGACTAACTTATGCGTTCAAATGAACATATTGTAGCAACGGAATCTCATTCCCTCTAATTATTAAGCATCAATCACATTCATTCACTATATAAAATGCTCAAAACAAGACTAAAAACCACATAACGATGCACAATAAAACCTTTCAATAATGCAATATGATATGAAACTACGTGAGTTTGTACATGTATCAGATTTATCAATCCTATCAATTCTTGTCGGGCAGCTAGAACATTTCTACCTCAACCATGTTCTCATCTTCGACATTCTTCCTGCACTATGTTGCACTTAGATTTTCGTCAATAGGTTAGTTCCTTATAATCATAGTCGAGGCAAAACAAAATGTACATCCATAATCATACCAGTAATATTCAATTATTAAATCAACTTTTAAAATCACACATTTATAACATTATGATACTTACTTTCACACACACGTGGAATCACTCATAGTAAAACAAGCATAGTAAAATGTCCAATAATCTAAATTATAATAAGGTCTAAAAATGAGATGTGACATCCTTCCCCACTAGGAAGAGACATCGTACCGATGTCTTATCACACACATACTAAAATAATAGAAGTATATCACTATAACAATCAAGAATAAATAAAGTATTATCAAATTAGACAAAGTGCTTCTACTAATGCCCCTTACATCCTCCTATGTGTCATCATCCACAAAATATTGATCCTACTCGACCTTATACATAACAATATCTCTATTTCGTACTTAACATTGCGTCTGTCAATTTGAGTATATATGTTAATCAATACAATCAATACACATGGCACAACTGCCAATACAATGTATATAACCATCACATGGTACAACTACCACCCAATTGCATAAGGATAACAATCACATCTTTAATGCACGTCAAACAAGGCATAAATCATAATTCATCAGAAACATATACAAGCATGAATCGGCATTACAATGCACATGTAAACTCATGGTAACACAATATAATATCAAAAGATCAATCCTCCAAACCAACACTAGGTTGAGTTCACAAAACAACAAAAACAAATCTCCAAAGGTGCACCAACTAGGTCATAACCAACCAGTGTGCATACAACTCCAGAACTACACGACTCTATCTTCCAACTGCTATTACAATGAAAAGATGCTCTAGCCAAAAGACGCAATAGACTACAAGCAAGTTAAGTTCACAAAACTCGTGGCCACCACTATGCTAGGATAACCTCTCAAGCTATCAACTACGTCTAAGAAACTCACAAGGCTACCAAACCCATTCTCAAAGAGAATTACACACAAGAAATTACTCTCAACATTCCTTCCTCAGGGACTACCTGCAACTAAAGGACTCAAGGTTCATGAAAATTTAACTCAAAAAGGTTATAGGCATCACTACCGCACCTTTATCTTGATCAAAAGCATGCCTCAACTCTAGACACAGTTTCCCCACATGAGGTACTTCCTCACATTTGACTCCTAAAAGTGAGGGTTTCTATAACACTCGATCTCTTTTACTACCAAAACTAGGATCAACCAAATAGGTTCTTAGGGGGGAGAATCTAACCACACCTTCTAATAGCACAAGCACTTCCATCAAACAAGACTTAGCAACTTGCTACTCACTAGGAGCGCATCTACAACTGCTACAACTCACCAAGGTACAAGACTACTCGCAACACCACTTCAACTCTTAACTAAGCTAGACCTAAAGGTCAATTAATATAAGACGATCACAAGTTCATGATCAATTAGGAAACACATAGCTTCCTCATGGCCTAAACACCAAGTATCCATAAAATGGAATACAAAAGACAACTTCATCACACAACAATTGCATCCCTTCCAACATCAAGCTAAAAAACTTCCAACTACTAAGGGAAAACTTCTGAAACAACCAAATTCCCAAGGTTGGAAACTCAACAAAAGTAAGAAGACAACTATAATACCATAAATACATTACGTGCTCATGCACTAACTAAGGTTCCATCTCACCCTACACTATGTCAAAACATAAGCGTAGTTATGAAACTCTCAAACAAAGGATGCACCAACACAACACTCTCCAAAAGTAAGATTCAATCCAATGAGCTCTCTATATATCTCATTCACATAGACAACATTTAATTTCATATAGAATTCAACTCATATCAAGTGATCCATAGTGACACAAAAATCCATTTCATAACTTCCTCAATACTTCAAACAATGTTCATTGCATCTAACAACAATTAATGAATTCAATCTACCAAAGCTTTAGTAACACGCACGCTATGAAACAGTATATTCTCCACATCCTACTCCCTTATATAACTTATCAGAGGCCCATCATGGACATGATAGAAAACATAACATGATACATGACCAACAGTTTAAAACATTTAAGCATAGCCACCAATAATAAATAAATAATAAATTCCAAAGAAAATAAAATGTCAATTCCAACAATAAGGCATAAAATGTGCACAATTTCAACAGTAAATCAAACATGACCATCAAAGTCACAAGATAAATAAATATCAAAAAAAATTATGGCTATACTTTTTCATAACTAAGAATAAAATTTTCAATGTTGGCCCTTACAACGTTTAGAGAAATTACCAAAGTCAAATGAATAAAATATGAAAATTCAAAAGTTCCACTTTACATGAACTATGTGACTAATTCTAGTCACAAGAGAGGGAGTGCGATGCTACACTACCCCTGGATCCCAAGCTGAGGCAAGTAAGAGAATATACTCAATCACACCAAACATACGAGTCTTTATGACTCCAATCATATCTATAATCTTAGAAAATCATTTCTACTTTAACCACATGAACATCACTCAAGATGCCTAGCAACAAAGGTTGCAATCCATTCAGGGAATGATAAACATCATGCAAAGACACACAATCATAAAACATCTGGTAACCAAGATCATTCTAGGACAAAATCAAGTTCACAACGCAAGATATCTCAACACACCAATCTCACTAACAAGCAGCGGTTAACATTTCTCACCAACAAGGATTCACCAATCATATGGATAATACATTAATGGAACATTCTCATGAGACCAAATTTCTTGACAACATGATGACAAGCATACTAAAATCACACTAAACAATGGTGAAATCACAACTCAAGTCACAATATGCAGGGTTTGCTATTTCACTCAAGATTCTAACACCTCAACATCACAAGGACCATGCAAATGACCCTTTTCACACCCCTTTTTCCTCTTTATCTTTAAATAATGTAATGCAATAATTACACCCCGGTTCCCACATGAATCCTAGGGTAGAATGCAGTCTAGGAACATAAGTCTTACCCTAAATGATCTATCTAGCAATGCAATGCACTACTATCTTTCTTACTACCACATAATGAATCCATACTCAAGGACATGCTCTCAATAAGACAATGCAATATGCATTCAAGCAAGCATTTTCAGTCACCATGCAGAGGCAATTATTAAAATATGAGAAGCATATGATCAAACATTTTCTTTCACATACAAATGCATAACTCTTAAAAGAGTAAACCAAGTTCAATCATACTCAAAAACATGGTATTTTCTTTCACACAAAGGTTTTCATAACTTCACTATCAAAAGTGGTCACACAAGACTGAACATGACCCTACAAAGGTCACTCAAGTACTCTCAAACACTGCAAAGGCTCATGCCAAGCCTTCAGGACATCAAGAGAGTAAACACACATAAGCAACTTCTCATCAACCACCAAGGTATCCCTCACCATACACATGCAAGGAAGACATAACAATAGAAGGCACATGCTACTCAACATGCCAACAGACAAGGACCCACACATGCTAAAAGTTACTGAAGTAAACAATCCATTAATTTACATCAACTCAAATAAAAAAATAGATCTCATAAACATTAATCAATAATATCATTAAATCTTACAAATCGCGTGTTTAATCTAGGTATTAGCACTATAAAGAATATACATGTCCATTTGGATTTCTTTCCATAATTCATCCAATGATAATTACAAGATAAATAATCAAGTACAATAATAAATCAATCACTCTCCACCCGCCACTGACTCACATGGTCATTCGCAAGCCGAGAGACGGGAACATGGCTCAGGCGCTTTTCCACCCAACCATGAAGCAATTACCCCAGATCCCTTCATGACATGAAGGAAACCCAGCCCTACACGAAATGTCGAGCAACCTAGAAACAACTGGCAGGAGGGAACACTCGATGCAACCTGAAGTCTAATGTGCAAAACGAAATAGTGATATGCAAATTGTCTCACAATAGGATGTGGCAAAGAGATATATAAATAAAGTTTTGCTAGACAAATTTTCATCTATTTCAATGAATCCCTAGCTTGGCCAAGCATATAAAATAGTTTAAGGTCAAATCCCGAAAAGAGGAAAAGCCATCTCTTATATTCCACATTCGGCATCCTAACCCAAAAAGTAACCCCAAACACACATAAATATAACTACTTTCTTTTCAAAACAAAAGCAACCCATGTTTGCCTAAATATCATTTCTAATCCCTTTCTTTTGCATAACAAAAATGAATTCTCTTTCAAGCAATAATTCTAATGAAAAAGCTTAAGCATGTCATTCAAGATACATAAATGAGACATAAACTGGAGATATCTTAATTCATTCCATTCTTAATTACTCCAAAGAATCTTGTGTCTAGATCTTTTATCACATACTTTTACCTAGATACCACTATACATTCTATACTTTTGCTCAATCAACTAGATTACATTCTAGCAATATTTCTAACAAAGAGCTGCATTTAATCATTCAAGATACATACATAAAGCTAAAATCTTGTTATATTCTTAATCCATATTTCATTCACGATATTTACTCTATAAATCTAGATCTTTAACCATTATGATCGCAAGAATGTTTATAATTACACTCAATTAAGTTTGCAACAGGGATTTAAGAAGAAATCATACTTTCTACCAATTAATATAAGCTGGGCATAATAAACAGGTCATCATTTAAAGGAAGATTTATTCCCTAAAGATTGAACAAACTTTTGCAAGAGAATAAACTTAAAGCCATAATCTTGAAGGCATAAACCACTAGAACATGCTAATTTATTCATATATAATCATAGATTTGAAAACATAAAGGACAAGTCTGGTACTGTAATAAATCAGTCAAGCATCTTAATATTGCAAGGTAAGGTTGTTTTAACAATCACATAGGTGATCACAAAAATAGCTACAAGGATATAGAGAAAGCAGCTACAGGTACACAGTATGCTACAGGAAATAGTTTGTTGTGACAAGAAATAAGTTGCGACAGGAAAGTTCTGTTGTCTACTACAGGAGCACAGAGTTTGTTGGGCAAGAAGAGAAATGACGGCAACAGGGGAATTTAAACTTGTTGCGACAGGAATAATAACAAGACGGTGACAGGAATAATAATTATTGCGACAACAGTAAAATAATAGCTACAAGAACTTTTGCGCAACACAAATACTCAAAGCATACACACAGATTGCTTAATCATCAGGAAAGTCAGTTATGCAAACCATAGGGCGATATAGTACAAAACAAATGTAAAGGCACACACACAGGCCGTAGAATAAAAATACTTAGCCATAAGTAATAAAGAGGCTGGTATCAACATGAGAACAGGCCGGCAAGAACAATAACCAGGGCAACATGATATCCTTCTAACAGTTTAAAAGAACATCCCAGTAGTAAAGTGTTGAAAGAACAGGTTATTCACAAGAAAATATTTCAATTCATTTAAAATTTGTTTTAAAAATCATTTCTACAGATCCTTAAGATTATAACAGGTATCACACTTTCATTTAATAGTTTGTAAACATACCCGAAAACCCCACAAATTCCTTCATGTTGTAGCTGCTGGTTTTCCTTTCTGTCACTACTAATCTTGATCTCCTTCTCTCCTTTCTGTTGATGAAAATAAAATAAAAATTCGTGTCCCCCTCCTGTTGTGTGGTTACACAACACGCCCCATTTTGCATTATCAAAACAGGGACCCAACTTTGCTGGCTTGTTCCCTTGTTTTTGTGCCCTGGGCGGTAAAGGTAAAACAGTGTCAGTTAGTATGCATACGCCTAATCTCAGGCATATTTGTGATTTTGAAGTCTGAGCCAAATTTGAAAGTCTGAATCTATCCTCAGAAAGCTTACCATGTGAAAGAGCTTGAAATTCTAGGCAGGTTTGCCTTTTACATCACCCTAAAATTCGTCCATATGAGAAAGTTATGACAAGTCAAAGGTCTGGTCAAACATGATTTTAGGAGGGTCATATTTCATAACAACGAGCATCATGATATTATAACATCACCTGATATTATAATATCATGCTGATATTATAATATCACCCTGCTTAGAAAATCCACCATCTGCATATTTGCATGCGCATGTCAAAGTCCTATCGGAGGGTCATCATCCTGATCTTTCAAGGGAGGGTCATATTTGCTGATATTCGGTAATATGATGATGACGTCATCATATCCTCTTGATCTCCTTTTGCATGGTCATGATGATCACCCTATCTTTTAAGGGGGGGTGATACTCTCAGCAGCAGGATCATATTTCAAATCCTCCTATTTTCCTTCAACATGATGATGATGATGATGTCATTCTTTCCCCAATATACAGAAACGAAATATGATGGTGACGTCATATATAATATGGAGGATGATCAGCCTGACTTTCGCCGTTGGCCAAGTTTAAGTTAGTCTCACTGATATCTGTGGTTTGCTCGATATAAGGTTCATCGATGTGACTTTGTCCATCGGCAGTGCTCTACATTGTCTGCCCGATCTTATATATCTGCCCGATGAAGGTTGGTTATCGGCCTAAGGTATGTCATCGGTGGAGCTTGTTATGGTCTGCCCGATCTTATATCTCTCCCCGATGGAAGTTGATCATCGGCCTAACTTTTGATATCGGCCACGCTTTGTATGGTCTCCCCGATGGGAGTAGTCTCACCGATGGTTGAGTCCATCAGCATAGTTTTAACCATCGGGAGTGTCTTGAATTTTCTCCCCGATGGTGGTTGTCACCCCGATGAAAGGTTCATCGGCATAGAAGTGTTTATCGGCCGAGCTTTATTTTCTTTCGCCGACAATGGTTATCTCACCGATGGAAAAAGTCCATCGGCATAGCATGTGATGTCGGCCAAGCTTTAGATTTTCTCGCCGACAGTGTTTATCTCACCGATATGGTTGTTCTTCGGCCTGACTTTTACTGTCGGCCAAGTTCGTTATTCTCCCGCCGACTGAGGTAGTCTCCCCGATGTGTTTGTCCATCGGCCCAACGTTTGTCTATCGGCCAAGTCTGGATTTTTCTCGCCGATAGTTGTTGTCTTCCCGATGGGTGGACATCAGCGTACATTTGGCCTCGGTATAACTTTTGCCTTCGGCCAAGTTTAAATTTGTCATCCCGACCGTGTGTGGTCACGCCAAAACATTACATGCATCACATACAGTAGCGGACCCGAAATATTATCAAATGCTGCAAATTCGTTGTATATTTTGGCCCTTGTATATTTCTTTTATACACGCCTAATTATACATTGCATAATATACATACACCGGATTTGAAATATTATTGACTGTGATTTATTCCTTGTATATTTTGGGATTGTATATTTCTTTTGTACATTCCGATATACATTGATCATATGCATAAGAATATTTTGCATGTATATTGTGACTTTTGTATGCTTGTATATGCAGATTTAGAACTCGATATACAAGCCAGTAATGTACAAGGAGCGGATTCGAAGGAAAGTTAGAAGAAGCCTCAGAGCTGTTTGAAGCTAAACATTGCAAAGTTGCACATGGAGGCAACATGAACCAGAAGTGAGGAGGATATTGTCAAATATGTTGTTTGCCAGCTGGAGACCGAATCAAATCAAAGATGCTGGAATATTCTGTGCCAGCTATACATTTGCCAACTGGCAAAGCACGTGCTATTCATCTGGACCATTGATTGTTCTGGGAGGATCCTGATCCTTGGATCATTGTAACTGTTTTCTGGCATTTGCTCTATATAAGAGCCAGAGCTTGTCAAAAATAAGAGAGATACATTGGAACATCTGGCACATTAAGGCCAATTACTGTAGAATCAAATAGGAGATCAGATTACTGAGACTAATGAGGATTGGATTGTTGAAATGTCAAGGTTCTTTCTTCAGATCGTTGTAAATGTACTTATTCTAAAGCATACTGAATGGAGATGAAGCTTCAGATTACATCTTGATTGTAAATTTTACGTAATCTTCAAGTTGATTTCTGGATATGTAATGGTGAATGCTGTGTTCAAATAGAAGCCCTTTTATTTCATTGCATGTTGTTGTCAACTTTTCCTTTGAAGATTTGTACTGGATCATGCGGATTTGTGGAATGTCCTGGTGAAGTATGATTTCTAGTTTTCTTCTCTTCATTGCTGTATGGGAACATGTATGTGGATCAGTGATCTCAGTCAAGTAATTTTGGGAATCTCATTCTCTAACCCTTTTTCTCATTTTAATTTCATTGAAATCACTTCCATAACTGCAAACCATGATAAATAACAAGCAGAACAGAGAAATATGCTGACATCTCGTAGATAATCGAAAATCCTTAGCATATTTGAGCAAAGTGCATGTAATGTTGAAAATATCATGCAAAGAATTGCAAATAATGGTAGAAATCATGCAAATATCAGCCTGTAAGCACATTATTTGACTAAATTCACAGTGCAGAGGTAGAATTATTGGAGATTTATGCAGAGCAGACATATAAAGCAAGATATTTGGAGAAATAATGATGAACTTTGCAAAAATACGTAAGGCCCCTGAATGGAAAACAGCAACACACATCAACCACTGAGTAACGTCAGTAGATTAAGACCTAATCAACGGAGACTTGGGATCATGAATTCTCTGAATTCATCGTATCTTTCAAGATGAGTAAAGGTTGTTGTGTAACTTTTATTCTATGTTTGTGTATGACTAACATCATCATCAACACCTCCCTTTCTTTCTGTTCTCATTTTTAATAAAAATTCTCCTTAAAATAGCGTTCATATATTTAGAGCTAGCTTTTTATTTAACTCCAGTTTTCTTCCATTTGCATGTTTTTTTTGGCCTTCAAACACAAGACTTTTTATTAAAATAAATAAACTTCTTATTATTGCCGTTCTAATTTTGCATGACCCAATATCATTAATTTTAAATCTATTTATAATATAATATTTTTAATATCATAGACTTATCTTCAATAATACATCTTTATTTAAGTCTTAACAAAGAATATTTATATTTATTAATCAACTTACTTATATAAAGAAGAAAACACTTTTATTAATAAAAATCATATTATACATTATATTTAATTTTGTTAATATATTCTCCAATTAAATAATATATTTTAAGTACTATATTTTTATTTTAATCCTAGCAAAGATATTGTTTTTCAAGGAAGGGTTATATATATATATATATATATAAACTATTTTAATAATCAACAAATAAATTAATTCAAAAACAACTCATATTTTTCATTAAATCTAAAGTTGGAGAAATTATAATTACATGACTAACTTATGCATTCAAATAAACATACTGTAGCAACGGAATCTCATTTCATCTAATTATTAAACATCAATCACATTCATTCACTATATAAAATGCTCAAACAAGACTAGCAACCACATAACAATGCACAATAAAACCTTTCAATAATGCAATATGATATGAAACTACGTGAGTGTGTGCGTGCATCGAATTTATCCATCCTATCAATTCTTGTCAGGCGGCTAGAACATTTCTGCCTCAACCATGTTCTCATCTTTGACATTCTTCTTGCACGCAATCGCACTTAGATTTTCGTCAATGGGTTAGTTCCTTATAATCATAGTCGGGGCAATATTCAATTATTAAATCGACTTTCAAAATCGCGCATTTATAACATTATGATACTTTCACACGCGTGGAATCACTCATAGTAAAACAAGCATAGTAAAATGTCCAATAATCTAAATTATAATAAGGTCTAAAAACGAGATGTGACAATTCATAAAATTGATGTCCAGAACATCCACATGTAAAACAAGTCCCTTGAAAACTTTTGCCTCAGCCTCTTCCAAGTCCACCTCTACCTCTTAAGGATAGGGCCTTCCCTTGGTCTCATTCTTGTCTTTCTAACTATGAGTTCGCCTCTTTATCACGACTGTACCTTCTTTAGATATGTCATCTTCCTCTACCAAATCCACCTTTACCTTTAGTTGTTCCCTGCTTCCTTCTTATCAATTTCTCTTCAGCTCTCAAGATGCACCAATGGGCCTCTTCAACAATCTATAGCTTCATCATACTCATCTCATCTTTTCACGATCTCTCATTATGACCTGACCTAATGGAAATCCTATAAAACTCCTCAGTGTAGCCTTTAACATTTAGTTCCCTTTGCCATAAGTCTGTAATTTCTTGAGTAGCTCAAGTTGATAGTCAACTGGTAAAAACTTGGCCTTCATCTTACTCACCATCCTATCCCACCTAGTGATTTTCTCATTGCCATTTCTCCTATTTTCAACTTGTACATCCTTCCACTAGAGTGTTGCATGTCCCTTTAGCTTAGTTTGAGCAACCTTCACCCTTCTAGGGTCCTCCACCTCATCATACTCAAAATACTCCTCCATTTTCGTCAACCAATCAATCAACTCATCTAGTTCCAAACTCCCTAAGAAGCATGCCAACTCCATCTTTATTCCTTTCCTAATATTGGAGATGGCTCTTATCAATCTCATCTCTCCTGCATCGATTTCTACATTTGCATTTTCATCTTCTTGATCCATTGCTTCAGCTCCTTCACTCTTACTATCAGCTCTCTCATGTACTCAATCTCTTCTCTTATTTTACTTAAACACTTCCACTCTAGCCTGCACTCCCCTTGTAGTTTCCAGTACCTTATCCATGCTTCCCGCAACTTCAGCTATTACGGCAACCTCTATCACTCTTCTTCTCGAAGGCATCTTATTGTCTGACCCACATCCCTACTATTGCAACTCTCCTAGATGCAACCCATCACATAGACACACATAACCACTACCTTGTTGGACTCTTGCCAACTCTAACCAAGGAAAATGCATTCCTCCTCAAAGTTGTAGCCAACTTTAATACCACGCTAATGGCCCCACACGAGTGGCTCTCTCTCTAATGTTGAGTTCATAGTCCACAAATTCACTCACTCGGCCAAAAGAAGCAATTAATGGTTGCAAGTGAACTCCCTCCCTAAAAACCTAGGTGTTGTTGCAAGTGGCAATAACACACAGAAAATAGCCCACACATGGCCTAGCTAGTTCTTGTAAGCAAGCAACACACCAAGAAATAAAACCCAAAACCACATATATACTAACACATTAAATTGAGCATTATTCACAACACAATGTGATGGTTAAATCATAGCATTGTTATCCTTGTCACCAAGGTTCAAACCCTTGTTGGGCCAACAAGCTTACTGGCCTTGCACCCTCACAAGGCCCCTGTTGGGCCAATGAGCTCGTGGGCTTAAAACCTATGCTAGGCCAATAACCTCACAAATTTGAACCACAAACATTAATGCAACGTTCATGCTAGGCATTCATGCCAAGGGATGAGGTCCCCCATCTTGGTGGCCTCACTAGTTCATAACTTCAATAAAAAAAAACATTTACCAATAAAAATAAAAACACATTAATTGAGCAGCTCTTTAAATTAAACCTTCCTTCATTACATTAATTGAAAATACTCCTCATTTACATACATTTACTTTGGATTACAAAACTTAAGCAAAGATTATCCTTCCCATTTTTCTACTTATAATGGTCCCCTATTTTCCCTAAGTCTATAGACCTGCACATGAAGACAAATATCCTTGGGAAGATGGCCCAGCTCTTACCTCCCTTCACATTTAATTTTTCCTAGTTCTCCCTAAATCCCTTCCTATGTTATTTCCTCCTTAAATCCTCATTTTCTCTTATGTGTGGTTCCTTTTTCCCTCTCACATATGAGGATAAAACTCAAACCCTTGTAAAATGGCAGCTTCCACTTTTTGCCACACGTAGCCTCTATATCCCTTCTTCCTTCGCACGCAGCTCCTTGTTGCTCGTTTTTTCTTCTTCCTTCCCTTTTCTAACGCCTCTTTCATGTCTCGAAATTCCTCAAAATTGGGCACCTCTAATTTACCTACCTGTTTGAACGGGCCATTTTCTAAGTCCGACCTTCCTAAATCACCCGCTCATATCCTTCTTCACGTATTGTTGCTCATTAATGCGCATGGGGGGTTTGGTTGAATGATTTTTTTCAACGCAAATGGTGGGTAACAGATTTGAATTTCAAAATCATGGCATAGGGAAATAAATGTTGTTCAATGGGTTATGATGCCCCTGCATCAACTTATCCTCTTTTCCTAATTTTACACAAATTGAAACTAGCCAACTCAAAATTAGATTAACATCAGTAAGGTGATGATTCGGAAAGTCTACTTCATTTCAATGAATACAAACTTTGTTTTCAAAAGCAATTTATTCACAAGACTCTTGGACTAATATAATGTACCTATATTTTTTCCATAGCAGATATGCAGTTTATTCTTCTTATACATTCATCAAAACAATATCTAAAAGGCATAAATGGATAGTACTTCTAGCTTTCTTATCCAGTTTAATTGAGTCTTCATTTGACATAGTAGAAGATTTTGTTGACGTAGACACCCCAACCCATTGATCTCTTTCCACTAAGAGGTCTACAACCTTCAACTTCCACAATTCAAAATTCTAACCATTGAATTTTTCAATATCAAATCTTGAGGTGCTAACCATGACTTCTATAGTACAAACCCCAAATTTTCACATCCAACAAATGGTCCCACTGCAACCAAAAATACAAGAAGAAACAGCATCCCCTTCTTCCTATCAGGCCTTAATCAATTAGCTCTGATACCAAATTATGAAAAACCAATTAATGATTGCATTAGAACATTAACATTTCCAACATAAAATCAAATTTAGAATTCACTATTAAAAATCACTTAGCAAAATATTTGAGAGATTGAAAGAAAACGCAAAAACATATCAGCATCCATAGTACATAAAGAACACAGCATTTAACTTGGGAAATTCTTTTGGGAACACCAAAAGAGAGCCAACAATGTATTAATTTGGGAAATCAGGTTATGAGATTTAGATCCTGTTTGCAATGTGCATTCAGTCACTCGGGTATAAATGAACTGATAATGTAATGGCATGCAATCCTTAAGTATCTAATATGATGCTATAATGTATTTGTTAGTCATCTATTCATTTGTTTATTGATATATAATTATAAATATCTTAGTCATCTATTCATTTGTTTATTGATATATAATTATAAATATCAAATAATATTCTCTTTATAGATATCTTATCTGTATGACTTTATTATTAATTGAAAAAGATTGACAAAAGAATGTAAATCGAGTTTTCAAGTTCAGATGCCTGTTTGCAGTGTGCATTTACTTAGGGGTATACATGAACCAATAATATATATATTAGTAAGTGATTTGCAATGTCTATGCAAACAATAGAGAATGCCACAGCCCGCATGCATTATAAACAAACAAAAGAAAAGGTTAAAATAATGAGAAGGGGATGGGATTAAGAATTAATTCCATGAGGCCTCCTCTCTAGATCTCTCATAAATCTTGAATTAGAACCTTTGCAGCATTAACAAGAATAAGAAAGAAGTACCAAAAGTGTGTTCCATCTCTAAAGAAAGACGTCATGTCGAAGTACCAGATGACCATTGTGGTTAGAGATTTTACCCGAGTCCATGCATATAAACCACCAATACACCAAACAACTCAAGCTCAGGGAAAAAACTGGGAAAAGACCCTCTATTCAAACTGAGTTCTTTGATCTGCAACTCAGGTGTTTATTTCTGTTTTTTAAGGCATCCAAGTCTCACATCCGGACTCAAAATATACATTATTTGACCCATGGTTGGTCACTCACCACTGTAAGCTTGGGAGTTTTATGACAGACTCAGAAAGTCACAAGAATGATTTACACACTTCTATCATTTATATTGCCAAGAATTGGCTGCAAGCATAGTTCCATTCAATGCAAGTGTCTGGATTTAATCCCCCAATCCAGATTTACAGGACATGGTATAACATGCAACAAAATGCCAAAGGATTAGAGAAGTGTGCAAAAGCACCACAAAAAGCTCAGAAAAAGTGCTCTGTAAACTCAAAAAACAGAAAACAGAACGTTTTGGGATACATACAAGCTAAACAGTACAGAATCTCCTGTCTATAGATGGGTGTGACAGATGAACATCAAAATACTATAGATCATTCAAGAATACAAAGGTTGGTCCAGTTATTTGTGACAATTCAAGGGGCATGCATTGTCAAAAGATTCAGGGCCTTGTGTACCCTGGTCTATGCTTAAGATTATAGATAAGGGAAATCGGTAAAAAGGTTCTGCAGAGTTTTTCACTTACCCAATTGTCCATGCAAATAAATGATGCAACAGAATATTTGTCATCCAAGGCATTATAAAATATTTAAATTGTCTACCAATTATGTCATATCTAAAAAATAATTTGATTTCAATCAAGAATAGGTTTATGATACTATACATTTTCCTCCAGACTCCAGCTTAAACTTGAAACCAGATCCTTCCACTGGCTACATCCAACTAATAATCCTTTCTCCCAAGTCAAGCTAAAGCCTAAGGCCAAAGCTGAGCAATATATACATGCAGACAAGATAATATTAAGGCCAAATTGATGTGGTAAAAATAATTTTGTGGCATGGAGATCATACAATAAAGTGGCTTATTTACAGTCTAATGGAACACATGGCAGCAAAGGGAAAGCTTAATGGGTTTATCAAAGGTGGCTTAGTCAACACCAGCCTCCATTCTCGTTTCTTTGGATTGTATACTTGAAGAATTAAAGATGTTCGCCTACGCCTTGGTTTTCTTACACCTCTTGAATCTGAAAGAGAAAAGCCCCATCTTGAGTTTCTGACACCTCCCGACTCTGAAAGAGAAAAGCCAGGAATGACATAGAGTTCCCCATACAATGCAATTAGCCCACAAGCTGGTTCTGCAATAACTTTCTGCGGCAGGCAAGATTCCTTTTTCCATCTATTTGAAGCAATGTCATACCTGGATGATGAAATAGCACATACAAGGAAAGTTCGATTATAATCTATTTATAATGATAACTTCCCAGAAAAAAGCAAAAGCAATCAAAATTATAATAATTCAATTCAGTATACCTCTGAAGGAAAAGGAAAATTGAAGAGAAAGACAATCTAACAACTCTCTTCATGTAGGACATTTAGAGATCGATATAGCAAGGTTCTTGACAAGAGAAGCATAGAATTTACTTTGGGTTCCTCTACAGGGATCATCATAGGACCATAGAGGACAAAATTGCAACATTGACTCATTTGGGTCATGGATTTGAAATTTAGATCAAAATATTTTGGATACCATCCATCTAGAGAATGGTACTGATTCATAATAAGTATAACATTGATCATCGATCTCCCATATGTGGTGATATTGACCCACTTTCCTCCACAATTTATGTTTTATGAAAGATGTTGAAATTTCCCTCACAGGCCCTCAGATTAAAATAGCTTTCATTACACAGCTACCACATTCTTAAGTTCTCCAGGCTTAGGAGGCAGCAGATCGAAATTGTACACCATGCATGCATCAGGTATTGTATTATGTAAACTTAGATTAAATGTGGAACACCTTCCTAAGTCAGGTTGTGAAAAGGATAAGCATAACGCTACTAAGTGCATTACGCAGAATTTCTATCAAACTTCTGCTAACAGAATTTTACAGCTCATATTACTAGGCATTACAGGAATAATATATTAAGTATAAACTTGTTTCTAATCTGGAAAACATGTCATAACTTGAGAAATTGTACTAACATAGTTTAGAGCACCCCTGTAGGAGTTAAGGACAACACTGAGAGGGGGGGTGAATCAGTGTTGTGAATTTTTGAATCTTTTTACAAACTTTAACTTGGAGAGCACAAGGAGAGAAAGTTATCATTGAATTGTCAAACACATATGCACATAACTTTGTCAAACACATAAACAAAACTCATGAGTAAAACATACAACCACAGAGAGAAGATAAATATGAGTCAAGACACAAGAATTGCACGAGTGGAAAACCCTCCAGGGGTAGAAAAACCACTCCAGAACTGCCTCACTGGCTTAAATGAAAAATCTTCTTACAAATGTCTCACTGACGTACATAGAGGTTTCACTGACCACAAGCCTTACTGGCATACTGTGCCTCACTGGCAAACCAAATCACCAACAAATGTAATAAGCAAATCAGAGGGATACTCTGTTTCCATTCAATACAAAACATATGTCTGTCAAATACCCATTCTATTCAATCTGACATCTGGATACACTCAACAATCCTTTATTCTGATCCAACCAACACCTCACTTATTTTTTATGTTTCATCTCTATCTATTTATAAGGTTGCATCAATGCACCTGAAAGATTATTGTAAATAAAAAGACTTTTGATGTTCCTCTTCTCTTCAAAAGCTTCTTTTTTATTTTTATTCAATTTCACCTTCTAACCCTTGACATCTGCATAAACAATTTATCTATACAAAAATCTTCAATAATATTAATCAGTGCCTTGTAAAATAAAAAACTCTTCTTGTATCCTCTTTTTATCCTGCAACAAATTACATTTCTGCAAAATAAAATCATTTTCTTTTCAATTTTCATCTTGAATCTTCTTTTTGTATTCTCCAATCTGCAAAGAAAATAAATCTTCATATTCCACATCTCAAAACAAATCATCTGTAAAAAAAATCTCCTTAAAAACTTCCAAGCTTTTACATTCAAAACCCTTGAGCTTCTTCTTCTTCTCAATCTGCAAGAGTATCTTCAATCTCTCTTTGGATTAAAACAATATTTTCAATCTGCAAAAATATCATCTTCAAAACTAAAAATCTGCATCCAATGCCCTACTCACAAAATAATTGATAAAAACATTTTGTTCCTTCAAAAAAATTCATCTCTTGATATTCCTGTAAGAATAAAAAAATGTCTTCAAAAACTCCTCAAATTCTTTGATATTCTTTTCCAAAAATAAAAACTTCAAATCAATCTTCAAAAATTTCTATCAACCTGCCTTTTCATCTTCCTCTGCATCTTCTAAAAAAAATCTTTTTCAAAAGCAAACCATCTGTCCTTAAAAAAACTTTCCTTTAAACTCTGAGATATGAAGAGCTATTTGAGTTTCTTAAAAAGAAACAAATCTTCAAAGAATACTTCTTAAACATTTCACTCTCACACCGAAGTTAAAATAGATTTAAAAAATCCTAAAAACATTCCTTAAAAGTTGCATTTAAAAAACATCTCAAGACACAAAAAAGTCTAAAAATAGTCTTTGACATTTGAATGACCGTCAAAGAACAAACTCTCGATGGAAAGGCAAAATTTAAATGTTGTTCATAGATTATAAACTGCACGCTCTGCATACTTTTAAAATAGACCGTTGATATGATTTTGGCGCCCATATATGATTTGATTTTTGGTGTTTTTCAAAACATATCTCAACACATATGATTTGCTTTTTACCCCGCCATATCTCTTTTTTTTTTTAAAAAACTTTTTACTACCAATATTCCTAGGGCGTCGGGGGCCATGGAGCCAACGAAACATATGATATTAGCAGACTTCAACCGGTCACTCTTTAAGTAGAAACCGGCAAGCTTCGGTCATCAATAAAGTATAGCATTTTAAAATAAAGTTCATAAATAAATGATGGGCAGGTTAGGATAGTATAGGATTTATATTCTTCATGTAGAAAATAACAACCTTGATAACCATCATAGTTATAGTTATCATTAGGACTGCTTAGACATTTAACATTATGAATAATTCCTAGAAAATTCTTGTCATGTGATAGTCATCTCTTAACACAATGAATGGTAACCCTTGAACACAAAAACATAAACCTTGCCCTGTTTTGTCACTGAAAACATGAATATCATTGAAGCTTTGTTTCAGAGAATACCATATAACTGAATGCTCAAAATACCAACTGGCATCACCTGTCTCTGTCATATAACACTCTCCTGATACATGATAAACTCAACAAGTAAGATCCTGAAGATACCAACATGAAGACTACTCATCACTTGCAAACATAAGCATACCATCATGTGAATAAAGATTGCAAACATCAACCCATTTATTGCACTGTCTTGACAAGCATTCACACTGACCAAGCTCCTGAAAGGTGACCTAATATCAACCCAAGAACAACTGACAAGTGTCTTGAATAACAACTCATAAAAACTTTGAACTATGATATCCAAAACAACAACACATGTTATCAAGATAATGATAATGATCACTCCATGACCTGCAGTTCTGATGAGACCTTGTGGACTTACTTTCAACCAACCTTGCATCATGATCAACATATCAACTTCTAAGGCACAAAGAAGCCCAAACCTGTGAAGACCAATAGTATAAGTCCATTCTCTGCATCTACAAGACACACATGATGTGGTCATAACAAGACATTAAGGATTTCAAAGAAGAACCAAGCAATACATTGTCTCTGCATTAAATCACTGCCACTTGAAGACATCCTGAATTAAAAACTGCACCATCTTTGAGGATTTATCCATGAAGTATTTGCACAAGATCAAACACAAATCTATCAACCATTCTGCATCCCTAAAACATTCTTTGCAAGACCACTCATCAACCAACCTTTTTGACATCAATGACAACCAGTCACCATCAACCCCCTCTACACATGATATGTTCTAATTCAGGTTACAAGGCAGACACATGAAAGAAAGTTGAAACTACTAATATCCTACTCTTCTGCCACTCACAGATTCTAATTTATTGAGAAACAAATTGAAAAGAAAGAAAAGGAACATGTGGTTCTGCTGTGCCCTTAGTCTATTAGGTGTATTGGGTTATAGAGTGGCCACCTTGTGGCACACTTAAGTTCTTAACCTTTGACTTGGTCATTTGATAATTGTAGTAGTCGGCCTAGTTGGGATTATGGGTGTCACTCTAACCTAATTATGCTATAAATGGGAAGTAGTTGTCTACTATTTGGCATTATATCTATCAATTTTATTCTCATTGTAAGGTTGTGCGAGGTTTGCCCCCCAGAAGGGGCTCGTTATGATATTCAACATATTGTTATTTATTTCACTTATTTTGCATGAATCTGTTCTATTCTGCTCTTATTTGTGAAGTCTAATTGTAATTATGCCTGTGCTTTACACTTATTTGCAAAGTATTGTTGTTATTCTATTCATGCAAATTTAAATAATTTCATTACAAGTTATGCTCCACAGCATTTTAGAGATGGGGACAGCAGGGGACAGCAGCACGCATTTCTGGGACAGCAGTCCAAGGGGGTATTTTTTGGGGACAGCAGGGCATGGCAATACATGCACACACACACATGGTGCTACTATTTACCAGCTTAGGCTATACATGACATCAAAATTCAAGTTTAGACACTCATATAATGTATGTAATTCAATATTCAATGTAACATGTTCATTGATTCGAGTACAGCAGCAATAAACAAAAGAAATTTCCGATTTCATTGTTCAATGTTTTCATTACAACAATAGGCCCCAAGGATACAAACTTGTAAATGAAAGTGTCATGACAACATACATTTCTGACAATTGTATGCTCTCATTTGACATATGCATGATTTCACTTTTATGCAATCATGCTGTTGCTCATTCCACACTTATATGCTCTCATTTTATAATCATCTGCTCTCCTACAGTTGTATGCAGTCATAGAATTGCCCATTGATGAATAGGGTAACAACTGTATGTTACCACTCAACAGGGGTATTCCATAGTTGTATGTGATCCTTTTAACAATTGTAAAGTTTCTTTCCATAGTTGCAAAAAGCTGACTATAAATGATTTTTTTTTTTTTAAATTACTGACGTGTCCCCAATTTTTGGGGACGCATCCCTGATTTCTCTAGAGGACAGGGGACGGCCAAGGAACATTCCCTGCCGTCCCGGTGTCCCAGGGATGGCAATGGGGACAGGGTCCTAAGGCTGCAGGATGAGGACACGTCCCTGTGGAACATAGATTACAAGTGATATTACAGCTTCAAATTTGTGCAGAGATTTAATTGCATAAGGCATCATCAGAGGCAAGCAAAAACCAGCATTCTTGGTAAAACATTTTTTTTGCAAAAAAAAAAAAACACCTTTCCTTTCCTAGATCTACAACAGTTCAATTAGGAAATCATACAATCTACCAAATAATAGTCTTCTGTCTATAGCTGAAACCCTAGGGTTAAAATCGAAAATTCTTAACCCAAGGAGAGGCAAACCAGGGGTTAAAAATAAAAATAGAAGTTTGGGTTTGTGTTTTTGCACCCTTGTGCAAAATAGTAGTCATCGGATTCATCTCAACAAGGCAAACACAATGGTATAAGTCACCGGTAATGTAAGGCCCCAACCATTCAATGACCATAGTTGCACACCTTATGCTTGATGACTCTATCAATTCTAGATAATTGTGAAACTCTGCACACGACCTTTTTAATTTTTAATTTGTGGATTTCACTTTGATCATCTTGTAGTGGAAGATATAAAATATGTAGTTATTTAACTCGGTAAATGAGATTGATTAGTTTCTCTCTGCTTGATAAATTAATTTTACAAAAAAAAAAAAATTTAACCTTTTTTTGAACAAGAGTTAATTTGGAAACAAAGCACAAGGTAACAGTATATGTTAATTTTATTGTTTTCTAACCAATGAGAATTGTGTCTATGTGATCTATATCTTAAGAGTGAATTTTGTCTATGATTATGGTCATGATCTAATGAAGATCAACTTGATTGTCTATCGATGTTCAGGTTAGTGATGATTTGATGTATCATATGATGCTTTAAATGCTCTAGCTTTTCTCATAACTACATGGTTGTTGTTCGTCAATAAGTACTTATGCAATGATTTAATGAACATGACTAACCCTAAGTATTCACAATGCTAACCTTGATGCATAAAGGATCCCCAATGAGTGAATTTGGTTGTCATAGATGTGTAATGCTTACATAGATGTGGTTTCCTCACATACGCTTATTTGTTAAATTGGATAGTGTGATGAAATGTCAATTCTGACCCTAGCCTTTATAATATTATATTCATTCTTACATGGGAATTTGTTAATATTATTATAGTCAATATGTGGTGTTGGTGTAGGTTTTTTATTTTTCTTAGTTGGATATTATGTATTTTCCTACACCTTGCTTAGTTTTAGTGAGCAGGTCAAATAAAGATAGATGGCATCTTTTCATGAGTGTGACTCTTGCCTATTTTTGGGTGGTTGGAGTTACTTTTCTCATTGGTTAGTCTTGCCTCCCCTCTTTCCTATATATGTATTCACTCCTCTAACTTGTTATTCATTCATGCTATTGTGAGCACTCATAATGCTATTTTGCTTCTTGAGCATTTGAATTTCTCGTGGGAACTAACTCTATTCTACTATTTTGATTTCGTGTCATTGCTATAATAATTTTATTTGATCTAGTTATTGTACTAGGTTTGGGTATCTTCAGTTTATTTCTAAGTCTAACATGGTATCAAAGCTTGGTGTGCTAGTCTAGATCATTTGGTTTCCAGTTTTGAGAGATTCGAGGGGGTTAATCTTTTTACATGCAGATTTCCTCAAAACCTAGTATGCTCTTCTCTTGCATCTTCGGATGATCTAGAGAATCAGAAAAATTTGAAAGGATAAGCTAATGTCTTTGAGACCTACACGTGTGTTTTTGGATTCTGGGTGTTTGTAGCTTTTCGGCAATCTAGGTAGTGTTTTTTATTGTCTTGTTGTGTCTAAGAGGCTCAAGAAAGTCAAGTTTGGCTTTCATTTTGCCAAAATTGGAGTTTAGAAAGCCAATTTGCAACTGAGTGTTTGAACGTGGCCTCTGGGGATCAGCTGTTTTTTGAGGCATTTTTGAGTCAAACAAACCCTATCATTGCATCTAGAAAGTGTCAAACCCCCTATTTTCATATAAAGTTTGTCAAAATCAAAGATTGGAAAGTTAAAGCTCATTTTGGGTTTTTGCATGTTTTTGTCTAATTAAGTTTTATAGGTGGTGTGAATTTCAAGGCATCCTGACCAAAATCCGACTACACCATTGGACTCAACAACACAAAAGCCCTAAAATTGACTATAAACTTGTTGGTATTTGGGTTCGGTGTCCAAAGACTTCATTTTTTCATTCGGCACTATTCACAGGGCTTACGGTCATACCAATTGTACTAGTCGTAACACTTGTACCAATCACTAACAATACAGAGAATATTCCATATACAATATCATTATACCTACTGACATTAGCAATCGTACCTACAGAACATCTTTGACCAGGAGTCTTTGACTATACTTGATGACATCATTCGTACATACTGCTAACTAGGCTCCAATTAGGTTGCAAACTAGGATGTACAGACTACTAATGTCATCTGTACAGAATCCATACAATTGTTGACGTCATCATCCTCTTTGGCTTGTGGGAGGACCCCTCTACATTGGCGGTTTTGGTTTTGCACCTCAACTTCAAAGGGCCATATCTTGCTTATCTGGAGGTCTTTTCAGGTGCAATTTTTTTGACTTCGAGTATTTTTTCACTAGCTACTTGTCTATACTGTTAGTTTTTAGTTTTGACTTCCGAAGTTTTCAAATAATCAGTTTTCACGGAATATTTGTTGTCCTATTGTGCTTTTGGGACCTTTAGAAGCTCATAACTTTCTCAAAACGACTCCTTTTTGAGCTCTACTTTTTTAAGTGGATATTTCTTCGAGCTCTACAATTCTATGTTTTTTATTTGGTTCCTCTCTGAAGCATAGTTTACTTTCAACATATTTGACCATTTTGGACCCTAAAAAGGTAAAATTTGCATTGTGAATCACACTAATTATAAAATGCCAAGCATTGTAATTGTTCAGGGGTCATTTTGCAACTAGTATTAGGGGTTGTCATGTGTTCTCTCATCTTTTCTGCATTCTCACACTTTTTTCTGCACTATGGAAAAATTGTCAATTTCTCTGCTTACACCATACAACTATTATGAATGGAAATCTAAAATGTTAATCTTGTTAAGAAGCAGATGATTATTCAGAATAACTATGGGTATAGAGACAGAGCCAACCATAGATGTAGAGAAAATCAAATGGTTTAACAAATGTGTTGAGGCCTATAGATTATTGTGTTTGTCTGTATCTCCTAACCTTCTATTTCACATTGAGTCCTTAGATTCTCCCAACTAGATTTGGACTAAGTTGGCTAGTTTGTTTGGGGTTCAGCATGTCATAAGAAATCAACAGTTGGAGAATGAACTCATTAGTTTGAGTCCTATCAGTTATGACACCATTGAAGACTTCACCAAGTTGAAATCATTGAGATTGCAATTAAAACAATGCAAAATTGAAAAAGAAGACATGCAATTGATCCTTAGAATTCTCTCCAAACTTGGTGTCAACTATTCAGTCTTTGTTTCTACCTTCTATGCCACAAAAAGTGTCATAGGAGCTCAGTTCACAATGCCATCTTTAAATGACTTTGCCACCACTCTCACCAGAGAGCAAGATATGCTCATCAAGATGGGTACTCTCAAATCCTTGATTGCTAACCAAGACACAAAAGAACAGAAAGGACCAGGCAATAAGGATAAGAAAAGGAAGGTGAAATGTACCTATTGCAAATGACCTGGTCATAATGAACATAAATGTTTGAAGAAACAAATTGATCACTTAACAGATATGCTAGAGAAGAACATTAGTGTTCCTGAGTCAGTAAAACAAAGTTCTTCACATCAAGGGTCTTATAAGGCAAAAGATAACAGCAAGGGAAGCGGAAAGGGCAAGGCCCTTGTAGCAGCTGCATCTTCACCATCCACTTGGGTTCTTGATTCGAGTGTTTCGCACCACAGGGCTTCATTTCAAGATGATTTCACATTTGTGGAGCCTTGTACTATGCCAACTATTTTGATGTGTGATGACACTCCTATTGAGGTGTGTGGGAGAGGATCTATTGATGTGGGGGACATAACATTTCACAATGTTCTTTGTGTGCCCTCACTATCAACTAACTCCTATAAGTTTACCTGATCACTAACACTATTTCAGGCAAGCAAATTGAGTTCATTCCCCATTCAACAATTATCAGTGAGGTGCACAGTGGTTCTATAGTTGCAGTGTGGAGAGAAGATCATTAATCTCAACTTTATCTCTTTTCTCACTTTGTTCCTAATCCTCCTTCAATTGTTCTACTTGCTCATTTCGATGAAGTTATGGCATGAGTGATTTAGCCATCTTAACTACCGCTACTTGCAACAACTCAACCAACAGTTGCCATTTGTTCGCTTTTCTAACAGTGTTAGCCAGGACTACATCCTTGGTAAACATCTGGAAGAGAAGTTGGGCAAAGACAAGGCATAAAGAGTTTCACAAATTCTAGAGTTAGTTCACACTGATTTGGCTAGGCCATTTCCACATCCTTCCTTCAACAAGGCTGGATATGATTTGACATTCATTAATGACTTCTCCCATCATGCTTTGGTGTACTTTCTCCAACAAAAGCCTCAAGTTTTTGAGTTATTTTAAGACTTCAAATCTTTTGCAGAGAAACAGTCAAGGAAATCTATTAGGGTTTTGCGCACAAACAACGGTGGTATTCAACCATCGTTTTGAGTAGTTTTGCACCACAGAGGGGATTGATTTACAATACATTGTTCCTTACAATCCCTAGCAAAACAATGTGGCAGAATGCAAGAATAGGTCTTTGAAGGAAATTGCAAACTGCATGATACACTCCAGATCTCTTGCACCTTGATATTAGGCGGAAGCCATTAACTGTGCTTGTTATATCCTCAAATGTGTTCCTCATTAAGCCTTGAAGGGATTCACTCATTTTGAAGCTTGCAACAGTCGGAAACCAACTGTTAAGCACTTCAAAGTTTTTGGTCCTCCTACATGGGCCCACATTCCTGCAGAGACACATAAGGCCATGGATCTGCAGAGCACGCCTTGCATATTTGTGAGTTATTCAAATGGTGTTAAGGGTTATCAACTACTCCACCCTACTACACAATCTATTTATTGAGAGGAGTGTTCGCTTTGAGGAGGGCTCTTTGAGTTCCACTCTTGATACTTCTTCTACATTCAAATTGGAGTCACTTGGGCCAGATGACAGTTCTTTAGAGGATTCGGATCCACCTGGGCAGATTCCTAATGATGAGGACTCTTCTTCCTCAACTTCGGATGTTGAGAGTGATGATGAGGATTCACCTCCTCCCTCTCCTAGTCATCATTCAGAGGTTGAGGATTCTCCAACTTTGGGTCCACTTTGGGCACGAAAAACACTACAAGCTCCAAGAGATTGGGTAGGGGATCCATCAAACACCAAGCGAACATGTTCACAATTTCAAGGACTTCCACATGTTTACATTGCTTCTACCTCCAATTCACAGTCGTTTTGGGAGGCATCTAGCATTCCTAAGCAAGACACTACCATGCAGGAGTACAATTCCTTGTTTAGGAACCACACTTGGGATCTTGTCCCCCCATCTTAAGGGAAGGAAACTTGTTCGATGCAAGTGGATCTATCAAACAAAATCCAGAACAAATGGGTCAATGAATAAGTACAAGGCACGATTGGTTGCAAAGGATTTTTCCTAGGTTTCTGATGTTGATTAATCTGATACCTTTGCACCCGTTGCAATAAAGAACTTCATTCAACTCACATTTGCTATCACTGCAGCACATCGCTAGGAAGTTCACCAAATGGACGTGAAGAGTGCATTTCTTCATGAAGACCTTGAGGAGGAGATATACATGGAGCAACCACAAGGTTTTCTATACGACTCTTCCTTGGTTTGTAGACTTATTTAATCTATATATGGCCTAAAGCAGGCCCCTCGAGTTTGGTATGCCAAAATGGATTCCCTCCTCACAATTGGGTTTTCTCGTTGTCATTTGGATCCAAATGTCTACATTCTATAGTAGGATGATTCTCTCCTCTTTCTAGTTCTCTATATTGACAACCCACTAATCACAGGGAGTTCTTCATCCATTGCAACAATAAAAACTACCTTTCATGACAAGCTTTTGATGATTGACTTGGGCTTGTTGCATTATTTTGTTGGGATTGAGATATTTGTCTACTTCTAGGATCACCATTGCACAGTCCAAGTACGCTCTTGATTTGCTGTCACGGTTTCACATGGTTGACTACAAACCTGCTCTAATTCCCTTTCTTTCTGGAGTCAAAGTTGAGGCCCAATGCTTTGTTGGAAATAAGCCACCCCCGAACCGACAATGGACTAGCCACAAAGGGGCCAGTAGCTCAATTGGTAGAGCACTCCAGCAGCAAATGGAAGGTCCTAGGTTTGAGTCCTAGATGGTCCATATGAGCAGCAACTCAACAATTGGTATTAGAGCTAGGCTAGGAGCCCCAAGCACCTATAGTGTGGCTTAAGGGGGGGTGTTGGAAATAAGCCACCCCTGGACCGACAATGGACTGGCCACAAAGGGGCTAGTAGCTTAGTTGGTAGAGCACTCCAACAGCAAATGCAAGGTCCTAGGTTCGAGTCCTAGTTGGTCCATATGAGCAGCAACTCAACATGCTCTTCGCTTTTGGTTGATGGTATCTTGTATTGACAACTTGTTGGGAGCCTCATTTATTTGACTCATATGAGGCCCGATATTTCATATGCTGTGGGCATGGTCTCTCAATTTATGCAGGAGCCCCATGAGTTGCACTAGAAGGTAGCCAAGTGGATTCTCCATTACATTCAAGATACTCAGTTTTGGGATTCAAGATCACAAATCCACTTCAGGTTACAACTTCTCACTTGGTTCAAGTCTTATTTGTTGGTCGAGCAACAATCAATCTACTATTGCTCTATCTTCCTTAGTTTCCACTAAGGCCAAGTATCGAGGGGCTGCTAATGTCGCCACTGAGACCATTTGGCTTCAACATATTCTCACTAAATTTGGTATCCAATTCAGATGGTCGTCAACCATATTTTGTGACAACCAAGGTGCCATACACAGTTCACAAAACATGGTTCATCATTAACAGACCAAACACATAGAGGGTCACATGCATTACATTCAAGAGCCTATCATGTACAAGGCATTGATCTCCAATACTACTCGACTTCCAAGCAGATTGCCGACATTTTCACTAAATCCTTCACAGAAAGCAAGTTTCTTCATTTACGAGCTTTGTTGGGGGTGCAGGAGGCTACTTCAAGGGGGCTTCTTAGTCCTTTCTTTCTCTCTCTACTTTGGGGGGGTCGTCTCTCTCTATTTGGATGGGGGCTTCTATCTCTCTTCTTTGGGGGGCGAGACAGGACTTATTTGTACATGGGTACCTCATCAGGGTTTATTTTTCGAGATCCATCTTTTCACCCACCTAAGATAAGCTTAAGGGGGGGTGTTAGTGTAGGTTTTTTATTTTCCTTAATTGGATTTTATGTATTTTCCTACACATTTAGTTTAGCTTGTTTAGTTGTAGTGAATGGGTAATAAGGATAGATGGCATATTTTCATGAGTGTAACTCCCGCCTATTTTTGGGTTGTTGGAGTTATTTTTTTCATTGGTTGGTCTTGCCTCCCATCTTTCCTATATATGTATCCACTCCTCTAGCTTGTTATTCATTCATGCTATTGTGAGATCTCGTAATGCTATTTTGCCTCTTGAGCATTTGCATTTCTCTTGTGGGAACTAACTCTATTCTACTAATTGATTTTGTGTCATTGCTAGAATAGTTTTATTTGATCTAGTTTCTTGCACTAAGTTTTGGGTAGTGTTGATGATGTTTTTGTGACAACAACAATAGAATAAAACACCAAGTGCTCTATCCTCTCTTGAACAAAACCTCTCAAATGTTGAACTATGTGATCAAACAAGAGCGCTCCGAGGTTCCTTATACGTGATTTGCAACGGATAGACTCAGTGATTTGATGTGATCTTGTTGGTAATCACAAAGGGACTTACGCTAAATTCCTCCTTCATGAACATGGATGAAATTCCTAACTCCTTGGATGTAAATGAATGTAACTTCTTCAATCAAACTTAAAAGAAAATGCAAAAGAAAGAGGGTTAAGAGATATCTATTCTAAGGTCAATGAGATATTGAATCATGCTCAAATAGACAAATTCCTTCAAAACCTAGCTTCGCTTTACCATGAGAACCAATAATTACACGAAGCTGGTGTAATCTTCTAAGGTAATCCAACGATTTTCATATTGTAAACATTCATCCAAATAACCACAGCTGGCGCAATTTGAACATGTATTCACAATCGAACTAAAGCAAATGAAGTTTCAAGCTAACTTTGCATAGTGACTTGCCATCGACAACTCACAAAAAGTATGAACCAAGAAGGAATTCATCAAATATCCTCACATATACTCATCATATCAATGAACTTTCCAATCTATATTATATTCTACTTGGAAACATTTCTCAATCATCAGTGAGATTTTGAAACCATGCGAACATTCCATAATCACACAAAATCACCATGAAAAATCAACAATGAGCTTGTATTGATCCAGGAAGTATTTTTACAACAATTTCACAATCTCTTCAATGACTTCGAAGAGCTTCCTCTACTCTACTTGCTATCCTACTCTCCTACAACTACTCTAATATCTATATATTACAAATGAGGTGAATGAGCCTTTTTATAGTCCTCAAAGTACAATGAAGGGCCAAGATCGATTGAGCAACCGATGGCCGAGATTTTGCCACTTCAGCAATTAGTTACAACCTGCTATTTTTAGCAAAAAGTAAAAGTTGACAACTTGTGTACATAAAAACTCATAGACAATGAAGGCACATTTTCCAAGATGATAAGCATGTTATGTTAGAATCTCTGGGAATCTTCTAGATAAGGCGCCCTCTTTCTCTTGCAGGTACGTGGCAAGATGGGATTGGCTTGAAGACGTGTATGTGCCACCTCAGCATTTTCGAGCAAACTGGCTTGATTTTCAACACGTTCACACTAGGAATATTTTCCCAAATTGTATCATCCTTCATGGAATAGTCTTCGAACTTGGATTTTCACCTCTGGAACTTAGCTTTTCTCGAATTTGGGAATTTTGGATTTCTTAATGTTGTCTTTCATGCCTTAGTGTAATTTATGGATTTCTTGACGTACATGCTCATTCTCATTTTGTGAAATTCGTGTTCTTGTGCAGGATTCTGGCTCTAGACTCTTGAAGTAGAGGATATCTTGTGCGTGAACCCCTAGAATAGATTTCATGATGGATATTTTGTCCTTCTGGCGCATGAAATGGAGAACTCCGAAACTTGAACATGAAAATGAATCCTTGGAAATGAACCTCTGGATGGATGTTCCTCTTGTTATGCTGGATTCTTGGACATGAAGGTGGATTGATGTTCATCTCCGGTGATGAAACCTTGATGCAATGAAGTGCATATCTTCCGCCTTGGCGATGAAGTCTTTCTTTGTGGATGAACTTGATAACATCTCCTTCATGTAGAATCTCCTTCAATGAAGTCTTCTCCCTTGAATGCTTTGGATCCTCCTTGAAGTGACCTCTTGGCAAGTGCCTATCTCGCCTCCGGATTCTTTGATATCTGCAAAATAGAATATCACAAGTCATAGTACTTGATCATGAGAACATCATATCAAATTCCTTTACCTTTATGCATGTGAAGAAATTGAAGAACAATTCATTGTATTTCATAATATTCCTACTTCATCTCGTGAATTAAAACTTTTCAACTTAAACTAGATGGAGAGAAGATAAACTCGTCTTGAAATCTGCTCTTATCTGCACTTTACTTGTGGACATTTCTGCTTTTGGATTTGAATGACAGATCTGCTCTCATTTGCTAATGGCAGATTCACTTTTTCTAATGATGAAGCCACTGCTCTAGGGAATGATTCAATATGCTATGTGGAAAATCTGCCTTTCTCTTACAAAGAAGTCTGCTCCTAATTCGCTGCTTCTGCTCCTCATATCTGCATTTTTTGTTTTGAATTGATGTGAAGAAATGAGGATCAACAACCTCCTTATATAATGTTCCCACCTTCACCTCATTGTGGGTCGGCCTGCTTATTGAAATGATTTTTCTTTGTTTAAAATTAAATTTTTTTCCTCCTAGGCCGACTTGCACTTGACTTGAGCGAATTTTTTGTTTGCAAGAGGTAAGAATTATGGGCGGATTCTCCTTATGCAAAGGAAATCTGCGCCTTTCTAGAGCGCATTCTCCTTGTGTTGAAGAAGTTTCCATCATGCCTTTGAGATTTTGTTTTCACTTTCAAATTTCTTCTTTCCTTAGCGAATTTTCAATGTTTTTAAATGGATTTTGCACTAGATCTTCATGAAATTGAAGTTGTTTTCCAAAAATTGTTGATAATGCTCCCTTGATTTGAACAGATTTTATACTTGTAGGAGGAATTTCCTTTCTATGCGCATTCTCCTCACTAGCATGGAATATGCGCTCCACCTTAGGCATTGTCATTTTAAAACTTCCACTTCTACTTTGGCGAATTTCCAAGATTTTTCATGATTTTTCCCTTAGACCTTCATGAAATTGAAGTCACTTCAAAAGTTGTTGATAGGAGATGGCGCACTTTCTTCATGTGGAGGGATTTTTCCTTGAGTGTGGGCGCATAATCCTCGTGTGCAAGGATTTTCCGACTTTCTCCGTGATATCATTTTTTACTAAGGACTTGTCAAATGGTTTTTCCTCATATCTCTTCATGATTTCTCCTTCGAGCGCACTTCCACATGTCTTGGAAGAATATTTTCTTAGGGCGCAAATTCTCTCTCTGTGGATTTTCCTTAATCTTAGAGCACATATTTCCCAAGTGCAAGGAATTTCCATCATTTGGAGCGCAAATTCCTCATAGACAAGGAATTTCCATTCACTTTCAACTCTTACTTGGGCAAATTTCTCAAGGTTTTCACATGGATTTTCATGAATTCAACTAAGGAGAATAACATTTCCCTTGTTTTGATCTCAAAATCACCAAACCAATGTGCGCGCATATTGCATGATCAGAAGGACTTTCACTAGGGCGGATTCTCCCCATAGACAAGGATTTTGCGCTCTTCCCAATCATGATTTTTTCTTAGTGTTGTGATGACCTCTGCAAGGGAGTTTCTAATGATTTTCAAAGATCAAATTTCATTATTTTGCAATGTTCATGCTTAGATGGATCTACTCCCAGGGTGCATATTCCATAAGGTCAAGGAATTTCCACTATTTAATTGGATTCTTCATTTTAACCTCCAAACTTGACAAATACTTTGACAAATTGTTTACAAGTTTCCAATGCATCTTCCGTGGGTTTGAAGTGTGTACACATTTGGTGTGTTCATTTGTTTTTATGTGAATCCTAATATGTATGTGAGCATCCATTTCCATGCTTGCTTGCCTATTTTTAACCCATTCCTAGTTGGTTCTTTTAGCTCAGGGGATGTCTAGAATCTTATGTAGCTTAATGATGCCATATCAGTTGGGTGGAGAGGACTCTCCCCATTGGCATTGTTCTCAAACTTCGGTGGTTGCAGAGTGCCCATGCAATGGAAATCTATTTCAACTACTTTTGTTAAAGGGAAACTTTTTATAATTTAATTGAAGGAAAAGTTTGGTGTCACGTGTCAATTTTCAGCTATGGAATCTTGTATGAAATTGGAGCTTTCATTCCAACAAAAATATTTCAATATCTATGGGGTATAAATCTGCCTATTGGGTATATTCAAGTTTATTGCTCAAGTTTGGTTTGTTAATTATGAGATTGTGTATGCCTAGAAAGTGAAAGATGGTCAAGAGGAGACAAAACATATGGATTCCATTCATAGATTTAAATACATATAAATATTTAATAAATATATATATATATATATATATATATATCATAAAGGAGTTGTGTTCATTTATAATTTAGAAAATAAATGTTTATACATGTGCATATACTTAAATGTAATTGGAATTAGAATATATATATATATATATATATAGAGAGAGAGAGAGAGAGAGTATATGTATAAAAACAAACCTATGATGCAACTTTGTACAAACATAAAAGAGTTGAGTTCATTTATAATTTAGAAAATAATTGTTTATACATGTGCATATACTTAAATGTAATTGGAATTAGAATTATTATATATATATATAGAGAGAGAGAGAGAGTATTTGTATAAAAGCAAACCTATGATGCAACTTTGTACAAACATAAAAGCATTGTGTTCGTTTATAATTTAGAAAATAATTGTGTATACACGTGCATATACTTAAATGTAATTGGAATTAGAATTATTCAAAAAAGAAGAGTATATATATCAAGGTTGCACGGAGACGCGTCTCCTACCCCCTGGGACGCGTCTCGAAGACTGGTACACGTCTCCCGTCTCGGAGACTTGATTGGGTACGTCTCCCTTCGCAGGAGACTTCTAGTCGCCGCTCTGACTCGTCTCCAGGTACCTTGCGTCAAAAAAAAGGCATCTCCACTTTTTTTCTTTTTCTACTTTTCATTTTTTCCGTTGTTTTCGCACAAGCTCAGTGGATTTTTACTCCTACGGACTTCAAAACTCAATACTGGTGGCTACAATAATATGTATACATTAAGCTATATTAAATTGTTACAAGTAAGCTATAAGCCTATAAGTAATATATATACAATAAGCTTATTAAATTGTTACAAGTAAGCTATAAACTTAAACTTGACCAGTTCTCTTGTTTTGAAAGTTCAATGTCATGATATTTTCAGTTTTAATGTTAGTATATTAATATTTTAATAAAATTATTAAATTATTTTTTTTTTTAAAAAGGTGTCTCCAAGTACCCCCATCTCCTATTTTTCAAAAAACAAACGTACCGGTACCAGTCTCCCGTACCAGTACCAATACCAGTCTCCATGCAACCTTGATATATAATAAGGCAAGTTGCTACCTAGGGGGTAGCTCCCATTGTATTAAATCCGAGAAACAAAAATCCTCATAGATGTTACATCAGTTCAACAAGACTGGAGGAAGAGAAGGCCCCTCTTGATCTCCTCCATCCATTCCCATTGCTCCCTAGTGAGGAGGTCAGGGTGGTCAACTGCAAAGCGCTAGAAAGACTCAAGCTTGCAGAGGACTAGTCCCTCTGTATACAATTTGAAGCATTTATGTGGAAGCTTGTTCTCCTTCAACGTCATCTTGTCAAAGCTGCCGCCCCAAGCACGGTGAGAGTGTTTTCTATCATAGTTCGAGATGGTCGCCTGGCCGTCCTTGACCCATTCCTCCTTTAGAAAATAGAATGATAGTCCACGGCCGCCATTGAAATACATCTTTCCCGTATTAATACCTGTGGCAATCCCTGCCATCTATCTTTTAGATTTGATACCACGATGTCCTCCGGCTGATCGCACCTATGGTTAGACAAGTGATCCGCAACCGAGTTTGATTTCCTATAGACATGCTTGATCGAATAGAATAAAAACTGGTCCAGAAGGTCAATGATGGTGTCCAGTTTTTTGCACAGCTTCCAATTCATTAGGTACTTGGCTTGTACTGCCTTGATGCAAATCTATGAGTCTCCTTCAATGTCAATTCCATCAACGTCCTTTTCCTTGCAAAGCTTCAGACCCAATATCAAGGCTTCGAGTTCTACTTCGTTGTTAGTGCATTTCTCAAGCCATTTAGACACTGCCCATATGAGGACTCCCACACTATTGCTAATGATTGCACTGCTTCCGCAGCTCCGGGATTGCTTCAGGAGGCCCCGTCGAAATTTAGTTCGACTCTGTCACCCAGTGGAATATATATATATTCTGGAAATTTGCTTATGCATATGCATAAAGTTAAATCAATTGTAATATATTGTTTAATAAATCCATTTTGTGCATATCTTGTAATCATGGCATTTCTTGAGAACACATTTCTTTGAGAAATTTTGTCAGACAATTCATGTGCCTTGTCTATACTTCTACATTTTGCAAACATTGCTCTTAGATATTTTGTCAAACAATTCACATGCCTTATCTATGCTTCCACATTTTGCATGCATTTTTGAGGCATTTTGTCAAACAGTTTACATGGCTTGTCTATGGCTCTACATCTTGCATACATGTTTACCAAGACAGTTGTAACTACAACATCCAATGATATTCCTTTATCCTTTGTGCTTTGTTGGATGCCCATACCATATTTAGAACCTTCCATTTTAGCACAGATCGGAAAGATGCTAGCAAAGGACATGGAGTCCAGTTTTACAACTACCATTGCATCCACTTGAAGGTTTCTATAACCTTTTCAAAAAAACACATAAGAACTAATTAAAAAAAAATTAAAACAAAAAACAAAGGAAGAGGGGTGTAGCCTCCTCTATGACAGGTGTGGCCCTTGTATGGGGCATAACCCTTTTCAGAGAGGGTAAAAAAAGAATAAAAATAATTTAAAACCAAAAAATATGGAACAGGGGCATAGGCTCCTCTATGAGAAGCATGGCCCCTTCATGAGGCACGACCCTTTCACAAAAGACACGGCCCCTTGTATTATAAATAAGCAGACTTAAAATTAATCTATATGTTATTTCATGGGATATAATATAGCACATAAACATATGTTCGATTCAAGTATAATATACATATAATATTGCAACAAAATAAAATACGCTAACAAAATAATGTACAATTGAACTTAGATCATTTTAAGTTGGTAATTGATAGTTTGAAATGCTATATTTAGAAAATTAAACAGGAATGTTCAAGGGTCGGGAGAGAAGTCAATCTTAACATAAGAGTGTGCTACTTTTTGCTATGTGATTGTATTAAGACATTCTATTACAATGGACCTAAAATATTATTCAATGTGGTTATTGTTGATGATGTTTTTGTGACACGACAACAATAGAATAAAATACTGAGTATCCTATCCTCTCTTGAATAAAGCTTCTCAGACGCTGAACTATGTGATCGAATGAGACTGCTCCAAGGTTCCTTTTATGTCAGGTCTTGACGTGCACAGGGATAGACTCAGTGGAATGATGTGATTTGCTGGTAATCACGAGGGGGACTTACGTGGGATTACTCCTTCATGGACATGGAATTCACTCCTAGGACTTGGATTGGTGAGTGAATGAAACTCCTTCGCAAATGGACAACCTGGAACCTACTGCTTCCTCCAACAGAGAGACTGGGATTTCACTGTTTCTTCCATGGAAAGGCCTGGATTTCACTATCTCTTCCAAGGAAAACAAGGCGTAGGCTCTTAGTTCCACTTTCGGATAGGGAATGATTTCTCAGTGAGGTTCCTTACGGACTATTCCTAACGAAGATCTAAAGGAAAATGCAAAAGATGAGGTAAGGGTTCAGGAATCTAATCAATGGAAATGACCGTTGTTAAAGATGGAAACTGGAACCAGTCCTCTGCTTTGTCATGAGACAACAGCTAGGCAGGGATGGTGCAATCTTCTGGGGTAGAGGCAGAGATTTTCAGACTGTCCTGTCATGAACATGGAACTAATCATACAGAAACAGTCGAAGTTAAGCATGGATTACGTTCAGACTTACCATTCAAAGTGATTTGCAAGCCACAAATCACAAATGGTATGAACAAATCAACTTCAATCATCCAACAAGAACATGTCCATCACATCTATCTAACGAAAACATGAAAATACAAGAACGAACTTCAATATCTTTCAGATTTGCTCCAAGAAATCAATAAGACCATGCCAAAAATCCAAAGAAATATATGAAGACCATTCTTCAATGCATATATTATTGCTTCAGAAGTCTGTATTACAACAATCCAACTGATCCTTGGAGTTTCAGCTCAGAAATACAATGCAGAAATGAAAGCTAATTACTAGGGTGCTCTAGGAGCATCAGACTGATGGAAAAGAGAGAGAGAGAGAGGGAGAGAGACCTATAATGAGGCATCCTCAACCTATTTATAGGCTAGCTAGCAAACAAGGAGGTGAAAAAAGATCAAATTTCCTCAAAATCTGTGCAAACCCTAAAGAGATAGGGATGAATATGTCATAGGCTCCATGGGATGTTGCCACCTGTCCTGGATGCCAGACTGACCAAGCTGCTTGGTTGTTAGGTGAGACCAGTCAACTGTCTGTTTGTCCTACTCCTTGGTCGCAAATTCCATGGTGTCCTGGAATCCACTTGTCCTGGTCGCAAATTCCACTTGGAACAGAATTTTGCGACTAGGAATGATTTTCTTCCTAGGCGCATAATCCAGGGGATCAAGTAACTTTTGTTGTGGAATTCCTTCCAAGATGGAAATTAGGTCAATCCTGATGGAATTCTTGGAGTGATCCTTGGAATTTTGTCTTGGTGTTGTGTACTTTGGAATTGAAATTCCATCCTTGCTGTATTTTCCTTCGCACCAGCACGGATCCTTGCTCTTGGCGTGGATTCTCATTCTTCTCGATGGATGGTGAACTTGAAGTGCATCCTCCAGGTTGTCCAAGGATTGATCCTCTTGTCCGGAACCGGAATCCTTTGACATTGCCTTCCTTGTGCCAGTCATGTTGAGCGTTGGAAGAGAGGGGCGTGCTGATGAAATCAATGCCTTTGAATGGAGCAATGCCTTCATCTTCCCTTGGTATGCATGTGTAGTCTTCTAGTTATTGGAGCTCTTGGAACTTGAAATGGCCATCCTTCAACGCCTGAACTCTCCGCATTCATCCTGATTGTCCTGGATCATCCTTGTTCGTCCTCCCCATGGAACTTATCCTCATCTTGGATTCCTTCAAAACAAGGGGAACCTCGAGTAGTCATGCTGAACAAGATCCTTAAATGTAATGCAAACAAAAGATATAACAGGAACTAAACTTGCATAATTGATCAAATTGACTTATGAACTCCTGAACAAAATAGAGGATTTTCATCACCTTCTAGTATCCTTCATACTTGGACTAACTTTTCTTTTCATTCCAGGATTACCAGGTATGCACAGGAGGAATTTCCAGGTCAGGGAGCAACTTCAAGTTGGTTCAGGAGTCCTTCCTGTCCAGGTCGCATTTTTCACTGTCAACAGGAATTTCCTGCTGCCCAGGTCGGGGATTCCTTGAGGTCGGGGATTTTTTAATGTCGGGGATTTCCTGATGTCCTAGATTTCTTCCAATGTCAGGGATTTCCTGATGTCCTGGATTTCTTCCAGTAAGGGATTCCTTCCAAATTCTTTTGTCCAGATTTTGCTAAGTTTTGGAGATCTTTTCCTTTGAGGAATTTCATGAAGGTTATTGTTTCATTTTGGACAGGAATCACCCGCGGAGGGAACTGGAATCCATCTGGCATATCTTCCTGCAAGTTCCGGAGTCCAATTGTTCAGTTGCATCCTCAAGCTGGGTCAGGAGAGTCATCCCGCGGTGCAGTGTCCCTTTAAGTTTTCAAGATTTCGATTAAGGACTTATCCCTTCTTTCAGTTTTGTTGCTTGAACAGGAATCCTCTTCACGAAAGGTGGTGAACTTTGGTCGTTTTACGGAGGTTTGATCGTTGATGAGGGATCGGGGACAAGGAGTTTTCCTCCATTTCTGCAAGGAATTTCAATCTTCATCGCGAAACCTTCCAGACCAACAGACGGTGAAATTTTCATGCAGGTACTCATGGACAAGTCTGGGAATGTCTGTTTGCCAATTTGCAAAGTTCAAACTGGAAACAGGAAGGTGGAACTGGAAGGCTGGAGCAAGGATTTCATCCTGTACGCCAGTTGTCTAAGGGCGCAAATTCCCACAGGTCAAGGAATTTGCGACCTGGATAAAAAACCTCTTAGAGCGCACATTCCCTGAGGAACAGGATTTTGTGCCTTGGACAAAAACTTCCAAGGGCGCACATTCCCTGAGGAACAGGATTTTGTGCCTTGGACAAAAAACTTCCAAGGGCGCACAATTCCACAAGAGGTGGATTTTGCGCTTTAGTCTTTGCATGTCTAGCCTTCAGGATTTTGGTTAAGGACTTATCCTTTTCCTTTAGTTTAATTTTGGCAAAGGGTGAATTTTAGTTTGTTTCATCAGAGGTTTGATCATTGACAAAAGATTCGGGGCACGGAGTTTTCGTTTCTTCCATCCCCAAGGAATCTCCCCCTTTCGCGGTAAAATTTGCAAAAGGTGAACTCTAGCTGTCTTACGGAGGTTCAATGGCGACACAAGATTTGGAATACGGAGTTTTCGTTTTCGTTTCTTCCATCCCTCTCAAGGAATCTCCCATTTTCATGGCGAAATACGGAGTTTTCGTTTCTTCCATCCCTCTCAAGGAATCTCCCATTTTCATGGCGAAATATGGAGTTTTCGTTTCTTCCATCCTCCTCAAGGAATCTCCCATTTTCATGGCGAAATACAGAGTTTTCATTTCTTCCATCCTCCTCAAGGAATCTCCCATTTTCATGGCGAAATACGGAGTTTTCGTTTCTTCCATCCTCCTCAAGGAATCTCCCATTTTTTATGATGAAATTTGCCAGCCAAACAAGATTCTTCATGTCGGTACCTACAAACTGGATCAGGAATGCACTAGAATCCTACTGTCCAGGAGTGCAAATTCTAGGAGGGTCAGGAATGTGCGACCTGGACAAATTTCCTCCAGAAGCGCAAATTCCAGGAGGTTATGGAATATGCGACCTGGACAGTTTTGTTCATAGAGCGCAAAATCTAGCTGTATCAGGAATCTGCGCTCAAGGACAAAGTTCTTCCAGGTTTCAGAGATTCTTCTTCTGTTTGGAATTCCTTCAAGGAAAAAGTCACAGTTTTCAAGGTGGATCTTGGAATGGAATGACACTTGAACTCCCTGTTTGCAAATTTCACTAAGTGAAGGAATTTTCCTGTCCGAAAATCATCCTTGCCCAGAGGTGCATTTTGGAGTGGGTCAAGGAATGTCCAGTTTAAGAATGTTCCTGTCAAGGAATATCCAGTTCAAGGATGTTCCTGTCAAGGAATATCCAATTCAGGGATGTTCCTGTCAAGGAATATCCAAGTATCAAGTTGGACTGGGTCCTGGGTTTTCCTGCCTTAAACTGTGGAATTTCTATTCGCTCCTAATGAAGCCTCTTGACATTTGAACAAGGATTTATACCTTGGAATGAGGAACTGCCTCGTTCGCCATGGAATCCCTGAAGTTATCTTTGGAATCTTCCATTACTTCAAGTCAAGGATAGATGAGTTTCAGCAAGGAATGACAAGCCCTCGATGCACTCTGGACTCTGGATTAAGAGCTCTGGAACAAAAATCATGGTGGGTTTTGGAGTAGGACCCTAGACAAGAACTTAGGACAAAGACCACCGCAATGGAATTGCGAACAAGGACCTCCAGATTCTGAAGTTTGAAACATGGATTGGAACTGTGGAACAAGAATCCGGATAGACCTTGGAACGGGATTCTGGATAGGAACTTTGGAATAGGATTCCTGGATAGGAACTTTGGAATAAGATTCCTTGTTCATCAAGGAGTTCTATGCTGATGACGAATGATTTGGACCCTTTTCCATGGAATGATGGACTCCTTCCATGGACTGGCCAGATTTAATCAAGGAATGATAGATAGGGCATTATTCATCCTCAGGAGAGTCGCCCTTTTCTTCACTACTTCAAGCACTCCTAATGTTCCCTGTGAGCTAACTGCTCGGACATTCTTTCCTAGCTTCATGGATTCGGGCAAGAAATTGCAAGATCAAAGCAAAAACGACAGCGAAAGCGAGCAAAAGAGGGGGGTCCCCATTTGCAATGGGGTGATGTGTGAAAACGCCACAACAGTTATAAACCTCATCAGTTATGTAATAATTAATTATGATATGAATTATTATATCAAATTAACAATAATAGAACCTATAATTAAAATGTATATTTTTAATGCTAATCTAATATTCTAAACATAAATTGGTAAATATAAATATAAGATACAGACAATATTATGTGTTATATATAGCAGAGACTTACGAGGTTATATTTATCTTACTCAGATACAATCAATTATAACTAATACTATAATATATTAGAGTATAATATACATGTTAGACAAGTAACCTAACTTTGAAGTATATATACCATTTAGAACAGAGTAAATAGTTTATTTCAAATGAGAATTAATATATATATATATATATATATATATATATATATATATATATATCCATTATATTGGCTACATTTAAATATAAAAATGTGGTAATATCATAAATATCTATCATGACAATATGGCGTACATCTCATTCAAATTTGGGGTTACTCTCGTATAACATAGACAAATTAAGTCAAGCAGATAAATGTTTAACCCTAACATAGTACGAGATGTACTTGAAACCTAACCCCTTATCGACCCTTCATCCTACTGCCTCCACATTCAAGACATGACACCTCGCATATCATGTCCTTATCACATCGTAACTTGAGTTAGTACCAAGTGACATCCACTTGTGTTGACATTTATTGCCATCTGCACCTTCTTTTAGAGGTTTGATCTGAGATTTGATCTTCAAAAAAAATTGTTAAGTCAACATTGTGTTGAGTTTTGTCCATGTTATTTTGAGCATTATATTTGGTATCAAAGCGTGGTTGCTCATTATTTTGGTCTTGCATGTTGCTCGTGTTATTAGGTTGTGTTCTAGAGTTGTCACTATTTCATCCTCGTCTTTTTTTTGCTTGTTATGTGAATGTAGCATCATCTAGCGCAATTGGTGAAGTCATCAACCTTGCGTTTCTATCTTTGGGCATGTCCTACTCATGACCTAGTATGCGTATTAGTTAGCTGCTAACCTTTTTGTTGCACATCGTCTCATGACTTTTGAGGGGCCCACTTCCCTCTAGTTATCATTGATAGGACATTAGATCACCCTATCCCTTATGTGGATTAAAGAGTGATCTTTAAACCTTCTTTTCTATTGGGGGCCTCACGTAAGGTGGTTTTGGTAGGATCTTCTCATGTTTGTGAAGGCATGTAAACTTTTCAATATAGGTTTCTTCGCTTTCCTTGTTATGATAGGAATTGAGTATCATCGAAACCATCCTAATGTGAGTGGTGAAACTTAATGTTGTGTATCTTGCCTGAATTCAATGAAATTTTGGATGTTTAAGACATTTTAAGCTATTGTCCTAATGTGCAGATGTGATCAATTTTTTTTATTATTCTTTTATAATTATGGATGGATAATGATCATGAGTCGATTTTGAAAACAATTACTAATAAGATAGAATTTTCAAGGCAATAATTTTGATAATTTGTATCGAATTGCAGTAACTGATATAAGTTGGTAATTGGGTATAAATTGATAATTAGGGTTCAAGTTACACTTCCTTGTATGCATTGCTACTAACCAAGTTGTGCCTTATACTATCTGTCCTTGATATGAAATTTTCATAAAAATGTACCAAAAGAAACAAATAATTTAACATTAAATCTTTGATAATTCAACGTTATGTGATTTAATCATTTTAGAATAGACTAGAAAATACCTTAAAACAACTATCCCTTTTACACTTATATGTTTTCCTACACTAAATTTTGGTTGAATGTCATCTCTACCCATGCAAGGTATGCCTTACCCCACCATGTGTTCTACCAATTATCAAGGTTTGAACTATAACAATCAAGTTTCAACTTATCATGATTCTTTGTCCACGAGCACCTCTTACCTCTTACCTCAACCTAATTGTAACAATGTGCTTAGCCGGCATGGTTTAGTAGTGAGGGTTAGACATTGTAAACTATCACATTGGACTCAAAAAAACTAGGATAACTATTGTGAAACTAACCATTCCACTTATTAAAATCTCTCAAGGTTGTTAGATCATTAGGAGCGTTATCTTATCTCTAACCTATGATTCTTTGATCCTAATGTTTTCTAACAAGTCCCTTATAATGATAACTCATATTTCTATCTTACAGCAATTCTCATTAGTTAAGAGAAAGTAACTATATTATATATTAATGCTTACTTAGTGCATTATTATGTTCATGTAACTAGATAGTTGGAAGGAGGATAATAATCTTAACATAAGAGTGAGCTACTTTTTGTTATGTGATTGTATTAAGACATTCCATTAAAATGGACCTAAAATTAAAAGGAATTTGACCTAAGTATGCAAATTTTACCACTACAAATATTATTCAATGTGGTTATAAACCTTATAATTAACACGTGCATTTTGTTAATGATAATATAATATTCTATGTAAAATATAAATGTGAAAAATGACACTAGTAAATATAAATATAATATATAGACCATATTATGTGTTATATATAATAGAGACTTACGGGGTTATATTTATCTTACTTGGATACAATTAATTATATCCAATAATATAATATATTAGAGTATTTCATACGTGTTAAATGAGTAACCTAACTTTGAAGCATATATACCCATTTGAACAAAGTAATTAATTTATTTAAAATAAGAATATATATATTGCATTTAAATATAAAAATATATTTAATTGTTAATATCATAATTAACGATCATGACAATGTTTTATTAATCTCCAAGGCATCCATTGATCGTTCAAATTTGGGGTCACTCTCGTATAACAGAGATAAATTAAGTCAAGCTGAAATCTATTAACCCTAACATGGTAAGAGTCTGTTAGGATTAGACGGCAGAAGATATCAATTAAATGCAAATAAATATTAAATAGAGGAATGAAAATACACAGAAATAATAACAGCGAGAGACAAGTTTTAACGTGGTTCACCCAAACTCAGGCTACATCCACCAACAGAGAATCCAATATTATTATCCAGTAAATCAAACCGATTACAACTAGCAATCCCTGCAACTCAATACTGTTGCAAATGCTACAATACAATATATCAACCAAAACTCTAACCCTTAGCCGCTTTTATCAAGCCTTATGTCGGTTACAAAAATAGAGTTTTTTTATGTCGGCTCAGGGACCCCGGCGAGGATACATGGCTAGTGTACAGTACTTTCCTGATCAGTCGCCACCTACCAACAATTTCCCACTTGGAGACTGATCAGGCTCCGCACCAAACAATCTCCCACTTGGAGACTGATCTTGGACGACACCGCTGCGCGTGCAACTCCCACTGGAAATAAGCACCCTGAACTCTGTTGTTCCGATTTTATTGTATCAGTCTTGAAGACCAACCGAAGCTGAAGAGGAGCTCAGCTTCTCCATTGTCACTGCCTTTGTAAACATATTCGCTGGATTTTCATCTATATGTATCTTTTCCAACCTTAACTATCTATCATCCAACACCGACCGAATAAAGTGATACCTCAACTGTATGTGTTTGGTCTTTGAATGCAAGGCAGAATTCTTTGCAAGATGTATGGCACTCTGACTGTCTGTATACAAAGAACTATTAGCCTGTTGTTTGCCCAATTCTTCCATGAAAAATTACAACCATATCATCTACTTGCTTGCCTCTGTTGCAGCTACATACTCTGCCTCTATGGTGGATAAAGCAACCACCTTTTGCAACCTGGAAATCCAACTCACTACTGTCCCGCCTACAGTAAAGGCATAATCTATAGTACTCCGCCTGGTATCAATATCACCTGCCAAATCTGAGTCTACATAACCTGTTAAATCAGTATTAGAGCCCCCAAAACATAAGTGTTTATTGGATGTACCTCTCAAATATCTGAGAATCCATTTTACCGCATTCCAATGCTCCAATCTGAGATGACTCATATACCTGCTTACGACTCCTACAGCATGTGCAATATCTGGTCTCGTGCATACCATGGCATACATTAAACTTTCTACAGTTGAAACATATGGTACTTTGGACATTTTTTCTTCCTCCTCTTGTGTCTTTGGACGTATCTCCTTAGTCAATTTCAAATGACTAGGCAAAGGTGTGCTAACAGCTTTTGCATTCTCCATATGGAATCTCTGCAACACCTTTTCAACATAAGCAGCCTGAGATAAGAGTCAATTTTTTGTTCTTCCTATCTCTGCAAATTTTCATACCAAGGATTTGTTTTGCTGCCCCCAAATTCTTCATAGCAAATGATTGTGCTAGCTGCTGTTTTAACTCTCTTATGTGATCCATGTTAGACCCAACTACAAGCATGTCATCAACATATAAACATAAAATAATGTAGCTGTCATTATCGAACCTCTTAAAATAAACACAATGGTCAGAATTACATCGACTGTAGCCTTGCTCAGCCATAAAACTATCAAATTTCAGGTACCATTTCCAAGGTGCTTGTTTCAGGCCATATAAACTCTTCTTCAATCTGGACACCAGTTTCTGCTTACCTTTGACCTCAAATCCTTGGGGTTGTTCCATGTATATCTCCTCCTCCAAATCACCATGGAGAAAGGCAATTTTCACATCTAGTTGTTCCAAATGCAAATCTTCAGTAGCCACAATACTTAAAACAGTGCGAATAGAAGTCATCTTGACAACCGGAGAAAATATCTCATCAAAATCAATGCCCTTTTTTCTGTGCAAATCCTTTTACCCTGGCTTTAGATCTTTTCTTGCCTCCATCTTCCTCTTTCAGCCTAAAAACCCATTTGTTTGGTAAAGCCTTTTTACCTGCAGGTAACTTACATAATTCCCAAGTCTGATTTTTCAGCAAGGAGTCCATTTCTTCTTTCATTGCAAGCTCCCACTAAGCCTGTGTATCCACCTACATAGCTTCATCATACCCTTCCGATTCACTAGCATCTGTTAACAAAATAGGATACAAAGAGGAAGAAAACCTTTCAGGAGGTCTACTTAGCCTTGTTCACTGTCCAACATTCACTGGAGTTTGTGGTATTTCTTATTGTTGTTGCGGAGCATGAGGGACCACTGGAACATCACTATTTGGAGTATCATCTAGCACCACATAATCCTTTTCTTTCTTCTCATGCTGCTGCAACTGATCTTTGTACAACACCTTCTCATTGAATATAACATCCCTGCTTCTCACAATTTTCTGATTTTCAAAATCCCAAAAGCCTATAACCAAATTCATCAATGCCATATCCAACGAAAGTGCATTTTTTTATTTTGCATCCAGCTTGGTTCTATTTTCAGAATCTACATATGCAAATGCTTCACAGCCGAAGGTTTTCAAAAAAGAATAACTCACCTTTTTACCTGTCCATGCTTCCTCTGGAATACCACAGCCCAAAGGAACTTAAGGACCTCTATTAATTAAATATACAACAGTGTTGACAACCTCTGCCCACATGTTTAAAGGCAGCCCAGCATGCAATCTCATGGTCCTTGCACGCTCCATTATTGTCTTATTCATGCGTTCAGCCACTCCATTTTCCTGTGGAGTCCCTGGTACCGTTTTCTACCTACGGATTCTATTAAAGGAACAATAATCCTCAAATTCTTTGCTGCAATACTCACCATCATTATCAGATCTGAGACATTTTAATCTTTTACCCGTCTCATTCTCAACCAAGCTTCTCCATTTCTTAAATGTTTCAAATACACCAGATTTTTGCTTAAGGAAATAAATCCATACCTTCCTAGTTGCATCATCTATGAATGTAACATAATACCGAGAGCCACTGAGAGAAGATACATGAGCTGGTCCCCATACATCTGTATGCACAAGCTCCAACTTTTCATCTTTCTTTTGCTTCCCATCCTTGAGAAAACTGACTCTCTTTTGCTTGCCATACACACAACTTTCACAAAAATCCATATCAATACATTTCAGACCTGGTAAAACTTTCTTAGAATGAAATACCTTCATACCTTTTTCACTCATATGCCCAAATCTGTTATGCCACAGTGTTGTCTCAGAACCTGTAGCAACTTTTCCAGTCTCTTCCTGCAAACCTGCAGCAACTATTCCTGAACCTATTTGTTTTTTCTTTGCAACAGCTAAAGTAGAAGGAACAGTATGACCTGTACAAAGATATAAGGTACCTACTTTCACACCTTTTGCTACTATTAAGGCACCTTTTGAAACCTTCCATTTTTTATCAGTAAATGTAACAATGCAACCTTCTTCAGCTAGCTGCCCTGTTGAAATTAAATTCCTATTGAGCCTTGGAACGTGCCTTACCTCTTGTAATAGCCAATGATTCCCATTCTGCAACTTAATCTTGATTCTTCCCTTTCCAACAATTTAACAGGACTCGTTATCTCCCAAATAAACCAGCCCAAAATCCCCTTGGACATAATCAAGAAAATAACTTCTATGGGGCGTAGCATGAAATGAGGCCCCTGAATCTAAAACCCATGAATCATCGGCATTATCTAGAGAAAGAATCAAAGCATCATCTTCAAATTTATTACTTACCACATTTGCCTCTTTATTGCCTTCTTGTTTGTCTCATTTATTCTTCCGAGACCAGCAATCTTTCTTCAAATGACCTAGTTTCCCACAATCCCAGCAATCCTTCTGCCATCTGGATTGGGATCTCTTATCCTTTGATTTTCCTCGTGACTTCCTATGACCTCCAGAACCTTTTCCTCTCTCATTTGATCGGCCCCTGCTTTCTGCATTCAAAACACTACCTGATGTGGACCCTCTTGAGCTTTTTCGTCGCATTTCCTTGCTAAGGATAACACCAACAACATCATCAAATTTCAAAGTGTTTGAACCAGAGACAGAGTTACAGCCATTACCAAGCTATTCCAGCTTTCTGGTAAAGAACATAAAATCAAGAGAGCCCTCACCTCTTCATCAAATTTCACTTTTACAGAAGTTAACTGACTGACAATCGTATTAAACTCATTTAAATGATCTGTCACAAATCCACCTTTAATCATTTTCAAATTAAACAAACGCTTCATGAGAAATACCTTACCAAAGATTTCATCAGTTCATCTGTTGTCGTCACTTCTGTTATATTAAATGCCACAAATGGTGCCAGGGACAACCGAATGGTTCCCAGTGCCTTTTTGTCCAAAAGATTCCAATCCTCATCCGTCATTCCTGCCGGTTTCTTGGATACTCCTTCCAATGGCCTCCATAAATCCTTCTGATAGAGGTAATCCTCCATCTGCATCTTCCATAACTGATAGTTCTGCCCATTAAATTTATCGACCTTCAATTTACCCTCATCCGCCATTGCTCCCACTCAACCGTGAGACCTTCCTACAAATGATAATTGAACACAACCCGCTCTAATACCACTTGTTAGGATTAGACGGCAGAAGATATCAATTAAATGCAAATAAAGATTAAACAGAGGAATGAAAATACACAGAAATAATAACAGCAAGAGACAAGTTTTAACGTGGTTCACCCAAACTCGGGCTACATCCACCAACAGAGAGTCCAATATTATTATCCAGTAAATCAAACCGATTACAACCAGCAATCCCTGCAACTCAATACCGTTGCAAATGCTACAATACAATATATCAACCAAAACCCTAACCCTTAGCTGCTTTTATCAAGCCTTATGTCGGTTACAAAAATAGAGTTTTTTTTATGTTGGCTCAGGAACCCCGGCGAGGATACCTGGCTAGTGTACAGTACTTTCTTGATCAGTCGCCACCTACCAACAGAGTTGTACTTGAAACCTAACCTCTTATCAACCCCTCATCCTACCACCTCCACAATCGATACATGACATCTTGCATATCATGTCATTGTCGCATTGTAACTTGAGTCAATACCAAGTGACTTCTACAAGTGTGTTGACATTTGTTGCCATCTACATCTTCTTTCAAAGGTTTGATCTGAGGTTTGATCTTAAAATAAAAATGAGTCAATTTTGTGCTAAGTTTTGTCCATGTTATTTTGAGCATTACAAGTAACATTACTTTTCAAGTTTGGGTTTTTGCACCTTGTGCAAGATAGCAATCATTGGATCCTTCTTGAAGAGGCAATCACAACAGTATAGGTTAAAAATGACCATAATTTTGGACTTTGGGTCAATTATTGTAACATGGGTGGTACTACCACTACATGTAAGATTAAGTCTTTTGCAACACTAGGGAAGACTCCTAAGGATGATCTTAATTGCAAGCACAAAGCTTTCCAAATTTAGGCAAATCATACAAGCTATCTTAAGGAAACTGTAGCAGATCTAAAAAAGATAAACCGCACGGCAACCAAGGAGGAGCTAGACATTTTGGCAAAGATGACAAATTTAGACCAAATCATAGAGAAGCTGAATTTTATGGCAAGCAAGGAGGAATTCAGAGATTTGCAATTAGATCTGGGATCAAAATTTGACAAGATAATATCAAGAATGCAAAGAGGAAAAATACAATTGGGATCCACAACTTTGGAGAGACACATATCACAAAAAGACAACCTTCTCACCAAGAGCAATGCAATGGAAATTATAATTTTGGTCCCCGAAGCTTTGCTCTAAAAATAGACATGCAGATTCAAAGGCAATGACCCAATCACGTAGATTTTCCATATGGAGTAATTTTTGAGTTGGAATGAGTACCATCTTAGCAAAAAGTCAACATGGCAGCACTATATTTGAAATAAGATCAATCAATTTGTTACCATTGGCTTTAAGAGCAAAAGAAAAACTCTATCATTTATCCATTTTAGGGAGTATTCGACACACTATGATGGCAATCTCGTAGTATACAGACTCGCAGAGTACTCAGAGTCACCAAGTACTCATGGAAATTTTTGATGGGCGAGTACTCTACATGTAAAATTGCAGGTCTATGAGGCTGAGTTTTCGGCGAGTTGAAGGGGTAAATGGGGCGATTACTCATAGAAACTCAGCAAGCCCATGCCAAATACTCGGCCATGCACAGCAAATGCAGAAACGCGCAGCAAACGTGAAAAAAACACCCAAAAAATGTGTTCTTTTGCATATTTAACCCTAGATGCCCATAGTTGAAGCTCACACAACAATTGAGCATCCTTAAGAACAATTTGAAAGGATTTTATAGAGGATTTGAAGAGCAAATTTGAGAAATTTCATGTTTCCGCGTTAGTTTTTTTTTTCCTTTTTTCCAAGCATGTAAATTAGTTCTAGAATGTTTTTGATTATTATAAGCGCTTTTAACCGGAGCTATGAACCAAAAAGGGTTTTGAAAGGGCCCCTAAACCTTGTACAACAAGAACAAACTGCAACCCCTATTAGTTCTAGAATGTTAATAATAGATTTGTAAACATTATTTACAATTGTACTTGCAAAGAATTCAATTTATGAAAATTTTCTTGCTGATTTATACAAGTTTTTTTTAATGAAATTGCTGTTTTTATTTTGTTTTTCTTTCTGAACAAAGGGTTTTACACTTTAGAGTCGAAAAAAAGGATTTTTAGTTAAATTAATTAATGGCATTGCCATCCAATTACCAAACTACGTTTGTAATGCATCTTATATATGAATTTTATTTGATTTTCGTATTCAAATCGCTGTTTTTTAAAACTTTTTTTTTGTATTTAAGGATGATTTAGGTTAGATATGATGGCATTCAGTGCCACATCAAGTAGTGGAAGTTATCCAACTAGAAGTAAAAACCCCGCTTGGAAATTTGTCGTAATGGGACTAGTATCGAGGAGTGTGAATTGCCTCTTATGCACAAAGAAGATTAATGGAGGCATTGATTGCCTCAAATACCATATTGTGCACACTCCTAACCGCAATGCCAAGCCATGTGAAAAAGCCAAAGATGAGGAAAAACAAGAGATGCAAACATTCCTTGCAATGTTGGATGAGACGAAACTAGAGAGGGCAAGGACACAAACAGCCATAGCAGCAGCCATTGATCCTAAAATGCAAGTCAAAAAGGAGGTAGATATGGCAAGCATTGTGGGTTCTAGTCATGGTCCACACTTATGAAGCACATCCACCTCATCCAGTTCGAGCAAAGCCCAATCATTGGGCTTTTTTATACCTAGGAACATACCTGGAGGACAACCTTCATTGCAAGGTTCAAGGTTGAACAAGGAGGTGCACCAAGAAGCAAATAAGGCATGTGCGAGTTTTTGGTTTTATAACCACCTTCCCTTCAATGTGGCTAAAAGCCCATACTAGGAGAATTTAATGATAGCATTGACAATTGTAGGGAAAGGGTACACGGTGCCCTCTTCAAGAGACATAAGTGGGAAGTTGCTACAAGATGTTATTGACAATGCAAAGTTAATTCTAGAAGAATAAAAAAGGCAGTGGCAAAAGTTGGGATGCACTATTCTTTTAGATGGATGGAAAGAACTACAACCTCATCAATTTTTTTGGCAGCTTCAAATAGTGAGATGGTTTTCTTGAAGTCAATTGATGTTTCTAACAAAGTAAAAAATGTAGAAACTTTCAGCCTAATGTTGGAGCAAGTTGTCTTAGAGGTGGGCATAGAGAATGTGATGCAAATTGTCACTAACAATGCAGCAGCATACATGGCAGCTAGGAAATTGCTTCAAGAGAGGCATCTATCACTCTTTCGGACCCCTTGCACGGCACATTGCCTTAACCTTCTTTTGAAGCACATAGACAAAACTAATTGAATGAGACCGTTTGTAGAAAATGCAAAGAACATCACAAAATATATTTATAATCACCATTGGGTTCTCAGCTTGACGAGAGATCACACCAAAGGGAAAGAGCTTGTGTCATTGGGTGTCACAAGGTTTGCAACTAACTTCCTAACATTGTAAAGCATTACTAGTTTGTTGATATCGTCGAAGATGTTTGTGAGTCGAGCATGACTAGACTCAACATATTCAAATAAGGCTAATGGAGAGAGGATTGCAAAGACAATTTTTTATAGTGTCTTTGTGAAGAGAGCTGCAAAGATCCTCAAGATAACTTCATACTTCAATTTAAATTTCAAATTGAATCATTTATTTTTAAATTTTAGAAGTATTTATTTTCATTGTAAATTTGTAACTTTAATTTGCTTGTACTTGTAGCTGTCAGAGCCTTTGGTGAGGGTTTTGTCCTTGGTGAATAGGGATCAAAATCCAACGGGATACATTTATGAAGCCATGGATAGGGCCAAAGAAGCCATCCGAAACTACTACAAGGGGGATAGACACATATTTGATCCCATTTGGGAGATCATTGATCGGAGGTGGAAAAATCAACTCCACCAACCCATTCATGCAACAGAATACTACCTCAACCCCAAAATTTTCTTCTCCAATAGTTTCCCAAATCCTAATGGGGAGGTTAAGGAGGGCCTCTCAAACATGCATTGAAAGGATGTCACCCAAGGTTGAGGTGAGGGGCCTCATTGTTTCAAAGTTGTAGAGTTACAAGCAAGCTAGGGGAAAGTTCTTTTCTTCAACACTAGCTATTGAGAGAGATCCATCCAATCACTAGGTAAAAAAAATTTGGAGTCTTTACTTATATCTTACAAGTTACAAATTGCAATTATTAATAAAATATTGCTTTCTTACAAACTTTTGAATATCTTATTTGCAGGTTCTTGGTGGGAAGATTGGGGTGGAAACACCCCAAAACTTCAAAAGCTAGCCCTCCACATTTTGTTTCACTCTTGCAGTGCTTCTGATTGTGAGCACAGCTAGAGTTTGTTTGACACCATTCACACGAAAAAGCACAATAAGTTGACTCAACAATGCCTCAATGACTTAGTTTTTGTTCAATACAACCTTCAACTTTGCACAAGGAAGGTGGAGGACAAATCACAGATGCTTATTGATTTGAATGAGCTTGATCTCTACGATGACTGGACTGCACGGAATGAGGAGCCCTCCTTTTTTACAGAGGATGAAATTGTTGGTTTCGAGAGGCAGGTTATGGAGGGTGTAGATGCAGCAAAAGCAGGAGAGATTGGATTGAATGACATCAAAGTAGATGATATCGAACATGAGGCGGAGGAAAAATCACTACCATCTAGTAGCAAGGTGGAGCCACAGACACAACCTTCTAGATAGAGTGAGAAGTTGTGGCTAAGTGCAAGGACTAGACCCTCTCCCCAATTTTTCACTAGAGCAAGGAAGAGGAAATTGTAAAATCTTGTAATTTATAACTTGCCTGAATATGCAATTTATGACAATGATTTTCAAAGACAATCATCATAAATTCATAATAGTATCAACTAGCTGTTGTATTTGCATGATGATGCAATGTTGTACTCTCTTTTTATTCAAATCTAATAGAAAACAATTCCCCAACATTTTATAGACTCATTTGATACATTTTGTAACTGTATTTTGCATAAAATTTGTGTGTTTTAAAGAAATTTAAGTACTTTTTTTAATAATTTAAGTATTTTTTAAGTTGCCGAATCGGAAATATTTGGTATGCCAAGTCCAAGTCGAGTCTAAGTACAAGTCAAGGAGTATATTTAGCAATTTCAAACCCAAAGTTTGGGGGTGAAGCACTTTTTGGGTCACGACATGCTAGACCTATTTTGGGAGGATTGAAGGACCACATTCGGCATGAGAGAAAGATTTTTTAGTATTTACCCTCCATATTTATCTAATGCTTTCGCCAGAGGACCACATTCGGCATGACATAAAGATTTTTTAGTATTGATCCTCCATCTTTATCTAATGCTTTCACCGAGGTGAAATGAGTAGAGGAAAAAAAATTGTATACCAGAAGACAAACATTCACTAGTTACAAGGACCGAAGCATGCCAGCACACTCTTTTCCACTACCAACCAATTTGATGCCTCAACAAAATTGTAGAAAAAAGGGTAAAAGGATTATACTTTAATTGTGATAGCAAATATAGGAAAGAGCATAAATATGCAAAAAAGTTAAGTATTTTATATTGAAGAAGAATTGGAGGATGAGTAGAAAAAGGAGTTTGAGTTGGAAGATGTACAAGAGGAAGAATTTGTTGATCAAAAACCAACCATTATTGCAATGCATTGTCAGGTATTAGCACTCCAAAAACCTTCACGGTCATGGATTTTCTAAATAAACACAGGGTAACAACATTAATTCTGGTGGCACTCCCAACTTCATCAACAAGAAGTTTGCCACACATCTAAACTACTTTGCTAACACAAAAGCAATATTTCAAGGCATGATTGCAAATGGAAGTAACCATTAGTTGTTTAGGAAATGCCATGGCATTAAAAGCATAATAGGCAATTATCTATCAGATAGTCCTATGCTTGTCATTTCTATGGGTGAGTAGATGTAGCATCAAGGGTCCAATGGCTTACTACTTTGGGCACAATAGAGATGAACTTCCAAAGCTCTTATGTAATTTCATTCGGGAGGAAAACATTTAAACTTCAAGGCTTACAAGTGAAATTTCCACACATATTCAATTCCCACCAAATGCAAAAGTTGCTAAAAAAGGATCTTCAAGGTTTGTGACAATTATTTTCACTAGAATCTCAATAGGCACATGCATCACCACTAACGAATCTCCAATCTATCTTTTCAAACACTCCATGGTATTTGGAGATATGCCCAAGGGACTTCCTACAAACAAGGATTATGATCATGCCATATAACTCATCAAGGAAGCCAACCAACCAACATCCAGTCTTATAGGTACCCATATTTGCAAAAAGGTGAGATTGAGCACATGGTCCAACAAATGTTGGTTCTCCTAATCAAAGTGCATATTCTTCTTCACTAGTGATGATTCACAAGAAAGATGAAACTTGGCATGTGTGCAAACTACAGAACTAAATAAGCATGAAATAAGCTTACCACCAAAGATAAGATTTATATTCCATTTATTGATGATTTACTACATGAGTTGCATGGAGCCGTTTTCTTTACAAACTAGATCTCAAGCCATGATGTCATCAAATCAGAACTAGGGATAAGGATGAACCCAAAACAGCTGTAAGGACACGCGTAGGTCATTACAAATTTCTGGTTATCCCTTTGTGTTAAAATTCAGACCATGGTAAGCAGATTCTGCACTCAAAAAAAAAACCTAACTGCAAACTAAAAGTTCAATTAAAACCAATAGTCTAGGCATTAATAATTCAATGGTTGAATGATTCAGTCATACAGTGTATCAAGATTCATAGTCATGCAATGTATCAAAAGAAATAGCAGCATGTTTGATGGTTCATTGATTCAAGTATAGCAGCAAAAAATAGTAATAAAAATATAAAATATTAAAATATAAATCATATTTGATTTCAAAGTTTTATTGTTCAATATCAAAACGCACAACTATGCCTCATCTAGGCTATCAACATCAAAAGAGGCATCTGATCGTTTTGTAAAGGTCATTGCAAGTGTAATAGCAGGATTTCAAATTGATTTGCAGTCTTTCTAAATATAAGTAAGGGGCAATTTTGAAGGGCTTCTACAGATTTTGAAAGGTAGAAATCAAAAGTCAAGTCAAACGTATTGCATGTGCATGTGGCATAACGTAAAAACCCTAGTTATCAATTGTGTGCCCAGCAATAGGGGAGGTAAAACGGAATTTTCAAAGTCAAAAACAAGCTGAGTAATATGAGAAATCAACAAAAAATTTAAGTCAAAATATGTCGGATAGAGTATGGATGCAGTCTCAACAGAGGCACGATGATTTTTATCAAGCAAAAAATGCATCCATGTACATGGTCATACACCTAACAAAGGCTGGCAGGATTTTGAAAACAAAAAAAGACCTCTATCATACTATTGCGTACCTAAAGCAGGGCCAACTAGGGTTTTCATCACTCAAGATTGCATTAGCATGTTTAGGCGCATGATTAAAGGAGGTGTAGATGATATCCAAGTTTCTGACACCAAAAGAAAAATCACATACTGTATGCTGCTCGGCCTATGTTGTTATACACGCAATTAGACAAAGGAAAAATCATGTCTGTGTTGTTATGAGTGCAGGCATCAAAGATAGATTGTTTAGCACAAAAGAATTATTACTTCAGGCGTGTTTTGTGTACAAACACATCAGAGGCATCTAGCCTAACCCCGGCCACATTGGAGACGTATGGACATCCCAGAGATGTATGACCTCTAATTTTGTCGTTTCAGGAACATGACCCTGATTTGCAATGTAATTGGGGATAGCTAAGGGGCATCCCCTGCTGTCCTGAAGTCCTAGGAACACCTAGGAGGACAAGACCATCGGTCTGGGGGTGGGAATGCGTCCCCGTGTAACAAGGATTGAAACTGTTGTCTTTTGAGTATGTTAACCTACAAAACAAATCTGCTTAAAGTACAGAAACCAATGAATAAATGAAATCGAAAGAATATTACCTGCTGTATGAATATTCTTCTATTCTAAATTTTCATGCGTATTACAATAGTGAGTGCCCATGGTCATTAAATAGACCTGCTGACTTGGGTGCCCGAAAACAGAACTAAAGTGCTAATTAAAGCCGGAGCCTTATCCCCTTTTGCATCACTTAGAATCTCTCTAAAAATAGGAAAGCTAACTGCTCCTGCACCTAGAAAAAAAACTAACAAAAAGTTGACTAGACACTTGCGCCTAAATTTGTACAGCTAAAACTAAATATAGTATCCTAAATTTAGGAAAGTTATCACTAAATAAAAGTGTCCATCTATAGCAATTTTATTCATTAAACATAGGATGATTCTATGACCAGCTGATTTGAAACATTGGATGTTTATGTGCCCAACTTCATTACTGCTACACCAGCTTGAAAAGAATAGCAACTGAGTGATCAAAATTAACACTTTGGTCTTCCAAATGCTCTTTCTACATTTCAAAGTTTGATGAATTCAATATTTCTCTAAGTTTTGGGGATGGAGGGAAAGGTTTTGGAGATGGCAAAAAAATTCAAGATTTTGGGGACAGCGAGGGGATGGCTATTAAAATAATATATAAAGATTAAAATTTGGATTTTTAAAATACATATAAATTAGAATTACCTAAAACAAATTAGACAAACTAAATAAAATGTTTAAGTTTTTAAAACATGAACATTTAAATATATCTACTAAAATATAAACGTGGGCCCATATTGAGTATATAATTCTTGAAACTTCTCTACATTTGAAAGGGAGCAACCATTTAGGTGTCTAGTTCAATGTCAGTCTAAAAAAAATTCATTTATAATGTCAATGTAATTGGGGATAGCCAAGGGGCATCCCCTGCTGTCCTGAAGTCCCAGGAACAACCTAGAAGGACAAGAACATTGGTCTGGGGGTAAGAATGTGTCCCCGTGTAACAAGGATTAAAACTGCTGTCTTTTGACTACGTTAACCTACAAAACAAATCTGCTTAAAGTACAAAAACCAATGAATAAATGAAATCAAAAGAATATTACCTGCTGTATGAATATTCTTCTATTCTAAATTTTCATGTGTATTACAAAAGTGAGTGCCCATGGTCATTAAATAGACCTGCTGACTTGGGCGCCCAAAAACAGAACTAAAGTGTTAATTAAAGCTGGAGCCTTATCCCCTTTTGCATCACTTAGAATCTCTCTAAAAATAGGAAAGCTAACTGCTCCTGCACCTAGAATAAAAACAAAAATAACAAAAATAAAAAACTATTAAAAAGTTGACCAGACACTTGCGCCTAAATTTGTAAAGCTAAAACTAAATATAGTATCCTAAATTTAGGAAAGTTATCACTAAATAAAAGTGTCCATCTATAGCATATTTTATTCACTAAACATAGGATGTTTCTGTGCCCAGATGATTGGAAACATTGGATGTTTATGTGCCCAAATTCAGTACTGCTACGCCAATTTGAAAAGAATAGCAACTGAGTGATCAAAATTAACACTTTGGTCTTCCAAACGCTCTTTCTACATTTCAAAGTTTGAGGAATTCAATATTTCTCTAAGTTTCGGGGATGGAGGGAAAGGTTTTGGAGATGGGAAAAATTTTCAAGATTTTGGGGACAGCAAGGGGATGGCTATTAAAATAATATATAAAGATTAATATTTGGATTTTTAAAATACATATAAATTAGAAATACCTAAAACAAATTAAACAAACTAAATAAAACGTTTAAATTTTAAAACATGAACATTTAAATATATCTACTAAAATATAAATGTGGGCCCATATAAACTCTTGAAACTTCTCTACATTTGAAAGGGAGCAACCATTTAGGTGTCTAGTTCAATGTCAGTCTAAAACAAATCCATTTATGATGTCAATGAATTTAACACATTTGATGTAAGATTGTCTAGTCTCATATACAAATTGAAAACACCATTTAGCCAAAAAGAGAGTTTGAAATGTTTAATGTATATCCTCTACAAAGCATAGGATAAGGGTCTCTTCTTGTGGGTGGCCTCCCATACTTTAATAGTTTAATGTTGACTTAAATCTCCATCTAAAACAAGGCTCTTAATTGGCATTCAAATAAACCTTTAACCACCACAAGTTTGTTGTCTAGTGTCCATTTAACAAGTCCCCAACTTTCATTTATGTTTGTGTTTTATTGCTTGCTTCTACCAGCAATGCCCTCCTCTCTACATTGCCGCTTTTGTATAGCAAAATGGATGCGAAGGAGTTGATTTTTATCATTTTTGTGTGAATACATTTTGATTCAATTGATGTTTGTATGAGGAACGAGTTTTCCCAGTTCCTGTGTGAATTGACTAGAATCACATGAGATAAATTCTAGCAGGTGAGTGCTAGCAATTTAGCTTTGCTAAATCTGGAAGGTTACCTCGATTCCTCACTTTCCTCACTACTCCACCTAAAAAGGCTTGATTTCAATCACAACACACTCACAAGAAGCCTTTCATGTTTTTTGAAGTTCAAAAGATGCAAGCATGGGGGCGTGCCAAGATGTCCCCACTTTTAGGAAAATATAAGGGGCCCTTCCCCTTTTAAGGAGGAGCCCTAGTTTTCTAAACAAAAGGAGAGACAAGTGGAGAATGTCTTTGTCCCCATACCCCCATCCCCAGAACATCTAGGATAGGTGTCTAGGCCCATGGGACACATCCCTAGGAAACACTAGATGAATTCCATATTCAAGTCATTTTGCAAAAGTTCATATTGGTGTTCTTATCCATAGCAAAACATGGGAAGACCATCTCCACCTTGTTGATCAAGTCCTATAACTTCTCAAGCAGCTTCAAATTTAGGCTAAATCTACCAAGTTTGCTTTTGGAGTTTAGGAAGTGAAGTATGTTGGATACATTGTCTCACATGAAGGGTTTAAGTTGGATCCCAATAATATAAAGGCAATGGTAGAACAGAAAGTGCAACTAAAGGTTCTTGCTATTGAAGATCACATTCGACACCAATAAGTACTCACAAGGCTCTTGAGGAACCTAGCTTTGGCACATAATAGAATGAAATGGTATGCTGATCTGCACTGAAGTGGAAGGCACTTTGAAGTGGGAGATTGGGTCCTTTTGATGTTATATTCATACAAACAAATGTCCTTGAAGCAACATAAAAAAGACAACAATCTAACACCCAAGAATTATGGCCCTCATAAGGTTTTGCAACAAATAAGCAGCGTGGCATAGAAAAATTGGAATTACCTCCGTCAACAAAAGTGCATCCAATCTTCCATGTATCAAGTTTGAAAAAAATGATTGGCAACAAGATTCCTATTCAAACAGAACTACCAGAGCTAGATGAAGAAGGAAGGATGGTATTGGAATCTCAAACAGTTCTATAGACAAGAATTAAGAGATTGAGGACTCGAGCAATCACAAAGACCTCATCAAGTGCAAGAACCTGCCAAAGGAAAATGCTACATTGGAAGATTAAGGCTTTGTGTATAAGCATCTACGGTTAGCATTGATAAGGGATAAAGGAGCAGTTAGCTTTCCTATTTTTAGAGAGATTCTAAGTGATGCAAAAGGGGATAAGGCTCCAGCTTTAATTAGCACTTTAGTTCTGTTTTCGGGCACCCAAGTCAGCAGCTCCATTTAATGACCATGGGCACTCACTTTTGTAATACGCATGAATATTTAGAAAATTTAGAAAATTAATCTTTCGCCTCTTATGGCACTTTGATTTTCAAAATTTGATGAAATTTTCTAGTTATTCATCCTTTGGAGGGGCAAAGTGTTAATAGAAATAATTCATGAAGTATTTTGGGTCCTTGTTTTTATTGAAAACATTGAAAATTCAAGGGGCTTTGTTTTTGTTGCAAGTTGCAAACCAAACCCGAACCCCAGTTTGCAACTTCGCCCTATTTGCATGTTTTTTCGCATACTTTCTATTTTTAACATTGACATTTCATTTTCCCACCTCTTGGTCTTTATTTTGGCAATTCATTTGCCATTTTCACCTGTGCAAGTTGGGTTTCTTGAAATTTTTGTTGTGCAGGACTGCGATCGTCTTTTAGGTTGGCTTGTGTGATTTGTTTTTAGGATTTAAATCAACTTTTTCCTCCTTGGGTAAGAGTTTCTTACAAGTTCATGTGTTTCCAATTGTTTTAATTTCTTTAAGAAGCTTGCATCCCGAGGGTATGTTCTGGATTTATAGTTTTGAATTTATTGTTTTTTATGGTTTCCTTAGTCGTTTTTGAGAGTTTGAAGTGATTTATGGAAAATTTGTTTGATTTCCGAATTCCCAAAACTTCTCACAATTTGCAAGTTTTTACATATTGCAAGTCAGTTGCGAAGTATGGCTGCATTTTGCACTTTTCTTGCAATTTGCAGTTTTTGTAAGCTGCAATCGAAATCTGAACTCTGGCCGCAGTTCGCATTTCTAAAACATTTTGTAATTTGTAGTTTTTTGTAAATTGCAACCAGGATCTGAAGTCCATTGCAATCCGGAAACCTAAAAGTTTTTGCAGTTTGCAAGTTACTGCTTGTTGCAATCGGAGTCCGATTTCCAGCTGCAATTTGCAAGTTTTTGCAAACTGCAACCGGAGTCTGAACTCCAGCTACAATTTGCAACACGTTTGTATTTTGCAATTGCACACATTGCTGCAAGATGCAAACCAGGCCCAAACTCCAGTTTGCAACTTGCATTTTTTTTGGCAAAATCCAAAACTCTCTCAAGTGGTTCTTAATGGATTTTTATTCATTTTTTCCATTTTGCTAACCTATTTATGGACATAATTTAGTGATTTGAGAGTAATTTTGGTATTAATTGCATCTGGTAAAATAATGATTTATTTTGATACTAAGGCGTGTCTAGTTGTGGCAAGAACTCTAACTAGGAATGTCTTCACCACCAAGAATGAAGTATGAAGCATGGTACCACCTTCAAAGTTGGTATCTGAGCTAGACAACATCTCTAATACGGATTTCAAGCATGTGGGACTAGAGGAGTTTCACAAAAGATTGTTGGAAAGTAAGAAGACCAAGATGTTGCAAAATTTTAAATTAAGTGGCCTTGTGGGGGCTACTTTCTTTCCAGTTTCACTTCAATCTCCAAATCTAGTCTTAACATGTGCAAGGTTCTATAATAAAAAGGATAGAGTGGTTAGAACGATTGATGGCAAGGTGATTATGCAAATTCAACCACGCTACATTGAAGAGATGTTGAATCTTCCAGCAAGGGAGGCCTTTGTCAAGTTATCCATGGATTCTTCTAGAGAGTATTTCAAAGCTCATGTTGACCAATGCACAAACGTCATTAACAAGAATCGGTTAGCCAAACCAAAAGTGGCAATTTCAAGGTTGCCGAAGAAGTTGTTTTGCAATGAGTTTAAAGAGGAAATTAATGATGCAATTACTCTCTTAAGTTGGGTCACAAAACTTGATATTGCTAAAGAGTTTCATCCATGGAAGTTTCAATTCATTGCTAAAGTCATTTCCGACAAAGAGTTCATTGATTGGGCGACCCTCATAAGCGATAATCTCCACAAGCAATTAAGTGAAGTCATTCAATCCAAGCAGTTTTACATGACTACATATCTGGTATATGCATTGGCAAAAAGGCAACAATTTGTTGGACTCGAGCAGATTGGCATCATGGGTTCAAGTTGGCAATCGGTGTACCGATACTATCCTCAATTAGAGATGAAGCAAAGCCTCAAACATTTCAGAAGGGTAAACGATGCCTTCATATTCTATATCATAAGAATACTTGAAAATGATAGAGCAAAGAGAATGTCTCCAGAAGCCATGGGGCAAATTCAAAAATGGGGAAATTGGTACTATCAGTTTGCCACCTTTACGTATATCAGAATTGTAGGATTCACATAGGCGTCACTAAGACTTCCTGCTTATGTCAATGACTAGGTAGCTTTGTTGGAGGTATGCAAACAATGCACTTAAGTTCATAAGCTTTGTGCTAAGAAAAAAGTGAAAGGTCTTCCTTTCCCTTTATCAATTGGAAGATATACATGTCCAACAACATAGGCAACCAGAAATGCAAACATAGAATTGTCACTCCTGACACTGAGACCATATGAAGCAAGGCCATCTTTCAACCCCGAGAAATGTATGGAAGGGTTGAAATCCACCATTGTGCATAAACCCCATCTTGAAGAGTATTAGTCAGATTGTGCTGATGATATAGAGGTTCGTAAGAGGTCCTATTCATGTATGGCAATGCTGTAAATGAAAATACATCAAGTAGCTGTAATAACTCAAGGATTACAAGATAATGATGATGTCCTGGATCCTTCGTATGAAGCAAACAAGGTTTTTGATCAGCCTCTATCAACACGTGATTGGACTTCGGGAGAACTCAAGAATCTGGAAGCAAGAACTTCCTCAATGATCAGAGGGAACAAAAGATGGCTTGAGGAGACATTAAAAAAATTTCATAAAGCTATCCATCTTGTTACAATGGAAACCATAGTTGGAGATGAAGAAGTGCAAGAGGAGGAACAGGTGAAACTAATTCAAAAAAAAGTTACCCAAGTTAAGGTTTGTGTGTTCAAGTATGAATTAGCCAAAGCAGAGGCAGGCACAGAATATGGATATTTCCCTTGTTCACTGCAATGTTATTTTTGTGGCGCCTTCTCAAGTTGTGTAGGCCAAGGTAACTCAAATTAATGAGCCTGTATCTTTGTCTCCAGAGGAAATTTTCATATCACCGTCTCAATCTCCTCACAATTCACCTCTTATCATTCAGCCACCAAATCTTTCCATTGTAAGTCCTCCCAGATACGTTTCAGAAAAGACTTCCAGTCTCTAGAGAAGGTACCTAATAAAGCTCCTTCTCCTCCTAAAATTCTTTCCCCGCCTCTTCTTTCTAATGATCAAAACACACAGCAGTAGCCACAAGCCAGTATCCCAGCAAGAGAAAGAGGGTTGTGAAGCCAACTTTAGATGATATTGCTCAGCTAGCCACCTTGTTTCCAAAACCCAATCTTTCAAAAAGGGTTAGGATAAGATCCTCTATCACAACTAACAATTATGGAAATAGGCAAGCGCAAATCATTAGACCACTGGCAGACATGCCCGAAGCTGATATGCAACCATCGGATTACACAATTACTACTATTGCTTTGGGAAAGCCATCGAGAGAGGAAGGGAAACAGCTTGTCAAATCTTCAGTTGATTGGCTCATTCAGAAAATGGATAAGGATAAGGCTGGTAAGGTAGAATTGAAAGATAAAGTTGCACACCTTTCAGCCTACATTGAATATTTAGTTGGTGCTATTGGTTCATCTTTGGTAGATGTAGTTCCCCAACATATTCTTAGTACTGAAAAGGAAATTCAGCTACAGGGGGATTCGAGAATGTGATGCGAGTCATTCATGCCTGGAACACAGAGTTGGTTAGCTTGGATCACAGGTTAAACTAGGAAATAATTCAGATCACGATAGCATTATCTAAAGGACTAGAGGCTATTAAGACTTTGATGACAGGAGTAAAAACTGAATTGGAGGCAATAGATAATATATTTCCTCAAATAGCTTAGATGGCAAACATCGATTTTCCCTATTTGGTGGATGAAGGTATTCTCAGCAATCAAGAGCTTAATGTGCATCAAAGGTGGAAGCTAGCATATAAGTTCCAAATGAAAATCTTGAGGAAATGTCAGGGTAAAAGTCAAAAGGCAGTCTCTTGTTCAAAATGTGCACAATGCCTTGAGTGAATTTATGGAAAAGTTGGATTGTCTTTGTTTGATGAGAATCAGAATATCCAGCCACTATAGGTTCTAAAGGATCAATTTCAAGAATTGATGAAAAGGGAGTCTCTCAAGGATCCTAGCTTTGCTACAAATTTTGTCAATAATTTAATGAAAATAAAGGGTACTTGTGAAGGTTTTGAGCTCAAAATGGTGGAATTCAAAGATATTCAAAAGAAACTTCAAGAGATTTTTTATGAAAATCGATGTTAAATTCACCCATTCAAACGCTCCAGATCTGAGATTGGTGAAGGTGGCATTGGATAATTATGCTACTTATTTGCAAGAGTTGGAGAACAAAGTTGCTAAAGGTAGTTAGCCAAAATGCTTTGTGATGGTCGTTTGCACGTCAAATTTTGTCCTAGACATAATGAGCAAAAAAGACAAAAAGTGCTACAAGACAAAAGTGCCTCTTAAAATTTCTCTTATCTCCTAAAATTTGGAAGGAATGGCTTTTCACTTTCCCCCTCCTTTGGTCTATAAATACTTGTGTATTTGACATTGTAAAGGGTGGGAAACTCATTTTAATATTAATATAATTTTGCTTTTGACCTCTTTGTAGTTCTTTTCATTTTTGTTCAAGTTTTCCAAACTCTAAGCATATATCTATCTTTCATGTGCTCAGTTCACCAAATGTTGATGAGTTTGATATGTGCTAGAGCCACTGACGCTTGGCTGATGGTGAGGCGTTCTGTGGTAAATCAAAACACATCATAGTGCCAAATTTCGCAGATTTTTATCTTATTCGAACATTTTTTTCCTTTTAAGATTGCACCTTCTTACATGGTGATTGCAGCGATGGGTCACACAAGGAATGGTTTTATTCAAATTTATCCATTTAAAGAATGGCGAGTGAAGGATAAGGAGTGCACACTTGGATCTCTTTTCCCTTTTCTTCCTCCCCTCTCTTTTTCTTTTTTTTTAATCATGGTTAGAGTAGGAGTAGTTTAAATTTCCTTCCTTGCATTTTTGTTAGCTTAAGGTTTGTATGAGGGAGCTCATTAATGTTAATATCTTCAAAATTCCATGCATTGTGAATGAGTTGTACGAATTTTTAGATTTATTTTGTGGGTTTTGTGCAAATTAATTTATAAAAGCTCTCTAATTAATTGTGGCACAAATTTGAGGAAAGAAAGCTTTGCATTCTCAAGTTCTTGCTTCGTGACTTTTCATATTCCTTTCGTGATTATTGGTATTCTTATAAACTTTTGATAAGAGGTATTGCTTAAGCTAGTTAATGAGATTATTATTAAATTATGGAAATATTTTGTGGATTAATTTTATTAGAGTTTGTCCTTGAAATTTGAGATTTGGATTATGGTGAACTTTGTCTCAAAATCTTTGGATTTTTCCCCTCTGAAGTTTGGAATCTTTGAAGGCTTCGTTGGAGCCCCTTGAAAGGGGTAGTATCTTTTATGTTACGTTCTATTTTAATTATTAGTTTTAAAATAGAATATAATGTAAAAGATAATTTGAATATTTAAATATCCTATGTATATAAATACTATATTTAATAAATATTTATCGAATGAACAGTTGAGTGCTCAGCATGTGTGAGGGAGCAAGAGCAGGCACACGTCGCAAAGAGCAGAGGAAGGTTAGCGGAGTGAAGGATGGGGGAAATGGCGATGGCAGGCGCAGCTACCAGCAATCCAAGAAGGGCTCGACGGGGTTGCAGGGCAAGATGAAGGAGTTTTTCTTGGATTTCGACCCTCTTAGGGTGGCGGCAGATGGCTTACAAGAGGATCCTCACCCTTCTAGTTTTGAAACCCCTGACTTGATGGCACTCCAAAACTCATTGGCCCTCCAAATCTTTGCAGACTGCAGGAATAGGGCAAACCCTATCACAAATGCAACAATTTCTGTAAGGAACAGATCATTATGGCAAACCCTAACCCATCCCCCAAAAAGATGTCACAAAATCTGGTTAATGAAACCTCCTAAGTCCCACAAACCAATCCAGATACTAATCCCGCCCCTCCGTCAGGCAAACATTCTTTCTCCTTGGGGGATTCTGAGGTGGTTTTGGCAAATGAACCCATTGATTTTCATATTTTGGACTCATGTGTCAATGTAGCATCTACGGATGTTGGAAGCCATTCCCTGATCCTCAGATTCTTGACGAAATGCCCGCCATATGAGCATTTAGTGGAGTGGACTAAGTCAATCTGAAGCAATTTGGCTACACCTGAAATTGAAATTCTGGATTTTGGCTTCTTTCTTCTCCTCTTTAAATCCTCAGATCACTGCAACTTCGTGAAACAGAATGGTCCTTGGTTCTATGAACAGTCCGGTCTCTTCATCGCTCCATGGTCCCCTTTTTTTGATCCAACAGATGCAAAAATCATCTCCATCACAATCTGGATCCAACTATATAACCTCCCCTATGCGTGATGAGGACCTCATAAGGAATATGATTGATCAGGTGGGCTCCTTTGTGAAACGAGACTTTGATTTGGTGGTTTCAACAAACAGATTCACAAGGGTTTGTGCCATGATAGATATTTCGAAACCTGTGTATCATTCAGTCAGAATCCACTCCTCTTTTGGAATCTGGACTCAATTTTTAAACTATGAAGGTGTACCTTTCAGGTGCTTCCGCTGCAACATGTTAGGCCACAAAATTGTTGGGTGCACTGCAGACAAGTCGGCGGGCTTCAAGGCAATCAGTTTTAAAAAGTGGGTGAAGAAGACTGGCTCTCCGGATGCGGACTTCATCTGGCGTAATCATGGTAAGTTCTTGGAACTCCAGAAGGAGATAAAGTTTGATCCTATAACCATAGAGGATGCCTCAAATGTTGTGATCCCCCTTCCACCTCACAGCCTCGCCAGAAATGTTTCCTGTAGTGTTCATCAATTTTCAAAGGAGGGAGTAAGTTCTGATGATGAGGGCACCTTTCCTTTTATGGATGATTTAGATTACATGTTTCCAGATTTCATTGACCATGATGATGTGGTTGTTCCTGTTAAGAAGTGCTCCATCGCTCAATTTGCGAGTCGCATCTCAAAACCCAACATAAGCATTCCAAGGAAGAAGAAAGGAAGAAAATCTGAAGTAGAAAAACTTCGATTAAAAGGACGGGATGTTGTTGAGGAGGACACTCAGTGGACGATGGACGCTCTTCTCACTAGGAGCAAGGGGAAGGGCTTAGCCAAGCAAGCTTGATGGAAGTTTATGGTCCTTTGAAGATGATTGGTTATGTTTAGTTTCTGTCCCTCTGTGCCATCTATAGAGCTCTTTCTCAGAAGTCCTTTCTTTTGGTGCTTAGTTTTTCATCGGGCTTTGTTCTTCTTAGTTAGTTCTTTATTCTTAGTGCTCCCCTCTCATGGGTCTGAAGCTGATTCCTATATTTTTCATTTTGTATTTTTAAAGGGAGTGGACCCTAACCCACAATTTGCCAACAAAAAAATACTATATTTAATTACTAATTGTTAATTTGACATGTAAATGGCTGTCAAATTTAAGGGATATTTGTGAATACACATTTTTGTGAACACACTCACACTATTACAATCTACAATCTTGTTCACTCTAAATTAGCAATTACTTTTCATGAAAGTCCATCTATTGTTACAGAATTTTAACAACATTCCTAATTATACATGCAATTGTAACTAAAGTGCGACTAAAAGAACTTGTTTTTTCTACCATTAATGGGCTAATCAAGAATCGAATTAAGCATCTAGCAGCATCCTAGAAACCTCCTCCAGAGGGTTTCCCGAAACTGAATTTTGATGGTATGGCAAGGAGGAATCCCAGTTTGGCTGGGGCAGGGGCTTTGGTTTAGTCTCTCTCCAGGCAAGTTGTCAAAGGAGGCTCTTTCTTCTGGGGAACAAGGATTAACAACAAAGCGGAGGTAGAGGCAGTGCTGAAGGGCCTTAAGATGGCGGCCTTGTTGGGCTGTAAGAAGTTGATTGTTGAAGGTGACACAAGTGATAATTGCAGGCTTGTTTTAGTGGGCCACAAAGGATTGGAAGCTATATAGCATTCTCTCAGAAACCTATCTCTTGTGTAAATGTTTTGAAGAGATTATTTTTCTACACTGCTATAGAGATTGAAATAAAGTTGTAGATCTTCTAGCAAATGAGGGAATTGATCAGTTTCCTTTCACAACAGGGATCAGTGTTAAGTCAGATGAATGGGAGAGCCTTTTGCCCATTCTCCTAGCAGATATTCCATCTCATGTTGCAAATTGTGCGGCAAACTTTTGCTCCCCCCTAAGGATCTTCTTTCTGTAGTTTATAATAATCAAAAAGTTTATTTTGTGCAGGTAGGAGGGTCTCAAAATTACTATGCAACAATAGGGAGGTAAAGCCCACTTGTTGCATTAATATCATAATGCCTGCGGAGCATGTGAAAAGTGACCACTCAGAACTAGAGTGTGCAAGATGTGGTTTTAGGAGACAAAGCTTGTGATGAAGAAGCATCCAAGCACACCAGCAATCCATACCAAAAAAAAAAGTCACGTTGATTTTTATAATTCAGCATATTGTGTAATGAGCAACTTGATCCCATCAGCAGTTCCTAAATTCACCCATTTGCAGTCCCTTAATTTACACCAGAATCATTCCAAGTCAATAATCAAGCAATAAAAATGATTGCAATGCACTGCCTTGATTTATGCGTTGTGGACCTCTCAAACAGCACACAACTGATAGATAAATCTCTTCACTCATCTCTATTAGATAACTGCAACAAACTGAGGCATCAAAAAAATATGTGTGGTTGTGCTAGAGCAACATTTGACAGAGCTTCAGTGGCATTGATTCATAATTTCTGCCACTTGCAATCTTTGAATCTGGGTTGGTGCGAGAGAGTTGCAGAATTTGAGGACTCCGGTGGAAATTTTCTCTCCTTCAAAAGCATATAAATGAATTTAAAATGAAGTAAACTGCATTTACCAGGTTAAAGATGATACTTTGATGTTCTCCAAGCATACATTCATCAAAATAGTCATAAATCAACTCAACTCAATTCAGACGATTAAAATCTTACCACAAATAAATCGTTATTCTAAATTCAAAGATGGGTTCTTCAATAAAATGAAAAACCCAAACTGAGTCTTTCTCCATTTTCCCTTAGAACCTATCTGAACTCTTTTTTGCACACCCTGCAAATCATTCCTAAGAGACAATTCAAAAAAAATCAATGGAGCCCCAACCTCCGTAACTCTCTCGCACCAACCCAGATTCAAAGATTGCAAGGGGCAGCAATTACAAGTCAGCACCACTAAAGCTCTGTCAAATGTAGCTCTACTGCAGCCACAGATTTTTTTGATGCCTCAGTTTGTTGCACTTCTCTGATAGAAAGATGAGAGAAGAGATATATCTGCCAGTTTTGTGTTGTTCAAGAGGTCTATAACACGTAAATCATGGCAGTTCTTTGTAACCACTTCTACTGCTTGATCATTGAATTGGAGTTCAGTCTGGCATAAATTAAGAGACTGCAAACGGGTGAATTAGAAACAGCTGATGGGACCAAGTTGCTCATTAAACGATATGCTGAATTATTAAAACCAACAAGACTCTTTTTTTTATACGAATTGCTAGTTTGCCTGGATGCTCCTACACCAAACACCCACGGTAATTGAAAAGTAATCATGAACTCCAGCTCATGGAATGGACATGAGGTCTTCCAAAGATTGGCCATATCTACCAATCTCAGATTCGCACATCCAAGTTGAATCCTCCACTGTTCTACCTTTCCACTTGACCAAATATTACTTGTATTCATTGCCTCATGTCCTTTTGGTCACCCTTGAATCAATCATGGCCTCAATTTCCTCTTGTTCCTTCTCCAACAACTGTAGTTTCCAATCTGGTATAGCTGAAATTGGATCGGCACTCCACTCATATGGCTGCCCCTCGTGAAATGGATACAGGTCTGAAATGTTGAAGATTGGGGAGATGATGACCCCGTCAGGCAACTCAATCTCATTTGCATTAGCTAAAAACTTTGTGTAGGACTTTTCAAGGTGCAATTTTCTTCCACTTCAGCTTGTTGTAGGTGCCCTATGGAAATCTCTCTTTCATCAAATGAGCCAAAACTAAGTCACCCACTTGAAACTCTTGTTCCCTCTTTTTGTAATCAGCATGTTGCCTATAGCTCCTTGTACTCTTTTCCAAATTCTCCTTTTACATGGTGACGAATTTCTTCTATTCTGCATAATCTTCCACTTCAGCACTCCTCTTCTACAAAATCAGCTACACTCCTCAACTCAGTGACCACTCTTGGATTGCATGCATATACTATTTGGAAGGAGGTCTTCATGGTACTTCGGTTTACTAAGTTGGTTATGGTGCTTTCCCATCCCTTTCTATTCTATAGTGCTCTATTTCTATTCCATAGTGCTCTATTCTATAGTGTCCTACTAACTATAGGGGTAGGGGTTGGGGATCTAGGGAATGTATGGTTGGCTCTATGGCAATGCCGGTTAGGAGCAACCTGCCTCCTATATAAGGGGTTGCCGACCAGCCTGTAGCCCTTAATGATCTTCCCCACCAAAATAGAGGTAGGGCGTCCAACTGAAACCAGCCGAACTTCCATGAATGAGAATTGAGAAGAATGGGTCATTATCCTAGTGCCCAAAAGCCCATTGAGAAGAAATTGCCCATTCAGCTTTCTATCCAATCCAGTTAGGCCTTGCCACCTTCTTTCAAGGAGTGCATCATCGATGATCCAGAATTCCCTTGCTCTTGGGAGATGAGGGATATAGCCCTCTCACTTGTAAGCAAACTCAGCCTATGCAAGTATTAAATCCCACTATTTTAGTTTATCACCAATCAAGCATCACAACATGTTACCAAGGCTCCGATTCACAAATTCCACATTGCCTATCTTGTTCAGGGAGTTGGGTTGAGTTGATCTATGGCTGGCTATTTTGAGAGTTGATTTATGACTATTTTGATGAACATGTGCTTGGACAATATCAAAGTGTAACTTTTGATTGTCGTGAATGTAGTTTGCTACATTTTAAGTTCAGTTATATGCTTTTGAAGGAGAAAAAAAAACTATCTTAATTTGTATATTTTACATAATTTGCATTGAATGTGTTTTCGTGCTACAAGGATCAAATTGTCATTAGCATGACCCCCAATCCTTGACTGTATCAACCTATCTCTTTCTTCATTTAAGTTCGGTTATATGCTTTTGAAAGAGAAAAAAACTATCTTAAAGTATATATCATATGTCATTTGCATTGAATGCGGTATTGTGCTACAAGGATCAGGTTGTCATTAAGTTGACCCCTATCCTTGACTGTGTTGGACCCCAGTTTCACAAGTCTCAAAATTTGCAAAAATCCTAAGTCTGGTGCCCCTTTGTTGCATTGGCCCTTTTATACCCATCATATATAACCAACCTAAGAAATATTTCAATGGGTTTTCCCTTGGTCATATTTTGTCCTGAAATTGTTCTTTGTCATCCCCTATGTTCTTATTGTATGTTGAAGTTGCAAAAATCCAAGAAAATTCTAAGTATGGGAAGTTTCAAGTCATTTTTCTAGTGTTTCTACAAAATTGCAGACTTTTAGTGGACTACGAGACATTTCCCCTTCATCTCCTATCTAGTCCTCACCTCCTTTCCCACACCAAAGTTCCGCATAACCTTATCGAGCCCTTAGTCTTTTTCATTCCACCCATTTCCTCCATTTTACTAAATCCTACTAGACTGTCAGACTTTAGTTTAGTTGCTCTAACATTCAGTCCTCTTCTCCTCTTCCACTTTTCTCCAAACTTTGTTCCAATCTTCTGCTTTCAATTTCCTTTACTTTGCATTTTGCGAAACTCCACCAGACTTCTTCCATTTTCATTCTCTCTCCAAACATATCGACCTTCGTCATTTTCCCGCTTTCCTTCAGTTCGAGTTTCTTTCCGTTTTGCAGAAATTCCCTCACCTACTAGACATTTCCACGTTTGATCCTCCCTAGCATCTCCGCATACCTCCTGACCCTTTTTGCGAGAAATCTTCCCACTTCCAAATCTCCTCTATTGAACACCTTCACTTCCCATATCAAGTTACCACCTTCAGTTCTGCAAGGTTGCTAACTTCAACTAATAACCTCCCCTTCCCACCTCCGGTCTCGTGACGAATTCCCACATTTGTCCCAATGACCAAATCGCCAATTTCCCCATTTGTGCGGACTTTCAAAGGACCTTTGGATATGAGTATTTCCCATCCTAGCTTCTTGTTCCACAGTCTTTCTCCACATTTCTCTCATCCTTTCCTCCAATTCCACGACAAATTTCAGCATTTGTCTAGCTAATTGAATCCTTCATTTCCCTCTTTTATGCGGAATTCCATCTGACTTCCAAATATACTCACTACCAGTTGTGTCTCCTTTCCCCGCATAATTTCCGGCATCCTCTCCTCACTCACTCCCTTCCATTTGTGAAACTTTCCCATCCTTCCAGATTTCTTCTTGCCATCTCCAATGTTCGGTCCTCATGTCCCGACCCACGTCAAAATCCCACAAATTTTCAAAACTTCTCTAATACACTCCAAAATGCTTCAACAACTTCCTGGGTCGCCATTATTGACTAGATTTCACCCTTGCAACTACTCAAATGTCATTTTCCCACCCATACACCATCACTCATCTCAAGGGCACAATTCTAGTTGCAAATTTGAGGGAGGTATGGTCGCCATTAATGCGGTGGTTAGATTTTCAACTACCAATTGTCTTCACGCAAGCTCCAAGTCGTTCGTTTTGAGCGGGAAACATTCTCAGACGCGGATTTCATGAGAGCACACATCCGAAAGTACATCGAATTCTCGATGGACGACCAAGGATATATATATATATATATCTGTGTGTGTGCGTGTGTCGAAAAGATATAAAAAGGGTTGGTCGTCGAGCCAATTTTTCAACTACAAGTGCTTTGAGTTTGTTTTAGGGCATCAATCGATGTAAGTCTAGTTTATAAGGGATGGAATCTGTTTTGTAATTCATAGGAAGGTTATGTAATGAACATTCGCATGTAAATGGTATGTCTCCACGGCAGTTTGTAATTCAAGGAATCTGTTTTGTAATTCATAGGAAGGTTATGTAATGAACATTCGCATGTAAATGGTATGTCTCCACGGCAGTTTGTAATTCAAGGGGATGCTCGAACCCAGTTGTTCATCCTCTCTTGCCATATTTGTTGGTATGAATGCAACAAGGGTTTGATGAATGTGTTAAGGCTTCTAATGCATTGCAAAGCTTTTGTGATGGTCTCTCATTTATTTCATGTGGGTTATTGCAATTCTAAGATGGATTATTAAGTATGTCTATTTGCATAAAATGTTATCTTTGATTTGTATGTATATGCACATCTAATTCCAGTTATGCTTTGCGGACATATCTCCCTCTTCCTTGCAATTCATGACTCTGTCGCCCAATGGAGTAGGCACTGGTCTAAATTGGTGAGAGATCAAACACTTTCCATTTTAATCAATCCTCTGTCCTTGGTAGATTAGGAGTAGATTAGATGATTCATTACTGCAAACCAAGGAGCTTCCTAAGCGACCTCAAACAATTAAATTTTTAGAGAATCATGTCCAATTGTGTAAGAAATGTTAAGTGAATTCACTTGTGGGGATATCATATTGTTATCATCTATAGGTACATATGCAAGTTGTAGTTACAGCTTATTTAGAGGTTTTATAAGAAGCTAGTTAGCCTTTGACCTAGTGACAAATATAGGGATCAAGCGTACATTGGGTATAGTTACCATTGTTTCATTCATGATTCATCTTAATCAATTAGATGTCCTATTAAAGATACCTCTAGGAACACCCTTCTAGGTCTAGCTAAGCCCAAAGTGAAGGAGAGCATGTCCACTCTCAACAATTGGCCTTTAATCACTCATATTTTGTTGATGAGCTGATTGATTCACCTTCAAGATGAGAATTCCTGGGCTTGAAGTGAGTTGATTCCTCTAGGAGTGTGAGCAGAGATTTTAGGACCAGACAGAATGTTGCCGTTGCCGGGGAGTTTTTGATCTACATCTCATCATGAAGACCCTAGTGATTCAGTGAAGAAGATTTGCATTTTGTTGTGTGTTAAGTTGGCAACCGGTCAACTTATGCCAACAGAATAGAGTCTTTGCCGAGGATGATTTAGTTTGTCTTTTATATTGAAGACCCTGGTAACTGAAAGAAGATTTTGCAACATTGTCAGTTGGTTGGTGTTTTAAGTTGGCATCCCATCAACTTATGCCAACAAAATGGCATTGTTGTCAGGTATAGTTTAACTTTGGTTTCTATCCTTCACACCTCTGCAACTTGAAAGAAATTTGTGGCATTCTCAGTTGGTTGGTGTTTTAAGTTGGCATACTGTCAACTTACACCAACAGAATGGCGCCATTGGCGGGGACCATTTAGTTTGTCTTTCATCTTGAAGACCCTGGTAATTTGAAAAAAGATTTTGCAACATTGTCAGTTGATTGGTGTTTTAAGTTGGCATCTCATCAACTTATGCCAATAGAATGGCATCATTGTCGAGGATAGTTTAACTTTGGTTTCTAAACTTCACACCTCTGCAACTTGAAAGAAATTTGTGGCATTCTCAATCGGTTGGTGTTTTAAATTAGCATCCCGTCAACTTACGCCAACAAAATGGCGTCATTGGCGGGGAGACATTAATGGGTTGAAGTTAATTGAAGACTCTATTGACGAGCTAAACCCAAAATCAATTTGTTTCCTTGGAGATCAAATGTGCTTCAAGGTATTTCTCTTTTGAAAGAGGTGGCGACTCTGCTGTCAGGAACCAAGTTTGATTGCTGCTGCTACCTATTTGTTGTTAGTGCTTCAAAAACACATCTCAAGTTTACAATAGTTGGAAACAAAGGTACACAAGAATTTTATTTTCTTCTCTTTTGAGACATAGTTTCTTTCATGGTGAAGAAACACATTGTTATAAGACCTCAATTTTATACCCTGCATAATAGAATGCTCTAGTCATGGCTTCTAGGTATGATAATGATCATCTGGGATCCGCTCCTTCATTTGCACCTTCTTTTGTTTCAAGTCCTAGATACCATGATGAAGAAGATGACCTAGAACACTCCAGTGATGCTTATTCATGCTATTCAAGTAGCCATGCACCTTATGTGAACATATGCATAAACCTACAAGCATCCATACATAAGCAAAATGAACTTGTTAGGCAGCATAAAGAAATTGAAAATCAAATCAAGTTGCTCAAGTCTATGTTGCAATCCAATGCTCATCATGCTACCACTAAAAGCCAAGTTGTTCAGTCCCCTATCATTCCCCTAGACACCACTTACAAACAGCTAGACCTCTCTTGGGTTGATTGTGAAATGCAAGCCATGACATCCAAGGTCTTCAACCAAATGCCTGGATTTGATGGGCATGATATTCATGAAGTGGACACACATGTTGATGCATTTTCAGAATTTATGGAAAAATTTCAGTTTAAAGATGAGGACATGTGGATGAGACTCTTTATTAGGTCTCTCTGTGGGAAGGCAAGGAGATGGCTTGAAAGTTTTCCAAAACATTATTTGGCTTCTACTAGGAGATGAAAAATTTGCAAGTAATCTAGACCCTGCTGCTCTTGTCCAAAAATTGGTAAATATCAAAAGGCAAGAGGAGAATCTAGTAGAGACTTCAGCCACAAGTTTGTTGTTGCTATCTCCAAAGTCCCAAATGTTTCCAGACCTAATATAGCTGGCTGCATTGATATGTTCTTTGAAGCCTATGAGGCTAGTTTGAGTTCAGTGCAAGACGATTTGAAGCTTAAAAGGCTGCAACAAGCTTACCAATGTCTTGACTCCCTTGAAAGAATGAGGAATAATTACATTGCAAAATTGTTGCCCTAATGTGCAAGTGTTGCCAGTGATGAACAAGTTGCTATGAGTAGTAACCAGGTGGATACAACATTAGATCATGTTGAGTGTGAATTTGAGAGGGCAGAAATTGGTGATGGTGCACATATGATAGCAACGCAGATGATGAAGATAGTATATGCATTTACCTTCAGTTGGATGGATCATTCTTTGGGCATGATAGTGATGTTATGCCAATTGACTCCCAACTTGAAGTTGAGGTATGCATTTCTGCACTTTGTGATGGCCCGATGGACAAAGAGGAAGGTGTGTGCACAAATGAGCAATCAAATGGATCAATTCATGAAACTAATTATCTGGAGTGTGTACATGTATGTGATATCAAGGATAAGCAAGAAACTAGTTTCTTGTTTGATATATTGCCCTCCTTTGTTCCTATTAATGATGAGGAGGTTGTTAGTGCTAACCTTTCTGCACATTTTTGTTTGCACGAGGATGACATGGATGTGCCTGCACTTAGTGATAAGATTGCTGTGATAAATGTTAGTGCAAACAGTGATTTTCAGTTTGAAGACCTTGCCCTTGATAGTTGTGAAGATGGCGATCATTTGGACATGTATGAGAGCCTATTTCTTTGGTGCAAGATTTGTTGTCTCCCCCATGCTAATTGTGCTTCAAGTAGGCCACAAAGAAATGTTGTTACAATGATTTGAGGAAGGAAAGGCAAGGTGTTATCAGTCAGATTGCAACAATGCTTGTGATGCAGCAAGTTGCCTAGATGAGATACAAAAAAAGAGGCAATGGGATGGATTCGTCCATCACTTTAGGTGCCTCAGTATGATTCTTATGATGATGATGATAATGGCATTGTGGATCAAGTGTTTGATCCAAGCATAGAGCAAAACATCAGCATATGGGACAATGGTGTATGCTGGCCACATGTTATCCAAGAGCTTGATGGGAATACTAGTGACTATGAAGCTTTCCTTTGTAATGAAGGTCAAGTTTCTAAGGCTATGGATGATGGTGGTGTTGTTGAATTAGAATCCTTTATGTGGGTCCAGTATACAAGTAAAGTGATGTTGAGTTGCAGTACTCTAATGAACACGTACATCAACATGTTGCAGCCCAACTTGATGGTGCGCTTGAGCTTAAGGCATTCCAATTTGGAATGCAAGGTGATTTTCTTCCTTGTGCTGACCAAGGTTGCAGTCAAGTATATTTTTCTTTGCCATGTGAATTGGAGGTGTTCTCCTTTTGCCTTAGTTCACATGAAAAGGTTAGTAGGCAAAGTAATGTTATTGCCTTTGATGGTGGATGTGTGCTTTCATCCACATATGATGTTGATATGGCTTTTGTTCTTCTACCCCCTGCTGCTATGAACATGCATGATATGGTGTGGCAAGGGTCATGCACCTACTACTCATGGTTGTCTTACAATAGTGACCCTGATGTTGGAGTTAGCCTTCATTTCCCGGGCATTGTTCACAAATTAATGCATGCAAGAGACACCATTTGTTGCAACTAGATGGTGAGTACACTTTGGGTTTGAGAGAGACCAGCTCCTTCATTCAACTTGCCTTGAATAAAGGCAAATGGTCTTCAGCAATTTATCCATGGCCTTGTGCCATGGAACTTCTTTGTAGAGTCTGACCTGCAAGTGTTCTCAAATCTTGTTTACAACTATACAATTTCCAATATCTTTGTGCCCTTGTGTCATTGGTTGTAAGTTGTGTTTTGCCTTTTGTACATATCTTCTTTGTGTTTATTTTTCCCTCTCATTCCTCCTCGTTTTGTTTTGCCTTTTTGGTCTACCGTTGGAGATAACTGGATTCTCACTGTGCTTGCTCTACACACATCCCCAACTAGAGTCAATGTTGGAGCACAATTTCACAGGTCTCAAAATTTGCAAAAGGTCTAGTGCCCCTTTGTCGCATTAGCCCTTTTATGCCCATCACGTATAACCGATCTGAGAAATATTTCAATGGGTTTTCCCTTGGTCATATTTTGTCTTGAATTTGCTCTTTGTCATTTCCTATGTTCCTATTGTATGTTAAAGTTGCAAATCTCCAAGAAAATTCTAAGTATGGGAAGTTTCAAGTCATTTTTCTAGTTATTCTGCAAAGTTGCAAACTTTTAGCGGACTACTGGACATTTCCCCTTTATCTCCCATCCAGTCCTCACCTCCTTTCCCACACCAAAGTTTCGTAGAACCTTATCGGGCCCTTAGTCTTTTTCATTCCACCTATTTCCTGCATTTTGAAAAATCTCGTTGGACTATTGGACTTTAGTTTATTTGCTCTGACATCTGGTCCTCCTATCCCCTTCCACTTTTACGCAAACTTTGTTCCAGCCTTCCACTTCCAATTTCCTTTGCATTTTGCAGAACTCCACCAGACTTCTTTCGTTTTCATTCTCTCTCCAAACATCCCAATCTTCATCATTTTCCTGTTTTCCTTCAATTCGCCTTCCTTCTTGTTTTGCGGAAATTCCCTCGCCTACTAGACATTTCCACATCCGGTCCTCCCTAGCTTCTCCACATTCCTCCTAACCCCTTTTGCGGGAAATCTTCGCACTTCCAAATCTCCTCTATCAGACACCCTCACTTCCCACATTTGATTCCCACCTTCAGTTCCGCAAGACTTCTCCGCAAGGTTGCTAACTTCATCTAGTAACCTTCCCTTCCCATCTCCAATCCCATGATGAATTCCCACATTTGTCCCAATGACCAAATCAACCATTTCCCCGTTTGTGCAAACTTTCCAACGACTTCCGGAGATGATCATTTCCCATCCTAGCTTTCTGTTCCACAATCTTTCTCCACATTTCGCCCATCCTTTCCTTCGGTTCCACGACAAATTTCCGCATTTCTCTAGCCAACCAATCCTTTGTTTCCCTCTTTTGTGTGGAGTTCCATCCGACTTCCGGATATGCTCACATTCGGTTGTGTCTCCTTTCCCCACATAATTTCCAACATCCTCTCCTCACTCACTCCCTTCCATTTGAGGAACTTTCCTGAAATATCCCTCACTAATTGGGAAAATTGCAGCTGTTATTTATTCGACTAGGCCAAATCTTATCACTTCTGATTTCACTTATGTACTTAACTCAGAACTGAATATACTTAGATTTTGGATGCAAAACTAAATCAGATTTGGAAACTAAAACAGATTTGGACACTGTGTATAAAGAGCAAATCAACTGCTTGAAACATTAACCATCACGAACTTTCCCCAACAAGTATGATAACAATAACTTGGCTGCTATTTATCCTTGCAAAATCGCTGAACACAAAAAATATAGTTGAATACATACAATAAATAGGAGCTTCCTCAAGGGAATGTGATTGCTACTGAGATGGATTCGGCTACTGGTAATAATTGCACCCCTCAACGTGCCCTACTATCTAACCTACCGCCATTTAGGGATATCGCTGATATCCTCCAGCGTATGACTTCCCCCAGCTATGGTTAGAGCTGGCAACAATCAGATTAGCTATGCTAATGGCAAGTTATGTAAGCTTGCCCTCTATCTGATCATTGCCCAACGCCTAGGAATGCAAGTTATAAGTGGTGAAGATAGGGTTTTATTTGATGCCTCCCTGTTGGATAGCCCGCTCAATTTTATTTAGCTCTTGGGTACTCGAAATCCTCACATTGGATAGGCCTTCCCACTGTAATTCTCCCTGCTGAAAGAGGTCACCTTATTTGTTACTTAGTCCTGAGACTCAATGAATAAACTCCTTGTGCCCTTGACCTGAAACATCAAATTCATCAATCAGCACTGCCTGCTACTCCTGAATGGAGTCACCAAGGTGAGGAATGGGGTTTCGTTCAAACCTCAATGAATTCAAAACTTGGGGTTTTCGTCCCAGCATCCTGTTCTCTTAGAGAATTTGGAAAATTCGCAATGCAAAAACTTCAAATCAGATGCCTCAAAAAAAATCCAGAAATCTTCTTTTATACCTGCTTTGGATTGAACCCAAGGGCCCAAATCTTGGCGCTTAATTTGAAATTGGCTTATTTTATATTTTATAATTTAGATCTTATATTTATTTATTTTATTTATTATATTTAAAATTTAATATTTTATTAATATATGTATTGTAGTGTTGAAAAACACTATTATTTAATAATAATAATAGTAATATTAATTAAGTATAGTGAAGGGGGCATGACAGTCCTCCCCTCCCAAATTTTGCTTGTCCTCAAGCAATGATAGATCAAGGAGCTCCACCCACTTCATGCCAACATCATGAGTCTCATTAACCTCTCTATACATGTCATCCTGAAACAAATTCCGCCAAAGAAAGTCATACATGCGCAGAGGCATCAATGCCATTGAAACACTAAGAGGAGTCATACCACATGGCGCATAACACCTAAACCTCACATTTGTCAAGTGGAACAAACCCGGCCAAGAATCAACATGGAGTCTACTCCATCCAACTCTCGCACTTACAAATTCCCCCTCGATGAAGCCTCCTATCCAAAACATGTGAATATCCTCCATACATTCCTTTAAGGCCGAGAGCTACCCTAAGAACTCACCACCTTGTTCTTGTTGTACCCAAGTGATCATCTCATGTGATGAAGTATCCCCAATGCTTGCTCCATGACTATATCCTTGGGTTCCAATGAGTCCCGTAATGTCACCGTGAGCTGGTCCCTCCAAGGTGCGATGCAACTCAGCTTGCATGTAAGCTGGAAATAAGTTGTAACAGCCACAAATCACTTGGAATTTCTTCCAAATCAGCACTAGGACGACTGAGATGATTGTCTTCAATGATGAGAATCCTTCACTAACCTTACCCTACAAGGAGATCCTCTCAAATTGCACAAATGTACAGCTGTTCATGACTAAAAACATTGAAAACAGCAATATAGCAATGATGTAACAGCTGCAAATATGACAATCCCATGCAAAATTCAACAATGTGCTCAATGTAGAAGCCGTGTGTAGCCATACAAGAACTGGAAACTCTTTGTTAGTAAGTACCAACTGAAAAATACTTTCCCACGGCTGGGAATCCTTGCCAAACTATTTGTGTGAGATCTACTAAAGTAATGGGGTGGATGATAACAATAATGACAGCAGCCTTAGGGCTGGAAATTAAGTCCATAGCTATCCTGGGAATGCTTCCACTATCATATGATGATAACCCTCCGTCACCACTCATCCCTCTCCTGCCCTGTTGGTGATATTTGGCACAAATATCCCAATGCTCATGTGGTGCTACCTTAGCTTTCATGTGAGCTTCTCCTCTTATAACCGTACAATGGGTAGCAATTAAAATCAGCAATAGAAGAATGGTACAACAATTACCATACTGAAAATTCCCTACAAAAATCAGAAACATAGAGGCTGGAAACACCCATACAAAAGCTGATAACAGTCCAATAACCACACCAAACTAAAAATTACTTAATGCCATAACTGAGAACACCCGTGTGGCTGCAAATGACGCCATGAAATGGCTGGAAATGATGATAATAGCAGCCCCACAACTGAAAATCATGTGGACAGCAGTTTTTGTCACGTTTCCTTTGCAACTTGGTTGCACTGTGTGTGCATCACTTCCTCCCCTTATACCTGGTTTGTAATTTTGTGCAATCAAATTGAAAATTGGGCTTCTTCCATTAGTCTTACAAACAACCTTGAGGTACCTTGGTATTGTGCCAATAGCTTCCCCCATATGAAAGATACATCCTCATGTCTCTTCTCCATTTCTTGGTGAGACCCCTTAATTGATGACTCTTCTAAAGATGAAATCGTGAGTGTCACCCCCTAATGTACATGCCACTTAGCCTTGACAATTTTGGGAACCCCATCCTTGATGCCTTGAAACATTACCTCCTCTTCCTTGGGCTGTGACCAAGGCATGCTCAAAACTTGGCTCCTCTCTCCTAGATTGTTACACTGTGTTCCAAGGACTCTTCCCTTGTCGCCCAGTGCTCTCTTGAAAGATGGTTTGGATCAATTGTATGTGGGCTGGAAGATGGCTGTAGCAGTCATGTTTGGCTTGGAATTTCCTTCCAAACAGCGATATATCAGCTGGAATATTGGCACTTAGAATTCCTAAAAGATGAGATTTCTTACACACCAGATGAGGCAAAAAGATCTTCCCGATACCATGGCTGTAACACTGCATTCCTTTGCTAAAAATCAGAAATGTAATGGTTGGGAACCACCTTGTACTAGCTGCAAACACTTCAACAATAATAATGGACTGGGAAGTCCTCCACCATGTGATTGGAAACTCTTCTTTGGCTGCAGGGAAAGTGTGGGAAGTGCTGAAAATGTTGAGGGCAGCAGATCTAAAATAGGGAGCCATACTCAAAATGGTCCTTGGCTCTTGTCTATTGCAACCAATACTCATCCCGGCTATGTCAAATTGGTGTTCCTCAACAAGAAAGTCCCATTTAACAATTATCCCCTTTGGCAGCAGCCTTAGAGGTGTAATATTGAGTACCTTATCATGCTTGTTCAAAATTGACCAAACATTGTCATATTGAAGTATCTTACCTTAGAGTGGATTCCTGACTATCTCTATGTATTCAGTGGCTTGGTTTCCTCGAACAAGGACCTCCATTATTTTTACCTCAGCCATGCTAGGAACTCCATTCAATATGCCTCGGAGTATCACCTCCTTCCCATCCACCCTGAATTTGAACTCCATTATTTAGTAGTTTTGGGTAAATTCTCCGAGTGAGTGCAGCCATTGTACTCCCAAAACTATATCCATTTCTCCTATCCCCACAACATAGAAATCCTCCTTAACTTGATGCCTCCCCAAAGATAAGCCTAGCCGCCGTATTCACTTCCTACAAGGAATAATGTGGCCATCCACAAGCATGAGATTAAACCCGTCAAACTCTTTAGTATCTAAACCCTTCCTGTAAATCAAATCTGCATCTATGAAGTTGAGTGGCCCCACTATCAATCAACATTGTCACTTTGTGAACCTGCAAAACTCCCTGAACTCAAAAAGGATGATACTTGGGTGCTCAGGAAAGAGTAGCAAGGGTACCTTCCGAGGACTCTCCTTCTTCCTTGCTCTCAGGCTCCATCTCATCAGCCACAACCTCAGGCTCTGTTTTTTCTGTCTCTGAATCCTCATCGGGAATAACCTCTATGTAGTGTATTTGCCCCTTCCCCAAACATCTATGTCCTAGCTCCCATGGCTCCCTACAAGAAAAACATAATTTCTTCCTTCGGAGTTCGTCCTTTGACTCTTCAGTCCTATTGGGCCTTGGAGATAACACCTTGGATGGAGGGAAATTCCTTTGGAATGGTTTCTTTTGCTGCCCTATTGGAGATGGCTTGGGGTTGAACTTACTTTTAGCCATTGAATCTTCCAAGTTCAAAGCTTTCTTGATGGCATCCTATAAAGACCCTAGCTCAAATGCCCTCACCAATCCCTTGAGTGAATCGCTTAGACCTTCCACAAAAGCACTATGAGTCTCTTCTCTATCACATATGGAACCATCACTGAAAGCCTTTGAAACTCTGCTACATAGCGCTCAACTAACCCCTCCTGTCTCAATTGTGCTAACGCTTTGAAGTAAATCTCTAGGTCCTTCCTATCAAACCTCTCTATCAATCTCTAACTGAACTCCTCCAAAGTGGTAATGGAACCATGCCCTTGTGTCACCATGCCATCATACCACCATTCATGAGCTACACCCTCCAAATGTAAAGTAGCAAACTTAATGGCTTCTTCAAACGTGGGATTCAATCAAAAATATGTATCCAACTTTTGCAAGCATGCCCTAGCTAAACAATTGTCTGATCCATCATACGTAGGTATAGTGATCTTTCCCAAACGTTGTTGTATGTCTCTTTGGGGCTGCTCCTTGTGCCTTCTCCTCCTATGCCCATTTCTTGTTTTCATCTCATAATACTCAATGAAAGACATGTCACAACGGATAGCTGGGTTTAGGGCACTATATTCAGCATGATACCTTGTCATTTCGTCCTCCTGTCTTGGTGGTAATTGTTGTTCCTCCTCAAAGGGGTCTGCTTCTTCTCTTTGTAAAATTTGGCTCTAAATGACTTCGTGGGTGGATTAATTGAAACCCTATCATTAGCTAAGTTGCTTCCTTCTGCAAAATTCTGATTGGGTCTACTAACACTCCATTGTTGATTCGTTCCCCTTAAGATCCGAGCTATTTCTGCCATAGATTCTCTCATAGAGGACTGAAATTCTCTAACCATTTCTTTGTTTTCTTGGCTGACGATCTCCTCAATATTTCCTTCTTCATTTCTGTCACCCATGATTTTCTCTTTCTTCTTTTCCCTTCACTGATACCTGATTTCCCTCACTCCTTTGCATGAATCTGCATCACACAGTACCATGGGCTGGCAAGAAAGAGTGCTTTGATACCACTGAAATATCCCTCACTAACTGGGCAAACTGCAGCTGTTATTTATTCAACTAGGCCAAATCTTATCACTTCTGATTTCACTTATGTACTTAACTCAGATCTAGATTACTGAACATACTTAGATTTTGGATGCAAAACTAAATCAGATCTGGAAACTGAAACAGATTTGGTCATTGTGTATAAAGAGCAAATCAACTGCTTGAAACATTAACCATCATGAACTTTCCCCAACAAGTATGATAACAATAACTTGGCTGCTATTTATCCTTACAAAATCGCCGAACATTACATAGAAAATATAGTTGAATACATACAAAAAATAGGAGCTTCCTCAAGGGAATGTGATCACTACTGAGGTGGATTCAGCTGCTGGTAATAATTACACCCCTCAGCGTGCCCTACTGTCTGACCTGCCGCCAGTTAAGGATATTGATGATATTGCTGATATCCTCCAGTGTATGACTTCCCCCAGGTATGGTTAGAGCTGGCAACGATCAGATTAGTTGTGCTAATGGCGAGTTACGTAAGCTTGCCCTCTATCTGATCATTGCCCAGCACCTAGGAATGCAAGTTATAAGTGGTGAAGACATGGTTTTATTTGATGTCACCCTATAGGATTGCCTGCTCAATTTTAATTAGCTCTTGGATACCCCAAATCCTCACACTGGATAGGCCTTCCCATTGTAATCCTCCCTGCTGAAAGAGGTCGTCTTACTTGACACTCAGTCCCGAGACTCAATGAATGAACTCCTTGCGCCCTTGACCTGAAACATCCAATTCATCAAGCAACGCTACTTGCTACTCCTGAATGGAGTCACCAAGGTGAGGAATGGGGTTTCTTCCAAACCTCAATGAATTCAAAACTTGGGGTTTTCATCCCAACATACCGTTCTCTTGGAGAATTTGGAAAATTCACAACACAAAAACTTCAAATTGGATGCCTCAAAAAGAATCCAGAAATCTTATTTTATACCTGCTTTGGATTGGACCCAAGGGCCCAAATCTTGGGGCCTAATTTGAAATTGGCTTATTTTATATTTTATAATTTATATTTTTTATTTATTTATTTTATTTATTATAGTTAAAATTTAATATTTTATTTATATATGTATTGTAGTGTTGAAAAACACTATTATTTAATAATAATAGTAATATTAATTAAGTATAGTGGAGGGGAGATGGTATTTCCCATCCTTTCGGATTTCTTCCTACCATCTCCAATGTCTGGTCCTCATGTCCCTTCCCACGTCGAAATCCCGCAAATTTTCAAAACTTCTCTAATACACTCTATAACACTTCAATAACTTCCTAGGTCACCATTAATGACCAAATTTGACCTCTGCAACTACTCAAATGCCATTTTCCCACCCAAACACCATCACTCATCTCAAGGGCATGATTCCTGTTGTAGATTTCAACGGTGTATGATGAGGGAGGTATGGTTGCCATGAATGTGGTGGTTGGATTTTCAGCTACCAATTGTCTTCGCGCAAACTCCAAGTCATTCGTTTTGAGCTAGAAACATTCTGAGATGCGGATTTCATGGGATCACATCTGGTTTGCATTCAATGCTTCAACCTCCGAAAGTACATCGAATTCTCAACGGACGACCAAGGGCAAGAAACCGAAATGCTATATATACATGTTGAAAAGATGTAAAAAGGGTTGGTCGTCGAGCCAATTTTTCAACTATAAGTGCTTCAAGTTTGTTTTAGGGCATTAATCGATGCAAATCTAGTATGTAAGGGATGGAATCCATTTTGTAATCCATAGGAAGGTTATGTAATGAACATTCGCATGTAAATGGTATGTCTCCATGGTAGTTTGTAATGATTCAGGGGGATGCTCGAACCTAGTTCATCCTCTCTCACCGCATTTGTTTTTATGAATGTAACAAGGGTTTGATGAATGTGTGACAAGTTCTAATGCATTGCAAATCTTTTGTGATGGTCTTGTTGTGACCAAATCACACATTGCCCCATTGCAAATGGGGACCCCCTTTTTTGAGCTCTGATGCTTTGCATGACGTTTTGGATGATGTCTTAGATTCATTTTTGCTTTATAACTAGAGGACTAATCTGGGACATGAACTTGCAGTAATGAAGAGTCTTGATTAAATTCCATCCAAATAATGAATTTTGAGATCAATCCTGATGTATGTTTGAGATCCTGAAAATGACTTAAGTCTGGTAGCCTGAAATCCTGAAAAATTGATTACTCTGAAATCTAGTGAATCCTCCAAATTCTAGATTTTGCATGTTAAATCTGGTGGATTCGAGACCTATCTCAAACATCCTGAAAGGTATATTGAAAAATATTTTAAGTATAAGAAATTCAATCTCTCAACTTATACTTAAATATATTTTTCAATATACCTTTACTCTCAAGGACCCTGAAAAACGACCAAGTACTCCAGAGGATCCAAAAACTTGATCCAATGCGCCTACATACAAGAGTGGCGCACAATCTTGATAAACTGCCGCTTTCAAGAAGATCTCAAGATGATGATCTCTAGCGCCTAATCCAATGCGCTGAGGATAGAAGAAGATGATGATCTCGACTTCCTCAACCAATGCGCCAAACCTCAAGGATGATCTCGATTTCCTTATCCAATGCGACCACAGCAAGAGGATTCAACGACCTTGATCCAATGCACCACATCAAGGGGAATCAAATGTCTAATCCAGTGCGCCAAGATAAAGAGGCAGGTTTTAAGTGTTAAGTGCAGATTTTATAATGTTTCCAGAGGATATCACAACCCTCATCCAACGCGACAGAGGAAGGAAAGAAGTTCATTTTAAAGTTAAAAACAAGAAGCAATCAAAATAGGCATCCAATGCATTTTAAGGAAGATCTCTTACACCTCAACCGGTGTGCCAAAAGTGAGGCAGAGGGTAAGGTATTAAGGAAGATTCAACACCCTTCATCTAATGCGCTCAATACAAGGGGATTTCAAAACCCTCAACCAATGCGACCTAGGTAGAAGTGATTCAAGACTAATTTGCAAGAATGTAATATGCATTTTAAGGATGATCTCAAAGACTCCAACCGCTGCGCCAGCCTTTGAGGATGAGAAAGTTTGATTCAAGGTATATGCATTTTGGGGAAGAATTTGAAGTCCTTAACCAATGCGCTGGTTGTAGAGGAGTTTGAAGGTGTCATCTAGTGCGCCAAGGGTGGATAAGATAGAAATGTCAAACTCAGTTTTTTTATGAAGGTTTCAAGAAGAAATTAAAACTTCTATCTGCTGCGCCCTTTCAAGGACGACATAGATGTGGTATGAAATAAAGTTCTAAAAATCTTTTAAGAAGAATCCTAAAGTTTCAACCAAAGCGCCAGCCTTTAGGGGATCCAAAATGCTAATCAAATGCGCTTGATGCAAGAGAAAACTGCCATACCCAACCACTGCGCCCTTGTAATCTTTCAGCATTTTCTAAAAAAGCCAAGCAATTTCCTGGGAAGTCAAGTCTGATCTTAGTCAAGTTGAGTCTGATTTTAAGGTATCCCTCCAAATCAGTCCTTTCGAAAGTCTGATCTAGAGGTAAAATTCTAATTTCTCTTTCATTTTCAGCAGGTTCATTGAGTTCTAAACAGAAAAATTGTCTAAGTGTTAATGAAATTTGCATGAAAGATAAGTCAATCATTATGATCTTCTTCTGAGATTCCGTCTTATAGGAGGCTGAAATGATTTATTTTCATAGTTATTTATTCTTGTTTATGTCTTGTAGGGCAGAAGTCATCAAAGAAGAAGAAGCTTGAATCACCTTCAAGCTAGGAGTGGAGTCAACAAGTTGCCATGTGGAGGAAACATCATAAGCTCCTCTAAGAAGTCACTTCAAGGATATCTTGTTGGATCACTTCAAGTATCAGCTAGCTTCTTTATCAGTCATAGCTTCAAGGCATCATGTAGCTGCTTCCAGGGCATCCTTCATCATCCTTGTGTTGGAACTCTTCATCAAATGGCATCATGTCAAGCATTCATCCATGAGATTACACTTCATCAAATCATTCCAAGTACACTTCATCCATCCAAGCTTCAAGACTCTACAATCTTCAAGTCCAAGAGAGATTACTTCTAATCATGAATCAAGTATCATCCTCATCTACTCTTACATCATGAAGGACGCAGCATCATCATATACATTACCCTTCGTGAAGGATCATCCAGAGAAGATCATCATGTCTATTACCCACAAGATGAAGAAACATTAAAAAGTCATGCAAATGAAGCAACATCTATCATACATCCAGTTTACAAGCAGAAGGAACAAGGCAAGATCAACAAGTTACATTTCAGATTCAAGATCATTCAAAGTAATCACATCTATCACAAGATGATGCAATTTGGGAATATGCTGAAGTGGCCCCTATGTGGCGAGTACCTATCATCATCCAATCATATCAGCCACATTATTTCAACTACATTCAATGTATCATTTAATAAAAGAAGCCAAAGGGACGCCTATGTGGAAGATGTTTTAAATGATTTTACCCTTATCCTTATCACATTGGAAAATGTGCCTTCATTGCCTCTCTATGATGTACTAAAAATAGCAAGTTGTTGTAACTACCTACTGAGGTGGCACGATCTGAGCCCTTGGCTATCGAATTGATCTAAGCCATTCATTGTATTTCTGGAGCACTATATAAAGGCCTTGTTGCCTCATTTGTAATTCAGTAGTTCATAGAATATAGATATAGGGGAGTAGATGAGAAGAGACTCTCGAAATTTTCTGAGAGGACTTGAAATTGTTGTAAATATTGCTCAAGATTAATGCAAAACATTGGAAGTTATTTGGTGTTAAGTGTTATCTTGTGGAATCACATGGTTTCTTGTACTTTGATGAAGTGGAGAGGTGTTTCAAATTAGAAGTACAGTAGATTAGTAGTTCTTTGACGTAATGTATGTTGTATTGAATATTTGATCAACTCCTAGCTCATGCTTTTAACATTCATCGCTGGTGAAGTGTTGTGTAAAGCTAGTCTGAGCCTTATCATTTGCATAAGTTCGATTATGGATGCTTGTTTGAGCTGCGCCATCTGATGGGTGCTTGTATAAGTCTTCACGATTTGAAAACCATTCGCGTAACCTTAGGAGATTGCACCAACTCCATGTAGTTGTAGGCATCCTTGGCGAAGTGGAGTTAGGTTGATTATGGAGTTTGTCTATTCATACATCATCATTACCTCATTGACCTTAGATTAAGTTTCCTAAACATTATCTTTTACTTTTCTTTATCATTGAAGTCCTGTATATATGTCATCCACACTGAAGGAGAGATAAGCTGAATGAAAGAAGAAAGATCTGATGTGAGTCCCTTTGTGTTTACCAACAAAATCATACCAAGTCACTAAGCTATCCCTTACAAAATCATAAAAAAAGGAACCTTGGAGTCATCTTTGTCGATCACTTCGATTAGCATTCGAGAGGCTTTGCTCAAGAGAGAGTTAGATACTCTGTATTTTACTCTATTGTTGACTTGTCGAAAAACAATCATCAACAGGTCTCTCATTTATTTCATGTGGGTTATTGCAATTCTGCGATGGATTATTAAGTATGTCTATTTGCATAAGATGATATCTTTGATTTGTATGTATATGCACATCTGATTCCAGTTATGCTTTGCGGACGAATCTCCCTCTTCCTTGCAATTCGTGACTCTGTTGCCCAATTGAGGGGCATCGGTCTAAATTGGTGAGAGATCAAACACTTTTCATTTTAATCAATCCTCTATCCTTAGTAGACTAGGAGTAGATTAGATGATTCATCATTGCAAACCAGGGAGCATCCTAAGCGACCTCAAACAATTAAATTGTTAGAGAATCATATCATGCATGCCTACACCTTGCAATTGTGTATGAAATGTTAAGTGTATTCACTTGTGGGGATATCATGTTGTTATCATTTATAGGTGCATATGCATGGTTGTCGTTTCAACTTAATTAGAGGTTTTATAGGCAGCTAATTAGTTTTTGATCTAGTGACAAATATAGGGGTCAAGCATACATTGGGTATAGCTGCCATTGTTTCAACCATGATTCATCCTAATTGGTTAGATGTCCTATTAAGGATACCTCTAAGAACACCCTCATGTGTCTAGCTGAGCCCAAAGTGAAGGAGAGCATTCCCACTCTCATCAATTGGCCTTTAATCACTCATATTTTGTTGATGAGTTGATTGATTCACCTTCAAGATGACAATTCCCAGGGCTTAAAGTTAGTTGATTCCTCTAGGAGTGTGAGCAGCGATTTCAAGACCCAACAGTCTATATCAACCAGTCTCTTTCTTCAGAGTGTTGATTGGTGTAGGTTCAGCTCGGTAGACTCTCTTGCACAGGGGCAGTTCAAACTTTCCTTATTAAGAATACAGCATGGTTGCTCTTCCCATGACTCGCCTTATGAATGGGTTGTTTAAGATTGACTTCTAAGAAATGCTTTTGTCATCCCCAATGTGGACACCTTCAAGTTTGTTAAGCTAATTCTCGGACCAGATGGATTGGAAAATACTGTATACTCGGGTCTAGAGCTTCCATTTTGGCCGATTTTAAGGCCAAACAGGATGCTAGGGTTACAAATGCAAAGTGAAGGATTGGATTTTGAGCAGAGTTTATTCAGGTACAACGAATGTGATACTATGTGAAAGTTCAGAGGAGGGAATTGTAGAGGCTAAAGAAGATCCAATTCAAAGACCGACAGAAGAGGTTGCGGTACTGCGTGGGAGCTTGCCTCTTTTTGCCGCAATCTAGTCATGTACATCAATGGGCTAAGAGTTATCTTGAGGGACAATTGCTTGGAGGTGTCAAGCTTGTTTGTTTTGCCAGCTTTTCTTAGAAGCAAACTTTTCTAGAGTTGGGTATCCAAGTGGCATCTAGCATGGAGACTAGAGATACAGCATGGAGGCTAGAAGTAGGGGTGTTACAATTGCTCCTGCAAATCCAGGTCCATCTGATTTTTGCATGTAGTTTGGTCCTGGAAGCAGTTTTTGGTTGTTTGTATGCATGGGTTTCCCAAGGTTGCAAGATGTTGTGGCTAAGTAGCTTTTTGTCTTTAGTAGCGTTGGCCCCTGTTGGAACAGGATTTTTGTATTGGTATCTGATAGCCTCTACGGCTTCTTTAGATTCCAGATTATCTGGTTGTTTGTTTGTAAAACATTTATATATTTTACAGGCGAGGGCCCTGTTGTGACCTAATCACACATCGCCCCATCGCATATGGGGAACCCCTTTTTTGAGCTCCAATGCCTTGCCTTGAGTTAGTAGATGATGTTTTTGTACTTTTTTATGGAGTCTGGCAGTGATCTTTAGGAGGTTTTTATCCTGACAAGCTCAATTCAACATGAACCCTTGGCGCCTTGATAGAAGTTGATATGTGGAACTCAAAGTGACTTGAACTTAGAAAATTTTGCAGGAAAATAGAGTAAGTTACCTAGGCGCCCATTTGCACTTGAAGAACCCTAGAAGTGTGCCTAAGGTAGGAACTGTTGGAGACACCTTCAAGGTTCAAACCTAATCAAAAAATGCTCCAAGAAACTCAAGGCGCTAATTCACACTTGCAGAAACCCAAAGGTGCGCCTAGGGTTAGGTCCGATTGCTTGAGGAGGATCAAGGCGCAAATTTATTCCTATGTAGGTCAAGAAGTGCGCCTAAGGTGGAAGCTTGTCAAATCATCAATAACAACAATGAATTGGTGCTTGGAAGACCTATTGAAGGTTTGGACTTAGTCAAATTTGCTTGAGGAAGCCTAGGCGCCAATTTCAACTAGTAGACACTCAAAAGAGCGCCTAGAATTAGAATCTAATTGCTTCAAGACTCAAAGCGCATTTCATCATCAGAAGAACCTCAAATGTGCGCCTTGAGAGGAAAGGTGTTCAAAGTTGTAAAGAAAGCTTTCACCTTGAAGAGTTAAACCTTCCCAAAGACACTTACAATTGCTTGAGTCCCAGGATTCATTCACCTAAGCTAGGCACCCAATTTCATCTCTATAGTCATCATATTGCGCCTAAGGTAAACTGGGCTTGAAGTCATGAATTTTGTTTCCTTTAAGAAATAGGTCTTCTAAACACAATGTATACTTGTCTGATCATAAAACTTGAAGTATGCTCATCTCAAACCCAAGGCGCACTTTCCCACCTCTGGAAACTAATCTTGGTGCCTAGGGATGAAAAGGTCACCTGAGTATTTAAACAAGTAATTGAAATCATTAAAGTGTCAAAAAGCAAGCCAAGATGATGAAGGCGCATTTTCCTGTCTATAGAAGCCCAAATTTGCGCCTCAAGTTGTGAAGGCAGGAATCAAGGATGAAAGACCTCACTATTGTCAAAGTTGAACATTTTAACCATCAATGTGAGTTTGGAATCATGGAATTGCACTAAGTATATCAAGGCGCACTTTTCAATCTCTATAGCCTCAAATTGAGCCTAATGAAAAGAGCATGAAATGACATCATTGAGGGAGCGCTAAAGAAAGAGAATCATTATAAGACATGTTTAATTGTTTGAAAGCATAAAAATAGCATGTATAAGGCCAGTTGAGCTAGGCGCACTTTTGCCTCTCTACACACCTAAATGTGCGCCTAGGTTAGAAAATGCATGAAATCATTCTTATGTGTTACGAAATTCAATGTTAATCAATGGTTTAATATATGGCTTTCTCTGTGATGCAGGGGAATTGATGGACTAAGGAGTTATCTAAGGAACAAGGCGCCTGGAACCAAGGGTGAAGATAGAAGGTAGCCACTGCGAAGCAGACATCATGTCGCCGCTCAAAGGGATCACTTCAAAGTCATCATGCCGAAACACTTTATCATCTACATCAAGAGAAGACATCCATACATTGAGCTGCAAGTTCTTCCTGAAACTTCAAGTTTCCAAGAGAAGTCTCCTACTTCATGTCATCATCATCTACACTACTCTTTACAAAGAAGCATTCATGGAAGAACAACATATAGCCTGCATAGAGGAAGTATCACAAAGTTAGACAAATGAACAACATGTATAATACACATCCGACTTACAAAGATACAAGGCAAGTCAACAAGGATACGCTCCCAAACGTTCAAGTTCAAAGCGATCACATTCAAAGACATCAAACAGATGATGTAATTTGGGAATATGCCAAAAGCAAATTGAATAAACTGATGGAATCCATGAGAGTTGCTGAGGTGGCACCTATGTGGCACGTACATTATCTTCACCAATCAAATGTTGCCACACCATCCTTGTTTAAGTACATTGCACTTGCATGAGGATAAGGGCGCTCCAAGGGAAAGGTCTTCCAACTCATCACCTTGGGAAGCGTGCCTTCATTCCCTTTTCTTTTCTATGTACAAAATGCTAAAAATAGGCATAATTGCCTTGTTGTAAAGATCTAGGCTGTTCATTCGCAGATCAATCTCGGCCGTTGGTTGTATTTTGAAAACTATATAAAAGCCTTGTTGCCTCATTTGTAAAGAGTGAGTTAGTTGGGAGGAAAGTAGAGTAGGAAGAGACTCTCGAAATTCTCTAAGAGTGCTTGAAAATTGTTGTAAATATTTCTCAAGATTAATGCAAAGACATTAGAGCTTGCTTGGTGCTAAGTGTTGTCTTGTGGAATAGCATGGTTTCTTGTATCTTAATGAAATGGAGAGATGTTTCTAAGTAGATTAGAAGTAGAGTAGTAGTAGTTCATTGATGTAATGCATGTATGTATTGAATATTTGATCAACTCCTAGCTCATGCTTTTGACATCCATCGCTTAAGTTCGATTATGGATGCTTGTTTGAGTTGCGCCGTCCAATGAGTTGCTTATATGAGCTTTCATGGTTTGAAAGCCATTCGCTAACCTTAGGAGATTGCACCTACTCCATGTAATTGTAGGCATTCTTGGCGAAGTGGAGTTAGGTTGGTTAAGGAATTTGTCTATTCATGCATCATCATTGCTTCATTGACCTTGGATTAGTTTCTCTAAACTCTCATCTTTTTTCCTTTTCTTTATTATTGAAACATAGCACATACATCATCCGCACTGAAAGGAGGAATAAGCTGGGCGAAGTAAGAAGTCTGCGTAAGTCCCTTTGTGATTATTAGCAAGATCACATCAAATCACTGAGTTTATCCATTGTAAATCACGAATAAGGAACCTTGAAGTTGTCTCATTGGATCACATAGCTTAGCCTTTGAGAGACTTTATTCAAGAGAGAAGAGGATACTTGGTGTTTTATTCTATTGTTGTTGTTGTCACAAAAACATCATCAACGGGCCCTAATAGAACCCTCAACTTACTGTTCAAAAAAGAAAAGAAAAAATGTTTTTAATTATGCATGTTTTAGCACATTTCTAATTAATTCTAAGTGCACAATTAATAAACTTTTGCATGCTCTTGCATCAAAATAACTTTTAAAAAATAAGAGAGGAGAATACGGTAACTGACCTGCAAATCTGGAAGCTTTCAAGCATGAAAATACTTGGAAGTTCTCCATTTTTGGCCTCCATGACAGCAACTCTTCCAAGGCGCCACCTCTCGCCTTCCTCCCACATTGGCCCCAATTCCCTCCATTTCCCACTGCTGGCACCAAGAATCTCCCCGCCTCTGTAATACTCATCAATTGGCAAAACCCCACTGACAGTCTTTGAAACACCATAGCCTCCCATAACCCAAAAATCATCATCCACCACAAACCCTACACAGCCCGATCGAGCATTGGGCATCTCTTCTTCAAAAAACCACCTATCCTTCTGAATATCATACCTGATAAAGGGAAAATTTCCAATGACCAAGAACATGATCAAACACAATAATATAAATCAATGAAAATAAAATACACATTTGCACAACTCTAATCATAAAATATCTCAAAGAACATAATCCATTTGTAACTTCTTCACTCAATACTCAAGTTACACCCAGACTAATGTCTACCAAAGTCAAACAATTAAGTTTTCCATCTATTAAGTAGAAAAAGCTACATTCCTTTTCTATGGGCAGGAACTCAAGAAAGGGGTTACCACAACTATTCTTTTGCTGCTTGTGGTCCCATGTAACTAGTGCAAAAAATGAAAATGCAAATGATAAAATATTTCTCTATGACTATTTTTCAGGAAGGGAAATGTGAGCAATGAGTAGCGATGGGAGGCTAGAACATGGCAGTGCCACTTCATTTCAGGAAACTTTGGTGCCAAATGGCAGGTATAAGGAGTCAAGATATATTTGTATATATTAATCTTCTCTCAAATATTAACTAACATCTGTTTATCCAAATTATGAGAATGCTATAACAGAATAGAACATAAAATATTCCATGGAGCCAGTTTTTAGGGAAATGCCCCCGAACTTTGTCAGCAGCATCAACTGAGTAAATACCAGAATGCCCCCTCCATGGGAGCATTAGGTAATAGTACCAGCATCTTTCTTAGAGAGTTTCCACTCAGTCAACTTCGTCATAATTCAGTGTTTAAACTAACAACTTCTGTGCATTATCATTGAAGGGAAGTGACTTCTATCTTTAACTTTTTAAAAGAAATGCATCATATGTGACTGTTAATTTTGTTCATGCACTAAGTTATAATGGCTACTAAGACATACTAAATCACAGCTAGTATCCCTTAAAAAAATTAACTAAGTGTGTATTGATTATAGAATGCTCCTGCAGTACCTTTCTGCTGACGAAATCCTGCTTCCCCCAGCACTGAATTGTGCATGGCGTGATCCTCCACCAGCCACCAGAATTGTGTTGTTGTTATAAACCCCACAGGCAAAACTGCCCCTAGCGTTCATCATGCTGGACCGCCGTTCCCAGTGGGAGCGCACCAAGTCATAGCGGTAAACTGCCTGGGAGGGTAATGGCCGATCCATGGGGAAGCTCCGGGCATCAAAGAGTGAACCACCAATGATATATAGGTAACTGCCCACTGCCACGGACACGAAATTTGTGAGTCCATACCTGTATACAATGACAGACTCATGTTACTAGGCTATAGAATAATGTTTTCTTTTATTAAAAATTCAGACGTCATAAAGCTATAGAGTATTTTACAGTCTATAATTAAGAAAAAGACTTCCGAGAAAAACCTGTGATGCATATAATATATCATTAATGTTTAAAATGACCCAACGTGACTGTAAGGAGGCAGAGGTGTCCCCTAAGCTGATCCAAAACATCCTAATTTATTAAATGCATCATAAGTCTTTTTCCATAATTCTTTTTCTTATTTATAGACTAATGCTTTCCTTATATCGTGAATTGAAACTCTCAGGATCCAGCAAGTTTACAGAAAAATGCTTTCTTTTTATTGTAAATGGAAAGCTAGTCAAGATGTTACTTTTAATAGTACAATGAAGAAAAATTCACCCTTAATCACATTATTCACTACTTGTCTCACTTCACACCTTAAAATTCCATGCCTGATGATATTAGGGAATAAAATTCTGTGCTCTTGTAACAACGAATATTTTAACAAGGTTTCTTGGCTTCCGCACTTCCCGAGCTTCTTCTTCCAATCCTTTTTATTGAGCTAAATTTGCAATCTTAATATCTTTACTTCCTCATCCTAATAATGGATTATGAAGTTTAATCCAAAACCTTGATACAAACAAAACACAGTTTTTTTACAGAAGCTTTTGGCATGAACTGTGAAAACCTCATATTCATAAATAAATTAAAAACTCTCTGAGCAATAATGTTTTCGTTTGATGCAAATTGTAACAGAAAGGGCAGGTGATACCTGTAAGGATCGCATGGCATAGGCGGAATGAGCCTCCAGGCACCGGTCCGCGGATCGAAAATTTCGCCCGGGGTTAGAGACGGATCATCCCTGAAGAGGCACAGGAATTCCTCGAATTTGCCCCATATGTGCCGCAGATCGAAGAGAAACTGCGAATAGAAAGCAGCTCTCCATGCCTTGGAGACGGACTTCAAAGGTCCGTGCAGTGGCAGCGGCACGCAGGCTAAACAGAGGCACGCCAAGTCGTTCGGAAGGCCCGGGATTATGGTATATTCGGCAAGAATTTTCTCACAAGAATCCGCCCCCAAAAGCATTGTAAAATCCAGAATACTTGTTTTTTTTCTAACGAGATTCTTTTCCTCTGCTTTCAGCTGTTCTTGTGCTACAGAGTGGAGCTTCACAGCATCATTTCCATTCGACTTTATCGCAAGACAAATTCCTGGTCATTGCTGGCGAAGAGGAAAGTCGGGGGTTCGATTCTCCTGAAGCTTATCTCTCCAAAAACGCTTTGCAGCTGCTGGGTTCACTTTTGTCTGGCGTTTCATTTTTTATCCGAATTTTGACTGCGGTGCGTGCGACTTACGAAACCCATATAACTTGCGGAGTTGGATTTTCATGTTAAGTGATTGAAGAGAAGTTGCGATGAATGAATGAAAGTTTTTAATGGCGTTCACGAGGCCACAGCGGTCTATGGGAGCTAGAATTGTGCAAGGCCCACCCCGAAACAAGGCCGTTAGGCATTTTTCAACCCTTTCTCTAGCTCAGATCTTCTGCTGTGAATTTTGATCAAAAAGTTTGCAGATTTGTCGAGTCTAGCCTCCTCAAACAAGGTGCTTAAGTTGTTGCTTTTCAAGGTGTCATTGTAGCTGTCACGGATGTCCTCGTACGCCGGACACTCCATGATGAAATGTCATCTTGTCTCAACCACACCTTTATTGCAAAAAAGACATATCCTCCTCTCCCACTCCTCCTTGGGAAACGTCCACCTGCCCGTTTCGCACCTAAGATGGTGTGAGCTAGTCCTTAGCTATGCAATCAACATTTTTGCTTTCCATTTAATATCTGCTCCTATGTAATCTTTTTCCTCATGTTCCCACTCGGGGTTGAACTCTTTGATATAGTAAACTTTTTTCCGTGCTAACTGATTATTCCACATGATGTTTCTGAATTTTACTTTGACATACTTTTTTATTTCCTCTTTAACATGTGGGCATTCTTGCATCTTAATATCCCACTTCTTTAGCCACTTGTCATTTTGTTTCATCCATGTATTCTTTCTCCTATTTAACTCTTCCTTCGTAATTAAATAAAATGTTAAATTATAATCAAATAAATTGTCAAAGGAAAATAACCTTTCCTTAAAAGCTAGTCTAGCCTAATATAATAAAATGCATACACATGAGCTCACTTAATTTAGAGTAATTAATAATATTAATTGTAAGTGAGAATGCTTCTAGATTTGACTGTGTATATTTTTGCTTCGACGTTTCGGATCATACTCAATGATGAAGAGGAGAGTTATGAGTTTGATCCTCAACTTCTCAAGAAGTTTATCTTTGAAAACAATTTCCCTCCCATGAAGGGCATCAATAGTAGGTATGAGTTTTCCACAGTCCATAATAGTAAGTGAGAGTGCTTCTGGATTCAATTGTGTATGTGTTTGCTTTGACAATCCGGATCATACTCAATGATCCATCATCAGGAAGAGGATAGTTATGATAATCAATTGTAATTGATAATCATAATTTGTAATAGTTATTTTAGAAAATGTAAATTGTTGTAAATGATAATATTTAGTTTAGTAATTAATAATATTAATTACAATTGATAATCATGATTTGTAATAGTTATTTTAGAAAACATAAATTGTTGTAAATGATAATGTTTAGTTATGCTATTGAAGATTGAATGATTTGTGTAAAGAATTTCCAATTTGAGATCTAGAATAAGAAATCTCAGTCTAAAATTCACCTCAAAATCAAAATATACACCTCAAACCAACCTTCACCCTCTTATAGGGATAGGTCATCTGAACCAAACTATACACCATCTCACTCTCATACATCAATACCAAAATGTTTTCCAAATGTTCCCTACCTATATACCTTATCCCAGTCCACTACATCCCCATCATATATGTCCCTTATCAAACTAATCCAACATTGACTTATCCCCAATGCTTGTATCAACAACCCTCTTCCTATACCATCCAACATCCATATCTACAACCTCTCCAAGTTGACCGTGCCAAACCCAAATTCACAATCCTATGAGGCCTTGGATTTTCTAATAGTAATTTGAACCTCCCGTATGAGGATCTTGTAGATCATGATGCATATCTTGACAAGCTTGAACATCATTGTCGTGTGAACACCTGTAGCATAAAAACTTGTTTACAACAAGAATATGTTAGTACTAGTCACCCCTTGAGTCACAATCCAACATCCATGAGTTCTTCTTATGCTACCTTTGACAAGGGAAATCAAAATTTTCCACCATAATACCTTTACCATCCCATCAATCTAATCCACCATCTAGTCCACCATCAACTCCTTGTCCTAAATTTAAATCACATCTCGTAAATGACCTCTATGGACTCTATGAACAACATTGCAAAAACAAACCTATGGAATCATCCAAATCCATCCATCCCATGTCATCCCCCTCTAGCACAAGCACTCCCAATCCTAATCCATCCCCTCCTATTATCCATCCACCCGATCCTAATATTAATCCTACAACATCCACCCTTATTGTCCATCCTTTATATTTTTCATTCACCCATGAACTTATGAAGGATGTGATCCAATGACTATTAACAAAAAATCAAACCCCATCATGCATTGAAATATCCATCCTTGTGCCTATCAAAGAGCTTCCACGTATCATGCCTATTCCTCCATTACCATACCCTAGTCTAATGCTTATCATGCCTCTTGACAAATTTCTTACCATAGAATACAAATCAAAATCCCTCATGCAATCACGTTATCAATAATCCAAAGCCTATTACTTCCATCCAAGAAACTTTCATTTCCATCCAAACTCAAGGGCTATGTTAAGAGCCAAATCCAAAGCATGATCAACCTTGTTCCTCACCTAGTCAAGATCAAACCATCCAAACTCCTAAAGATCAAATTACCCAAGCTACCCAAGAACTAATCACTCCCCCTCATGATTATCCTAGCAATGAGAGTGAACATGAAAGTCTTGTTGATCAACTTGAGCACTCACCCTACTTCATGGCCTTTATTCTAAGTGAAGAAACATCTCTTTCTATCCATAATACCACCAACACTAGTCTTATCCATCCCCCAACTAATCATATCCATCATCCAACAACATCCACTTCCCTTGATTAGACACTTGGTCCCCAAGAAAACATAGACAATCAACTTTTTTAATGAGCATAATGTTGATCAAAATCCTCATTTCCTTCACCATCCTCTCTTGATTCCATTCCAAATCCATCATCCTATCTTCTTGGACCCACAACCTTTATCCGTGGTGGTTCTCTTGTAGGAGAGGAACAACTTCTATCCACCACCCCACCTTCCCCACCTAATAACAGACTTGCCTCTTGTGTCCTAAATAACAAACATCCCATTGCACATCGAATGCTCCAACAAATGAACTATCAAGGAAAAGGTTTAGGCCTTCATGAACAAGGTATCTTGGAGCCCATCCATGTCAAAATCCATTCATGATCGCATGGCCTTGGCTATACATCCCAATGAAAACAATCCAAAGATGTTGGTACCACCTCCATGCCTTCTAAATCCACTTATTTCTATCCCTAACCTAGTGCATCCCATTGCACCTCCAAATCCTATGCCACCATCCCTCCTCCATTGTCATACAAATCTCAAAATCATGTGACCATACATCTTCCTCCATCCACTCTACCTCCACTTCTACCAATGCCTAATATTCCCATCCTCACATCCCCTCATCTTTTCATCCATAAGTCTAGTAATCCTTGCATCCATAAATCTCACTCCTTTACATCCCCTAACATTCCTAATCATGATCAACACATGCCCACATCGTCTAAACTTGAAGCTATCAAAAAACCCATGGGATTCAAAAGTAAAAATTTGGATGCCTCCCCACATAAAGCAAAAACTCCATCAAAGCCTAAAAATGATCAAGCCACAAGGCATCGATCCCTAATGCCCAATCAAAAACCCAAAAGGCCACTAAACCCCACACCTCCAAAAGCACCATTCACAACTAAAATGGTGTGGGTCCCCAAGCAAAAAATACTTAATCTAAGTGGAGCATCCCAATCTCATTCCATCCAAAAATCCCAAATTCCTTCATCTCGTACCTAATGCAAAAATCATAAAATCCCAAGTCCATTTGGGTTCCTAAATCCATAATGAATTCCAAACCTCCATTGCTTCCTACACCTCCTTGAAATTAAAATCTTCAACATCCTTCATGGTGTATGCAACTGTTGGTATTGGTTCCTTTCCATTCCACAACATTCCCACATACTTCCATCTCCCCATCTTATATCCACTATCCTACATATCTCCCCCATCACCTTATTATAGTCCATGCTTTTGCATAAACCTTTCATCCATTAATCATCCATCATCCATCCACTCCATACCATATACAATATACATTCCATCATCAAATCATCTACCAACATCCATGCACATAATGACACTTGACATGGTCCATGTGCAACATCCATCTATAATGGGATACTATCACCTTTCATGAAACTAGATGCTTAAGTCCCCATCCTCTTCCAAATCCCTCTTATCCATATCCCCTATCCCATCCAAAAAATTAAAAAAGTGAAAGAAATAAAAAAAAAATTAAAGAGAAATCCTTTGTCCAATGGTGAAAACCACCTTGGTTGTGCCTTGAATAAGTACCATGATGAAAACCTAGCAAATAGGAGTCATGTGTAGATCAATTTTCTATGCACCTCACATTTGGGGGCATGTTGTCTCATCTATCCCATCTTGTCATTTTTCACCTATCATTCCACCCATCCATTATCTCCACCTACCTATTCCATTTAACCAACACACCTATCCTCCCTTCATTTGATCTTGATAAGGATAGGAGCAAAATGTTGAAAAATGCTTTGGGCATCTCTTGATATACCCAATCCTTTCCAAATATCATCCTTATCACTACAAGAATTGGCATGCAACATCCTAAGTCTAATATCTCGAGTGGGGCATGTTCTTCCTATGTGACATAGTCCTTGGAGATCACATCCTTCCTATCTTCCATCCATAATCCTTTTGGCCATCTATCCACTCCTTCTTTCATCCTTGTCCTTTGACTTAGTTTTCCCTTGTCATTGTTATATAGCATCTAGGCTATCCACATTGCAATTCAATTCTATCCCATAACATATCTAAAAATAAAAATAAAATCCAAAAAAATCAAAGCATATCCAAGAAAGCCAAAAATCCACAAAAAATCAAAACATATCCAAAAAGTCAGAAAAATCAAAACATCCCCAAAATCCAAAAAAATAAAATATTCAAAAACAAAATCCAAGCAACAAAATTCAAATGGAACCCATTCTTAATCCATACCAATCTAGTCAAACAATCTAGCCAAGTTATTCAATCACATCCTTGGTTTTGATCCTAACATTACTGTTAACCCAATCAATCAATCATCATCATCAATAGGATATATCATTCTCTCATCCTTGTGTTGATTTAGGGATAATTCATTTCCCGCAATGACAACACTCTCTTAATCATCAATCAATCAATCCTTGGTTTATAGATTGACAAGGGCAATAACTTGTTGTTTTTGTATCATTTGTGCATGTTTGCTTGTGTGTGTTATCATTGTATCTTGCATTTGTATCAAGTCCTTGCAACATATTGCTATAATGACATCATGGTCTTCTATATCATGGTGCCCAAAGACATATGTGTGCTTGTGACCTTTGTCGTTTGAGTCAATGTTGTCATGCACATGACACATCGTCACCTTAGTCTTTATACCTTGGTTCATAATGGCTAGTGCTATATCAAACTATATGGTTGTTCACTTAATGAAGCATAACATCTTTCTCATCCATTTTTATTCATCCCTTATCTTTTCATCCATTTCAAGAGCATACCCGTGTTCTTCGAACCTACCTATCCTCTCGAGGGGGCATCCCATCCTTACATCATTCCTCCTTGTCACTACTTTAAGTGGACAGGGTATCCTTTTCCAACCTTTCCCTTCATTCATACTTTATCTTATTTGAAATGATGTTACTTCTCTTAGTCACAACATCATCTCAAAGAGGGGTAAAATGTAGACACCTGAAATTGACCATGTCACTTTCATCACCTTGTCGACACCACCTTGTGACACTTTTGTCCTAAGAGTCCCTTTTATCATATCTCTTTCCCAAATTAATTAAATAAATCATATTTGTTTAATTAATCCATTCCCTCCATCACCTAAATTAAATAAATAGATTATATTTATTTATTTAATCCATTTATCTCTTTGAGCCAAAATTAATTGAATAAATCTTATTTATTTAATTAGTTTATCCTCCCATCACCCCCTCTCCAATAATTAATTAAATAATTTTATTATTTAATTTAATTATTGAGAGTCACATGACTAGCTTGTCCTCGTCCTCAACCACTTTTCACAATCAATAAATGAGCTTTTCATCTCCACCATCCATTTCATACATCTTCTAATCCTAGCCATTCACATAAGGATAAACTCTAGAAGCTTCATTTGAAACCATAGAAATCCTTATCTTTGCCCTAATGTGCTCTCAACCAATTATAGCCATTGATCTAATATTTTAATCCTAGTGCTTCATTCATCATATCCAACCTCTATAAATCAAACGTCAACCAAGCTATTTTGGGGATCACCTCTTCATGCAACCCCATGCTGTCAAAATCATCCTAGCTCTTCCTTTATCATCCATTATCATATCCATTATAATTATCTAGTTGTTATGCTGCAAAATTGAGCAGCCAACATATCAAAATAATTATCAAATATCATCGGATTGTTTAGTAATTTTCATTATATCTCTTAGTCCTTTGATCCCTAGATGACGTGTTGTTCAAGTATGGAATATGTACTTTCATTGTGTATTGTTTCCTTGTTTGATTCCATATTTTTGCATACACATGTAGCAAGTTCCTAGATCCCATATGAGCATTAGCATTTGAATCTAGATTAGAGGAACTAGTTGATCCATCTTGGTTGCTTGCCACTTCCACTTGTTAGCCTAGTTGATTCTTGATATAAGCAGTGATATGAGCCCGTGAACTATCGATGGTAGACATCTCACCTATTAGGGCATCCAATCTTTGATGTATATCATCCTTAATTTTGTTTGTTTCCTCACTTATTTTCTCTATAGATACTATCTCCTCACTTCCCATATCATCATTACCTAGAGATTTTCAAGGTGTGGCAAAATTCTTTTTGCCCCTTGTTGAAGGCCCCATCATGATAGGAAAAAATAATTTTAGAATAAATCACACAAAACAAATCCAATCAATCTGAAATTTTTACTGTAACTTACCAGGGCCTAGATCTCACTTCCCTGAGAAAATCTCCAAGAAATCCATTAATTTGCATCCTTGAGAATGAAATTGGTGGAAACTCTAATTTCACAATAACTTCTTCAAATATAATCCAAATTTTCTCAAATCTGTCTTGGAGCAGCTTCAATATTCCTCTAAAAAACCCGTGAAAAATATTGAAAATATTCACTAAAATAAGAGAGATATGCACTTTCCAAATTAATCTCCACAATAATAAAAAAATCACCTTGTTTTTGCCTTCATGGTGCCAAGATCATGCTCTGAAACCACTTGTAATGAAACAACTTTCACAAAAGAATTATGTAATAGGAAATATTCTGTAAATACTTGATAATAATATTCCACTTTGAGGTGGGAATCTCCAAAAGTATCCAAATGAAGAACACAATTCACAATATAATGGTCAGAAACTTGCCACTAGCTCCTATATATACATAATTATGTCTTGGCTACCACCCAGGATGACTTACATACTTAAACATAACCCCTAGGATGACCTAATAGCCTATAATTGACTACAATAATGATTATATATCATAATTAAGAGTTAAGGTAGCCACAAGTCGACTACTCATAACCCTATACACACTATAGGATTAAGAGTGTAGCATGGTTGCTTTCAAGTTATCATAACCACATAAGGTATTTTTGTAAGTTGTTATGTTGACATGGCCATATCCCATTATTTTAATAAGGGAAAAATGTATGATGTTTAGTGCTACACCGTCATCTATTAGTGTTCTTTTAATGCAAATGTCATAAACCCAAACTTTTAAATATAAGGCAGGATCTCCTCTTTTTGTTAACTCAACTTTTGTAGGCATATGTTTTAGATCAAAGAAGAAAAAATGGTCATGGAGATCCACATCAGTGGGCTCATGTCTAGATCCACCTAGTTTATCTACTCGTCTAGGGGTAGAGTTATACAATTGCAGTACTTCAAACCAATCACTTGTAGGAGAGTTGCATGATGTGATGAAAAATTTCTAAGAAGATCGATGAATGAGATTTTTGCATAAGTAATTTTAAGATATTTAACTAGATTGTGGTCCAATGGGAGGTGGCATGTGATCAACTATTGAGATGGCCTTCACATGAAATTATGTATGTTGCTCGATGTGAGGTTCTATGTTTATTTTGTCATAGACTATTTCCACTAATCCTAGCATTTTGGTTTCACTAGGTGACTAGGCTTGTTGGTGTGAGATGTGTTTGTAGATCCTAGAGTGGTTGGGTTTTGAGTGCTTCATTGTTGTAGTGAGAAGGGAAAGGATCCTAAAAAAATCTCATATTTGCATTTTGTAAGGCAATGAGTATTTGTCGAATGTTGTTATTATTGGTCATCATCTCTTGAGGGTTGAGGAACATTTCAATAAATAAATGTTGTTGGTCCTCTAGTAATTTTGAGATGAACCTATTATATTTCTAACAGGACTTAGTGTTATGCCCTTTTACTTTGTGAAAAGAGAAAAATTGGTTGGGCTCATATGGTCGATGATATGTTTCTTATCTGTTATCGTAATACTAGCGATTTCCTTGTTGTTGATTATCTCTTTGATAATAATCGTTGTTGTTTCCAAGATAATTGATAGCATTAATGTTTTGGTTATTTAGGGAATGTAATCTCTTCTACAATATCCATTGTTATAACCTTTTTTGTTGTTGATCTTTGTGGGAGGTATGTTGGTTACCCTACCCCATCTATTGTTGCATTGTGAATATTTTTTAGAATTTTAATAGCTAAAGGGTTTTTTCCAATTTTGTCACTAATTTGGGTAGTCAGGAGTCTTCCATTTGTACCATAAACTCTTCACCCACTAGTGGTTTAGCCAATTCTTAGCACACTTTCTAAAGTTTCCTCGTGGGACTTAGAGGGATTTTTTTGAACTTCCTCTCTTATATCCATATTGAGGGCATGTAAGAAAAGGTTTCAAAGTTCTCAATGATCCATGTTTGGGGCACTAGTTGATGAATATAGGACTTTCTTCCAACATGTAATGAAGTGTGCCATATATTCATTGGTGTCATGTTTCATACTTAGGAATTCCTAAATTCATATCCTTATTAGTTTATTAATATCAAAGGCTGCGACAAATTCACTAATAAGATACTGGAAAGAATGTGTGGAGGGTAAAAGCACAAAGCTATGTCACACTTTTATAAAGGAAACGACCAACACTAATCTAACTTTTTAACTTAAATCACTAGAAAGTGACATATATATTTTGAATTTTGAAACGATGTAAACTAATGAAATGTTTATTTTTTAGCATATTTTATGTTTGTATTTTTTTATAAAAATTAAAAAATTATTTGAATATATTTTTTTGTAAAATTGACACTATAATTTAGTTGCTGATAAAATGTTGAAAAATGAAGTTAAGTGGGACGTCACTCTTTATATATAGTAAATTTCATTTCTTTCCTTCAATTTTTTTATGTATTTATAACTTGAATCTTTAGTGCATGAATTTATTTTTTCCACATTTTAATAAATATATATTTTTAGATAAATATTAAAAGTTGTGTGTACTAAAAACATAATTATTTCGATGGGACGTCAGCTTTTGTCTTGACTATTTATCCAAAATAGAGAAAAATTATATCATCTTGACATGGAATCTCTTCTCTAGTGCATCATATTTTTTTAATTATTTTTAATAAACTTTAGTATTTTTTCTTGATAAGACAACCAACCTTATATTTTGGTGCTGATGGCTTACTTTTAATAAAAATCAAATATAAAAAATAACTAAACTATTAAAAAAATCACATTTTTGAAAACTACACTTACAAATCTACAAAAGGGTGTTTTGAGATTTTAAAAAAAATATTTACAGGAGTAGTTGTAGAAATGTCAACTTTTTTGAACAATTTTGTTTGTTTAGTAAATTGGCCCCCAAGTGGTTCTACATATGTATTTAGTGGACACTCTAGTTGGAAAATTTGTGGTACATATCTAAATTAGCTAGAACGAATCACACTAGACCATATATTTGACAAAAAATGACTTTTAGTTGGAAATGTTTAAATTCACTCATGTTAATAAGTTGGCCAAAAGTGTGACACAATTATATACTTTTACCCTAGAGGACTCATAATGATGTTAATACCAATCTAGGCCAATCCCTTCAAGAGTCTTTAGAAATATTCTAGCCACAAGTTCGTCCCATGGTAGGAGTTCCCTTATAGTTGTCGTATATGATTTAATGTGAAAATTTGGGTCTCCCTCCCTCTTGAATTTGAAATGAAGCAAGGTACATGGAAACACTTTCTACACTAATTTAATGAGGATATTGTTGTACAAATTTTTAATCTTTTAGCAATTACAAAAAGTAGAAACACATATAAACATAAAATAAACAATATACTAGAACATAGGTGTACATGGTGAAAACCATTTTAGAAAAGAACCCCACACTCCAAAATAGCTCAATGCATTATTTAGTAAACAACATTATTATAACACACTTACAGAGAAAGCCTTCATAGGAGTATCACCAACCAAAGATTCAGAGGAATTTTTGATAGAATAACAATACCTACAAAACTTTCTATATAACCTCCATCTTAAGCACCCATTAAACATTAGATATAATACATGAAACCATCAAATGGTGATTATAAAACCATGAGCTAAACCACACAAAATAATGGTGCCCAAATTCTTAGTTAGAAATCCTACACCCAAAAGGGGAAACTTACCGATACTAAAAAATATAACTACTAGGGACCAAGAGGTCTATAGACTCACTACACCCCCTGAACTTGTCTATGCTCACTGGATTTGTCAATGAATTTGGAACATTCGTCAAAGTATCAACCTTCTCTAGAATCACCCTTCCATCCTCTACCATATCATGAACAAAATGATATTGGACATCAATGTGCTTCATTCTTGCATGAAAGGTTAGGTTCTTTGCTAGACATATGACACTTTGATTGTCACAATGAATTATAATGTCTCCTACATCTAACCCAACATCAGAACATAATCTTTTAAGCTAGATGGCTTCCTTACAAGCATGAGTAGCTACCATGTACTCTAATTCTATAGTGGACAAAGTGACCACGTCTTATTGCTTACTCACCACCTAACATAGTGAAAACATATCCACTGGTGGATCTCTTGCTATCAATATCACCAACCCAATTGGAATTCACATATCCACAAATATACACTGAATATCAGGTCCCTATAGGATAACCATGATAAAAAAATGAAATAATTAGAAGTACCCCACAAATATCTAAAGACCCTCTTCATTGCATCCTAATGTATCCATCTAGGATTAGCCATAACATGACTTTAAGGACTCCCACTTCTTGGGAAATGTCTAGTCTTGTACAGACCATGGCATACATAAAACTTCCAACAACACTAGTATAAGGTGCTCTAATCATATCCTCCACCTCACTAGGAGACTTTGGACAATCCTCAACTAATAACTTTGTTCCCATCCTAATAAGAACACAATGGCCTACAAGATGACATGTTGATCCTCTCCAACACTGAGTTCACATACTTACTCTGGACCAACCAAAGTTTTTTGTTCACTCTATCTCTTTTGATCTCCATCCCCAAGATGTACCTAGCTACCTCTAAGTCTTTCATCTTAAATTATGTTGAAAGCTGAGACTTCAATTCATAAATCAAACCCTTCCCATTACTAAAAAATAACATATCATTAAAATATAATGCAATAATGAGAATTAGATCACCATCCATCTTATTACACTAAAGGCATTCCCTTAATGCGTTGGACGAGCTAGCACATAGGATCGACGATCGACGTTCATAGAGAGGTGTGTAATATGATTGAAACATTGCTAGCTATTCATTTTCACTAGGTTTATTCTGTTCTTCATTTTTCCCATCCATTTGTCTCCCACATGTCAGTTTTTGTGAATTTGTTTGCCATATATATTCATTTCTCATTTATCTTATGCATTTTTGAAATCCGTGTGAATTGAACATATAAAACAAAAAATAATACGTAGACCCATCAAAATAAAGATAAAAAGGTGAGGTTGTGAGTGTGAGGTGGATGAATCCATTGAGAATCACCATCAACCTGGAGAGAACAAAATGTTAAATACTAATTATTAACAAATATTAATACCTAACTAATGTTTCTAACTTTTAGAGAAGGTTTTAAGTTTTATTTTTCTTCTTAGTTGGGATAAAATGTTAATGTTAAAATATAATAGAAAAATAACATCTACGAAGGTTGTTAGAAATTTTGTATAAAACAAGTAATTACATTTTATATTATTTATGTGTTTTTATATAAAAAAATAAAATATATAAACTATTTAATAGAAATTTTATTTAATTTATTTTCAATATTAAAATATAGTTTTATATTATTTATGTGTTTTTATATAAAACATTAATATATATAAATTATTTAATAGAAATATTTATTGTTTTGACATCATCTTATAATGATGGAAGACAATAGAAATGATGGGTGTTGCTAGATCCATTCCTTTCTTGTGTTTATTGTCTGAAAACCTAAAGCGATACATACATACATAGAGAGAGAGATCTATTATTAGGTTGTGTCTTTGTAATTCTGTCTTGATGAATGTTTTAGTTAAAAACATCACTAAGAGTTTCGGAGATAAAATTATTGCATTATATCAAACTAAGTGTCTTGTAAATAAGCTATTTTTGAAAAGAAATTTGTATTCTTTAAAGATGCATGAAGAAGACTTTGTAACCAAACATTTAAATGCTTTTCATGTTGTAGTGAATCAACTGGCTTCCATAGATGTAAAAATGGAAGAAGAGGGAAAATGTAACACTTTGATAAATATTCATTATAATGTACCATCTTTCTATTTGAAGCCTATTTATCTAAAGGGGATCAATATCCTTTCTTTACTCTTTAGAACTAGGGATGCAAAAGTTGACTTGAATAGTTTAGGTATACCACTCAATTATGTTGTATCTACAAAAATTTATAAAGAAAACAAGCTTATCCTCAAAAGTTGGGTGGAAAAAACACATCAAAAAGGTAAATTGATTGAGGTAGAAAATGTGCACAATTTGACAAAAGAAAGACTTGATGAAATGAGTAATTCAATTGGAGGTTTTGATTTGATAATAGGTGGAAGCCCCTATAATAATTTTATAGGAAACAATAGGAGCACAAGGGATGAGCTAGAGGGGAAGCATTCCTATATTTTCTATGAATTTCCATAGATTGTCAATTATGTAAGGCATGCAATGCATTCAAGTGTAACTTGACAGAATAACGTAACCTTCATTTGTACTAGTCTAAACTTCAATAGATTATAAATTCCTTATTTTTCATAGCCAAGTTCCTGTCCAGATTGAAGAGGCTACCAAAAACAAGTATTGAAAATTCTGGACATTTTTATTATTTTGATTCTATGTAGCAAATTTGTTTGCACAATGGACATGGGACTAATTGCACGTATAGATGTTGCCAATTGTAGAACCGCATGGTATTTTGGTAATGAATTATTTATTTTGTACTTGTATGCACTTAAATAGATTAGTAATTTCTTGTTTTTTAATAGTCATGTTCCCCCAAATTGAAAAGGTTAGAAAAATAAGTATTGAAAATTATGCACATTATTTTAATTATATGAAGCAAATTTGTTTGCACAATCAACATGGGACTAATTGTAGGCTTAGATGTTTCCAATTACAATACTATGGTTATTAGTTTGATTAGTCATGCTAACTATGGTTTCCTTTAGCAAGGATTGAATGAAATCCTAGAGGATGTGCAAAAAATCAAATTTCATAAAAGAAAGCACTTAAATTTAGAAAAGGTTTACTATGAAACCCATTAGAAGAAACCATTTCAGAAGATAAAGCTCAAAGAAAGTATATCTTCCAAAGGTTTGTATGTATTGATATGTGTTGTTGTCCTACATTAGAAAAGAAATGGAGTAAATTAAATATGCTTACATGCATGCAAGTAAAGTTATTTTTGAATAGTAGTGGGTAAAAGTAGGCATGCAAGTAAAGTTATTTTTTGTTTCGGTCAATTATTTTCTAGTGATAGTACCCTTAACCAGTTCTCTTCTTATTTTCCAAGCATGTCAAACCCATATAGTTGAAATGATAAGGCTAGGTACAGACTTGACAATACTTTCCATTCATCAAGACTATCTTCTTGCATTGCATGTCCCTAGTCCGAAGGAGTTTAATCATCAATGTCTGTCAATGGATTTGGAGATGTACGATGCAAATTCCATGGATGGTAGCTATTTGGAATTATTTCCCAATGGGATGTAATATCATGCTCTAATGAACCAATATCATAGTGAATGTTTCTGAATGGCTGGTATAGCAAAATTTCACTCCAAAATGCATGAAAACATTGATCAACTGCTATTAGGATGGTGATGAAATGAGGAGAGACTCAAACAATAGCTAGTGTTAAGCATTTTTTCCATTTGTTGGACTTCTAAGATGCTGCAAATGTCCATTTTGAGACATTTCAATAAGTGGCATTGTTTCCAATTGTATTGGTCATGCCATGTATGAATCAATGAAGCTTAGAGACATGATGTTACCATTGTTAGAGATAGCTACACTTTAGTGTGCAATGGGTACACTAAAGAGGTCTTAAAGGTGAATTATCAAATCCTTAAGCAAACAACATATTTCACTAATATAATAAGGTTTACTTTTGGTGGTGGGTCTCTTACTTAGAAGTATTTTCCCAAGAATATATGTCATCTTATCTTCTCAATCTCCTTCACTTATATTCTATGTTTAATTAAGGTTACATGTGCTTTAGATCAACAATTTTTAAATTAATTTCCATTGCTCCTAATCAAGGAATGAGCATTGTAAAATCAACATTTGGTATCAAAGCTTTGTTTGGATTGATCCCATGAAGGATGGGATACATTTCTTATGTTGCTTTCTATTTTTGTTATGGGATAATTCATGTGGATTTGAAATAAGATTTAAAAATTAGAAGTCATGGCAAACACCTTGACGATTGAGATTGAGAAGTTCAGTAGGTAAAAGTTTGAGTTGTGGAAATTGGAGGTTGAATATCTTTTAGTGGAGAGAAACTAGTGGATCATAATAATTATTGCGCTCAATTTTCTACCATTAGCAATGGAGCAAGATGAATGGGACAATTCTAATTCAATCTTGGTGAATGTTTTAGTTCAAAACATTGCTAAGAGTTTATGAGATAAAATTATTGAATTTTATCAAACTAAGTGTCTTGTAAATAAGTTATTTTTGAAAATAAATTTGTATTCTTTAAAGATATATGAAGGAGACTTTATAACCAAACATTTAAATTCTTTTCATGTAGTAGTAAGTCAACTGACTTCCATAGATGTAAAAATAGAAGAAGATGAAAAATATATCGCGTTGATTTATTCATTATAGGATACTATATTTTTGTTTTGAAGCCTATTTATCGAAAGGGGATCGATATCCTTTCTTTGTTCTCTAGAACTAGGTTTGCTTTGCAATGTTTGGGTATACCACTTAATTATGTTGTATTTGCAAAACAAATGTAAAGAAAACAAGCTTATCCTAAAAAATTGGGTGGAAAAAATACATCAAAAGGGTAAATTGATTAAGGGTAAAACAAACTTATGACTACACATATATATCCAAATATCTTCCTTTACAAATAAAGTATCTTGGGTCAATTTGATTATGGCAATATGTTTATGGGCTTAATAAAAATATTAACCAAATTTAATATGGGCTTGCTAAAAATATTAACCAAATTTAATTCTTGTAGTCATGTATATGGGTTGAAATTTAGATATAACTATGATATAGATTTTATATATAAAATAAATATATAAATTAAAAAAAAAACATAAATATTAAATATATAATTTTTTAAATATAAATATATGATTTTGTAATATACTGGTGTATTAAAAATATATATAGTAATTTACATGATATAAAATATTGTATATAATAATAAATATAATATAACTATATATTTTATATATAAAATAATTATAATATAACTATATATTTTATATATAAAATAAATATAATTAAATGATAAATATAATATACTTGATCTAAATATTTAATTTTATATTATAATATTATACTTAAAATTAATAAGTGTGATTATTCACAAACTTCGTAACTTGCATTTTCCTCTAATCTTTATATGGTAGGAGGTCAGATTTCAAGTGGATATTATGACTAACTTGAGTAGATTATTTTTCTATTATTCCCATGAAATATAGTTATCTTTGTTTTTTAAATTATTATTTTATTTTTAAATTTTTATTTTAGATTATAAAATATAGTTCAGTGACAATTTCTTAATATAATATTATAAAATAAAATTACATATAATATAAAATATATTACACTTACAATAACTTATTTCTTATGAGTATGAATGGTCTGTTATCACTCATTTTATCTAAGTGATGCTTAGGAGTGAAGCATTGAAACCTCTTGGGATGTTACCTGTCCCAATACTATTTTGACTCAAGCACGCTTAACCATAGATTTTTCTTCAATACCAAGTCCAATTAGCTTGATACCCCATTTGCAAAACCTTTAGCAAGTGTTATGCCTTATGAACCATTCATTATAGAGCTCCATTAGCTTATTCATTGTCAAGTAGGTGGTGCTTTTTCAATGTGTCAATTATGTGATATTTTATTAGGATTCAACTTTGTACTTTTTGACTCATTCTCATTGAATTATATTTCATGAATAGTAGTTCACATGAATCTATCTCATATGAGCATGAATGATCCACTTATGACTTATTATATCACCTCTATGAGCATCACCTAGATGCAATGAGTGTTAAGTGTACTATTCATGCTCATGAGCTATGGGTTCCTCTAAACCACTACTCATGAAATATTAGTTAATGAGTTTAACTCAAAAACTATAGATTGAATCCTAATTAAATATCATATAATTTAATACATTACAAAAAAACACCACCTATTTAATAAGTTATAATTTTTAAAATCAAATATATTTAATTTAAATTACATAATTTTTACACTTTTAAAAATTAAAAAAAAACTTATTATTTATTAAACAAAATTATTAATGTTAAATGAATGAATAATTAATTATTCATATTTTTTTGAAAATAACAACATTTTAATATTTTTGGTTTTCTTTTATTTTTAATTTTTTATGTGATTTTAAATATTATTAATTAGAATATACCCTCTTTCTGTGTGTGCTCATTGTAATAGTCAGTTAAGTGATTTAAAACAAGAAGAAGAGATTTGCATGAGAAAAGAAGATATTTTGCTTTATTAAATATAGAAAGCTTGAGTTATTTTAGAGATAACTCAAATTTAGAAGAAAAAACAATTTAAATAAATAATTGGAGAAGATATTATTGGAAGAAATAATTAAATAATTAGAATTATTTAATTTAGAAGATTTGAAAGCAAATTAAATAAATAAATTTATTTAATTGTTGTGCATGATTTTGGAAGAAGTAATTAAATAATGTAAATTTATTTAATTATAGACAAGAGGGAATTGTGATGAATTAATTAAATAATTGGGTTTATTTAATTAATGTGGATTTGAAATTTGAAAAGAGGATAATTGTGGAAGAATAACAGAGGAATTTAATTTAATTAATTAAATAAAGAGAATTTATTTAATTAATGTCGAAAGTAGGAGATTTAGAAGAATTTGGTGAAATTAATTAAATAATTAGATTATTTAATTAATGTGTGAAATGCAGGTGATTAGGATAGATTACGAAAAGCCAGTGATTTGACGACACGGTCATTTTAGGGTGTCTACATTTTTCCCCTCTTTGATGTGATGCAGTTTATAGCATTGCGTCAAAGAAAATGATAGTTGAAGACATGATACAATTTTTGATGCCCCAGTGTAGCTAGTTGCCCCAACGTATCTGGCGTAGGGTGCCCCCTCAAGAGGAAAGACACAGAAGCAACAGAAGAACTGTGTTGACGCTCGACTAGAAGAGTGCGCGACCAGGTAGGAGGAAAAGCAGAAAAGGGGTGGGAAGAAAAACTAAGGGTGGGGCACTATAAATAGGTCCCATGGGGACCACAATCCTCATTTGCACCGTAGGAGATTCTAAATTTAGAGAGGAGAGCTTCCAAACTAGGTGAAGAGAGTTGAGTAGACAGCGAGGAGAGATGCCAATTCCAACGCACAGACATCGGGCGGAGCTGGTGCGGACCTACAGGAGGCCAGTAGGAGCTCCAGCAGCCGTAAGTGATCGAAAACCCCCTTGTATTTTGTCGTTTTAGGGTGGTTTAGGGCTAGGTCTAGGTAGGGTTTGCATGTCAGCCAAAAGTGCTTTAGGGAGTCACAGCACATATGGTAGTCGGTTATGGTGCTTTTGGCACACCGCAGCGCTTATGGTAGGCGGGTGTAGCGCGGATGGTAAAATCAAGGCACTTTTGGTGGTTTGGATTAGCGCCGCAGCGTGGTTGGCAAAAACTGCAGCGCGTTTGGTATAGTGGTATAGCGCACTTGGTAGGGTAGGCTAGCGCGATTGGTGGGGAAGTGGAAAAATCACGTCACTTTTAGTAGTGCAGAACGGCGCGGGTGGTAGATGGGTGCAGCGCTTGTGGAAAACAAGGCGCACTTGGCAGAGACAACACAATGCTTTGGGATAGACAGTGCGGCGCTTTTGTAAAAACAAAGCGCTTTTGGCTTAAGTAGAAGAAAATTATAAGTGTGGGGTGAGAAAGGGGATGCCTATCCTAGGGGTCAAAAGAGGAAAGGGATGGTTGGGGGTTGCATAGCATAGCATATGGGTAGATATGATTTTGAGGGATTGGTTATAGAAGAACTGACAAGTGAGTTGTTATGGATGCAGAGGATTTTGCCACCACTGATGTCACGAGAGCGACACCACGCGATTGCACACGAGGTAGTACAGTTGACATGGGAGGAGGACGCATTCCTAGAGCACGTGGGACTGTGGCATGTGGCCCACTTGACACATATTAGGGTGAATCTCGCCCTAGTGACAGCAGTTGTGGAGCGATACCACAACGAGACCTTGTCTTTCCACTTTCTGACGGGGGAGGCGACAGTGACACTGGAGGATGTGTACCGGATCCTGTGGATTCAGATTGATGGAGAGATAATGGACTTTGACCCGGCACGGGGCGAGGCAGGCATGGTAGAGGTCTTCTGTACAGATGACCTGTGTATAGATGATGGGGAGATTCGATGGGCAGACGTCCCGAGACTTTGCGACAGGATCAAATGGATAGTTGCGTCATTGATTGGTGGCTTCCTGTGTCCCGATAGGAGATCTAGGGGATTATCTGTTGGTTGGGGGACTGTGCTATCAGGGATGTTCACACATGGCAGGCAGTATGCGTGGGGCCCCTGTGTATTAGGATAGTTGTATCATGACATGCACCATTGCGTGTACAGGAGAGGCATGAGCCTCTTAGCAGGGGTGACCTTATTACAGGTATGGGTTGGGAGCACATTCCAGTGATCCGACCCATGGCACAGCGCCATCGAGACAGAGGCAAGCCCTATGTGTTCTTATATGATGGAGTGATCACACACCGGAGGATGGGGTCGGTGAGCCACTGGAGGCGGCAGATTGATGAGATGGACCTGTTCATATGGAGGCATTGGCTACTATGTGAGGAGTGGGATGATGAGCATGAGCAGCTCATGTACTGCAGACAGGCTCGTTATCTGTTTGGGAGACAGACAGATATGATAGAGAGGTACCTGCCCGAGCGAGTTCTTAGACAGTTTGGATTACCGTAGGGACTACCCGTGGGGGAGGCCACACATGCCAGGACGCAGAGGGAGGTTGGAGACTGGGACGCCGAGATCCCAGTGGCTACAGCTTTGGCGGAGGTGCGGGGACTTGTCCCCGTGAGATGGGATTGGGACACAGGGCTGGCAGACCCAAGGACACTACCAGATTACGATCAGTATTGGCAGACACACAGGCCGATTAGACTGACTACACCAGGTGTAGCAGGGGCAGTGGGAGAGCTACTAGTCCTCAGAGGGGAGGCTAGGATGAGACAGTAGGCCAGGGCAGCCAGGCAGCAGGTAGTGGGAGAGGGTAGCGGCTAGCAGGCAGATGTGGAGATGGCGGAGGTAGTGGGCTCGGTCGTAGAGACCGATTTGCAGAGAGCCAAGTGACTGCTGCAGGAGGAAATAGCCTGGAGGACTCGATTAGAGCTCCGGATGGTACGATTGAGGAGGGATAGAGATACAGCGCGGGCAGAGGTGAGGCAGGTAGAGGCCACAGCCCAGACACAAACACAGGCAGCCTCGGCAGCACAGACAGCCCTGGCACAGCTACAGGCCAGTATGCAGGCACAGGTACAGGCCCAGGTGCAGGCACAGGTACAGGCAGTAGTACAGGTAGCACTACAGGCACAGGCACAGGCAACACCCGCACCGGCAGGGGATGATGGGCAGCTAGCCCAGACTAGACAGGAGAGGGATGCAGAGGTGCAGCTGCAGTTGACAGCAGAGGCCACACTCTTTAGAGTGAGGCAGGAGAGAGAGGAGGCACACCGTGCACTGAGTGCAAATCAGAGGACCTTATACAGCGAGCTCGTCCGGGTGCAGGGAGAGCTAGTATCAGCTGGCCGGGAGGCAGAGTACTATAGGGGTTTATATGTGGGCGCAGTGCCAGCGGTACAGGGAGAGCTGAGTTACAGAGATAGGAGCAGATCTGGGGCATCTGGATCCCGTAGGACAGGGCAGTCAGTGTCCTCAGTTAGAGGACCATTTTTGCCACCAGGGGAGGAGGAGGAGCAGCAGGGGGACCTCCACCGAGCATAGGGGGAGGACAGGGGCCACAGCAGGAGGGCAACTCTACCCACTAGGGCATGCACATTTGTATATTGTATCATACTTATTTCATAGTTGTATTACGATAGACATTTGTATATTTAACCATTTGTATCATTTTGGACAGATGCCTGCGTGCATTCTGATGTATATTTTGCGGGCTCTTGATAGCCTTGATGTACTATTTTGATGTATATTTAGATGTATACATAGTTTGTATTATTGATGTAGACATAGACATTTTGTATTATGATGACCATTACATGATATATATGATGATCTATTTGGCTCACTTGTTGTTCATGCTTTTGTGTATGCATTCCTTGATGTCATGGATGTGATGATATGTATTTATGATTATGGATTCAGGTGATGACATATGTTGCTTATATGATGCTTATAGATGTATGATGATAGAGATATATGATGATATAGATGTGACGACTAGTGATATCTGACATGTGGGTTTTGCAGATATGCACCAGAGAGAAGAACAGGAGGAGATGGAGACAGAGACTGTTGATCGATTACTGCAATGAAAGCGATATAAAGGGTGTGGGAATGGATGAAAGATCTTGTTGCAATGGTTTCACATTTGTATATAAAGAGCAATCCTTATTTTGATATAGCACGTGGATAGTTCACCACCAAGGTATAAAAGACCAAGGTGCAATAATATCCGAGTGCGTGGACGTTGACTCTGCAAGCAAGCGGTTTGAACTTAGATCCCTTAGACATAATATAACCTTGTTGGAACATGTAAATAAGCCATAGTCTTAAACATAAAATAAACTTCAATACATGTAAATGCAAGAAGAGTATTAAATATGTAAGATGCTAGGTCATAACACACACAAGATAAATATCATGCTAAGAGAGATACGAAAGATCATTCCTCAAACACGGCACATAGAAAGCAATGACTATGCCCCCAATCCGTACTGCATCGCAACATACCAAGATTATAGATAAATCAAGGTAGCCTTAAATAGGTAACGGATAAGGAACAAAAGATAAACCATATCACAAAATTGACTGACTTACAAAGTAAACATACAGCCAACATATTCTCTTGCCAAAGAGGTTGCTCAGGATAGATTGGATAGGAAGGATAACAGCCTTATCGTAGGAACTCTGTGTCCATTAAAGTTTGCTATCTACCTAAAAAGATAATGTCTCATTGCAGGAAATGCCACATGTCACAGGAGACGCTTTTGTTGGTCTCGACAATGGAACACTTTGCAGAAGACAAGCTTGTTGATCTAGGGCTTTGGTTAAGCGGGACCTAGCTGATGTTGGCAATCGGTATGCAGGACAGTAGAAGACTCTGGAAGGAAGTTGCTTTGCTTCAGGTTTGTTAAGGACTCTTGCTTTGAAAGGATGCGCTAGCTCGCTGCTTGAGTTAGTCAAGTCAAGGCGAATGGATTTTGATAAACAGAAGACCAGAAAGATGACAGCACTAATGGATTGAAACGGGTGGAGAATGATGGATCGTGTGTGCTTGAGTACTGGATACATCCTTCGTATTCCAGACTGCCTACATACCCTGTATCCATGAGATCAAGGCACACTACGATGGAAGATGAACGTGATAAATATGTAGTTCTGGTTGATGTGATGATGTGGGAAAAGGTGGAAGGGGGAGATCTTATGTACCTAAGTACTAGAAACTTCCTTCGTATTCCAGACTGCCTACATACCCATGTCCATGGGATCAAGGTACTTTAAGATTGAAAAGAGATAACATGTAGTTCTGGTTGGTGTGATGATGTGGGAAAAGTGTTGAGAAGATAACATCCTTATCGTAGGAGCGATGTGTCCGTTAAAGGGTGTTACCTGTGAACAATGAGCAAGAGATTGAAGTATGCGTTGCGAATCACGAACAAGGAACCAATCCTAGACGTAAGTTAAGGAAAGAGTTGCCCCCATTCTGGTAGATGAATTTTGTATAGGTGACTGACCAAGAAGACATAGAAAGCTTTGACCTAGGACAAGATAGTGTTAACTGTAGACACAGATCAAGATGTGGGATGACGACAAGGGACATTGACAAATTTCCAAGCTATACTAGATAGGGAGATGGAAATGCAAACAAAGTCAATGGTTTTATTATGGATGGATGGATGAAGCGTGCTATTGCGAACTGGACAAGGAGTGGACAGGACTCGATAGACGATGGATGTTAACTCTACACATAGCGCCTGTTTGCCAGGTTTTCACTATGGTACTTATCCAAGGCGCCTGTTTGCCAGGTTTTCGCCAGAGGATAGATTTTTTTAGATTTTTTTTTTGTTTTTTTTTGGAATACTCTGAGGATCAGGCATAGAACTTCTTGAGATGGACACTGTTAAGTGGCTCATCTAGAGGAATGCCGTCAGGTGTAGCTAAAGTATAAGCTCCTGATCCATATGCTGCAGTGACAATGAAGGGACCTAACCAGTTAGGCTCAAACTTGCCCTTCTTTTCTCGATCTGCTTGATTTCTCTGATTCTCCTTAAGTACAAGATCACCAACTTGAAAGCGTCTTTCTTTGATCTTTTTGTTGTAATTACGCCGGAGGCAGTTTTGATAGACATGGAGATGATTAAGTGCAGCAAGGCGCCTCTCATCCAGTAGTTCAAGCTCAGCTAATCTGGAAGTGCGATACTCCTCTCCATCAATCAGGTCCTGCATGGATACTCTGAGGGATGGGATCTCGACCTCTATAGGTAGGATGGCTTCAGAGCCAAAGACCAAGGCATAAGGTGTGGCACCCGTTGGTGTTCTGATACTAGTGCGGTAGGCCCATAGGGCGGGATTGAGTTGCAAGTGCCAATCACGACTAGCTTCATTGACTGTTTTCTTGAGGATTTTGAGAATGGTTTTATTGGAAGCCTCAGCTTGGCCGTTACTCTGCGAATAGTAGGGAGTGGAGAAGCGATGTTGGATATTGTATTGTGTGCACAAGGCACAGACATCTTGGTTCTTGAATGGTCTCCCATTATCAGTGACAATGGCTTGGGGAATACCATACTGGCATATGAGGTAGTTTAGGATAAACTTGGCTATTTGCTTATCGGTGATATAGGTCATAGGAATGGCTTCCACCCACTTCGTAAAATACTCGGTGGCGGTAATGATAAACTTGTGGCCATTTGAGGAGGAAGGGTGGATTTGTCCTACGAGGTCGAGACCCCATTGAGAAAAAGGCCATGGAGTTGTCACAGGTTGTAATTCATGAGCTGGTGCATGAATCAAATCTCCATGCTGCTGGCATTGTAGACACTTCTTAGCAAACTGTGCATCATCTTGCTCTATTGTAGGCCAGTAATAACCTATTCTGAGTATCTTCTTAGCAAGATTAGGACCGGTAGAATGTGCGCCACAGACACCTTCGTGTATGTCTCGTAAGGTAGCTTCAGCTTCTTCCGCGTTAAGACATCGTAAGAGGATACCATCGAGACTCCAGCGATATAGTGTATCACCCAAAATGATGTAACGAGAGGATCGACGGATAAAGGTTTTACGTTGAGTGGATGATAGGTCAGGGGGAAAGGTATTGTGTTTGAGGTATTCATAGATATCTTCGTACCATGGGGAATTGGGACCAACAAGTTCGCAGATGATTTCAGTAACAGGAACATCGACGGCTGGTATCAACAATTGCTTGATCAAGAATTCACACTTCTGTGTATTTGCAGGCATGTCAATCAGTGACCCTACAGAAGCCATAGAATCCGCAGCTTTGTTATGCTCTCTTGGAATTTGCTCAAATGTGATGGTAGAAAAATGTGGTTTGTAGGCATCCACTAGTTGCTTGTAGGGGACCAACTTTTTGTCCTTTGTTTGGTATTCATCCGTGACTTGGCGAATGACTAGCTGTGAGTCTCCATATACTTGTAATTCTGTGATGTCCCATTGAACTGTTGTATTGAGACCTATGAGGAGTGCTTCATACTTGGCTATGTTGTTGGTGTAAGGGAATGCAAGCCGATATGACTTTGGAATGTAGTCATTCTGAGGTGTAACAAATAAGATGCCAGCTCCTGATCCATGCTGTGTAAGAACCATCAAAATACAACTTCCACCTTATGGAGTTAGCAAGAGTGAAGAGATTTTCATCAGGAAAGTCAGCTACCATAGGATGTGTATCTTTCATAGGTGCTTCTGCTAGTTGATCCACGAGAGCTTGTCCTTTGATTGCTTTACGATCCGTATACTCAATGTCGAACTCACTAAGGATCATGACCCATTTAGCTAGTCTGCCTGTGAGAGCTGCTTTTGCTAGTAGATACTTCAAGGGATCAATTTTGGCTATCAGTTTTGTGTGTTGGTTCAGCATGTAATGCCACAACTTTTGAGAAGCAAACACTACTACTAAACAAGCCCTTTCCATTGGTGAATAATTGAGTTCATATCCCACCAAGGTTCTACTAATGTAATAAATTGCATGCTCCTTTCCTGTGTCATCATTTTGTGCTAGCAGGGCCCCTAGGGTCGAATTTGTAGTGGAGATGTATAATATCAAAGGTTTGTCAGCAATTGGTGGAACCAATACAAGAGGTGTAGCTAGATACTCTTTAAGTTGATCAAACGCTGCCTGACACTTGTTGTCCCATCGAAATGAGACATCCTTGCGGAGTAAGTGTTGAAAGGGTTTACATTTATCTGCTAGCTGTGATATGAAACGCCGAATGGACTGCAACCTTCCTTGAAGGCTCCTTAGTGCTTTAAGGTTCTTGGGTGGAGGCATCTCCACTATAGATTTTACTTTTGCTGGATCCACTTCGATGCCTCTACGAGATACTATATATCCCAATAGCTTCCCTGATGTTACACTGAATACACATTTCTTTGGATTGAGTCTTACTTGGTATTTTTCAAGCCTGTCGAAGATCTGTCCTAGAACCTGTATGTGATCCACCCTAGAAGATTTAGCCAGTATATCATCAACATAATCTTCCATGATGTGATGAAATAGATCGTGGAGGATCACTGTCATTGCTCTCTGATAGGTTGTTCCTGCATTCTTCAGACCAAACGGCATGACACACCAACAATAATTGCCCCAAGGACAAGTAAAGGTTGTTTTATGTTGATCTTCTTCTACTATCCTTATCTGATTGTAGCCAGAGAATCCATCCATGAGAGAAAGCATCTCATGACCTGCTGTCAAGTCCACTATAATGTCAATGTTTGGTAGTGGAAAGTCATCTTTAGGACATGCTTTGTTCAGATCTCTAAAGTCATTACACATGCAGATGCGCCCGTTAGGTTTAGACATAGGTACAATGTTTGAGACCCAGTCTGAATAGTCAATTGGTCGTATGAACTTTGCATCTAATAATTTCTGTATTTCCACTTTCACTAAGAGAGCTATCTGTGGGTGCATCTTCCTCAACTTTTGCTTGACTGGTTTCACTTTGGGATCAACTGTGAGATAATGAACTACTAGCTTAGGGTCTAGCCCTGACATATCGGCATAGGTCCATGCAAAGTTGATGGTTCGTTGCAAGAAGAAGTTGTTAAGATTTCTGTGCTCTGTTTTAGATAATGATGCTGCTAGGAATGTGGTCTTTGGATTTTGCTCTGTGCCCAGGTTTATCTCTGTAGAATCTTCCACTAGGAGAGCTGATTTCTCTTGATACTTAGATGGTAGGGGAAGGTCAAATCCTCCATCCTCAGGTGCCATAGTTGGGTTTTTACCTTTGGATACGTCCTTTGGTTTTACTATTTTGTGATCAGGAGGTGCCACAGTGTGGTTTTCACCTAGAGATCTTTCTTTATTTGTACTTTTGCGACTGGAGGATTTGGCATTCTCACCAAAATAAGCTGTTGGCTCTAGTTCCATTACAAAACCTGCTTTATGATCGCCAAGAGGGATACCTTCCCGAAGTCCCATGAACTCAGCTAAAGCTTTGTCATTCTAAAATACATCTATAAGGGGGGACCCTTGTTGGTCCCAATCGATAAGTTCAGGGTAGACAAGTGTGACATTCTGGGTGTTTGTGGTGGAGGTTAAGGATACGGAGGATAGTGTAAAAATGGAGGATTCTAGGAATAAGTTGGTCATATGGAGGGATGAGTCATCGATGATATCCTCTGTAGACATCGAATCGGCAGGAAAAGTGTCAGCGACCTCGTCGAGGATATACTCGATGTCCGAGGCGCATGGTAACTTCGTACCAAATCCTAATCCTTTCTTGTCTAGCTTCTTTGTCACAACAATGGGTTCCATAGTTCCTTGATTCTGTTTCCCAAGGCCACCTTTGCCTTTATAGCCCATATTTTTTACTATTCTTAAGCCATTGCCATATTGCTTGACTAGTATTGTGATTGGTTCTTTCTCCTTATAGAGCCAAGAAGAAATGTCCTCAATAGTTTCCTCTTCCAGTAACCGTCCATGTTGGAATTGGATTAGGAATGTTGGGGGAGGAATAGCTGCTTTTTTGGTTACTTTAGCAATGGGTGGTTGGCCGTAAGATTTTGGAGATAAAGGCATCCGCCCTACACAACAAGATTCTGAGATATCGTAAGTGCCAAAGCCTATATCCCGGATGCGAGCTGTGATTTTGGGGAGGGGTGTAGATTCACTTGTAGAGGCTTGCGTTAGAGTTTCAGGATCAACATATAGTGGGGATTCAAGGGCTTTTTCATTTTTAGGCACTTAGTTGCAATTCTTATAGCTTCCTTGCAAGACACGATAGAATTCAAAAGGATTAGGATCTCCTGGGATGGTGATCTCCGTACCATTGTATGGGAACTTTAGAGACTGATGGTATGTGGAGGGAACAACTTTCATTGCATGGATCCATGGGCGGCCTAGGATAATGTTGTAAGGCAGCTCAATATCAAGGACTTGACACCTAGTTTCAAGCATGACAGGGCCTAGTTGTATAGGCAAGTGAATAACACCTTCTTAACGGCGTTCTGCATCATCATACCCTTTGATTGTAATACTATGATCAGTGTTGACATGATCCTCAGAATATCCCAATTGCTTTAGTAACTTTAAAGAACATATGTTGAGACCAGCACCACCATCTATGAGTATGCGTTTGATTTTGCGCTTATGGATGAGAACCTCAATATGCAGGGCATCATTGTGACATGGATCATGGGAGGGGAGGTCTTTCTCAGAGAAGACCACATTGTAGGGTGAAGCAATGTTACCTACTATAGCTTGGAAATCCGCAACCGCTATGTTGTTAGGAACGAAAGACTCTTGGAGGGCTTTTTCTAGCACCACTCTATGTGCAGGTGATGACCGTAGAAGGTCCAAAATAGAGATCTGTGTTGGTGTTCTCCCTAGATGTTCGACAAGATTATAATCAGATTAAATCGGAAGCCTAGGTGTAGGAGCACGAATGGTGACATGACCACGACAAGTAGTAACAGCACAATCCGTAGATTTGCCTTTGATCGTGAGGGTAGACACTCGACTCTCTTCAAAATGACCTACAATGGAATCAACGGACGTAGAAGCATGATTGATACCTTTACCTCTATCCTGAGGAGGAGGTGGAGCATGATGAGGGAATGGTTCCTTGTACATGTCGAGATCTTTGTTTGTGTGTTGTGCTGGTGGGTCATCTTCAAAAGTGATTTGATTACCGTCGATGAGGTTTTGAATGAGGTGCTTAAGTTTCATGCAAGATGCGGTTCGATGCCCTTTGATCCTATGGAACTCACAATATTCGTTGTCTTTGTAATGTGCAGTTTTGAAAACAGGCTCGCCATATGGGGGAGCATCAGGTAAAGTGATGAGCCCTTTCTGCAAAGCTTGCTGTAAGACTGATTCGATGGGCACTCCCAAGGGAGTGAATTGACGTCGCAGAGGGTAATCTTGTTGGGGTTGCTCTTGTTGTCGTTGCTGTTGGTTTTGATAAGGCTGCCTTTGTTGCTGCTATTGTTGAGGTGGAGCTTGACTTGGTTTGGAGAGCTGCAGCGGTGAAATTTATTTAATTATAGACAAGAGGGAATTGTGATGAATTAATTAAATAATTGGGTTTATTTAATTAATGTGGATTTGAAATTTGGAAAGAGGATAATTAAATAATTAAAATTATTTAATTGTGGAAGAATAACAGAGGAATTTAATTTAATTAATTAAATAAAGAGAATTTATTTAATTAATGTCGAAAGTAGGAGATTTACAAGAATTTGGTGAAATTAATTAAATAATTAGATTATTTAATTAATGTGTGAAATGCAGGTGATTAGGACAGATTATGAAAAGCTAGTGATTTGACGACACAGTCATTTTAGGGTGTCTACACTCATTCTATTCTTTTATAAGTTTGAAGGGAATTAACATCTATTTTTAATTTTTATTCAATAGTTTTGTGGGAGAAAGGTTAAGATTCTAACTGTAATCAATAAAATTCAGATAAATGCAAGATAAAACAATACAATGGAAATTACCTTTTACCCAAACTTTATCGAATACCTCGAATGATACGTGCAGGATTGATCGATGTAGATGATCAAATGTTGATTGCACACAATCGTAGCATAACTTTGATGAGAGATGATAGAAAGCTATTGTGAAAATGGTTCGACAGAGTAAGGATGCTCAAAACTCAAATGATGATCAAATGGCTTGTGAGAAACCATATTTATAGACACAGGGTTGATAATTGTTGTGGAGGGAAGAAGATAAGATAATGATTGAATTTGATTTGATTTTTGCTTTAAAGGACAAAAGAGAGAATAAAACAAGATAAGATCGGATAGAAAAGATATAAAGCGATTTTATTTTCTACTTTAAAGGAAATAAATCCTAAAAAGATGAGAGGAATAAATCAATAAATTATCTAATTAAATAAATTAACTAGATATTCATGAGTTGTATTTTTAGAAAGAAAGCAAGAGAATTTTTTTAGGATTTTATTAATTAAATAAATATTTAATTTATTTAATTAATTTGGATTTAGGTGAGAGATGATGTGGAAAGATAATTAAATAAATAAAAAATTATTTAATTATAGGAAAATAGATAAATGACTAATTAAACAATTATTTAATTAGAGGGGACAAAAGGACATGAATAATTAAATAAATAAAAATTTATTTAATTATAAAAGAAGGGATTAAACATTTAAAAACAATTATTTAATTAGAGAGGATAAATGGACATGAATAATTAAATAAATAAAAATTTATTTTAATTATAGAAGAAGGGACTATGGGATTGAAAGGGAATAAAAGAAATTAGTCAAATAAATAAGATTTATTTAACTAATTAGGTGATGATATGGATACCTAGGGCAAAACATGTTATTTGCAAGAGATGGACTTTTTGGGTGTCTACATTTTGCCCCTCTTTGAAATGATGTTTGAGATGATGAAATTTGTGTCGAGTAACATCATTTCAAAGGAGCTAAGGTATGGATAGAAGAAAAATATGGTAATAGAAAGATAGGATGAGGATGCCCCCTCGAGAGGATAGGCGGGTTGGACAAACATGGGTAGGCTCTCGACATGAAAGTGGTTGGTCAAGGAAGAAAGATAAGGAAATGGATAGAAGAAAGGATAATGTGTTATGCTGCAATGAAAGTGAGCAATCATGATGTTTGATATAGTACTAGACATTATGCACCAGGGTATGAGGACCAAGATGACGATGTGTCTTGTGCCCCAACGTAATACAACCTTGTCTAGACATATGAGGAAGAAAACTTAGAGCATTAAAGTCCTAATGCACAAAAGGTGTGATGTGACCTTAGATGCAAAGGATAATGCAAAAAGTTATTCCAACACACACAAGATATGAATATTAGCTGCAATGATACAAATGTGATACAAATATAAGATAAAAATAATAACAAACACAAGCAAGCAAGCAAGCATGCACAAATGATTCAAAAACAAACAAGGTATTGCCCCTGTCAAACTGTAAACCAATGATTAATTATTGATTGATTGATTGATGATGATGATGATAAAAAGTGTTGTCATTGCAGGGAATGATATATCCCTAGATCAACACAAGGATGTGAGAATGATATATCCCATTGATGATGATGATGATTGATTGGTTGATTTGGTTTATGACAAGATTAGGATCAAGACCAAGGATGTGATTGGATAATTTGACAATTGATTAACTTGATTGGTATGGATTAAGGATGGACTTGCATTTGGATCATTGCTTGGATTGAGATTGACTTGAAGAAGTGATGGATTGATGAGGATAGATGATGGAAGAAAAAGAAGATGGTAGGGGGATGGAAGAATGAATCGCTGGTACTTGCGTACTGGATACTTCCTTCGTATTCTAGACTACCTACATACTCGTATCCACGGGATCAAAGCACCACACGATGATGATGAGACATGATGAATATGTAGTTCTGGGTATTTATTGATGATGTGGGAGATGGATGAATAGAAGAAAGTGAGATGGATGATGAGGATAAGGATGAGATGAATGATGAGGATAATGAGGGGGGAGATCTTCTTGTGCCTAAATCTGGGTACCGTCTTCGTACTCCAGACTGCCTACATACCTGTATCCACAGGATCAAGGCACTTAACGATAGAGATGAGATGTAGTTCTGATTTTATTTGATGATGTAATATGATGAGGGATAAGTGATAAAGAGTATTGATGTGATCTGATGCAGTGATGATTGAATTGGATCAGATTGGATTGGAATGAATGGATTTTTTCTAATTTTTATGGGTTTTTTAGGTCTTTTATGATTTTTTTTTGGTAGTTTTTTAGGACATTTTATGATTTTTTTGGATTTTTTGGATGTTAACAGATTCACAATTTGTGCAGCCTTTTGTGCTAGATACCAATGACAAGGGAAAACCAAGTCTAGGTGCAAAGGATTAGATGAATGGATAGATGGATAGAAGATGGGTGATAGAATGGAAAGGATGTATGCGTAAGAGAGCAAGGATGTGATCTCCAAAGACTATGTTGCATAGGAATAAAATGCCCCATTCTTGGTAGGATTTGACATGACAAAGCTTATGGTGAAGGATGATGATAGGTTTGTTTTGAAAGGGGTAGGTATACCAAGAGTTTATTCGAGGCATGTTTCTACTGCTTTGGGGAATGGCATTGGATCGCAATTTTGATAGCCTTTGTGCTAGATACTAATGACAAGGGGAAACCAAGTCTAGGTGCAAGGGAATGAATGGGATTGGACAAAAGGATGGATGATAGTGGATGGATGAAAGGATTATGATAAATGGATAGGATAAAAGGATAAGCTATGGAATGGAATGGATGTATGTGTAAGAGAGCAAGGATGTGATCTACAAGGACTACATTGCATAAGAATAACATGCCCCATTGTAGGTAGTATGCTTAGGATTTGACATGGCAATGCTTATGAAAAGGATGGTGGTAGAATGGATTGCTTGGAAAGAAGGAGTTGTGTAGGAGCACCCCTTCAACAAGCTAAATATACATCTGAGGGAGAAGACTAAGGTGTAATATGTTTTATGCATTTTATGTTGTCCTGTAGTATTTGTGTTAACATTTCATGTTTGTAAGAACCGACCCCACTATGAGAACCGACCCCACCATATGAATTGAGGTCACAAATTGGGCATCCCAATAAGCCAATTTGGACATCATTAGACATTTGGGGTATGTGGATGATTAAGCCAATGTGTCGTATTATTAGGTGTTTTGTTGTCTTAAACCAAATAGGTGTCGCATGATTAGTTAGGGTTTTTGCTTATAATCTCGCTTAAGCAAAATTAGAAAGAGGAGTTGAATATGCATGAATCTCTATAATCGGCCTGTGTTCCTAAAGACACAGAGAGACGGAGTTAGAATGAAGAAATAGAAATTTTGTCAGTTGTGTTTTTACGAATTCTGAGGTTTTGTGTTAATACTCTGTGTATCACATTGTGATGTGTATATTATCTGTATAGAATTGTTTTGTATTTAATTTATTTATTTCTATTGTCGAGATGCACGATTAAAACCATTCCACTGGTGGATTTCTATGAAATCAGTGGAATGGGCTTTGTACAATAGTTTTCTATTTGTTTCTTTTTGTTTGTTGTCATGACAGAATAGAAGCTGCGAAATTTGTTACAGAGGAAGTTATTGGCATGAGATTCAATTATACATTTTATGTATATACGTCAATTGCATGCTGGAACAGTTTGTGAGTATATCGGTAGGCAATTCCTGTGTATATCAAACTTGAGGGAGGAGATACATTTCCTGTGTATACGTCAATTGTATGTCACAGACATTGTGTGTGTATATCATAGTTGTATGTGAAAGCATTTTGTGTATATCCTGCATTTGCATATCAAAGACTATATAATGGGATGTACATTGTAAACGTGCATTTCGTAAGATGCAAGTGATGACTGGCTATAGCGGTTAAAGCAGTCGAAGATACAATGGTTTACCAATGATAGGAAGTTATTGATTGTATGTCCCGATTGCATGTTCCAATTGTATGTTGAAACATACATTATTTTGCGATACAAGTGTTGACCGGTAGAAATGGTAGATAGAACCGACATAGGAGGTTAAGCAATGTATGTTAGAAGTGGACGAAGACATCAGTGTAAGAAGAGCATCAGGTGAATGAAATATTATTGAGTTGACAGTATGTGTTCTTGCCGATTGGGGTGACAACTGAAAGTGTCACCGATGGAGAGTTTATCGGTACGAGTCATATCATTGGAGTGAATGGTGCATCTGTGGGAGAATTCTTGAGTGGGCCGATAATATAATGTGTTGCTGATAGAAGGAAGCATCGTGATTGTGGAGTTCCAGGAATTTGTATCCATCTCTTGGAGCTCTTCATCAAGTGGTATCAGAGCAAAGGAGTATCCTTTGGGTAGAAGAAGAAGACAAGATATCAGACGAAGAGAGGTCACAAGAGTACCCAGCAAAGATGACCAGCAAAGATGACCAACACTGAGTTGACGACCTTAGTGAGAAAGCAAATGGCAGAGATCAAAGTAGCTCAGGCTCAGAATCAGGCTTTGAAAGAAGAGGTAGAGAAGTTGAGGGACAGAGTAGAGAAGGGAGAAGAAGATTCTGGTAAGCGAGAAGACAGGGATGAAGAGGAGATCCCTAAGCAGGAAGAGATAGAGGTTCCTGCAGACCAGAGACCCTTACTTAACGCCCTCAAATCCATGGAGAGAAGAACCATGGATATGAAAATAGACCTGCCAGTGTTTGTAGGAAAAATGGAATCTGATTCAGTGATGGAGTGGATAGACTCCTTGAATAACTTCTTTGAGACTGAGGAAATACCAGACCACCAAAGGGTGAAGATGGCTCAATCCAAAATGAAATGAAAGGGGTTGCACTAACTTGGTGGAATTTCATCCAAGATGATAGGGTCAAAGAGGGAAAGAGCAGAGTTGCAACTTGGAAGAAGATGATGGCTTTAGTGAAGGAGGCCTATGTTCCATTAGATTACAACATCCAATTACATAAGAGGAAATAAAACTTGAAGCAGAAAGAGTTAGATGTCAGCTTATACACAGAAGAGTTCATGAAACTCTGTGTTAAGACAAAGATAAAGGAGAATGAAGAAGAGAAGGTGGCAAGGTACATCCAAGAAGACATAAATCTGCATAACCCAGAGACATTCCAAAAGTGCTACCAGTTGGCACTCAAGGTGGAAGAGAAATTCAAGAGAAGACAAGAACAAAACAATAGAGGAAGAGGGAGACATCAAAGGGAAGGAAGAAGTCCTTTCAGAGGCAGAGGAAATGGATTTGGATCCCAAGGTGAATCAAACCAAGAGAGCAACAAAGGAGACAACAGTCAAACCCAAGGGGGAAGTTACAATCAAAGAGGAAACTTTAGGGGCAAAAGACCCTCATTCAGAGGGAGATCTCAGGGCAGAGGACCGATCAGATGTTACAATTGCAATCAAGAAGGCCATATAGCAAGTAGATGTCTAGAAAAGGCAACAAGTTCAATAGGAGAAAGGAGGATCAATCTGATCCAAGAATCTGATTGTTAAAGTGTGACAAGCTCAAACACTACTCAAAGTGTGAATGCTCCTGATAGTTATGGATATCCTAAGAAAGGATAATCTTTGATGATTTAGAGAGCAATGACCACCATGAAGGTGCCTGACAAAGAACCCCCATAAAGGAAGTCTGTCTTCAGAACTACTTGCAAGGCAGGAGGAAAGGTATGTAAAGTTTTGATTGACTCCAGATCCACCGAAAATTTTATTTCATTTGAAATGGTAGAAAATCTTAAGCTTAGTAGACTGCCACATCCTTGCCTATACAAGATCTCATGGCTCACCCAAGGTCAACAAACAGTTGTGGAAGAACAGGCTTGGGTGGAGTTTCAAATTGGAGCATACAAGGATAGGTTATTGTTTGATATTGCCAAGATGGATGCTTGCCATCTCCTATTTGGAAGACCCTGGTAGTATGACTTGAAAGCACACCATGATGGAGTTAGAAACACATATTCAATCATCAAGGATGGTAAGGTGATAGAGTTACTACCATTGAGAGAGAATGAGGTGGAATTAAAAGGGAAAGAAATCAAGGCGATGATGGTAGAAGGCAAACATTTCATGAAAGAGATAGTAGAAGAAGGAGCAGTTGCATATGCTCTAATTCCATGCCTAAAGGTGGACAAGGAGTAGTAACAAGAACTCAAGGGAGAGAAGAGGCAAAGGTTCATAGATCCCGCTGTCCAAGAGTTGTTGGACAAATACAAGGGCATCATCTCTAATGGAATGCCAAGGTCCCTACCACCTATGAGGGACATCAGCCATTGCATAGATCTGATCCCAGGATCTACACTTCCAAACAAAGTAGCATACAAGCTTACCCCATAGCAGAATACAAAGGTAGCAAGGCAGATTGAGGAGCTGTTGGAGACAGGCCTAATTGGCAAGAGTTTAAGCCCATGTGCGGTACCAGCTGTACTAGCACCAAAGAAGGAAGGCACTTGGAGACTTTGTGCTGATTCAAGAGCTATCAATAAGATAACAATCAGGTATAGGTTCCCAATCCCTAGGATAGAAGATTTGCTCGATTGCTTGGGGGGTGCTAAGTGTTTCACAAAAATAGATTTAAAGAGTGGCTATCATCAGATTAGGATTAGGCCAGGAGATGAATGGAAAACTGCATTCAAGACCAATGAGGGGTTATATGAGTGGAAGGTCATGCCTTTTGGTTTGTCCAACGCCCCTAGTACCTTTGTGAGGTTGATGAATGAGGTCTTGAGGGAATTCATGGGAAAATTTGTCATAGTATATCTAGATGACATCCTGATTTTCAATAATGCAAGGGAAGAGCACCTCAACCATATAGACTTAAAAGGTTACATGAAGAGCAACTAATGATCAACTTAGGAAAGTGTTTATTTATGCAGGAAGAGATCATCTACTTGGGATTTGTCATCTCACATTACAAACTGAAAATGGATCAAGAGAAGGTAAGTGCCATATTGTCTTGGCCAACTCTGAAAACCTTGAATGATGTTAGAAGTTTCCATGGGTTAGTAACCTTTTATAGTAAGTTTATAAAGGGGTTTAGTCATGTTTGTGCACCCATGCTAGACACCATAAAAGGAGGACAGAAGTGCAGGTTCACTTGGACAAAGGATGCAGATGATTCATTTGAAACATTGAAGAAGAAGGTGGCAGAGCAACCAGTCCTTGCACTTCCTGACTTCAACAAGATTTTTCAAGTAGAATGTGATGCAAGCCACATGGCAATTGGGGCAGTACTCAGTCAAGAAGGTAGACCTATTGCATTTTTTAGTGAGAAACTAAATGATGCAAAGAAGAGATACTCATCATATGATTTGGAGATGTACGCTCTAGTACAGTTACTCAAAAAGTGGAGGCATTACTTGATGCCAAAAGAATTCATAGTGTTCACAGATAATCAGGCCCTTAGTTTCATAAACAGTCAAGAGAAGTTGAACCATAGGCATATGAAGTGGGTGGAGACTTTGCAAGCTTTCACCTTCACACTCAAGCACAAGAAAGGGGTCAAGAATAAGGTAGCAGATGCTTTGAGCAGGAGGGCTCTAACCATCAATTAGATCCAGTTGGAGAGTGTTGGCATTGACTCTTTGAAGGCCATGTATGATGTTGATAAAGATTTTGGAGAGATATACTAGGTATGTACTTCCTTTGGTGATAAATATCATGTTGAGTTCTCTGAATTTCTGATCCAAGATGGATTACTTTTCAAGGGTGGACAGTTGTGTATTCCAAGATGTTCTATGAGACTGAATATCATTAGAGAGAAACATTGTGGGGCCATGGCGGGACATTTTGGTCTGGATAAGACTCTTGATCTTGTGAAGAGACATTACTATTAGCCCAAATTACAGTCAGATGCGAGAAAATTTGTGGAGGCATGTGTGATATGTCAGAAGGCAAAAGGGAGATCCACTAATGCAAGTTTGTATCAGCCACTACCCATTTCTTCTAGGCCATGGGAGAGCATAAGCATGGACTTTGTATTGGGTTTGCCTAGGACAAGGAAGGGATATGATAGTGTTTTTGTTGTAGTAGATAGATTTAGTAAAATGGCACACTTCTTGCTATGCAAAACCACTTGTGATGCTTCATATGTTGCAGATTTGTTTTTCAAAGAGATAGTAAGGATACATGGATTGCCATTGAGCATAGTGTCAGATAGAGATGTGAAGTTTATTGGCCACTTTTGGAGGAATCTTTGGAAAAAGCTTGGAACAAAATTATCCTTCTCATCAGCCTACCATCCTCAGACAGATGGTCAGACTAAAGTAGTTAACTGTTCATTGGGAAATCTGTTAAGGTGTTTGCCAAGGCAGTATGGAGAGAAGTTGGATAACATTCTATGACAAGCAGAATTTTCTTAAAATGACACTATCAATAGGAGTACAGGGAAGTCACCTTTTCAGGTGGTATATGGTATTCATCCCAGGGGTATTTTGGAGTTGAGAGATCTGCCTATAGGAGAGTCTATTAGTGCAGATGGAGAAGCTTTTGCATCAGCCATTAAAGAGGTGCATGATCAAGTCAAGAATCAACTCCAACAAACTACATTAAAGTACAAAGCATATGCTGATAAGAAGAAGAGAGATGTACAATTTGATGTTGGAGATTTGGTATGGGTTAATTTGAAGAAGGAGAGGCTCCCAAAAGGTAAATATACCAAGCTAATGCAGAGGAAGATTGGACCATGTCAAATTTTGAAGAAGTGTGGGCATAATGCTTATGAGATCCAACTTCCTCCTGATCTTGGATTGTCACCCATTTTCAATATATGTGATTTAACTCCATACAAGCACAATGCAGATGTAGAACAGGAACCATTGTAGGATGCAGCAGATGATGATATTCCTAAGCAGGATCCACCAAAATTGAAGACGATATTAGACTCAAGAGTGACAAAGCAGACAAGGAACAAAGAGTACATGGAGTACTTGGTGGCTTGGCACGGGAAACCTACTTCAGAGGCAGTTTGGATGACTGAAGATCAGATCACAAACCATGGTGCAGACCTTCAAACTCTAATCTCAAGTGGGCTTGAGATCTCTTCTCCTGGGGAGTATGGTGCAGGAGCACCCTTTCAACAAGCTAAATATACATCTGAGGGAGAAGACTAAGGTGTAATATGTTTTATGCATTTTATGTTGTCCTGTAGTATTTGTGTTAACATTTCATGTTTGTAAGAACTGACCCCACTATGAGAACCAACCCCACCATATGAATCGAGGTCACAAATTGGGCATCCCAATAAGCCTATTTGGACATCATTAGACATTTGGGGTATGTGGATGATTAAGCCAATGTGTCATATTATTAGGTGTTTTGCTATCTTAAACCAAACAGGTGTCGTGTGATTAGTTAGGGTTTTTGCTTATAATCTCGGTTAAGCAAAATTAGAAAGAGGAGTTGAATATGCATGAATCTCTGTAATCGGCCTGTGTTCCTGAAGACACAGAGAGACGAAGTTGGAATGAAGAAATATAAATTTTGTCAGTTGTGTTTTTGCAAATTTTGAGGTTCTGTGTAAATACTCTATGTATCACATTGTGCTGTGTATATTATATGTATAGAATTGTTTTGTATTTAATTTAGTTTTTCTGTTGTCAAGATGCACGATTAAAACCATTCCACTGGTGGATTTCTGTGAAATCAGTGGAATGGGCTTTGTACAATAATTTTTTGTTTATTTCTTTTTGTTCGTTGTCATGGCAGAATAGAAACTACGAAATTTGTTACAGAGGAGGTTATTGGCATGAGATTCAATTATACATTTTATGTATATACGTCAATTGCATGCTGGAACAGTTTGTGAGTATATCGGTAGGCAATTCTTGTGTATATCGTACTTGAGGGAGGAGATACATTTCCTGTGTATACGTCAATTATATGTCAAACATTGTGTGTGTATATCATAGTTGTATGTGAAAGCATTTTGTGTATATCCTGCATTTGCATATCGAAGACTATATAATGGGATGTACATTGTAAACGTGCATTTCATAAGTTGTAAGTGATGACCGGCTGTAGCGGTCAAAGCAGTTGAAGATACAATGGTTTACCGGTGATAGGAAGTTGTTGATTATATGTCCCGATTGCATGTTCCAATTGTATGTTGAAACATACATTATTTTGCGATACAAGTGTTGACCGGCAGAAACGGTAGATAGAACTGACATACGAGGTCAAGCAATGTATGTTAGAAGTGGACGAAGACATCGGTGTAAGAAGAGCATCGGGTGAATGAAATATTGTTGAGTTGACAGTATGTGTTCTTGCCGATCGGGGTGACAACTAAAAGTGTCACCGATGGAGAGTTTATCAGTATGAGTCATATCATCGGAATGAATAGTGCATCTGTGGGAGAATTCTTGAGTGGGCTGATAGTATAATGTGTTGCCGATAGAAGGAAGCATCATGACTGTGGAGTTCTGGGAATTTTTATCCATCTCTTGGAGCTCTGCATCAAGGAGGTATGTCAAGAGACAACCAAAAACATTTGTCAACATTCTACCCCCAGTCTTTATCAAGATCAAAAGAGGAAAGGAGGATGAATGGGTCTGATATGATAGGCATGTGGGTGTATGAATAAGGATGGTAAGGTGGAAAATGATAGGAAGATAAGACAATGTGCTCCCAAGTGTAAGTGGTATAGAAGATCAATTTACACATGACGCTTGTTTGCTAGGTTTTCATCATGGTACTTATCCAAGGTGCCTGTTTACCAGGTTTTCACCATTGGACGAAGAGATTTCTCTTTACTTTTTTTGTTTTTATTTTATTTATCTATTTATTTTTGACTTTTTTTTTTTTGGATGGGAAAAAGGGGGGGATATGGATGGGTGGGACTCAAGTGTCTAGTTCCATAAAAGGTGATAGTGTCCCACTAGAGAATGATGTCATCACAACTGGACCATGTCAAGTCATTATGCTCGAGATGTTGGTAGTGTGATTATGTGAAAGTGATATGGATAAGGTAAATAGTGGATTATGATGTGGATTATGGAGCAATCGAAAGTGTATTATAATGTGGATTATGTAGGGGTGAAAGTGGATTATGATGTGGATTATAATAGACTTATGCAAAAGCATGGACCATAGGAAGGTGATGGGAGAGATATGTAGGATAATGAGTGAATGATGGAGGTATAGAAAGGAATCGTGACCAACGGCTGCACACACCATGTTAAACATGGAAGCTTTTGATTGGATGGTAGTGTAGGAAGCAATGGTGATGTTTGCTTAGGAGATGGATGATTTAGGACTTTTGGAACCCACATGGACTTAGTATTTTTCTAATTTTTGCTTTTCATGTGGGATGTTTGAAATGTTTGAATGGAATGGCATGTTTAAATGGAGGGGAATGGTTGGGATTTTTGAGAGGTGGATGCTTCATTTGACTTGATTGATTTTTGTTTAGGGACCCATATCATTTTAGTTTTTGACTTTGCTTTTAGAGGTATGGGCTTGGATGGATTTTTGAATGTACCTTGCTTTGAATTTTTGGATTGATTTCCTAAGGCATTAGGACCCTTAGGATTTGTGGCTTTTTGAACGGAGGCATCCAAATGTTTATTTTTAAATCCCATGTGGCTGATGAAATGAGTGGAAGCTCCTTGTTTATACAATGCGTGCATTTGTTGGTCATGATTAGGATATTTAGGGTATTTATGAATGATTGGGTAAGGGGGTGTTGGTAGTAATGGTGACAAAGTGGATGGAGGGATATTAGGAGTTGGAAGGAGTGGAGGTAAAGTGGATGGTGGAAGGTGAATGGTCACATGCTTTTGACATTTGTAGGATGAGGGAGGTGGAATGGCAATGTATGTTTTAGGAATATGACAGGGTTTATGATGGAAGGAAGTGGATTTAGGAAGTATGGAGGAAGTACCAACATCATTAGATTGTTGTCCTTGGGGTGTGTATCCAAGGCCATGTGAGCGAGGAGGGACCTTGACATGGATAGGCTCCGAAATACCTTATTCATGAAGGCCTAAGCCTTTACCTTGGTAGTTCATGTTTTGGAGCATGCGATGGACAGTGGGACTAGGTGTAGGTGGAACACTAGACATGAGTTCCTTATTGGATGGAGAAGGTGAGATAGGGGATAATCGTTGTTGGTGTTCTAAGGAGGAACACTCATGGATGAAGGTGGTAAGACCAATAGGATATGATGGTGGATTTGGCATAGGGTTGATGGTGGATGTGAAAGGATCATTATTGGTTTGATCTTCTATGCTTGCTTGGGAGGCCTTTGTCTCATCAAGGGGAGTGGATGTTTGTAGATCATGGATGGGGCTAGATGGAGGATGGATAGAAGCAATTTGGATATATTGCTCATGGATAGGTATGGGATTATGGATAGGATCAAGGTGTTCATAGATAGACTCTTCAAGGATATCATCTTGATCATAAAGAAGGTAAATGTGATGGATAGATTGTATGGGGATGATTTGATCTTGATTAGATTTAGGGGCTATTGTTTCTTCATGCTTAGGATCGTGCTCTTGACATAACTCTTGGTTTTATTGAATAGAAATGGAAGGCTCTTTAATAAGCTTGATAGCTTGTAAATCACATGATGGGGTTAGAAGACTAGACAAAGTGTTTAAGGACTCATGAGGAGGCTCAAGAATAGGTGTTTGATGACATGACAATGTTTTATTCCTTGCTAGTAGCCAATGGATCACATCCTTTGCAAGGGTATGGGTGAATGGGTAATATAGTGGATGGATGATAATAGTGGAAGTTGAAGGCTTAGGATTAGGATTTGTTGGATGGATAATGGGATTAGGATTTGGGCTAGATGGAAAGATAATGGAATTAAAGGGATTGGTTTTATCCAAGACAATCTTACCACAATCTTCTAGGTTCTTGACCAATCTTTGAAATCAGACACAAGTGGATATGGTATGGCCCCTATACATATGGTATGCACAATATTCATCATCTTTATACCAACTATGTTTAAACATAGATGGAGAATATGCTCTGAATGGGTATAGCTCAATCAAATTTTCTTGGACCAATTTCTCTAAAAGTATCTCTATGGAATCTTTTAATGAAGGATTAGTGGAACATGGGGATGAAGGTGATGAAGGTGATGAAGGGCTTGATAAAGGTGTTGGGATAAGACTAGTTGGCTCATGTGTTGGCATATGATTAGATGGCAAAAGTGAATCAAATGAGGCACTTGCTAGGTTGGTTTCTCCCTTGTCAAAGTTAGCATGACAAAGGTTGGGAGATGGATAAGCTGGAGGTATTGATTGGTTGGATAGGTATGATGGCATGGATATATAAAGGGATGAAGATTTATATGAAGGTAAAGGTTGATATGAGGTTGAAGGTTGATATGATGTGGATGAGGATGAAATGTAGGGTTTTGAAGGTTGATATAAGGTTGATGGGGTGGATATATAGGATTGATATGGAGGTTGTTGATGTAGTGATTGGGTTTGATGTTGGAATTGTTGATGTTGTGGTGGCACAGGGTCTTCTTCCTTTATATATAACCACCTAAGTTGATCAAGCATTCTTTTGGTGCCATAAGGATCATTCTCATAGGTTTTGTTTAGAAATGCCATGTCCATGTTTACAAGTGGTAGAGTAGGATATGAGGATGTGGAGGGGTTGCAATGTTGGAGATCAAATTTCAATACCTTAGGATGATTTGTTTTGCTTCAAAGAGTGGATGATTCTCTATACTTAAGGTAGACTAGTCACACTTAAGTAATAGAGTTGATTGGATGACTTACTTGAGATAGACTAATGATCTCAAGCGAGTTTGGATAAATGTTGATAATGATCAAATAAGGTCTTGATTTTTGATTGGGCTAATTTGGATTTTGGGTTTTGATAATGGTGTGGATGATTAAGTTAGGTGACTTGGATGGATTAGGATAATGATAAGGATGATGTGAGATAACAAGGTGGGATAACTTGGATTGATGATTAGGATGAAGTTGTCTCATGAGAGGGAGTTTGTTTTTTACAGGTTTTTAGCAATTTTATGTCAAGAAGACAAGATAGCAAACACTCATGCACAAGACATTCACAAACATTTACCACCTAGGCTGGCTGAGATGATACCTATTGGGTTCCCACTTGGTTTTACCCAGCTGCGTCTACTTATGGTGTATAACTCCAAGAACTTGGGGCATGGGCTCCCCCTTACAGTGCACTCACTTCTCAGGCACACCAAGTTCCATGTCCTCAAGATGCGTAGATCTTGAGGTACTTTGCTATCTCTGCCATAAGCCATGAAAATGTGGGATGACTATTAGAGTTTCCTCCTGTACCAACAGATAGGGGTTTTTGGCTTCTACACAAAGGTTTCTAGTAAGGGCTTCCATTTGGGTGGCTATACATGCGGCGATTCACTCCATTAATGGAGGCTTCCCAGCATGTGGACGTTACGCTCCATAGGGTTTTGGGGAAAAGATTCATCGGTATAGCGCAACAACACCTGCCGTTTGTGACTTTCAACACAAATGCGTTATTTATATAGAGGCTTGGAATGGCTTAGCTTTAGCCCATTTCCGCTTGGGTCGTACCCCTTCTCACAACGAGAAGACATGCCCTTTAGAGTTGACAATGATTTCTCGTGCACCCTAAATCCATTGGTTAGGCAGGGGGAGAGGATACCTTCATTGCCAAATTAGTTAACAAACAATCTCAGCAAGCAAATGAAGAAAATGAAAAATAGACACGAAGAAGGTAGATTGTTAATTTTAAGCACCAAACTAAAGTGTGCCTACTTTAGTGATAAATGATAGATTTTTTGACTGCTTGAGGCTGCAAAAGATATATCAGTAGTTTGTTTTCTCCGTTCTTTGACAAGCGATTAAGACAAGCTGCATAGATAGATGTTAGCTACAAAAATACCTGATGAAATGATGAGATCACTTAATGAAACCTTTTCAACTACAAAGTTTGTCTTGTTATCTTTCCAATGCCTATAAAAATGCAAAAATCTGACATGATATGCAAAAGTTATGGCAGTTTTGAAAAATAAAACTATTTTAAGCTTTAAAAAACATTATTCAGGGCTAGAAACACTGTTCATCACCTTGCAAACATTGGCTCAAATTTCATCTACACCAAAAGGGTCAAATTTTATGTTTTTCTTCACCTCTTGGCCCTTTTGGACGCAACCGTGATGTCTATTTTAGCTCAGGAGGTCACTTGTAATAGTCACTTGCAAAACTTGCAACACAAGGGTTAGAAAAAAAACACAAATTTTTATAACAAAAACTTGCAAAAAAAAAAATGATCAAGCGATGTGAGTCCCACCAGGCGTGGCAGAATGTAAACGAGAAAATTTAGATAAATGCAAGATAAAACAATATAATGGAAATTACCTTTTTCCCAAACTTTATCGAATACCTCGAATGATACGTGCAAGATTGATCGATGTAGATGATCGAATCTTGATTGCACACAATCACATAACTTTGATGAGAGATGATAGAAAGCTATTGTGAAAATGGTTTGACAAAGTAAGGATGCTCAAAACTCAAATGATGATCAAATGGCTTGTGAGAAGCCATATTTATAGACACAGGGTTGATTTTTGATGCGGAGGGAAGAAGATAAGATACGGATTGAATTTGATTTGATTTTTTCTTTAAAGGACAAAAGAGAGAATAAAACAAGATAAGATCGGATAGAAAAGATATAAAGCGATTTTATTTTCTGGTTTAAAGGAAATAAATCCTAAAAAGATGAGAGGAATAAATCAATAAATTATCTAGTTAAATAAATTAATTAGATATGCATGAGTTGTATTTTTAGAAAGAAAGTAAGAGAACTTTTTTAGGATTTTATTAATTAAATAAATATTTAATTTATTTAATTAATTTGGATTTAGGTGAGAGATGATGTGGAAAGATAATTAAATAAATAAAAATTTATTTAATCATAGGAAAATAGATAAATGACTAATTAAACAATTAAAAATAATTATTTACTTAGAGGGGACAAATGGACAAGAATAATTAAGATAATAAAAATTTATTTAATTATAGAAGAAGGGATTAAACAATTAAAAATAATTATTTAATTAGAGAGGATAAATGGACATGAATAATTAAATAAATAAAAATTTATTTTAATTATAGAAGAGACTATGGGATTGAAAGGGAATAAAAGAAATTAGTCAAATAAATAAGATTTATTTAACTAATTAGGTGATGATATGGATACCTAGGGCAAAACATGCTATTTGCAAGAGATGGACATTTTTGGGTGTCTACACTAACAAACCTAACCCTTTAGCTATTCATCTTGTACTTGGTTTGAGCATGTTAAACATATCTTAAGGGATTGCTAGTTTAATTGGTATCATTGGAAAGCTATTTTGAAAGGCATCCCAGTTGTAGTTAGTGGTCCATGTAGTTGGAAATATGCTTTGATTCACATTGGTATTAAGGATAATGTTATATATGATTTTATAAAGAAAATAATTTTTAATTATAGTGGAAAGAAAGATGTAAAATAATTTTTAATAAGTTGTGATTTTATCTAGAAACTATCATTCAAATACTTTAAATTTCTCTTCTAATTGTATTTTTGAGATTTTATATGTAGGGAGAATTGAAGGTAAACAAGTAATTGGCAAAAAGATTAGAATATATTCTATAATATATCTCTTAATTAAAAATCAATCAGAGCAACTTAAATAAACATATTAATTTTCTATAACAAAGGGTCCTCTTCCATGTAGGAGACTAGCCATATCTTGCATAACTATACACAAGGCTTACATGATATGTCAACTAAACTTGAAGTGAATTATCCAATTTGTATTGTGGATGAATATTGTTATTTGTTTGTTATTTTCTATAGCATTTTTCTATGTATCTTGAGCTGGTTTTTCAAGCTCTTGTGATTGTAATATACACTAATCTATAATTTAACTTTAACTTCACTCAATCTTTAAAAAAATGTTTTTATTTTATAGTTTATTTTACACATTTATATGAAATGCTATTGAAAAAATTAAAACATGAAATACAAGTTCAATAAACTAACAACTCAACTAAAATATTAATTTTGATTTTATATTGTTGGTGGAGACCATCGAACCCAGAATCACCATTTGCAAATATCACCTTCACAATGCTAGAGAAACACGGGGCTATTTCGCCAGAAGAATGAAAAATGTATTGAGATGAGATGCACAATAATATTTTACAATGTACAATATATAGGTGTGTTCGGGTGCTAGTAAGTTAAAACTACCCAAATGGTAAATGCAACTAATTATCTAATAAATGCATTATTTAATATTTGTGTTGGATACCTAAGTAAACTTAAGCATGGGTAAATGGTAAAAAATCATTTACTCCAACACCCCCCCTTAAGTGTAACTTAGGGAGATCATTATGAAATATGGGTTACAAAATGGGTCCCGACTACACAACCATGTTATGTACCCATTTACAATGCAAAATTCAATGCAATGCAATCTCTCACAATCTGGAGAAAAGGAGAAAAACCCTGTGGGAGAAAACTCCTCTCCCAAAGAGAGAAAATAAAAATAAGATGCATGGATGGATGACTCAATAACACCCCCCAAGGACTACATACATCATGTATATACAATTAATGATCCTCCCATAGGAAGGAAAGAAGGAGACTAGATAGCCCCCCTATAATGAATAATGTCTTGCAAAAATGGTAAGTGCTTGAAGGCAAAACATAGTCCAATGCCTACAAATAACATTTCTCCCTTTGGGAAGAAGATAAACCAAGTACAAATGCAGGAATGCTTCCCATTCTAGATAGGAATTAGCAAGTGAAATCCACATGTAGGATGATAATGTCTCTAAAATTTGCTCATGTGTCACCAAGACCTTGGAAGATGATGCCATGAACCAATTAGGAACATGCCCAATCACAATAGAAAGTGACAAACAAGGTACCAAGTTGAAAACTGATTTTGAACATTCTCCAAAGACAGAGATGGAGTGACAATAGTTATACCACAACTATCATCAAATAGGAAAATTAATCCTTCAAATGTGTCTTCCAAGTTTGAAATGTGAGATTCCATGAACAATGAACCAATGTCCGGCAAATAGGAATCCCAATCAGGAAGACAACGATAATCCTTTTGCTTAGGAATGATGGAAGTACTTAATGAAGGTGGATCAACTATCTCTAACAAAGAATCAAGAACCTATGAAGCAACTACAACCTCATCTGAAGTCTCAAAAAACTTCCAAAGGATCACAAGCATGGTTTATCTTCCCTGAAGAATAAAGAGGCACATTGGAATTGGAAAGAGGATCATTGAGAGATGGCAGAGTATCATGATCTCCATATGATTCTCGAATGTAAGTCCAAAGAGCATAAGGGTACTCAAAATGAATAAGTGATTCCAAAATATCATCATCTACATGTTCAAAAATAACTCTAAAGACTTTAGCCCTATAGCCTTTCCAACTACTATACTCACAAGGTGTGCCTGGAATAGGAACATCGTTATACAAATATGACAATAGATTATGCTCACTAAGATGAGTGAGTATAAAATCACTCCATTGCCTAAAGTTATCTTTCTCCAAAGAAACCATTTTAACTGATATTTCTTCAAAATTTTCAAAGATAGTGCTTTCACAAGTATAGAAACCTTAAAAAAAGAATAAAAGTTAAAAAACTTGATTTTGTGCAAAAATTAGACCATTCAAGGTCAATGAATTGGCAGATTTTCATTCCAACAAGCTCCAAGTTTGAAGTCTGAATGACAAATCAGCAAGCCAGCATGTCGAGCATAGAAGCCCCCACAAGCCTTGCTTGAGGGTGAGCCTTTACAAGCACTCACAATAAAGATAGTGGAACTGGGCTATATAAAGTCAAAAGAACTCTATTACCTAGAAAATGTGGGACTAAAGTCCCAAATCAATGCCTAAAAGAGGCCACATACAGGGCCCACCATTGTTCTCCTCAACACAAAGAGCAAAACCCTAAATAAAAATATTTGTGGAAAAAATTATAATATATAAAGTCTGGTCAATAAAATCGACCAGTCAATGAAGTCTTCAACTTATGCAAAATGCAGATTGTATATATCAGCCTGTATTGCTCCGATCTAACTAATCAAATTGCCCCCTCACAAGAAGAAGACTTGATGCCAATGTGGTTTGTTGGTCATCATAATTGGTGATGGAACAATCGGGACAAAACCAATCACTAGTAGGAACAACTGTCAAAGGAGGATTCAAGCATTGCATATGCCATGGGCTCATGCAACTATTGCATAGCAACACATCGCAATTTGGAGGAACCACACCATGCAAAACCAATCTCCAATTTATAAAATTTCTACTCAAAAACCCCTGTGGCCGCCAAAATAGGGCACATGAATTGCTAAAAAAAAGAATGGTGTCCCATGAACTTCCCAAAATCATCTCTGCTGAGAACAAGGAATTGAAGTCCAACAAATTATCTCTGTTGAGAACAAAATTTTTTCCCTTACTATATTGAATGCTCTTCAGAATTACAAATTTGGTAAATAATAGGTGAAATAGAAATTTTTAAAAATTTCAAACGCTAAATAAAATCTATCCACCAAAAAATTGTAGGCAAATAAAATCTTGATCTCACCAAAATCTCTAATGATAACTCTCAGTGGAAGGAGGGCAGAATGGGAGGCTCTGATACCATGTTGGTGGAGACCACCGAACCCAAAATCACCATTTGCAAATATCACCTTTACAATGCAAGAGAAGCACGAGGCTATTTCACCAGAAGAATGAAAAATGTATTGAGATGAGATGCACAATAATATTTTACAATGTACAATATATAGGTGTGTTTGGGAGCCAGTAGGTAAAAAACTACCCAAATGGTAAATGTAACTAATTATCTAATAAATGCATTATTTAATATTTGTGTTGGATGCCTAGGTAAACTTAAGCATGGGTAAATGGTAAAAACTCATTTACTCCAACATATATTTTAATGAAAAATAAAGATATAAATTAATGAGGATAATGACCAAAATTAAATTTAAAAAATGGAAAATAATTTCTAATATAAGTACATATTTTACTCAATATGTTGTAATATAAGATGAGAGAATTTAATATCAGAGGCTTTGAAAAGCATGAGATGGTAGATGTATTTTAAGAGGGCACAATTTCTTATTTTTTCCAAGCAAAATCAATTTGAATGACATTAAAAAGATATACATACATCATGAAGTATGTTACTTCAAACTTCATGCAAATTTACACAATTCTCTTAAAAAATCTTTTTACTCAACATTGTTGCTCCCTTCATGCATAGATACATTCATGAGATAATCCAATTTATTTTGTCATATTTTAGACCAAGTGAATAGGTAGTGAAAGGAGCAGGCTACTGTGCATGATATATTACATATAATTGAGAAACAAATATATATATCTCCATCAAAGAAAAAGATGTATGTCGTTGTTGAAGAATCTTGTGTTGTTGTATCTTTCCAAACCTAGGGTTTCAGTGAACCAATTCTCTCGACTTTATGTGGATGACCCTGGCTCCAAAGTCTTCCTCAAAACTAGTGACATTCCTAGAATAGAATAGGGAAATGGTTGTTCAAATGACTTTTGATCTGCTCTAAAAAGTGAGACATTCTCTACATGATTTACCTTATCTCATGAAATAGCTTATGATTTAGCCACTTTCAATGTTCAACTATTATGAGGGGTTGGCCAACACATAGGTGAAAGTTGAAACAACTTTCCCTCTTCACTTTAGGCTCTACAAAACCTAGGAGGGTGATCCCTTAATAATATTCAATAACCTCCTACACCACTTTATTTCAAATACTATGAAAGCATATTAGTTCTATGCAGATTTGCTTGAGGATTATGAAAATATGAAGATTTGGCTTAAATCAATCAGGCTTTTGCATTCCTCAAAGCCATAGAATAGGAAAAAACATCAAATAAACAAACACTTAAGATTGATTTCAGTGATTTCAAAGTATTTGGGTGCTTGATTGCTTCTGGAGCATGAAAATAGACATAGAAATGAGAGATCGGTGCCTTATTTTAGGGTAACAGAGTCAAACCAAATGCAACTGAAACTTGATAACAATAGGTAACTTGAGCATCACTGAGATTTATAATATTGCCTTACAATATCATACTCAATATTTCAGAGTCAATCATTCTTATTATATCCTCGTATTCATCCACATAAGTCTATATTTCTACTAAAGCAGTTTAACCTATTCTTTGAACAAGAGCTTCAAACAAAAACATACATCCACAAGCAATTCCACGGAGACAATATGAACAATCTTTGATTTATTTACTCATAACTTGTGTAGACCATACCTCAGGAGACAATCTGATTATAAAAATATGTCAATACATTCATGTAGATGCTAGTACTATCAAAACAAATCTACAGATACATACAATTCTAACTCAGAAAACCTAAAACAGAACAAAAACTAACATTCTTTATGTCCTGTTACAAAAATCTCTCATAAACTAACAAGCCAACCCCTTGTAGAATGGCCTTGAATTCCCTTAAAAGGAGAAACAAGCTTCAAGCCACCTACATTCTGACATATCTAATTATAAAACAATTAGATCCTTAATTAAACAATTAGATCCTCGATGAAATGTCCTGGAATTAAATTGTTCTGAGCTGAATTGATTTCCTGGCCTCGGTCATGCTAAAAATCCATTAATTGTAGAGTGGAGGCTCGCAGAAATGGTGCTGATAGACAACCACCTTAGATTAAGATTTTGATATCATTAGAACCCAAGATCAGATCTTCCACCGCCTGAAATGAACATAACAATTCCTGCCGACAGGATGCCACCTAAGAATTTTGCAATTCATCTAGAGTCTTCTATTGGATTCCACGTAAGGTATGAGCCTCTATAAAAACATCATCGAGCCTCCAGAATCATGACATGTATTTCCACGTTGAAGTCAACCAGTCATCCTGCTATTTAAAAATCCTTTGTTAATGCCGACCTATACATTACCACAATCCAGCACATCATTTTTGATCTTATGCAAAACCTTTGTGGGTTTGCGGGCTACAATTCTTATTTTAACCATAGGTATGGGAAATTCAAATTTTAATCATTGATATGAACCTCATGTTGTGAGATTGATGACTCAGAATTGACCGCCCAATTTGAAAAGCTGTCAACCAATCAGGTTGATCCATCTGAGACGTGCCCTTTCATTGACTTTTCTTTCTTTCTTGTCCTACATGGCCACATGTCCTCATCTCATGGTCATGTAGTAGGAAGCGGGCCATCACCTCTTAGCTTTGTGTGAGTTTGCTAAAGCCTCCACATGTCCTACCTTACGCAAGCCTTTATTCTTCCTTCGGAAGATGGCCACGTGTCACAATCTCGCGGGCACGCAGTGAATCTTCCCGTCTGATAGGATTCCTCTGTGAGCCTGCACTACAGTTAGATCTTCAATACATGCTGCCCCACTACTTCATTTGATTCCTTAGTAGCATCTCGTTCATCCATTCAAGATCATAAAAATATGGCAATAAGCCCAAGCATCCCTGACACGTGGCGTCATTCTGAGGCCGTGCAGTGGCAAAGTGAGCCATCCTCTTTTGGCTATGCGGAAGCATGCTAATCCTTCCACATGGCCTCATCTCATAGCCTTGTAGTGAATCTCTCCATCTGACAAGATTCATCTATGTGCTTGCGTGACTGTTGGATCCTTTTATACCTACAAACCCACTGTTTCAATCCTTTGACACCTGTCAAAATCTAATCCATTCAACTTAAATCATCGATCATATGGCCAAAGGCTACAATGCACTTTACAGCTATCACTATCTTGTAGCCTCATGGTAGGACTATGATGTCACCTTAGACGTTGTGTAGGCTTGCAACACACTGCCATGTGGTACTTTTGGGCCCCACAAAGACTTAAGACATAGACTTTACGACATGACGAGCTTTAAATGATAGAATCAGACTTTGGGGCCAGTCACTTAATGACATATGAGACTCAAGGTTGTGACTTAAGCAACTGGTAACTTAGGACAAATGGTCAACAACATGTTATAAGATAAAGTAAAACAATGACTGTGGGACTTAAAATTTAAACTTAAACTCGACAGGTTAAAAGGGTTTTAGGACACGGGCGATAGGCAGTAACCAAGAAGTTGGGGCCGGTAAAGGAATGGTGCTCTTAAGCTCAAATTTATGACTTAAAAAGCTTTCACGGGCAATAGGAAGTCACTGTAAAATTAGAATAAAAGTGCCACAACCTTCTAGGGTTTAGGGTTTTAGCTGTTAGGAACAGGGTTTTTCACATTTTTCAAATGCTAGACCTTAACTGATGAACCACATGCTATGAAAAAAAAAGGAAATTTAGTAGGGTCCTACCAATGGCTCTTGCCCGGGGACACTTGTTTGCAAGAACAAGGTGAGGATCCAGAAAATCTCTTGGTGGAGCAAACCAAACTAGAGAAAAACACAGAGAAAACCAGACAGCCAAAAAGAAATGAATACGATATATACATATGATACATTGTACATGGAAAACAACACAACTCAAGAGAAGTATGGCTTAAGGAATTGTCCATGTATTGGCAATTCCAGAAGTTCACCTATCAAAGACTGTAGAAAATATGAGTTCTCTCGATGAGAACTATTGATCAGGCAAGGGTCCATCCACAAGACGTCAAATTTTCCATATTTTCCCTTACCCTCAGCCTTGGCATTCCACATTAGAACCATGCTTCCGTCTTCAAAATTCCTATGAGAAGACCTTTTTTCACATAACTTCTTGACCTGCAACTGCAACTTTTGATTTCTTTGTTGTGCATCCCTTCTAACTTCATCTAGCTCTGTTAAAACATTGATCCCATGTTGCATATCATCTGGGATATTCTCATCATATTCCTGGTTGAATTTGTATACCTGCAACAACTTATTAGTTGGCATTCTAGCTTCTAGGCCATAAACCAAATTGAAAGAAGATTGTCCTGTTGCTTTCTTGGTTGTCATCCTATCAACCCAAAGGGCTTGCCTTAGTTTTGGATCCCAAGATCTTTTGTTTTTCTCTATCACCCTCTTTATAATCTTCATCAAACTTTTATTGCTACATTCAGCCTGTCCATTCCCTTGTGGATGATAAGGGATTGAGTAGGAAATCTATATCCCATATTTATTACAGAAATCTGAGAAATCTTCTAATCTAAAGCACATGGCATTATTATATACTATCTTCTCTAGGACACCAAATCTAATCAAAATATTATTCATCAGGAAATCAATTACTACCTTTTTGGTAGCCCGCCTTGTAGGGATAGCTTCAACCCATTTTGTAAATTAGTCAATGGCTACTAAGATCTACGAATGTCCATGACTAGAATTTTCTACAATCTCTCCTATAAAATCAATCCCTCACTGTTGAAAAGGTTCCTGCACTATGACTGGTCTGAGAGGTAGATTGCCTAAGAACTTCAATTTCCCTAAAAATCTTTGACAAGCATCACATGATTTTATTAGTCTATGTGCATCCTTGAATAATGTGGGCCACCAACAATTGCATGGGCTTTCTTACAAGGTTGTTGAGGTAGATATCTCCTCCTTAACTAATCAAGATCCACGATCTCCATGATCACTTGACATTTCCCTAGGCCATAGAAATGCAGCAATAGCACTAGATTGGACATCTTAGCCATGGAATACCTCAATAGCCCTATGTGGGAAGGAAAAAATGCCCTAATCAAACCTCATAGCTATGACATTAAAGTCTCTTGTTTTGGTGTTCACATAAGAAGTAAAAAATGAATTCATCGAAAGTGAAGAATTCTTCGTGACACACGACTTAATCGGAAGATTCAATCGCTCGTGGCCTGTTCTCTCAGATCTACACAAATGGATAACTAATGCTTGGTGGCCTTTTTAGCAGGTAACCTTGAAATCTATCCTTTCCCTCGTGGTTTTTATTGTGGTTTTTTTTACTGTGTGAAGGATCGAGATGCTATACTCCATCAACAATGGCTTTGGGGATAGAACGTGCTTATGCTTAAACCTTGGCATCCTGACTTTAGTCCCTCCACTGAGTCTTTCAAAGTCAAACCTGTATGGATATGTCTCCCAAACCTCCCACTCCAATTCTAGTTTGATTCTTATTTGGAAGCTATTGGAAACTCCTTGGGCATCTTCCTGGTGATTGACTCTCACACTTTAGATTTCACACATACAAATTTTGCACGCATTCTTGTTGATATTGATACCTCAAAGGCCCTTCCCACAGAAATTACTTTCAAAATTGCTGAGTGTAGTTGGCCTCAACATCAGAGATGTTATGAAATAGGTCACATTGCTGTTGAATGCCACAACTCTAAGTGCAATATGGGTGGTCATGCTACATGGTGGAAATATGTCCTTCCACAACATTACACCATGGATGATCCCCAAACCCCCTCTACTCTCAATCAAGTCACCAACAATACTAAGAAATTCACTGAAGCTATGTTAATACAAAAGAAATCTTCAACTTTGGAAGAGTCAATATCTCTTGTACAGAGCAAGAAACCAAAAAAGGAGGTCCCTACAGATTCTTTTAGTGGCTCACCTTTTTTAGGGGATGTTTGCAGTCCTACAATAAATGATCAATCTTCTTCACTATCATTAATAGAGTAGAAAGTGGTGTATAAGAAAAAGAAAGAAACATTCAAAAAGGATGTGGTGATCCATAAGATGAATTTATGATCACACTCCAAAATTGGTGACATCTCAAATCTGAATTGTAATGCACCCCATTTAAGGGTCTGATGCACTTTATTTATGGGAGTTTTCCCCTTGACAACAACTCACCTATCAATATATATATCTCCATCTCTCTCTCTCTCTCTATATATATATATATTTCCCCCTCTCTCTTACTTTTGCGCTTTAGGTTTTTGATCGATAAACACAAGAAAGGAATGGATCTAGCATCACCCATCATTTCTATTGTCTTGCATTTTTTGGATTGTTAGTGTGAAATGGCTGATCAAAAGTTAGTCTCTCTTTCCCTTTATATCTCTTAAATCTCTATCTCTCTATCTCTATTCTTTTCTATCAATCTCTCTCTCTCTCTCTATATATATATATATCCAAGTCTCTTATATTTCTCTCTCATGGAGTAGAACAAACATTTATATATGGTGGTAAAAAAACTTGGTTGTGAATAACATTGAAACCATGTAAGGATGTGTGTTGTTCTATCTCTCTTTCTCTATTCTTCTCTCTCTCTCTCTCTATCTATTTTTGTAAAAGTACCATTTCATGAGGCTACAATGGAGCTATATTATTTGGACCAACCCATACCAAACTCCAATTTTTACATTGTAAAAGTACCACAGCATGATCTTTAATGTAGGGTTTTCCATTGGAATGATTGACTATAGCCCCAATTCTATCACACAATGGAACACTTTTTGCTACTTTGTTTATGCAACTAAGCTTAGTTTTGTAATCCAATGATGGCCAATGATTTTGTGTTTCAGGAAATGTCTCTTCAACTATCATGGGTGGTAAAGGTTAAATCTAAAAAAAATTATTCATAAAAAGGTTATGCATGTAACCATGTTTTCTACTTGAAATTGAAAAGTAATTTTAATCAACAAATCTTAGTTCAACACCATACATAAATAAGGATATGGTTTGTCCATGCACCCTTTGGCATACTATACACATATTCAAAGTAAAAGTATGGTGGGCCTTGGTCAAACTCTTCAAGATTCCACTACTGACCCATAAGGTGATCTGGAACTCCAAATCCAACCAATCCCTTAACATGGTGTGGTAAACAAAAATTTATATCTTTATTTTCTAGTGTTTTTTCTACCTAGATTTTGAGGATAAGCTTGTTTTCTTTACAAATTTTTGTAGATACAACATAATTGAGTGGTATACCCAAACAATGCAAATTGACTTTTGTACCCCCAATTCTAGAGAATAAATAAAGGATGTTGATCCTATTTAGATAAATAGGCTTTAAAATAGAAATATGGTATCCTATAATGAACAAATCAAAGTGATACAATTTTTCCTCTTCTTCCATTTTTATAGATATGAAACCCAATTGACTCACTACTACATGAAAATCATTTAATTGTTTGGTTACAAAGTCTCCTTCATACATCTTTAAATAATACAAACTTATTTTAAATAACTTATTTGAAAGACACTTAGTTTGATATAATGCAACATTTTTATCTCATAGTCTCTTAGAAATGTTTTGAACTAAAACATTCAAAGAGAGAGAGAGAGCTACATGATCTAGACCTACCCATACCAAGCTCCACTTTTACATTGTAAAAGTACCATAGCTTAATCTTTAATGTAAGGTTTTCCATTAGAATGCTTGATCATATAGCCCCAAGTTTATCATAAAATGGAACAATGCCATCTATTGAATTTGCTAAAAAATGAACATTTACAGCATCTTGGAAGTCCAAAAAATGGTAAGGACACTTAACACTGACTATTATTTGACTCTCCCATCATTTCACCACCATCCCTGTAGCAGATGATCAACATTTTAAAACATTCTATTTGAATGAACTGCTACTATACTAGCCATTTAGAATTAAGATATTACATCCCATTGGGAAAGAATTTCAAACAACTACCATCCATGGAATTTGTACCATACATCTCCAGATCCATTGATAGACATTGATGATGAAACTCCTTCTGTACAAATTTTGATGAATGGAAAGTCTTATAAAGTTTGTACCTAGGCATGCCATTTCAATTGGATGGGCTTGACATGCTTGGGAAATAAGAAGAGGACCAGTTAAGTGCACTATCACTTGCAAATAATTGATTGAAATTAAAGGAAAACAAATTCTCATCTCCATACCTAGTTTTACGTACTACTATTCAAAAATAATTTTACTTGAATGCATGCCAACATATTTAATTTACTACATTTATTTTCTAATTTAGGACAAGAACACATACCGCTACATTCCTTCAATGTTCAAATGATGGATGGACAACAACCATTCACTATCAACAAAACTGTATGCTCTCTTCTCAAGAAATTTCAATGTTCAATGTGAAATTATATAGGAACCACTAATTACTTTTATCTACATGCTATCTTAGCATACCCATTTCACACTAAGGTGTGATTTCTATTAGTATATGTAATGATCTGATTTGGATCTTAGAAATCTCAAAATTAACACAAAAGAATCAAACTTTTGGTACCACATCTTAGGAGATTTCTTAAGACCATACAAATATTTCTTCAACTCATAAACCAAATATTCTTTACCTTTCTCAATGTAGTGCTCTGGTTGTGTCATATAAATCTCTTCCTTTACATCACCATGAAGGAATGTTGTTTTCACATCCATTTTCTCAACCTCAAGATCATAAGTTGTAACAAGTGATAATAGAAATTAAATGGATGTCAACTTAGCAACTAGAGAGAAAATTTCACCATAATCAATTCCATCAACTTGGGAATAACCTTTTGCAACCAATCTTGCTTTGTACTTCTCAACAGTACAATCTAAATTTATTCTTGAACACCCATTTTCATCCAATGGGTTTATGTTAATTAGGAAAAGGTACTAGATCCCATGTATCATTTTTCTTTAATGCAACCATCTCTTCTTCCATGGCCACTTTCCAAGAATTTGCATCATTCATACCCATAGCCTCCTTTATAGTCCTAGGCTCATTAGTGTTAGTAATCAAAGAAAAAAGACATTTGCAAGGAGTATACCTTTTTGGCTATTGTCTTTGCTGAGTAGACCTCCTTAATGACTGAGGTGGAGGGTTTATCTCTTCTTTGGAACTCTCTAAACTATCTGAGCTCTCCTCCTCTTTAGGTCATTTGTGGGCTTTTGGTTCAACCTTCTCAATATTCGGGGTTAGTTAAACCACATCTTTCTTTCCATCCTTCTCTAGCTACAATACTGTGGGAGAAGGCTTGACTTCTCTTTGAAGATAACACTTATGCTACACAAAACTCTCTCAGCCACAGGATCCCAAAGCTTGTACCCTTTCACACCAACACCATAGCCAATGAAGATACATTTTATAGCCTTGTTCTCCATATTTGATTACTTATCTCTAGGCACATGTGCATATTCCTCACAACCAAAGACTTGAATATGTCTCAATGAGGTATTTTTTCCCAACCACAACTCCATTGGTGTCTTATCAACAAGAGTTGATGTAGGAGACCTGTTAACCAAGTAACAAGCTATGGAAACTGCTTCTACCCAAAACTTTTGTTCTAGGCCAACCCCATTAAGCATACTTCTATCCCTCTCCATCAACATTCTATTCATTTGTTTTGTAACTCCATTATATTAAAGGGTATACAGAGTTTTCTTGTGCCTATATATTCCATGATCTTTACAAACCCTATAAAAATTTATCAAACAAAACTCACCGCTACTGTCAGTCTTCAAGCACTTAATCTTTTTACTAGGATGATTTTCCACAAGAGGCTTGAACTATTTAAACCAACTAAAGAATTTATATTTACTTCTAAGGAAATATATCTATATTCTTCTATTATAGTTATCAATGAAAGATACATAATAAACATATTTTGAAATTGAAGGAACACTAACAATACCAAAAACATCATAATGTATTAAGTCCAACACCCTAGAAGATTTATGAGAAGTAGAACAAAATTGAACACATTTTTTCTTTCCATATATGAAATATTCACAAAAATTAAACTCAAGGTTACAATCATCCAACCCCTCAACAAGGTTTTTATTTTTCAATGTTCATAAACCCTTCTCACCTATATGACCCATCTATTGCTACAATAACATTATTTTCTTTGTTGGAAGTTTTATCTTCAAAGAATGAGCACCCTTAGGTACCTAAAAAGAATGACTATTAGAAGTATATGGAATAGGCCTCTTTGCTATTGGTTCCAATGGTGAAGGTGAAGACTCTATAGATCTCTTCATTGCAAGAATAAAATAACTATTATAGTGAATTGTGCATGCATCCAACTAAAATAGAGTGGTAATTCAGACACCCTTAGCAAGCACCATACCTCTAACCATGTTACACCTTCCACTCAAATAAATAACCTAAACACTTGCATCAAATTTTACTTGTAGAAAGTAGGTTCCATGCCAAACTAGGAATATATAGTACACCATCGATCCCCTTCACTCGTAATCAAATTAGGACACTTCGATGACCAACAATATTAGATGAGAATCATATCCAAGGTACACCTTCCCACCATCATATTATTTATATTATGTAAACCAATCCCAATGTGAGGTCATGTGGAAAGAGGAACCAAAGTCTATCAACCACACACCTTTTGATGCATGAGTATCCAAGGAAACACCACCATCATATTGAGAGGATCTCTCAAACTCATCATCAGAGTCATCCTTTTTCTTCTTCTTCTTCTTCTTCTCCTCCTTACAATCTATTTTAAGATGTCCAACTTTTATGAAATTCTAACATTTTGCCTTGAACTTACTAGGATATTTAGATCTCCCATGGGATTTGGATCTAGATTTATCTTGCATCTTGTACTTCTTCTTACCTTTTCTTTGGATCTTCCATGAACCACTAGGGCCTCTTTGGTCAAATAAGAAGTCTTCTTTCTCATTTCTTTAGAAAGTAAAGATGCAACCACTTTGTCCATCTTGAACTTGGTGGTAGTGCTCCCAATGGACATAACTAGGTGGTCCCATGAATATGTCAAAGAACAAAACAAAGTCATACAATGATCCTCCTCCTCAATCTTCACTCCCATGGAGTGCAATTAGGTAACTAACATATTAAAGGCATTTAGATGTTCAGCCACTGACCCACCATCCTCATCCTAAGGGTATACAACTTCTTTCTCATTAAAAGATTATTCATTAGGGATTTAGCTTGATAAATTTCTCCAAGCTTCTTCTAAATATTTGATGTGGTAGTCTCTTCATGCACATTCAACACCATTGAATCAACCAAACTAAGTCTAATGATACCCTTTGCTTTTCTATCCATCTTGTCTTAATCTTCTTGTGATGTGGCTATAGGTTTAGATCCAGATACTACAACCCATAGATCTTGGTCTATGAGCATATCCTCCATCTTGAGATTCCAAAACTCAAATTTTGTGTCTAATAACTTCTCCATCTATATCCTTGATGTGCCTATCATCTCTTCCTGCAATAAGATAAAAAACCCTCTCTATGTAAGCTCCCACTCAAAAAAAGATTAGTACAAAAAACCCTCTACCCAACACCTAGAATCTAAGGTGATTAGGCTTTGATACCAAATGAAAGGAAACAAGGTACGTAGAAATGCTTCAAATACTAATCTAATGAGGAGAGCGTTGCGCAAATTTTCCATCTTTTAACAATTACATAAAGTAGAAACACATATAAACATAAAATAAACAATATACCATTAAAAAAGTGTACGTGGGGAAAACCATTTTGAGAGAAAAGCCCCACACTTCAAAGTATAGTGTATTATTTAGTAAACAACACAGTTACAATACACTTGTAGAGCAAGCCTTCATAGGATTTTCATTGACCAAAGATCTGGTGGAATTTTGATAGCATAACAATACCTACAAAACTTGCTATATAACCTACATCTCAAGAACCCATTAAAAAGGAGATACAATACATGGAACCATCAAATGGTAAAACCACCTAAAATAGTGGCACCCAAATCCTTAATTAGAAATCCAACACCTAATTTCCAAGATGAGTCCATAGGCTAAAAATAGTATATTCCTTCCACCTGTCATAACCTTGTTACATTCACTCACCAAATTAGATGTTTCATTTTGGATCCATTATCCCCATAAAAATATGCCTTATGATGTGTTGGTCAACAAGTTTAACTCACCTTTACATCTCTTTTATGTGTTGATGTTTTCTCATTTCCAATGCAAGAGGCCCAACTTATGGAGGCCATAACTTTTATCTAGGAGAATGATTGTGCCCATTTTTTTAAAAAAATATAGCGATCAAAGAGGTCCATGTGATAAGCACTTGAGAATTAGTGTTGAACAACCCAAAATTTTTATTTTGGCCAAAAACCAACTCTATAGCTAAGAAATTGAGTTTTTATGTTTTTCAACTTTAAAATCACACTGTTTGTAATCTTAACATTAGGTGTAAGGTTGAGAAACCTTTCCTAATAGAATTTTGGTAGATTTGGAAGGGGATGTGTAATAAGGCATTGCAAATATTGAAATCAAGAGGTTGTTTTAAATATTATAGGTAAGTCTCTGAGAAGAGGTTTTGAAGAGTGGGTGCTACTCCTACAAACATAAGCCTTGTAGGTGGGACTTGTGAACTAGGTTGATTTTGCATGTGAATGTTTGCTTGATATATAGGTATGAATGGGTAAGTTTGTTGAACATTCATTGGTTGATAGGGTAGAGAAGTCATATAATTTTATGTTGTGTAAACTCCACTAGGTTGTGTATTATAAAAATGTTGAGGTAGAAAATCCTCATTGCTAGTGTTACGAGAGTAGAAGTTTAGGGGAAATTTAGGTTGCCCCCTAGTTTTGTTCAATTATCGTGGTGAAAGGATTAGTTTATAGTCTAACTCTTTCTTTAATTTTGTCTTATTAAGCTTGTATGTCACCTCTAGCCTTGAGCATCTTGATCTATTTGACCAAGGTAGCTATAAGGTCGATAGGTGTTTCAACCTTTGTCCTTTGAATTTCACCATCTTGCAGTGGATTGTCTTGTAATTGAGTAGCCCTATTTTTTCATTCTTCAAGAACATTTGTTGATAACACTGGGAACATTGTAGGTTGTTTAGTCTAATAGGTAATAAGGAGATATTCACAAGCCCCATGAGCTTCTTGTAGGTTTGTTTCTAGATGACTCACCTTGTTGTCCATTTGGGTGGTTGTCTCCTTATAACTTGTAATAGGATAATCTTATTGGTGAATTTCAAATTGAAGGAGCACTCGACATGCTCTACCTTGGTTGGGGTAATTGGCTTGAATGATTGCATCCTAATTCCAAGATGATTTATTGAAAGTCAGAAAATTGTAGGGCTCTTGTTGAGTGCCCTCTAAATCAAAGTCTTTGTAGTCATTGTAGCTAGAGATTGAAGCTTGTGGGTTTGGTGGGATATACCTATCAAATGAAGGAGTAAGAGGTTCATTGGAGGGGACCTACCCATGAACCTTATTTGATTCTAGCATATTCTAGGGGTACAAGAATTACCATAAAATAAATGGAATGGATGTGGAAGTGAAATAAATGTGAAAGTGAAATGAAATAAAAAGTGTGAAAACATGAAAAAATTGAAAGGAATTAAGGTACGCGGGATAGCTTCCTACACTAATCTAATGAGGGGAGAGATATGCAAAGTTTTCAATCTTTACAGTAATATAGAAGAAGATACACAAATATGAAACATAACGACAATACCACAACACATAATATATGTGGGGAAAACCTTTTCAGGTAAAAAACCCCACACTCCAAAGCACAACCCAATGTATTCTTCAGTAAACAAAGTGTGATTACAATACAATTGTAGAGCCAATCTCTTCCAGGAGTTCACCACTATGCAGTATTTTGGAGCAATTCTAATAGCATAATAGTACTTTCAAATCATACAACTCCAACTCCAAGGACCTGTATATATAGAGAAGTACTACAAATGGAGGTAGCTTCTAGAGCAAGTCAACAAAAGAATCTCATCCAAATCCATATGGTCCAATTTCTAATGCCATTAAACATGCAAATGACACTTGTAAGAGATTCCCTTTCATCCCTTACAACCCCCAAACTTGAGCTCCCCAAATTTGCCCAGAATAGGCATGACAGATGTTCTTACAATGTCATAAAATCTATCACATATGACAATACTTACAGTTGTAAGAGAATATATCATAACTAACTATTAATAACTAATTCTCTTACAACTTGTCATAGTCAAACTTGGGTGCCTTCCTTCTCCATGAAAAGATGCTTCTTGACACTTGTCACACCTATCATAGAATCTTCTATTTCTGGCTCTTACATTTCATAGATTCTGTCATAGGAATCTATCATAAATCTTACACATCATAGACCTCTTACAACACCCAAAATATTCTGACACATGGCAAAAGACTTCTACCACAAAATGGGATGCCTAAATCTTCAAATGTTGACTTGATCATCCAAGTCACCTTCCAAGTTGGATGACATGTCAACATGCCACCTCACACTAAGTGACAAAACTAGATGACCAATATTAAATACAATTTAGGCAAATAAATAAATAAATATACAATTAATTAATAAATGCTAGGAACTTGCAAAGGTTGAGACACCTTAATTCCCAACATTCTCCCACTTGTCGAACGCCTTTCAAGAGCCAATAGAATGACATGATTTAACTGCTAGGGGCCAAGAGGCCCATATACTCCGAACACCATCTAAACTTATCTGTGCTCATAGGCTTTGTTAGTGCATCTACAACATTTCTCAAAGTGTCAACCTTCTCCAATAACACCTTTCCATATTCTACCATATCACGAACAAAATGAAATTGAACATCAATGCACTTTGTTTTGGCATGGAAAGTAGGAATATTTGCTAAGTAAATGTCACAATAGATAGTAATATATCCTGCATCAAAACTAATATTCGAACACAACCTCTTAAGCCAAATGGATTCCTTACAAGCATGAGTAGATTCCATGTACTCTGTTTCTATTATGGACAAAGTGACCACAGGTTATCACTTACTCATCCAACTAATAGCACCACCAAACATAGTGAACACATAAGCACTCGTGGATCTCCTATTGTCAATGTCACCTACCCAATCTGAATCCACATATCCACAAATACTTACAGAATGCTGAGAAGTAGTAGCATAACCATGATAGCATAAGGAATACTCAGAAGTACCCTGTAGATATCTGAATACTGTCTTAACCACATCCTAATGTACTCGTCCAATATTAGCTATATACTAACTAAGGACTCCCACTGCTTGGGCAATGTCTAGTCTTGTATAGACCATCACATACATAAAACCACCAACTGCACTAGCATAAGGAACTCTTCTCATATCCTCCATCTCAAAAGGAGACTTTTGGACAATATATAATAGATAACTTTGTCTCCATCATAATAGGAATAGTCAAATGTCTGCAATCGGCCATGCTAAATTTCTCCAACATGGTGTTAACATACTTACTTTGGCCTAACCAAAGTTTTATGTTTGCTCTATCTCTTCTGATCTCCATCCCTAGAATGTACCTAGTTGCCCCTAGATCTTTCATCTCAAACTGTGCTAACAACTAAGACTTCAAATCATAAATCAAACTTTTACCATTCCCAATGAACAACATATCATCAACATACAATGCAATAATGAGAATGCGATCATTTTCAAACTTGTAATAAACACAATGATCTAATTTTGATCTCAAAAATCTAATACTCAACACAAAGACATCAAACTTCTGGTACCACATCCTAGGAGATTGCTTCAAACCATACAAAGACTTTTTTTAACTTGTAAACTAGATTTTATTTACCTTTTACCATGTAGTGCTCCAGCTGTGACATAAATTTCTTCCTCCAAGTCACCATGAAGGAATGTTGTCTTCACATCCATTTGGTCCACTTCTAGATCATATGCTGCTGCAAGAGATAATAGGAACCAAATAGATGTTAGCTTTGCAACGGGAGAGAAAATCTCACCATAGCCAATTCCCTTCACCTAAGAGTATCCCTTCATGACCAACCTTGGCTTAAAATTCTCAACACTGCCATCTGAACCAAACTTCTTCTTGAACACCCATTTACATCCAACATGTTTACGTCCATCAGGCAAGGGCACCAGATCCCAAGTATTATTTTTCTCCAAGGAAGCCGTATCTTCTTCCATGGCCCCTTTCTAGGAATTTGTATCACTCATACCCATAGCCTACCTTATGGTCCTAGGCTCATCAACGTTATAAATTAAAGCAAAAATACAACTAGAATCATGCAATGAATAACCAAACCTTTCAGGTTGTCTCCTTTGTTAGATCTAGGGAACACAACTAAGAGGGGGGTGAATCAGTTGTATGAAAACTTGCTTCTACTTCAAACACTTGATTCTTCTTTGTTAGTTAATAGCATATCAATTAATCATTCATGAAAGCATAAAGCATAGACACTGGAGCAGATAAACATCAACACATTAGACACCAAGATTTTGACGTGGAAAACCCAGTTAAGGGAAAAACCATGGGGTGATTAACCCAAGGATTATTCTCTTTTAAGAAGAATAAGAAAAATGGATGGCACATGCCAATTAGGGCTCACTGCCCAAGCACACTGCTCACAAGGAGGCACACTACCTACAAGAGACACACTGTCTACAAGATCATAAGTATTACAAACTTGAACTGGAGATTGACATCTTTACCATGTTTGGATCAGTTCCATTTAAGCCCGAGACACACCTGCTCTGCCTTTCACTCTTTCACTATACCACACACATCCACTCCACGACACACTACAAAATGGATTCACAAACCTTTATTTATACAAGGCATCAACTTAGGAACAATCATCTAAGTCAGCAATCATCCACAAGAACATTCGCAGATGAATAACTCATCCGGTCGGCCAGTCTGAACAAGAACATCTTCATCTAGAAGTATATCTCCAATTCCGGGCTCTACCACTAATGCGGAACGACAACACAACCTCAACATGATTCAAGAACCTTCACAGGCTTGCCTGAATGACCAGATACATCTGCACTTCCTCCACTTACTAGAATTCTTTTCTTCTTCATCTGGAACTTCAAGAACACAGTCTATCACCACTGTCATACTAAAAAAGGTGCTTCTGGACCTCCAAACCATGAACAAATCAAGATGACACATCACAAGGACATCCCAAACGCTCCATCCAATCCGCAAGATAGGACAATGCACTTCTGGATCTCACCGGACCTTTTTGTAACACTCTGTCACTCTGGAGCATCTCCTGGAACCAGTTCTATTTGATCGATCACAACTTCTTCATATCTTTATGTAGATCTCTAAAATCTTAACTGGAACATCTCAAGACTCATATCTACAAACCCTTTAATCCACATCCTCTGATCCTCAACCTATTGAGTACTTTTGCCTTCTTCTCATCACTATTCTTCACTGTTCCTGATTGAGACTGATTTCCTCAATAACCTTAGCACACAGCTCATCCAATCCTTCTTATCAATGCAATATGAGTATGTTGACATCAATGACAACACTAGTTAATCTCATACTTGTAACAATCTCCCCCTTTGTCATTGATGGTGTAGACACCCAAAATTGTCCCAACTTTGTTCATGTCTTGCAACACCTTGTCAAATACATCACTTAGACATCATGTAGCATTTTGTCCTAAATCCCACATTTAACCCCACTTATTCCATTAGCCAATTAATTAAATAAACTTTACTTATTTAATTAAAATCCCATTTAATCCCATCCTTATCCTACTTAGCCAATTAATTAAATAAATTTATTTATTTAATTAATATCCAACTCATATCCCAACTAATTCAAATATTTTATTTGAATTAAGTTCTCATCATAAGCCGACTTTCCAATTAATTAAATAAATTTTATTTATTTAATTAATTTATCTTATCATTTAGCCGACATGTGTGCCTCTTTCATTTAAAAAAGATAAGTGGTACTACAGCCTTTTATTTAATATCTTTTATATGTAGTACTTTTTATGTACACAAGCACACATGAGCCCTATTCTCCTTGACACTTGTCAAATGACTACAACTCCCTTGAAGAGTGGGATAACCTAATCAATCCTAGCCGTCCACATCAATCAATTAGCTTTTTAATCTCAACCATCCATTGAAACCAAGCCTTTCCTATAAATCAAACCCTTCATAAGCCATTAGCAATGCATTGAGCTTCAAGTACCATTATTCTGCCAAATTTTCTAAAATGCATTGAGCTTCAAGTACCATTATTCTGTCAAAATATCATTAGAGCCTTTGCATCCTTCAACTATCATCCTCATGTCATCTTCATCTTAATGTTATGCTGCAGAAATGAGCACCCAACATTCTTCCAACAATAATCTTTCAAAATCTTGCATGTTCATGCGAGGTGGAGAAGAGCAATGGAGATAAATCAAGCATAGCGTGGAGATCGGTTTGCATTTACATTTCTTATTTTGATTTTCATGTTGTCTTGTGCTTCATTGTGCATTGCTAGGGTTTTTATCATTGTTGATTCTTCATTTATCCTATTTGCAATTTTACCCTAACATACATTTTGGCACGCCCGGTGGGACTCACTTCGTTTGATCTTTTTTGCAGGTTTTTGTAGTAAAAATTTGCATTCATATAACCCCCATTGTTGAGTTTTGCAGGTTTAATTAACTTTTTGTTGCAGATCTGCTACTTTTTGGACAAAACCCTAGGTTTTAAAGATTTCATCATATCTTCCAAACGGCTATGAATTTTTCTACAAGATTTTAACAAAAGTTTATCCACGATATAAGGAAGCTACAGCAGAAAAATTTCGCGTTTATCGCGATTTTTTCGGGATTTATCATGTTTTTATGTTTTTTCATAAAATCGCAATTCCGGGCGCAAATCAGTGAATTTTTCAAAAATTTTTATATTTTTGGAAAGCTCTTGAAATTCTAATGGGGGTCTATGTTTTGCAGATTTAATTTAGAGGTCGTTTATATTGCGAAAACATCAGATCTTTGCCGACTGTACCGTTTTCATAAATCTGCATTTCTGGGCGCAAATCACGGAATTTTTCTGATTTCTTTACATTTTCGGAAAGCTCTCTGAAAATTAATGGGGGTCTCTTCTTTGCTTTTTTAATTTTTGAACCAAAAATCTATCGAAATAATCAAATCTAATTCGGCTATGCATCTAAAATTACAATTTTTCTTGCCTGATGAGCCTATTTTTATGCCTGCATTATAATATTATTTTTTTTATGTTGTAGGTGATCATAAGGAGCTGGAGCAACATTGACATCAACATCTACAACAATTTGGATAGTGAAATAATCAGGTGCACTCATTCTAATCTTTCATCTCTTTCATCTTCTAATCATTGTTTGCAAACACATTTGGATTTTGGGCATAAAATGAACAATTGTTTGCAAATTCACATCAAAACATTGGGCTAAAATGAACCATTGTCTTTCATCACATTTGGATTTGGGCTTTAAAACAAACAAGTGCTTGCATTGTCTTCCACACATTGAATTTATAAGGTTAATGAACCCTATGCGAGTGTGACCAAGTAAATGTGTATGCTCTCTCCTTGCGTCCCAACACGAACTTGGAGATCAAAAACATTTACTTGTGTTGCTTTTGTTTAGCCTTAGAGAGGCCTGCCTTGGTATCCACTCCAAGGGAACGACCTCAAGCGGTACTTTCATCCGGTCCGCTATAAAAATTAGAGGATAAGGCGAAAGCCAAGTCTAACCGGTATTAGCGCTCACCATACAGTGCTAACTCGAAAGGAGGTGTACCTTTGTGTATATTAAAACTCCTAGTAGGGTTAGTTAAAGTCTTAAGTGGCTTGCTGGATGCTCGTGGGGTGCCGGTCCCCCGGATTTTCATTAGAACCTCCTTGTGATAGTGGCCTTGCCTTAACTAGGACTTGTTGAAGTGTCTTCACATGCTTGCTTAACCAACATCACATTCTTCCAAACTAATAACTTGCTTATGTGTCTTGTGTGAGTGATTCATGTGTGTATATGCATAATCATTTGTTTGAATATTGCCACATCAAGCTCTAAACACCCAAACACATAAAGACAAGTCATCCTACACATTCTTCCAATAACATTCAAACCCAATCACTTTCATCCAAACAAGCCACATCATCATCCAAATCCCTAAGCAAGCACTTGCTAAAAGGATCTAAGACAAACACTTGGTGACAACATGTCCACACTAGAAGACCTAGAAATCAAATTCCAAAGATTCATCCAAAATCTTTATCAAGGATCGCAACCCCTAAACCAAGATGCCATTAAAACATTACAATTCTTCATCCAAAGAGCTCAACCCCATGCAAGCCAATCACCTCAACTACAACACTTCATAGCCCAAGTCCAACACCTTTTAGCCACTAGTCAAGCTCAACAAGTACATCAAATCTTAGCCACTCCATACCAACCTAATCCACCTCATAGCCACATGTCATATCCATCCACTGCATATCAACTTAATCCACCTATCCACCAAGTCAATACCACATCAACTTATGAACATCCACCTCAAGCTTATCCAATCCCTCATGCCATCATTCCAATGCACTATCAAGCCCATCCACAAAGCAATCAAGTGATATTACAAGAACAACATCCAAGTCCCAATGGCTCTTTGTACATAAATCAAGTAAGTCCAAGTACACCTTTTCAACAAGATCACCAAGCACCATTGATAGACTTAAGTCCACCTTTCCAACAAGAATCATATCCAAATCCAAGTGGTCCCTTGTACATAAATCAAATGAGCCCAAGCTATCCTATGCAAGACTTAATTACCTTTGACAAGGGAGATACCAATCTAGAGTGGCCTTCATCATCTAATCACCCACCAATACATGAGCCAACTAATCCTATCCCAACACCACCATGTGATCCTATTCCTAGTCCATTGGTCCATCAACCCTCCAAACCACCAAGCCCTCCATTACCTTCATCACCATGTCATTCTAATCCTTCACCAAAGGATGCGGCTGAGAGAGTTTTACAAAGGATGCTTGAAGTAAAACTCATTGAACTTCCTAAAGTCAAACCATGTGAAGAAAGTCCATATGATGAACATGATTATTGTGCATACCATAGGACCAAAGGCCATAATACAAATCAATGCCCAATATTTGTTCCAATTGTTTACAAGGTGTACCTACCTATAATGGGAAAACATGCCACATCATCCCAATCCTATGTATCACCCCCCTTTTATCCTAATCCACCCAATCCAATTAGCCCTCAACCTAATCCTAGTCCTAAGCCTACAACATCATCTGCTATTATTGCTCATCCATTATATTTCCCATCCACTCATACCCTTGCGAAGGATGTGATCCATTGGCTACTAGCTAGGAATAAACTATCTCCATGTCAAACACCCATTCATGAGCCTACTAAAGATCTTCCAAAGGTCATGTCCAATCATATAATCCCATCATGTGGTCCACCTATCCTTGAGCCTATCCAAGAGCCTTCCATTAACATACCTAGCCCTTCAAGCCCATCATGTGACCTACAAGACATCAAGCCTATTCAAGAGTCTCTTATTGTGAATCCAAGTCAAGAGTCATCATGTTCTCATGTTGTTGACCAAGAGCCTTCAACTTCCATTCAAGCAACTCAAGAGGTATGTCAAGGGTTTAATCCTAAGCATGTGGAAACATTAAGCCCTAGTCCAACTCAAGATCAAAACACTTCCATTCAACCCATCCATAACATTTACCTTCTTTATGATCAAGATGATACCTATGAAGAAGTTATCCATGAGCACCTTGATCCTATCCATAATCTTATATCCATCCATGAGCAAGATATCCAAATTGCTCCTAGTCATATGCTATCTAGCCCTATCCATCATGAGCAAACATCCACTTGTCATGATGAGACACTTGACCCCCAAGTAAGCATAAAAGATCAAACAAATAACTTGGATCATAGTGAACACAATGCTAATCAAGATCCTAATGATCCTTCATCCCCATCCACCATCGATTCCACTTCAAATCCACCATCATGTCCACTTAGTCTATCCACCCTTATACATGAGTGTTCTTCTTTAAGACAACAACAACCTTTGTCCTCCACTTCACCTTCTCCATCCAATAAAGAGTTCAAGTCTAATGTTCACAGCACACCTAGTCCCATTGTCCATCGCATACTCCAAAACATGAACTACCAAGGCAAAAGTCTAGGCCTTTATGAACAAGGTATTTTGGAGCCAAACCATGTCAAAATCCCTCCATGCTCATATGGCCTTGGATACACACCCCAAGGTAAACAAGGCCAAGATGTTGGTAATCCTTTCATGCATCCTAAACCTACCACTTTCCATCGCAAACCTTATCATATACCCAAGACATATGTAGCCATTCCATCTCCATCATCCTATAAATGTCAAAAGCATGTGACCGTACATCTTTTGCCATCTACTTTGCCTCCACTTTTACCAACTCCAAATATCCCTCCATCCACCTTGCCACCATTGCTTCCAACACCTAACATAGCTATCATTCATAAGTATCCTTACATCCCTAATCATGGCCAACAAAAGCACACATTGTTTAAACATGAAGCTTCCAATCATTCCATCCACTCCACCCACCCCATGGGATTCCAAAATAAACATTTGGATGCCTTTACTTATAAAGCCAAAAATCCAACTAAAACTCCTAAGGACCCTCATGCCTTAGGGTATCAATGTGAAAAGTCCCTAAATCATCCATCTTCTAAGCAAAGTACATTCACAAAGCTATCCAAGCCCATACCTCCAAAAGCAAAGCCTAAAAGCAAAATGGTTTGGGTTCTTAAGCAAACAGCTAGCAAAGCGAATGAGGCATCCTCATCCACATCTAAGCAACCATCCAAACCCTTACCTCCAAAAGCAAAGCCCAAAAGAAAAATGGTTTGGGTTCCTAAGCAAAAAACTAGCAAAGCAAATGAGGCATCCTCCTCTACATCTCAAGAATCCCAATCACCTATCTCCATCCAAAAGCCTACTTCCATCCAAAACTTCCATTCCCTTAAAAAGTCCCACAAGAAAAGAAAAAGCACTAAAAATACTAAATCTATGTGGGTTCCTAAATCACTTCATCAACCATCTCCTACGCAAACATCTCCATTGCTTCCTACACCACCATCTCATCAAAAGCTTCAATGTTTATCACGGTGTGTGCAACCATTGGTCATGGTTCCCTTCCACTCCGCAGCACCTCCACACAACTACATCTCCCCATCTTCCATTCATTATCCTACATATCTTCCCCATCACCTTCCTATGGTCCATGCTTTTGCATAAGCCTTTCATCCATCTTCATTCCATAAGCCTATATAAATCCACATCATAAGCCACTAGCCTACCCTACCATGATCCACATCATAATCCATTATCTACCTAATCCATGTTCCATCCATGCAATCCCTTATCAACATCTATGAGCATAATGACATGGTCTATGTGATGACATCATTCTCTCTAGCGGGACTACCAACATTCATAGCACTAGACACTTGAGTCCCTCCTATCCATTACCATGGTGAAAACCTGGCAAACAGGCACCATGTGTAATTGTCAACCCATCTAAAAGCAAAAAGAAAAAAGAAAAAAAAAAAGAAAAAAAAAAAAAAATCAAAATAGTAAAGAGAAAGCCCTTCGTCCAATGGTGAAAACCTGGTAAACAGGCGCCTTGGATAAGTACCATGATGAAAACCTGGCAAACAGGCGTCATGTGTAGGTTGATCTTCTATGTCACTTACACTTGGGGGCACATTGTCTCATCCAACCTATCCATTTCCAAACTATCTATCCCATTATATCATTTACCATCCTACCATCCTTAGCCATTACATAAACAAGCCTATCCTATTGAACCCATTTATCCATTCATCCATCCTTCTGCCTTTTGATTTTAATGAAGACATAGGGGCAAAATCTTGAAACATGCTTTGGATATCTCTTGGTATACCTCATACCTTCCTCATCAATCCATATTATCATTATCCACCTATCATACACCTTGTCATGTAAAACCTATCATGTCATCCCTTGGTCATGAAATTAATCATGCAAAAAATCCTAAGCATTACCACCTAGAATGGGGCAAGTTCTTCCTATGCAACATAGCCTTTGGAGATCACATCCTAGCTCCCTTATGATCCATCCACTATGGCATATCCTTATCATGAGCTTTCCATCTTATAGCTTATCCCCATCCATTTATCATGAGCTTTCCACTATAGCCTACCTATCCATTTATCATGAGGCATGCATCCATTCTTTTTATGGCCTATCCTCTTATTTATCCATCCAACTCTCATGAACCTTCCATCCCATCCAACTATCATCAGTCTTTCATCTTATCCACTATCATCCATCCTTTTATCCATCCAATCCATTCATCCATCCTTGCACCTAGACTTGGTTTTCTCCCTTGTCATTGGTATCAAGCACAAAGGCTACCCAAATTGTAAATCCATTGATGTTCCAAAAGCATTCAAAAACACAAAAAAATTAAAATATCCCAAAAAACACAAAAAAATCAATATCCAACGAAAAAATCCAAGCAATAAGATCGATTCAATCATCATCCAAAACAATCCACTCCATCAACATTCAATCAAAATCAATTCATCATCATCATCAATTCTTCCTATCAATCACATTCATTCATCCATTTCACTCAATCACTTCTTCCAATCATATCAATCGAATCAATCTAAGCAATGATCTTAAATTCAAGTCACACTAATCCATATTAAGCAAGCTAATCCATCAAGGAACATTATCCAATCAAATCAACAAGTTTTGATCCAAATCTTGTCATAAGCCCAATCAATCATCATCAATCATCATCAATGGGATAGAGCATTCCCACATCCTTGTGTTGATCTAGGGATATAGCTTTCCCCGCAATGACAACACTATCATCATCAACAAATCAAACAATCAATTATTGGTTTATGACTTGACAAGGGCAATACCTTGTTTATTTTATATCCTTTGTGCACACTAAGAACACTTGCTTATACTTAGATTGAGTGGACACTCTTATCATCACACCATCACTATCATCATTCAAAACAATCCAATCATCAAAACAATCAACCCAGCAATAGCAAACATCACAACCAAAGCACATCAAGCTAACCATCAAAACAAATCCAATCACTTCAGCAAATCAAAAGTAGCTCAATCCACCAGATATCATCACATCATCAACATTTCATTAATCCATAACTTGATCAATTCAACCCAATCTTTGATCATCATCAATCAACAAAAATCAGAACTACATCTCATTTCCATCGTTAAGTGCCTTGATCCCGTGGATATAGGGTATGTAGGCAGTCTGGAGTACGAAGGAAGTGCCCAGATTCAGGCACAAGCGATTTTCCTCTTTCTTCTCTCATCATTTCTTCTATCATCTCTCTTATACATCATCAATAAATAACTTCTTCCAACCAATCTATCATAGCACATCAATCCAATCATCACTTCATCTAATCATCCTTCATCATCTTCAAGTCATTCTAAGCAAAGATCCAAATGCAAGCCCATCCTTAATCCATACCAATCAAGTTAATCAATCAAGCCAAATTATCCAATCGCAATCCATGGTCTTGATCCTAGCCTTGTTGTAAGCCAAATCAATCAATTAGCCAGTCAGCCAACCAACTCAGCAAACAACCTTGTGTTGATTTAGGGATATAGCTTTCCCCGCAATGACAACACTCTCAACTATTATCAATCAAACAATCAATCATTGGTTTACAACTTGACAGGGGCAATACCTTGTTTGTTTTTGAATCATTTGTGCATGCTTGCTTGCTTGCTTGTGTGTGTCATCATTTTATCTTGCATTTGTATCACATCTGTAACTTTCCAGCTAATATTCATATCTTGTATCTAGACAAGGTTGTATTACGCTGGGGCATAAGACACATCGTCACCTTGGTCCTCATACCTTGGTGCATAATGTCTAGTGCTATATCAAACATCATGGTTGCTCACCTTCCATTGCAGCATAACACATCCTTCATTTCTTCTATCTATCCCCTTATTTTTCTTTTGCAGCCAAGCCATTTCTTTTCGAGAGCCTACCCGTGTTTGTCCAACCCACCTATCCTCTCGAGGGGGCATCATCATCCTATCTTTCCATCATCATCATTATCTCATTTCATCCTTACATCATCATCACTATCCTATCCTCTATCCATACCATAGCTTCTTTGAAATGATGTTACTCGACATAAAGCTTATCATCTCGAACATCATCTCAAAGAGGGGCAAAATGTAGACACCCAAAATTGTCCCAACTTTGTTCATGTCTTGCAACACCTTGTCAAATACATCACTTAGACATCATGTAGCATTTTGTCCTAAATCCCACATTTAACCCCACTTATTCCATTAGCCAATTAATTAAATAAACTTTACTTATTTAATTAAAATCCCATTTAATCCCATCCTTATCCTACTTAGCCAATTAATTAAATAAATTTATTTATTTAATTAATATCCAACTCATATCCCAACTAATTCAAATATTTTATTTGAATTAAGTTCTCATCATAAGCCGACTTTCCAATTAATTAAATAAATTTTATTTATTTAATTAATTTATCTTATCATTTAGCCGACATGTGTGCCTCTTTCATTTAAAAAAGATAAGTGGTACTACAGCCTTTTATTTAATATCTTTTATATGTAGTACTTTTTATGTACACAAGCACACATGAGCCCTATTCTCCTTGACACTTGTCAAATGACTACAACTCCCTTGAAGAGTGGGATAACCTAATCAATCCTAGCCGTCCACATCAATCAATTAGCTTTTTAATCTCAACCATCCATTGAAACCAAGCCTTTCCTATAAATCAAACCCTTCATAAGCCATTAGCAATGCATTGAGCTTCAAGTACCATTATTCTGCCAAATTTTCTAAAATGCATTGAGCTTCAAGTACCATTATTCTGTCAAAATATCATTAGAGCCTTTGCATCCTTCAACTATCATCCTCATGTCATCTTCATCTTAATGTTATGCTGCAGAAATGAGCACCCAACATTCTTCCAACAATAATCCTTCAAAATCTTGCATGTTCATGCGAGGTGGAGAAGAGCAATGGAGATAAATCAAGCATAGCGTGGAGATCGGTTTGCATTTACATTTCTTATTTTGATTTTCATGTTGTCTTGTGCTTCATTGTGCATTGCTAGGGTTTTTATCATTGTTGATTCTTCATTTATCCTATTTGCAATTTTACCCTAACATACAGATGGCAACGTATGATGTGAAAAACCATCAAGACAAGAACTTCTCCTTTCTGTCACAGCTCCCCCTATCAACAACAACTCTTCACATGTCTTCTCTTCCTTTACTGCTCCCCCTTTGGTCATCAACCACTTGTTTTTCACATGTCTTCTCTCCCCCTTTGACATCAATGGCAAAGGGCTCATACTTGCAATTCTAACACATCAGAATCATACCAGCTGCTCCCCCTTAGTAGCAGCTCCCCATCATCAATCCGGATCACAAGATATGACTGTGATATCCACCAGACTGATGCACATCAGTGTATCCTAGTTCATCACTAGAGGGGCCATGACCCCTAACTTCTCCTGGAGATACTCAAAAGAGTCCTTGGGAAGAGGTTTAGTAAAAATATATGCAATCTGATCCTTGGAGGGTACATACTCCAATCTGACTTCATCCTTGTTCACTTGCTCTCTCAGAAAGTGAAACTTGATAGATATGTGCTTGGTCTTAGAATGCAACACCGGATTCTTAGAAATATTTATTGCACTTGAATTATCACAAAAAATTGTGATAGGCTCCTCATATTCTACTTTAATGTCTCTTAACATCTACTTCATCCATAAGATTTGAGTGCAACTACCTGCTGCTGCAATGTATTCTGCTTTAGTTGTAGACAGAGATATTGCCTCTTGTTTCTTGCTTAGCCAAGAAACCAATCTTTTTCCTAAAAAGAAAGCTCCACCACTGGTGCTCTTCCGGTCATCCACATCTCCTGCCCAATCTGCATCTGTATATGCATGAAGAGAGAAATCTCGATCTCTAGGATACCATAGGCCATATTCAATTGTTCCTTTTAAGTACCTAAAAATTCTTTTGATTGCCATGACATGAGATTCTCTGGGATTAGCCTGAAATCTTGCCACAAGACCAACAACCTGCATTATATCTGGTCTAGTCTGAGTGAGATACAATAATCCTCCAATCATTGATCTGTACTTGGTCTGATCTTTCTTAGGAGAGTCATCATCTTTGCTCAACTTACATCCAGTTTCCATAGGAGTGTTCATTGGCTTTAAATCTTCCATTCCGAATTTCCTCAACAATTCTTTCACATATTTGGTCTGAGAGATAAAGATGCCTTTCTTTATCTGAGTAATTTGCAGACCCAAGAAGAAATTCATTTCACCAAGCATTGACATTTCAAACTCACTTTTTATTTGATTTGCAAAGGTTTTACACAAATTGTCTCTTCCTCCAAAGATGATATCATCAACAAATACTTCAACAATCAAGATGTTTTCATTATCTATTTGGAAATATAGATTACTATCAGCAGTACCTTTGTTGAAAACAATTTGCATAAGATGCTTATCCAACCTTTCATACCATGCTCTTGGGGCTTGCTTCAATCCATACAGTGCTTTCTTCAACTTGCAGACCATATCATCATGATCAGACAATTGAAATCCATCCGGTTGTTCAATGTATACTTCTTCTTCCAAATCACCATTTAGGAAGGCAGACTTGACATCCATCTGATATACCTTGAAGTCTTTGAAGGCAGCAAATGCAATAAATAATCTGACTGCTTCAATTCTTGCCACCAGAGCAAAGGTTTCTTCAAAATCAATTCCTTCTATTTGAGAGTAGCCTTTGCAGACCAATCTGGCTTTGTTTCTGATTACTTCACCAACTTCAATTAGTTTGTTTTGGAGGCCCATTTGGTTCCAATCACATTCTTGTTTCTAGGTCTAGGAACAAGATCCCAAGTGTGATTTTTCTCAATTTGCATCAACTCTTCCTCCATTGCTTCGGTTCAGTTTTCATCATTGCAAGCTTCATTTATTGTCTTAGGTTCAATTTTTGAAAACAAACAGTATTCATTTGAATTTTGAGCAATTCTCCTCCTTGTTTGTACCCCTTTGCTTTTATCACCTATGATCTGATCTTCAGAGTGGTTTAGAGTTACATACCTTGGAACTTTGGGAGTTTCTTGCACTACTATTTCTTGATCAGGCTCATTCAGACAAACCTCTTCTTCCTGATTTATCGGATCAGTCTGAATTTGACTTTCAGAGAAGGATTGAGCTCCTTGAACCAGAGAATCATTCTGATCATCTTGATCATATTTATAAAACCTTGAGGGCTTCTTAATTCCTTCATCAACCTTCACATTTGTACTTTCTATCATCTTTCTCAATTTCTTATTGTAACACCGGTATGCTTTGCTTTGAGTGGAGTAACCCAAGAAGATTCCTTCATCACTTCTAGCATCAAACTTTCCTAGATCTTCATCTCTTTTAATGTAACATTTGCTACCAAATACTCTGAAATATCTCACAGTAGGAGTTATACCAAACCAAAGTTCATAAGGAGTCTTACCGGTATTGCTTCTGATTTGAACTCGATTAAGAGTATAGACTGCAGTGCTAACAGCTTCTCTCCAAAACATCTGGGGAACATTTGCTTCCATCATCATTGTCCTAGATGCTTCCTGGATGGTCCGGTTCTTTCTCTCAACCACTCCATTCTGTTGTGGAGTCCTAGGAGCAGACAACTGTCTCTTTATACCATGCTTCTCACAAAAGTCTATGAATTCACCAGATGTGAATTCACCACCGCTATCAAACCTCAGACATTTTAGTTTCAATCTGGTTTGATTCTCTACCATAGCCTTGAAGATTGTGAACTTCTCAAAGGCTTCTGATTTCTCTTTCAGAAAGGTAACCCACATCATCCGAGAATGGTCATCAATCAGTAACATGAAATATCTATCACCTTGCATACTCTTGATTCTTGTCAGACCACATAGATCAGTATGAACTAATTCCAATAATCCGGTAGAGAATTGATCCTTGCTTTTGAAAGAGACTCTGCTCTATTTACCTAGCTGACATTCTTTGTACAAACTATTTGTAGGTTTCACCAATTTTGGAAGATCTCTTACAACCTGAGTATTGCTTATCTTGATGATGTTATCAAAATTCACATGACACATCCTTCTATGCCATAACCAACTCTGATCAACTTGAACAAACAAACAACTTTTATTAGAATTGACTAGATGGAAGATATTACCTTTTGTTTGAGTACCGGATGCAATCTCAGTTTCAGAGCTTTCAAAGATCTTGCGTCTTCCATTCTTGAACCGGAGATCATAGCCTTTGTCCACCAACTGACCAACACTGAGAAGATTGTGCTTCAATCCTTCAACATATAGTACATTACCGATTTTGCTCTTTCCATCAAAAGAAATAGTTCCCCTACCTCTGATTCTACCAGCAGAATTATCACCAAACTTTACCATTCCTCCTTCATACCTTTCCAAGTCTAGGAACTTGTCTTTGTCACCTGTCATATGATGAGAGCATCCACTATCAATAACCCAATCATCATTTTCTTCAACTTGGGCAGCCAAAGCTTTCTCTACAACCTTATGATTGATAGATTCAGAGGATATTGGATCTTCTTCCTTGATGGCAATAAACACCCATTCATTTATGGATTTGTTTCCTATTTCTGATTCATCATCTGTTACTCCTTCATTATCATCTTCTTCATGAACATAATAACAGTTCTTTTGGAACCTTTGTCTGTTAGAATTTGACCTTGCAAATCTTTCTGGACATCTTGAAGCAAAATGACCAATCTTATTACAGTTGAAGCACTTAAAGGGTAATTTTCCTTCATACTTACTGGATCCTCTTGGCAGTCTCTTTGCAATCAGGGCTTCAAGATGAGCTGTTTTTGCTTCTTCCTCTTCCATGTCTTTCCTTGCTTGATCATACCATGATAGCTTCCTTGAAGAGTTTTCTCCCGGATCAAATCTTTGTTTGCCTTTCACATAGGCACTGGCTTTGAATGCAGATTCAGTCTTGGGGGGATCATTTCCAAACTTAGTCATTTCAAATGCAGCCAATTTGCTAGCCAATTACTCTCTTGTGATAGTTGTATGGGCTCTGAATTCATCAATGGTAGCAACTTTGATTTTGTAGGTAGCAGGAAGGGATCTAAGAATTTTGCAAACAATCTCATTTTCATCCAGAACTCCACCAACATTCCTAGTTCCACACCAACTCATTTACTCTTGGCATAAAGGTAGTGATATTTTCATCATCTCTCATCTTCAATCTTTCAAATTTCCCTTTGAGACTTTGCAACCTTGCACTCTTAACAAACTCATCTCCTTCATGCAGAAGTTCTAGTTTAACCCAGATCTCATAGGTAGTTGGTAGGTCAATAACATTTGAGAGTTCTGAGTCAGTCAATGTGCTTAGAAGAGCTTCTTTCATCCGCAGATTATTTTTAGCATTTGTGATTTCATTTAGAGTTGTCTTACCACCCTGTGGAGGTACATATGCTTTTGTGACCATGGCCAAATATGCTTTTCCCATACACTCCAAGTGACATTTCATGCAACCTTTCTAGAGAGAGAAGTTGGTTCCATCAAACTTCGGACTGTCCTTCTTGTATGACGACATCCTAGATCTCCTCAAGCGGTTAAGCTCCTTTTAGAGGAACTTAGCTCTGATACCAATTGTTAGATCTAGGGCACACAACTGAGAGGGGGGGTGAATCAATTGTACAAAAAATTGCTTCTACTTCAAACACTTGATTCTTCTTTGTTAGTTAATAGCATATCAATTAATTATTCATGAAAGTATAAAGCATAGACACTGGAGCAGATAAACATCAACACATTAGACACCAAGATTTTGACGTGGAAAACCCGGTTAAGGGAAAAACCACGGGGTGATTAACCTAAGGATTATTCTCTGTTAGAGGAATAAGAAAAATGGATGGCACATGCCAATTAGGGCTCACTGCCTGAACACACTGCTCACAAGGAGGCACACTACCTACAAGAAACACACTGTCTACAAGATCATAAGTATTACAAACTTGAACTAGAGATTGACATCTTTACCATGTCTGGATCAGTTCCATTTAAGCCCGAGACACACCTGCTCTGCCTTTCACTCTTTTGCTATACCACACACATCCGCTCCACGACACACTACGAAATGGATTCACAAACCTTTATTTATACAAGGCATCAACTTAGGAATAATCATCTAAGTCGGCAATCATCCACAAGAACATTCGCAAGTTGGCAATCATCCACAAGAATATTTGCAAGATGAATAACTCATCTGGTCGGCCAGTCTGAACAAGAACATCTTCATCCGGAAGTATATCTCCAATTTTGGGCTCTACCACTAATGCGGACTGACAACACAACCTCAACATGATTCAAGAACCTTCACAGGCTTGCCTGAATGACCAGATACATCCGCACTTCCTCCACTTACTAGAATTCTTTTCTTCTTCATCCAGAACTTCAAGAACACAGTCTATCACCACTGTCATACTGAAAAAGGTGCTTCCGAACCTCCAAACCATGAACAAATCAAGATGTCACATCACAAGGACATCCCAAACACTCCATCCAATCCGCAAGATAGGACAATGCACTTCCAGATCTCATCGGACCTTTTTGTAACACTCTGTCACTCCGGAGCATCTCCTAGAATTGGTTCTATTTGATCGATCACAACTTCTTCATATCTTTATGCGGACCTCTGAAATCTTAACTGGAACATCTCAAGACTCATATCTACAAACCCTTTAATCTGCATCCTTTGATCCTCAACCTATTGAGTACTTTTGCCTTCTTCTCATCACTGTTCTTCACTGTTCCTGATTGAGATTGATTTCCTCAATAACCTCAGCACACAGCTCATCCAATCCTTCTTATCAATGCAATGTGAGTATGTTGACATCAATGACAACACTGGTTAACCTCATACTTGTAACATCCTTATCCTCATGGACCTCCTCGCAAGTTGAGGTTGAGATTCTTCCTCTTCTTCTTTTGAACTCTCAGATCTACTAGAGCTCTCCTCATCATCAAGCCTAGCAGATGTCTTTGGTTCAACTTTCTTAGGGGTGGGAGGAAGCTGAACCACATCCTCTTTCTTTTCTTCTTTCTTTGGTTGTAGAACAATAGAAGAAGGACTGAGCTCTTTGAAGATCACACTTTTGCTATACAGAACTCTCTCGGCCACTGGATCCCAAAGCTTGTTCCCTTTCACACTGATGCCATATATGATGAAGATATATTTTACTACCTTGTTCTCCAACTAAGACCTCTTCTCCTTAGGCACATATGCATATGCCTCACAACCAAATACTTGAATGTGTCTTAATGAAGGATTCTTACCAGACCACACCTCCATAGGTGTCTTATCAACGAGCACTGATGTAGGAGACATATTAATCAAGTAACTGTTGTGTGGTTACACAACACGCCCCATTTTGACTTGGCAAAACAGGGACCCAACTTTTCTTTTGGCTTGTGTTGTCTGCTTTCTGGCGGTTTGGTAAAATCAGTCATGTTCATCATCATGTGGAGTCAAGATGAGGTAAGCCCCAATATGAGGTCAGTCTGTCAAAATTCGTATTTCGTATATATGACCACATATTCTGAAAGAGCATTAAAATTCATGCAGGTTTGCTTTTTACATCACCCTGATATTCATCAGGATGTGAGTTATGAACAGTCAAAGTCTTGGTCAAACCTGATATTCGCAAAAAGAGGGTCATATTTTATAACCTCAGTTATGCTGTGTGAAGAACATCATCATCATATTTGAAACGTCCCCCCCCGATAATATCCTGCGGTTCAAATATCTGGACGTCAACGTTAAGTGATAGTAAGTCTTCCCCGTCGAACGGTCTTTTGTATAGCGAGCATCATATTTTGAAAGTAACCCGATATTCGTTAATATCATCCTGATGCAAAATATCACCCTTAACAAACATCCTGATGACATCATCTGAATCCGATAAACAAAAAAACAAACATCCTGATGACATCATCATCATATTTACATTTCGACAGGATATTTTGTGAACATGATCATGTTCACCTAATATGACGATGACGTCATGAGACATTTCCAATACAAAGAACAAATATCATGATGACGTCATCCCGATATTCAAAGAAGAGAATGAGTAAGTTTGAAGGTCATCATCATATTTTGGAATATCACCCGATAGACCAAAATATCCTCCTGATGTGCTAAAGTGTAAACAAAGGTGCGTTGTCACCTGAATTTTGTCGCGATAACAGTTCCGATGCTAGGGAGGATGATATCGAAACTCAACCTGATATTTGTGAAATGTCATCCTGCTCTCATGATATCATGTCATATGGATATTCCCCCGCTCCCTTTGCCGCCATTGCCATTAAATGCGCGCAGATATGGTAGGTGATTCCCGCCGATCCCGGAACCCAATGAAACGTCTGGCGAGATCCTGAGTTTTCGCACGAATGATCAAAGATTACGATCTAACTTGTCAGAGTTACCCTAAGTTTACCCTAACTGCGAGGTTAAAAGGTAATTCAACCGCCATTGTTACATTTACCTGCGTTAAAATTGTTTTACAGAGCACTAGCCTCCATTTCTGCATAACAGCTACCGTTGTGCGACTGGAGCTCATAGACTGAGGGAGGAAGGTGATCAGCAGCTGAATCAAGAGCGTCCGAGAGATATACTGGTATAAAAAGAAATCGGCATAACCAGGTAAGTAAACTGAAACCCTCATCATGTTGTTTCTATATGATGCTGTAAGTTCTGGTTATGTATCCGTATGAATAAGTAACGTGAAATTGATACAATAAGCATGATATTTGTAGTATGTATGCATGCATATCCCGTTGTGAGAAGAAATGTTGTTAATTGCAGGTACCCATGGCTGAAAAACGCTTAGTCAAGTGTCAGGAAGAATTCAGCAGGCCTATGTTCTCTTCTCAGAGAGGGGTCCTGTTTAAATTTGGGGCAATTACAGACACCCATCAGGGGAGTACCAACCTGGAGGCTTGGTCAGCCAAGCTGAATGATGGGCAGGATAAGAGTCCGGTGCTGGACGCTGTGTTTGTATCAGGTATGTGGAACGCTGCTGGCTTCCCCTACTCCATGGAGTCTCCGGAGCTGGTTATTGAGTGCGCCCGGAATTACAACCCTCAGACGAGGCAGGTGGTGAAGCATGGGAGAATGTATGCAGACCTATCCATCAAAGGTCTATCCCAAACATTTGGACTGCCAATGGGTAGCAAGGTAAAGAGTGTAGACTTGAAGAAGTTTGAAAGAGAATATGAGGCCAACAAGAAGACGGCCAGAAAGAACATGTATGCTTGGCGGGCCGAGAACAGCACATATAATGCAGCGGCCAAGCTCCTTGTGCGCATGTTCAAATTTGATTTTAATGAAGAATATCAGTATGTGATTGCCCTACTGAACAGGGTGACTGGCCAGCCTGATACTGGAGAATTCAGAGACTGGATGTACGGCATAATAATGATGTGCCTATATGCAGACATCAAGCCACTGTGGGGCCAAATCATAAGTGATGCTCTGCATGAGCAGCTGCTGAACCTGGGAGGTTCAGATTGTGCCTTCTACATGACCTCCTATATTGTTTATTCTTGTGCTTATGGAGGCACTTTTGATGCCCTGGTCACAGATGGAAAACTGACGGGCACGAATGCAGCATATATATGGGATCATCATCCCCAGCTGCAAAGAACCAAATATATCAAGGACTACAAATTGGTCAATGATGCATTCTCTATGCATCTGGTAAGGACCATGGAAGATGACAGGACAAAAAGACTGAGCATGGAAGCTCAGGAGGCAGTATACAGGCATGGGGCATGGTACATCCAATTTGCCACCTTTTCCTACATGAGGATAGAAGGTTTTGAAGGGCATCCCCTGATGCTGCCAAGGTATCCTACAGATGCAGTAGTTTTAATGGAGTTTATCAGGCAGGGCTCCACCATCATATAGACGTATAAGGATGCCAAGAAGCTGCCACCAATTTTGTTCCCAGTCAGCATCGGCAGCTACATGTGCCCTGACTCTGACAATATTAAGAAGGTGATGGTCACTCTGAACAAGATGAATTTACTGCCCTTCCCAGTAACAAGACCATATGATCCTTACGGCCGAATGCAGAAGATCCTAGGAAAGCCTATTCACCAGAGGCACCTAGAAGATTTTTGGGCTGACTGCGAAGATGAGGCAGAGGCCAGGAGGAGGAGGTATCAGAGGTTAACTCTGAACCAGATTAGAACGTTCGACTGCATCTCCCTCCCTCAGCAGCTGAAGACTGATGACGGCAGGATCATGGCAGATGAATACGAGCAGAAGAAGATATACAATGATACCATCTCTGCACCTGACCTCACCATGCAGGAGGATATGTCCTTGGACCCATTCTTTGCCAGAACCATACACTTGACCCAAGCTTGGGTAGATGCACAGGTAGAGGCATTGAAGAAGAAGGGTGTTGCCATCACGGTGGACAACAAAAAGAAGGGGCAGGACATCCCCACAGATGAATATGATGACTTCCTGCTGGAGAAGCGGAAGACTAAGGGAGAGAGGACCCCTCCACCACAGCAACCTAGCAAAAGGGCCACAAAGGGCAAGAAGGTGGAAAAGGGACCCAAAGGGGTCATAGTTGACAGGGCAGTATTCACAGCGAAGGAGGTAGCCAAATCAGGGTCAGAATCAGATTCTCCTCCAAAGCCCAAGAAAGCCAAGACAGCAGAGGCTGGAACCACAGAGACCCAAGAAGTGGGTCAATCATCCAGGCAACCAGGCAAGGATATCCTCATGGAGGAAGAGCCTGAAGAAGAGGAGGAAGCTCCATTGATAATCAGAAGAAAGAGGAGAGCTCCGCAGGTGCTGGTTCCTACCACACCTAAGAAAACAAGAACCTCCATGAGAGGTGAGATGAGTCAACCCCCAGTGCAATTACAAGGGGCAGGTAGTGAAGTGCAGAAGGAACTTCAGCACAATGTTCCACTTCCTACCATTGTCAAGTTCAAAACTGAACTGGCAGAAGAGCAACAAAAGGAAGCATCCCAGGCGCAAGCAGAAAAGCATGTCTCGCTAGACGAGACAATAAACTTGTCTGATGATGAGGTGGTGCAGGATGTAGCTGCACAAGAAATGGAAACACTTGCGGCTGCTGGCATCAGTGTGACTCCTCACAAGCCTCCAACAGTTCAAACAGTGCTTGAGGAGATGAAACAAGTAGAAGCGGAGCGAGAAAAGAGCCCAGAACCAGAGAAGAGCCCAGAGCAGGTAGCTCAGGACATAGGGCTGGATACATTGATCGCTGAGGTGACAAGTCCTGCAGTGGTAGACTTAACAGAGAAGCAGGATGCAAGTCCTGAACAGCCAGCAGGATCACCTGATAAGGGCCACTTAATAGAAGAGATAGAGATGGCAGAAACAGAAAGCCTCGTTCTTGAATCAGGCCAACAAAGCCCACAAGATACATCAGCAGGACCTGCTATAGTAGAGGTCCAAGAAGCAAAGGCTGATGATGAGAAGAATGAAGCGATAGAGGATCCTACTGATAAGGCACAAGAGGTGGATGCTGCAGGTACAGAACAGATAGCCGCTGCGGAACAGATGCCATCACCTCGGGTAGTTCCAGTGATATCAGATACGGTGGACATGCCGCCAGAAGTAGAAAAATAAAAGGAGGATGATCAACCTCCACAGGGGGAAGAACTGGGGACAGGTGAAGAAAGGATGGAGAAAGATCATGATCATCATGATCCACATACAGGTACACCGCCAGGTTCCCCACACGGAGAAGATGCTCCCCCAGAAAAGGAAGTTCCTCAACAGGAGGAGGCACCACAGGATTCGCAGCAAGGTGAGCATCAAGAGCTAGAAAAAGAAAAGTCACCATCTCCACAACGCTTGTTGGTGGAAACGGGAGATAGAGGTGAATAGCATCATGATGTTGAAAAGCATGATCAGGTGCCTCCATGGTTAGAAAAGGAGGTAAATGTTGAGGAGGAGCTGGAGATTCAAGAGTTCGATGTCTCCACCCTGTTCGCCGCAGATATAATGAAACCCAGGAGGAAGGCCAGGATGACTTCGGCCATCAAAAGAGATCCGGCGACAGGGAGAAGGACCGCACAAATTGCTGTACCTGCGGTAGAGAAAGAGAAAGGCAAAATCACTGTGAATGAATTCCAGATAAGCACAGTTGATTTGGGTTTTGCCAATGAAGAGCAGGAAGGTCAGGAGGGAAAGGATATCATTGACTCTCTGATTCAGAAAGTGAAAAGAGAGAAAGAGAAGAATAAGCAACATAAAGAGCACATTGCTCAGTTGCGTGCATATATTGAAGGCTTGACCAACCCTGAAGATACCACAAGCGAAGCTGTAGTCCCATTGACTGCCATTTCTCAGGAAGAAGTGAATAGACTGGACCTCATGAAACATGAGGTTTCCGTAATAAGAAAGTGGGTGTCATCCACATTGGATGATGCCATTGAAATAATGAAAGGTTCTTTGAAGAGGTGGAGCATCCTAAGTGACTCCAAGGCTAAGGTGGACAGGTTGCAGATGCAGACCGGAAAAAGGTCTTATAAACTGGAGAAAGTCCTCAGCCTGTTGGACGAAATAAGGAAGATAAATCCACAATTGCTTATCAGTAAGTAGGTGTTAAATAATAATACTGCATTATTAGTGGATATCTGGTATAAGGATGTGCAGTTTGAATGCGGAGTCCTCAAAAGATGCAATAATAAGCTGAGGGAGATCAACATGAGGCTACGTGATTTAATGGGCATTGAGGCAGACATGCTCGAAACATTAGAAGGCAAGGTGGAAGGGAAGGTAGAGAATCAAGATGAAGATTCTGCCCTCAAGGCTCTGCGTAATAACTTCCAAGTCGAAGATGATGGTCCGCTAGTCCACTTGACAGAAGAGATAATAAATAAAATGATGAGGATCAGGGTCAAGATGGAGACCTATAATGAGACACTGCAGGACAGAAAGAATAAGCTGGACAACAGCAGGGATAGGTATGAAGCGCACAAACACGCCATCATCAAGGCAAAGACTCAAGATGGCGGAGGAATAGACCAAGTTGTGCAGTCATACGAACAGATCCAAAGCAGCATGCAACCCCATATGCAGCGGCGTCATCATCAGGATAGCGAAGAGTCAGGAAGTGATGCACATGATGATGACCCGCGTGCATCAGATGAAGAACATGATGAAGATACATCATGAAGGGGAATATCTTGCATATGCAGTATAGATAGTTGCCAGCTGGCAACTTGTGCCTTTTTGCAAAATTGACAAGTCATGAAATGATGACCGTTGATTTATATTGATAAATCAGATCCGTGGATCTTTTGTAACGGATTCCTCACCTTATTCTATAAAAGGTGGTGGAATGCCTTGTTATATTCATTTGAAACTTAATTGAAATTTGATTGCTGAAGTATTCAGGACTTATTTCAAAGCTGCTGTATATGTACATGTCTTTTGCATACTTAATGAAAGGGAAGAGTATTTTGATTACAAATCTTCGTAAATTTTGAGTAATCTGTGTCTGAATTCTGGATATGTGCTTTGATTTGCTGCGTCCCTTGGAGTGCTCATCATATTGCATGTATTGTTTTCATTCATTATCCTCTGAAGTTTGCATCAACTGTATCTAGCTGTGGAATGTCCTGGTGAACATATGGTTTGATTTCTTCTCCTCATGACAGTATCAAGCATGTATGTGGATCAAAAGCTAAAGGTTCAACTTAATTAGAAGCATTTCCTTTAAATTCTTTCAATTTCAGAGCATCTCACTATCACAATTGCAAATAAACTGATAATCTTAAGCAAACAACCCAAAATATGCAGACATCTCGTAGATAATCATAAATATTTAGCATATTTGAACACTAAGCATGCACAATTGAAAATATCATGCAAAGATCTAGGTATTTTACTTCCTTTCATCAAGTACCCGCATAATTTGACTTCTCTGTAAGGAATTTCTGCAGGAACGTCATGATGATAGTGCATTTTCACGTAAGGCCCCAAAATGGAAACAGCAACTCACATTAACCATTGAGTAACGTCAGTCGATTAAGACCTAATCACCGGAGACTTGGGATCATGAATTCTTTGAATTCACTGTATCTTTCAAGATGAATAAAGGTTAATGTGTACTTTTATTCTATGTTTGTTTGTGAGTAACATCATGATCAACAGTAACAAGAGATAGCAATAGCTTCGACCCAAAAATTTTGTTCAAGGCTAGCTCCACTTAGCATACTCTTAGCCCTCTCCATCAACATTCTATTCATCCTCTCTACAACTCCATTTTGTGTGGGGTCTATGGAGTTGTATTGTGCCTCTCAATACCTTGTTCTTTATATAACTTGTTGAAATCTACTGAACAAAACTCACCACCGTTATTAGTCCTCAAACACTTAATCTTTCTATCCTTTTGATTCTCTACAAGAGTTTTGAACTCTTTGAATCTCACAAAGACTTCAGATTTACTTCTAAGGAAATATAACCATGTCCTTCTACTGTAGTTATCAATGAATGAAACAAAATAAAGAAAATTTAAAATTGAAGGAACATTAACAGGACCAAATACATCAGAATGAATCAAATCCAACACCTCAAAAGATTTATGAGAATTGGGATAAAACTGAACATGGTTTTGTTTTCCATATATGCAATGTTCATAGAAATCAAACTCAAGGTTGCAATCATTCATACCCTCAACGAGGTTTTTATTTTTTAGGGTACTCAAACCCTTTTCACCAATGTGGCCAAGCCTTGGGTGCTATAACATTATCTTCTCTACTGGAAGTTTCATCTCCATAGAATGAGCAACCTTGGGTACATAGAAAGCATGACCATCAGAAGTAGATGAAATTGTCTTCTTGGTTGCTGGTTCCAATGGTGAGGATGAAGACTCTGAAGCTCTCTTCTTCGAAATAGAGGCACTATGGCACTAAACTATGCATGCATCAAGCTGAAACAAAGTGCCAATCTGAACACCCTTAGATAGCACCATAGCTCCTCTAGTCATCTTACATCCTACATTTGAGAAAATAACCTACACACCCACATCATTTAGTTTACTTACATGAAGAAGGTTTCATGCCAAACTAGGGATATGTAGTACACCATTGATCGCGTTTAGTCGACCATTAGGGAATCTAATTAGGACTCTTCCACAACCAACACTTTTTAGGTGAGTCCTCACCTAGGTAGACCTTCCCACCATCGAATTCTTCATACTTTGAAAACCAATCTCTATGTGAGGTCATGTAAAAAGGTGCACCAGTGTCGATTAGCCACATATCCTTAGATGCATGTCTTGCCAAGGATACGATAAAAGCTTCTCCATCATCTTGAGAGGACTTGTCAGAATTTGAATCGTTGTTCTTCTTCTTTTTCTTTTTCTCCTCCTTGCACTCCTTGTGGAAGCGACCAGATTTACCACAGTTCCAACATAGAGCCTTGGATTTTCTAGGAGACTTAGATCTCCCATGGGATTTGGATCTACCTTTTTCTACTTTCTTGTCTTTCTTTTTCCCTTTCTCCTTGGGTCTACAACAAACCGCAAGAGTCTCCTTAGCTACTTATGAAGTTTTTCTTCACATCTCTTTGGAAAGTAACAATGCAACCACCTCATCCATCTTGAACTTGGTGGTAGTACTCCCAATGTCCATCACAAGGTGGTCCCATGTGTTTAGCAAAGAACAAAGCAAGGTCATACATCAATCATCCTCCTCCATCTTCACACCAACAGAGTTCAACTGAGCATGTAGCATGCTAAAGGCATTCAAATGATCTGCAACAAATCCTCCATCTTCCATCCTTAGAGAGGATAGTTTCTTTCTCAAGAATAAATTATTTACCAAGGACTTGGCCTCATAAATTTCTCCAAGCTTCTTCCATAGACTTGCAGCCGTAGCCTCTTTGTGAACATTCAACAAGACAGAGTCAACCAGACAGAGTCTCACAAGACCCTTGGCTTTTTGATCTTTGAGATCCCAGTTTGCTTGAGACATTGCTGATGGTTTTGCATCGGATATAGCTTCCCATATATCCTGATCTAAAAGAATGTCCTCCATTTTGAGTTTCCACAACTCAAAATTGCTACCATTAAACTTCTCCATCTCTAATCTTGTAGATGTGCTTGCCATCTCCTTCTTGCAGCAAGATCACAAAACACTCTACACAAGCTCCCACTCAATCGAAGATCAGCTCAAAAAACCTTGTACCTAACAATTAGGACCAAAACTGGCCAGGATCTGATACCAACTGAAAGTAAGCAAGGTAGCTTCCTACACTAATCTAATGAGGGGAGAGATATGCAAAATTTTTAATCTTTACAGTAACATAGAAGAAGATACACAAATATGAAACATAAAAACAATACCACAACATAGACTATACGTGGGGAAAACCTTTTTAGGTAAACAACCCCACACTCCAAAGCATAAACCAATGTATTATTCAGTAAACAAAAGTGTGATTACAATACAATTGTAGAGCCAAGCTCTTCTAGGAGTTCACCACTATGTAGTATTCTGGAGCAATTCCGACAGCATAACAGTACCTACAAATCAACTATACAACTCCAACTCCAAGCACCTACATATATAAATAATTACTACGAATGGAGGGAGCTTCTAGAGCAAGTCAACAAAAGAATCTCATTCAATATCCATATGGCCCAATTTCTAAGGCCATAAAACATGAAAATGACACTTGTAAGAGATTCTCTTTCATCCCTTACAACCCCCAAACTTGGGCACCCCAAATTTGCTCAAAATAGGTATGATAGATGCTCTTACAATGTCATAAAATCTGTCATATATGACAACACTTACAACTATAAGAGAATATGTCATAACTGACTATTAATAACTAATTCTCTTACAACTTGTCATAGTCAAACTTGGGCACCTACCTTCTCCATGCAAAGATGCTTCTTGACACTTGTCACACCTATCAAGGAATCTTCTATTTCTGTCTCTTACATGTCATAGATTTTGTCATAGGAATCTGTCATAAATCTTATGCATCATTGACCTCTTACAACACCCAAAAGATGCCAACACATGGCAAAAGACTTCTACCACAAAATGGAATGCCTAAATCTTCAAATGTTGACTTGACCATCCAAGTCACCTTCCAAGTTGGATGCCATGTCAACATGCCACCTCACACTAAGTGACAAAACTGAATGACCAATATTAAATACAATTTAGGCAAATAAATAAATATACAATTAAATAATAAATGCTAGAAACTTGCAAAGGTTGAGACACCTTAATTACCAACAAAATCCTCACCCATTAGGATTTTCTCTTCATGTCAAGTTCACCAAAATAGGAATTTTTAGAATCGACCCAAGCGCAACATGAGTGAGTCAGACTTTGATGTAGCACATTTAACCACCCTTGCTAGAGGCTCTTTCCCAATCACTTCTACTCTTATGGCAAGAGCTAGTTGAGAAGTGGTGGGACTGAGGGGTTGTTCTATTTGTGGGGAAACAAAACATTATAGTTGGTGGTTGTGTCAATTTTATGGTATATTTGTATGTGAGGTTGATGATTGTTGTGGTTTTTGAGGCTTAATTATTGTTGGTGAAAACATTGAATTGGTGTAGTTATTTTTACTCTTATATTACCTAGAGGGTCACTTGCTCTTATTCTATTTAATTCATTTGCCACAAAGAGGCAGAACATGTTTAATCTTTTCTCTTCTAGCTTGATGATTTCTTCAAGGAGTTTGAGTTATTTATTATAGAGATCCTCTCTTTGTCATCTTTGTTTATTTTGTTGTTTAATTATCCTCAAGATTTATGCTTGTTCTTAGGCTTGTTCTTCTGTAGGGTTTTCCTAAATTATAGGTTAACTCTAATCCCACGTAGGATTTTTTAATAGAATCTTCTCACACTCGAAGACACATTGAGTGCAAATGCTAAAATTGAGGAAGAAGGATGACTTGTTTTGTTTTGTTGAAAGTTGAGTTTTGAACATTATGTGCCTCATGATGAAATTGAGGGCTTTCTTCTTTGTTTGTATTTTTCAAGTTTCTAAATGCAACTATCCTAAATGAATGTAGCTTTCCTTTTTGTACTTTTCCTTCTGTTTGAATATGATCTAATTACAATTGTGCTAAAAATGAAATCTTTTATGAATGCAAATCTAGAATGGATTTTTCCTAAATGCAGATTTCTACTATTTTAGTCTTTTTGTGTTTTGGTTTTGAGTGTGAATTACTCTAGTGAGAGTAAAGTGCATCTATTTTATCACTATAGGAAATGAAATCTAGATCTAGTAAAATAATAAATCTTAATCTAACCAAGAGAAAATAATAAATTTTACTTTCCCAAGGGAAATATATTTTACTAATTACTAATGTAAACTACCTTTTGAAAGCAAATAAAGGAACCTTTAAAAAATGATTAGCGTCAGTGCTAGGCTTATGTCCTCAAAGATGTAGTATAATTTGTCTCCTCCTCTAAAACAATAGGGTCCTCCACTTGATGACAGGAAAGAAGACAAGGATGTGAGGGGAATTGAGATTGATTGAATCTTAGAAGCTTGGGATAATAATAAGTAAAAGGCTCTTGAAGTCCTATATGAGCATATAAATGCTATGGGGGATAAAATGCATGAACTTGATCCTCCAAAGGTGATTCACTATGGGAATGAGAGCTCTTAGCAAGGAAAAGAAGAATACAAAAATAGTAATCAATGTCCTCAAGGGAAATTGGGAATGGAATGCAAGAAGCTTAGAACCTTGGAAAAAATTAAAAGCAAAAGGCTCTTGAAGTCCTGTGTGAGCATGGAAATGCTAACGAGGGATGGAATGAAAATAAGATATTCAACCTCTTCAAGGGAAACTTGAAATTGAATGTGTAGACACCAAAAAATGACCATTTCATTATCACCTTGCATACACATCATTCTTCTATCATCAATTCTTCTAATTTCACCTTAATCCAACATTAATTGAATGATTGTTAATTATTTAATTAAATTTATCAACTCACCACTTTATTCTTAAATTTCACATTAATTAAATAAACCAATTATTTAATTAGTTCAACATCTTAGTCCTCTTATCCAAACATAATTAAATAATTTTAATTATTTAATTGGCTAATTATTCCTCCAAAATTAAAAAAATATTCTAATTTATTTAAGTTGACTTTTCTTATCTCCAAAAAAATAAAACCATTATTCTTTTTATTTTTCCTCCATCATGCACAACAAATTAAATAAATTTATTTATTTAATTTCTAATTTATCTTCTTATCTTCTAAATTTATCCTTTTTTTTTCTAAAATATCTTCCATGCACATAAATTAAATAATTATTATTTAATTTTATTTAATGCATGTCAAAAAAACAAATCATGCATTGAGTTTAATTGGCTTTAAATCTTTGTTTTTCTCAATCAATTCATTAAATAGAAAAAAACATTCTATTTTTATGAAATCAATCCTATCTTTAGCCAAGAAAGTAATTACTCTTTAAATTAGCTTTTTGCATGTACACTTGTCATGTGCACATTCACTCATTATTCCTCAATTTATCTCATCCATCAATTTCATCTAATTTCCTCCATCGTTGATCGATCTCTTATGAAAGCTATAAATATGCCCATTCACCTCTTCACAAACCCTTCACGAACTTTGAGCAATTGACATCCATATCTCCCAACACTTTTGAGCATTCATTGAAGAAACCTCACATCCATTGATCTTATCATCCATCCATCTCTCTACTAAGGTTATGCTTTTGTATTTGAGCAATCCACATCCACAAATACACCAAGGAACTCCAAGCAATGGGTAACATTTATTGTTTCGTGCTTTTATTATATCTTTGTTATACTATTGTTGATTTATTGAAGGTTATGATGGAGTTTGGTATGATTCTTTCTTTATATTGATCTTTTTATGAATTCCATATTTCCCCATACACATTTTGGCAATGCCCAGTGGGACTCACTCCCCGAATTTAACACATATTGGCTTGAGAAATTTTGTTTTTTAGGCTACAGGTATGGAGTTGCACATTTGGCTAACAGAATGACACATTTGGTCTAAAACTTGGTGCTTTTGGTTGACAGTATTGTACATCTAGTCTTAGGTGTTGCACTTCTCGTTGATAGTATTGTGCATCTGGTCTGTAGACTTGTGCTTTTGGTTTCTGAGTTATATCTTAAGATCTGACTTTTTGCAGGGTTGTTAGGCACTTGTTTTATCTCTTTGCATGCAAGCTGACTTATTTGCAGGCATTGGTTGTTTCACAAGATGTAGTTGTGAACATATTTAGTTTCTTTTTTACCTAATTAACCCATTGTTTGGGCTTTTTTTGCTTTCTGACTGTGCAGACCTAATAGAGTAATGCATTTGAACAATCCCTTGGCACATTTGAGGCATCCTGATTCACTTTTGAGCAAAAATATTACGCTTTTGACTTTTTGTGCTTTATCTGTCTGTAGGTTACCACAGAGTTGCACTTCTGGGTAGAAGAGTTGTGCTTTTGAGAAATAGAATTGCACATTCAGTTAGTACCATGCATGCTTGTGGTAAACTATTTTGCACAAACGACTTCTGTATTGGCACTTTTGGTTAACAGTGTGTATGCTTTTGGTCAATTTTGTTGCACTTTTGGTTAATTATGTGTCATTATTGATCACTGTACTAACTCTTTTGATTTTGCTAGTCTTGATTTTAGCTTTTCACATCTAACAAGTGGCTTTTTGGAATCTAACATTATTTGTGTAGCCTCTTATAGCTTATCAAAGAAGAAAAAGTGAACTACTAATGTATTTCGTGTAGGACACTTGATAAAGATTTGATTTCTAACTAGTTTAGTAGAACACTTCAATTTTATTAAGAGAATATACAATTGTTTGCTATGTCTTGAATGTATATGTACGCATGCTCTCTCCTCACACCGAAAGGTGATATTGGAGATCAAAAGTACTAGATAATTCACTTTACTTTCTTTATTTTCTTTATTCTCGAGGACCCAAGAGTCATACATATGCTCTTCTCTCATGTCGCAATACGATCTTGAGAATCAAAAGTACTTGGTATTCGCTATAGAAGGCATGTTAATTTCATCACCCTTAAGGATAACCTTAATTGCGTGTTCTAGCACAGTATATACATGTTATGAAAATCAAAAGACTTATTTCAAAGGAAGGATGCCCTATAGTTTAGCAAAAACCCCTATACCCTCGGTCCACCAAGACTTGTGTGGTTGACGCTTGGTTGGATGATTGGGACACCCTGTTCATAGACTTAGACCCCACCATACCTCATGTATATTTGGGAGCACCCTAAACACCTTGTTAACCTAGATAAGACCTTCAATTGTCATATCCTGTGGTGCATTGCTACAACAGGGGGAGAAGAGCTCATGCTATTACCTCCATTGTTTGAGATGGAATAAACTTTGGAAAGACTTTGGTCTCCAAAGTGAGGGGTTTAAGGTGGTACATTACCTTGCATTCCCTACCCATCCTATTGAAATGCATAAGACAACTGAGAGGGGGGGTGAATCAGTTGTCTCAAAAACTTTAACCACTTATGAATATCAACACATCAAATGTTCAATCATTATTATTAAGATTTAACCATGAAAGCATGAAATAAGAAGCTCAACACAATAACACATTGAACACATGAGACACTGGATTTTTACGTGGAAAACCCTATAAGGAAAAACCATTGTGGGTGTTAGCCCACAGAAATAAATATATTATAACAATATCAAAAAATAGAGGCTCACTTCCTTAGGGCTCACTGTCTAAAATGCTCACTACAAATGTTGGAGCTCACTGCCAAGATCAGCTCACTACCAAGGGGTGGCTCACTACCAAGGGTTGGTGAACTGATTTGATAGCATCTACTCCATGCCTGAGTTTAGTTCCATTGAAGTACAATATAACTCCTCTGCTCTACTCTTCTTACACCTTTTCACTTATCTTTGCATTTTTGCACAAGGATATATTTTTCAAAACTTCATTACATGTTTTTATACAATTCATTAACCTTGGAATGTACATCAAGGTTGGCATTACATTCATCAACCATTGGAACAATCTCCAAGGCCGGCATTACAAACATACATAGAAATAGGTCTGGACCTAAACAAAATTAGCTAAGGAAAAGATGTATGTGGATCACGTTATGCCTTAGTTGGGACTCAAATGCAATCTTCCACTCTACAACACACTTCCACAAACTTCAATGCATCTTCACAAGTAGTGAAAACAACCAAGTTGGCCAAGACTGGTGTTAACACTAAGTCTTCTAAGAACAATCTTCATCCATGATCCAAATTACTCTTCATAGATCAATAAAAGGATAGGAACATGATTAGGAGACATCCAAATGCACATTATAATCATCAAGAACTTCTGTACCACCTCTGATCACTTTATTCATAAAATTCTTCAAACCGGAGCACATTAACATAACTGTCAGCCACTGTCATAAGAAAAAGATTGCTTGCAGACCACCAAATCATGAACCATTAGAGTTGAAGGCACATAACAACATTAAAAACTTAATTCCACAGCCATAGACCAAAATACTTAAATGTGGAGGAATGCAGAGTAGAATACATTCTCCTTGTCACCACTAAATATACAGAAAAAGTAGTTTTCACTCTGATGAACATAACTCACTCAAATATTCATATAGGAGGCTCAAACTTGGAACATAATATCTTTAGACATGCCTCTAAATAAATTCCAATCAACAGACAAAGATATTTAATCTACAAGAAATGTAGAGCAATCTACTGGACCATTCTTCAGTAAACAAAGATACTCTTCAACACACTGTTTCCACTGGGGAAGCAAATTTTCTCAAAAGCACTTGGAAACTTAATATTAGGATTACTTACTCATTATCTCCAATAGTTACATAGGCAAACAAGCAATCATCAAAACAAGAGCACAGTTAACACTAATGACAACATCGGTTAGGCACATACTTGCAACAATCTCCCCCTTTGTCATTGATGGCAACATATGATGTGAAAAATTGTAAAGATCATCAAGATAAGATTCTCCCCCTTTATCTTTATACATCTGCAGTCTTTCTCCCCCTAATTTTTTCACATGATTTCTCTCCCTCTTTGACATCAATGGCAAAGGGCACATACTTGCACTTTGCTACTCTGATCAGACTAAAACTTCTCTGTTATCAATACTTACTGCTTATTATTAGGAACCCATGTCAATAACATCTAGCTACTCCCCCTAAGAGGTACCTCTCAAAACATCAATCTAGATCAATGAATGAGGCTTTAGGCTCCACTGGATTGATGCATTCCTATGCATCTTAGTTCAGAGTAGGAGGGGTAATAACCCCTAACTTTTCTCTTAGATACTCAAAAGTATCCTTAGGCAGAGGCTTAGTGAAAATATCTGCAATCTAATACTTTGTAGACACATATTCCATATTTACTTCATTCTCTGTCACCTTTTCTCTCAAAAAGTGATACCTTATAGATATATGCTTTGTTCTTGAGTGCATCATTGGGTTCTTTGAAATGTTTATAGTGCTTGTATTGTCACAAAAGATTGCAATTGGATCTTCATACACAACTCTTATGTCCTTCAAAGTCTACTTTATCCATAACACTTGAGTGCAACAACATGCTACTACAATATGCTCTACTTCTGCAGTAGGCAAGGATATATAATCTTTCTTCTTGCTCAACCATGAAACCAATATATTACCCAAGAAGAAAGCACCTCCACTTGTACTTTTCATGTCATCAACATCTCTAGCCTAATCTGCATTTGTATAAGCACTGGGAGTGAAATCATTATCTTTTGGATACCATAATCCATGATCTAATGTACCTTTCAAGTACCTTAAGATTCTCTTAACTTCCATCACATTGATTCTCTAGGATCTTGTTGAAATCTTGCCACTATACAAACTACATGCACTATATCAGGTTTGGTTTGAGTTAGATAGAGTAATCCTCCAATCATGGATCTGTACCTTTTCTAATCAGTCTTAGGTGATTCATCATTTTTGCTTAACTTGCAACTAGTCACCATGGGAGTACATACTGGTTTAGAGTCCTCCATCCCAAATTTCTTCAACAACTCTCTCACATACTTAGATTGAGAAACGAGGATTCCTTTATCTAATTAAGTAATTTATAGACCCAAAAAGAAATTCATTTCACCAAACATAGACATCTCAAACTTATTTTGCATTTCCCCTACAAATTTCATGCACATACCTTCATTGCCTCCAAAGATAATGTCATGAACAAAGACTACAACAATTAGATTTGATTGTTATTGATTTTGAAAAAGAGATTACTGTCTGCAATGCCTTTACTGAACCCTAATTGCAACAAATACTTGTCTAACCTTGCATACCAGGCTTTGGGGGCTTGCTTCAGTCCATACAAGGCCTTCTTCAATTTGCACGCCATGTCATCTTGGTCTGATAACTTAAATCCTTCTAGTTGTTCAATGTAGACTTCTTCTTCCAACTCACCATTCAAGAATGCAGACTTAACATCCATTTGATACACTTTAAAATCTTTGAATGTTGCAAATGCAAAAAATATTTTGATTGCTTCAATTCTTACCATAAGAGCATAGGTCTCCTCAAAATCTATCCCTTCAACCTGAGAATATCCTTTGCATAATAGCCTTGCTTTGTTTCTAACTACTTCTCCATTCTCATTTAGCTTATTCTTGAAGATCTATTTTGTTCCAATCACATTCTTATTAGCAGGTTTAGGAACCAATTCCCAAGTTTGATTCTTCTCTATTTGCATCAACTCTTCTTCCATGGCCTTTACTCAATTTTCATCATTGCAAGCTTCATTCACAGTTTTTGGTTCAACTTTTGAAAGCAAACAGTAATTCACTTGTTCTTCTACAGCTCTTTTCCTTGTCAATACCCCTTTGCTTTTGTCTCTAATAATTTGATCTTTAGAATGATTGATCCTTACATACCTAGGAGTCTTAACTACATTTTCTGGAGCCTTTTCTTCTTCATTTTGATTGTCTTCTTGTTCATCTTTATTCTCATTTACTGTGACAACAGGTTCATCTAATTCATAGCCACTCAGATCTAATGTTCTTTCGTTGTCTTCATCCACCTTCACATTAGCACTCTCAACAATCTTTTTCAACATTTTGTTGTAGCACTGATAGGCCTTTCTATTGGTAGAGTATCCAAGGAAGATTGCTTCATCACACCTAGCATCAAACTTGCCTAGATGTTCTTCCCTTCTGATATAGCATTTTCTTCCAAAAACTTTGAAATATTTCATTGTAGGAATTCTTCCATACCACAACTCATAAGGAGTTTTAGTACCATTACCTTTGACTTGAACTCTATTTTAAATGTAGACAACAACATGCATAACTTCTTTCCAATAAAATTCTAGTAGATCATCTTCCTTCATCATGGTCCTAGCAGCCTCTTGAACTGTCCTATTCTTTCTTTCAACAACTCCATTTTGATGAGGAGTCCTAGGTGCAAACAATTGTCTCTTTATCCCTTGATATTCATAGAAAATGTTGAATTCATTTGATGTGAACTCACCTCCTCTAGCAGACCTCAAGCATTTAATTTTTAGTTCTATCTCATTCTCAACGATTGCCTTGAAGGATTTGAACTTTTCTAGGGCTTCTGATTTGTCTCTTAGAAAAGTGACCCAAGTCATTCTAGAATAATCATCAATAAGAAACATGAAGTACCTATCTCCTTGTAGACTTCTCATCCTTGTAGGACCACACAAGTCTATATGCACTAGATCCAACAAACCAATAGAAAATTGCTCTTTTCTCTTGAAACTTGTTCTTGTCTGCTTCCCCAACTAACATTCCTTACAAATGGTATTGGCTTTGGTAAATCTCTCACAACCTGACCTGAACTTATCTTCACCAAATTATCAAAGTTGATATGACACATCCTTCTATGCCACAACCAACTCTCATATGTCTGAGCTAATAAATAATAATCATTAATTCCTCTTAATTGGTAAATGTTACCTTTGGTCTTCTTACCGGTAGCAATCACTCTTTCAGAGCTTTCCATGATCTTGCACACATTATCTTTGAATCTTACATCATAACCTTTGTCACACATCTGACCAACACTCAAAAGATTATGCTTTAAACCCTTCACATATAGGACATCATCAGTGTTGTGCTTTCCATCAAAATAAATAGATCCTTTTCCACAAATCTTACCAGCTGCATTATCTCCAAACCTAACCAGACCTCCATCATACTTTTCCAAACTCACAAACTTACTTTTGTCACCAGTCATGTGATGTGAGTATCCACTGTCAATTAACCATTTATCCTTATCTTTCTCAATCTGAACAACCAAAGCACTTTCTTCCACTAGTTTTTCTTCCTTCACACAACTAGCATGATTAGTAGACATAGGTTCTTCTTTAATGACAATAAACAAGCATTCATTTGCACTAGTAGTAGCATCATAAGATTCATCATCTGTCACACCTTCATCATCAAGATCTCTAAAATAGTATCATTTCTTTGGAACCCTAGGTCTATTCTCAAATCTTTTTCTATTCCTTTCAATTCTCTCAGGACACCTAGAAGTGTTGCAAGTATGTGTATGATTGGTGTTGTCATTGATATCAACATATCTGTGTTGTCATTAGTGTCAACTGTGCTCCTATCTTGTTGTCTACTTGTAATGAGTAAGATACTTTGTATTTAATTATCTAAATAATCTTGATGTTGAGGATATTGAGAAAATTAGCCTCTTTGGTAGAAATAATGAGTTGCAATGGAAACAATGTATTGCATATAGAAGAACAGTCTAGAAGAATGCTCCACATTTTTTTGTAGAATGAATATCTTTATTTGCAGATTGGAAGTTATTTAGAAGTCCATATGAAGATGCTATGTTCTGAGTTTGAGCCTCCTATATGAAGAATTGATTGAGTTGTGCTCACTAGAGTGAAAACAACCTTTTCTGTATGTTTGACAAAGACATGGAGAAAGTGTTATGCTTTGCATTCCTGTGCATTGAAGTATTTTGATCTGCGGTTCTAGAGATAAATCTTAGATAATGTTAAGTGCCTTCAACTTTGATGGTTCATGATTTGGCAGTCTGCAAGCTATCTTTTCTTTATAATAGTAGCTGACAGTGTTCTTGTGCTCTAGTTAGAAGAATCTTCTTGACAGAATGGTTAGAGATCGTGCAATTGTTCCTGGTGATTACAATCTACTTGTGGATGTCTCTTGATCATGTTCCTACCTTTGGATTGGTCTGCAAAGAGAAGTGTGGATCGTGAAAGAAGAATGTTCTTAGAAAACCTAGTGTTAACTCCAAGTTTGGCCAACTTGGTTGTTTTCACTATTTGTAGAGATGCATTAAAGATTGTAGAAGCATGTTGTGGCATGGAGGATTGTGTTTGAGTCCCAGTTAAGGTGTGGTGTGTTCATCATACTTCTCTTCATCTTTCCTTAGCTAAATTTTGTAATAGGTCTAGACCTATTTCTGTGTATTTTTTGTAATCCCGACCTTGGAGAATGTTCCAATGGTTAATGAATGTAATGCCGACCTTGATGTACATTCCAAGGTTGATGAATTATATAAAAGCATGTAATAGAGTTGCAAAAAATGGTGGAGTGTGCGAATATGAAGAGACAAGTGTGAAGGTGTGAAAGAGCAGAGCAGAGAAGTTATATTGAATTGTGCTTCAATAGAGCTGAATCTTAGCATGGAGTAGATAATACTTAATCAGTTCACCTCTTTGGCAGTGAGCCACCCTCTAGTAGTGAGTCATTCTTTGCAGTGAGCAATTTGGGCAGTGAGCCTCTATTTTTTGGTATTGTTATAACTCATTTATTTCTGTGGGCTAACACCCACTGTGGTTTTTCCCTTCTAGGGTTTTCCAAGTAAAAAATCTGGTGTCTTCTATGTTGGATGTATGTTTATGATTAAGCTTATGGTTTTATGCTTTTATGATTAAATCTGATTATAAGCAATTATGTTGTTGATGGTTTGATGTTCATATGAAGCTAAGTTTTTGTGACAACTGATTCACCCCCCTCTTAGTTGTCTGGTGTATTTCAACAGAAGCATAGTGACCAACCTTATTGTTTCAAGTATGGGCCTATTCGGTGTTGTCATTGATGTCAACATACTCCTGTTGCATTGATGACAAGGATTGGATAAGTTGTATGCTGAGGATATTGAGAAAATTAGTCCCATTAGGAACAGAGAAGAACAGTGAAGACAATGAAGTAAAGATCCCAGCTAAGATGAAGATCAGAGGATGTGCATCAAAGGGTTTGTAGATATGTCTCTTAAGATGATCCAGTAAATATTTGAGAGGTCTGCATGAAGATTTGAAGAAGTTATGGGCACTTGAGTAAAACTAGTTTTGGCAGATGTTCAGAGGTGATAGAGTGACATAGATAGGTCTGGTGAGATCCAGAAATGAAATATCTTGTTTTGCAGATTTGGTGGAGTGTTTAGGAAGTTAATGTGAATTGACAACTCAATTGGTTCATGGTTTGGAGGTCTGCAAGCATCTATTCCAATATGACAGTGATGACAGACTGTGTTCTTGAAGTTTTGAATGAAGGAGAGAATGATTTCAGTAATCAAAAGAAGTGTGGATGTTCTTGGTGATTCAGGCAAGCTTGTGGAGGTTTTTGGATTGTGTCCAGTTCATGTTGGTGGTCGGCATTGAAGATTGAGCTTGTAATTGAAGATTTACTTCGGGATAATGATGTTCTTCCTAAACTTGGCTGACCGGATGAGTTACACATCTTGCAGATGATCTTGAAGATGTTCTACGAAGCATGGCATGTTCCTCAAAGAAGATTGAAGTCTCAGATCTATGTGATCGACAATGTGATGATCTGCATGAAGTCTTTTGTAATTAGTCAAGTTGTATTTTCTCTGTAAAGTATGCCGACTTGGATGATTATCCCAAAGTCAATGTATTGTATGAATAAGAAGTTGTGAAGTCATTTCAAAAGCATCTTGGCAGAGATGAGAGTGTAGTAGAGAGGAGCAGAGTGAAAGGCAGAGCAAAAGTATTGAGCTTAAATGGAACTAACTCAAGCATGGTGAAGATGCTATTCTTCAATTCAAGTATGTAATATTTATTATTCTGTAGATAGTGTGTCTCCTGTAGGCAGTGGGCCTCTTGTGAGCAGTGTGCTTGGGCAGTGAGCCCTAATTGGCATGTGCCATTTGTTCTTCTTATTCTTTTAACATAGAATACAATCTTGGGTTAGTCACCCCGTGGTTTTTCCCTTAACCAGGTTTTCCACGTTAAAATCTTGGTGTCATATGTGTTAATGTGTTTCTGCTCTTGAATTGTTGCATTGTGTTTTCATGATTGATCTATTATTCTGCTGTTGAATTATAAGAAGGATTTAAGTGATTAATAGGAAGAAAGTTTTGGGACAATTGATTCACTCTCCTTCTTAGTTGTCTGTCTTGAATCTAACACTTACCACATGTAAAACATTTGAAAGGTAATTTGCCTTTAAACTTACCGGAACCTCTTTGTAGTCTGTCAACAAAAGTTGGCTTCAATTTCATCAAGCTCACCATCAGGTTCCACCTTGTACTTCTCAATTCTAGAGATCTTCTTTGAAGTACCAGAGTTGAAAGCAGTCTCAATCTTCGACAGAGCATCACCAAACTCTCTCATCTCAAAAGCTGTAAGCTTTCCTAGCAACTGATCCTTAGTGACTTCTTGCACAATCATTACTTCTTCAATTGCAGCTACCTTGTGACTATAGGACTTAGGTAATGACTTAAGAATTTTCATCACAACTTCCTTCTCATTAATAGTTCCTTCCATTCCTTTTATTCCATTGACAATTTCATCAACCTTTTGCATGTAGGTTGTTATGTTCTCATCTTCGCTCATCTTTAAACCCTCTTATTTCGCTTTTAGGCCCTACAATTTAGTGCTCATTATAGACTCATCTCCTTCATACAAATTTTTCAAATTTTCCTAGACTTCATGAATAGTTTCTAGATCCATGACCTTTATCAACTCAGTGTTAGACAAGGTACTTAATAGAGCATCTCTAGCTTTTATATTTAACTCATATTCTTTGATTTCATCTTCAGTTGCTAAACCATTCTGAGGCATGGTATACTTTGTCTCAGTTTCTTTCCACACTCTATAACTAAGACAAAGGAGATGGATTTTCATTCGTACCTTCTAGAGAGCATAATTTGTTCCATCAAACTATGGATCTTCCTTCCTGTAAGACATCCTGGATCTACCTCAAGCTATTAGGCTTACTTCTGAGGAACTTGGCTCTGATACCAATTGTTGAAATAGACAAGACAACTAAGAGGTGGGTGAATCAGTTGTCTCAAATACTTTAACCACTTATGAATATCAACACATCAAATGTTCAATCACTGTTATTAAGATTTAACCATGAAAGCATGAAACAAGAATCTCAACACAATAACACATTCAACATATGAGACACCCGATTTTTACATGGAAAACCCTATAAGGGAAAAAACCACGGTGGGTGTTAGCCCACATAAATAAATATGTTATAATAATACCAAAAAACAAAGGCTCACTACCTGAAATGTTCACTGCAAATGTTGGGGCTCACTGCCAAGATCGGCTCACTACGAATGGGTGGCTCATTGCCAAGGGTTGGTGAACTAATTTGATGACATCTACTCCATGCCTGCGTTTAGTTCCATTGAAGCACAATATAACTCCTCTTCTTTACTCTTCTTACACCTTTTCACTTATCTTCACATTTTTCCACAAGGATATATTTTTTGCAACTTCATTACATGTTTTTATACAATTCATCAACCTTGGAATGTACTTCAAGGTCGGCATTACATTCATCAACCATTGGAACAATCTCCAAGGTCGACATTAAAAACATACATTGAAATAGGTCTAGACCTAAACAAAATTAGCTAAGGAAAAGATGTATGCGGATCACGTTATGCCTTAGCTAGGACTCAAATGTAATCTTCGGTGTTACAACACGCTTCCACAAACTTCAATGCATCTCCACAAGTAGTGAAAACAACTAGGTCGGCCAAGACTGGTGTTAACACTAAGTCTTCTAAGAACAATTTTCATCCATTATCCAAATTACTCTTTGCAGATCAATCAAAGGATAGGAACATGATTAGGAGACATCCACAAGCACATTATAATCATCACAAACTTCCGCACTACCTCTGATCACTTTATTCATAAGATTCTTCAAACCAGAGCACATTAACATAATTGTCAGCCACTATCATAAGAAAAAGATTGCTTGCGGACCACCAAATCATGAACCATTAGAGTTGAAGACACATAACAACATTACAAACTTAATTCTAGAACTGCAGACCAAAATACTTAAAAGCAAAAAAATGCGAAGCAGAATACAATCTCCCTGCCACCACCAAATATACAGAAAAAACAATTTTCACTCTGATGAACATAACTCACTCAAATATTCATACAGGAGGCTCAAACTTGGAGCATAGCATCTTCAAACATGCCTCTAAATAACTTCTAATCCACAGACAGATATTTAATCTACAAGAAATGTGGAGCAATCTATTGGACTGTTCTTTAGTAAACAAAGATACTCTTCAACACATTGTTTCCACTGGGAGAGCAAATTTTCTCAAAAGCACTTGGAAACTTAATATCAAGATTACTTATTATCTCCAATAGTTACATAGGCAAACAAGCAATCATTAAAATAAGAGCACAGTTGACACCAATGACAACACTAATATGTTGACATCAATGACAACATTGGTTAGGCACATACTTGCAACACATCCAAGTAATGGTAGATGGTATCAAGGGGATGTAAATCACCATTATGTAATAGTGGGGGTTGAAGTCACATTGAGTGAGTCCACAAGATATGATACTCCTTGATTGAATAAATATTATGCTTGTGCAAGAGTGTTTGGCATGTTTTCTTGTGATCTACTAGTATTTACCATTTGTTATCCATGGAGGTTCCTAGCCTTGCGCACCCAATTCCAAATGTCTATAGCCATTGTGTCTTATTATTTGATTCTCTTGCCAAAGAACTCATTACAACATACATCCAAATAAATAGTCACCAAAATTTTGCTTTTGAGCTATAGAGTTTCACTTTTGAACAATAACACTATGCTTTTGATCTTTACTGTTGCGCTTCTGGCAGACATACTTGTGCTTCTAGCTTACAAAATTGTGCTTCTGGTTGATAGAGTGGTGCTTTTGACTAAAACTATTACACTTCTGATCCAAACCTATTTTCACTATCCACTACATAGAGTTGTGCTTCTGGCACAGAGAGTTATGGTTCTGGCACACAGAGTTGCACTTCTGGCACATAGAGTTGTGCTTCTGGCACACAGAGTTGCGCTTCTAGCACATAGAATTGTGCTTCTGGCACACAGAGCTGCATTTTTGGTAGATAGAGTTACACTTCTATTTTTGTCCCCTGTTCACTGTCATCCATAAAATTGCACATCTAAGGTATCCTGCTATTGATTTTGAGACATACTATTGTGCACTTGGTAGACAAAAATGTGCTTCTGGTAGTCACTATTGCACATCTGCATTATCCTACTACTGCATTTGTATTATTCCTCTACACTTCTAGAAGATAGTTTTGTGCTTCTAGTTTTACATACAGTTTCCAGTCATAAGTCACCCACATTTAGTTTCTAGTTTTTATCCCATTGAGACTATAGGATATCCTTATTATCATCATCTAACACAATCCTTTCTATCATCCAGCTTTTAGCATTAGTTTGTTTACCAAAAAAATCTAGATCACATCTACTAGCTTGTCTCTTATTTGAGAAATTGCCTCTCTCAAATTAGAAAATAAGTTAGCATCTACCATCTAGTGAAATAGCTAGCTTAAGAGAGTGACTCCTATTGAGTTGGTGAATCTCACTACCCCATCTTGTCTTTTCTTGGGTTCATTAGTCTAGCTCTTGAAAGATAATCTCAATCCAAATCCTATCAACATTGATCTAGACTTATCAAAACATCCAATCATACAATCATCTTAGAATCTTAATGTTGATACCAATGCCCAAACAAATCCATCCATCATCCATCTTAATCATCCATAAGGTCTGAAATATCATATGCCTCTTACTAGGTCTTGATATAAGAAAGCTATGGAAACTAATCAAGGTGGCCCTCAATATGATTAAAACACACCCATTGATGCTACAAAATTCACCATGGGTATGAATACTCATGTCTTCCTTCCAAGTGGGTATACACTAGATCCTTCATCTTCCATTGATTTTGGACAACAACCACATGAAACATCACAAGACCTCACTGAATAATTCCAAGACCCAGATATATTACAAGCTCTAGATAGGCTCTTAGCATCAAACCTAAATAGATACTTTGTTTTCTTGCTAAGAAAGGAGCTAAGTTGCTTAACAACTTTGACACATCTACTCTTAAGGAGCACGACCCTATCAACATTGTTATTTCTTCTATGGGAGAATCACATCCTATTTCTATTCCTACCATGTCTACCATAGCACCCGCCATACCAACTACTGTCATGCCCAAGTCGTTACACCTGAGAACGAACTGAGAATCTTTGCTTTAAACTGTCAAATATTTAACTAAATAACAACATCAGTAAAATCAAAGTACAATTTAAAAAAAATAGAAGACATACTTCATCTTAAGCATGATGAACAAATCTTTACATTTGATACCATTATAGTGTAATCCTATGTAAATGAAATTACAAGGCTCAAACATTTCTTACTACGAATAACACAATTCAATAGTCATTTTATGCGATACATATATCTCTATTACATAGCTCTTTCTTGAAGAAGTAGAGAATACAACTTACTCCTATGACATTACCCATAAGATTAGCTACAACATATATATACCTTTCAACTATGCTATACATCTTTGAACATAAATACAACAATATAAAGTCATTCCGTATGAAGTGATTAACGATTATCACAATAAGCTTCCATTCACTACCGTCTTAGCACCAATATCTTGTAGAGCACCTAATAACCCTACACAATACTTCAATAAGAAAACACAACCATAATTATACAACATACATTCTTCACTAGAACATACTGTTGACGCCTGAATTGACTGGTAGTTTTTTGAAAAATTTTCATTCAGGCACTCTCCCTAAGTATCCAAAAAATGCTCTAAGTAACGGACCTCCTCAGTATTTTTCAGCTGCATCATCATATTTTCTTGAGGAGGAGGTCATCATCATCATGTTTGTTTCCATGAGGGTCAGCATCATCATGTTCTCCTTCGACCGGTTTCTCATCGTCATCATCATATTTCGCTGTCGGGTGATGTTCGGGTTTTATCCTGATGATGCTGACGAGCTACAGTGCGCCTTTATCTGCTTGCGAGGGTGATTCTTCAAAGTCTCCGGTGATCTTCCATTTATCACCTTGCGCAGGCATGATGATGATGTTGCTTATTCTTTGAGTTGCTCGACCTAACTTGTTTTATCCTAAGGGTCGTCGTCATCATCATGATATTTCCAGTTTTCATCCTGCTGCGTGCGGGGGTCATCATATTTTCTGCCTTCATGATATTTCGCCGGGGTGATATTTTTATCATCAGGTGATCTTGGTTAACATCATCCTGATGATGTTATTGAAGAGTTGTAATTGCGACCTGATATTCACTAGGGTCATCATATTTTGGAACGTCAGGATGATCTTAGTCAATATCATCCTGATGATGTTGTATCACTTCCTATTCTTTGTTTCTCATCCTGATGATGCTGACGTCATCCGTATATCAGGGTGATATTTTTCTTTCTGCCTAACTGCATCATGATATTCCGAAGGAGGGGGTGATATTTTCATATCACCCGGATATATGTTTGTTTGTTCGAGCATCATGATGATGCTAATATTAAGGAGATATCCGCCTGCTTGCTTCGCGCATTATCTACTGGGGGTGATCTTTTCAAGCAGCATCATCATATTCAGTTTTCGCCCCGATCTTACAGAGGAGCTACAGTGCAACCTGATATTTGAACATCAGGAGGATATTTCCAAATATCCGGTTGTCTTCCGAATATCATGATGATGTTAATATGATGATGACGTCATCAAGGTCCCGCGGGGGTCATATTTCTAACACTGATCAGCTTGAAGAGACCTCCTGATATTTGCAAACATGATGATGACGTCATCCGGATATGAGGAGGTGTGCAGTAGGCAGATATGATGATGACGTCAGCAGGATATGATGATGACGTCATCAGGATGATCATCGGCCAGACTTTTGGTATAAGCTCAGCAGGAGGATGTTCCTCCGATGGATCAGGTTGTGCCGATTATCATGCAGGTTATATTTCAAATATCATGATGACGTCAGGGTGATTTTTCAATCAACAGGATATCATGCTGCTGGAGGATGATGATGATGAGGTTATATACTAGTGTCGTCAGGAGCAAAAGCGCCGACATAATATATGCTCATGACCTAGTATATAAAGTGTTATTGAGGTCATCGCGGGGTGCATGTGGGATATTGTTATCCTGCATATTCGAAACATCATGATGATGAATCTCGGCGGGAAGCGGTTGCGACTGTCTGTTTGATGTTCTTCCCGAGGCCGCGGGTTGGTGCGCCATCAATGGCGATTGTTGCAGAGGTATGGGCGATGGCGTGGACGAATGTTGTACCTGATTGAAGATCTGAATCCCTAGGCGGCGGCGCAAGGCTCGAAAAATCTTCCTGTCTCCTCCCCTACCTGCTGCATTCAAGTTTGGGCACCAATCCGGTTGTGTTTGAGCGCCATTTTCATGATACTGTGTATCTGGCGAAATTTTGGTCAACATTGTAATTAATTGCTGAGCACCTACCTGGCTGTTATAAGCAGGTTGTGTTGTTCATTTGAGGTTGTTGAAAGTTGTGGATTTTTGGCCCTGTAATCCAAAACCAGCTGATCTGGTTGCTCTGTACAGTTTTTCTTGTGAGTTTATGTATCTCCTGTTGTAGGACTTGGCATGAATCCACTGGTTTCATGGTTGATCTTATATGAGTAATGCTACCTTAGCATGTGTTATGTTAATTCTATCTCCAGTATTGCATGTATCCTTCTTCTGGATCTGGATGTTTGCTTATGTTTAGATTCTAGAGCATAGAATTCCTATGTTGAATGTCTGATCTTTTGACCTCTGCTCAAGGGGCAGATTAAACTGTTTTCAGGTTGAACATTGGGAAGGGTATACTGCAGTAGGGATACCATAAGTAGAGATAGCTCAACACTCTATATTGGGAGATGTCTGTAAGGCAGATATCATGTTTGTCCCCCTGAAATCCAGTTTTAGCTGTTCATGCTGATCATTCACAGGTGTATGTCTACCGACTCCAAGCCCTGGATAGGCACCAATCATGCTGTGTTCTTGTGTTATACACCATGTCCAGCTTTGCATCCAAATTCATATCAAAACACTTCATACCTCCACCTGTTAGTTGTAGGAGTAGGATTAGGAACCCCCTGCATGCTCTCATACCCAACCAGACATCATGTCCAAGAATGTTGCCAGCCTTGTGATCTATCATACAGATCTTGGTCCATACATGAGAGTATTCTGCCTGTTGTTGTCAAGTTAGATCTTTCTATCTTTGAGCTAGTCAAGGTTACATCTTAAGTTATAGGGATACCCCCCTTGGTGCGGCAGAACCAGAAGTGAAGGGGAGGAGCTCACGCAACCTCCTGTATTCAGTTGGCCTGAATCTGCCTGTGCATTAGAAGTGGCAAACCCTAATGCTGATTCAGAAGAAACGTCAACACATACCATTTTCGCAAATAGGTATACATGCGTGAATCGTTACTAACTTCCACAATACCTTTCCCTTGAGTTGGATACATTGTATCTCAACTAGGGACACACATACACAAACTTATTAATATCATTACGGAGTAAGACGAAAATGATACATGCTTGACAAAAATCATCTTTTAACATCAAAGAACTTATGGTCACAAAGATTCCTCAATGAACATTTACATGTTGCAAATAATCTACTAGACATTCTTTCTAACAAAAATAAATCAAGAATTACCTCTGCTTACCATAGTGAGACCGAAAAAGGCTCCAGAGTTTGATAAACATGGCTTTGATACAAAATGTATTTTGATCTCTATTGTTTTATAATAGTATGGTTGCATATATACCAAAGCAAACTAATATCAAGACTATTGGCTTTCAGAGTACTTGAAATTAACTCATGGTCATACAACTATCTTCCAATTCTTTGAGGAAGTGAACGTAACCACTACATTATTGATTTTCTATATGCTACAACCATAAAGTTTCCAAATGAATTTTAAACTTGATATTTTAACTTACTCAAAAAATGTTAAATAATATAGTCTGAAAACACATAACAATCTTGAAACCTAACCTAATTACGTCAATACCTAATTAGATTTCATAATGAACATTGCTCTTACCTTCTCATACTAGTTTACCTTAACATTTCCGCCTATTCACCTAACCAAGCCGTCCATACTTCAATTGGACAAGTTTGTTCATACTATCCAGGCTCATGTATCTATCCGTTAGGATTTGCTCAAGGAAAACAATGAGTATTGTTAAAACACATCTCAACAAGAATATCTTAAATCATTGATGCAGATTAATCAAAACTGGTGGTATCATATTTTCGTAATTATGTACTATGAACAACTTCTTAGTGATCTGATTAACAAAATAAAATATATAATGTATATATATATATATATAAACATCTATACTATAAGTTACAAGATAAGATTTAGGTGGCCTTACATTCTCCCCCACTAAGAAATGGACTTCCTCCTGGAAGTCGTCAAGAGAAAAGAACACTCCCTACTTCAACACAACCAACCAAGGTTAAATATCATAGCAACATCAAAATGAATTTAACGAGATATCAATGCTCTATATCGAAATCCTACATAATAAAATTTACAATAGAGATCTTAAACCCACTAAATTATCATTTGTTGATAAGCATACTCTGTAATAACTAAGTAACATCCATAATCATGTATTTAAAAGCTAGCAAGAGTGCCAAGGTATCATTATCTATTGAAAGAACAACTTTAAACAACTCTTAAAAATTTAGGCATATCATATTGCACCTTTAAATCCATTACATCTTCTGCATTGTCATTTATCCAATAAACATGTTTATATCATTTCTAATAATGCCCAAGATCATTATCCTTCATAACATTTCATCATAACAACATTTACACATCACAGATCTCAACTCTATACATATATCGTCATATATACACCCAATGGGATAAGGAGGATCGGTGCCAACTACACCTAAGACATATGAGGATGACATAGCCTTGTCTACCATGTCTATTCCTACCATGTCTACCATAGCACCCGCCATACCAACTACACCTACACCTACACATAACATCTCCTCATCACTATTCACCAACCAATTCACCAATCCGCTTTACCAACCTCCCACATCATTTGGTCATGCTTCTTCTAGTATTCCATCATCCATTCCTCAAGTCATTTCATCCATGTCATCTATGAACCAACCCAATCAAGTTATCACCTCACATGCACCCCAAACATCTCACACATTGACATATATTACATCACAACCTCAATCTTCCAATCTATCCATTTCACATACCAATCCACCACATACATCACAACTCCAAACTTCTAATTCTTACATATTACCTACCAATCCACCACATGCATACTAATGACTATCTCACACCAATCCACCTCAAGTGTCACAACCACCATCATCCCACTATCAGGGTCTTTCTATAAATCAAAATCCCACATCAGAGATAGAACAAAAATAATCGTACTTGCAAAAACAAATCTCAAACCTCAACTTAGGACATACCAAGAAAACATTCTCTTTAGAAGAAGTTTGTCCTTATCCTTTTGATAGGTCTCTCCCTATGATACCTTTTCCACCTAATTTTGAAATTCCAAAATTTGATAAGTAAAAAGGAAAAGGGGATCCTAAAGAACATCTTAGGGAATTCTATATCGCTTGTCTAGAGGTAGTTCCCAATGATACATACCTTCTATGCCTCTTCCCTCGTAGTCTTGGATGGCAAGCTATAGAATAGATTTCTTATTTACTCCTAGGCATCAAGACCCTTAATGAGTTGGATGAAAAGTTTATAACTCATTTTTCATTCAACATAGAACATGAGATTTCCATGACCAACCTATGCAACAATAAACAAAGAAAAGGCCAAACTTTTATAACCTTTTTACAACAATGGAGAAACATGGCTAGTAAATTTCCTTGGCTTATTCTTGAAAAACAATTGGTAAGTATATTTGTCCAAAATTTAAATCCTAAAATAGGTTTTCACCTACAAATCCAATGTACTAATTCTTTTGATGAAATTATCTCTAAAGGAACAAACATAGAGAAGGTTTGCATTGCTAAAGGACTACTCAAAATCTTCAAAGAGGCCAAAGACAATACCTAACAATCAAATGAAAAACCCTATTTTTGGTCTAAAAATAATAATGTTGTTAATGATAGTGTTGTGGATGCTAAACATGTTCAAAACATCCAAACACGTCAATATTCAACCAACCAAAAATACGACATCTACTCCCAAAGAGCAATCTCGACAAGATTCAATGCCTAGATGCAAATTCACTCCACTGGGAGAACCTATTGAATCTATCTTAAGGAAACTCATCCAAATAGGTCTCATCACACTCCCCAAAGCACGTCACTATGATGAATCACAATTCAAACCCTTTTGGTATAAAGATAATGAATACTATGAATACCATATATAAGGACATAAAAGACATGGATGCATGAAACTCAAAAATATCATCCAAAATCTTATTAATAGAGGAGAGGTAATTGTCAATTATCCTCCTAAATAATCCTCAAACAATGACCTCAACATATACAAGGATCCATTCCCACCTCATGGTAAAGGAAGTTCTTCTGACAAAGGTAAAAGTGTCAACCATGCGTCCAATTCCTATGGTTTCGTTGTAGGGCATATAGAAGAGAGTCATGTGTCTACCTTCTCTATTAAAGGAAAAGCCCCAGATTGTGTAATTACAACTCATTGTGATCATGTTACCCTTCACGGGGTAGCACCAAATACCTATCCAATTTTTGAGTACAACATCTTAGACTATCTAGGAAAAACACTAGCCTAGATATCTATCCTAGACCTTCTTAGAGCATCACCTATTGAACACACCTAATATTGAGAGGGGGGTGGATCAGTATTCAAACAAATCTCAAACCCTCCAGAGCAAATTGAACCTTAATCTTTACAACATTAACAGAAACATAAAAGATCAACACAATGCACAATACCACATAACACTAGTTATACGTGGAAAACCCCAAAGGGAAAAGACCATGGTGAGAAAAGATGCTAGGAGCTACTGTCCTAATCTAGCCTCACAAAAGAATCATAGTTACAACTTTTTTTTAGGGCTACAACCCAAAGAAGCAACTACTCCATGTAGAAAGGTTTTAGTGTCACTCCCAAGGAAGCTACAACTCCATACAGACTTTGTTTTAGGGCTTCAACCCAAGGAAGCAACTACTCCCTGAACTAAGAATAAACTCAGAAAAGATTATAGCATGATAGTCCTACTGTCTAAATCTGGTAATGAAGCTCACTCCTTTTAATAATTGCAATTCTGCCTTTTCACTCCTCTTTTGATGATTGCTCTTCTGCTTTGATAACTTGTACAACTTCTTCAAATGTCTTCTCTATAACTTACTGACTCACTACTTTCAACCTTCAAGAAGTTTTGTCTTTGGCTCATTGCATCCAACAATTAGTTTGGCACTCTTTACTTTCCTTCTATCTCAAAAGTATCTTCAAGATGAATCTAGACATGATCTATTACTTCTACTCTTTCTCTTTCTATCGTGCATCATAATGCACTACACATCCACATTTGACTCCTTGCACTCACACAATCACACCTCACCTAGATCAACTAGGTTTACAATATATACAAGATATTACATTGATTACATTACATGTAGGCCAAAGACAACAAGAATATTACTATTACAATTTAGCCAAAGATCAAACAACATGAAACGTGTAGAGGGCAAGCCCTAAACTGAACTACATGCAACACCAAGAAGAGGAACACACCTTGTAGATTCCAACACATGCTTAATCTAGTCCTAAACACTCTTCACAGCATCCGCCTTCAAAGAATAACATCCACACACTTTGCACATTTGAAATAGGTCAGCCTTAAGAAAGAAAATATGAAGCTTGTAGCATGTTAGCCATTACAACTTGGCAGTACTCATGGAAGATTAAACATTACTTGCACTTCTCCCAAATGAGTCAGCATGACCCATACAACATCTCCAAACACTCATTGAACTCTGCACAACAAAGACTTTGTGGTGCACATCTTCAACATACCTCATTCAGCTAGGCAAAAACATAAGCCGGCAACACCTTCATTCCGGACCACAACCTATTCTGGAGAAACCAAAAAACACCTTGTGGAGAAACAAGAAACATCACAAGATCCTCAAGCTTATTCTCCATTAGCTAATTTACCACTTCATACAGCAACAAGTTGGCACAAGCCAACATACACTAAAACTAGCCACTAGATAATACAGTCCTGCAATCTGTCACTTACAACTTTCTCTGCAAAGGGACAAATGATATGAAAATCTGAATGTAGAACCTTCACAACCCATTGAAATTAGCTTCTAAACTTCATGACCATATCTTCAAGGATAGAGGAATGTGGAGCATTCTCCTAATCAATCTTCAAGATAACTTCCTGCAACTGAAACCTTCACCAACATCCAGAGACCAGAGCCTCCTTGTAGAAACACATACTTCCTTAGGAACAACTGGAGAGAGCATATGACATGCTATAGACCATCAACACCATCCCCCCAACATCAACATTACTTCTAATCCTCATCTTAATGCTTCTAATTCTCATCTTAATATATCATCATGATATCATTTCTACTGTCAACAAACAAGGCATGACATCCAACCATGAACATCAACATCACTATTAGCACACCATCATAGTATATCATCAACATAGGCATCAATGACATCCCAAACTGAGTGTTTACATTAATGGAAACCACATTAGTGACAAACTTAGTTAACATATGTGCAACAATCTCCCCCTTTGGCATTGATGGCAACACACACTTGCTCATTCTCCCCCTTTGTAATCAAGGACAAAGGGAAACTACTTCTCCCCATTAGGGAGCAAAATCTCTCCCTAAGCTGCACATTTTCTCCTTTTCATCCTTCTCCCCCTTTGATGTGCATACATTCCTTCTTGAAGCAACTAATAGGCTCCCCCTATCAACAACAATCCCTACTTGCTCCCCTTGAGACACTATCAGTCCAGGAAAAAGATATAGCATGAATTACTCCCACTGGATAGATGCACAACTATGCATCTAATAAGGAGAGGCAATTACCCCTAACTTCTGTCAGAGATACTCAAAAGTATCCTTTGCAAGAGTCTTTGTGAAAATATCTACAATCTGATCCTTTGTTGAAACATAATCCAACTTCACTTCTTTATCTACAACCTTCTCTCTCAAAAAGTGATACCTAATTGATATATGTTTGGTTCTTGAATGCATCATTGGATTCTTAGAAATATTGATAGCACTTGTATTATCACACAGAATAGGAATAGGCACATTGTATCGTATCTTATTATCCTTCAATGTTTACTTCATCCACAATACTTGTGTACAATAAGATGTTGCAACAATATACTCTGCCTCTGTAGTTGATAAAGATACTGAAACCAATCTACTTCCTAAAAAGAAAGCACCACCACTTGTACTTCTTCTATCATCAACACAACCAACCCAATCAACATCAGTGTAAGTACTCAGATCAAATTCATTACCTCTTGGATACCATAAGTTATAATCCAGAGTTCCCTTCAAATATCTGAATATTCTTTTTACTTCCTTCTCATGAGTTTGCGTAGGATTAGCTCGATATTTGGCAACCAAACATACTACATGCATAATATCAGGTCTAGAAGTAGCTAAGTACAATACTCCTCCAATCATAGATCTATAAAGAGTCTGATCAACCTTAGGTGACTCATCATCCTTGCTTAAGTGACAACTAGTAACCATAGGAGTACTTACTAGTTTGGAATCCTCCATGCCAAACTTCTTCAACATCTCTCTAACATAGTTAGCTTGAGAAATAAAGATACCATCATCTAGTTGAGCAATTTGAATCCCAAGGAAGAAAGACAACTCACCAATCATAGACATCTCAAACTCTTTCTACATCTCTTCTTCAAACCTCTTACACATATTATCATCTCCACCAAAGATGATGCCATCAACATATACAACAACTATCAAAATCTTGTCTTCCTCTACCTTAATGTAAAGATTACTATATACAATACCTTTCTTGAAACCTTTCTGAAGTACTTATCCAACCGATCATACCAAGCTCTAGGGGCTTGCTTGAGTCCATACAAAGCTTTCTTGAGTCTGTACACCATGTCTGGATCTTCTGATAGATGGAAACTATTCATTTGCTCAATGTAGACCTCTTCCTCTAAATCACTATTCTAGAAGGCTGACTTGACATCCATCTAATAGACCTTGAAGTTCTTGTGAGCAACAAAGGTAAGAAACACCCTGATTGCCTCCATCTTGGCTACTAGAGCAAAAGTCTCAAAATCAATACCTTCAACTTGTGAATAACCCTTACACACTAATCTTGCTTTGTTCCTTACAACTTCACCATCTTCATTCATCTTGTTCTGGAACACCCACTTTGTTCTTATAACATTCTTATTAGTTGGTCTTGAACCTAGTTCCCATGTTAGATTATTTTCTATCTGATTGAATTCTTCTTCCATTTCCTTTAACCATCCATCATATTTTCTAGAATCAACAAAGGTTTTGGGCTCTACCTTTGATAGTAAGTACAAATTCACTTGCTCACTTACTTTTGCAAGCCTTCTCCTGGTCTGCACACCTTCATTCTTATCCCCAGTGATCTAATCTATTGAATGGTTCCTCTAAACATACTTTGTTGGAGACTTAGGGGTCTTTTATGATTCTGGTTCCTTCTCTTCTTTCTCCTCTTCTTATTCTTCAATGTAGGGAGGTATACCAAATCTGCAAACCTCTGGTTCTTGTTAGATCTAACACAAATCTTCATCTACCTTAGCCATTTATGTTTTCAATCATCCTTCCCAATCTCTTGTTCTAGCATCTATAGGCCTTGCTTCTAGTTGAGTTACCAAGAAATATCCCTTCATCACACCTTGAATCAAACTTTCCTAGGTCTTCTTCATCTTTCTTGATGTAACATTTGTTGCCAAAGATCCTAAAGTATCTAATAGTGGGAGGTCTTCAATACCATAGCTCAAAAGGGGTCTTAGTGCTATTGACCCTTAATTGTACTCTGTTAAGTAGGTAGACAACAGTGTTAACTACTTCCTTCCAATACATATCAAGCATATCTACATCTTTCAACATTTCCCTAGCCATTTCTTGCATAGTTCTATTCTTCCTCTCCACTACCCAATTTTGTTGAGTGGTCCTAGGAGTAGACAAATGTCTCCTAATACCATGATCTTCACAAAAAATTTCAAATTCATTTGAAGTAAATTTACCTCCTTTATTAGATCTTAAGCATTTGATCTTAGCATTCATTTCATTCTCAACTTTTTCTTTGAAAATCTTAAACTTATCAAAGGCTTCTAATTTTTCTCTTAATAAAGTAACCCAAGTCATTCAAGAGTAATCATCAATAAGCAACATGAAATACCTTTTACCTTGTCGACTCTTTGTTCTTGTAGGTCCACATAGGTTAGTGTGAATCAACTCCAATGGTATTGTAGAAGAACACTCCTTTCTCTTGAAACTTGTCTTTGTCTACTTTCCCATTTGACATTCCTTGCATAATGTGTTTGCAAGATTGGTTATCTTAGGCATATCTCTCACCACATGAATAAAGATGATCTTCACCATATTTTCAAAATTGACGTGTCCCATCTTCTTGTACCACAGGCAACACTCATTGGATTGAGCCAATAAATAGGTTCTTCCATTTACCTCCTTTAGATGATAGATATCTCCATATGTCTTAGTACCTTCTGCAACTAATCTAATGGACCCTGCCTTCCTGATATCCTTTGGCATGAAATATAAGATTGTATCCTTTACTACACATCTGACTAACATTGAGGAGATTGTGCTTCAACCCTCAGTCTTGTTCTTTCCATCAATAGTTATAGCACCGTTTCCACAAATTTATGCTGACTCATCACCTCAAAAATTGACTGCTCCACCATTCCACTTCTTAAGGATGATGAACTTTTCTTTGTCACTAGTCATGTGGTTAGAACAACCTCTATCAATAGCCTAAGCATTTGCTTCTTCTCTTGCATGAAAAGAAGTCCACACAACCATAGACTTTTCATTATTTTTGTCAGCCTGCAAGGTACTAGACTTCTTACATTTTCCAATATCACCTTTTTTGTCACCAACTTTCAAGGCCATGAAATGTGTTTCATCATTTGAATCATCATGATCCTCATTTTTTAAAGAATAACTATTGTATTACAAGTATGAGCAATAAGTGTTGTCATTAATGTCAACACCTAAGGTCAGAATCTAAGGAAGTTATTTGATGAATTTAAACAAGTGTTTGATTGTTCTATCTCCTAGAACAGTGTAGTGTTTTCTTCTCATTTCCTCAACATTGAAGACCAGAGTGTGAGATTGGGATATAATTTAGAGAAGTGTCTGAAGATGCTAAATCCTAAGTATGGTGGTCCAGAATGTTGTGCAGTAAAAGATCTATTCACCGGTTTGAAGACTGTGTCTGGCAATGTGTGTAGAGTGATAGGGAGAAAGTGTTCTGCTTCACATTTCTCTACAAATTGGAATTTAGCCTTGTAGTTCTAGACTTAAGCTTATAAATTCCTTATCTATCTTCATTCTAGAGGATTTGTGATTTGGTAATCTGGAAGATAAGTTTATGTTGTATACTTCAGGTGAAAGTTGTTGAGTTCAGGTGATATTTGTTGTCTTTAAATATCTCCAAGTGAGATCTGTTGTGGATGGATTTGTTGGCTCTTAGGTGAACTTATGTTGTTCGTGGATGTGTCAAAATCGTGTCAAAGTATTGTATAAGGTCTGCTTGTTATGAATGTGATCAAGGAAGCGTGTATTCAAAGTGTTCTTGATGAAAACCCCATTCTTGGCCGAGTTGGTTGTTTTCACTAATTATGGAGATGCATTGAAGATTATAGAAGCGTGTCATGGAATGGAGGATTGATTTTGAGTCCTAGCTAAGGCGTGGCATGATCAACATACATATTTACATCTTTTCCTTAGCTAATTTTGTATTAGGTCCAAACCTATTTCTATGTATGTTTTGTAATGTTGACCTTGGAGATTGTTCCAACAGTTAATGAATGTAATGTCGACCTTGATGTACATTCCAAGGATGATGAATTGTATAAAGACATGTAATTTAGTTGCAAAAAAATATCCTTGTGCAAAGATATGAAGACAAGTGTGAAGTAAAGAAGCAGAGCAGTTTGATTACACTTCAATGGAATTGAACCTTGGCACAATGTAGACGCTATTATCTCAATTCATAATCTCTTGGCAGTGAGCCCTTTTTGGTAGTGAGCCTCATCTTTTTGGCAGTAAGCCTTATTTTTTGCAGTGAGCATTTTGGGCAGTGAGCCTCTGATTTTCAGTATTGCTATAACATATTATTTTGTGGGCTAACACCCACTGTGGTTTTTCCCTTATAGGGTTTTCCACATAAAAATCATGTGTCTCATGTGTTATTGTGCTGAGCTTTTGATTCCATGCTTTCATGATTAAATCTAAATAACAGTGAATAAGTGATTGATGTGTTAATATTCATAAAAGGTTAAGTTTTGATGACAACTTATTCACCCCCCCTCTCAGTTGTCTTGCGCATTTCAACAATTGGTATCAGAGCTGTTCCTTAGAAGAAAGCATAATAGTGATGAGTGCCAAGCTACACCCATGAAATACATCTTTTTACCTCTCTTTTTCTCCTTCCCGATCCCATCTTTCTTAATGTCTGCACCCAAATAAGCTAGCAAGATCATTCTAGTTAATGATTAATTGAGATAGATTACTTAAGATCACAATTTCTGATTGAGAGACTAATGTGTATGGAATTGATAGAAAAATGCAGAAACTTCTCTCTTTTTGAATCAACAGGTGTAGATGCCAAGAACAACAATTTTGTGCATCTCTGGAGATAGTCTTCAACAATCTTCAGAGACAAAACCAAAGTACCATGACACCTGAAGTTTTGAAGAAATGAGGAAAGCCTCTCTAGAGCTTTGTGGGAGTCTGGAACATCTCCGGAGCTGAACAAAGAAAGCTACAGATATCTTTGGAGCTACAGACATATCTCTGGAGCTATAGACATATCTCCAGAGCTGTAGACAGGGACAAATATCTCTAGTTCCTCCTAAGAGTAGGGCATATTTCCAGCATAAGCTACCGATCAGGCACTCTCAATAGTGATCGTAATACCCCTCATTTCACTCAAATCATCACCTGAGTGGTGAAGGGTCATCTTTAGTTAAACTGTTGGAGTTTTTATCTTTATAAAGTTTTTGCATGAGTTACTGATAGAACTGATTCAATACCCATATTTTCAGGGCCTCGCTGCCCAAATGTATTAATTCTCAAACTTAGAATTCTGAGTGGACTTCTGTTCCACTCAATCTTCTTTTATTGCATGATCATTTTCCTTAGTTAGACAGCTAGTGTAATAAAGAGATGGATGTCATTTCATAGAGGAACTGGTAGATAAGATAAGTGATATGTCATCACTTATTTTGATATATACTGATAGAAACAGAAGAAGAAATATACAATGATTTGATTATTCTAATTTTTAGTAATCTCAGTTCTGTGATATCAATATTTTTAGTAATGCAAAGCGAATGGAATTGGATTGAGATTAGTTGAGATCTTCTTCTCTTGTGCCAGTTTTCTACTATAGCCTTCAGCCCCAAAGGTGTGGAGCAAGGGCCCACTCTCACCACCAAGGCGGAAGGCTAGTACCATTGCTTTATTAATTTAGATTTTCCTGTGAAAAGTATTCACTGATTTTAATAGATAGATGCATGTTACTTTTTTTAAGATTGCTTTAAAGTAACTTCCTATTTAATTCTATTTCAGCATTCCTTAAATTCATTTAGAAAGTAGACAGATTAATCTTTTCAAATTAGTAGAAGCAATTAAGATTAGTCAGGAAAAATGGTAACTATAGAATCCCTAATTGCAAACAGCTGATGATACAACCCCTGGATTATTGACATTTGAAAACAGATTAAATGATGAGGTACAATGACACCTTGTCATTTTTGGTGCCATTACCGGGGATGTATTGTGTTAATTAGGGAAACTTAGATAAACAACTTCTAGGATAGATCTGTATGGTTAGAGCTAGAGATTCGAAAGGAAGATATATAAAGCAGACACCCCAACAACAAGGTATAAGGGGAAAGCAGTGGGGTGGAACAAGATCTTGTTGAAGAAAGAAACCTAGAACCTACTCTAGAAATTGCACCTCAAATCAATAATCCCTTAGATCCTCCAAATCTTCCACTTGCCAATTATATCCACGAATTACAACAAAAGTTTTAGGTAGATCCTTTGATAGAACCTAATTTCCTAGAACCTTAGGGAGAAGAACCAGTACTAAACATGGACAATGATAATCATGAAGAAGAGGAAAATCAGGCTCCAAGAACCTTCTCATATCCTATTGTTTTGGCTGCTGGAGACAATGCTCCTATGAAGAATATCTCACCAGCACACTTGCCAAATTTTAGAGGACTTTCTTCTGAGGATCCAGATTAGTTTTTGTTTGAATTCAAAGTAGTTTGCCAAACTTATGATTATGGATCAAATAACCAAAAAATCAAATTGTTTCCTTCAACTCTGAAAGATTCTGCGATGAGATGGTTTATGGATTTACCTAGAATTCTATCCATTCTTGGGATCAGATGGAAACATAATTTTTGGAAAAATACCAAGATTACTATAGATCTAGTAATAAAAATGAAGAATTGTTTAAAATTAGGCAGGGGGAGGAAGAGTCCTTAGAGGACTATGTGGATAGGTTTAATTTTGCCTTGAGAAGGTATGGTAACCCAGTAGATCACTCCTTGGCCAGAACCCTATTTGTAAAAGGATTGGATAAAGAATCAAAATAGGCACTAGATCTAATGGGAAAAGGAAATATCAACAAAATGGATATACCTGCTATAGTAGAACTCTGCAGGAACTATTCTAGAACCCAAAATGGAGTGAGGTTATCCAAAATTTTTAAAGGAAAGAATGAAATAGGACAGTTAATGGAAGAGATTGCAAATCTAATACCAAACATTTTGGTCCAATTAAATACCACATTGGATGGGATTCAAGCAAAAACAAGAATAGCTGGTCAAAATAGAACAACTGAACCACTCTCCATCTATTGTCCTAGGTGTAGAAACAAACATCTATTGAGAGAATACCCTTTGGACAAATCAAAGATTTGCCAGATCTGTGATAGGGAATATCCTACCAGTCAATGTAGTCAAATTCTAGCCTTGAAAAGATTGAGTAAGAAGAATGCTGTAATAGAAGAGGAATTGAACTATGTGGGACAAAAATAAACTAGGAATTTCCCTTATAATCAATATCAAAACCAGCCCTCTTACAGGGGTCCTTCTAATTGGGGAAATAATCAGTGGAATCCAACCTGGCATGGACCTCAGAATAATCCTCCTTAGGGATAGCAGGATTGGCCAAGTCAACATTGGCAAAACCAAAATTAGCAAAATCAACATTGGGGAAATCAACAATGGCCACTACAGTTTGGATCACAAAACATGCAACCTCCATGGGGTTCTCAACATGGATATAATCAACAATACCAAGGACAAACTAGATGTTTCCAACCTCAACAACAAGCTTTACTAACTGGACCCTCCAACAAACAAGGTCAATCACAAAATGAACCAGTTAGCCAACCACCTTTACCAGCTCAGCCTATACCAAACCCACAGAATAAACAGGGAGTAGCTGTTTATATGACAGAGTAAGAAAATGTGGTTGGAATAAATGCTATAAATTCCAATAACATCCAGCTCCGTTCTGGGAAAGCATTCCCAAGACCATCTCCTCCAACTATAGTTGAAGTAACCAATGATGTGGAACTTGAAAATTCATCCACTCAATCCCCGGAGGAGATTACTAACGAAAAAGTGCTAGAAGAGTCATCCTTGGACAACTCCAGAGTTGCTCCTAAAAGATCGACTCCAGAGAACATTCCTAAACACAATTCTGACAAGAGCTTCGGAGATGGAAAAACTAGCACCATACCTAGAACGACTTAAACAGTATTTTCCCCAGAAAAAGATCTTACAAAAACAAATCTAAACCAACTTGGAATTAGAACTTTTATAAGAAATCAAGCAACTAAACATCAAAATTCCTCTTCTCCAAGCAATCAGAGATGTATCGAAACTAAATCAGTTCATTAAACAGTATTGTATCAAAACGTAGGGCAGGAAGAAAAAATTTCCCTCCAGAATACAAGTGGAAGGAAAAGTAGTTGATCTATTGATAGGAGAAATTCTCCTCCCAAAATATGGAGACCCTGGAAATCTTGTCATAACTATTTTCATCTTAGGGGTAGAAATTTTGAATGTTCTGGTTGATTTTGGAGCAGCAATCAATGTGATTACAGTTCACACAATGGACAAATTAGCTCTATCAGGTATCCAATCCACAACTACAATTCTTTAACTTGTTGACCAATCAGTAGCTATTCCAAAAGGAGTAATCATTGATGTACCAGTTGACAAGGCGTCGTTGTACCTCATCATTTAATCTATTTTCAGATGTTAATAATCTAGGGGCTGTGTCCTCGGTTGTTTGCAACTAGGGATTCTACAGTTACCAGTTTTCCTAACTAATCTGAACAACTTCTACTAATTTGAAAAGATTAATCTGTCTACTTCCTAAATGAATTTAAGTAATGCTGAAACAGAATAAAACATGAAATTTACTCAAAGCAATCTTAAAACAGTAACATGCATCTACCTATCAAAATCAATAAATACTTTTCATAACAAAAAGTTGAAGTAATAAAACAGTGGTACTAGCCTCCTGCCTTGGAGGTGAGAGTGGGCCCTTGCTCCACACCCTTAGGGCTAAAGGCTATAGTAGAAAATCAACACAAGGGAAGATCACAACTAGATCCAATCTAATTCATTCACTTTGCATTCATGAAAAAATATTGCTATCACAGAACTGAGATTACCGAGAATCAAAATAATTTAATCATTGTATATTTCTTCTACTGTTTCTAGAAGTATATATCAAAAAGAGTGATGACCTATCACTTATCCTATGTATTAGTTCTTCTATGAGATGACATCCATCTCTTTATTACACTAGCTATTTAACTATAGAAAATGATCATGTAAATAAAAGAAGACTGAGTGGAACAGAAGTCCGCTCATAATTCTAAGTTTGAGTCTTAATACATTTGGGCAGTGAGGCCCTGAAAATTTGGATATTAAATCAGTTCCATCTGTAACTCATGCAAAAACTTTGAAAAGATAAAACTCTAGTAGTTCAACTTAAGATGACCCTTCACCACTCAGGTGATGATTTGAGTGAAATGAGGGGTATTAAGATCACTACTAAGAGTGCCTGATTGACATCTTATGCTGGAAATATGCCCTGCTCTTAGGAGGCACCAGAGATAATTGTTCTTGTTTGTAGCTCTGGAGATATGTTTGTAGCTCTGGAGATAACTATAGCTTCCTCTGTTAAGCTCCGGAGATGCTCTAGACTCCCGCAGAGCTCCAGAGAGGCTTTCCTCATTTCTTCAAAACTTCAGGTGTCATGGCACTTTGGTATTGTCTCTAGAGATCATTGAAGACTATCTCTGGAGATGCAAAAATTACTATTCCTGGCATCTACACCTGTTGTATCAAAAAGAGAGAAGTTTCTGCATTTTTCCATCAATTCCATGCACATTAGTCACTCAATCAGAAATTATAATCTTAAGTAATCTATCTCAATTAATCATTAACTAGAACGATCTTGCTAGCTTATTTGGGTGCAGACATTAGGAAAGATGGACTCAGAAAGGAGGAAAAGAGAAGTAAAAAGATGTATTTCATGGGTGCAACTTGTCACTCATCATCCCCCCCCATACCTAAGGTTTGGCAGGTCCTCCTGCTTCTCACATTCTGGATTTATTCTAGTGAAGCAGCTTGTCAGTCAAGCTATAATCCTATGCATAGGTGGTCCAAGTTGTGCAATTGATATTACCATTGCCTTTGTATTCATCAACCTACTTCATCCAGTCCTGCAATTTCTCATCTTCCATCTGTTCTGCCCAGACAGGGAGTGGTTCTATTATTAGAGGGGGCCTGAACCGTCCACCTATCCATTCCTGCTTATGGTTATCCATCATTTTGGATATCAACTTTTCTTTTCTCATGAATAATCTTAAGTTTGCAGGGGTGACCACCTCTGTCATTTTCTGCTTTGGGGTCAAAATTTTCCATCTCTTCTTTGCTATGGCAAGTACTGGGTTTGCTGAATTGATCATGAAAAGACCAAAATTGATGCAACATTCTTGCAAAATTTTTAGTTATAATGGAAAAATTCTGTTCTTATTATCAGGATGATAGATAAGAGACCTGAATTGAATCTTGAAAGCATTGGGATTGGGACATTCCTTCCTGATGAAGAGATCTATTTTTAAATCTTTCTTAAGATGATCTTCCATCCTTTCATTCTAGATCTAATGATTCCTCATTAGGGACATAAATGCCTTAAGCTAGCATTCCCCCACAAAATGATTAAGAATGAAATTTATATCATTAACACAGAACCCATTTAGGTATAATTCACATAGGAAGTTCTTGTCCTTGTCATTACTCCTTGTATATGCTGTCATGAATCCTTCTGCTGTCTCAGTATCCTCAACCAGGTCAGATAGAATTAAGGAGAATTTCCTCTGCAGGACTCTTTCTTGTAAGAACATAGAGTAGCTGGCACTTGGAGGTCTGCAGGATAGAATTTCTGAAGAAAGGGAGGCCATTTCAATGATTTTGCCTTCCAAAGTTGCTATTCTCTTTATTTTGGCAGTGATTGCCCTTTGTAACTGCAACATAGGCTTGGAAGCCTCATATTCTCTACACTTCTTCTCCCAATGGAATAGGGCTTTTGGAATGTCAATGGGGATTGGACCCACATAGGCATCTGTTTGTATTCCCTGCTCATTGGTTGCCCTTGGGCCAGGCAATTCTTGAATATATTCCTCCTGGTCATCTAGTCTATTATTGGCCCAAGTTAACTGTCTTTCCTAGCTTTGTAGTTTCTCAATCAATGCTGCCATTATTGTGAGGCTATTGTCTCTAGCCATGGTGAGCTCAGAAACACTCTGTGCGGCCTCTTTCTCTTTTTCTTCCAACAATTTGGCTGCCTCAATTTTCTGTGCCTCCAACTCTGCCTCTTTCTCAATTTTCTTGGCCTCAATTATGCTTCTTTCTCCTGGAGGATCTTGTCTTTGCTTTGGAGTTCTATTTGTAGATTTTTAATGATTTATTTTTGCTCCATTTCTACTTCTATTCTGACCTTCTTGAGGTCAGTAATAATTAGGTTCTTCCCCCAGAGTAATCTCTTTAAGTTTTCAATTTCTTCCATCATTTGCTGTTGTATATGTCTAAAAATGACGCAAATCATCATAAATAAATATTCTAAATATTTATTCTATTCTTCTACCAATTAAATAAATATTCTAAATTTATTTAATCGATTCATTGTTCCATAATTAAATAAATTCAATTTATTTAATTAAAATTCTTCTAAATGTCCTACCCAATTAAATAATTCTAAATTATTTAATTAATCCAAATTCCTCTATCCTAAGTTCTAAATTCAAAAATCCACCTCACCTTTTCCACCTCACCTTGTCCACCTCATTAGGTTGCACATGTAATTAAATATATTTAATATTTAATTACCTATTTTTCTCTCACCCACATGGCCTATTTCTTCTCAAATCAGAAGTTAGTTAACTAATCAATCAAATCTGTTAACTAATTAGTCATTTGAGTTCACTGGTCAATCTATTCTGTTGACTCCTCAATCAACCTAGTTCACTGGTCAATCAATTCAGTCAATCCCATAATCCACTCTTCTAACTGATCAATCAAGTCTGTTAATTGTTCAGTCAATGGAGTTAACTCTCTAATCAATTTTGTCACATCCCCTCTTTCATGATGGAGCTGGGACACTTGTCACATTTCTACTGGTTGCACATTCCTCAACCATTCTCAGCCATTGATCTTCATATCTTCTCTCAACCATTGATTCTTATTCTTCTGAGTCTATAAATGAAGCTTCATCCTTCCATTCTAATCATCCAGGCTTTTGACATCGTTACTTTGCAGAAATATCACCAGTGCGCCTTTGGCACCCTTTTACCATCCACAAGCTTGAGATCACATACTTGCCTTGGAGCTTATCTTCATTGCATATCACCATAGCCATTTACCATCGACTTCCTACAAATAGCTAAAAGAGTGCACTCTCTGAGGGCTTCCTTCATCTGCAAAAGGACGGTTGTAATAGGCAAACAACAGAAGCATCGATTTCAGGGAAGGTTTGCTTTGTGTTATTCATTGCCATTTACTTTCAATCTTTCTTGTTATCTTCTATTCTGTTGATGTTTGGGTCTTACATTATTCATTTGATTGATCCACATTTTACCCTTACATTTTTGGCGTCCACCGTGGGGCCTTTGCCCCTTTATCTCATCAAAATCTGAGCTTTTTTGAAGGCAGGTTTTGTACTGGTCACGCATAGACACGCACAGGTTATTTCGGTGCATTTGAACATTTCTACGGTGCATATATCCTTTTCTGCAACGCTTTTATTCTTTCCGCGCTTCTGTGTATTCTTACTGCGCTTTTGCGCACTGTTACGGCACTTCTGTCATTATTGCGCATCTGTTCATTTGTGCTGCGCTTTTGAAGACTGTTACTGTGCATTCATTATTACTGTGCATTCATTCTTTTTCACAGCACATACATGTAATATTACGGTGCATTCATAGTTGCTGCGCTTTCGTTGATTATTTCTGCGCATCTAATCACTGAAGCTGCGCTTCTGTAATAGACTGAGGTTTTAGTACTTTTCTAGGGGAATTTTCTAACGCTAACCTTTTCGCAGGTGTTTGCTGGAGCTGTTTTGCAGGATAGGTTCAGGTTTAGTTCCATGTAGTTGCATCTAAATAGTTCACATTTCACTTTCTTAGAGATAGTAAAATTGATGTTCATTCAAATCCTCATCTAGCTCTAATTAGGGAGAAAGTAACTAGATTATTTCTTGCTTGCATTGCAACACCTTCCAAGTTATTGCTATCTAAGTTTAAAACTGAACTCACCATTGATCTTGAGGTTAAAATGAACTATTGCTATATCGTGAGACCAAAACTTCAAAGTTAACTATCTCGTGCTACGCAGTTTAAAATTGAACTCACCATTGATCTTGAGGTTAAAATGAACTATTGCTATATTGTGAGACCAAAACTTCAAAGTTAACTATCTCGTGCTATGTGGTTTAAAATTGAACTCACCATTGCTTTCTGGGGTTAAAACTCAACCAATGCTATCTTGCTAAAATCACTTCAAAGTTCTATGTTTGAGTGGATACGCCCATTTAGTTTTTCACTTTTAACTAGGTTGGATTAATCAGTGTATTCTGTGCTTGACGAATGACAATAGGTTTATACTCTCCCCTCTTCTGGGTGATCAGAGTGCCAGACTTGTCATTCTATTTGTTTAACCTTTAGGAGGGGCCTGCCCTTGGATGCATGCTTGTCCAAGTGGGAACGACCTTGAGTGGTAACAGGCTAACGCTAAGCCCTACCAAGCCACTTAAAATAAATTGTGCTTGAGGTGAAAACTTCCTGCAACAAGTGCTGTTATGTTACACCGACGGCCAACCTCCCCCAAAACCCTCTCAGGCGCAACCCTTTGAGGCTGGGAGACTCCATAACGGAGAGTAGTGCCGCCGCACGTGTAACCGCTTGAACGGTTGCCCGCATTAACTACCTTTTGTTCTAGTGGCCCAAGTCCCTTATAATCCATTTCTCGCCTAAGATTTTTGTGTTTGCTTTTGTTCAGTTTAGTCCAAAATAGAGTAAAAAAACTACAAAAACAATGAAAAACTTCAAAATATTCTTTGTGCTTGCTGTGTTTTCTTGCTGTTAATTCATAATATCAGGTCAGGAAGACCTTTTCTCGCCAAAAAATACCAAAACCAAAAATTTTGCCAAAAATATCAGAGCTGCGCATATACTCCTTTCTGCTGCGCATATACACACTATTGCTGCGCATTTGTACTTAACCAGAGCTGCGCTTATATTGAGACTTACGGTGCATTTGTCCATTTATGCTGCCCATTTGTTTCGGCGCATATGTGACAGTGAGCACTTGCCCTATTTTGAGAAAATATTTTCACTTGATTGGAGCACCCATTTCAGCCTAGTTTCACTTTCTGAGGTCAGATTCAACCTTGTAGTTAGTCTTCATTCGTTTCACCCAAGTCTCTCTCTTTCGTCAATCATCCCATTCACTTTCTGTCCAAATCCCTCTTGTCCCAAAGTCAGTTTGTCCCATACCAATTCGACATAGGTCCTTTTTTCGTGTCATTAGTGAATTCACATAAGCCTAGTAGGTCACAGTACCTTTGCTAGTAGTCTTGTTGAATGACTAAGCCCTACACAGTAAGACTGGTATCGACTACCCTTACTAGCGGCTAACGTCTTGTGTCAACCGTCTTACTTGAAGTTATTGAGCGAGAGAATCCTTTGTCCAAATCTTGTCCTAGGTATCCCATTCACAACAGTCTCAGTCGGCACCTCGCCAAAATTTCTAATCCTGGTCTACTTCATCCCACCTCCCCTTGCATGGTTCTTACTCGATCCCAATATAACAAGCAAATTGAAATGGCCGACTCATCTGATCACCTCGCCCCACCACGTAGTGGTGACGAAGAAATTTCTCATGAAGAATTAGTAGTGCACATCCAAGATAGAAAATTCCAACGCCTGGTAGAGAGGGTGCTCCTTGAAGACCCCCATAAATACTTCCATCATCTTGCTAATGTCGAAGTCAAACTCCCCGCAGACTTTGACATAAGCTCCATCATGGAAAATGTGGACAATGATCATGAGCGGAGATGTGATGATCATGAGAGAGGCATGAATGACACAGTCCCGCATGAAAATGATAGAGGAAAGAATCCCATAGATCAAAATGCTCCTATGGAGGACGTGAGATAACAAATCGAAAGTCTAAAGCAAGAAATATCCAACCTTAAGACCGGTACAAGTTCCAAGCACTACTCTTTGGAAGATATAGCTCCGTATCCTTTTGACAAAAGCTTGGTCATGAAACCCTTCCCCTTTTAGTTCAGAGTCCCAAAGTTTGACAAATACAAAGGGAAGGGGGACCCTAGAGATCATATCCGAGAATTCAATGCTGCATGTTTAGAAGTAGCTCACAATGAGACCTACTTGATGAGACTGTTCCCAAGATCCTTAGGTGGTCAAGCTATGGAGTGGTTCTCGCGCCTCCCACCAGGAATCAAAATTTTTGATGAGCTTGTCAATAAATTTATAACGCACTTCTCTTACAACATAGAACATGAGGTATCTATGCTAGATCTATGCAACACCAAACAAAAGAGTGGTGAGTCATTCACCACCTTCTTACAACGATGGAGATAGCTAGCTAGTAAGTGTTCTTATGATATACCTGAGAAGCAACTATTGGAAATGTTTGTCCACAATTTGAATACTGATCTTAGCTATCAAATTCAGATACAATACCCTACATCATTCTCAAAAGTCATTGAAATGGGCTTATTCATCGAAAAGGCTATGATCACTAAAGGAGCTATCAAGCTATACAAGGACATGCCTAATTCCAATTACACAACGGATAAATCAAAGTTTTGGACCAAGAACAACAATGTGGTCAATGATGGGGTAGTTGACGCCAAGGCGACAGCTCCTAAACAACAACCCATATTCACTCTTAAGGGAGAAACAAACAATGGTGTGCTCAACAAACCACCCTCTTGGGAGCCTAGACCTTGGTTCCATTCAAATCCAAGGAGAAAATTCACACCATTGGGTGAGTCTCAAGAGTCTGCACTAAGGAGGTTGTTGGCCAACAATGAAATTTCTCTACCGCCAACAAGTGATTATGAACCCATAGTCAAACCTACCTACTGGAAGGACACAAACTATTGTGAATATCACCGTGGAAGGGGGCACACAAATAACAATTGCATCCGCCTCAAAAATGTCATACAAGATGTGCTAGATCAGAACCAGGGAGGGACACAACAGCATACCTCCAATGAAACTCATGTGGCCTATAGGGATCCACTTCTGAATCATAACAGGCCATATAACAACAATGGCCACAACAAAAACAACCATGGCCACAACAATAACGGCCACAACAGTAATGACAACAACAATAATTGCAACCGGCCAAATTAGAACATCGGGACGAGTAATGCTAACTATGCAAGTGTTCTATTTGACTACACCATAAACTGCATTTCTGAACATATTCCGTAGGTCAATGTCATCTCACCCAACCAACAACTAGGACCTAACCAAACTGGTTGTAGTATAATTACCCGCAGTGGTAAAGTCACGCTCAATACCGTTCCTCTGAGGTCGTCACCATCTCCATCCACCTTCCGTCAGTACAATGTCATCGACCAGTTACAGAAAACTCTGACTCACATTTCCATATTGGAGCTATTGCGTCTATCTCCTTCTCATAAGGATATTCTTGAGAAAGCCTTAGTGGAAACCACTGTCCCCACTAACCTGGCTCAAGAGAAGTTCCATACCATGGTAGGCAATCTGACATCCTCCAATTCCATTTCGTTTACTGAACAAGATGACCTCTCTGTCTCCCAACCTCATAACACCCCTCTGCACATTGTCGCATTCATACACAAGCACCACATCAAGAGGGTTCTCATTGATGGGGGTGCCGGTTTAAATATTTGCACATTGAAGCTAGTCCTTGCATTGGGGTTCTCCGAACAAGCAGTTGATCCAAGGAGGAAAATTACCATTAAGGCATATGACGAGGAAGAAAGAACCACAAAGGGAACGGTTGTCCTACCCATTCAAGTGGGACCGGTAATCAAAGATGTGGTGTGCCAAGTCCTTGATCAAGAGCTTGCTTATAATATTCTACTAGGGAGACCATGGATCCACGCCATGAAGGCTGTCCCCTCAACCTATCATCAATGCATTAAGTTCCCGCACAATGGCAAGCAGGTCACCATTCAAGGAGACCCTGACCCCTACAAACATTGCAATTCTTTCCGTGCAAAACCTGAATGTGTCATACCCAACAACAGAGCCTACATTTCCCCTACCCCACAACAGGACCATACTGCTGAAGCTTCCTCCTCAAGACCCAAACCACTGAAACTTACCATAAAAGAAAGTGGCATGGGGGAATACTCCATTGAGCACAGCCTCAACCTTGCCAAGATGCCTTTGTCTCCTCGCTCTTTTGGCTAACCCAAACATCCACCCAAACATTTTCCAAAGCCATCTACTCCTCCTGTAGCTCCCGCAAATCCCTTTGTAAAATGGGGGACCTTATCTGATGAAACAAAGGAGCGAGATCTCCTGCAATGGCTTTATGCTGAAGAAGAAAACACACCCCAAGAACCGCCTAGACTCCCTACAGAACTCTATGGGTGGGGTGAGACTATTTTACACAGGATGGGGTACGAAGGACAAGGCCCCATAGGCCTCAGAAAAGAAGGAATCATTGAACCTATACAACCTTCTTCATCCTCTTCGGCTAGAAACACAAGTGGCCTAGGATACAAAGGCAAGGGTAAAGCCAAGGAAAATGCCTGCCTTGTGGAGACAATCCAAACGCTCCAAGTGGACAGCGACATAGATTCAGATGATTCAAATGAGTATGAGTGGGACGAGCTAACAGAGCACTCCTATGACGACAAAGAGGTTGACACCATCCAAACTCTTAGCCCCTACCATGAGGGACAAATGCAACCGAACAAACCACTGGAGTCAGATTTGCCAATCCTGGAGATTATGGCTTTCAAGGAAAGTTTAGATTCCATTGCGATAAACAACTTGGAAGAAAGTACCACCTTGAACTCTACCCCCACCAGTGCTCCTAACATTTCCATTCACACCATCAATGAATCAGGTCTCTCATCCGACTCCCTTCCCCTCTTACACCCTGAGCTTATTGACTGGGATCTGCAAGGAACCCCCCAATTAGATATATTCTAGAACGATGATGCTTACATTGATTATATGGAACTTAGGGACCACTTGCCAAAAGGAGATCATAAAGCTGGTTTTGCTATCGAACTGAATACCGTGGCTTACTTCAGGGAGGGTGCCAAGCCTTCCAGTCGCAAAAATATCAAGATCAAAAATGGATCTGACAGTGAAAACTGCCTTGCGGTAGTGTCAGATCATAAAACAGTAAAAAGAAAGGACGCATCTGATGGTGAAAACTCAACAGTGGCACCTGACGATGGAATGCTTGACACTCTCCCTAGTGATATGTACCAGGAAAGGTCACAGATTGTGGTAGAGCCAACAGAGCCCGTGAATGTTGGAACCAAAGAGCAGCCCAAGATTATCCACTTTGCCAAATCTCTCACACCACTAGAGAAAACTAGATTTGTACCATTCTTTAAGAAGAAGAGAGGCAGCTTTGCTTGGTCATATGCAGACATGCCAGGTTTGGACCCAAACCTAATTCTACATCATTTGCCATTGGATCCAGGAGTAAAACCAGTAAAGCAGAAGCTGAGAAAAATGCATCCTCACATAGCACTTTTGGTCAAAGAAGAACTCAAAAAAATGTTAGATGTGGGGTTCATCAGAGCCATAGATTACCCAGAATGGATATCCAACATTGTGCCAGTGTCTAAATCGGATGGTCGGGTTCAACTATGCAATGATTTTCGAGACTTAAACAAAGCATGCCGCAAGGATGACTTTCCATTGCCAAACATCGATATCATAGTCGACCTAACTGCAGGACATACAATGCTATCACTAATGGACGGATTCTCAGGGTATAATCAAATCAAAATAGCACCAGAGGATCAACACAAAACAGTTTTTACTTGCCCATGGGGTACCTTTTGCTAGAATGTCATGCCTTTTGGGCTGAAAAATGTAGGTGCTACGTATCAACGGGCCATGACAACTATATTCCATGACATGATGCATGTAACTATGGAGGACTATGTTGACGATATCTTAGCAAAATCTCTCACAAGGGACTCACACCTGGATGTCCCAGAAAAAGTCTTTCAACGGTTGGACCAATTCCAAGTCAAATTGAACCCGAAGAAATGTGTGTTTGGGGTAACTTCAGGCAAGCTGCTAGGCTTCATCGTGTCGGCAAATGGAATAGAAGTAGACCCTACCAAGGTCAAAGCTATAATGGACATGCCACCGCCCAAGACTCTAACTCAGTTGAGATCCCTATAGGGCAAGCTGCAGGCCATCTGTAGGTTCATCTCACAGTTGGCAGACAAGTGCCAACCTTTCAGCCATCTCCTACATAAGAACATTCCATTTAAATGGGATGAGCAGTGCGAAGAGGCATTCAACAAGCTAAAGGAGTACCTTATGAATCCTCCCATACTCATGCCTCCGATCCAAGGAAAACCTTTAATTCTCTACATATCTGCTACACCCACTGCTCTTGGAGCTCTTCTAGCACAACAAGATTATGAGAACAAGGAGAGAGCTGTATACTACATCAGTCAAACCTTAGTGGGCTATGAGTTGCAATACTCACAAGTAGAAAGATCATGCCTTGCGGTAGTTTTTGCTTCACAAAAACTCTGACATTACATGTTGGCACATCCTATCAAACTCATTGCAAAAATCAACCCACTGAAGTATCTCCTCAGCAAAGCAACTCTCACTGGTCGACTAGCAAAGTGGGTAATGCTTCTCAGTGAATATGACATAGAATATGTGGACAGAAAAGCCATCAAGGGACAAATCATAGCTGACCAACTAGCCGAGGCACCATTACAAGACACTTCACCAATGCAGTTTGAGTTTCCCGATGAGTCTTTATTCACTCTATCAACATCTCCTTGGAAACTCTACTTTGACGGATCTTACACCAACCATGGATCAGGGGCAGGTATCCTATTTATCACTCCCCAAGGCGACACAATTCCGAAGTCCTACCGGTTATTATTTCCATGCACAAACAACATAGCAGAATATGAAGCCTTGGTAATTGGTCTCAAGATGGCAACTGAGTGGAAAATCCAAGCACTATATGTCTACGGTGATTCTCAGCTTATCATAAATCAGGTCAACGATGAGTATCAAACCAAAGATGAGAAGCTCATCCCATACAAACGGATGGTCGACGACTTCAAAGAACACTTTGGGACCATCTCCTTCGAGCAAATACCTAGGATAGAGAACAAAGCAGCAGATGCAATGGCTACCATAGCCTCTCTTCTAGAAATTCCTGAATATGAGTCACGGTTTGAGTTCTTAGTGGAAACCATTCAGCAACCAGCTTATGATCTCCTTGAAACCCATTCCATTTGCCTCCTAGTCAGATCTGATTCACCTGGGTACGGTAAGACTTACACTTACCTCAAGGACAATATTCTCCCACCGGACCTCTCTTCCAACCAAAAATGAACTTTCATCCGACAAGCCTCTCGTTACACCATCATAGCCGATACCCTTTACCAACGTGGTCTGGATGGTACTTTGCTCTATTGTTTGGAACAAGAAGAATCCATAACTACCTTGCGAGACGTGCATGAAGGGATATGTGGAACACACTCTAGCGGCCCTTCCTTAGCCAAGAAACTCATGCGTTTGGGTTATTACTAGCCAAATATAGAAATGGATTCATATCAGTTTGTCAAAAAGTGCAAACAGTGCCAAATACACGAGAACCTGATCCATGCACCTGCTCAAGAGTTGAGACCTTTAACGACACCTTGGCCCTTTTGCCAGTGGGGACTTGACCTTGTGGGAAAGATTCACCCACCCTCTTCCAACAGCCACAAATTCGTCATAACCGCCACTGAGTATTTCACAAAGTGGATTGAAGCCGTTCCCCTAACCACCGTCATAGGAAAGCAAATTTCCTCTTTCATTCTGAATTACATTATCTGCAGATATGGCATCCCTTCATCCATCATAATGGATAATGGAAGACCATTCAAAAATTAGGATGTCCAGGAACTCTATAAGCGTTTCAAAATCCAACATCGTTTCTCCACTCCATACTACCCCCAGGGTAACGGCCAAGCTGAGGCATCGAATAAAACCATTCTAAAAATCCTAAAGAAGACTGTCAATGAGGCTGGCCGTGATTGGCATGTCCAACTCAATCCCACTCTGTGGGCCTACAGAACTAGTATACACACTCCCACAGGTGCTACACCCTACGCCCTTGTCTATGGTTCAGAAGCCATCCTCCCCATTGAGGTTGAACTACCATCCCTCAGGGTGTCGTTGAAAGGTCTCATATCAGACAAAGAATACAAAGTCTCCAGGTTACAAGAACTAGAGTTGCTAGAAGAAAGGCACCAAAAAGCCTTTGATCATCTTAAAGCATATCAATAGATGATGTCAAGAAGTTATAATCACAAGGTTCACCCAAGATGCTTTAAGGTTGGGGACCTAGTCCTAAAAGAGAACCCTCGCAATCAACAAGACAGAGAAAAGAAAGGTAAGTTCGAGCCTAACTGGCTTGGGCCCTATGTGATTGTAGCTGCTTACAGATCAGGGCATATCAGTTGGCCACTTCAGAGGGTGAGTTGTTAAATGATCCAATCAATAGCATGCACCTTCACCGGTTCTATACCTAGGAGAACCCCAATGCAAGGGGGCACGAGAAAATCAAAATTCAAAAAAATCAAAAAAGTTGAAAAGAGAAAATACAAAAAAAATAAAAATAAAAATAAAAATAAATAGAAAGCGTACAAAAAAATCGTCCTTTGGTGAAAACCTGGCAAACAGGCGCCTTGGATAGGTATCATGATGAAAACCTGGCAAATAGGCGTCATGTTTACTTCCTAGCTTCTCATGCAAATAAAAGCAAGTGATGAAAACCTAGTAAATAGGTGTTACTTGTGATAAGCCGCCTTCTCCATCTTTGGGAATCCAATCACCTTGAGTCCATTATTTCTCCATTTGCCCCATTCGACCCATATCTATCCCACAAATAAACACTTGACAGTTACCTATCATGGCTTGATACTCTCCTTGTGGCCTTATCAACCAAGGTTTTGTCCCATACCGTCTCCTCAATGTGAGCCTAGCATAGGGTCTCTGGTCAGTGTCCATGGTCCAAGTCCATGAACTACATTGCCTCTGCGCCGTCACATAGGCAAGGCCATTATTCTAATGCGCCCCCGAGGCTTCCATTTCTCCCACGGTCCCATTCATCCCTTTTCTGGTCTTCATTCTTGTTGTCTTTCTTCTAGTCCATCCATGGTCCATTAGGGTTTACCCTGAACTACATTGCCTCTGCGTCGTCATGTAGGCAAGGCCATTTAGCAATGAGCCCCTGAGGCACTAGGTTAGTCCCTTAGGGTTCGTCTCCCCAATAAGGATTGTGCAATCTTCTCACCAAGCAAGCAAATGCAAGCAGAACCCACGCCTCAAGTAGAAATCTTGACTGTGAGCATCTTAACCTATCCAATGCAAAGCAAATACCCAAGGTCTTCTAAATGATTTTATGCAAATTAAGGCAAGAACTAAACACATATCAACGCAAATATGCTTTGTAGGTCGGAAACATGGTTAACAGTTCGAGTCCTGATTTTTGCTATCATACCTTCCTATGCTACTCAAGGATGCCAAAAGCTACAGATGCTATGATGGGGGCATGATTACTTTCTTTGTTTTTTGTTTGTAGATTAAACTTTAGTAATGTGAAGCCTTGTCTAAGGACATGATCAACAAAAGATCATCGAAGACATCAAAGGTATAACATGAACGGGGGCAATCCTTGTTTGTTGAAATGCAAGAAGTACTCAGGTCATCTAGATTCAATTTTGACTAGATGCTTGTATTAACTTGCTAAATCACAATCCATGTAAGCAGTACTCAGGTCATCTCGGTTCAATTATACCTCGATGCTTGTATTCACTTACAACATTTCAGAAAAGTACCACAAAAAAACAATACCCAATGATGAAATAAAGCACTCCAATAGCAAAGCATCCATCCTATATCCATTTATACATCCATACCATACCCCATGCAATAAAGATCCAACAATGCAGAGTATCAATACAAATAAAAGCTTGTGAGTTCTTCTATCAAGTCTTTCTTCTATCAATCAGATTTCTATCTATCATCATATCTTTCATCCTTGTCTAGTCAGTCTGAGCAATGATCCAAATGCAAGCTCCATCCTTAATCCATACCAATCAAGTCAAGTCAATCTTGCACAAATGATCCAATCACAATCAGTGATCTTGATCCTTGTTTGGTCGTAAACCAACTCGATCAGTTAATCAATCCATTGTCTTATATAGGATGTTGCATTGTCAAAATCAGACCAATACACGCATCTTACACGACATGCTTCATTTCCTGAAACCAGACACTATCCTTCATGTTGCTCTAGGGATCCATCATTCCCCGCCATGACAACACACCTGCCGTGTTGGTCTAGGGATACATCGTTCCCCGCCATGACAACATTGTTGTATATTGTTATTAGTATATCATTGGTTTACTGCTTGATAGGGGCAATACCTTGTTTGTTCTTATGTCATTTGTGCATACTTACTTGCCTGCTTGTGTGTGTCATCATTCCATCTTGCATCGCGTATCATTCGACTCTTTCTTCAACCAATTTCTTCATTCTAACCTAGCTTCCCTTCGTCTTCATGAGATTGTCCATCTCACGCCTCCTGCCTTCTTCCCGTCCAATCTCCTAAGGGGGCATCCTATCGTCATTAAACTTGTACCAGGGGCAAACTAGGGCATGTATCACTATCAGACTATCGACTTCTTTGAAGCAACGTTGTAAACTGAATTGCATCAAAGAGGGGCAAAATGTATACGTCTAAAAATGACGCAAATCATTGTAAATAAATATTCTAAATATTTATTCTATTCTTCTACCAATTAAATAAATATTCTAAATTTATTTAATCGATTCACTGTTCCATAATTAAATAAATTCAATTTATTTAATTAAAATTCTTCTAAATGTCCTACCCAATTAAATAATTCTAAATTATTTAATTAATCCAAATTCCTCTATCCTAAGTTCTAAATTAAAAAATCCACCTCACCTTCCCACCTCATCTTTTCCACCTCACCTTGTCCACCTCATCAGGTTGCACATGTAATTAAATATATTTAATATTTAATTACCTATTTTTCTCTCACCCACATGGCCTATTTCTTCTCAAATCAGAAGTTAGTTAACTAATCAATCAAATCTGTTAACTAATTAGTCATTTGAGTTCACTGGTCAATCTATTCTATTGACTCCTCAATCAACCCAGTTCACTGGTCAATCAATTCAGTCAATCCCATAATCCACTCTTCTAACTGATCAATCAAGTCTGTTAACTGTTCAGTCAATGGAGTTAACTCTCTAATCAATTTTGTCACATCCCCTCTTTCATGATGGAACTGGGACACTTGTCACATTTCTACTAGTTGCACATTCCTCAACCATTCTCAGCCATTGATCTTCATATCTTCTCTCAACTGTTGATTCCTATTCTTCTGAGTCTATAAATGAAGCTTCATCCTTCCATTCTAATCATCCAGGCTTTTGACATTGTTACTCTGCAGAAATATATCTAGCGCGCCTTTGGCACCCTATTACCATCCACAAGCTTGAGATCACATACTTGCCTTGGAGCTCATCTTCATTGCATATCACCATAGCCATTTACCATCGACTTCCTACAAACAGCTAAAAGAGTGCACTCTCTGAGGGCTCCCTTCATCTGCAAAAGGACGGTTGTAATAGGCAAACAACAGAAGCATCGATTTCAGGGAAGGTTTGCTTTGTGTTATTCATTGCCATTTACTTTCAATCTTTCTTGTTATCTTCTATTCTGTTGATGTTTGGGTCTTACATTATTCATTTGATTGATCCACGTTTTACCCTTACAGCTGTTCTTTTGAAATTTCCACATCCTCTTGATCAGAGAGATGAGAGAAGGTTTCTGCTTCTTCTGTTGCTGCTTCTGTGGCTGTTGGCTGATCATCAAGGTTTTCCAAGGCCATCTGCCCTTCACTGTCATTTGTACCCATCTACCCTGCTTCATCCTTTTCCTTAGGCTGCATGTTCTGAGGGTCCTCTTGGGGTTCCTCAGCTTCTACTGGTACCGATGAAGGCCCAACTTTATCCTCACATGTTATAAAACCCAGGAGTACCTTAGCTAGGAGGGCAGTATCCTCCTCAGCCTGTGAGAGTTGTCTCTACCTTTTGCTTCTTCGTAGCAGAGGTGGGGCAGGTACCTCCAGAGCAGGTCTCTCTTCCTCAAAATCTAAGGAAATAGTAAAAGTTTGTATGTGTTCTGTCTCTAGAACACATGATGGTTCTGAAATTGGACTCTCTGGAGCACATGATGGTGCTAGGGAAACTTCTCTTTGCTTCCTCTTCTTGACTAGAGGGATCTCATTTGAATCATGAGATGGTTCTTCAACCCACCAAGTTCCTTCTATTCTCAGTCCTGACCTTCCCTCTGTTAATTCCTTAGGGCAAGTTTCCTCAGTTAGAGTCATTTTTCTCCTAACTAATCGAGTCATGTATGGGGTTTGTCTAGGAGTAGACTCTGTAATTTCTTTGCCTTTCCTCCTTTTGTCAAGAACAGGGGCTGCAGATGAAGATGCCTCCTATGAGGGTTTCTTTCCTCTTTGAATAGCTATGGAGGAGGCTGAAGGCTTAGTTTCTTCTTCTTGGTGGGTAGGAGGACTCCCACCTCCTAGTTGTGCCATTTCTAGTCCTCTATTCTGGGAAGTCTAGTCAAGAAAGTTTTACCATAATTCTTCCCCATTGGCTTGAGACAGGAAGTGGTGTTTAACTACTAGAAAGATGAGACCATGATGTTTCATGGGACCCTTATTCTGCTGATATTTCTCTACAGTTGCCCTGATGGCAGAATACATGAAATTGAGAATGTTTATGCTATACTCAGTGTGTCTATTTCCATGTCTTAGAAAAATCAGCATTTTCATGATTGGCCCTAAAACTAGAGAGAATTGACCATCACAAGTAAAATATTTCATCAACCAGGTGGCAATAGATTGCCAAGGGTTTGGGAGTGTGGACCTTAGAATTCCTTTTACTTCATTCTTATTTGAATGCATTTGTATAGCAGGTTCACCATGAACAGAGAAATTTTTATTCAAATTAGTGTATAAGGTTTTCAAGTGATAAAACCTCTCACCTTATTCAGGAAGTCCAGAAATGTGGCTGATAGTGGCTGAGGAGAAATTGATTCAGACTCCTCTGATAGCTGTCTAATTGTCCCTTAAATTTCTATGGAATTCATCCACAACATCTTCTTGAAACCCTTCAAATTTTTCTAGGAAGTCTAACCATCCTGCAGCTCTTAGAATGTTTGCTGCAGCTTCATCCTTTAGGAGACCTACAACACTTTCTGGCTCAGACTTCTTCTTTACCCCCATTGCGAAACTAGTTCCACCTTCTATGTTGAATTCCTCACCTCCTCAATCTGTAGTTTATCCTTTCCTCTTATCTTTGGAGGCTCTAGAGGACTATTCAATTTGCTTCGTAGGCTCTGAAGGACTATTCAATTTTCTCTGTAGGCTCCGGAGGACTGTTAAATTTGCTCTATTTTTTCAGGGTACTTTAGAGGTTCGAATGAGGAATGTTATGTTTCTCAGCTTAGGCTTATGCAGATTAGTTAGAGTACCTAGGCAGTCATAAATGCGACAGAATGATAGGACACTCCGGAGGCAAGGTGGCGGTACAACATAGTTGGCGACATGTGTGATTTTTAGAAAGAAAATGATGGTAGGAGGACATGTCATTGTGGCGGCACCCAAAAATAGAAAGACAAGATAGTTGCTATTAATGATTAATTAAAGATAGAATTACATGGATCGGTTTTAATGATGAGGGCGATGTACACAACAGAGATGCTGCGTCATTGTTGGAGACTGCACGTGTCGTGGCACATGAGCAACTTTTGGTGGTTGGAGATGACACCCACTACTCCACTGGCACGTGACCTGCAATCATTGCGCTGAGTGGTTCGAGAATCCACATTCTTTGGGTGATATCAACACTAGCTTTATGAATACCCCTTCAAATGATATGCGTGCCAATTGAATTTATTTTTGTGATAAAGTAGGGGATGAGTCATGATGACCTCATCATGTGATGTGTCTACTTTACCGCCTGGAGAGGTGGGTCCCCTCGTCTTTTATTGAAATTGACTTCCTTATTGACAGAGTGCCAAAGGTGCTCCTAGTTTGAGAAGCACCGGAGGTGCTCCTAGTTTGAGAAGTGCTGGAGGTACTCCTTGTTGAGAAGCACCGGAGGTGCTCCTAGTTTGAGAAGCGCTAGAGGTGCATCTGACTAACTCCTAGCACTTGATCATCTCTGGAGCTCAATTGTTTTCAACTGTCCTGAAGAAGGGAACTACCATTTACTAGTTTTCAACTCCCTTGGTTGAGAAAGACAACCATCTACTAGTTTTCCATCTTTCTCTATTTTTTTTAATTTTTTTAATTTTTTTTAGAAGGCAGCCATTTGCTGGTTTTCAACCTTCCTTGTTCTTTTTTTTTTAGAAGGCAGCTATTTGCTGGTTTTTAACCTTCCTTTTTTTTTTGTTTACCAATCCAACACTGTGACAGAGGAGGTATCCCCTATATCAAAACACAAATCATTAAGAAACTCCTCTTTAGTAGATGGTCTTTTATAGAGCCTAATTCAGTGACCATTTACTAGAAATGTATTTGTGCTTCCATCAATAGGTTGCAATGATACTGTTCCATTTTCAAAAGCTTCCTTGATTTCATAAGGACCCATCCAATGAGTTTGTAATTTCCCTTTGAACTCCTTGAATTTAGAATCATAAAGAAGAACCCAATCACCTCGTTGAAATGTCCTCCTTTTGATGTGTTGGTCATGCCATTGATTCCTCTGATACTGAACCAGTTCTGTTTGTTGAATGGCCTCTGTCTGAATTTCATCCAACTCATTGAGTTGAAGAATTCTATTTTGTTGACCTATAGAAAATGGTAGACCAATATCCAATATAGTTTTAAGTGTCTGGAGTTCAAATTCTATAGACAAAATAGGCTTTTTTCCCATAAACTAATTCATATGGTGAGAACTTTGTTGTGGACTTCCAAGTGGTGTTGTAAGCCCAAACTGCTTCAGGTAATCTGCTAGCCCAATCTTTTCTGTTCATTACTACTGTCCTTGTCAGAATATTTTCAAGTTTCCTATTGGTTACTTCTACCTACCCATTCGCTTGAGGATGGTAAGGTGAAGATTTTCTGTGTTTGACTTGATATAAATCTATGAATACTTTGATTATTTGTGAAGTAAACTAAGGTCCTCTGTCTGAAACTATTGATTTTGAGGCTCCAAATCTTAAGAAAATCTTATTGTAAAGGAAATCAGCAACTTTTTCTTCTCTTGCAAATTGTAATGCCTGAACCTCAACCCATTTTGTAACATAGTCTGTGCATACTAGAATGTACTCCTTACTTGATGATGGTGGGGAAATTGGTCCCACAAAGTCTAAACCTCACTGCTCAAATGGTTCCATCATGACTTGAGGATGCAGTAGCATCTCCTGGGTAAAGGTTGGCTGTCCCATCCTTTGACACTGGTCACAGTGCTGCACATACTTCTTTGTATCTTTATGAAGAGAGGACCAGAAGTAACCAGCTCCGAGGATCTTATGGACTGTCCTGTGGAAGGAGTAATGGCCACCAGATGGTTCATCATGACATGCTCTCAACACATCAAAAATCTCATCAGCTTTTAAACACCTGCGTATAATGAAATCAGGACCACATTTAAATAGTAAACTATTCAACCATTTGTAAGATAAACTTTCTTTAACCAAACATTTTCTTTGTTTTGAGGTAAAATGGGATGGATACAAGCCTGTAGCTAAAAGATTAGCTATGTCAGCAAACCAAGGTGTAGTAGAGGATATAGCAAAAAGATGTTCATCTAGGAACTTGTCCTCCACTGGTTGGTTTTCTCCTCCTGTATGCAATCTTGACAAAAAATTAACAACCAAATTAAACTTTCCTGGATTATCAACTATGGTAATATCAAATTCCTACAATAACAATAACCACTTGATGATCCTTGCACCCACTACTGGTTTGTTCATTAGGTACTTGATGGCTGCTTGATCAGTGTACACAAATATCTTATATCCAGTGATATAATGCCTGAATTTGTTTATAGCATAGATGACTGCCAAGAATTCTTTTTCAGTTGTTGTGTAATTTCTTTCTACAGAGGTAAGGTTTTTGCTGATGTAATAAATGGCATGCATACTTTCTCCTTCCTCCTTTTGTCCTAAAACTGCCCCAATGGACTCATTTGAAGCATCAGTTTGTATGTGAAATGGCAAAGTCTAATTTGGTCTTGTTAAAATTGGTGTGATAGTAAGCTTCTCTTTCAAGGTTTCAAATGCTAATTGACATTCTTTTGTCCATAGAAATTTTGTCTTTGTTAAGCAGGGTAAACAAGGGGGCAGCTATTCGGCTGAAACTTTCTATGAACCTCCTATAGTAGCCTACATGACCCAGAAAGCTTCTAACATCTGTCTGATTTTTAGGTGAAGGCAACTGTGTAATCACTTCTATCTTGTTTTGATCCACTTTGATCCCCTTTGCTGAAATATGGTGTCCTAAAACAATTCCTTCCTCTACCACCATAAAGCACTTTTCATGGCTTAGGGATAATTGATTTTTCTGATAGCATTTCAGTACTTTCTCAAGGTTTGTGAGAGCTTCTTCAAAATTATCCCCATACACAGTAAAGTCATCCATAAATAACTCCATACATTCATTAGCTAGTTCAACAAAAATAGCTAAAACAAGTCTCTGAAATGTAGCTGAGGCATTGCATAGTCCAAAGGGAAGAACTTTGTAAGCAAAAGTTCCCCAAGAGTAGGTGAAGGTGGTTTTGTCCTGATCTTCAGGTGCTACTTGAATTTGATTATACCGACTGAATCCATCTAGAAAAGAAAAATACTTTCTCCCAGCAAGGTTGTCCAAAACTTGGTCAATGAATGGTAAGGGAAAGTAGTCCTTTTTTGTGGCCTTGTTGAGTTCTCTATAATCAATACACACCCTCCATTTCCCATTCTTTTTAGGCACTATGACAAGGGGTGAGACCCATTGACTGTCTGAGATTGGATATATGAAACCTGCTTGAAGTAATTTTTCTATTTCAGTTTTGACAATGTCCCTTAAAGCAGGATTCAATCTTCTCTGGGGTTGTCTGATAGGTTTAATATCCTCAGTGTATATATGATGGGTATAGATTTTAGGAGGTATGCCTTTCATATCTTGGTATTCCCATGCAAAAGTTGTTGAATGGGAAATCAGAAGTTGGATGAGTTTTTCTTCTTGATTGGCTATTAATTGAGTATTGATATTAAGTGTTTTTCCTAGTAGAATCATGACATGTTTTATGATTTGGTCCATAAATGTAGTTAATCTGCACATTGGATTCATAGTATTGAGAGGACAAGAATGTGGAAGCAACATATGCAAAGTGGCTAAGTCTCTGTAAAAGGTTTCCCCACAAGGAATGATGTTGGTGAGGGTACAATGAGAAGAAGTAAGAAGTTCTCTCCTAGAGTCTTGGGCAAGTTCCATCACATCCTCATTGATTAGGATGTGAGTAATGTCTTCTATTGTATCATAGTATATTTCTTCTTCTAACTCTCCCAGATGTTCCTTGATGGTTACCATAGCCACTGAGGCACTATTGTCATTGTTCTCTAGTTCATCCACCCATACTCTTCCTGTATAATGCATTGATGGTTTAGCTGGAGGATACAGAGATATTTTCTTCAAATCTATCCCATTAGAAATGACCATATATCCAGTTCGACAATCAATAGATGCTACTGTTGTAGCCAGCCATGGTCTTCCTAAGATCAGTTGATAAGCATTTCTCTAGTTTCTAGGTTCTAATATCAGGAAATCCACTGGAAATTCCCATGAATCTATCACAACTGGTACATCAGTGATTATTCCTTTTGGAGCAGCTACTAACTGGTCAGCAAGTTGAAGAATTGTAGTTGTGGATTGGATACTTGATAGAGCTAATTTGTCCATTGTGTGGACTATCATCACATTAATTGATGCTCCCAGATCAACCAGAACATTTGAAATTTCTACCCTTGAGATGAAAATAATTATGATAGGATTTCCAAGGTCTCCATATTTTGGGAGGAGAATTTCTCCCATCAATAGATCTACTACTTTTCCTTCCACCTGTATTGTGGAGGGAAAGTTTTTCTTCCTGCCCTGCATTTTGATAGAATACTATTTAATGAACTGATTTAGTTCTGGTACATCTCTGGTTGCTTGGAGAAGAGGAATTTCAATGTTTAGTTGCTTGATTTCTTGTAAAAGTTCTGATTCCAGGTTGGTTTGGATTTGTTTTTGTAAGATCTTTTTCTAGGGAACATTTTGTTTTAGCCGTTCTGGGTATGGTGCTAATTTTTCCATCTCCGGAGCTCTTGTTAGAATTGTGTTCAGGAATGTTCTTCAGAGTCAGTCTTTTAGGAGCAACTCTGGAGATGTCCAAGGCTGATTCTTTTAGCACTTTTTTGTTAGTAATCTCCTCTGGGGGTTGAGTGGACGAATTTTTAGGTTCCTCATCATTGGTTACTTCAACTATAGTTGGAGGAGATGGTCTTGGGAATGCTTTCCTAGAACGCAGCTAGAGATTATTTGAATATATAGTATTAATTTCAGCCAGATTTTCTTGCTCTGTCATATAAACAGCCGTTCCCTGTTTATTCCATGGGTTTGGTATAGGCTGAGCTGGTAAAGGTGGTTGGCTAACTAGTTCATTTTGTGATTGACCTTGTGTGTTGGAAGGTCCAGTTAGTAAAGCTTGTTGTTGAGGTTGGAAATGTCTAGGTTGTCCCTGGTATTGTTGATTATATCCTTGTTGAGAACCCCATTGAGGTTGCATGTTTTGTGATCCAAATTGTGGTGGCCACTGTTGATTTCTCCAAGGCTGATTTTGCCAATTTTGGTTTTGCCAATGTTGATTTGGCCAATCCTACTGTCCCCAAGGAGGATTATTTTGAGGCCCATGCCAAGTTAGATTCCATTGATTATTTCCCCAAAAAGGAAGGACCCCTGTAAGAAGGGTGGTTTGGATACTAATTATAAGGGAAATTCCCAGCTTGTTTTTGTCCCACATAGTTCAATTCCTCTTCTATTACAACATTCTTCTTACTCAATCTTTTCAAGGCTGGAAGTTGACTACATTGACTGGTAGGATGTTCCTTATCACAGATCTGACAAATCTCTGATTTGTCCAAAGGGCATTCTCTCAATAGATGTTTGTTTCTACACCTAGGGCAATAGATGCAGAGTGGTTCAGTTGCTATGTTTTGGTCAGTTGTTCTGGTTTTTGCTTGAATCCCATCTAATGTGGTATTTAATTAGACCAAAATGTCTATTTTTAGATTTACAATCTCTTCCATTAACTATCCTATTTCATTCTTCCCTTTAAAAGTTTTGGATGACCTCACTCCATCTTGGGTTCTAGAATAGTTCCTACAGATTTCTTCTATAGCAGGTATTTCCATTTTGTTGATATTCCCTTTTCCCATTAGATCCAGTGCCTGTTTTGATTTTTTATCCAATCCTTTTACAAACAGGGTTCGGACCAAGGAGTGATCCACTGGGTTACCATACCTTCTTAAGGCAAAATTAAACCTATCCACATAGTCCTTTAAGGTCTCTTCCTCCCCTTGCTTAATTTTAAACAATTCTTCATTTTTATTACTGGATCTACAGTAATCTTGGTATTTTTCTAAAAACTTTGTTTCCATTTGATCCCAAGAACGGATAGAATTCTGGGGTAAACCCATAAACCATCTTATCGCAGAATCTTTCAGAGTTGAAGGGAACAATTTGAGTTTCTGGTTATCTGATCCATAATCATAAGTTTGGCAAACTACTTTGAATTCAAACAAGAACTAATCTGGATCCTCAGAAGAAAGTCCTCTAAAATTTGGCAAGTGTACTGGCAAGATATTCTTCACAGGAGCATTGTCTTCAGCAGCCAAAACAATAGGATAGGAGAAGGTTCTTGGAGCCTGATTTTCCTCTTCCTCATGATTATCATTTTCCATGTTTAGAACTATTTCTTCTCCCTAAGGTTCTAGGAATTTAGGTTCTATTAAAGGATTTGCCTGAAACTTTTGTTTTAATTCCTAGATATAATCGGCAAGTGGAAGATCTGGAGGATCTAATGGATTATTGTTCTGAGGTGCAGCTTCCAATGAAGGTTCTAGGTTTCTCTCCTTAACAAGATCTTGTGCCACCCACTGCTTTCCCATATGGCTTGTTGTTGGGGTGTTTGCTTTATATATCTTCCTTTCAAGTCTCTAGCTCTAACCATATAGATCTATCCTAAAAATTGTTTTAACTAAGTTTCCCTAATTAACACAAGATGTCCTCAGCAATGGCGCCAAAAATGACAAGGTGTCGTTGTACCTCATGATTTAATCTATTTTCAGATGTCAATAATCCAGAGGCTGTGTCCTCAGCTATTTGCAACTAGGGATTCTACAGTTACTAGTTTTCCTAACTAATCTAAACAACTTCTACTAATTTGAAAGATTAATCTGTCTACTTCCTAAATGAATTTAAGTAATGCTAAAACAGAATAAAACAAGAAATTTACTCAAAGCAATCTTAAAACAGTAACATGCATCTACCTATCAAAATCAATAAATAATTTTCATAACAAAAAGCTGAAGTAATAAAATAGTGGTACTAGCCTCCTGCCTTGGAGGTGAGAGTGGGCCCATACTCCACACCCTTAGGGCTGAAGGCTACAATAGAAAATCAACACAAGAGAAGATCACAACTAGATCCAATCCAATTCATTCACTTTACATTCATGAAAAAATATTGCTATCACAGAACTGAGATTACTGAGAATCAGAATAATTTAATCATTGTATATTTCTTCTACTGTTTCTACAAGTATATATCAAAAAGAGTGATGACCTATCACTTATCCTATGTATCAGTTCTTCTATGAGATGACATCCATCTCTTTATTACACTAGCTGGTTAACTATAGAAAATGATCATGCAAATAAAAGAAGACTGAGTGGAATAGAAGTCCACTCAGAATTCTAAGTTTGAGTCTTAATACATTTGGGCAGCAAGGCCCTAAAAATGTGGATATTGAATCAGTTCCATCCGTAACTCATGCAAAAACTTTGAAAAGATAAAACTCCAGCTGTTCAACTAAAGATGATCCTTCACCACTCAGGTGATGATTTGAGTGAAATGAGGGGTATTAAGATCACTACTGAGAGTGCCGGATCGATAGCTTATGCTAGAAATATGCGCTGCTCTCAGGAGGTGCCGGAGATAACTGTTCCTGTCTGCAGTTCCGGAGATATGTTTGTAGCTCTGGAGATAACTATAGTTTTCTCTATTCAGCTCCAGAGATGCTCTAGACTCCCGCAGAGCTCCAGAGAGGCTTTCCTCATTTTTTCAAAACTTCAGGTGTCATGGCACTTTGGTATTGTCTCCAGAGATCATTGAAGACTATCTCCAGAGATGCACAAAATTGCTATTCCTGGCATCTACACCTATTGAATCAAAAAGAGAAGTTTCTGCATTTTTCCATGAATTCCATGCATATTAGTCACTCGATCAGAAATTATAATCTTAAGTAATCTATCTCAATTAATCATTAACTAGAATGATCTTGCTAACTTCTTTGGGTGTAGACATTAGGAAAGATGGACTCAGAAAGGAGAAAAAGAGAAGTAAAAAGATGTATTTCATGGGTGCAACTTGGCATTCATCACCAGTTGTAATAGATTCATGGGAATTTCCAGTGGATTTCTTGATATTAGAACCTAGAAACTAGAGAAATGCTTATCTACTGATCTTAGGAAGATCATGGCTGGCTACAATAGCAGCATCTATTGATTGTCAAATTGGGGATATGGTCATTTCTAATGGGATAGATTTGAAGAAAATATCTTTGTATCCTCCAGCTAAACCATCAATGCATTATATAGGAAGAGTATAGGTGGATGAACCAGAGAACAATAACAACAGTGCCTCAGTAGCTATGGTAACCATCAAGGAACATTTGGGAGAGTTAGAAGAATAAATATACTATGATACAACAAAAGACATTACTCACATCCTAATCAATGAGGATGTGATGGAACTCGCCCAAGATTCTAGGAGAGAACTTCTTACTTCTTCTCATTGTACCCTCACCAACATCATTCCTTGTGGGGAAACCTTTTACAAAGACTTAGCCACTTTCCACATGTTGTTTCCACATTCTTGTCCTCTCAATGCTATGACTCCAATGTGCAGATTAACTACATCTATGGAACAAATCACAAAACAAATCATGATTTTACCAGGTAAAACACTTAATATCAATACTCAGTTAACAACCAATCAGGAAGAAAAACTCATCCAACTTTTGTTTTCCCACTCAACAACTTTTGCATGGGAATACCAAGATATAAAAGGCATACCTCCTAAAATCTATACCCATCATATATACACTGAGGATGTTAAACCTGTCAGACAACCCCAGAGAAGATTGAATCCTGCTTTAAAGGACATTGTCAAAACTGAAATAGAAAAATTACTTCAAGCAGGGTTTATATATCCAATCTTAGATAGTCAATGGGTCTCACCCCTTGTCATAGTGCCTAAAAAGAATGGGAAATGGAGGGTGTGTATTGATTATAGAGAACTCAACAAGGCCATAAAAAAGGACTACTTTCCCTTACCATTCATTGACCAAGTACTGGACAACCTTGTTGGGAGAAAGTATTTTTCTTTTCTAGATGGATTCAGTGGGTATAATCAAATTCAAGTAGCACCTTAAGATCAAGACAAAACCACCTTCACCTACTCTTGGGGAACTTTTGCTTACAAAGTTCTTCCCTTTGGACTATGTAATGCCCCAGTTACATTTCAAAGATTGTTTTAGCTATTTTTGGTGAACTAGCTAATGAATGCATGGAGGTCTATATGGATGACTTTACTGTGTATGGGGATAATTTTGAAGAAGCTCTCACAAACGTTGAGAAAGTACTGAAATGCTGTGAGAAAAATCAATTATCCCTTAGCCATGAAAAGTGCTTTATGATGGTGGAGGAAGGAATTGTTTTGGGACACCACATTTTAGCAAAGGGGATCAAAGTGGATCAAAACAAGACATAAGTGATCATATAGTTGCCTTCCCCTAAAACTTAGATAGATGTTAGAAGTTTTCTGGGTCATGTAGGCTACTATAGGAGATTCATAGAAAATTTCAGCAGAATAGCTGCCCCCCTGTTTACTCTGCTTAACAAAGACACATAATTTCTATGGACAAAAGAATGTCAATCAGCATTTGAGACCTTGAAAGAGAAGCTTACTGTCACACCAATTTTAAGAGGACCTAATTGGACTTTACCATTTCACATACAGATTGATGCTTCAAATGAGTCCATTGGGGCAATTTTAGGACAAAAGGAGGAAGGAAAAAGTATGCATGCCATTTATTACATCAGCAAAAACCTTACCTCTACAGAAAGAAATTACACAACTAAAAAAGAATTCTTGGCAGTCATCTATGCTATAAACAAATTTAGGCATTACATCACTGAATATAAAATATTTGTACACACTGATCATGCAGCCATCAAGTACCTAATCAATAAACCAGTAGTGGGTGCAAGGATCATTAGGTGGCTATTGTTATTGCAGGAATTTGATATTACCATAGTTGATAATCTAGGAAAGTTTAATTTGGTTGCTTATTTTTGGTCAAGATTGCATACAAGAGGAGAAAACCAACCAGTGGAGGACAAATTCCCAGATGAACATCTTTTTGCTATCTCCTCTACTGCACCTTGGTTTGCTAACATAGCTAATCTTTTAGCTACAGGCTTGTATCCATCCCATTTCACCTCAAAACAAAAAAAATGTTTAATCAAAGAAAGTTTATTTACAAATGGTTGAATGGTTTACTATTTAAATGTGGTCCTGATTTCATTCTACGCAGGTGTTTAAAAGTTGATGAGATTTTTGATGTATTGAGAGCATGTCATGATGAACCATCTGGTGGCCATTACTCCTTCCACAAGACAATCCACAAGATCCTCAGAGCTAGTTACTACTGGCCCTCTCTTCATAAAGATACAAAGAAGTATGTGTAGCACTGTGACTAGTGCCAAAGGATGGGACAACCAACCTTTACCCAGGAGATGCTACTACATCCTCAAGTCATGATGGAACCATTTGAGCACTAGGGTTTAGACTTTATGGGACCAATTTCCCCACCATCATCAAGAAAGGAGTACATTCTATTATGCATAGACTATGTTACTAAGTGGGCTAAGGTTCAAGCATTGCAATTTGTAAGGGAAGAAAAAGTTGCTGATTTCCTTTATAATAAGATTTTCTTAAGGTTTGGAGCCCCAAGATCAATAGTTTCAGACATAGGACTTCAGTTTACTTCATAGGTAATCCAAGCATTCACAGATTTATATCAAGTCAAACACAGAAAATCTTCATCTTACCATCCTCAAGCGAATGGGCAGGTAGAAGTAACTAATAGGGAATTTAAAAATATTCTAACAAGGACAGTAGCAATGAATAGAAAAGATTGGGCTAGCAGATTAATTGAAGCAGTTTGGGCTTACAATACCACTTGGAGGTCCACAACGAAGTTCTCACCATATGAATTAGTTTATGGGATAAAGCCTATTTTGTCTATAGAATTTGAACTCTAGACACTTAAAACTACATTGGATATTGGTCTACCATTGTCTATAACTCAACAGAATAGAATTCTTCAGCTTAATGAGTTGGATGAAATTTGAACAAAGGCCATTCAACATATAGAACTAGTTCAGTATCAGAGGAAGCAATGGCATGACCAACACATCAAAAGGAGAACATTTCAACAAGGTGATTGGCTTCTTCTTTATGATTCTAAATTCAAAGAGTTCAAAGCGAAATTACAAACTCACTAGATGGGTCCTTATCAAGGAAAGGAAGTTTTTGAAAATGGAACAGTATTATTGGAACCTATTGATGGAAGCATAGACACATTCCTAGTAAATGGTCATCGAATCAGACTCTATAAAAAAGGAGAACATTTCAACAAGGTGATTGGGTTCTTCTTTATGATTCTAAATTCAAAGAGTTCAAAGGGAAATTACAAACTCACTAGATGGGTCCTTATCAAGTAAAGGAAGTTTTTGAAAATTGAACAATATTATTGGAACATATTGATAGAAGCATAGACACATTCCTAGTAAATGGTCACCGAATCAGACTCTATAAAAGACCATCTACTAAAGAAGAGTTTCTTAGTGATTTGTGTTTTGATACAGGGGATACCTCCTCTGTCCCAATGTTGGATTGATTGAAAAAAAAAAAGGAAAGTTGAAAACTAGCAAATGGCTGCCTTCTAAAAAAAAACAAAACAAGGAAGGTTGAAAACCAGCAATTGGCGACCTTCTAAGAAAAAAAATAAAAAATAGAGAAAGATGGAAAACTAGTAAATGACTCTCTTTCTCGACCAAGGGAGTTGAAAACCAAAAAATGGCGGTTCCCTTCTTTAGGACAGTTGAAACAATTGAGCTCTGGAGGTGATTAGGTGCTAGGAGTTAGTCAAATGCACCTCCGGCGCTTCTCAAACCAAATGCACCTCTGACGCTTCTCAAATCAGGAGCACCTCTGGTGCTTCTCAAACCAAATGCACCTCCGGTACTTCTCAAACTAGGAGCACCTCTGACACTTCCCAAACAAGGAGCACCTCCAGTGCTTCTCAAACTAGGAGCACCTTTGGCACTCTATCAATAAAGAAGTCAATTTCAATAATAAGGGAGGGGACCCACCTCTCCAGGTGGTAAAGTGGACACATCACTTGATGAGGTCATCATGACTCATCCTCTACTTTATCACAAGAATAATTAAATTAGCACACATCTCATTTGTAGGGGTATTCACAAAGACAACATTGACGTCACCCAAGGAACGTGGATTCTTGAACCACTTAGTGAAATGATTGCAGGTCGCGTACCAATGGAGTAGTTGACGTCATCTCCAGCCACCAAAAGCTTCTCATGTGCCATGATGCATGCAGTCTCAAACAATGACGCAACATCTATGCTGTGTACATCACTGCTCATCATTAAAACTGATCCAGTAATTCTATCTTTAATTAAGCATTAATAGCAACTATCTTGTATTTCTATTTTTGGGTGCCGCCACTATGACACGTCCTCCTGCCATCATTTCCTTTCCTAAATTCACACATGCCGCCATCTGTGCTGTACTGCCGCCTTGCCTCCGGAGTGTCCTGTCATTCTGTCGCACTTATGACTTCCTAGGTACTCTAACTAATCTGCAAATCTTCCATAAGCCTTAGATGAGAAACAAAACATTCCTCATTCGAACCTTTGGAGTACCCTAAAGAACAGAGCAAATTGAACAGTCCTCTGGAGCCTACATAGTTAAGAGGAAAGGATAAACAACAGATTGAGGAGAATAAGGAATTAAGCACAGAAGGCAGAACCAATTTGGCAATGGTGGTAAAGAAGAAGTCTGAGCCAGAAAGTGCTACGGGTCTTCTGCAGGATGAAGCTGTAGCAAACATTTTAAGAGCTACAGGATGGCTGGACTTCCTAGAAAAATTTGAAGGGTTTCAGGAAGATGTTGTGGATGAATTCCTCAGAAATCTAAGGGACAATTAGATAGCCATTAGAGGGGTCTGAATAAATCTCTCCTCAGCCACTATCAGTCACATTTCTGGGCTACCTGAACAAGGTGAGAGGTTTTATCACTTAAAAACCTTATACACTGATTTAATTAAGAATTTCTCTATTCAAGGTGAACCTGCCATACAACTGCATTCAAATAAAAATGAAGTAAAAGGAATTCTTAGGTCCACACTCTCAAACCCTTGGCAATCTATTGCCACCTGGTTAATGAAATATTTTACTTGTGATGGTCAATTCTCTCTAGTTTTAGGACCAATCATGAAAATGCTAATTTTTCTAAGGCATGGGAATAGACACCCTGAGTTTAGCATAAACATCCCAAATTTCCTATATTGTACCATTAGGGCAACTGCAGAAAAATATCAGCAAAATAAGGGTCCCATGAAAAATCATGGTCTCATCTTTCTAGTAGTTAATCACTACTTCCTGTCTCAGGACAATGGGGAGGAATTATGGCAAAACTTTCTTGAACAGACTTCCCAAAACAGAGGACTAGAAATGGCACAGCTAGGAGGTGAGGGTTCTTCTACTCACCAAGAAGAAGAAACTGAGCCTTCAGCCTCCTCCATAGCTATTCAAAGAGGAAAGAAACCCTCACAGGAGGCATCTTCACTTGCAACCCCTATTCCTGATAAAAGGAGGAAAGACAAAGAAATTACAAAGTCTGCTCCTAGACAATCCCCATACATGGCTCAATCAGTTAGGAGAAAAATGACTCTAACTGAGGAATCTTTCCCTAAGGAATTAATAGAGGGAAGGTTAGGATAGAGAACAGAGGGAACCTGGTGGGCTAAAGAACCATCTCATGATTCAGATGAGATCCCTCTAGTCAGGAAGAGAAAACAAAGATAAGTTTCCCCAACACCATCTATTCACCTGGGGTTAAGTCTAATTTTAGAACCATCATGTGCTCCAAAGACAAAATGCATACAAACTTTTACTATTTCCTCAGATTCTGAGGAAGAGAGACCTACTCCGGAGGCACCTGCCCCACCTCTGCTATGGAGAAGCAAAAGGCAGAGACAACTCTCATAGGCTAAGGAAGATACTGTCCTCCTGGCTGAGGTACTCCTGGGTTTTAGAACATATGAGGTTAAGGCTAGGCCTTCATTGGTACTAGCAGAAGTAGAGGAACCCCAAGAGGACCCTCATGACATGTAGTCTGAAGAGAAAGATGAAACAAGGCAAAAGGGTATAATTGACAGTGTAGGGCAGATGGCCATAGAAAACCTTGATGATCAGCCAATAGCCACAGAAGCAGCAACAGAAGCAGAAAGAGAAACCTTCTCTCATCCCTCTGATCAAGAGGATGTGGAAATTTCAAAAGAACAACAAATGATGGAAGAAATTGAAAACTTAAAGAGACTACTCTGGGGGAAGAATCTGATTATTATTGACCTCAAGAAGGTTAGAATAGAGGTAGAAATGGAGCAAAAACAAGTCACTAAAAATCTACAAACAGAGCTCCAAAGCAAAAATAGGATCATCCAGGAGAGAGAAGCAGAATTAGAGGCCCAGAGAATTGAGAAACAAGCAGAATTGGAGGCCCATAAAATTGAGGTAGTTAAATTGTTGGAAGAGAAAGAGAAAGAGGCAGCACAGAGTGTTTCTGAGATCACCATGGCTAGAGACAATAGCCTCACAATAATGGCAGCATTGATTGAGAAACTAGAAAGCCAGGATAGACAGTTAACTTGGGCCAACAACAGACTAGATGACCAGGAGGAATATATTCAAGAGCTGGTTGGCCCAAGGGCAACCAATGAGCAGGAAATACAAACATATGCCTATGTGGGTCCAATCCCCATTGACATTCCTAAGGCCTTGTTCCATTGGGAGAAGAAATGTAGAGAATATGAGGCTTCCAAGCCTATGTTGTAGTTACAAAGGGTAGTCACTGACAAAACAAAAAGAATAGAAGCTCTGGAAAGAAAAATCCTTGAAATGGCCTCCCTTTCTTCAGAAATTCTATCCTGCAAACCTCCAAGTGCTAGCTATTCTATGTTCTTACAAGAAAGAGTCCTGCAGAGGAAATTCTCTTTAGTCCTATTTGACCTGGTTAAGGATACTTAGACAGCAGAAGGATTCATGATAGCATATACAAGGAGTAATGATGAGGACAAAAATTTCCTATGTGAACTATACCTACATGGTTTTTGTGTTAATGATATAACCTTCATTCTTAATCATTTTGTGGGAGAATGCCAGCTTAAAGCATTTATTTCCCTGATGAGGAATCATCAAATCTGGAAGGAATGTCCCAATCCTAGTGCTTTTAGGATCCAATTCAGGTCCCTCATCTATCAACCTAAGAGTAAGGACAAAATTTTGCCATTATACCTAAAAAGTTTGCAAGAGTACTCCATCGATTTTGGTCTTTTCATGATCAGTTCAGCAAATCTAGTACTTGCCATAGCAAAGAAAAGATGGAATGTTTTGAGCTCGGAGCAGAAAATGAGGGAGGTGGTCACCCCTACAAACTTAAGATTATTTATGAGAACATAAAAGTTGATATCCAAAATGATGGATAACCATAAGAAAGAATGGATAGGTGGATGGTTTAGGCCCCCTCTAATAATTGAACCACTCCCTGTCTGGGCATAACAGATGGAAGATGAGAAATTGCAGGACTGGATGAAGCAGGTTGATCAATATAGAGGCAATGGTAATACCAACCGCACAACCTGGACCACCTACGCACAGGATTATAGCTTGACTGACAAGCTACTTCACCAAAATAAATCTAGATTGTGAGAAGCAGGAGGACCTGCCAAACCTTAGGTATGGGGGGATGATGAGTGCCAAGCTACACCCATGAAATACATATTTTTACCTCTCTTTTTCTCCTTCCTGATCCCATCTTTCTTAATGTCTGCACCCAAATAAGCTAGCAAGATCATTCTAGTTAATGAATAATTGAGATAGATTACTTAAGATCACAATTTCTGATTAAGAGACTAATGTACATGGAATTGATAGAAAAATGCAGACACTTCTCTCTTTTTGAATCAACAGGTGTAGATGCCAGGAAACAACAATTTTGTGCATCTTCAGAGATAGTCTTCAATGATCTCCAGAGACAACTAAAGTACCATGACACCTGAAGTTTTGAAGAAATGAGGAAAGCCTCTCCAGAGCTCTGCGGGAGTCTGGAACATCTCTGGAGCTGAACAAAGAAAGCTACAGATATCTCCGGAGCTACAGACATATCTCGAGAGCTACATACATATCTCTGGAGCTACAGACATATCTCTAGAGCTACATACAAGGACAGATATCTCTAGTGCCTCCTGAGAGCAGGGCATATTTCCAGCATAAGCTACCGATTAGACACTCTCAACAGTGATCTTAATACCCCTCATTTCACTCAAATCATCACCTGAGTGGTGAAGGGTCATCTTTAGTTAAACTGCTAGAGTTTTTATCTTTATAAAGTTTTTGCACGAGTTATGGATAGAACTGATTCAATACCCATATTTTCAGGGCTTTGCTACCCAAATGTATTAAGACTCAAACTTAGAATTCTGAGTGGACTTTTGTTCCACTTAGTCTTCTTTTATTGCATGATCATTTTCCATAGTTAGACAGCTAGTGTAATAAAGAGATGGATGTCATCTCATAGAGGAACTGGTAGATAAGATAAGTGATATGTCATCACTCATTTTGATATATACTGATAAAAATAATAGAAGAAATATACAATGATTTGATTATTCTAATTTTCAGTAATCTCAATTCTGTGATATCAATATTTTTTAGTAATGCAAAGCGAATGGACTTGGATTGAGATTAGTTGAGATCTTCTTCTCTTGTGCTGATTTTCTACTATAGCCTTCAGCCCCAAAGGTGTGGAGTAAGGGCCCACTCTCACCACCAAGGCGGAAGGCTAGTACCGTTGCTTTATTACTTCAGATTTTGCTCTGAAAAGTATTCACTGATTTTAATAGATAGATCCATGTTACTATTTTTTTAAGATTTCTTTAAAGTAACTTCCTGTTTAATTCTATTTTAGCATTCCTTAAATTCATTTAGTAAGTAGACAAATTAATCTTTTCAAATTAGTAGAAGCAGTTAAGATTAGTTAGGAAAACTGGTAACTGTAGAATCCCTAGCTGCAAACAGCCAAGGACATAGCCCCTAGATTATTGACATCTAAAAATAGATTAAATAATGAGGTACGATGACACCTTGTCAAATAGATTGAGGTAGATCTAGGATGGTGCACAAGATTGTTGCTCTTGAAGACCTAGAGAGAGCTAAAGAAGAAATTAGAGATATAAAGAAATTAGAGATATGAAGGAAAATGTCAAAGAAGTAGATGAATGTATCAGAAAATTAAGAAAGCAAGTCAAGAAGTTCAAAGAAAAATATAAGGAGGCTATTGAACAATTGATATCGGCAAATGAAACCTTGAATGATTTGAAAGTGGAAGTTGTAGAAAGAGCAAAAGTAGAAGAAGACTTAAATCTGTTGGTGGAAGACAAATTAGAAGAATGTGCTAAGCTTGAAAAAGAAATTTGGATCTTGAAGTCAGATTTGTAGAAAGCAAAATAATTTGAAGAAAAGTTTAAGATTAGTTCTGCAAAACTTGATGAGATGACAAAGAAGGCTTGGGATTTTTGAAAGGAGAAAGTTCAAAAATAGAACAAGAAAAGAATGTTGAGATCAAGAAGGATAAAGGCAAAAAGATCCAGAATCAAAGAAATAGACTAGAAGACCATCGATCAAAAAACCTAATGCTCAAAGGTACCCATATTTCAATGGTTATTATAATTCATGCAATATGTTTGGTCATAAGGCTACTTAGTGTAGGAGCTGAATGAATCAAAATGTTCTATCATTCTCTGGTCAGTGTTTCAATTGCAAGAAAATTGGTCATAGAGAAAATGAATGTAGAAGTCAGATTAGGAAAGGTTTCAACAATGGAAGGAATGATCAATCTTTCAAAGATAAATGTTTCACATGCAATAAAGTTGGTCATAGAGCTGTTGTATGCAGAAGTAAAGTAAGTTAGAATTCTATTAGGTTCTATGCATGCTATAATATGAGACATAGGGCTAATGAGTGCATAAATCAAGTGAGAAATGGTTATGGCAAGAATAGGATAGTTAAATCCTTCAATGGGTACTGTTATACATGCAATAAATTTGGGCACAAGTGACGAGTCTAGTTTATGATTCAATTTTGTTAGAATTTATTATCCATTTGCTATAGTTATCATGGACTTTGGTAACTAGATCTTGATCTTTTTATGATATTTCCTCAAAACCATAAGATATTGGGCATAGGTTATTTCCTATAATCTTTAAATGACATTGACATGCTATATGAACTATCTATGTTAATTTTACATGTGGATTAATGAATGTTATTCTAAGATAGTTATAGATATGCAATTATTGTGCATACTACTATTGTTATGCAGATATAATTAGCAACCTATAAAATTGAGGAATATTCTGTCAGTTGGTCACTCGCCATCAAAGTCAACAAGGTAGTCGTTTAAATGTCAAATGGAGGGAAGATGACTGCCTTGTAACTAGTCTTAATTGCTTGTTGAGCGAATATAGGAGTTACTATTGTGCTAGATCTGTGTCAAAGCGAACATGCTTGACCAGATTCCATGCATGCATAACCTCCTCTCCACTTTCTATGCTTTCCCTAAAGTGGCGTCCTCCTAATCTGTTGGAGTTGACCACCTTGCTAGGTAGTTGGTTTGTAGTTTTTCTTTCTATAAATAAGACTCAGATGCTCTTTTAAGGGGTTGAATAATCTGAGGTTATACTCGCATTATTAAGTTTTTCAGTAATACAATTATGTTTCTCGTTTGTACTCATGTTTTCCAATGAATAAAATGAAGTTATAAGTTTGCATCTCTGAGTTTACATTTATCTTAAGGGATACTCATCCAAGGGGGTCCACTTGGTGAGCATTCCATCATTTAGTTTAGTTGTTATTTTCTGTCAAGCAGTTAGTTAAAATATGGCACCGTATATTCTTGTAGCCACTAGAATTCCATTTTGTGTCTGTTCCTGCAGCCAAAGAAGATAGAGTAGTTTCCTGTTTGTTTGCCTAGATTTTTATTTTCTGTCATGCACTTTAGCTTAGTATAGTTGTTGGTTGATGTTGAACATTTATGTTATTTCTTTCCAAGCAATTTACTTTCAACGTTATGTCTTTCTTAGCTATAGAATGAATGTGGCTACTTTGGGGTTCCTAGTGCACATATTGTGCTGACCCATTTCAAGTTCACATCCCTAGGTTGACAAGTTAAATGCACCTTCATAGTGATTAAGATAGCTATTCAGGTTAGATGTCCAATCTCTGAGTCACAGCTTTATGGGCTTAGTTGTTAAATCATTGTAGGAGACCAACAACAAGGCTAACCTATGCAGGTCAAGGATGGATCAAAAGAGCAATGGTCAGAAAAATACTATGTGTTTCAATTGCAACAAGTCTAGACATATTGCAAGATTTTGCAAAAGTAAAAGTATAAAGAAGGATGCTTAGGCAAAATTGAAGAAACTAGTTGAAAAAGTTGATCCGACAAAAGTCAAGAAGGAGATGAACAAGGTTTGGGTCAAGAAGGAAGTAAATGAAATCAAAGATGGGTCTGCACCAGACTCTGGTGCAAATTCCTCCTCAGGGAAGTGAATTAGGTGCTTTGGCTCAAGGGGAGCTTTAAGAAAATCTTTTCTCCCCTACCAAAGGATTGGTGTTGATACCTCAACATGAAGAGACAAAGTCAAGGATTGGCAACAAAGGTTTAAGTTAGGACAAAGAACTATGTTTGTAAAGGATTAAGGAAAATTTGTGCAATTTGAGAAGTGTGCTATGCAAGAAGATTTGATCAAGAAAAGAAGACAGGTTATGAATTTTTGGCTAAGTATTTATCTGGTAAAATCAAGTTACAGTGCTCTAGTAATTTGGTCCACATTGGTCCACTATTCAAGATATTGTTATGTGGTTTTGACATATGGTTGTTGATCATTGGTTACATCTACATCCAGAAATTTGTTTGATTTTGATAATTGAATTGAGAGTAATGAGTAACAGAACTTCAGGTTGACAGAACACAGTTGTTTGCAGTACAAAGTTGTTTTCATGATGACTGGAAGTATTTGATGAACTCAGAGGCAAATGGAAATGAATCAAATGAGTCTTCAAGCAAAGGATGAAGAAAGTACAGGTGGAAGAAGCTCCTAAAATAATTCTTGAGACCCCTAGGGTTTGTACAGAAGCATCACACTAAAAAGAGCAAAGGTGCATTGACAAAGAAGAAGAATTACAGATGAACAGGTACATCTCTATTTATTTTCAAAGGCTGACAGTTACTAAAGCATGTAAAGAGGAGTTTTGGATCAAGGCAATGAGAGAACTAATGCAGATTGAAAAGAATCAAAATTGGGATTTGGTTCCTAAACCTACTAATAAGAATATGATTGGAATCAAATGGGTTTTTAGAAACAAGATGAATGAGAATGGAGAAGTAGCAAGGATCAAGGCAAGACTAGTATGCAAAGGATACTCTTAGGTTGAAGGGATAGATTTTGAAGAGACCTATGCTCCTCTGGATGAAGAAGATATTGTTTTTGGGGAGTTGGTAGCAAAAATTGATGATAAGGGACGCCTGCAGGAGAAAAGTTGCAGACAAATGAGTATTGACCTAAAGAAATTATAGGCTATATGTGTTGTCATTGATTAATATGCATAAGTTGTCATGAAGGATGATAAAAGATGTAATGTCATGTTCCCTAAGAAGAAGAAAAGTTCATGATTTGAGCAGAGTCAAGTCTGAAGTTTTGAGAAGGCAAGATATGTTAATCCAGAGGTCTTTTGAGATATGAGAAAGAGCTGACACAGGTTGATGTGTACTCCTCAGGGGGAGTATTCAAAGCAGTAAAAGAAAAAAAAGTGTAGCAGTGCAGATAGAAATCAGAGATAGTTGTTGAAGTCAGGAGGAGTAAAGAATAATCTCAGATTGATTAAAGCAGTAGTATCCAAGTATGTGAAAGAGTTGTTTGAATGGAGGATTCTAAGCTAGTATGTACCCCTATGGTAATTGGTTGCAAGATGAGTAAGAATGATGAATCACCTAAAACTGATCAGAAAATGTATAGGTCTATGATTGAAGGACTACATTATCTAACCTATATTAGACTAGATATAATGCATGCAATGAGTCACATGTGTTGGTAGACCAAAGGTTTATGAGGCTACCTCTCAGGGGAAGCAAGTAGATGATACTGATTTGAGTTCCTAATAAAAAATAGTAAGTGTTGCAGTGCTAACTAATAGGGGAAGTTGTGCAGTGGTAATAAGATCTGAGTTGAGCATTGATAACTAAAGGAGGAGAGAAGTAAAGTCCCGATACCCTTTTCCATTGATATCAAAGGGGCAGAGAAGTTCATGTGCAAAACCTAAGAAGAAGATTGCAGACAAAGAATACATCAAGTGAGGGGGAGCAAAGAAGCAAAGCAAGATTATATATCTTGATGGTTTTTCACATCATGTGTTGCCATCAATGACAAAGGAGTAGATTGTTGCAAGTATGAGTAGTAAGTTTTGTCATTGATGTCAACACCTAAGGTCAGAATCTAAGGAAGTTATTTGATGAGTTTGAACAAGTGTTTGATTGTTCTGTCTCTTAGAACAATGCAGTGTTTAGCTCCGCATTTCATCAGCATTGAAGACTAGAGTGTGAGATTGGGATATGATTTAGAGAAGTGTCTTAAGATGTTAAATCCTGAGTATGGTGGTCTGGAATGCTATGCAACAAAAGATCTATTCACCAGTTTGAAGACTGTGTCTGGCAATATGTGCAGAGTGACAGGGAGAAAGTGTTGTGCTCTGCATTTCTCTGCAAATTGGAATTTAGCTTTGTGGTTCTAGACTTAATCTTATAAAGTCCTTATCTATCTTCATTCTAGAGGATTTGTGATTTGGAACTCTGAAAGACAATTTTATGTTGTTATACTTTAGGTGAAAGTTGTTGAGTTCAAGTGATATTTGTTTTCTTCAAATATCTCCAAGTGAAATCTATTGCGGATGGATTTGTTGTCTCTCAGGTGAACTTATTGTTGATATGCATTAGACAACTGAGAAGGGGGGGTGAATCAGTTGTCACAAAACTTAAACACTTTCTACAATTTAAACATTCATCACTTATTCATAATTATTATGATTTAACAATGAGATCATGAAATTAGAAAATTAACCATAGATACAACATCAAACACAAGAGACACCAGATTTACGTGGAAAACCCCAAGGTGGGTAAAAACCACAGAGAGGATTAACTCTTAATATATATTGTAATCTTGAAATAGTGATGTTCAGGCTTGGTCACTCCACGGGCCTAAACATACTGGCTTACAACCATGAAGAATAACTAGGTCTAGCAGGCTCACCGCCTCAACCCTAAACCTAGCAAGATTACAATAAGGGTTGTTAAACCCTACTGGTGGCTTACTGCCAGATTCACTACAATGATCAACACCTTTATGTATTGTGAATAAACAATTCCTTTTCTTTGCTCTTCCTCTTCTTTCCTCTGCCTCTTCTCTGCTCTGCCTTTGGACCTTTCTTAATATCTTATCATTTCCACTCAAGGACACCTTTTCCATGACTCAGTGACAAGTATTAATACACTACATCAACCTTGGAATGATCATCAAGGTCAACATCACAATCATCAACCATTGGAACAATCTCCAAGGTCGGTATTACAAACATTTACAAATAGGTCCTAACCTATTACAATAATGCACAAGGGAAATGAAATGCGGATCATACCATGCCTTAGCTAGGACTTAAACATGATCTTCCATGCCACAACACACTTCCAAAATCTTCTAGAGATCTCCGCAATCACTGGGATCAACCAAGTCGGCCAAGACTAGTTACACACTACATTATCTGGGAATAATCTTCACACACCATCTCAATTTCTTAACATGGACAAAAGTCTAGATAGGAACATAATTAGGAGACATCCACAAGCACACTATAATCATTAGGATAAATTGCACAAACCTCAACCACTTTATCCATAAGAATTTTCTCACCGAAACACATGAACTTCATCGTCTTCAACTGTCATAAAAGAAAGATAGCTTGCAGACCACCAAACCATGAACCATTGCAACTGTAGGCACTTATTATCATCCCAGACTTCCCTCTAGAACCACAAAGCCAAATAATTTATTGTGGAGGAATGCAGAGCCAAATACTGTCTTCCTGTCTCAACTAAACTTACAGAAATAGTAGGCTTCACTCTGGTGAACACAACTCACTTAGATCTTCATGTCGATGGCTCAAACCCAAAATGTAGCATCCTTAGACATACCTCTAACTTAATTCCAATCCATAGACCATTATCTTCAAGCAGGAATAAATGCGGAGTAGTTTACCGGACTGTTCTTTAGCATACAACTCACTATCTGTACTGTACTTTTCTGTAACTCACTTGTTTATTTCGAAGAGGCTAATTTTCTCAATATCCTCAACATACTAGTATTCTAAACAAGCAATAGAATGAGATACAGTTGACACCAATGACAACAAGAATATGTTGACATCAATGACAACATTGATTAGGCACATACTTGCAACAATCGCCCCCTTTGTCATTGATGCATATGATGTGAAAAATTGCAACAACCATAAATACAAGATTCTCCCCCTTTCTCTTTACACACCTGCACTCTTTCTTTCTCCAAAATTCTCCCCTTTCTCTTACACTTCTACACTCTAAGTTTTTCACATGACTTCTCTCCTACTTTGACATCAATGGCAAAGGGCACATACTTGCACTCATCTGCTTTGATCAAATCTCTCTTTTGAACTCTCTAACTACTCCCCCTTTGAAGTAGCCCCAAAAAGCATCAATCCAAACCTCTGAGTACCTCCGAACTGATGCACTACTATACATCTTAGTTTAGAGCAAGAGGGGTGATGACCCCTAACTTTTCTCTGAGATACTCAAAAGTATCCTTAGGAAAAGGCTTGGTAAAAATGTCTGCAATCTGATCCTTGGTAGAAACATACTCCAACTTGACTTCATTCTTTGCCACTTTTTCTCTCAAGAAATGATATCTGATGGATATGTGCTTTGTCCTTGATTGCATCGCTGGATTTTTTGATATGTTAATGGTACTTGTGTTATCACAAAAGATTTCAATGGGATCTTCATATACAACTTTGATGTCCTTCAAAGTATGCTTCATCCATAACACTTGAGTGCAACTGCATGTTGCTGCAATGTATTTTACCTCTGCAGTAGATAGGGCTATTGAATCCTGTTTCTTGCTCAACCAAGATACTAGTCTTTTTCCCAAGAAGAATGCACCTCCACTTGTACTTTTTCTGTCATCTACATCTCTGGCCCAATCTACATCAGTATATGCACTAAGAGTAAAGTCACAGTCCTTGGGGTACCAGAAACCATAATCTATTGTGCCATTTAAATATCTCAGAATTCTTTTGATTGCCATCACATGTGATTCCTTGGGTTCTGCCTAAAATATTGCCACAAGACACACTACATGCATTATGTCAGCTCTTGTTTGAGTCAAATAAAGTAATCCTTCAATCGTAGATCTATACTTTTTTTGATCTTCCATGGGTGAGTTATCATCTTTGCTCAACTTACAACTAGTTATCATAGGTATACATACTGGTTTAGAGTCTTCCATCCCAAATTTCCTTAACAACTCTTTCACATACTTAGAATGAGAAATGAAGATACCCTTATCTGATTGACTGATGACCTAAAAAGAAGTTCATCTCTCCAAACATAGACATCTCAAGTTTACTTTGCATTTCTCCAGCAAAAATTGAGCACATACCTTCATTATCTCCAAAAATAATATCATCAACAAAAATTGCAACAATCAGGGTTTGTTCATCATTGATCTTGAAGTAGAGGTTAATATCTGTAGTACCTTTACTAAACCCTATCTGTATTAGGTACCTGTCCAACTATGCATACCATGCCTTGGGAGCTTGTTTTAATCCATATAATGCTTTCTTCAATCTACATACCATGTCCCCCTATTTTGATGACTGAAATCCTTTAGGTTGTTCAATATAGACTTCCTCTTCTAACTCTCCATTTAAGAAGGCAGACTTTACATCCATTTGATAAGCCTTGAAATCTTTATATGCTACAAAAGCCAGAAATATTCTTATTGCTTCAATCCTTGCCACTAGAGTAAAAGTTTCTTCAAAGTTTATTCCTTCAACTTGAGCATATTCTTTGCATACCAACCTTGCTTTGTCTCTTACCACTTCACCATTCTCATTCATTTTGTTTCTGACCACTTTGTACCAATTACATTCTTGTCTGCTAGTCTGGGAACAAGATTCCAAGTCTAAGTCTTCTCTATCTGCATCAATTCTTCTTCCATAGCCTTTATCCAATTCTCATCTTTGCAAGCCTCATCCATAGTTTTAGGTTCAATCTTATAAATCAAACAGAAATTTACTTGTTCCTCTGCATCTTTTCTTCTAGTTAAGATCCCTTTGTTCTTATCTCCTATGATTTGATTTTTAGAATGACTGATTCTTACATATCTTGAAGTTTTGGTAGCACTTACCGGAGCTTGTTCTTCTTCATCTATACTGTCTTCATGCTGCACCACTTCTGAAACATCTGGATCATTTGACTCATATCCACTTGATTCTCAAGACATTTCCTTACATTCATCAACTTTAACATTTGCACTTTTAATGATCTTATTTAGCCTCTTATTATAGTACCGGTAGGCCTTACTCTTGGTGGAATAGCCAAGGAAGATTCTTTCATCACATCTAGCATCAAACTTGCCTAAATCTTCTTCTCTTTTGATTTAACATCTGCTACCAAAAACTTTGAAATATTTCACAATAGGAACTCTACCATGCCACAATTCATAGGGAGTTTTTGAACTATTACCTCTTACTTGAACTCTGTTTAGGATATATACTGCGGTGTGAATCGCCTCTCTCCAATATGCCTCCAGAAGATGAGCTTCTTCATCATGGTTCTAGCAGCTTCTTGAAATATTCTATTTTTTCTTCAACAACTCCATTTTGTTGTGGAGTTCTGGGCGCAGATAGCTATCTCTTTATTCCATGTTCTTCAAAAAAGAAATTGAATTTGTTTGATGTGAACTCTCCTCCTTTATTAGACCTCAAGCATTTGATTTTCAAATCCATCTCATTTTCAACCATTGCCTTAAATGCCTTGAATTTATCTAGAGCTCCATCTTTCTCTTTCAAAAAGGTGACCCAAGTCATTCTAGAATAATCATCAATGAGTAGCATGAAATACCCGTCTCCTTGAAAACTTCTTACTCTGGTAGGTCCACATAAATCCATATGCACTAGCTCAAGTAGTCCTCCAACTGATTGGTCCTTTCTTTTGAAACTTGTTCTTGTCTGTTTCCCAAATTAACACTCTTTGTAAACTGGATTAGCAGGATTCACAAGCTTAGGCAAATCTCTAACAATCTCTGTAGTACTTATCTTCATATTATTATCAAAATTTATGTGTCACAACCTTCTATGCCATAACCAACTCTCATCAATCTGAGTCCACAAACAATAGTTCTCGGTTCCTTTCAAGTGATAGATATTACCTCTAGTCTTCTTACCACTTGCAATGACTGTTCCTGAGCTTTCCCTGATCTTGCATCCATTATCCTTGAAGCTTAAGTCATATCCCTTGTCACACATTTGACACACACTTAGAAGATTGTGCTTTAGTCCTTTCACATACAAGACCTCTTCAGTATTATGATTGCCATAAAAAGAAATAGATCCTTTCCCACAAATCCTACCAATTGTATCATCACCAAACCTAACCAGTCCACCATCATATTTTTCCAAAATTACAAACTTACTTTTGTCACCAATCATTTGGTGAGAGCAAACACTATCAATAACCCATTCATCCTTGTCCTTAATAACGTGAGTAGCAAAAGCACTTTCCACTAGTTTTTCTTCCTTCATACAACTAGAAGAATTAGTAGACACTAGATCTTCCTTAATAGCAATGAACAAGCATTCACTTACAGAGGGACTAGCATTATTTGGTTCACCATTATCTGATAGTCCTTCATCATCATCAAAATCTTCAACATAATAACACTTCTTTTGGGTCCTAGGCCTGTTCTCATATTTTTTTCTATTTCTTTCAATTCTTTCAGGACATCTGGAAGCAAAATGGCCTACTTTACCATAGGAAAAAAATTTGAAAGGAAGTTTGCCTTTAAACTTACCAGATCCTCTTTGTAGTCTATCCACAAAGTTGGCTTCAGCTTCATGTAACTCATCATTAGATTCTACCTTATACTTTCTGATCTGGAAGTACTTCCAAGAGTACTGGCTTTGAAGGCCGTCTCAACTTTCAACAAAGCATCATCTAACTCACTCACTTCAAAAGTAGTAAGCTTACCAAGCAATTGATCCCCGCTAATGGTTTTTACTTGCATGAATTATTCAATCACGGCTACCTTGTGACAATAGGACTTGGGAAGAGATTTGAGAATTTTCATAACAATTTCCTTCTCTTCAAGAGTTCCACCTATGGCTTTTATCCGTGTAACAAGTTCATCAACTCTTTGCATAAAAGATGATATGTTTTCATCATTATTCATCTTCAAGCCTTCATATTTCACTTTTAGACTTTGTAACTTGGCTTCCTTCACAGAATCATCTCCTTCATATAGATTTTTCAACTTTTCCCATACCTTATTTGTAGTTTCAAGATCCACCACTTTTGTCAATATTGAGTCAGTTAAAGAGCTTAGTAGAGCATCCCTTGCCTTGATATCTATCTCATATTCTTTGATTTCATCTTCAGTTGTCAGACCATTTTGAGGTATGGTGTATTATGTTTCTGTAGCTTTCCAAGCTTTATAACCAAGAGAAAGAAAATGGCTTTTCATCCGAGCCTTCCAGAGAACATAATTCATTCCATCAAAATGCGGTGCATCCTACTTGTAAGACATTTTGGATCTTCCTCAAGCTGTTAAATTTTCTCTGAGGAACTTGGTTCTGATACCAATTGTTGATATGCACCAGACAACTGAGAGGGGGGTGAATCAGTTGTCACAAAACTTAAACACTTTTTGCAATTTAAACATTCATCACTTATCCACAATTATTATGACTTAACAATGAGAGCATGAAATAAAAAACTCAACCATAGATACAACATCAAACACAAGAGACACCAAATTTACATGGAAAATCCCAAGGTGGGGAAAAACCACAGATAGGATTAACTCTCAATATATATTGCAATCTTTAAATAGTGATGTTTAGGCTTGGTCACTCCACGGGCCTAAACATATTGGCTTATAGCCATGAAGAACAACTAGATCGAGTAGGCTCACTTCCTCAACCCTAAACCTAGCAAGATTACAATAAGGGCTATTAAACCCTACTGGTGGCTTACTACCAGATTCACTGGCATGATCAACACATTTTTGTATTGTGAATAAACAATTCCTCAGCTTTGCTCTTCCTCTACTTTGCTCTTCCTTTTCTTTCCTCTACCTCTTCTCTGCTATGCCTTTGGACCTTTCTTAATATCTTATCATTTCCACTCAAGGACACCTTTTCCATGACTCAACTACAAGTATTAATACACTACATCAACCTTGGAATGATCATCAAGGTCGGTATCACAATCATCAACCATTGGGACAATCTCCAAGGTTGGTATTACAAACATTTACAAATAGGTCTTGACCTATTACAATAATACACAAGGGAAATGAAATACAAATCACACCATGCCTTAGCTGGGACTCAAACACAATCTTCCATGCCACAACATGCTTCCACAATCTTCTAGATATCTCCAATCACTGGGATCAACCAGGTCGGCCAAGACTGGTTAAACGCTACATTATCTGGGAACAATCTTCACACACCATCTCAATTTCTTAACATGGACCAAAGTCCAGATTCAAACATGATTAGGAGACATCCACAAACATGCTATAATCATTAGGAGCAACTGTATGAACCTCAACCACTTTATCCATAGGAATCTTCTCACTAGAACACATGAACTTCACTGTCTTCAACTATCATAAAAGAAAGATAGCTTGTGGACCACCAAACCATGAACCATTGCACCTGTAGGCACTTATCATCATCCTAGACTTCCCTCTAGAACTGCAAAGCCAAATACTTTATTGCAGAAGAATGCAGAGCTAAATACTGTCTTCATGTCTCAACTGAACTTACATAAAAAGTAGGCTTCACTCTGGTGAACACAACTCACTCAGATCTTCATGCGGATGGATCAGACCTGAAATATAGAATCCTCAGACATACCTCTAACTTATTTCCAATCTGTAGACCACTATCTTCAAGTAGGAATAAATGCGGAGCAGTTTACCAGACTGTTCTTCAGCATATAACTCATTGTTTGTACTGCATTTCTCTATAACTCACTTGTTTCTTCCTCAACAGACAAGTCTTCTAAACAAGTAATAGAATGAGATACAGTTGACACCAATGACAACAAGAATATATTGACATCAATGACAACACTAATTAGGCACATACTTGCAACACTTATGTTGTTCATGGATGTGTCAAGATCGTGTCAAAGCATTGTATAAGGTCTGCTTTTTATGAATGTGATCAAGGAAGCGTGTATTCAAAGTGTTTTTGATGATAACCCCAGTCTTGGCTGACTTGGTTGTTTTCACTAATTACAGAGATGCATTGAAGATTGTAGAAGCATGTCATGGCACAGAGCATTGCATTTGAGTCCTAGCTAAGGCATGGTGTGATCAACATACATCTTTACATATTTTCCTTAGCTAATTTTGTATTAGGTCCAAACCTATTTCTGTGTATGTTTTGTAATGCCGACCTTGGAGATTGTTCCAATGGTTGATGAATGTAATGTTGACCTTGATGTACATTCCAAGGTTGATGAATTGTATAAAGACATGTAATGTAGTTGTAAAAAAGATATCCTTGTGCGAATATGTGAAGATAAGTGTGAAGTAAAGAAGCAAAGCAAAGCAGAGGAGTTTGATTGCACTTCAATGGAACTAAACCTTGGCATAGTGTAGATACTATTATCTTAGTTCATAATCTCTTGGTAGTGAGCCTCATCTTTTTGGCAGTGAGCCTTATCTCTTGCAGTGAGCATTTTGGGCAATGAGCCTCTAATTTCTAATATTGCTATAACATATTATTTTGTGGGCTAACACCCACCATGGTTTTTCCCTTATAGGGTTTTCCATGTAAAAATATTGTGCCTCATGTGTTGAATGTGTTATTGTGTTGAGCTTTTGATTTCATGATTTCATGATTAAAGCTGAATAATAGTGAATACGTGATTGATGTGTTAATATTCATAAAAGGTTAAGTTTTGGTGACAACTGATTCACCCCCCCTTTTAGTTGTCTTGTGCATTTCAACATATTCTCCCTAAAATAAAGACTTCTTTTGAACTTCTCTCTTTTGTTGTTATCCCCTAATTCTTTAAATAGAAATTTAGAGGCAAAATGACCAATTCTCCCACAATTGAAGCACTTGAAAGGCAACTTACCTTGGTATTTTTGGTGTCCTTCCATCTTATTAAAAATTTTTCCTCTACCTCATCAAGGTCATCATCTTGATTAGTTGTTTCATCTTTTGTCTTCTTACTGACTTTGAATGCTACTTCCTTCTTTAGAGCATATTTGTAAAACTCTCTCATTTCAAAGGCTAAGAGAACACCAAACAATTAATCTACTGAATAGGTATCCAAGTCCTTAGATTCCTCAATAGTAGATACCTTATGACTATAAGATTTAGGGAGAGATCTTAGAACCTTCTTCACAATCTAATCTTCTTTCACTTCTCCACCAAGAACTCTGATGCCATTAACTAATTCATCCACCCGGAACATATAAATAGAAATATATGTTGCAAGTATGAGGTGAACCAGTGTTGTCATTGATGTCAACATACTCATATTACATTGACAAGAAGGATTGGATGAGCTGTGTGTTGAGGATATTGAGAAAATTACCCTCAGTCAGGAATAGTGAAGAACAGTGATGAGAAGAAGGCAAATATATTGGATAGGTTGAGAACCGGAGGATGCGGATTAAAGGGTTTGCAGATATGAGTCTTGAGATGCTTCAGTCAAGTTTTCAGAGGTCCGCATGAAGACCTGAAGAAGTTATGGCTGTCTGTGTGGAACCGGTTCCGGCAAGTGCTTAGAGGTGACAGAGGATCATAGAAAGGTCCGGTGAGGTCCGGAATTGTACAATCCTAATCTGCGGATTGGAAAGTGTATTTGGGATGTCCTTGTGATGTGCCATCTCGAGTTGTGTATGATTTGGAGGTCCGGAAGTACCTCTTGCATTATGACAGTGGCGACAGACTGTATTCTTGAAGTTCCGGATGAGGAAGACAAGAGATTCCAGCAAGTAAAGGAAGTGCGGATGTATCCGGACATTCAGGCAGGCTTGTGAAGTTTTCTGGATCGTGTTGAGGTTGTGTTGTTGATCCGCATTGATAGTAGAGCCCGGAATTGAAGTTATTCTTCCGGATGAAGTTCTTGCTCTGTTTAGCCGACCGGATGAGTTGTTCATCCTGCGAATGTTCTTGTGGTGGCCGACCGGATGTGTTATTCATCTTGCGGATACTCTTATGATTGTTTGCCGACTTAGATGTTTGATCCTAAGTCGATGTCTTGTATAAATAACGGTCTGTGAGTTCATTTCGCAAGGAGGTGTGTGTGGATGAGTGTGGCATAGCGAAGAGAAGTGCGAAAGGCAGAACAGAGGTTTTTGGGCTTAATTGGAACTGATCCGGACATGGTAGAGATGTCATTCTCCAGTTCAAGACTGTGATTTTTATCACTTTGTAGACAGTGTGTCTCCTTGTAGGCAGTGGGCCTCTTTGTGAGCAGTGTGCTCGGACAGTGAGCCCTAATTGGCATGTGCCATTCATTTTTCTTTATTCTTCTAACAGAGAATAATTCTTGGGTTAATCACCCCGTGGTTTTTCCCTTAACCGGGTTTTCCACGTCAAAACCTTGGTGTTCAATGTGTTGATGCTTATCTGCTCTTGTGTTTATGTATTATGCTTTCATGGATGATTAATTGATATGCTGCTAAAAAGAATCAAGTGTTTGGAAAAACAAGAAGTTTTATACAACTGATTCACCCCCCCTCTCAGTTGTATGCCCTAGATCCAACAATTGGTATCAGAGCTAAGTTCCTCTGATAGGAGCTTAACCGCTTGAGGAGATCCAGGATGTCGTCATACAAGAAGGATAGTCCGAAGTTCGATGGAACCAACTTCACTCTCTGGAAAGGTCGCATGAAGTGTCACTTGGAATGTATGGGAAAAGCATACTTGGCTATGGTTTCAAAACCATATGTACCTCCACAAGGTGGTCCGACAACTCTGAATGAAATCACAGAAGCTGAAAACAATCTGCGGACCAAGGAAGCTCTTCTAAGCGCATTGAATGACTCAGATCTCTCAAATGTTATTGACCTACCAACTGCATATGAGATCCTGACTAAACTGGAACTTCTGTATGAAGGAGATGAGTTTGTCAAAAGTGCAAGGTTGCAAAGTCTGAAAGGGAAATTTGAAAGATTGAAAATGAGAGATGATGAAAACATCACTACCTTTATGCCAAGAGTGAATGAGCTGGTATGTGGAATCAGAAATGCTGGTGGAACTTTAGATGAAAATGAGATTGTCTGCAAAATCCTAAGATCCCTTCCTGCTGCCTACAAAATCAAGGTTGCTGCCATTGATGAATTCAGAGCCCACACAACTGTCACAAGAGAACAACTGGCTGGCAAACTAGCTGCATTTGAAATGACTGAGTTTGGAGATGATCCTCCCAAGACTGAATCTGCTTTCAAAGCCAGTGCCTATGTGAAAGGCAAACAGAGATTTGATCCGGGAGAAAACTCATCAAGGAAAATGTCATGGTATGATCAAGCAAGAAGAGACATGGAAGAAGAAGAAGCAGAAACAGCTCAACTTGAAGCCCTCATTGCAAAGAGACTGCCAAGAGGATCTGGTAAGTATGAAGGAAAACTACCCTTTAAGTGTTTCAACTGCAATAAGATTGGTCATTTTGCTTCAAGATGTCCGGAAAGATCTGCAAGGTCTAATACTAACAGACAAAGGTTTCAAAAGAATTGCTATTATGTTCACGAAGAAGATGACAATGAAGGAGTAACAGATGATGAATCAGAACTAGGAAGCAAATCCGGAAATGAGTGGGTGTTTATTGCCATCAAGGAAGAAGATTCAATACTCTCTGAATCTGTCAATCACAAAGTTGTTGAAAAAGCTTTGGCTGCTCAAGTGGAAGAAAAGGATGATTGGGTTATTGACAGTGGATGTTCTCACCATATGACTGGTGACAAGAATAAGTTCTTGAATTTGGAAAGGTATGAAGGAGGAATGGTAAAGTTTGGTGACAATTCTGCTGGCAGAATCAGAGGCAGGGGAACTATTTCCTTCGATGGAAAGAGCAAAACAGGTAACGTACTGTATGTTGAAGGATTGAAGCACAATCTTCTTAGTGTTGGTCAGTTAGTGGACAAAGGCTATGATCTCCGGTTCAAAAATGGAAAATGTAGAATCTTTACAAGCTCCGGAACTGAGATTGCATCCGGTACTCAGACAAAAGGTAATATCTTTCATCTGGTTGGTTCAAATAAAAGTTGTTTGTTTGCTCAAATTGATCAGAGTTGGTTATGGCATAGAAGAATGTGCCATGTAAATTTTGATAACATCATCAAGATAAGCAATACTCAGGCCGTAAGAGATCTTCCAAAATTGATGAAACCTACAAATAGTTTGTGCAAAGAATGCAGCTAGGTAAACAAAGCAGAGTCTCTTTCAAAAGCAAAGATCAGTCTTCTACCGGATTGTTGGAATTAGTACATACTGATCTTTATGGTGCGACAAGAATCAAGAGTCTGCAAGGTGATAGATATTTCATGTTGTTAATTGATGATCATTCCCGGATGATGTGGGTTACCTTTCTAAAAGAAAAATCAGAAGCATTTGAGAAGTTCAAGATCTTCAAAGCTATGGTAGAGAATCAAACCGGATTGAAACTAAAGTGTCTAAGGTCTGATAGAGGTGGTGAATTTACATCTGGTGAGTTCATTGATTTTTGTGAGAAGCAGGGTATAAGGAGACAGTTGTCTGCTCCTAGGACTCCACAACAGAATGGAGTGGTTGAGAGAAAGAACCGGACCATTCAAGAAGCTACCAGGACAATGATGTTGGAAGCAAATGTTCCTCAAATGTTTTGGAAGGAAGCTATCAGCACTGCAGTCTACACTCTCAATCGAGTTCAAATCAGAAACAACACCGGTAAGACTCCCTATGAACTCTGGTTTGGCATCACTCCTACTGTGAAATATTTCAGAGTATTTGGTAGCAAGTGTTATATTAAAAGAGATGAAGATCTAGGAAAGTTTGATGCTAGAAGTGATGAAGGAATTTTCTTGGGTTACTCCACTTAAAGCAAAGCATACCGGTGTTACAATAAGAGATTGAGGAAGATGATAGAAAGCACCAATGTGAAAGTTGATGAAGGAATTGAGAAGCCTTCAAGATTTTATGAGTTTGATGAAGATGACCAAGACAGTGTTCAAAGACCTCAATCCTCTCTGGTAAGACAGAGTCAGCCTGATCCGGTAAATCAGGAAGAAGAGATAGGTTTGAATGAGCCTGATCAAGAAGCAGCAGTGCAGGATACTCCCAAAATTCCAAGGTATGTAAGACTGAACCACTCTGAAGATCAGATCATAGGTGACAGAAGCAAAGGTGTACAAACTAGAAGGAATGTTGCTCAAAATCAGGATGAATGTTGTCTGATTTCAAAGATTGAACCTAAAACAATAAATGAAGCCTGCAATGATGAAAACTGGACCAAAGCAATGGAAGATGAATTGATGCAAATTGAGAAAAATCATACTTGGGATCTTGTTCCCAGACCTAGAGACAGGAATGTAATTGGAACCAAGTGGGTCTTCCGGAACAAACTAAATGAAGCTGGTGAAGTAATCAGAAACAAAGCTAGATTGGTCTGCAAAGGCTACTCTCAAATAGAAGGAATTGACTTTGAAGAGACTTTTGCTCCGGTGGCAAGAATTGAAGCAGTCAGATTACTTCTTGCATTTGCTGCCTTCAAAGACTTCAAGGTATATTAGATGGATGTCAAGCCTGCCTTCCTAAATGGTGATCTGGAAGAAGAAGTCTACATTGAACAACTGGATGGATTTCAATTGTCTGATAATGATGATATGGTCTGCAAGTTGAAGAAAGATTTGTATGGATTGAAGCAAGCCCCAAGAGCATGGTATGAAAGGTTGGATAAGCATCTTGTGCAGATTGGATTCAACAAAGGTACTGCTGACAGTAACTTATATTTCAAAATTGATCATGAAAACATTTTGATTGTTGAAGTGTTTGTGGATGATATCATTTTTGGAGGAAGAGATAGTATGTGCAAAACTTTTGCAAATCAGATGAAAAGTGAGTTTGAAATGTCTATGCTTGGTGAAATGAATTTCTTCTTGGGTTTGCAAATTACTCAAACAAAAGAAGGAATCTTCATTTCTCAGACCAAATATGTGAAAGAATTGTTAAGGAAATTTGGTATGGAAGACTCAAAGCCTATGAACACTCCTATGGCAACTGGATGTAAGTTAAGCAAAGATGATGATTCTCCAAAGGCAGATCAGACAAAGTATAGATCAATGATTGGTGGATTGTTGTATCTCACTCAAACTAGACCAGATATAATGCAGGCTGTTGGTCTTGTGGCAAGATTCCAGGCTGATCCTAGAGAATCTCATGTTATGGCAATCAAAAGAATTTTTAGGTACTTGAAAGGAACAGTTGAGTATGGTCTATGGTACCCTAGAGATCCGGATTTCTCTCTTCATGCTTACACAGATGCAGATTGGGCAGGAGATGTGGATGACCGGAAGAGCACTAGTGGTGGAGCATTCTTTTTGGGGAAGAGATTGGTTTCTTGGCTAAGCAAGAAACAAGATGCAATATCTCTGTCTACAACTGAAGCAGAATACACCTGATATTGAGAGGGAGGGTGAGTCAGTATTTAAACAAATCTCAAACCCTCCAGAGCAAATTGAACCTTAATATTTACAACATTAACAGAATCATAAAAGATCAACATAATGCACAACACCACATAACACTAGATATACATGGAAAACCACAATGAGAAAAGCTGATAGGAGCTACTGTCCTAATCTAGCCTCACAAAAGAATCACAGTTACAACTTTGTTTTAGGGATAAAACCCAAGGAAGCTACTACTCCCTATAGAAAGGTTTTAGGGCCACTCTCAAGGAAGCTACAACTCCTTGCAGACTTTGTTTCAGGGCTTCAATCCAAGGAAGTAACTACTCCCTAAACTAAGAACAAACTCAGAAAAGATTATAGCATGACAATCCTTCTATTGTATGAATCTAAAAATGAAGCTCACTCCTTTTGATGATTGCTCTTCTACTTTGACAACTTCTGCAACTTCTTCAAATGTCTTCTCTGTAGCTTACTGACTCATTGCTTTCAGCCTTCAAGAAGTTTTGCCTTTGGCTCACTGCCTCCAGCAATTAGTTTGGCACACTCTTCACTTCCTTTCTGTCTCAAAAATATCTTCAAGATGAATATGGATAGGATCTATTACTTCTGCTTTGTCTCTTTCATTCGCACATCATAATGTATTACACATCCACATTTGACTCCTTGCACTCAAACTCACAATCACACCTCACCTAGATCAACTAGGTTTACAATATATACATGATATTACATTTATTACATTACATGTTGGCCAAAGACAACAAGAATATTACAATTACAAGTCAGCAAAAGATCAAACAACATGAAACACGTAGAGGGAAATCCCTAAACTAAACTACATGCAACACTAGGAAGAGGAACATGCCTTGCAGATTTCAACACATGCTTAACCTAGTCCTAAACACTCTTCATAGCATCAACCTTGAAAGAATAACATCCACACAATTTGTACATTTGAAATAGGTCGGCCTTAAGAAAGAAAATATGAAGCTTGTAGCATGTTGGCCATTACAACTTGGCGGTACTCATGGAAGATTAAACATTACCTACACTTCTCCCAGACGAGTCGGCATGAACCATACAAGATCTCCGAATACTCCTTGAACTCCACACAACAAAGACTTTGTGGTGCACATCTTCAACATACCTTAGTCAACTAGGCAAAAGCATAACCCAACAACACCTTCATTCTGGACCACAACTTGTTCCGAAGAAACTAGAAAACACCTTGCATAGCAACAAGAAACATCAGAAGATCCTCAAGATCATTCTCCACCAGCCAATTCACCACTTTATATAGCAATAAGTTGGTGCAAGCCAATAGACACTGGAACTAGCCACCAGACAATACAGTCCTACAGTCTGTCACTGATAACTTTCTCTGTGGAGGGACAAATGATATGAAACTTTGAATGTAGAACCTTCACAACCCACTGAACTTAACTTCTGAACTACATGACCATATCTTCAAGGGTGGAAGAATGCAAATCATTCTCCCAATCAGTCTTCAATACAACTTCCTACAGCAGAAACCTTCACCAACATCTAGATATCAGAGCCTCCTTGTAGCAACACATACTTCCTTAGGAACAACTGGAGAGAGCATACAACATGCTATAGATCATCAACACAATCTCCCCAACATCAACATTACTTCTAATCCTCATCTTAATGCTTCTAATTCTCATCTTAATATATCATCATGATATCATTTCTTTTGTCAAAAAACAAGGCATGACATCCAACCATGAACATCAACAACATCACTATTAGCACACCATCATAGTATATCATCAACATAAGCATCAATGACAACCCAAACTAAGTGTTGACATCAATGACAACCACATCAGTGACAACTTTATGTAACATATGTGTAGCTTGACCCGCACATAAAGCTATACTTGAGAAAGCTCTTTAAGAGCCATCTATACCTTAGAACATTGATATTGTCCAATTCCAAGCCATAATAGGGCATATTGCTTCACCTCATCACCTAGTTTTCACTGAGAAAGATATTGCATCACAAAATCTATACCATAATGATGCTCTACACATAGAGGTCTATATCCACCAACGTAAAGTCAAACAAATACTTATAGATGGTGGTGTTGGTTTAAACATTTGCTCTCTTAAATTGTTGAAACAATTGGGATACTCTGAGGATGTTATCGATTTTGAACAATCAAAGCATATGATGATGCAGAATGAGAATTTGAAGGTGTTATCCATTTACCCATCTAAGTTGGTCCTACAATCATAGAGACTCGTTGTCAGGTATTAAACCTTGATCTTCCCTATAATATCATTCTAGGTCATCCATGGATACATACTATGTAGGCTGTGCCATCTACATACCATCAGTGTCTCAAATTTCCATACAATGGTACATAAATTACTATCCTTGGGGATCCTAATCCTTTTGAGTTTTGTTGAGATATGCAAGGTCGATACTAGAATTCAAACCAAATTCCTAAGAACATTGTAGCTCAATCATCACCCTCCTACATTGAGCCATCTATATTAACCAAAACTATCTCTGATATACCTTTCCTCAAGATCAAGGTCTAGTATAAAGACAACGGATTTGGTGAGTATGACCTATGCAAATCCTGCTATGTGGGGAACTTGCCTCTATCACCTCGATCTTATGGCAAACCACCAATAGAAAAAGTAAGTCCAAAAGTTGTCATACAAACTAAACTCATAGTATTCATTCATTGGGGATTGCTAAAAGATGAGTCCATTAAAGACATCTTCTCTTGGCTATTCATAGAAGATAAAGATTCAGTTACATTACTAGTTGAGTAGTATAGCAAAGGTATCCGCATTGTTAAGAACATGGGTTACAAAGGACAAGGTGGTCTTGGATTACATGGACAAGGAAGCATAGAACCTATTTTGTGACAAAGAAACATAATAGACATGGGTTAGGATACGGAAAGAAGGTACCACAATCCTCAGACATCGAGTATATTCTTGACAAAGTAGCGGAAGCTTTTCCTGCAGTTGCAATTTCTAATGAGGATACCATTGATGACTCCTATTTACACCTCACTAACTTATTTCAAGAGACTTCCATCTTCATGATATCCTCCATATCCCTCACATCTACAACGAAAACCCAAAACCTTTCACTTGTATACCCTGACCTTATTGATTGGGATCAACAAAAATCTCCCATTCTTGATATCTTTCAGAATGATGAGGTCATCATAAAATTCATGGGACTACGAGATGGTATTCCAGTTGGTGAACAAAAAGAAGGCTTTATCATGGACCTAGATCACACAACATACTTTGATGAGAAGACCAAATCATCTAGTCACAAAAGTAAAAATAAAAATGTTAGATCCCTTGGTGAAAACCATATTGTGGTGCCATTGGATCCTAAAATAGTAAAAATAAAGGATGTATCCAACGGTGAAAACCTCTCTGAGGTGCCTAAGGATGGAGGATTTGACCTTCACTTGACTTTAGTATATTAGGAAAAGTCTCCACTTTTGATCGAGAAATCACAAGAAATTAATTTGGGTACTGCATAGAATTGAAAGTTCACCTTTTTAGCAACATCCCTTTCAGAGAAAGAGAAAAAAGGACTTTACCGATTTCTTCATGAAAAGGATAGTTAACTTCACTTGGTCATATGCAAGCATGCCTAGATTGGATCCCTCATTAGTGGTTCATCACTTAGCAGTATTTCCTAATTCCAAGCCATTTAAACAAAAGCTTTGAAAAATGCATCCCCATATAACATTGCTTGTTAAGACAAAACTTTAGAAGTTACTAGACGTAAAATTCATTTGCACTATTGATTATCCAAAATGGGTTTCTAATTTGGTACCTATATCCAAAGTCACTGGGGGCATTTATATCTACACTAATTTCAGGCATCTAAACAAAGCATGTCCAAAAGATCATTTTCCTCTACCTAATATTGACATCATAGTAGACTTGACAACTGGTCACAAAATGCTTTCCTTAATGGATGGTTTTTCCAGTTACAATCAAATCCTTATAGTCATGAAGATCAACATAAGACAACTTTCACATGTCCATGGGGATCCCATTGTTGGAAAGTCATGCCTTTAGTCTTGAAAAGTGCAGGAGCAACATACCAAAGAGCCATGACTATTATATTTCATGATCTTTTTCACACTATCATGGAAGATTATGTTGATAACTTATTGGGGAAATTGGCTACCAGAGATGGCCATCTACAAGTCTTGGAACAAATATTTGATAGGTTAGAAGAGTACCAGATTAGACTCAACCCTAGGAAATGTGTGTTTGGTGTTACATTAGGGAAATTGCTGGGACACATAGTGTCTCGTAGAGGAATTGAAGTAGATCCTGTAGGAGTACAATTAACACTAAGAGGGGGGGGTGAATCATTGTTAATATAATAATACAATTTTCTCACCTTTTACAAATTGTCAATGAACTTTATTATGAGCTTCACAATCACCAATTTGTTGAACACTAATTATTAATGTAGAGAAACAACACAAGAAGTTTAACTCAAAGATATACCGAGTGGAAAACCCTCCAGGGGTAGAAAAACCACTCAAACTGCCTCACTGGCTTAAATGAAAAACTTCAAGATTACAAATGTCTCACTGACATATACAAAGGTATCACTAACCACAAGCCTCATTGGCATAGGAAGGTCTCACTGACCACAAGCCTCACTGGCATAGGAAGGTCTCACTGACCACAAGCCTCACTGGAAAAATACAATCATCATGATCAACATATAAAATTTTGTGTGTAAGAATTGATTGCCAATCAATCTAATTTGCACCATTACACAACTTGTCTTCTTTGAATTTGCAATCATACTCAATCCAATCTGCTTATCAATTTCATGATCTCTGCACAATCAAATTCCTGATTCACAATATAATCTCAATGTCTTCCCCTGCATTTCATCTTCAATAAAAATTAATTCACCTGATTTAGTTTATCTTTGCACAATTAATTGCATATTGTCTTCAAACTTGATAAGAATCAATCTGTATCACAAGTTGTATTCAATTTGCATATTGATTCACATCCATTACCTTTTTTTTCATTTTCACAACCTGCATATTTATATTTCAAACAATAAGACTTTTCAACTTCAACTTTTCTCATGTAAGGCAAGATAACTTGACCTTTCATATCTCTCTTTTCTCTGTATAATCAATTCTGCAAAAATCAATTCATATTCTTCTTAAAAAAAAATATCTCCTCCATCTGAAAAAAAAAATAATCCTTGATATCAAACCTATGCAAATACATTTCAAACCTCATCAAACTATTCATCTTCTCCAAAAATGATATCCATAAAATCTTCAAATCATTCTTCCCCTTTTTAGAAAAATAACATCTCTTTATAAAGTGGATCATTTTGCATTTTTCATCTTCAAAAAATCTCTTCAATATTTTGTGTCTTCAATCAAAATTTTCTGTCAACCCCTTCAACTAATCTTCAAAAAATAAAACAAAAATCTTTGCAATAAAAAATCTTCTATTCAATAAAATCATATACATGCAAAATCACTCAAATTCTTCTCTCTCCATTTTCATCTTCTTAAATAATTATTCATATTCCTTAAAAATCTTCTTTTTAGTCTTTAAAATCCTTCTACATTCAGCCTTTAAGAATTTCTAATAATAGCCTTTTCAAAATGCACAACCACTGCAGCTTTTTGAAATGAAGAAGAGATTAAAGAGAATAAAATCTTTCCACAAAACTTGCCTTTTCAAAAATACTAAAAAAATAGCTTTAATTGCAGTAAACCATTTACTGAGATTCATTTGCCCTTCAAAGTTTATGGTCAAGGATCAGGGAAGAGGTTTGAATCAGACCATCAATCACACTTTTCGCGCTTCTTAGTTTTAAATAATAGCCTTTGATTCTTATTGGTGCCTATGTGCTCAAAAGAAGAAACCTTTTATACTGGTATTTCTAGGAGAAAGGGGCCGGTCCCCTATGAGTTTAATGCACATAAGTTATAACTTAAGTTTTAACCTACCTGCTATAGCAGGTCATCAAAGCAATAGAACATAAAGTGCAAATATTAAGACAGGTTTATTTAGGATATAAAGACATATGTGTTTGTGTGTTTGGAGGCTAATATCTCAAGAGACCTCATACTAAAACTTTGTATATATCCAAAATTGAGGCAGTCCTTAAGACAATTTAGAATAGAAAGATTGATGTAAAACACTAAGTTTGATGCAGAGAACACAAAGTGGTCTAAAATGATATGCCATTCTAACTTGAAATTTATGCCTTGCACTGCCCACATAATGCATAAAATTAAGTCACCATTAGATTACTATGTCACATGTCTATCAAATATCCAATCAATAAGATTGAGACCTCCTAATTTGGAATAACAACCCTTCCTTTGAAAACCTTGCTTCTCCTATCCTTAAGATGGCATGACAACAATCTTCACATCAAGTAAACCAAGTGAATTCCTAAAATGAGGCCATAAATGACATCAAACAACAACTCAAATCACCAATAGTAAACAACTCAATATCATGTGTGCACTGCATCTATACAAACATCTTGATTTCTGTCATATACTGCAGCAACATCCTTGAAGGCACTACACTATGTGAAAGATATACTCTTATCAAATCAACCCAACTAACAACATCATAATTATGAACACCATAATGATCTAATACAATATCATTAAGGTTCACTATGATGGAAACACATAGATCCTAAACTAACATCATAAACCAACTGATCCTGATGCAACACATCTAATGCTTGCACTCACCACCATGTCAACATCATGAGAATCAAAGAACCAACATTATGTCAACATCAAGTTACAAACCTCATCAAGTGAAGATGCATGAACAACTTAACTTTTGCACCATCAACTCAATATCATACCTTTCTTGAGTATGAACATTCATCATGCATGTGAACCCTTGAAGTAATCTTAAAGAATCAAGTCAACCAAAGACACAACATTGTCAAAAATATGAACTGCATAACAACTCAAGCATGAATATCTCTTTGATCAACAATGACAACTAACTTAGCATCAACAACACACCTTTTTGACATCAATGACAACCTGTCTCCATCAGATCCCACCAAGGTCGAAGCTATAGTCGGGATGGCTCCTCCTTCTAATCTAAAACAACTAAGAAGCCTCCAAGGAAAACTACAGTCAATCAGGCATTTCATAGCTCATCTTGCCAACAAATGTCAACCTTTTTAGCACTTACTACATAAATGTGTGTCATTCAGATGGGATAGTAAGTGTCAACAAACATTCAACCAATTGAAAGAGTATCTTGCTACACCACCAGTGTTGGTATCACTAGTTTCAGGGAGACCTTTACTATTATATATTTCTACCACATCGACTGCACTTGGAGCTCTCTTGGCTCAACATGATGAATCTAGAAAAGAATAGGCAATCTATTATATCAGTCACATCTTAGTAGGTTATGAGATTAATTATACTCCTATGAAGCAGGCATGTCTAGATGTTGTATTCACTTCCCAAAAGTTACGACACTATATGATAAATCAACAAACTAAGCTTATATTTAAGGTAGACCTATTGAAATACCTCCTATCTAAGGTAGCTCATATAGGAAGATTAGAAAAATGGGTCATGATTCTTCCTGAGTTTGATATTGAATACGTTGATCTCAAAGCAATAAAAGGACAATTCATCACCGATCAACTAGTAGAGGCTCGTATCACAAATACACATCCTATAATTTCAAATTTTCTAGATGAAGGGATATTCAATGTCTATCCCTTAGTTGTATGGAAGCTTTTCTTTGATGGTTCATATACCCAACATGTTTCAGGAACTGAAGTCCTTTTTATCACACCACAGGGTGACTATATTCCTAAGTCATATTAGTTAGTTTTTCCTTGTACCAATAACATTTCTGAATATGAAGCTTTAATTATAGGACTCTGCATGGTAGTACAGTGGAACATTAAGCAGTTATAGGTCTATGGAGATTCCTAGTTGGTCATTTTATAGATTACAAATTAATATTAAACTAAAGATGAAAAATTGATTCCTTATAAAAGGATGGTCGATGAATCCAAGAAATATTTTTCCAAGATCTCCTTTGAACAAATTCCCAGATTGAACAACAAATCTATTGATGCTATGTCAATGATAGGATCTCTCCTAGATATGCTGACTAATACTCAACATTGTGAATTCTTGATTCAACAACTATTGATACTAGCTTTCGATGTTCCACCTTATGAATTGATCTGCAAACTTGTTGGTCCCAATTCTCCCTAGTACCAACACATCTATGATTACCTCCGTGCTAACATTTTTCCATTGAACCTAACCAATACCTAGAAGAAAACCTTTATCCATTGAGCTTCCCAATTTACTATCCTTGGTGATACCTTATACTGATAAAGTCTTGATGTTATCCTACTTAGATGTTGAAACTTGGAAGAGGCTAATGTTGCTTTATAAGAAGTTCATGAAGGTGTCTGCGGATAACAATCCACTAGTCTAAACCTCACTAAGAAGTTTTTACATATAGGATACCATTGGCCCACTATGGAACGTGATGCCCATTAGTTTTCTAAGAAATGCCTTCAATGTTAGTAGCACAGAGACCTAATTCATGCACCAACGCACTAGTTGCAACTTGTTACTACTCCTTGGCCATTTTCACAATGGGGACTTGACCTCGTAGGTAAAATCAATCCATCATCCTCTAATGGCCATAAGTTCATAATCACTGCTACTGAGTATTTCATGAAGTGGGTAGAAGCTATCCCTATGACCTACATTATTGGTAAACAAATAGCTAAGTTCATCTTGCATTACATCATTTGCCGATATGGTATTCCACTTGCTATCGTAATTGATAATGGAAGACCTTTTAATAATCAAGATGTCCATGCCTTGTGCACTTAGTTCCATATTCAACATCACTTCTCCACCCCTTACTATTTGTAAAGTACCAGCCAAGATGAGGCTTCCAATAAAACCATATTGAAAATCCTTAAGAAAATAGTCAATGAAGCTAGTCATGATTGGCAATTGTAGCTCAATCCTGCCTTATGGGCATACCACACTAGTATCCAAACCCTAATAGGTGCTACTCCATATGCATTAGTCTATGGCACTAAGGCCATTTTACCTATAGAGGTTGAGCTCCCTTCTCTTAGAGTTTCTATGCAGCATCTCATCGATGGAGAAGAGTTTAGAATTTCTAGATCACAAGAGCTAGAATTACTAGATGAGAGATGTCTTACAACACTTCATCATCTTTAAGTCTACCAAATATGTAATCATCATAGCTATAATAAGAAGATCAAGGAAAGATGGTTTCAAATAGGTGATCTTGTCCTAAAAGAAAATAAGATAAATCAGTAGGATCGAGACAAAAAGGACAAGTTTGAACCTAATTGGTTGGGATCCTTCATTGTTACAATAGTATATGGATCAGGAACATACACATTATCAACACCTGAAGGCATTCCTTTAGATGAACCCACCAATAGTGTTCATCTTAAGAAATTATATGCTTGATCCTCAGAGTATCCCTAATAGGAGAATCCAAAAAAACAAAAAGAAAAAAATATTAAAATCAAATAATTTTTCCTCTAATGAAAACCTCGTAAACAAGTACCTTGGATAACTACCATAGTGAAAACTTGGCAAACAAGTGCTACGTGTAAGTGTCAGTATCCACCATCTACTTAGTCTTTGTCTATATCATTCCATTTCATCTCATAATAAACCCCCTTCCATTCCATCTCATAATAAACCCCCTTCCACCCATCCATAATAACTTAATTATTGACCTTTGCATTTCTGCATACCTATGTCATTTCTTATAAAATTGGCAGTGTCATTTTTTATCCACCAGTGGTCTCAATTCATAATAAGTCCACCCATCCGTCATTCTCCATAATAAAATCTATACCTGATTAGGGGAACCTTTCCTTAACATAAGTCTAGGAATGGATCCTTGTTGTCTCAAGAGGAATCATCACTTTCACGCATTTTTTGTAAACATTCATCCATCCACCATAACCCATAATAAATTCAAACTTTTAATTCATCCATCTATCGTAATCCATCCTATCCACCTATCATCCCAACTTAACTAACTTAAGTAGAAAACAAACTATTCATCCTTTAAAAGCTCTAGTACTTCTCAAATCAAAAGCAAAAGACTACTCCTAAAGCAATGCACTTGTCCGCATACTGCTTGCCTAATCCGCTAAATCCATTTCTCCTAATCTAAAGCCTTTAACGAATATATCTTTCCTACAATAAGGCCCAGTCTAATATCAGCACCCTCTTTGGAAAGACATATGATGGCTGTGTATTTGTTTTGTTAGTTGGTCGATTTCTTTTTGGTTTATCTTTTGTTCCTTTCTAATACCTAATCAAGGCTACCTTGATCTTTCTATATCTTGGTACATTGTGATAAAGAATGGACTGGGGCATAGTAATTGCTTTCGTACACTATGTTTGTGGGATGCTCTTATTATCCTACCAAGGCTAATATTTATCTTGTATGTGTTGGTATTAACATCTTGTATATCAATATCCTTTGCATCTAAGGTCTTGAAAAAGACTTGTGTATTAGGATCATTCTATGCTAAGACTATTTTCCATCCATGTATCTAATAAGGTTCTATTATGTCTGGTTTGAATAAGTTCAAACCATGTGTTTGCAGAGTCAAGGTCTTATGCATTGTGTGAGGCCAACTATTTTACCTCCCATATTTTGATCATTGTGCTATCCAGTAGTGACTATGTTTTATTATGCAGACTTGATGTTGTATATCACTGATTTGATATATGTGATTTGATTCAGTCATATTGGATGATATGTTGTGGTTCGACGTATGGGACATATATATTAGATGTTATTTTGCTATGAGATTCTAGTTGTTCATGTATGGATTAATTGACATATGATTTGATAATGCAGTTTAAATTGTAGTTATGAATTGATGCTTATTTCGATTGCGTGAAGTTAATTTCAGTTGCTTCGGCTATCACTTTCTAACAGGACTGACACTTGATTGAGATGTGCAAGTTTTACTTTCCCTAGCCATGGGAAAATGGAGGTAGGATTCACACCATGTTATTCCCAGTTAAGCTGATCTGTTCCCAAGAGGGATAAGAATCATGTGTGAAATTGCATGATGATTTATTGTGCTTGGTTTAAATTTTACTTTTTTTAGGCCTTAGTACCCCCTCTCTTTCTTATTTTGATTAATGTTAAGTGTTGTAAATTTTAATTGATTTAAGTCAATTGGCATTTTTATTATTATTTTTGGGGCCATTTATATGTGGATTTTTGACCCCTTTCATGACCCCTTGGGTCCCAAAAGTTACCCTAGGTGGTCAACCATGAGTCTAGGGTCAACTTGGACCACCTAACCCTGGTTTTGACTCACCTTAGGTCACCCTAAACCATGGTGGAGTAAGAGTGACGAATTTGGGAAGAGGGAAGATGGGGATGGGCCTTGCCTTGGGAAGAGCTCATCTCCCATCCCTATGTTTTGGGAATCATTCCCAAGGGAGGACTAGGGAGGTCTCCAAGAGTCCTCCCAAACTCCCAAGTGAGTGGGAGCACCACTCAAGGCCATTGTCTTCATGAGGTGGAGATGGAGGTGGAGGGAGAGGAGGACACTTGTCATCCTCTTACCTTCTCTCTACTCCAAGTGGCTTTGGTGGAGGGAAGAGATGGTGACAAATGTCACCACCTCATTCTCTCAAGGCCAAGTGGAGGGCCTATAATAGCTCCTCTTGTAGAGGAGTGGGGGTTCTTCCATTCTATTCTTTTTGCTTGCATTTTAGAGACTTCTTGCAAATTTGGATTTCCTTACTAATTTGGAGGGGTTAGAAAAGGTTGGGAGAAAATTTGAAAGGGTGGAAAGCTTGGGAAGGCTGGGAGCTCTTCACCAATTCCACTTCCATTGCCAAGGTCTTGAAGGTAGGCCTCTGATCTTGTTTTTGCTTTGCTTTATGATGTTCCATGGTTGAATCTTGATTGTAAGTTGTTTGCTTTGTGATGCTTTCTTTTTTTTTGCATTTGATGTTGGGTTGGGTGTCATGGTGAGAGCACCTCCAATGGAGGAAATGCTCAAATTGTATGGGTAGGGGAGAGGAACAATCCTTGGGGGCTCTCCCGCAGTTTGTGTTTATGCCTTGAGGGCCTATTATCATTTGAGGAGGAGTTATCTATATGGCAAGAGTGCCAAGCAAAATTGGTGTGGGATTCTTGTGGATTGTGGTGTTTAGGGATTTTTGGCTTGAGGCCATGTGTTGAGTTCTTCTTTATCATTGGGAGCCCCTTTAAGTTGAGAGGTCTATTCCCTACCCTCACCTAACTCATTTTTAGAGTTGATGTATTATGTTAAGCCTATGGGTTGTTTGTGGTTGTGTTTGATTCTATTGTGGATTGGTGCACCTGTGTGAAATCCCCTACCTCCCTAGCTTGGGGGTGACCCACGTGCGGGTCTATGGTAGGGAGGAGAGCTTTTCTTCTTCAGTGGCTAGTTTCTTGTTGTTCCCTTGCTGTGTTTAGTTGTAGGTTGGGTGAAAAGGAGTGAAGTTGTTAAGAAAGTCTCCTTGTGAAGACTGTTGAAGCCAAGGCCATTGTGGCCTCATTGTATCATTTTTATATAGGGGCTGTTTGGTTACCCTTGCCATGAGCTAGCTGTATATGCATACTCAATGCTAATTTTCTGTTAATGGGGTTAAAATAGTTTGTCTTCCCTGATTATGAAACTAGTCTTGTATAGAGAAAGGCATGGGAAGATAGACATAGACATATTCTCACCATTGTTCTTTAAAAAAAAAAAATACATTATTTAATTTTCTGTTGATCTTGCTGGAAAGAAATGAAAAGAAGTGCACTCCCTGGTCATGTAATGCTATTTTAACTTCTGTCATTTTATTTCCAAAGTGTTACTTACCTGTGTGAATGTTGTTTAAAATTTAATTTGCAACAATTAATTTCTTTGCAAGCCTTTGTGAAAATGGAAAAGAAAAAAAAAACTGAGTTATTGTGAGTTGTCTGAAAATTGGAGTTTAGTTATTGTGGAAATAGGTGAATTTCTTTTATACATTTGTAATTCAGCATTTGAGGCAAATGAAAACAACCTCTGTTTATTTCCTTTAGTATATGCTTCTGTATTTGGATTGCATTAGTAACTTGTAGATTTAAAAAAAAATAAAAAATTTAGAATAAATAGATCTCATATTTTCTTTATCTCTAAAATTTGAATAGTTTATTTGAAATTAAAGTTTGTAAGGAAATGTAGTAAAACAAAAATATCTTACTATGCTGCCCTACTACAATTATTGGGTATATATATATATATATACACACTTATAAAAATGTATATATGTATGTATATTAACATTTTAAGTTAAATGCTCTTGTAATTCTGGTTAGAATGATGGCGTTATCCATTCTTTTTACCTCTGTTTTATACAACTGTGGTATAGATATATATATATATATATTCGTATATATATATATATATATACATTTTAAATGCCTTTGACATAAGTAAAAATAAAATAAATAAATAAACAAAAAAAAATAAAAATAAAAAAAACAAAAAAATAAAAAAAAGCAAAAAAAAAATGCACAGAACTGTGGGCAGCAGCACCGCCCACAGCCATAGATGATACCAGGGGTGTGGGCAGAGGCTAAGCCTTCTCCCCCACACCCCCCTCCCTAAAGCTACCGCAGGCCGCCGCCTACCCCCTCTCCCTGCTGCTGCTGCGGAAACCTCAGCTGCAGACCACGCCACGACCTCGCCTCTGTACGGCGCCACCTCTCCCCTTTGCTACCTCCTCTGGTGCCTACGACTGCCACCGCCGACGGCCTTACCCTCATCTCTGCCTCCGCCGGTGGTGGTTCGCCTACCACACTCTGCACTCATACACAAAAAAAAACATTCCTTCCATGGATTCAAGTATGTATTTTATGCTACAAACAAATAAAAAAAAAGAGAAGGATAAAGTTTGAAAACCCAAACCATTGTATAAACCTCTATGAGAGGTAGATGGATGATGCACCCTTGGCTGCCCTCTCCATCCGAAACCCTAACTGGTTTTCATGAGAAAAGAAAAAGAATGTTTAGGGCAAATTGAAAGAACAATAATAGATGAGTAGATATTAGGGCAACTTGTTGTTTGATAATTATATATATTTTTATTTGTGTTAGGGTTGTTTAGGAAATTGGAATATGCATGATTTTAGTCTTTTATTTTATTTTGGTAGGAACTCATTTTTATCTCCTAATTAATACCTCCCCTTAGGAGAGACTTAGTATATTATGATAAAATAATTGGTATCAATAATATATAAATATATATATATATATATATATATATATATATATATATATATATATATATATATATATATATATATATATAGTTCCCTAACTAATGAAATATATAAATATATATATAATATTTAAATAAGTGGATTATATATTCCTTTTAAATATAAATGTTGTATTATTAGATCAAATGGGAATAATTATTTTGTCCATAAACTTATATATTTAAATATATATATGTAATGAAGTTAACAAGTAGATAATTTCATTTGTATAATTAATATACTCGATTGGCAAAATCATTTTTTTTATATATAAAATAAACGCATATTTCTGTATGTGTTGACTATTACCCAATAAGACAAAAAAGAGGTAGCCTTTTTAAAACAAATTTTAGGTAGGGGATTATAATTTCCCTCAGTGTATCACAACAACAACTAGATTTCTAAGTGTGAATTAGTATCTACAATTTTTTGGAAACGTAGTATGAAATTTGGAATCAGAGTTGATCCACCTACCACAATTTTATAATTACCAAGCAAGAGTTTTATCCTGTACGGAATCTTTTTATTCCAGGCGTAAACCTCAGAGATGGCCACAGCCACTCTTACAGCCACATCCACTCTTACAACCACAACCAGTTCCTCAGGTACCACAGGCACCACCGGCGCCACTAGATATGGGACCGCAAATATTACAGGCCTTATAGGCAATTCTAGATAGGCTCCCCTGGCAGTAGTAGAGCCACGTGTCGAGCCCCACGAGGATCCACGAGAGGAGCCCCACGTAAAGCCGTGAGGGGCACCACGTGAGGAGCCTTACGTCGAGCTACTAGAGACAGAGGAGGTTGGTTCGGCCAACAGGGCCCGTAGCAGGAGCCGCCCACATTGGACTAGATAGGATGAGATAGTACGTGTAGAGCACATGGGTCACAGACCTTATGAGTATCATGCAGACGAGCCTTTTAGGGGGCACAGAGATAGAGGAGATCCCATTAGGGATATATTGAGGTTGAACCCTCCTACATTCATTAGGACCATAGAGGGAGCTGAAGCAGAGGCCTGGCTGATCAGTTTAGATAGGTGCTTCATGTTGCACCCTTACGAGGGCAACACAAAGGCCCGTGTGGCAGTTCACTTGTTGTGAGACACAGCAGCTACCTAGTGGCACACTAAGGAGTGCAAGCGCCACCTATCTTTGGACACCCTCACATGGGAGACCTTCATTGAGTGCTTCAATGCGCGCTATTTATCAGACCACTACAGGTAGCGTCGTCTAGACGAGTTCCATGACCTCCAGCAGAGAGGACTTACAGTGGCTCAATATGAGGCTAGGTTTACAGAGCTATCTAGATATGTGAAGTATCTCCATGACGAGAAACTCCTAGTACACAAGTTTATCAGAGGGCTTAATCACAGCATAGCAGGGCCTGTTCGGATGGCAGACCCCCAGACCTTAAGTGATGCTGCCGAGAAGACATACATCGCTGAGGAGATTCAGGGACGAGGGCAGAGTTCTCACCCTCAATTTCAGGATCGCAGACAGTAGCAGCATTAGCAGAGCTTCCGTAGACCATCGCATCCACCCCACAGAGGAGGATTCAGTTCAGCGTCTTTACCTCCTAGACCCTCACAGCAGCAGCAGAGAGCTAGGACACGACAGGGGTCACAGGGGGGACATAATAGGGGTTGGCAGCAGTAGGGCCCATGCAGGGATCAGAGACAGCAGGGACCACCTACAGGACCCGCGAGGTCACAACAGTCTTATAGAGGTTCACAGGGGTCTACCAGCAGATCGGGGCAACAGCAGACGGGTAGGACCCAGACTCTATAGGTATAGGTTAGGGGCCCTTTATTATGTTTGTGGTGGAGCAGGGCACCTGGCTAGGGAGTGCCCACAGGGTTATACAGCAAGGGGACAACCTCATGTAGGAGGTTCAGAGCAGACAGTGGGTGATGTGGGTAGATCCCACCGTATGTTTGCAGCGGTAGATGACTACCAGGCAAATTTTTAGGTGTCCGTGATTGAGACATCAGGTATGATTGGGGGTAAACCCATTTCTATTCTCTTTGACTCTAGTGCTACTGATTCATTTATATCTCCATCGTTAGTGGAGCGTTGCAGGCTGGTGGCCTCTAGGCAGGGTGATAGGTGGGTAGTTGAGTTGGCTTCAGGAGCCAAACTGGCAGTAGATACCTTTATCCACAATTATGAGATTGCTTTGGGATCCTTCACTACAGTATGTGACCTTAGAGTCATGACATTAGGATCTTATGATGTGGTGTTGGGTATGGATTGGCTTGTGGCTCATCGAGCCAAGCTAGATTGTCGCCAAAAGGTGATCAACTGTTTAGACGACCACGACACATTAGTTGAGATTGTGGGCATACAGAAGCCCACCACAGTGCATATGATATCCACTCAGCAGCTTAAGCGCTACATGCGGAAGGGATGTCAGTTGTTCGCCATCACAGTGAGCGACATATTAGATGACGAGCTAGAGGCATCTTTGGATGATCATCCCATACTTAGAGAGTTTGCCAATGTTTTCCCAGTAGAGTTATCAGGGATGCCTCCCCGACGAGAGGTATACTTTCACATAGACTTAGTACCAGGTGTCGAGCTAGTGTCTTGTGCACCCTACAGGATGACCACACATGAGCTCATTGAGCTCAAGCTACAGTTGGAGGACTTGCTCGAGAAGGGGCACATCTGACCGAGCGTTTCACCTTGGGGTGCTCCTGTCATTTTCGTGAAGAAGAAGGATGGGTCTCTTCGTTTGTGTATGGACTACAGGCAGTTGAATAAGGTGACGGTGAAGAACCGTTATCCTCTGCCTAAGATTGATGATCTTTTCGACCAGATGCAGGGAGCCAGGGTGTTCTCTAAGATAGACCTAAAGTCCAGGTATCATCAGTTACGCATCGCAGAGGTAGATACCCATAAGACCGCCTTCCGGACTTGATATGGGCACTATGAGTTCACAGTGGTTCCTTTCAGCTTGACGAACGCCCCTGTAGTGTTCATGAGTCTCATGAATGGGGTGTTCCGTACCTATCTAGATCGGTTCGTGATCATTTTCCTCGATGACATTTTGATCTACTCACGGACCGAGGAGGACCATGAGGAGCACCTTTGTTAGGTTCTACAGTGTTTGCGAGAGCAGAAACTTTATGGGAATTTGGTGAAGTGTGCATTTTTTAGGACAGAGGTTTAGTATCTGGGACATATCCTTTCCGGTGATGGAATCTTAGTAGATCCATCGAAGATCAGAGCTATCAAGGATTGGCCAGCACCCACTAGTGTGATAGAGGTCAAGAGTTTCATGGGGTTAGCTGGTTATTACCGTCATTTTGTTAAGGGCTTTTCTCAGATTGCACACCCCATCACTTCCCTTCAGCGGAAAGGGAAGAGCTTTCTTTGGACTGAGCAGTGTGAGAGGGCCTTTGGGGTCCTCAAGGAGAGTCTTACCAATGCTCCTATTTTGGCAGTTCCTGATCCTGTAGCAGATTTCATGGTTTGCACGGATACATCACTTGAGGGATTGGGAGCCGTACTTATGCAGGTTGGTAGAGTGATCATGTATGAGTTACGAAAGCTCAAGACTCATGAGCTGAACTACCCCACGCATGATCTGGAGTTAGCATCAGTGGTTCATGCTCTAGTCTGTTGGAGGCATTTCTTGTTGGGTCGTCGCTTTGAGCTCCATTTTGATCATCACAGCCTCTAGTATATCTTTACACAGCTGAATCTAAACGCCCGTCAGTGGCATTCGATGGAGTTCCTATGCGAGTATGACTTTGATGTCCAGTACATCAAAGGGAAGGAGAATGTGGTTGCTGACGCATTGAGTCGGAGGTGCCACGAGCTCTTGACATTGACTTTGCGAGTGGACTTGAGGGATCGCATTTTACAACATCTGCCAGAGGATGGATGGTATCTAGAGGTGCAACAGGAGGTCAGTTCACAGAGGGCCCTAGTGGGCAAGTTTGCAGGGTATACACTTGACACAGATGGTTTACTTCGTCATCGACAACGCATCTATGTACCCCGCGCAGGTGACCTGCGTATTGTGGTTCTATCAGAGGCTCATAGGGCACCATATGCAGCACATCCAGGGGTGAAGAAGATGCATGCCGATCTTCGACAACTATACTATTAGGCAGGTATGAGACGAGATATAGCAGAGTTTGTTGCTCGTTGCCTTGAGTGCCAGAGGGTCAAGGCTGAGCATCAGCATCTAGCAGGTCTTCTATACCCACATGACATACCTGACTGGAAATGGGACACCATTTCCATGGATTTTATTGTTGGTCTTCCTATGTCTTTGCGTCACCATGATGCCATCATGGTGACAGTCGACAAGTTGACCAAGGTGGCTCATTTTTTCCTATGCGCACGACGTACAATGCACCAGCTGTGGCGAGGGTATTCTTGGATGACATTGTGAGACTACACGGGGTACCCTGTCGCATCATCTCAGACAAAGATCCAGTGTTCACTTCAGCATTCTGGAGAGCCTTACAGCAGGCATTGGCCACACAGCTCAATTTTAGCTCCGCTTATCATCCAGAGACAGATGGACAGACAGAGCGGGTGAATCAGGTATTGGAGGACATGCTTTGGATGTATGTTATGGACCATCAGTCTAGGTGGGAGGAGTATCTTTATCTAGTTGAGTTTGCCTACAATAATGGGCATCACAGCTCGTTAGGTATGCCTCCCTTTCAGGCTTTATATGGCAGGCCATGCAGGACACCATTGAGTTGGGACCATATTGAGGACAGAGTCGCCATTGGACCAGAGTTGGTATAGGATATGGAGTAGTAGGTCACACTGATTAGACAGAGGTTGCAGGAGGCACAGGATAGGCAGAAGAAGTATGCTGACGCTAATAGGATAGATCAGAGCTTCTCAGTGGGAGACAGGGTATTCCTTAGAGTGCGGCCACACAAGAGTCCAATCTGTTATGGAAAGGGCTCTACGCTCGCACCATGGTTCATAGGTCCCTTTGAGATTTTGGAGCAGATAGGACCAGTTGCCTATCATCTAGCATTGCCACCTAGCCTTTCACGTATCCACAACGTCTTTCATGTTTCTGTTTTGAGACAGTATATATCTGATGTATCTCACGTATTAGACTGGAGTGCTTTACAGGTAGAGGCAAGCAGGTAGTTGGTGTTGGAGCCAATTCGCATATTGGCTCGTCAGACGCTGGGCCTTCGAGGTTGAGAGCTGGACCAGGTTAGGGTCTAGTGGGATCAATATGACGAGGTCATGGTGACTTGGGAGGATGCAACTAGTTTGAGGGCACTCTATCCTCACCTTTTTGACGACTTCTCGGAGGAAGTTCAGTCTTAGGGGGGAGGATGTGAGGCCGACTATTTTACCTCCCATATTTTGATCATTGTGCTATCTAGTAGTGACTATGTTTTATTATGCAGACTTGATGTTGTATATCACTGATTTGATATATGTGATTTGATTTGGTCATATTGGATGATATGTTGTGGTTTGACGTATGGGACATATATATTAGATGTTATTTTGCTATGAGATTCTAGTTGTTCATGTATGGATTAATTGACATATGATTTGATAATGCAGTTTAAATTGTAGTTATGAATTGATGCTTATTTTAATTGCATGAAGTTAATTTCAGTTGCTTCGGCTATCACTTTCTGACAGGACTGACACTTGATCGAGATGTGCTGGTTGCACTTTCCCTAGCCACGGGAAAACGGAGGTAGGATTCACACCATGTTATTCCCAGTTAAGCCGATCTGTTCCCAAGAGGGATAAGGATCACGTGTGAAATTGCATGATGATTTATTATGCTTGGTTTAAATTTTAATTTTAATTACTTTTTTTTAGGCCTTAATACCCCCTCTCTTTCTTATTTTGATTAATGTTAAGTGTTGTAAATTTTAATTGATTTAAGTCAATTGGCATTTTTATTATTATTTTTGGGCCATTTATATGTGAATTTTTGACCCCTTTCATGACCCCTAGGGTCCCAAAAGTTACCCTAGGTGGTCAACCATGAGTCTAGGGTCAACTTGGACCACCTAACCCTGGTTTTGACTCACCTTAGGTCACCCTAAACCATGGTGGAGTAAGAGTGACGAATTTGGGAAGAGGGAAGATGGGGATGGGCCTTGCCTTGGGAAGAGCTCATCTCCCATCCCTATGTTTTGGGAATCATTCCCAAGGGAGGACTAGGGAGGTCTCCAAGAGTCCTCCCAAACTCCCAAGTGAGTGGGAGCACCACTCAAGGCCATTGTCTTCATGAGGTGGAGATGGAGGTGGAGGGAGAGGAGGACACTTGTCATCCTCTTACCTTCTCTCTACTCCAAGTGGCTTTGGTGGAGGGAAGAGATGGTGACAAATGTCACCACCTCATTCTCTCAAGGCCAAGTGGAGGGCCTATAATAGCTCCTCTTGTAGAGGAGTGGGGGTTCTTCCATTCTATTCTTTTTGCTTGCATTTTAGAGACTTCTTGCAAATTTGGATTTCCTTACTAATTTGGAGGGGTTAGAAAAGGTTGGGAGAAAATTTGAAAGGGTGGAAAGCTTGGGAAGGCTGGGAGCTTTTCACCAATTCCACTTCCATTGCCAAGGTCTTGAAGGTAGGCCTCTGATCTTGTTTTTGCTTTGCTTTATGATGTTCCATGGTTGAATCTTGATTGTAAGTTGTTTGCTTTGTGATGCTTTCTTTTTTTTTGCATTTGATGTTGGGTTGGGTGTCATGGTGAGAGCACCTCCAATGGAGGAAATACTCAACTTGTATGGGTAGGGGAGAGGAACAATCCTTGGGGGCTCTCTCGCAGTTTGTGTTTATGTGTTTATGCCTTGAGGGCCTATTATCATTTGAGGAGGAGTTATCTGTATGGCAAGAGTGCCAAGCAAAATTGGTGTGGGATTCTTGTGGATTGTGGTGTTTAGGGGTTTTTGGCTTGAGGCCATGTGTTGAGTTCTTCTTTATCATTGGGAGCCCCTTTAAGTTGAGAGGTCTATTCCCTACCCTCACCTAACTCATTTTTATGAGTTGATGTATTGTGTTAAGCCTATGGGTTGTTTGTGGTTGTGTTTGATTCTGTTGTGGATTGGTGCACCCGTGTGAAATCCCCTACCTCCCTAGCTCGGGGGTGACCCACGTGCGGGTCTATGGTAGGGAGGAGAGCTTTTCTTCTTCAGTGTTGGTTTCTTGTTGTTCCCTTGCTGTGTTTAGTTGCAAGTTGGGTGAAAAGGAGTGAAGCTGTTAAGAAAGTCTCCTTGTGAAGACTGTTGAAGCCAAGGCCATTGTGGCCTCATTGTATCATTTTTATAAAGGGGCTGTTTGGTTACCCTTGCCATGAGCTGGCTGTATATGCATACTCAATGCTAATTTTCTGTTAATGGGGTTAAAATAGTTTGTCTTCCCTGATTATGAAACTAGTCTTGTATAGAGAAAGGCATGGAAAGATAGACATAGACATATTTTCACCATTGTTCTTTAAAAAAAAAAACATATTATTTAAGTTTCTGTTGATCTTGCTGGAAAAAAATGAAAAGAAGTGCACTCCCTAGCCATGTAATGCTGTTTTAACTTCTGTCATTTTATTTCCAAAGTGTTACTTACCTATGTGAATGTTGTTTAAAATTTAATTTGCAACAATTAATTTCTTTGCAAGCCTTTGTGAAAATGGGAAAAAAAAAAACTGAGTTATTGTGAGTTGTCTGAAAATTACAGTTTAGTTATTGTGGAAATAGGTGAATTTCTTTTATACATTTGTAATTCAGCATTTGAGGCAAATGAAAACAACCTCTATTTATTTCCTTAAGTATATGCTTCTGTATTTGGATTGCATTAGTAAATTGCAGATTTTTTTTAAAAAAAAAAAAAAATTAGAATAAATATATCTCATATTTTCTTTATCTCTAAAATTCGAATAGTTTATTTGAAATTAAAGTTTGTAAGGAAATGTAGTAAAAAAAAAATCTTACTATGTTGCCCTACTACAGTTATTGGGTATATATATATATATATACACACTTATAAAATTGTATATATGTATATATATTAACATTTTAAGTTAAATGCTCTTGTAATTCTGGTTAGGATGATGGCGTTATCCATTCTTTTTACCTCTATTTTATACAACTGTGGTATAGAAATATATATATATATATATATACACACATTTTAAATGCCTTTGACATAAGTAAAAATAAAAAAAATAAATAAACAAAGAAAAATAAAAAATAAAAAAAAAAACAAAAAAATAAAAAAAAGGAAAAAAAAAATGCACAGAACTGTGGGCCGCAGCGCCGCCCACAGCCATAGATGATACCAGGGGTGTGGGGGAGGAGGCTTAGCCTCCACCCACACCCACAACTGTGGTATATATATATATATATATTCGTATATATATTATATATATATACATTTTAAATGCCTTTGACATAAGTAAAAATAAAAAAAATAAATAAACAAAAAAATAAAAAATAAAAAAAAGGAAAAAAAAAATGCACAAAATTGTGGGCGGCAGTGCTGCCCATAGCCATAGATGATACCAGGGGTGTGGGTGAAGGCTAAGCCTCCTCCCCCACACCCCCCTCCCTGAAGCTACCACAGGCCGCCGCCTGCTCCTCTCCCCGTTGCTGCTGCGGAAACCTCAGCCGCAGACCACGCCACGACCCCGCCTCTATTCACCGCAGACCACGCCACGACCCTGCCTTTATATGGTGCCACCTCTCCCCTTTGCTGCCTCCTTTGGTGCCTACGACCGCCGCCGCCGCCGGCCTTACCCTCATCTTCGCCTTCGCCGGTGGTGGTTCGCCTACCACACTTTGCACTCATACACAAAAAAAAAAAAACATTCCTTCCATGGATTCAAGTATGTATTTTATTTTGCAAACAAATAAAAAAAAAGAGAAGGATAAAGTTTGAAAACCCAAACCACTGTATAAACCTCTATGAGAGGTAGATGGATGATGCACCCTTGGCTGCCCTCTCCATCCAAAACCCTAACTGGTTTTCATGAGAAAAGAAAAAGAATGTTTGGGGCAAACTAAAAGAACAATAATAGATTAGTAGATATTAGGGCAACTTGTTGTTTGATAATTATATATTTTTTTATTTGTGTTAGGGTTGTTTAGGAAATTGGAATATGCATGATTTTAGTCTTTTATTTTATTTTGGTAGGAACTCATTTTTATCTCCTAATTAATACCTCCCCTTAGGAGAGACTTAGTATATTATGATAAAACAATTGGTATCAATATATATATATATATAGAATTATATATATAGTTCCCTAACTAATGAAATATATATATATATATATATATATATATATATATATATAGAATTATATATATAGTTCCCTAACTAATGAAATATAAATATATATATATATATATATATATATATATATATATAGAATTATATATATAGTTCCTTAACTAATGAAATATATATATATATATATATATATATATATATATATATATAGTTCCTTAACTAATGAAATATATATATATATATATATATATATATATAATATTTAAGTATATTAATTATACAAATGAAATTACCTATTTGTTAACTTCATTACATATATATATATTTAAATATATACATTTATGGACAAAATAATTATTCCCATTTGATCTAATAATACAACATTTATATTTAAAAGGAATATATAATTCACTTGTTTATATATATAATATTTAAACAAGTGGATTATATATTCCTTTTAAATATAAATGTTGTATTATTAGATCAAATGGGAATAATTATTTTGTCCATAAATGTATATATTTAAATATATATATGTAATGAAGTTAACAAATAGGTAATTTCATTTGTATAATTAATATACTCGATTGGCAAAATCATTTTTTTTATATATAACATAAATGCATATTTCTGTATGTGTTAACTATTACCTGATAAGAAAAAAAAGAGGTAGCCTTTTTAAAACAAATTTTAGGTAGGGGATTATAATTTCCCTCAGTGTATCACAACAACAACTAGATTTCTAAGTGTGAATTAGTATCTACAATTTTTCAGAAATCTAGTATGAAATTTGGAATCGGAGTTGATCCACCTACCACAATTTTATAATTACCAAGTGAGAGTTTTATCCTATACGGAATCTTTTTATTCCAGGCGTAAACCTCGGGGATGGCACTAAGCAACGATGGTAAACTTAGCGTAGAATAACCAGACACAGGATAACAAAGTAACCAAGTTAAGCGTTAGTAGAATGAATTTTGGCATCCACGTCAATAACACGTTATGCTGTCGATTTTCCGCTAGATTGTCCTTTAGGGTTTGTTCTTGCATTGTGGTATTGAATTCAAATCTACCATCCCAACTTATTTCACGTGCGACCTTGTCATCATGACTAATTATTTTTTGACTTGAGTCAAGCTGGGGTTGAACGTTGATTTTGCCTCACCTAGGAAACTAGGGTTTGGACTAAAACAGTCTAACCCTAAGAGCGACACACTTCGTGTCACACACCCCTTGAAAGCCTTTGCCTCTTCAAATGTAATGACATGCTTACGCCTCAGGCGTAATGCCACTGAGCACGCAAGTGCGTGCGAGGTGGTTCTTAGGGTAGGGAGAATTTTTTTTTTCGCAGTTCTAGTCATGACCACATGGCAAATGTGGGCATGACACGTGTGTTTGTGTGTTGTGTCCGCATGGGAGATACGGGCATGACATATTGGATACACTGTCACCTTGGTCTTATATACCATGGTACATAATATCCATATGTTATATCAAAATAAGGATTGCTCTTTACATTTTATAAGGCATAACCAAAGCAAAATCCCTCCATCCATCCACCCATATATCCTGATAAAATTTATAGCTTTCATGAAGATTGATCAATCATCCTTTCTCTATTTTAGACATCTTTTCTTCCATCTATATGAACATCGTCATCATATTCTTGTCCTTTATCCATATAGAAGTCCTACAAAAACATGCATGTTAGACATCACATCCATAGCATCATATATAAGCATATCATCAACTAAATTCATAATCATAGTACATGTCAAACATCCATAGTATAAAATCAATAAATCATCTAGCTAAGCATCATGTCTACATCATAAATTCATCCACTATCTATAGAATCATATTGTAGACACTCAAAATTGACCCTTCATATCATTTATCGATTTGTTGCATTATTCACCACTGCATATGTCGATTTTGCCTAACACACTTGTATCAATTATCTATTTTCTTCTAAATCATCCACTCCTATTATTAATTAAATAAATTATATTTATTTAATTGATTTCACCTAGTTTCATTATCTTTATTCTTCTATTTTCTATCTATAATTAAATAGTCTTTAATTAATTAATTATCCCATTATTCTTCTAAAATTAAATAAATTTTTTAAATTTATCTAATTTGACCTTTTTAAATAAATAAAATTAATATTTTATTTATTTATCCTCTCATCATGCATATAAATTAAATAAATTTATTTATTTAATTTATATTTATTCTTCCAATTTTCTACATTTAGCTTTTTCCTCTATCATTAAAAAAAAATAAATTAAATGAATTCATTTGTTTAATTTATTTTTATCTTATCATTTTCCTCTTTTATCACTTTCTTCTATGTGTACAAGTTGGCCTTGTCCATAGTTTGTCAAAATTAAATACAAAAAATGATTTAATTGGTTTGAAAATCAATTATCCTTGTCATCCAATCCTTAAAATAGAAAAATATTCTATTTTAAGAAAATCAATCTTATCTTCACCAACAAAGCTAATTAAATTATTTAATAAAAGATTCCCCTATGGACACATGTCTTGTACACATTCATCCATGCCTCTTGAATTATCTCAACCATCCATTCCACCACTTTTTCTCCATCATTGATCAATCTTAATTGAGAGATATATATACACCCTCTCATTTCATTCTAAAAGGACCCACTTTCACTCTTAAGCGTCCAGATTATCATCTTATGCATATCGCATCCATTAAGCACTTTGGGCATATCATCTATCATCATGGCAGCTTTGGCAACTATGGTTGTTCACTTTTGAGAAGCAATCCACATTCAACCAAGGAATCAACACAATCTAGGTGACATTGTTCTTTGATTTGCTTTCATTTTGTGTCATTTAGATAGATTTCTTGAAGGTGGTAGGATTGGGTTTTTGATTGTAATGCTTGATATTGTTAACCTAATTTTTCTTGCTCCACATTCTGGCATACCCAGTGGGACCCCACTCCTTAATTGATTTTTCAATTGAAAAGTCATTTTTTTGAAGTCTAGGTACAGAATTACGCAATTGATCGATAGAAAATCACATACAGTCTGTGGAAAATCACCTTTGAATGGCCCTGCATCACCTATGGTCTGTGTCTAATCACCTTTGGTTAGAGACAGTCAAATGCCTTTGGACGATAGAAAATCACTTCCGCGCAGTGCCTAATTGCCTTTGAATTGCCCAGGGTTGCCTCTGGCTCACACAGCATCGCCTTTACACAACCCAGGATCGCGTATGATCGACAAAACATCGCCTTTGGTAAAATTAGGTCACTTTTGAGTTTCTGTCAATCGCTTTTGCATTCTATTTGATTTCTTTTGGTCTGAACTGTTGCAAGCTTGGTTTCTTTGAAGCTAACATCTATTGGTACAACTTTTTATCGATTGTCAAAGAAAGGTGAATCTGAAACTACTAACAAATCTGTTGCAGATCAATCGGTCAAAGATTTACCTTATTTTCGCTAATCTAGGAACATTTCGTTTGGTGCTTAAAAAGAACTTGTTTGCTTTGCTTATTTGCATTTTCTTGCTTACTTGTTGTGTTTGTTGCATTTACATATCTTGCATTAGTAGATCCCTAAGCTAATAACAAAAGTATCCTCTCCCCTTGCCTATCAAATAGATCTTGGGTGTAAGAGAACTTGTTATTATCTTTAGAGAGGTATGCCTTGGTGGGAAAAGAGGTACTCACCCAAGGGAACAACCTCAAGCAGTACTTTCGTTTTGGCACGCTATATAAAAAAGGATAAGGTGAAAGCCAAGTCTAACCAATATTAGTGCTTACTGTATAGTGCTAGTTTGAAATGAGGTGTACCTTGTGTATATGAGACTCCTAATAGGACTAGTTAAAGATTTAAGTAGCTTGTTGGATGCTCGTAATGTGCCGGTCCCCTGAATCATTACTAGACACCTTTAGATTAGAAGACCACCCTTTTCGACCTTGTGGCAATTTGTTCAAGGCAAGAGGACACTAATCCTCTCTAGATTCTCATCATATGGTTCCCTTGAGATGAGACAAAAATCCCCAGCTTAGCATAAGCTACTTGTAGCTTTTCAGGGAGAGGGTGATTGGGTCATCCTTCCATTCCAAGAGGCCCCTACCTATCCTATCTTGTAAAGATAAGATAATGTACACACTTGCTCATTAGTGTGGTGACATTTGAGTCAAAGAGTCTAAGTTGTGGGCTTGACAAGCTACCATACACCTTGACCTTAGGTAAGTAAGCATTTGTGTTCAAGTGTTTTTGATTTGAGATAAGACCTGTGGAAGTCTTGGCCTTGAGGGGCTGCTCAACATACACATTTATGCTAAATCAGTCAAACATCAGCCATTGTGTCTTTCCTATTTGTTCTCTTGCCAATTACCTATAAAAAACAAGTCACTGTCACTAAAACTAGCCTTTGCACAGTCGATCCATGCCTTTGCATCATATCCAGTCACCTTTGAATGACAAAAACTCACCTATGAATTATCTTGAATCACCTTGGATCATCCTACAATCACCTTTAACTCATCTATCATCAGACAATCGTTCTTGAGTTATCCCAGATCACCTGTGAACTGCAGAAAATTGCCTTTGATCGACATAATCATGCCTTTGGATTATCTTGAGTCACTTTTGAGCTATCCTGAGTCACTTCTAGTTAACACAATCTCACCTCTGGAAATCTACAGGCTCTCTCTATTTATCCAGTCTAAAATTCCATTCCAGTTAGTCCTTAGCCTTGCCATCAGTTTTCTAGATAATACACTAATCATCTACAGCTTGCACTCACCTTATTTAGCCTGATCACATCATATTTTAGACTTTTTTGAGCCCTTGAATCCTCTTGAGACTCTAAAAAAGCCATCAACATCAATCAATCAATCAAATCAACATCAGCCTTGATCATCCTTTGGCTATATCACCATCATCAATCCATTTGATCTACCCTTTAGTTCAGGAGTCTATCTCTTGGGAGATAATCCTATCCAAATCAAATCAACCAAACCAATCCAATCCAATCCAGTCAATCACTAATCAATCTATCTAATTCAAATCAATTAGCAACTTAATCAATCAATCCAGTCAATTGATCAAGCCAACCAATCATCAATCATCCAAACAATCCAAGAGTCTCAACTTTGTCACACAAGTCCAACAATTTCATCCATCATCAATCAATGCCTCAAACTAGGAGTCAATATAAAGCAGCTATGGAGGCTAACCTAAAAGAATTTCAATCAACGCCTCTTAAAGATGTCTCAAAATTCATGACTGGAATGGATGCTAATATCTTTGTACCCACATGCTATACTCTTGGACCTTCATCATCAACTCAAGAACCACAATATCATTTCGGATCTTCATCATCAACTTAAACACCACAATATCATTTTAGATCTTCATCATCAAATCAAACACCACAATACCATTTTGACCAACCTACCTATGAAGAATCTCAAGATGATCTAGAGGAGCTAGAAGACTTTGACACTTTACAAAATGTAAACAGGCTCTTAAAATCCAATCCGGATAGATTTCTCTTACAATTAATTTAAGGAGCCAAATTGCCAAGTGACTTTGACAAATCCAAAATAAAAAAACAAGATGCAATCGATGATACTGTTGTTGCTAAAGAAACCCACAAGGCTATTACTACCATGTCCACCAAACCCACAACATCTACATACAACATCCAAACACCACCATTGACTAATCAAATCACTCATCCACTACATCTACAAAAATGGCCCAACCAAATGTTCCGACATCAATAGAGCCTTTGTTAACACCATCCTACTTGCTCAAATCACAAGTGACACAAGCACCTCAAGGCTCTAATCAAAGTGTGCCACATCTTAACTCATCTCATGTATCTCATCCTATTCCATCTTCTTTCATGAACATAACTTCCCCACAAGTGACATAAGCACCTCAAGTCTCTAATCAAAGTGTGCCACATGTTAACTCATCTCATGCGTCGCATCTCATTCCATCTTCTTCCATGAATCTAACTCCTCTACATGTGTCACAAGCACCTCAAGCTTTTAATCAAACTGTGTCACATGTTGAACCACCCCAAACATCTAATGTGTCTTCCCATCTCAATGCATCATCTATGAATCAACTTTAAACATCGCACATGCTATCTAATACCAACACATCATTTATCGACCAACCTTTTGGATCACAACCACATTCCAAATCCAACATATCATATGTTGATCAACTCCTTTTGCTTGGACCACAACCATCCAACCTTCACATATCCTATGCCAATCCACCTTCTGTCTCCCAAGTTCCACTAACCTCCAACCAACATATGTCCTACATTAATCCTTCCTTTGGTTCACATGTGATACAAACCCAAAATGTTAATCCATCACCAAACTCATACACATTCCCATCATTTGATAACCAAGGCCAAAACACATATACCCCGCCATATAATACATCACAACAACATCCTCCAAATGAACCTCTGGTGTACCAAATACCTCATCCAAGTCATCAAAATCCCCACAACAATAACAACCATCTACATCTGATTTTGAGCAGCGATTCAATTAGTTACAACAAGTCGCAGATATGAGTATGAGCCAAACAAAGAAGACATTTTCCTTTGAGGAAGTATGCTCATATCCTTTTGGTAAGTCACTTCAAATGATACCTTTTCCTCCACATTTTGAGATACCACTACTTGAGAAATACAAAGGAAAAGGTGATCCAAATGACCATCTTAGAGCATTTTATGTAGCTTGTCTTGATGTTGCATATAATAACACATATCTTCTACGTCTATTTCCTCGTAGTCTTGGGGGACAAGCTATGGAATGGTTTTCTCACCTACCTTCGGACATCAAGTCATTCAAAGAGTTGGCAAGAAAATTTGCATCACACTTTGCTTTCAATATAGAAAATGAGATATCCATGAACAATCTTGTCAATAACAAACAATGAAATGGGGAAACCTTCTTATCTTTCATCCAACGATGGTGAAATATGGCTAGTAAGCTCCCATGCTAGATGCCTGAGAAACAAGTTGATATCTTTGTCCAAAATCTCTATCTCAAACTATCATTTCAATTGTAGCTCCAAAGTGCCACTACTTTTGACAAACTCATATCCAAGGGAACAAACATTGAAAAAGCTTTAATTGCCAAAGATCCAATCAAGATCTTCAAGGAAACAAAAGACAATGGATAATCTTCAAGTGATAAATCCTTCTTTTGGAACAAGAAGAAAAATGTTGTCAATGATGGCATTGCTGATGCAAAGAATGTTCAAACTATGAAGGCTCCCCTCCATATCCAAGTGGCATATAAGGGCCCATCCTTTGTTCCAAGAAACCAAGATAAAACAAATCCATCACTGAGATGCCAATTTACTCCTTTGGGAGAGCCTATTGAATCCATCCTAAAAAAACTAGTACAATCAGACATGATCATGCTACCTGAAGCTTGACCACATGAAGAAACATAGTTTAAACCTAATTGGTATAAAGACAACGAATACTGTGACTATCATAGAATGAAAGGGCATAACACAACTAGTTGTATGAAATTGAAACATTTGATTCTGAATCTTATTGATCGAGGAGAAATCATTGTTGATCTACCAAAACATACGACAAATTATGATCTTGATGCTTTCAAGAATCCACTTTCACCACATGATAAAGAAAGTGCCTCTAATTTAGCAAAGAATGTCCATTATACCTATGAGTAATCTACCATTGGACGTATTGAACAAGCTCACATATCTACCAATGGCATAAGAGGAAAAGAACCTAATTGTGTCGTTACCACTTGTTGAGGTTGTGTTACTATCCAAGGAGCACCATCCACTATACGCTCAAACTCTGGATATAATATCCTTGATCATCTAGGTAAGACTCTTGCTCATATTTCTATTTTGGAATTATTGCGTATATCCCCTGCCTATAAAACTATATTAGAAAAAGCTCTACAAGAGTTGTTGGTACCCAATGATATTGATACTACACAATTCCAAGCCATGGTAGAAAGTATTGCATCACCTTATTGTTTGACTTTCTCTAACCAAGACCTTTCGTCATCCAATCCATCCCATAATGATGCCCTTCATATTGAAGTCTACATAAACCAACACTGAGTCAAATGAATACTAATAGATTGTGGAGCTGGGTTAAATATATGTTCTCTAAATCTCATAAAACAACTGGGATATTCTGAGGATCGCATTGATATTACCAAGAGCATAACTATCAAAGAATATGATGATGCAAAGAGAGAATCTAAAGGAATTATTCATCTACCTATCAGGGTTGGTCCAGTTACAACTGATAGCTATTGTCAAGTCCTAGACACTAAATTGCCTTACAATATTATCCTTTGTCATCCTTGGATACATGCCATCAAAGCAGTTCCATCCACATATCATCAATGTCTGAAATTTCCTTACAATGGTGTTGAAATCACGATCCCTACCGATCCTAATTCATTTGAGTTTTTCTGAGCCTTCCAAGCCAATTATCAAAATCCTAACCACATAAGTATCAATTCTGAAGCCCATCCATCTACATCCTATGTTGATCCATCCGATTTGAATAAGCCTTCATCTAGTAAATCCATCCCCAATATTGATGTTCAATACAAAGAGAAAGGACTTGGTGATTATAGTCTACAAGAATCTTGCTATGTAGGAGCCTTGCCCTTATCACCTAAATCCTATGGTCAACCATTAGTATCCAAAGCTACTATCACCATTCCTCCAACTGTGTTCATCCAATCGAGAATTCTAGAAGATGAAGCTATTGATGACATCTCCTCTTGGATCTTTTTTGATGAAAATGATCAAGTCGCTTTAGAAGTGGAATGCTATAATAATGGATTTCAGATAATCAAGAACATGGGTTAAAAAGGACAAGGAGGTCTAGGACTGCACGAGCAAGGACCTGTTGAACCTATCACTGTCACTAAGAACTTTAATAAGCAAGGTTTAGGGTACGATAAGGAGGTTCCGTTTCCTCAGACATTAAGTGTATTCTCGATAAGGTAGCTAAAGCTTTTCCCACAGAAGAGACCTCTAATCAGGATGCCATCGATGATTCCTCTTTCCACATAACTGAACTATTCCAAGACCTATCCATATTTATGTTATCATCTACCTCCTTTACCTCTCAACCTAAATCACCTGACCTTCAACTCGTATATCTTGACCTCGTCGATTGGGACCAACATGGGGCACCTATTCTAGACACATTTTAGAATGATGAAGCCATATAAGAGTTCATGGACTTAAGAAAAGGCATACCATTGGGAGATCACAAAGTGGGCTTGATGATGGACCTACCTCAGTTAGCATACTTTGGTGGAGGTGTCAAATCCTTCAGTCACAAAAATGAAATAAATAAAATAAAAAAAGAAAGGTCATTAGGTGAAAACTGAAAGACACCTCTTGACTGTGAAAAAGTAAAAATAAAGGATGTATTTGAGGGTGAAAACCTCTTCGAGGCACCTGAAGATGGATGATTTGACCTTCCCTTGACCACTGAATATCAAGAATAGTCACCCTTGTTGGTGGAGAAATCTCAAGAGATCAATCTAGGTACAACACAGAATCCTAAGATCACATCTCTAGCAACATCACTATCAGATCAAGAAAGAAGATATTTCACCGCCTTCTTCATGAAAAGATCAATCAACTTCACATGGACTTATTTCGATATTACAAGGCTTGGATCCCTCACTTGTGGTATATCATCTAGCAGTATTTCCAAATGCAAAACCTGTCAAACAAAAGCTATGGAAAATGCATCCTCAAATAGTACTCTTGGTCAAAGTATAACTTCAGAAACTATTGGATGCTAAGTTCATACAACCTATTGATTATCTTGAATGGGTCTCTAACATCGTTCCTATTTCTAAACTGAATGGGGGCATCTGTTGCTGCACCAATTTTAGAGATATCAACAAAGTCTACCTTAAAGATGATTTTCCACTTCCAAGCATAGATATCATTGTTGATCTTACAACAGGACATGAAATGTTATCACTAATGGATGGATTTTTCTGGCTATAATCAAATTCTAATCACTCCCGAGGATCAACATAAAACAACTTTTATATGCCCACAGGGTACTTACTACTAGCAAGTAAGGCCTTTTGGTCTTAAGAATACAGGAGTTACATATCAACGAGCCATGATTGTTATCTTCCACGACCTTTTGCACACCATAATGGAAGATTATGTTGATGATATCTTGGGCAAATAAAAAACCAAAGAAGGTAATCTAAAAGTACTAGAATAGATCTTTGACAGATTGGAAAAGTATCAAGTGAGATTAAATCCTAAGAAATGTGTATTCGGGGTAACTTTTGGAAAGCTATTAGGTTACATTGTATCTCAAAGAGGCATAGAAGTTGATCTAGATAAGGTAAAAGCTATAGTTAACATGCCTCCACCATCAAATTTGAAACAACTTTGTAGTCTTCAAGGAAGATTACAATCTATTCGTAAGTTCATTTACAACTAGTAGATAAATGTCATCCTTTTCAACACCTGCTCTGAAAGGAAGAACCTTTTAAATGGGATGATAAGTGCCAATAAGATTTTGATCAAATAAATAAATATCTAGCTACACCTCCCATACTGGTACCTCCTGTGCCTGATCAACCATTACTACTATATATTTCTTCAACAACAGCAGCTCTAGGTGCCCTTCTAGCTCAACATGATGACTTAGGGAAAGAACATGCCATCTATTATATCAGTAGAACTCTCATCAGCTAGTATGAGCTTAATTATTCATCCATGGATGAAACATGTTTAGTTGTAGTTTTTGCTTCCCAAAAGTTGCGACACTATATGTTGAACTAAAAAACAAAGCTCATATCTAAATTTGATCCACTCAAGTATCTTATGTCCAAAGTAGTACTCACATGCAAATTAGCAAAACAAATAATGATTGTCAGTGAATTTGACATAGAATATGTTGATTAGAAATCTATAAAGGGGCAAGTGCTCACTAATCAACAAGAAGAAGTGCCAATGACAAATATTCATCCTATCCATACTGAGTTTCCTAATGAAGAGTTATTCAATCTATATCCTTCAGTAGTTTGGCAACTATACTTTGATGGTTCATATAGATAACATGGATCTAGAACTGGAATATTATTCATCACCCCTCAAGGTGATTGTATACCTAAATCATACAAGATTGCCTTCCCTTCCACCAACAACATTGCTGAATATGAAGTCTTGATCAGCAGATTATGTATGGCTGTACAATGAGATATCAGACAGCTACAAGTTTTTATAGATTCTCAGTTGGTCATCAAACAAGTCATAAAAAAATATCAAACAAAAGATGAAAAGCTCCTCCCATACAAGTTTATGGTAGATGACTTTCAAGAAATACTTTTCCAAAATCACTTTTAAGCAAATCCCTAGGATAAACAACAAAGTAGCAGATGCTATGGCTACAATCGATTCTCTTCTAGATATGCCCACTAACGCATAGAGATGTGAATTTATGGTTGAACAACTTTTGGTTCTATCTTTTGAAGTCTCACAATCTAAGCTTATATGTGAAATTATTGGTCCCAATTCTCCTTAGTATGAGGATATATACGAGTATCTCTGCAATGGTACCCCTCCATTTCAATTATCCAACACACAATGCAAAACCTTTATCCGATGAGCCTCTTGTTACACCATCATTGGAGAAACCATGTATCATAAGAGTCTTGATGGTATCCTTCTTAGGTGTCTTGACTCAGAAGAAGATAAAGTTTCCTTATGCAAGGTACATGAAGGTGTTTGATGTTCACATTTTGCCAGCCCTAGCCTTACTAAGAAACTCTTGAGAGATGGATACTACTGGCCAACCATGGAGAAAGATGCACAACAATTTTCTAAGAGATGTCTACAATGTTAGCAACATGGGAATTTGATACATGCTCCAACACATGAGCTACAACCTGTCACTATTCCTTGACCTTTCTCGTAGTGGGGACTCAACCTCATAGGAAAGATTCATCCATCCTAATCCAATGGTCATAAATTCATCATTACCGCCATTGAGTACTTTAGAAAGTGGGTTGAAGTTATACCAATGACCTATATCACCGGAAAGAAAATATCCAAATTCACCCTCCATTACATCATTTGTCGATATGGAGTTCTACAAGCCATCGTTACTGATAATGGATGCCCTTTCAAAAATCAAGAAGTCCGTGCTTTATGCAATAAATTCCATATCCAACATAGGTTTTACACACCTTATTATCCCCAAAGTAACGGCCAAGTTGAGGTTTCTAACAAAACCATCATCAAAATTCTTAAAAAGACAGTCAATGAAGCTGGTCATGATTGGCATCTACAACTTAATCTAGCCTTGTGGGCTTATTCGAACAAGTGTTAGAACTCCTACTGCTACTACACCCTATGCACTTGTGTATGGAACTGAAGCTATCTTAACTATTGAGGTTGAGATCCCATCATTGAGAGTTTCATTACAACATATCATTTTTGATGAAGAATACATAATATCCAAATTGAATGATCTAGAACTACTAGATGAAAGATGCCTCCTACACTTAATCACCTTCAAGTCTATCAAAACCGTCTTCACCATAGTTATAATAAAAAGATCAAGGAAAGAAGGTTCCAGGTAGGAGACCTTGTCCTCAAAGAGAATCAAAGAAATCAATAGGATCATGAAAAGAAGGGTAAATTCAAACCAAATTGGCTAGGACCTTTTGTGATCATAGCAGTCTATGGATCAGGAGCTTATACTCTCTCAACACCTAAAGGCATTCCTTTGGATGAACCTATCAACAATGTTCATCTTAAGAAATTTTATGCTTGATCCTTGGAACATCCATAGCATTTTTTTAAAAAAAAATCACCCTCTAGTGAAAACCTGGTAAATAGGCACCTTGGATAAGTACCATAGTGAAAACCTGGCAAACAGATGCTATGTGTAGAACCAACTCCTACCATCTATTCAATTTTTGTTTACCATACCATCCATCCCGTAATAAACTCCATCCATCCCATAATAAACTCCACCCATCTCACAATAAACCTATATAAGACCACTCCCTTTTTCATCTCCATCCTTTACTCCTATCATGGTTTAGAAATTGTTGGAGTTGAAGTGTCATTCCTTTCCATCATCTGTCTAGAGATAGATCATCTAATCCATCACCTTCCATAATAAGTCCTTCCCATACTGGGGGCACTTGCTTGCGCTTAGTTTTTGGAATGGATACTTAAAGCATCACTTAACATCCCCTTAACATCCCATATCATCAAACATTCAACCAATCCCATCAATCCATAATCTAATCAATCCCTCTACCTTCATCATTACCATCAAAACATTGTAAGAACTACATATCATCTCTATCATTAAGTGCCTTGATCCCATGGATATAGGGTATGTAGGTAGTCTGGAATATGAAAGAAGTACCCAGACTCAGGCATAAGAAATACACCTCTTCCATCTTTCATCCTTCATCCAACCTTCACCAATCATCATCTTCATCCATTTCATATTCTTCAATCATCTATTCCCCACATCATCAATAAACACCTAGAACTACATATCATCACTTTCATCATCATCGTACTGTGCTTTGATCTTGTGGATATAGGGTATGTAGGCAGTCTGGAATATGAAAGAAGTATCTAGTATGCAAGCACAGATGATTCATTCTTCCATTTTTCACTTCATCTCTTACATCTTCCATCTCAATTTGACTAACTCAAGTAGAAAACAAACTACGCATGTCTCGATAGCTCAAGCACTCATCAAATTAGGGAAAACAAAGACATTTGTCTGCATACCTTTAGCCAACATTTTCTATATCAATCCAACATCTCAGCCTTCAAAAGGATATATCTTTCCTCACAACAAGGCGCTATCCAATCTATCTAGGAGCATCCTCTTTTGGCATGAGAACATGACAGCTATGTCATTGTTTTCTTTTGATTTATCTTTTTGTCTCTTTCTAATACCTAGTCTAGACTGCCTTGATTTCTTATATCTTGGTATGTTGCGATGAAGTATGGACTGGGGGCATAGTCATTTGCTTTCATATGCTGTGTTTGTGGGATGATCTTATTCTCCTACTATGCCTAATGGTATCTTGTACGTGTTGGGATTAGCATCTTGCATATCAATATATTTTGCATCCGAGGACCTCAAAAGCCTTTTATGTACTAAGACTATTCTATGCTAACACTATTTCCCATACATATAACCAACAAGGTTTCATTATGTTTAGTGGAAATAATTTCAAACTGTTTTCTTGCAGAGTCAAAGTCCATCTCAGAACAACTAATATTCATATCTTATGTATGTTGGATCAACATCTTGACCTCATATGATAGACAAGATTGTATTATGCTAAATGCATTGGATACATTGTCACCTTGGTCTTTATACCTTGGCACTTAATATCCATATGCTATATCAAACATAAGGATTGTAATCTCTAAATTTGTGTGTGCAACCGTTGCCAAGTAGCTGCATCTATTATCCATCATCCATCCATTTATCTTGCAATAAAATTCATAGCTCTCACAAGGATTGATCAATTGAATTTCACCTACTCTTTTCTATTCATCATCATCTTTGTCTTCATTATCTTCATCCTGCAAAACAAGTGTGTTAGACATATATCACCCTATATCATCATCATATATCATTATGTCAATATATTTACATAAAATATATCATTGTACAGTTCATTTACATAAAACCATCATCTATCCATTAACATAAGCATTGCATCATCAAATCATAATTGTATCCATTTATCATTTACGTATCTACCATATACATGTCATAATCATGAAAACATAAAAACCATAAATATCAACATCATACATGTGCATCACCACATTCTTCATGTCAATCTAGTTTACCCTTGTTTTGTCGTCTAATCGTGAGTCAACCCAATCTTTCCGAGTAGCCTGGTTTTCCTCTCGAGGGGGCATCACCCACTAGTTTCACTGGGGCATAGCTTGTTTACCTCACGTATCAGTCATATCTTCTTTGAAACAATGTCCTAAATTACATTGTCTCAAAGAGGGGCAAAATGTAGACACCCAAAATTGACCCTTCATACTATTTATCAATTTGTCGCATTATTCACCACTGCATATATCAATTTTGCCTAGCACACTTGTATCAATTATCTATTTTCTTCTAAATCATCCACTGCTATCATTAATTAAATAAATTATATTTATTTAATTAATTTCATCTAGTTTCATTATCTTTATTCTTCTAATTTCTATCTATAATTAAATAATCTTTAATTATTTAATTATCCCATTATTCTTCTAAAATTAAATAAATTTTCTAAATTTATTTAATTTGAACTTTTTAAATAAATAAAATTAATATTTTATTTATTTATCCTCTCATCATGCATATAAATTAAATAAATTTATTTATTTAATTTATATTTATTCTTCCAATTTTCTAAATTTAGCTTTTTCCTCTATCATTTAAAAAATAAATTAAATGAATTCATTTGTTTAATTTATTTTTATCTTATCATTTTCCTCTTTTATCACTTTCTTCTATATGTACAAGTCGACCTTGTCCATAGTTTGTCAAAAATTAAATACAAAAATGATTTAATTGGTTTAAAAATCAATTATCCTTGTCATCCAATCCTTAAAATAGAAAAAACATTCTATTTTAAGAAATTCAATCTTATCTTCACCAACAAAGCCAACTAAATCATTTAATAAAATATTTCCCCATGGACACATGTCTTGTACACATTCATCCATGCCTCTTGAATTATCTCAACCGTCCATTCCACCACTTTTTCTCCACCATTTATCAATCTTAGTTGATATATATATATATATATATATATATATATATATATATATATATATACACCCTCTCATTTCATTCTAAAAGGACCCACTCTCTCTTTAGCATCTAGATTATCATTTTATGCATATCGCATCCATTGAGCATCCATTAAGCACTTTGAGCATATCATCTACCATCATGGCATCTTTGGCAACTATGGTTGTTCACTTTTGAGAAGCAATCCACATTCAACCAAGGAATCAACACAATCTAGGTGACATTGTTCTTTGATTTGCTTTCATTTTGTGTCATTTAGATAGATTTCTTGAAGGTGGTAGGATTGGGTTTTTGATTGTAATGCTTGATCTTGTTAACCTGATCATAAATCCATAATCATAAATATATGTCAATCATCCATAGCATCATATACATCATCACATAATATATCAAAACCCTAAGCATCATATACATCATTCATAACACATCATTTAGGTCATCAAATCATGTCATCTCCCATATATATTAAAAAATAATAAGTTTCATATACATGTCTATACAATGCGGGGAACATAAGTGATATATATATATATATATATATATATATATATATATATATATACAAAACTATACAAATAGCTTGCAGACATCATCATGTCAATACATATATACATCATAAAAAATTGTGTATGTGGAGCTCCCCTTTGATGGCTTTGCCCCTGCCCTTAATGGTGATGGTCCTGTGGCTGGAGGTGGCTATTGTCACCCTATTAGTCATGGTGGTGGTGGCCCCATCATTGATCCTCCTAAACTCCTTGATGAGGAGACCCTTGACCTACTCCTCTCCCTGAAGCTGGGTTGCCTTTGCTTAGGAGGTACTAGTCTCTGCATCTAATAGGAGCTATACTCACTACATCTTTGATCCTACAATAGGAACATCTTGCTACCTAGCCTTGCCCATGGCCACATCTTTCTGGCCCATCTATGCATGTACCTACTCTAGCCTCTCATCTACATCCTACTGGCAAACCTCCTATATCACCACAACTCTCTGTCATTGTCTCTGAGCCTTGCTGGGTTTGACATCTAGTCCTCTACCTATCAGTTCCCCCACCTATCTCTCTCAATCACCCACCACGCTGGGGATGGTCAATCTAGTTGGCCTATGGGCTAACTACCATGCATCATACTTTGGAGTAGTCCTTGGGTTGACTCCTCCTCCCATTGGATCCCACTACACTGGGGCAAGTGCATCAAACTCAACCAATGCCGTAGTAACAACCACCTCTTGTCCCCACTCCAGCACATCCCTCCGTGTGCACACAAATATGGCCTCCCCTACTGGTACAGGATGGGGCAACCCAAACTATCTAAGCACCCTCTAAGGGAGGAACCTCTCTATGATGTACATGGTGTAGCCAAAGAGGTATCTAGCCTGCTTGCATTAGAGCAACTGCTCCGCATCATCCCACCATAGCTCACAGTCTCTCCATGGCTACCATATCATAGTGTCTAGCTCATCAAAAGTCTGGCACCAATAGGTTAGCTCCTTGAGCTGCCTATGTGTCACTACTACAAATGAATGAATAACTTCCTTGCTAGTTGTTGTCGTGGTGAAATAGGATGCATCACTGCTATATGCTCCCAGGCCCACACATGCAATGGTGTAACCTTGACAACCAAACTCGAGCCATACCTACATAGCACCTGATGAATTTCATGATATAACTAGCCTAGTAGGCAAGACCCTCATGTGTATTTGATATCATGTGTGAACATCCCCTCCAACAAATGACCCCATCCAACTGAAAAGCTACGAGATCACTGGTCTGACACCAGCACCCCACCTATTAATCCTGATACAACTTGATGGATCCTGTCAAATCTCCTCCTCATCTAGCTAGGGCATATCTCTCCATCCTTGATACCTAGATCTTGAGTCATCAGTAGCTAGGCTAGTGCAGCCTCTCCTGTGTCGGTATCATACACAATCCATGCCCCGTGTATCAGGATGCATAGAATCTTGCACACATTGTCCAGGGTAATGGTAATCTCCCCAATCTCCAATAGGAATGAGCTATGCTCACTGTGCCATCTCTCCACCAATGCTATCATCATTATGTGGTGAGATTGAACCAGTGTTATATGAGCCACATACCACAAACCCATCACCTCGAGGAATAGGTCCTCGTCCTCGTCCAAATTAGCAACCAGGGCCAGTGTCATTGGATATCACTCCCGGGACATCAATGATGGAAGAACAACCTGCATTCACAATTTCCAACTTGTCAGCCCATAGAAAATTTATAAAATATGCATAATAAGCTAAAAGCAACCTATTTCTATCACATGTGCCTAACTATTTCTAAAAGTTCCAAACTGCTTGCCAATTGCACCAATCTGTTGACCATTTGCACCAAACTGTTCTCACACATCTATCAACCAATAGCACCACCCTATTCACCTTGTTCTCCATTCTGTCCTACTTCTCTATAGGATCCAGCCAAATGCGACCCCATTTCACCCAAAGTACCATTCTAGGCACCATTAGTGGCTTCCTTTTCCATTTGTGCCACTTTTTTGATCAAAAGCACCAAATTGTAAACCAATTGTGCAACTTTAGCATATCCCTAGCCCTAACCAAAAGTTTCTTCAAAAGTGCCATTACGTGCCGAAAGCACCATTCTAGTCATGACCTAGGACCTACCCCATTTAACCCTCATTAATGAACCTAATAAATACACTAGAAAGTTTGAAAAGGGGTACATACCGCTCCTACCAACTGACCATGCATTCGGACCCTCTCCGCATGATGATCTACTTGTGGAATCCCTACCATCTCTGCAACATAGTCTGCTCTAAGCTCTTGAAATATCCTTAGCACTAGTGGATGAAAATCTACGCTCTGAGGATGCAAATGAATTTAAAGTGACCCCTTGGGCCCTACTTATAGACTCCCAACCCTAATTTCTTCCCTCCCATACCCTGGTTTTCTTTGTGTCAACCATTTTTCATTGTGTTAGTCTCCAATTCTTATTTTGGTCCTTCTTAGCCTATTTCTTCTATGTTGTCAGTCTTTTCTTCTTGTCATGAGTCCACCCAGTCCACCTTCCTTTTACCTAGTTTTCCTCTCGAGGGGTCATCCTATCACCCATTACATTGGGGCACAATAGTCGAAACATCAATTCATATCATCAGTATTTCTTTGAAACAACACCATGAAACACATTATCTCAAAGAGGGGAAAATGTAGACACCCAAAAATGATCATTGCATTATCACCTTGCATATGCATCATTCTTCTATCATCAATTCTTCTAATTTCACCTTAATCCAACATTAATTAAATGATTCTCAATTATTTAATTAATTTTATCAATTCACCACCTTATTCTTCAATTTCACATTAATTAAATAAACTAATTATTTAATTAATTCAACATCTTATTCCTCTTATCCAAACACAATTAAATAATTTTAATTATTTAATTGGCTAATTATTCCTCCAAAATTAAATTAAATTTTCTAATTTATTTAAGTTGACTTTTCTTATCTCCAAATAAATAAAATCATTATTTTATTTATTTTTCCTCCATCATGCACAACAAATTAAATAAATTTATGTATTTAATTTCTAATTTATCTTCTCATCTTCTAGATTTATCTTTTTCTTCTAAAATATCTTCCATGCACATAAATTATATTTTATTATTTAATTTTATCTAATGCATGTCAAGAAACAAATCATGCATTGAGTTTATTTGGCTTTAAATCTTTGTTTTTCTTAATCAATTCATTAAATAGAAAAACATTCTATTTTTATAAAAATCAATCCTATCTCTAGCCAAGAAAGAAATTAACTCATTAAATCAACTTTTTGCATGTACACTTGTCATGTGCACATTCACTCTTGATTCCACAACTTATCCCATCCATCTATTTCATCTAATTTCCTCCACCATTGATCGATCTCTTATGAAATCTATAAATATGCCCATTCACTCTTCACAAACCCTTCATGAGCTTTAAGAAATTGACATCCATATCTCCCAGCGTTTTTGAGCACTCATTGAAGCAACCTCATATCCATTGAGCTTATCATCCATCCATATCGCTACTAAGGTTATGCTTTTATATTTGAGCAATCCACATTCACAAATACACCAAGGAATTCCAAGCAATGGGTAACATTCAATGTTTGATTCTTTTATTATATCTTTACTATACTATTGTTGATTTCTTGAAGGTTATGATGAAGTTTGATATGATTCTTTCGTTATATTGATCTTTTTATGAATTCTAGATTTCCCCATACACACCTACTATGCCTTTGTGGAATAATTCCTATTTCCTATTTTGTCCTTTCTCTCCAATGAATAAATTCCAAGGCTCACCAAGTCTTGTGTGACTAACCTATGGTCTATCCATAGAGGAGATTAGTTTTTGGGTACAAACCACACTATTACTAGAATATATAGGTTCACTAGATCCATATACAAATTAGACAAGCTAGTTCCACCTAGAATGTTTACTTTTGAATGCTTTTGGTAGGTGGATACCATTGATATTCAATTTTACAACAACAAAGGAAGAGTTTCCTTCTACGCCCTCTCTCAAAATTACTATGATATAAAAATTACCAAGAGAAGGACTACATATGTATTAGATGTCAAACTAAGGGAGATTTAGCTTGATAAGACTCACAACCATTGGATTTTATCCCATTTAGTTTTTTCCATCCTAGCTAAAGAAAATAAAGAATAGCAAAGCTTTCAATTTTCCCCATGAGCAACAACTAACATTAGAGGCCAAGAGGAACCCAACAAAAGAAAATGTCAAGAAATATATTGACATTTGGCCCACAATAGCCCTACTATCTCAACTGATCCAACCATAAGAGATCTTTTATAATAATGTGAAAGAATACAACCCCAAGATGATAAATTATTGGGTGTAAATGCTTAGGAAGGAGCAATGGAGCAAGGAAAAGATTACAACTTTATGGAAGTTTGACCAATAGATTGGCCACACAAAAGAAAAAAGCAATCAAATCTCTTAGGATGACATATGGGACACAACATATGATAGAGTGCACACTATCCCTTCATCATCCTATAACCCACAAAGAAGTAAACACCACCTAGAGGTTGTCTCTTTAGAAGAAGAGAAAACATAATAAAAATCATTTGGCACCCATATTTCTATGGAACAACTAGCACAAGAAGCATCATCCATCAATGGTACAAGACCATCTAAGTCAATTGCATGAACAAGGATCCATATCAAACATCAAGTTCCAAAGGACCTATCCTTAGACACATCCACATAGACAATAGGAGATCTAGCCATCAACCAAGTGGCCATAGGGTAGGTTTGATAATGGTGCTTGCATAACTTATCACACATTTGTCACCATTTTATCCCCATTAGCCCTTGTGTGTGTTTTATCACATTTTGAGCCTTTTTCCCTATCCCATGTTGTCTCCTAGACATGTCATTTTCCCTTCCCCATGTTTTCTTACCCCTTTTCATGTTTTCAAAGTTAATTTAATTTTTATTCCCATCCCTGGTCCTAATCTTTCCCTTAATGTTCCCTAGGTTTTTGACCCTTTTCCTTTATGTTGTTTCTTTAGTTTTCTACTCCTAGTTAAATTTCCCATATGAAACCCACATTTCCCCTTCCTAAAACATGGCCAAATGGTCAAATTTTTCACCAAAATAATTACTTCTAAATGCACATTTATCCACTAGTGATTCCATGAAAAATAGGGCCTAAACCCTATTCAAGGTCACTACCTCTATTATAAATCTCAACAAATTGGCCTTGAATTTTTCAGATCTTGAGATATATTTTAGATGAAATACTAATTAGTGCAATACCTAACCATGACAAATGATCCTTGTTGTGACCTATCACAAAACAACCCTAAAATTTAAAATTTTGGGGACCCTAGTGCCTAATTTTGAAAATTGGATTTTTCGTAAAGCCTAGATAGTATTTTATTTGCCCTTATTTTTTAGGACATGTACTGCACTATAAAAGGTTGTAAATATTCTTTTGTTTGTTCTTCATAAAGTAAATGTGCCATTTTTCAAAAAAGGGATCATGTTATTTTAAGTTTTGCAAAAGTTATTAAAGTTTTATATCCTAAAGTGCAAAGTTCCTTCGAAAGCTAAGGCCTTCTTTGCTTGTAATTGCAAATTTCTTTCATTCTCCAAAAAATGAAGATGGTTTATTGTAAACCATCCCTAAAAACCCTAAGCTAGTTGGTGTTCCAATATTGGCATGCATGCAAGGGAGATAAAATGTTGACTACTTCAAATTCCTTCTCATTTCACCTTCTCCAAGTGATTCAACTTCCCGTGACCATCTAGCTTCCTATGGTGCTTCAACTTCTGCTAATTTTAATATACTTTAAGTCATCTTCATTAATTTCTAAGTTTTCTTCTTGTTTTGTTTTTATTTTTTCTATTTTCAACTTAGGGTTTGATTTAATGTTTCATCTCTAGCTCATTTTTGTTATCAATGGCCTTGTCTGCAATTTCATTTTTTCCTTTTGTCATCACTTCTATTGGTGTTGCATTAGTTTTTACATAATTTGTATTATAGAAAATTTGAATTTTTCCTCATCAAACCTTGGTTAGGGATTTCTCCACCCTTAGCCTTGTAAAAACCTATGCCCTAATTTTAAGACTTAGTAATGTTTTAACATTTAAACTTAGAAATCCCAAGCTTGAGTTTTCTCTTTATAAAAAATGGAAGATCTCAAACCTTAAAAAATTAGTAAAATTAGGTGTTTCAACCCATTCTAGAAACTAATGTAATTTTTCCACCTTCTCCAGAATAAAAAAAATTTCTTGTAATTTACAACTTAGTGCAAAGTGTAGGTTGACTCTGAAACTTGACGTTGGGCTCCCAAAAGATTATGTAATTTGCAATTTTCTTAGGTTTGCAAACTACAAGGAAAATCTAGAACCTAATGTCATATTTTAAATTCCATTTGTAGTTTGAAATTTGCAAACTCTTGCACAATGCAAGCCAGATCCAAACTTCAGTCAACACCTACATTTCCTTTGCAACTTACAAGTTTTTGCAAACTATAGTTAGACTCTGAACTTTGATCACAGTTCAGACCCCTAAAACATTATGCACTTTGTGTTAGAATGCATAGGACAACTAAGAGGGGGGGTGAATTAGTTGTGTGTTAAACTTTAAATCCTCAAAACATCAACCACTTATAATGCATTAATAGAATGTAAACATATGAAGCATCAATGCAAACACATCTAAACACATAAGAACACCAGATTTACGTGGAAAACCCAATAAGGGAAAAACCATGGTGAGGATTATCTCACAATATATATGAATAACAACACTAAAAATTAGTAGGCTCACTGCCCAGAAAAAGGCTCACTGCCAGAGAAAGGCTCACTGTCTAGAAGAGAGAAGAAGAAGACTGTTACAGAGAGATTCACTATCTCAAATAAATAGGAGAGATCCACCACTGATACTCTTTGCCATCTACAACCTTTGGCTCACTACTTCCAGCAACTTCTGGCACACTAAAATGTAGACACCTTTTGCTCACTACATTCTGGAGTCATAAGCATTTAAGTTCGCACACAACTTCACTGCCCTTGATTCACATTCACATATTCTTCTTTACCTTGCTCCATTCAACTTCATCTTGCCTTTATACAATCTATAACCAAGACCTATCTCAATTAGGTTGGTCCTAATGAAGCATGTGCATTACACACATGCAACATTACTTAGGTTGGCACTAAACACTTCTACAGTGGAAAGAAGTGAAAGTAATAGGACTCAAATTTGTATCATCAAGCCAAGCCTCCACAAATAGTGTTAGCATGCCAGGTTAGCCAAGCCTGAGCTAATGATCACATCCATGCTTCTCCAAGTCCAAAACATTATGCCAACCAGAGAAAGACACTCCATAGCACTCACACACCTTCTCAGATCATTCAACATCATCAAAATTCTTTGCCATACTACCGCAATCATCTGAATCAAAGAATGTCTTCATTATACACATCAAGATACACTGCTACTGATTACCAATGCAAGAACTATACTTGCGGAGCATCCCAACACTAGAAACTTCAAGGGAAGATTGATGTGGAATGTATAAGCACATTCCCAGATCTACAGGTCACAAAATCTCAATGTGGAGCAATCTCATTTCTCCCAGATAGTCTTCTTCATAGTCAAATATTCTATCAAACACATCTTCTACTTCTGCATGAGCCAAGACCTAAAACTCAGGATATAATACCTCTGAACACCTCTGATCAACACTTTCAAACCACATAAGCATATCTTCAATTAGGAAGAAATGCGCATCATAATATTGATGGTACCTCTGTCATATTGCACATCTTTTTATCAAAATTTCTCAAAAGCACTTGGAATCCAAGTGAACCATCTACTAGGAGTTGACATCAATGACAACACCAGCAAGTTTCTAACACTTCCCAACCACTTGCAAGCTTCATTGTGGATATAAACTCTAGCATACAATTACTTTCATTTCAACTTTCATTTTGCAAAATTAATCTTAAAATACAAACTACAATTCAGTCCTAAAACTTGACTTGCAATATGCAAACTATGATTGAACTTTGAAATGTAGAAAAATAATAAAAGATTCATTTTTCAAGGTTTTAACACATGGAATTGGAAAATTTAGACCTTTTAAGAGTTTATAATTATGAAAATGACATTAGTAGGGTTTAATCAATTGCATTATGGATTTAATTATATAAAATGTAAAGTACATTTGTGAAACCAAAATATTAACTTAATGTAAACATTTTCAAGTATTGTCTAGTGTATATGACCTCTCCTGCAAAAATGAAATATGAATTCAAAGGGGTTGTACAACCATCAAAACTCTTGATAGACTTGGTAAACATTATAGATATAGACTTATGACATGTGGGCCTCAAAGAGTTCAACACTAGAATGGCAATAAATGAGAACTTGACTAGAAAAACTCAAAACTTAATGTCTAGTGGGTTAGTCCAAGCTACACGTTTCCTAGTTTTAGTGCAATCTGTAGACTTGGTAATGACATGTTCTCACTATTAAAACCCTAATAAGAGGGAAATTAGGAATGTTGATGGAAATGTAGTTTTACAAGTACAATCATAGTACATTAAAGAGATCTTTGGTTTACCAACTAGGGATTCATGCATATATATCTTTGTGGAATCAACACAAAAGTATTATGATGATAATCTGAACAAGTTCCTTGACATGATTAAGAAAAGTTGGATACAAAAACCTAAAGCCACTATCTCTAGAATGCCCAATAAACTCTTTTAGAGTGACTTAATAGAGGATGCAAATGATTGCATAACATTGTTAAGCAAAGTTACTAGGCAAGAAGCTACCAAAGAATTACAACCATGGATGTATTAGTATATTGTCAATATTTTTGCTAGAAAGGAATTCATTGATTGAGAAAACTTAATTAGTGTTACCTTACATGAGTAGTTGAAAAAAGTTGCAGAGTTGAGATTTTTTTACATGACATTCTACCTAGTCTATGCCCTTGCTAGGAGGCAACAATTTTTAGGATTTCAAACTAAAGGTGTCATGGGGAAATGTCAATTAAAGGTGTTTGAATATTAACCTAATTGGAATATAAAAACGCTGCGCAAAATTTTGTAAATGTAAATGATGCATTTATTTTCTATATTATTAGAATGCTTGTGAGGGACTTTGGTAAGAGAATGTCTACTAAATTAATGCTTGAGGTCAAAAGATGGGGTAATTGGTGTATTCAATTTCCCACTTTACATACATTAGAGTTGGAGGTTTTACTAAATCCCCTTACAACCTACCAAGACATGTTAGTGACCCATTAGTTTTGTTAGAATTGTTTAGACAACTTTCTAAAGTTCACAAGTTGTATTCAAAGAAAAAGGGAAAGGTTAAAAGAGGACTTTTGGGCCAATTGTAATGATGAGCATGAAGTAAGAAGGCAAGCTCCCAAGCAATCCCAACCATTTTTCATGGTTTGTGTTGTTGCATGTTTAAGGAAAGATTCAAATGCACAAGAGTTTGTTTATATTTTATCTATTCTTTCCTTATCATTTAATATTCTTTGTCAGTTGATTAAATCCATGTTGGATGCTCATTCTAGTTTTGTGTGTAGTTTGGATGAGTTAGTAGACTTGGGCAGGACCTTATACTATGAAATTTTTATGCTTTGTTATTGTATGGATGACACACGTCCCCACAAAACATTGGCATCCTAGGCTGAGACTCTCCCCTTTCAGTGCCAGTTCTTCTATATCTTCTATTTACTATTCTATATTTATTTTTGTGATCTAGTTGTTAGGTTTTCAGATTTCAAAGCTTTATTTCTGTGCTTTAGTGATTTCACTTATCAAGATTAGTTAATTTCTAAGTGTAGAACAAAGTAGGATCTATCTAGGGCTGTTTTGTTCTTCTTGATGGGATAGCAACATAATACTCTTCTTGGAAGCTAGGTGGGTTCTCATCTAATTGGTGAAAATTGCTCCTGGTTAGATAACATCATTTATCTTATATTAGGATTCACATTTTCATACACTACATGTTGGTGAACCCAACTTCATTCACTTTCATTTCTCTTATCATTCCACTTCTCTTCTTCATTTGTTTGGTAGAAATAAGAATTTGATAATGCTAGATCTATTTCTCCAAAACTTCATGGCTGTCAATGATCCTTTTAGTAGTGAAGATTTTGACATGCTTGATGAAGCCCTTGATGAATTCATCCATGTCACTTCTTCCTCTTTTCAACTAAAACAAAGTTCTTATGTACAAAAAAGATTAACACAATTTAAGTATTCATCTCTACACAAGAACCTGTGAAACCAAAAAATATGGTACATCTTTGTTCTGATACACAAGAAACTTCTAAACTAGTAATCATTGTTCAAGGTACTCCAAACACACCTCAACCTTCAAATTACTTAACAAAAGTTGCAAATCCATAACATTAAATGTGTCAGGGCCTCCTCATTATCACGTGATAACCCACATGTACAACGCACGGTGAAACAAATAGACGACACCTATCCCTATTTCCCTCCCAACTTCTCCTATTCTTCCTCTAGCTCCCCATCTCTCTTAGAAGTTTCTAACTGAATATACTCCAAGAAGCTTTACGGAAGATCCCATTTGCATCTTCCGCTAGGTTGAATGACATAAATGCCTTGCTTGATTGTATCTATACAAATTCTCTAGATATTATGCTCCAACAATATGAATTACCTTCTTTAGAGGTGTAGGAAAAAATTGTGTATAGGTAAAAATTGATTAATAAAGATCAAGCAATGACAATAAAACTCAATCATATAACCTTCAAAGAATATATCAAAGATAATAATAAGATTCAAAGCTAGACAAAACAAAGAACATTACCACCCATGAATGTATTTATTCCTTGGTTCTTTGTGGATTGCTCTTGAAATTCCATAACCTTGTTGCAACAAGCAGTCATATGATAATGTGCTCAAAGATATGATGTGCTCAATGATGCGTAGTATGCTCAAAGTGCTAGAAGAATGCCCAAAGATTAAATGATCGAAGAGGATTTTTGATGCAATAAAGGGGGTATATATAGGTTTCAGGGAAAGATCGATCAATGGTTGAGATAAATCAAGAGATCATGATGAATGTGTACACGACACGTGTCCATGCAAAAAGGAGCTTGTTGAGTTAGCTGCTTGCTTAGATAAAGATAGGATTTGATTTCATAAATTTAGAATGCTTTTTTCCAATTTATGAGTTGGTTGATATAAACAATAATGATTAAAGCCAATTAACTCAACTTTAAATTTACTTTTTGACATGCTAAAAATAAGACTGATTCTGCACATAGAAGAAAAGATTTTGAAAGATAAAAACAAATTAAATAAATAAATTTATTTAATTTATCTTGCATGATGGAAGAACAAGAAGATATGAAGATAAAAATAAATTAAACAAGTAAATTCATTTAATTTATTTTGCATGATAGAGGGATATAAATAAAATATTAGTTTTATTTATTTATAGAAGATAGAGTTAACTTAAATAAATTTGGATAATTTATTTAAATTTAGAAGAATAATTAGTTAATTAAATAATTAAAATTATTTAATTGTGGATAAGAGGATTGTGAATTAATTCAATAATTAGATTTATTTAATTATATGTGGATTTGAAGATTGAAAGGGGATAATTTAATTAAATAATTAAAATTATTTAATTTTGAAGAATAAAGTGGAATTTAATTAAATTAATTAAATAAATAAAATTTATTCAATTAATGTTGGAATTAGGGAATTAGAAGAAATTGATGAAATGAATTAAATAATTAGATTATTTAATTAACATTGTATGCAAGTGATTTAGATAAATATGATGTATGTAGGGCGAGATATGCAAAGGTCATTTTTAGGTGTCTACATTTTGCCCCTCTTTGATACAATGTAGTTTACAACATTGTTTCAAAGAAAATAGTGATGAAGATATGATTTTACAACTATGCCCTAGTGTAACTAGCGTAGGATGCCCCCTCAAGAGGACACATGGGTTCAAAGAACACAAGTGTGCTCTCAAAATGAAAAGTCAGAGATGAAGATGAAAAGTTATATGAAAGATGGAAGAAGGATAGAAAAAGACGAGAAGAATTGATATTGTAGAATAGAGAAATGATGATTGATCAATATTCATGAAAGCTATAGATTTTATTAGGATGTATGGGTGAGACAGATGGGTTGGATGGATGGGGTGATGTTGCTTTGGTTATGCTTTATAATATGTAAAGAGAAATCCTTATTTTGATATAGCAATAGATGTTATGCACCAAGGTATAGAAGACCAAGGTGACGATGTATCCAATGCATAGGACGTTGACTCTACAAACAAACGGTTTGAACTTATATCTACTAGACATAATAGAACCTTGTTGGGTATGTGAATGGAAAATAGTCTTAGCATAGAATGATCTTAATAAACATAAGGCTTGTACAAAACCTTAGATGCAAAAGATATTGATATGCAAGATGTTCATTCCAACACAAACAAGATAAATATTAGCCATAGTAGGATAATAAGGTCATCTCACAAACACAACATATGAAAGCAATGGCTATGCCCCAATCCACTGCATCGCAACACACCAAGATATAGAAAAATCAAGGTAGTCTTGAGTAGGTATTAAGAAGGAAAAAAAGATAAACCAAAAATAAATTGACTGACTGATAAAACAAAAACATAACCGACATATTCTCTTGATAAAGAGGGTGCTCATGGTAGATTGGGCCTTATTGTAGGAACGATATATCCATTAAAGGATTTGTTGTTGGATAAGATGGATTGTAGTCGATATCACAATCAATATGTAGACAAGCAGCTTTGCTTTAGGAACAGTCTTTTGCTTGTTGGTTTGATAAGTACTTGAGCTTTCAAAGGATGCATAGTTTGTTTTCTTCTTGAGTTAGTCAAGTCGAGGTGGATGGGATGGATTGTGATGGATGGAAGAAGAGAGAGATGGAAGTATTGATGGATTGGGATGGAGAAAGGGTGTATTATATGTGCCTGAGTATTGGATATTTCCTTCGTATTCCAGATTGCCTACATATCCTATATCCACGGGATCAAGGCACATTACAATGATGATGATTATGATAATATGTAGTTCTAGTTAGTGATGATATGGGATGAGTGAAGGATGAATAGGATGGATAGTGATAGATGGATGATGTGAGATGTGGAAAATGATCATGGATTGAGATGGAGGATGGGTGCATCTTATGTGCCTGAATACTAGATACTTCTTTTGTATTCTAGACTACCTACATACCCTGTATCCATGGGATCAAGGCACCTTAAGATGAGGGTGATTATGATATGTAGTTCTTGCTGGTGTTGATGAAAAATGCCCCTATTTAGGTAGAGGTTTTATTATGAATGACAATGGATGAACTGACTATGGATGATACCAAATGGATGAACTAACGATGGATAATGCTAAAGGATGACAACTGACACTAACAATTCAAAGCCATGATAGATGGGAAAGTAGAAATGCAAAGGTCAATATGGATGAATGGATGAAGGTTTTATTATGAATTGATATGGAATGAGATGGATGTATGATTTAAGAGATGGTGGATGCTGATATTACACATAGCACATGTTTTCTAGGTTTTCACTATGGTACTTATCCAAGGCACCTATTTACTAGGTTTTCACCAGAGGATGAATTGTTTTTGGATTTTTCTATTTTTTTGATTTTTTGATTTTTTTGATTTTTCTATTTTTGGGATTTTTTTGGATTTTCTAAGGATACTCTTAGGATCAAACATAAAACTTCTTGAGATGAACACTGTTGATGGGTTCATCCAAGGGAATGCCTTTAGGTGTTGACAAAGTATAAGCTCCTGATCCATATACTACTGTGACAACATATGGTCCCAACCAATTCAGTTCAAACTTGCCCTTCTTGTCTCTATCTTATTGGTTCCATTGATTTTCAAGGACAAGATCACCTATATGAAACTGTCTCTCCTTGATCTTCCTTTTGTAGTTATGACAAAGGTGATTTTGATAGACATGAAGATGATTAAGTGCTACGAGATGCCTCTCATCCATAGATGCTCCATAGATACTCTGAGAAATGGGATCTCGACCTTGATGGGTAAAATGGCTTCAATGCCATAGACTAAGGCAAATGGGGTAGCACCAATTGGTGTTTTGATACTAGTGCAATAGGCCCATAAGGTGGGGTTGAGTTGTAGGTGTCAATCATGACCAGCTTCATTGACTATTTTCTTTAGGATTTTTAGTATGGTTTTGTTCGAAGCCTCGGCTTGGCTGTTACTCTGAGGATAATATGGAGTGGAAAAGCGGTACTGAATATGGTATTGTGTGCACAAGGCATGGACATATTGGTTCTTGAATGGTTTACCATTATCAGTTACTATACCTTGGGAATACCATATTGGTAAATGAGATAGTTTAGGATAAACTTGGCTATTTGCTTGCTGGTGATATAGGTCATGGGAATAACTTCCACCCACTTCATAAAATACTCAGTGGTTATAATGATAAACTTATGGCCATTTGAAGAGGATGGATGGATTTTACCCAAGAGGTCAAGTCCCCACTATGAAAAGGGCCATGGAGTCGTAATAGGTTGTAGCTCATGTGCCAGTGCATGTATCAAATCTCCATGCTGCTACCATTGAAGACACTTCCTAGCAAATTGGAATGCATCTTGTTCTATGGTTGGCTAGTAATAACCTGTACGGAGTAGCTTCTTAGCTAGAGTAGGACTAGTGGAATGTGATCCACAGACACCTTTGTGTATGTCTCTTAAGGTAGCATTAGCTTTGTCCAAGTTAAGACATCAAAGAATGATACCATCAAGACTCCCATGGTATAGTGTATCACCCAGAATAGTGAAACGAGAAGCTTAACGGATGAATGTTTTGTATTGGGTAGATGTAAGGTTGGAGGGGATGGTGTTGTCATGAAGATAATCATAGATATCTTGGTACCAAGGGGAATTGGGACCAACAAGTTTGCAGATGATTTTAGTTGAAGGAACATCAACAGTCGGTATCAACAGTTGCTTGATTAAGAATTCATATCATTGAGTACATTTGTAGGCAGATCCACAAGTGATCTAATAGTAGCCATAGAATCTACAACTTTATTATGTACCTGAGGAATTTGTTCAAAAGAGAGGCTAGAGAAATTTTGCTTGTATGTATCAACCAATCTTTTGTAGGTTATCAACTTGTCATCCTTAGTTTGGTACTCATCGGTGACTTGTCAAATGACTAGTTGAGAATTTCCATATACTTGAAGTTGCTTAATATTCCATTCGACTACTATACAGAGACCTGTAAGTAGTGCTTCATACTCAGAAATATTGTTGGTGAAAGGAAATGCTAGCTAATATGATTTTGGAATGTAATCATTCTAAGGTGTGATAAATAGGATTCTAGCCCCTGAACCATGTTGTGTGTAGGAACCATCAAAATATAACTTCCATTCCACTAAGGTATTAAGAGTGAAAAGCCCTTCATCTGGAAAGTCAGAGATCATAGGGTGTACATCTGTCATTGGAACTTCTGCTAGTTGGTCTGTAAGAACTTGTCCTTTCATAGCTTTCTGATCAATATACTCTATGTCAAATTCACTGAGGATCATGACCCATTTAGCTAGTCTTCCTATGAGGGCTACCTTGGATAAAAGATACTTCAATGGATCAATCTTAGAGATGAGTTTGGTGTGTTGGTTTAACATGTAATGTTGCAACTTTTGGGAAGCAAATACTACTAATAAACATGCTCTTTCCATAGGAGTGTAGTTGAGTTCATAACCAACCAAGGTGCAACTAATATAGTAGATAGCATGTTCTTTGCCTGACTCATAATGCTATGCGAGAAGAGGCCCTAATGTTACATATGTAGTAGAGATATATAAGAGTAAAGATCTATTAGGAACTGGTGGTACCAAAACTAGAGGTGTAGCTAGATAGTCCTTGAGTTGATCAAATGCCTGTTGACTCTTTCTATCCCATCAGAATGATACATCCTTGCACAACAAGTGTAGAAATGGTTGACATTTATCTACTAGCTATGAAATAAACCATCTAATGGATTGTAACATCCCTTGAAGGATCCTTAGTGCTTTTAGATTCTTGGGTGGAGGCATCTCTATTATAGCTTTGACTTTAGCTAGATCCACTTCAATTCCTCTACGAGATACAATGTATCCCAACAATTTCCCTAAAGTGACACCAAAGATACATTTCTTAGGTTTTAGCCTCACTTGATACTTCTCTACTCTACCAAATATCTATCCTAGAACTTGTAGATGATTGGCCCTAGAAGATTTTCCTAATATGTCATTGACATAGTCCTCCATGATAGTATGAAATAGGTCATGGAATATCACTATCATTGCTCGCTGATAGGTAGCTCTTGCATTCTTGAGACCAAAAGGCATAACTTGCCAATAGGAGGTACCCCAAGGACATGTAAAAGCTGTTTTATATTGGTCTTCTAGTGCTATCATAATCTTGTTGTATCCTGAGAAAGCATTTCATGATTTGCTATTAAATCCACAACGATATCAATGTTGGGAAGTGGAAAGTCATCTTTGGGAAATTCTTTATTGAGATCTCTGAAGTCTGTACAAATGCAGATGCCCCCATTTGGTTTAGCAATAGGTACAAGGTTAGAGACCCACTCTGTATAATCAATAGGTCATATGAATTCTTCATCTATAAATTTCTCAAGCTCTGCTTTGACCAATAGTGTCATTTGTGGGTGCATCTTGCGAAGCTTTTGTTTGACAGGCTTGACGTTTGGAGATACTACTAGATGATGAACCACTAGTGAAGGATCCAAACTAGGCATGTCAGCATATGTCCATGCAAAATTGATTTTCCTTTGTAAGAAGAATTTTATGAAGTCCTTCCTCTCTTGTTTTGATAATGAAGCTACTAGGAATGTGATTCTAGGATTTTGAACTGTGTCTAGATTCATCTCTTGTGAGTCTTCTACTAAGAGAGCTAATTTTTCTTGATATTTTGTTGGTAGGGGAAGGTCAAATCCTCCATCCTTAGGCACATCAGAGTGGTTTTCACCATTGGATACATCTTTTATTTTTACTATTTTATGATCAGGAGGTGCCACATTGTGGTTTTCACTAGGGATTTATTTTTATTTTCTCTTTTATGACTGGAGGATTTGGCATTCTCCCCAAAGTATGCAGCTTGATCTAAATCCATGAAAAATCAAACTTTGTGATCACCAAGCAAGATACCATCCCAAAGTCCCATAAATTCTACTATAGACTCATCATTCTAAAAGATGTCTAGAATGAGGGCCTCTTGTTGGTCCCAATCTATGAGTTTGAGGTAGATGAGTGGAAGATTCTAGGTGTTTGTGTTTGAGGTGAGGGAGATGGATGATATCATAAATATCGAGGTTCTTGAATAGGTTTGTTAGGTGTAGATAAGAGTCATCGATAGTGTCCTCTTCAGAAATCAAAACTATAGGAAAAGCTTTCACTACCTCATCGAGAATAAACTTGATGTCCGAGGAATGAGGTACCTCCTTACCTTATCCTAAACCCTTTTTGTTGTATTTCTTGGTCACAATAATTGGTTCTAGATTTCCTTGATGATGTTTTCTAAGGCCACCTTTGCCTTTATAGCCCATGTTTTGCACAATTATGAGACCAGTACCATATTGTGTAATAGGTAGAGTGACTAGATCCTTTTCTTGATATAGCCAAGAGGAAATATCATCAAGAGATTCTTCTTCTAGCAAGCCCCCTTGAGTGAATGTTGTTAAGGAAGCTGGTATCTTTGCCTTTTTAGTGACCTTTGCTATGGGTGGTTTTCCATATGATTTTGGTGAAAGAGGCATCCTCCCCACACAAAAAGATTTTGAAATGTCATATTTGCCAAATCCTATATCTCTGAAATGGACTTTGATATCTAGAATGGGTTTATCTATGGAGGCATTTTGCAAAGTATCTAGGTCAATGTATAATGGAGATAGCGGGGCTTCAATATTATTTGGGATTTGGTTGCTATTTTGGTAATGCCATTGTATGGTGTGACAAAACTCAAACAAACTAGGATCTCCAAGGATTGTGATTTTGGTACCATTGAATGGGGAACTTGAGAGATTGATGGTATGTAGAGGGTACCGCCTGTACGACATGAATCCATGGGCATCCTAGGATGATATTATATGGAAGCTCAATGTCCAATACTTGGCATCTTGTTTCTAACATGACAGGGCCTACTTGAATAGGCAAATGGATCACACCTTCTGAATGATGCTCTGCATCATCATAAGCTTTGATAGTGATAGACTTCTCAGTATTTATGTGATCCTTAGAGTATCCTAGTTGTTTTAGCAATTTGAGTGAACAAATGTTTAGACCTGCACCACCATCTATAAGTATACGTTTTATCTTAAATTGATGGATGAGAACTTGGAGTGCATCGTTATGACAAGGATCATGAGATGGGAGGTATTTTTTAGAAAAGACCACATGGTAAGGTGATACAATGTGACCTATCATGGCTTGAAAGTCTGTGATAGCTATATTGTTGGGAACTGATGACTCTTGTAGGGCCTTTTCAAGCATTGCTTTATGGGCAGGTGACGAATTCAGGAGGTCTAATATGGATATTTGTGTAGGAGTCTTCCCTAGATGTTCAACTATATTTTAGTTGGAGTTGATAGGGGTATTTGGTGTTGGGCCATGAAGGGTAACATGACCATGACAAGTTGTGACAACATAATTAGGGTTTTTGCTCTTAATGGTAAGGTTGGACACTCTACTTTCTTCAAAATGACCCACAATGGAGTGATAAGAAATGAAGCTTTGTTGACACTTTTCCTTTATCAAGGTTAGTACATTTACCATGTGTAGATAATGGATCCTTGTACACATCTAGGTCTTTGTTTGTGGTATGGGTTGGAGGATCGTCAACAGTGACTTCACCTCAGTCTATGAGATTTTGGATTAAGTTTTTCAACTTCATGTAGCCCGGGGTTTTGTGCCCTTTCACTCTATGGTACTCACAATACTCATTATATTTGTACCAACTAGGTTTGAAAGTGGGTTCATCATATTGACGTGTTTTAGGCAATGTGATAAGTCCACTTTTAACAAGTTTCTTAAGGACTAATTCAATAGGTGCTCCCAAAGAAGTGAACCTACATCTTGGGGGATAGTCTTGTTTTGGTTGCTCATGAGGAGTAGATTGGGTAGGTTTTGATTGGAGATTGACCAGTGTTTGGAGGGTTTGGATATGTTTAGATTCCACAACACCGTTGTTGACAACATTCTTGTTTTTTGACCAAAATCAAGGTTTGTCATTAGATTGTTGGGGAGAATTATCTTTGGTCTCTTTGAAGATTTTGATTAAACCCTTTGCAATAAGGGCTTTTTCGATGTTGGTACCCTTAGAGATGATTTCCTCAAACGAGGTAGTACTTTGAATTTGTAAGTGAAAACCAATTACTTGGTTAAGATTTTGCAAAAAGATACTAACAAGTTGTTTCTTGGGTATAGGCAATGGAAATTTACTAGCCATACCTATCCATCTTTGTAGGAAGGAGATGAAAGTTTCCCCATTACATTTTTATTGTTGCACAAGTTTGTCATAGAAATCTCATACTTGATATTATAGGAAAAGTGGGTTGCAAACTTTTCAGCTAATTCATTGAATGTTTTGATACCCATGGGTAGGTAAGAAAACCATTCTCTGGCTTGCCCTCCAAGACTACAAGGGAAGATGCGCATAAGATAAGTGTCGTTATGAGAAACCACTAAGAAAGCAATATAAAACTAAGGTGTTCTTTTGGATCACCTTTTCCCTTATATTTGTCAAATTTAAGCATGTCAAACTTGGGGGGAAAAGGAATCATTGGTAAAGATCTATCAAATGAATATGGACAAACATCCTCCAAAGAGAAATTTTTCTTTGGGGGTCCAAATGAAAGATCAGAGATTTATTTTTGTAGATTTGAAAACTTGAGCTCAAGATCTGATGTGGATGTTTGTGGAACAAGATTTTGTTGGATAGGTGGTGGTTGTTGTGCCCCATAGGAGAGATTGGTAGTGGATGTATATGCTTGGGTATTGTAGGGATCATAAGAATGTTGGGGGTTGTTTTGGTCATATGAGTTATGAGGGTTGTTTGGAGGTTGATTCATGTGGAAATGTTGGTTTGATGGGTTTTATTGAGGAGCTATGTAGGAGTGTTAACTTTGGGAATGTTGAGGGGGTTGGTGTAAGAATGTTGATTTTGGTATTGTTGATGTGGGATGATGTAGGTGTTTTGATTTTGGGGAGGTTGGGGTGGAGTGATATAACAGTGTTGACTTTGGGAATGTTGAGGTGGAGTGATATGGGTGTTTTGATTTTGGGACTATTGAGGTGGAATGATATAGGAGTTTTAAGGAATGAGTGCTTGGACTTGTGAAACTTGTGGAGGAGTGACATAAGCAAGATTTGATATGGAAGTTGGCACTTATGACATCCGTGGTGGAGTGGCATAAGGAAGATGAGATATGGAGGTTTGAGCTCATGCCCCTTATCGAGGAGTGGCACTAACAATATTAGGGATGGGGGTTTGGACTTGTGATATTTGTGAAGGATTTTGAGGAGGTGTAGGTGTAGATGTGGTGAAGAAAGGGTTGGCTTGATTTGCTTTTTTTGCAAGGTTTTCTTGTTGTAGTTGGTAAATCTCCATGGGGACAATAATGGGTTTGAGTGATGTCTCTCCCATGGGGGATTGATAAAGTGGATTGACATATTTGTAGGTAAATGGATTCAAAGGCACCTCATGTGAGGGTGAATCAGGAATGAGTGATGATATGGTTGACATAGTCTGGATGGGGTTGATTTGTAGTCTACTCATGGCATTGATGACATCAATGATAGGATCTTGCTCCTTAAGAGTAGATGTGTTAATGTCTTGAGGTAACTTGGCTCCTTTCTTAGCAAGTAGATGAAATAAATGATTTGGATTGGAAGCCAAGAGTTTATTAATGACATCTAAGATTCTGGGGTCTTGCAAGTTTTCATCAATGTCTTGAGACACTTCTTGAGATGTTTAGATTTTTTGAGGGATTCTAGGTTACTAAGATGATGATTGACCTATAGTATACCCTTTTAGTAGGAAGTCATGAGGATTTAACCCTGTGGTAAATTGGGTAGCATCTATCCATGTAGTGTCCTCTTGAGGATTATTTTGGGTATTACCATGAGGACTATTTTGAGGATTTTGTTGGGGATTGTTTTGGATATTTTGTTGGGGGGTGTTTTGGAGATTTTGTTTGTGAATGTTTTGACAAGCCTCCATGGCTAATCAATGTTGCTATCTATTAATGATTGTTTTTACACATTCATAACAAAAGTTAAAATTCACAAAATGAACCTAACTGTCTTGAAAGATATGAAGAAATCAATTAAGATTTGCTTAATCCCAAGTTTCTGTATGGTCAGGTCTTGACCTATTGGACAATTCAGTAGGTAAATGTGAAGCTGTTAATATGTAAGGGGCCTTACGTGATTTAAGGTGATTGTTTACTTACTAGACTCAAATTATGCAAACTGTTGCAAATATCAACAAATTATTCATTCCTTTGTATAAATCTATTACTGTATCTTGAAGCTTTGTATGATTTTACACTAAAACATGCTTTCCTTTTCAAATATGTATAAAGATTGCCAAATATCAACTCAGTTGCTCTTAATTTCTTCAAATGTTAGACAATCTCCTTTAGATTTAAGCTAAGTATTTCAAAGTTTGGGAAAAGTTAGAGAGAATTCAAAATTAACATCACTTGCTATAGGTTCTAAATGCTCTGTTATGCACATGTTAAGAATTACAACAAATTTAATCAAATCAGCAGACTAAATCATTAAATGCAAATATCCTAAGTATTTTCATGAATATGCATCCAAGATTGTAAACTTTAAGAGAAATTGTTTCAAACATAAAGAAGGGCCAGAAGACACTCAGAAAATAGACGCAGACTTCCAGATTCATTTATATTCAAAACACAGTCATGTATGGTTTACAATGTAGGAATGACTATTAGCTTCATTAATCAAATTCACAAAACATACAATGCTTTACAGATACAATAAGAAAGATGGATGTTCCATGCATTCCTTATTGCAGACATAGGTGACCTCCTCTAAACAAAAAAATACTCCTTCAATTTAAAGTTTCAAAACAAATTACAATTGCTAGCTAGTTTCTACAAATCCCTGTGTAAATATTATACAAGTATCCACATTCTTTATATAGATTTTGAACTTTCAAATTGCTACAGCTACAACTTTAATCCACGGTTGAGATCCTTCCATTTCTAATCAATGTTGTATCTTTGTCTCTAACTGTTTGCCAAAACATCTATTTGGCATCTTTTCTTTCCCTCAAAGGATGCCTTTGGAATCTTTTACAAAATGAGATTCCCCTTTTCTTTATTGACTTTCTTTCACTGAGGCTCTTCATTTGACTTCTTCTTCAAAGAAATGCTTACTCTTGCTTGTCTTCTCATCTTTTCAAATATTTCTTGAAGTTGCTGATTACACCTTCTATAAAGGTACGGTCCCCTCTTGGACTCTTTGCCAAAATATATTCTTGCATCACCACCCCTTCCTTCAACTTCCTTTCTTTATTCTCTGAACCCTCTCTTCTCTTCTTATATTTTTTCATTTTAACACGCTCTTCCATCAAGGTATCTATCATCTGTTTGCTGAGATTGGTCTTAGGATTTTCTAAGCATGGTGTAAATATGGCATGAAACTCTGTTAATGACCTTTCTAAATCATAGGCTGGCATTTCCATGCATTCATGTTGTAGCAGTCTTTCTGTTATTTTCCTGTGCATCTTGATCATCTCACTTACCTTTTCTTCTAAATCATGTACAACTTCTGTACATTTTCTGAGGTTATCCTCTTCAAATTTAAGCTCTAATATTATCTGTGGCACTTGATTTTCCAATGTGATAGTAAGTGCTCCTTCATTAATCAGTTCTTCTTCTCTTTCTTCCACTTCTGTCAACTGCTCAATCTCTGACATGCATTCTTCTTTTCTGTTTTGGCACTTGTGTGTAAGTATCATACACTTATTCTTTTCTTCTGCACTTACCTTCCAACTTCTCATAGCTTGCCTTATTGTTTGCTCACCTTTTGTCACAAAATCATTGAACTATTCATCCAAAAATGTTAGCTTTGAACTTTTTATTTTCCATGTCTTTTATTTCTTCTTTTGATACTATTGCTATGTTAGTAGGCAATTCTGGAATTGGGGCATTGGGATCAAATATCCCTTTAATGAATTGTTGAAGTTGGAAAATGTGTCCTTTCAAATAATCTTGCTTTTCTTTATCCTTTTTTAGCATTTCTGCTGTTACATGGTGCATATCTTCCCATACATTGATGTGTTGTTCTCTTGTAGAATGCCCCAGGTCAATATTCAATATCTTGTATTCCTCCAAGGATATCTCACCTTTTGCCTTTTCTTTTTGTGGTATAGCTAGGTTTAACATTCTAGATCCACTTGGACTTCTCTTAATAGCAGATATCATCCTATCTTTTCTCCTTTCCTTTCTTGTAATCTTTTCACCTAATAAATTTTTAATGTCAATTAGTGCTAATTGGACTTCTTTTTTCTCTTTTCTAATTTCTCTTCCTAACCAAGCAGGAATTTCTTTTATGCCTTCTGCAGTCTTAAGTTCATCAATTACCTCTTCATGAGGTCTATTTGTTTCTCCTTCTTCTTGCTGCTGCTGTTCCTGCTGTGGTTGCTATTGTTGCTCCTGTTGCAGGATTTACTACTGTTGTTGAGGCTCTTGTTCCATGGGATATTTTTCTTGTTCTTTTGATTCGACCTTTTCTTCTTCTTCTTCTTCTATTTCAGTATCTCTCCCATCTTTATCCTCCTTTTTAGGAACTTCTTCTTCTTCTGGTCCATTTTCTTGATCATCCTCTGCATGTTCATCAGGCTTATTTTCATCCATCTTTTCTGTTTCTTCTGTGTCTTCAGGCATCTTAACCTCACTTTCTATTTTGCCTGTATTTTCTATTTGTACTTGCTCTGTTTGTACAGGTGAACTTGCTTTTGCATCATCTTTTGTATTTTTCTCTTCCTCACCTGACTCACCATACATATTCAACATGTTTAGAGCATCTATACTTGAGGTGTCCTCTTTTGTTTCTTCTTCTGTTGAAGCATGTGTTTCTGTAGCTATCTCTTCAGATGCAACCTCCTTTTCATCTTCAATTTTATGTGCCTCTTCCTGCACATCTTTAATTATTTCTGGTGGAACTAAGCTACCAAATGGATCCACTGATCCTGTTTCTTCTTGTTCCTTGCCCTGCTCAATTCCTATTTCATCTTGAATGCTTGGCCCTTCTTCTTCTTCGCTCAGAAAATCACTTGAATCTTCTTCTATGTCAATCTCTTGTCCTTTATACATCACTTTTTCTTCACTATCACTGCTTTCAATATTCACAGTTTCTACAGTTTGTTTAGCCTTGTGAGTTTCTGACTCTTGTTGTATCTCCTTAGCTAATTATGCTTTTACTTTAACATATGTTTTTCTTTGCTCAAGTGAAGTGGAGGCACTAGATATATTACCCATCTTTTCACCTACTTCTTGTGCTCCAATTACACCAGCTGATTTAGAAGTTTCACCTCTAGACAAACTTATTGGAATTGCTCTTCTTACCCGTTGTCTTGCTACTTCTTTAGCAGTCTGTGCTTCTTCTGCACTTATTTCATGACTCATTGACTTTGCATCAACAAAAGTGTCTGATTCCACTACTATTGTTATCCCTAAAGCATACGGATCCATTAAAGTAGCATTTTTATCCTTTTCTACAATTTTGGCCTCAACAATTTTTCTCTTCTTTTTATAAAAACATTGTAGGTCTTCACTAGGCTCCGCCTTTCTTTTCCTCCCCTTATTTGGGTAGGTGACCTCTTTGCCTTCAGCTTTGAGTTCTTCAATTTTATCTTTCAGCCATGTTTTTGAAAATAATATTATTGGTTCAGACACTACATCCAGAGATGTATTCCAGGGTTTTGACCAATTAGGCTCTGTAATAGGAGCCAACCTTGCTACTGCATAACTATGATGTAACAATCTGTCATCATCTTGAATCTCTGGAGGCACATATATATTACCTATAGATTTTATCTACTCAATAGTTAATCTTTTGTGAGATCTTTTTCTTACCTCCCTGTCATTCTTGCAGTCAGCCCAAAAATCTTCAATATGTATCAGATGTTTATAATTTTTATCTACAAAGTTCTGGATCCTATGGAAAGGATCAAATCTCCTTTTAAAATCAAACTCCTGAAAACCATAGTATCTTAGTTCTTGCTCAGAATACCCTACATCTTCCTCACTATAACATGAATACCTGACAATAGCCCAAGGTAGTCTTACATTTCCTTTGTTATTGAATTTCCTTTTGTACATTCTGAAAACATTCAAATTCTGTCTTGAAAATTCTAAGACAATCAACTTATCAGACGGATACCTAGGCAACATAAATGGTTTCCCTTCAAATCCTTCAGTCCTTATGTAAGTAAAATGCTCAAACTATATGAACCAAGAACTGTGCAATCCAATTGCATCCTCTACATCTTTAGATAACCTCTTGTCAGGCTCTTCTCTCAATATCCTTACTAGGTAAGTATAAAAGACATCATTAACCAGAGCAAACTTCTTTAATGCATTTTCTTCTCGTAGGTGAGGATAATGTTCATACACTAAGTTTTGATCAGGACCATTTCCCAGGATGCCTACCCTTTCTATTCCATGAATGTAAGGCCTAATTTCTGCAGTACATGAGTATAACACATAAGAAGATAAATAAAATGGCAAGCTTTTCTGTTGTCTTAACATGGCCTGTCTCCAAATAGCAGTACTAATTGCCTTGGCCCACTGGATTTGTCCTTGATCTTTTTCCCTTGTTCTTATGAATTCTATGACAATGAACATCCAAGGTTCACACTTAGTACCATCTCTTAATCCAACTAATCTACTCAGCATAGTGATCATTAAGTAAATTTCTTCTTTAAAGTATATCCTCATCAGATTCTTAGGTACCCTGGCTATAGCCTTGGGTTTGTTTTCTAGGTTGTACTAGTTGCAAAATATTTTACCTTTACATTCTCCTTCATTTGTGTAAAAATTCTCATTATACTGATCAATGTCAATATCCCTCATTTTCTCATTAATCTCTAACCCAAATGTTTTGGCAATACCTTCTGTGCTTAGATCAGCAATTAGTCTGTCGTGTAACATGACCTTCCTTGTAGTTGGATCATATAAAATTACACAGTCCAAACATGAATCCTTAGCTTCCATTGCTAGAGGGAAACCCGCAGCTCTGTATAGTCCACTTTCCAAGATACATTTCATATTAGGCGAGGCATCCGCAGTAGTGATTTTCTTTAACACATCTTCTGCATCATAATTGCCTATGTTTGTATCTGTGCCTACCCCACTTGTACTGACCAAGGATGACCAACCTCTGTGCAACGGTAACTCTTCTTTCTCCACCTCTTTTCATGGTTTTCTTTCTTTCTTTACCTCGCCCCCTGTATCCTTCTTCTATTTAGGGGCCATCCTGTAGAAATAGGCATCTTTTAACTTTCGTTTCAATTTTCAGTCTAGGGTTTTTTACCATGAATTTTTGTTTTTACTATTTTACCCTAATTCATTTTTCCCTTTTTATGTTTTAACCTCTGAATTCATTAAGCTCTATTTAGCTAATTAACAATTAACATAGTAATTTGACCAATGCCTACGTTTTGCAACAAGATTACTGAAATTAACAATATTTTAACAACTGAAAATAAACAGCGTTTTGGGATAAATACCTATTTTCTGTGACCGTTTACCCGTTGACTTACTTTTACCATTTTCACCTTTGTCTAGCTACTGTAACTCTGTTGCTTTGGTAAATTCTGCTCATTCACTGCAATAGTTCACCTTTCTGTAATTTTTTCACTCTTAACAGTATGTTTGAAAGTGAAATAACATTAAAATTGCCCTAACCCTTGTTAAATTTCACTTTGTTTGAGTGTTAAATCTACATTAATTACAACAATTAATGCACTACAACCTTCGGCTTCCTACTTCAGTGTTTAAGTTTTTGAACTTTTTACCGTTAGTCAAATTCTGCACACATACCTTTTCTTTGTATATTTCATTTTATGTCTCCTTTGTATATTTTCGTTGTATCTTTCGACATACAAACACTTTATGCAAAGAACCAACTAACGTTTTTACCTTTTTCTCTTTCTGTACATCTTTGTATCTTGCTTGTATATTCTGTTGTATAAGCGCACATACAAACACCTTATACAATCATTTCCTTACCTTTTCTCTCTCACGATACCTTTGATTCTTTGTATATCGGCATTATATATTTAAACATACAAACGCCCAAATATACAAAGGCTTTTCTGTTATTAATTCTTTTTGACATCTGGGCTTTGTATATTAGTTTGTATATCGGATATACATTGTAAACATACAATACTAATATACAACTTGGTGGGGTCCACCTTACCATTCAAATTTGCATCTTCGCGATGCATATAACCTTTGTATCACTTTCAGACTTCAACCTATTATAAATCATACTCAATTTACCTTCAGGTCCACGATGTATATAACTCAATGCATCTTTTGATATTACCTTTTGGACGTGATACATTGTATTAACCATATTTTAATTTCCCTAAATTCTAGCTTGTATGTATAAATCAATGTATGTTTCAGAACATACATACAAGCGCGAAATATACAACAGTTTAACTTCATTGTATAACCATTTCGGTTCCAGCACTTGTATAAAGTGAAATGTATATCGGCATGCATGTCTCCAAAAAAATTACATACAAAACTAGGAATATACATCAATTATTCCTTATTTCATGATTTTCTTGATTCTGCTTTGTATATAAACCACAATGTATATAACCAACACATACATATACAAAGTATAAAACATACAACGATTATGTCAACCTTAATACTTTTTCAATTCCGTGCTATGTATAACCCATTGTATATTTACTTTGTATGTCTTCCATTTGTCAAATATACAAACCAAAATATACATAGCGAACTTCAACATTTATTCATTTCAACTTTAACTTTTCCGGGCCCGACTTGTACATAAAGATAAAGCGTTCAGCAAGAAATGTATACAAGTATAACAACATACCAAAACCTGATAACTTCCCCTTTTGCGACTAACACAAAAGCACAATATACAAACACATTTGTATATGAAATGACTTTGTATATGCAAACAACTTTGTATATACAAACCACAAACCCTCTGATTGTACATTTACCAAAAATGCTTATAACTTGCAAAATACAAGGAATTTTGAGATGGTTCAAAAAGAAACCCTTATTCATTTTTCACAAGGAATTCACCTATACTATGCACTAGTACTCAATGTTATTTTTTCATTATTTTCAATTAGGTTTGTAACTTTCAGTTCCCTTTTCCCACTTACCACCAAGGAAAAACACACACAGAAACAACAAAAGCCAGCTACAACAGGGGTCCTCATTTTTCTAAGGAGTAAAATGGGGTGTGTTGTGAGCATCACAACACTATCTAGTCGTAGTCATAAGATTACTCAAATGTGCTATAACAAAGATTAGGGAATGGATGGATTGATTTTGGATTTTGGTGATTGAGTTCAGACTACTAAGATGATGTTTTGGGCTTGGTTGGTTGATGGAAGATAAGTAGAACCTAGATCAATTGCTATTTTAGATGTTTGATGACCTTCAAAGAGGTAGACTAATGAACTCAAGGAAGGCAGATTGGATTAATAAGTTTGACCAACTTAGGAGAAGTTTATTCTCTAAGCTAATGAAAACCACTAATGGATACTAATTTATCTTCAAGGATATAAGAGAGGCAAGATTTCTCAAATCAAAGGCAAATTAGGAGATGTGATCTAGAACCTATGATAGAAGCCAAATTAAAGCTATGAAAGCTTGGATAAATTCTAGGCTTGTTTGGTGATGATGATGATTGTTTGTAGTCTCAAGAGGATAATAGCTCTAAAATCCAAGTTTTTGCTATGATGATTGATGGGAATAGTCTGATGGTGAATAGAATGGATCTGGATGGACTGTAGGATGATAGGTCAGTTGATAAAATTTGTTTAAAAATGAGGGTTTTCTAATTCTAGGCTAAAATGATGACTGATAACATGCAAAGACCAAAGACGTAGGACTGTACACCAAAGGCGAGTTATTATTTCTCAAAGGTGCTTCAGGATAATTCAAAATTAGGTTTCTATGGAACATAGGTGCAGTAGAATAGATTAAAGGTAGGTTTCTGTTGTTCAAAGACGTGCTAGAATAACCCACAGGTGAGTTTTTCTAACAAATAGTAAAAAATATATTGGGCTAGAGGTGCATTTTTGCTCACCAGAGACAGGTTTCTATGCACCAAAGGCATATTTCTATGTGCTAGAGGTGCATTTCTGCAAGCTAGAGGCATATAGATGTCAGCCAGATGTGCAATAAAATAGTGCAAAGACAAGTTTCTGTGTTTCAAAGAGGCGTGTTTTTGGAACAGTGTGTTTTTCAAGGTAAGATTTTGGTAAATTTTGGAAAATTTCTTGTGACAAGAGAAAACACAGTAGATAAAGTGGCTATGGACTGACTCAAGGAGTCATTTATGTGAGGCTATTAAACTTCGTGAATACAAAAATGACAATTACAGGTAGATAAAAACAAGAGAAGACACACCAAACACTTCTTAACAACCTAAATATTATTCAAGTAGGATTGAGTCATAATGTAAGCCCACATGATTGAATTCCTGTCCATGTTCTTACCTAACTAAGAACACTTCCCCTTGAGTAGCTAGATAGGGATAAGAGGCATACACCCAATAGCCCTTTCTTTGGAGGCTTTGACGCCTTTCCCAAAGAAGACTTCTATCTCACCTTCAATGTAGTACGGATGGTGAGTAACTTTAGGGTACATTTTGTATCCCTTGCATCACATTACAAAATGATCGATGGTCTTATCTAGGTTTATAAGGATTCTAGGGAGTCCTCAATATACACTAGGTACAGGAGGCACAAATATGTGAATGGGGGTGTCCCAGTCAACTGATGCTCAACTATACGAGTCTTGGCAGACCAAGTATCTCAAAAGTTTTTTTCTTGGAGTTGAAAGGGTCTTTCCTTTGAAGTTGAGTCTTTCAATTCTCCCAACACTTATATACCACACCAAAACATGTGGTTGGGATCATCCCTTGAGGTGATGAAATCCCCAAGTAGCCCCCCTAGAAAGTATATCAAACAGTTTTGATTCTCACTTGATCATCTTTCGATGCGAGAGAAGAGCATACATGTTGGTCTTGAGTCCCTAGGAAATAAGCATAGAAAGCAAGTAAATGAATGACTTAAGTGTTTCTGATTTCCAAGGTCACTTTTTAGAGCGAGGAAAGAGCATACATACTTAAGGCATTCCAAACACATAATAAAGTCATTAATTTTCTTATAAATTGAAATGTTTTCTAAGACTTAGTGTAAAAAGATAGTTCCTTTGACAAGCATCTTGCACCAAATATGCTAGGGTTTCACTTCTTGTCTTCCTGCTAGATGATAAGAGGATGTATGAGCTGATATTAGTTCCAAAAAGTTCAATGATTAGTGAAAACAAATCAATAGACCAAAGGCAGGTTTCTATGCTACAAAGGTACACAAGAATTTACTAGAGGTGAGTTGTTACTGTGCAGAGGCAAGCTATCACCATGCAAAGGCATGTTTTTGTGCTACAAAGGCATATTGCTGCTGTACAAAGGTGAGTTTATATTGTTAAGAGGTGAGTTTTTGTGATAGTCTTGTAAAAAAAATAAAACTAGGTCAGATGTACAATCGAATGATTGATGAATGGATTCTTGATGGGTTATGAGGTTAGATGATGATATGGATCTATACTTCTACACCAAGATCAGACAATAAACCAAGTTAAACAATCGATTAGTAAAAAGCAAGATGGTACCCACAAATAAATTAGCTTGAGGGTATGATATGTCAGTGTTAGCAAATAAAACAACTTGTTAAACACAAATAGATACCAAAGAATATTAGAGATCTCTATCAAAACACAAAATAAGTCAGAAAACCCTAAAAAACTAGAAGCGAGTTTTAGTTAACCAAAGGTGAGTTAAAGCTGTGCAGAGGCACATTTCTGTGCTCCAAAGACACATAACCATCACTCGAAGGTGAGTTACTATCAGCCAAAGGCACACTTCTGTGGTTCAGAGGTGAATTTTTACTCTGCTAGAGGCATATTTCTGTGTTGTAGAGGTGAGCTTCTATGTTACGATTGCAAATTTTTGTACTTGTGACTAGAAAAATCAAATTTTCTCATAAAAAGAAAAGTTAAATTAGGTTTGTGGGTCCCACTGGGTGTGCTAGATTGTGTATAGGTAAACATCAGATTAATAAAGATCAAGCAATGACAATAAAACCCAATCCTATAACCTTCAAAGACTATATCAAAGACAATAATAAGATTCAAAGCTAGACAAAATGAAGAACATTACCACCCATGACTATATTTATTCCTTGGTTCTTTGTGGATTGCTCTTGAAATTGCATAACCATGTTGTAATGGGCACTCGTATGATAATATGCTCAAAGATATGATGTGCTCAATGATGTGTAGTATGCTCAAAGTGCTATAAGAATGACCAAAGCTTAAATGATTGAAGATGATTTTTGATGCAATGAAGAGCCCATATATATAGGTTTTAGGGAAAGATTGATCAACGATTGAGATAAATCAATGACAGCAATGGTTGAGATGAATCAAGAGATTATGATGAATGTGCACACGACATGTGTCCATGCAAAAACGAGCTTTGTTGAGTTAACTACTTGCTTAGATAAAGATAGGATTTGATTTCATAAATTTAGAATGTTTTTTTCCAATTTATGAGTTGGTTGATAAAAACAATAATGATTAAAGCCAATTAACTTGACTTTAAATTTGCTTTTTGACATGCTAAAAATAAGACTGATTGTGCACATAGAAGAAAAGATTATTTTTAGAAGTTTTGAAAGATAAAAACAAATTAAATAAATAAATTTATTTAATTTATCTTGCATGATGGAAGAACAAGAAGATATGAGGGTAAAAATAAATTAAACAAATAAATTCATTTAATTTATTTTGCATGGTAGAGGGATATAAATAAAATATTAGTTTTATTTATTTTTAAAAGATAAAGTCAACTTAAATAAATTTGGATAATTTATTTAAATTTAGAAGAATAATTAGTTAATTAAATAATTTAAATTATTTAATTGTGGATAAGAGTAATTAGGATTGTGAATTAATTAAATAATTAGATTTATTTAATTAATGTGGATTTGAAGATTGAAAGGGGATAATTTAATTAAATAATTAAAATTATTTAATTTGGAAGAACAAAGTGGGATTTAATGAAATTAATTAAATAAATAAAATTTATTCAATTAATGTTGGAATTAGGAAATTAGAAGAAATTGATGAAATTAATTAAATAATTAGATTATTTAATTAACATTGTATGCAAGTGATTTAGAAAAATATGATGTATGTAAGGTGAGATATGCAAAGGTCATTTTTAGGTGTCTACAAAAATGATCCTCTCCTTATCATTGTTAGGATTATTTTTTTGGTATCAAACATACTCTTATTAATAATGGTTTGGATCTGAAAGTTTATGGTGTGGACTTGTTAAATCATATTAATATTGATACGTCTTGTATATCTCCCACAAATATCTCTATTCATGGCTTTGGCAATGTAGGTAGACAAAATTTGGGCATAATCATGTTACCAATTGAGTTGGGCCTTATTACTTTGCCTACTCTTATTCATTTCATGCCCGGTTCTCTATCTTAGAATCTCCTTCTTGGTAGATCCTAGATTCACACCATGGGTGTGGTTCCATCTACCTTACATGGTTCTATTAAATTTTTCTATTAAAACAAAACTTGTACCATAAAAGTTGATCTAGATCCCTTGCAATATTGTCAACAAGTGGATACTACGACTCAGCCTGACACTTTTCTAACTCTCCAAAATCTTATTCCTTCTTCTTATACAAAAGATAATTCCCCATATTCAACCCCTACTCAAGAGGTTGATAATGACGTAGACTCATATTCAAATGCATGTCCAAGTGATGATTGGGGTTTGTTGGATTTTACACCATCCTCTATAGGAGAGTATAAAATCAACCCCTCTCAGTTTGACATTCAAAAAGTTCCTTCTAACTCTTTCCTTCTAAATGCTTCTTCTATAGTAATAGAAACTTCTCCCCCTTCATCTCCTAAGGATTTGTGTGATTATACTTCTTGCATTGATTACCCTACTAAAGGTGATCCTCCATCCTTTAAGGAGATGCAACCATTTATGGCTGAGGGTTTCATATTCTCTTTATTATCAATTATAAAGGTAATAGATGTGGATGAAAAGAGCATGGTATCAATATCTCCTTAGAGTCTAATCCACATTACTCTTCTGTGGGTCTTAGATATCGACCTACTCAACCCTCTAAAGCCTCCTAACAAGACTACATAGATGTTAATATGATTTCCACATCTCTTAATTCTCCTTCTCTCCCTCTCTTATATCTATAACTTATAATGTAGGATTCTGATCCTCATATTCCTCCTCTCGATTCCTTTTCTATAGATGAAGCCCTAACATATTTCATGGGGGTTTATGATCATATTCTGACATATCATCATGATCGTGGATTTCCCTTTTGTCTTAATGTGTAAGCATATTTTAGGGAATCTATTGACTTAAATCAAATGATATCATTTCATCCCCTTATAACTCTCAAGGATACCCTTCATCTAATCCTCAAGATCATAGTACTCTCCTTGTCAGAGATACTATCAATGTCCTAATGGATCCTAAAGAGAAGGATAAGGTTATACATATTAGGCAATGCTTGTTCTTGGAAGAGAAGCTAGCACATTTAGATCTCTTACATGAGTTTCCTAATTTATTTTCTTGGTCATATGAGGATATGCTTGATATTGACCCAAACATTGTGGTCCATAATATTGTGCTTTATCCTGATGCCCAACCAGTAAAATAGAAAATTCATAAAATGAATCCAAAGGTTGCTTTAATGGTCAAGGTTGAGATTGAAAAGATTTTACAAGCTAGTTTTATCCGTCCCATAGACTATTCACTTTGGATTTTGAATATCATCATTGTCACTAAACCTAACAACTGTATTCAAATTTGTATTGATTTTTGAGATCTAAATAAAGCATCCTTGAAGGATGATTTTCCTCTTTTGAATATTGACATGATAGTTGACTCAACAGTTGGTCATGCCTTGTTATCTTTCATGAATGGATTTTCTGGTTATAATCGGATTCTCATCAACCCCCAAGATCAGTGTAAAACTACTTTTACTTCACCTTGGGGAAATTTCTATTATGTGGTCATGTTGTTTGGACTTAAGAATGTTTGTGCAACTTACCAATGTGCAATGACCATAATAATTCATGATTTCATTCACAATATCTTAGAGGATTATGTTAATGATATCCTAGCCAAATCAATCTTGAGCCAAGATCATGTACACAATCTTCATCACATCATTGAATGAATTCACTTTTATAGCATGCAAATAAATCCCTACAAGTGTGTATTTAGTGTTGAATTTGACAAAATATCAGGATTTATAGTTTCACATCATGATATTGAGGTGGAAATGAATAAGATCAATGCTATTGTAAATATTCTACCACCAAAGAATATTTCTCAACTTTAGAGTTTACAAGGAAAAATTTAGCCTTTTCAGTGATTCATTTCACAACTTGTAGATCAAACTCTTCCATTTACACATCTTCTAAAAAATAATGTCTATTTTTAGTAGGATGAGAATTGCCAAAAAGTCTTGATGACCATAAGCACTATTTGGATAATCCTCCTATCTTAATGCTATCCATTAGTAGATGTCCTTTTCTTCTTTATACTTTTGCATCATCTCATGCTTTAGTAGCTTTATTAGCTCAACATGATGATGTAGGTAAGGAATGTTTTGTGTACTATATCATCTGAACCTTAATGGACTATGAGACTCATTATTCAACATTAGAGAAACAATGTTAAGCTCTTGATTTATGAAACATAAGATGAGACATTATCTTCTCCATTTTAAGATGCATGTTATTATAAAGTTTGATCCACTAAAACATCTTTTCTCTAAGACAAACTTATGTGGTTGCTTAGCTAAATGAGTGATGTTGTTAACTAAGTTTGACCTAAAGTTTGTCTCTCAAAAGGTAATCAAAAGACAAGTTGTAGCCGACCATTTGGCTAAAGCTCCTTCTCCTTTCACTATTCCAAATCAGGACTCTTTTCCTGATGATCATATCTTTTCCTTAGATGATGACCATCCATGGGAAATGTTCTTTGATGGATCTAGGTGTAGAACTAGCTCCAAAGTTGGTGTAATACTAGGTCCTTCTTTAGGTAAGTTGATTCCCCTTTCCTTCTATCTAAAATTTCTTTGTACAAACAAAATCACTAAGTAAGAAGCCCTTATTCCTAGCTTACGTGTCATGTTGTTTCTTCATATTAAGTCCATTAATATATTTGGTGATTTGCAGTTGATCATAAAGCAAGTCACTAGATTTTATTAGGCTAAGCATGACAAGTTATCTCAATATCGAGACTTAACTTTATCACTACTTAATTAGTTCTCTTCTTTCACTATTGATACTATTCCATGCAAAGATAATCATCATGTGGATGTAATGGCAAGTGCTACTTCCCTTATACCCTTTGATGATTCTACAAATGATTATGATTTTGTAAATCACACTCTTTCTCTCCCTGCCATTGTCAATAATTCTTCTTTTAATACTCTCTTTGTTACAATATTGATTTAGAGGAATGGTACTCCCATATATTTAACTATTTTCATGATGATACCTTCTCAAATCCTTCTTCAAAGAGTGTTCAAACTCAAATTTGTAAGCTTACAACATGATACATTATTCTTTCTAATGTTCTTTATCATCGAGCCTATAATGGTATCCTTCTTCATTGCTTAAATAAGGATAAAATTCCCATTTCCCTTGAAGAGGCCCATTTAGGTGCCTATGGGGGTATTTTTGATGAGGAGCATACAACAGGAACACACAATTGATCAAAATTTAACTTCTTCAGTTCACAACATACATTTTGGTGAGACTCAACTCATTGGTGAACACCTGCAAACTTTGGCCATTGCACTGGAAGTCCAAACTCCTTCGACACGATCTCAACCTTTGGCAAGACTTATCCCAAAGCTGTCGATTCATAGATCCCTCCCAATGGACCTCTGCTGATCTTTGTTCGTCGGTGGAATTTTTTTACCATCGGCCACCTAGGGTTTGCTACGCCGATTCACCAAAAATGCAAGCACACAACTTTCCTCCTACAAACCCTAGCACATGGGGATACTAGGTCATTTTACTACACGAAACCCTTGATCTGAATCATCTGCATTATCGAACAAGAAAAACAAAACAAAGAACAAAACGAATACTAATACATTGAAGCCATTCCACTGATTTCGAGAGAAATCTCACCAGTGGAATGCTTCATGGTGACATACGACAATAATGGAAAATGCAAAAATGAAAGGAAAACTACAGTTGCATGATATACAATTACAGGAAATAGAAAACTAATTGACAAAACAAAATTGCTTTATTTCTCCTGAGCATAGTCAATCACATTCGATCTGGTTACAATAACAACAACGATCATTCAGTTCATACTTCTGGGCATTTAACAACTTGCCCTGAGTAGTACCACACTAGCTCCAAGTGGCTAGGAAACAACCGACCAAAACTACCCTACTGGCTTATTTTGGCATTATTGATATTTTTAGCATTATGTGATTACAACTTGACAAATGTCCCCTAAGTCACTTGGGACTTACAAAATAAACCTAGATACAAACTAAAGTAACATGCATTGGTCAAATAGACCTTATTACATGAATGGTCTTATAGGACCTTATTGAAAACAACAAAATGAACATTAAATAGTTAAATGCCTCATGGAGGCCACTGTGGAATAGGTGCTCCTGCACCATACACCCCACCTTGAAAAGAACTCATGTCCCATGAGTTGAGTCCGTGTCTTGTACCACCTGTATCCTTTGCTGCATCATGCCTTCCCCATGATCTTTGGACTGCAACTTGCATCCATGGAACCAAAAACTCATGCCTAGCATTGTAGGCTCTACTCACACCTTGCCATGAGTGAGTGCTTGCAACCAAACCCACACTTGGTTCACCATTTTTCCTTACTGTCATCTCTGTCTGAACACCTGCAGTCAAAACCCTATTGGATGCTTTGTGTACTGCTGCTATGGTAGAATATGTTTGCCTTGCAACTCATGTTGGCTCTAGAGGATAGACAATAGTCCCTACTATGATAGCATTTGCTTCTTTCCAATCAACTTGTGGCTATTTGTAGACCTGCTCTTTGACCTTTTGCTGATCCTTCTAATCTCCATCACCAAAAACTGATATTGCCTTCAAACTTTGATCCTTAGCAACCTCATTCCCTAAGGTATCCTCAACTTTCCTTGTCCTTCTTCAAGCATCTTCACAAACTCTTTCTTTCCCATCAAAATAATCTTGGCTTCCTTCTATGCTTTAGCACCCTCCTGCAATGGTGTCATCACAAAAGTCTTTCCATCCTTCTTGATGGTGTATGTGTTAGCATATCCATCATATAATGCTTGCCTATCAAATTGCCATGGTCTACCTAAAAGTAGGCGACAACACTCCATGGGCAAAATGTCAGATAAAATTCTCTCCTTATATTCTCCAATCTGAAAATCAACATATGCTTGTTCACTTACCAAAAGTGATTGACTGTCACTTACCCAAGATGCCTTGTAAGGGGTTTGATGTGGAATCCTTTCTATGTTCAATTTATCCACCATTTCCCTAGACACCATATTATCTATTGAACCAGAATCTATGACTACCTTGCATATTTTACCTTTGCTTCTACAATTGATCCTGAAAAGATCTCTCCTTCATGATGGTTTAGTCTTCACTGGTTCTTTGAACAACATCCTCTTGATCATCAGACTTTCTCCCATCTTTGATTCCAAATTTACTTCAGGAGATGTCACACTCCCTGCATCCTCTTGAGTCAATGTGGTTCTTCTCTCATTACCCTGAGAAGTTGAGGCCTTCTCTGGACACCTATAAGCTGGATGCCCTATCTGATTACAATTATAGCATCTCATGTTGGAGAACTTGGATTCTCTACTTGATCCATTTGTCCCACCTCTTTCATTTGGCCTTCTTCCTTGGTAGCCTCCTCGGCTACTTGAGTCCCCAACTTCCTCTTCTTGGTTAGAATCACCACTAGGCCTCTAGTTGGGACTTCTCCCTCCAAAACTACCTCTAAAATTTTTGTCACCTCTTCCTCTATTCTGCTACTTACCTTCCCTCTTTAGCTTCTCTTCATCTCTTAATGCTACTTGAAAGCATTTTTCCATAGTTTCAGGGGTAAATAAACTGATCTCATCTTGAATATTGATCCTCAGACCATTTAGATACCTTGCTACCTTGGCTTTTTCATCCTCCATGTACCCACAACGAAGAGTGTATCTGTGAAACTCCTTGGTGTAAGTAGCCACATCCATATCCTTTTGCTTGAGATTCTATATTGTCGTATAAATCTGCACCTCATAGTCAGTTGGAAGGAATTGGGACTTGATCTTCTCTAGCATTCTGTTCCACAAAGATATCATACTCTTCCCATTCTTTACCCTCTCTCCTTGGGTGTAATTCCACCATGTAAGGGCAGCACCTTTGAGCTTAGTTTTGGCAAACTTAACCCTCTTACTTTCAGGAACTTCCTTGTATTCGAAGTAGTTGTTTAGAGCCTCAATCCACTCTATGACTTCATCAACATTCATCTTTCCACCGAACATGGGAATATCTATCCGAGCCTCTGAAGAGTCCTTGCCAATCACCCTAATGGATTCCAGGAATTGTTTTTGTTTAGGTGGTATCTTTGCCCCTTCTTGTTCCTTTGCTTCTTCCTCTTTCTCTTCTTCTCCATCTGAATCTTCCTCTATCCTTTTGCCTATCTTCATTGCCTTCAACTAAGCCTGGAGTGCTTCCTTAACCCCAGTTTTGATCAGCTCCTCCATCTCCTTAAATTTCTTGACCACTTCGGTGGTCATCCCCTTTGGAGGTGTAACGCCCGCCTTGAACGCCTTAAAGAATACACACTTATGCAATATGAAACAGGAAATTTTTTTTTTTAAATGATTAAGCAACGTTAACACAACTAATTACAACATATTCTCTAAGGGTCCAAGGCTGCATCACTTAACAAATCGACTAACACAAATTAACATACATCAGTAACTGATCCCAAAACCAAGATCAATTAATTAACTTATTCACATTCATTGCAAATCATCAGATAACGGAATCTGCATGATTAAATACATAACTGAAATACTTTCATATATATACATCAAGACATCATTACATTGCCGCTTTTAGTTTACATCAGAGGTTACATACATAAAGAATGTTCTGTTACACAAATCTGGTACAAGGTTATACACTTACATCATCATCATTGTAACAAGTACAACTGGAACAAATCCTGTTCTGCATATGATCTTGTCAAGAGTAACCAATGGATAAATAGCTCTTCCACCCGACCATGTGGAACCCTAAGGTCCACCCCCCGAGCTAGGAGTTAACATGAGGTCCCAAACACTGACAGTCAGGTAGACGAAAGACAAACAAGAACAAAGGACGACCAAACGCCAATACAACACATGGCAATGTCAATACAACACAACATAACTAAACTTAACTTTCACTTTCACTTTCACTTCCAGAGGCGACACAGAACAAATGAGGAGAGACCGAACAAGGGATGCTAGGTTGTAGTAGGGAGAGTGTCATCGCACGGTCCTAACATGGGTTATCCTGACAGCCTCTCACTAGGCGCCGGCCCCCATCTATGGTTATCCTGACAGCCTCTCACTAGGCGCCGACCCCATAGGGTGACACATGCGGAATCGACCTTCCTTTCATGAGGACAAGGAAGTCAATCATGCCGACCAGGCCTTCTCTACCCATCCTTAGTCTAAACAAGCACTACAGGCCATGGGAGAGGAATCCATTAATCTTATTAATGTGAAGTCTACCCTTAACCCCCTAGTTAATTTTAGGTTATCACTTGATTAATCTACTTTCAACGGGTTATCCTGACTGCCACTTTGGGCGCCGGCCCCACGTTGAAAGCCACTCTCCTTCCTAACACCTAGTAACCTTGACATCATACAAGACTTATAACAAAACACGAATATATACACTGCAAGGCATAAACCCTCTTGCATCAAAATAGAATCATAACATCAATTGTTATCCAATGCTATTAACATTGCAATACTTTATCCTCTTACAGATTTCAGATCTCTCCTTTCGACAAAACGGTACAATAAGAGCACAAGAGGATTGATATCTCCTCCTGAGATTATTACTTTACAAGACACAACATTCAACCGTGACAGTACCTCATTATACTACAAACTTTGTTTGATACACATAAACACTATTATGTCGTAATTACAAAAACAACAATACACAAGTTGCGAATACTTAACAATGACAACTTAGCCTCTGGAATACAAGTTTGAACAACCTCAATACAACTCATTACAACACTCAATCAATTCAATTCAAATTCAAGAGATGAAATACTACAATTCATTCTCAGTTTTAATGCAAACAACTTCTGAAATAAAATCAACATTATATTACAACAATTAAAATAACCTTACAACTAAATCTCTAACTAATCTTTATTTTACTTCAAGAGATAAATAAATTGATTAACTAGATCATTACAATAATTGATAAAAGAACCACTTAATTCCAGATACGATCTTATATACTTTCCTTCAATCTTGTCCAATTAGCTTTATTCTATTAAGGATAATAATGCTAGGAGCGATATCTTACGACTGAACGGCAATCACACGAGGCAAACTCAATCACGAATTGTTTGTTATCCTTCACATGGTCTTGTAGACATACTAATGAGCTCAACCAAATGGATTCTTTATGATGATTTGAAGATGTTTCTGAACTTCAATCACCCTGCCTACCCTGCAGAAACCGTGTACTAGGATATCATAGGACCACGCATTTGGAACACAAACTTTCTCATACATTCTGTTGAATATACCCTAAGCCACTGTCCGTTTGCCCTCCTTACACACGGATCTGGGTAATAAATTGTAAGCAACAATATTAGACCCAAATGATTGCTCTATTGCTTCTTCCAGAGTTCCTAGACTGAACTCAAGTCTCCCTGCATTAGAAAGCAAACTAACAAATGTCCCAAATAATCTAACATTGGGAAATTTTCGTGGCTTACACATGTCTGTGAAGAGATCCCAGGCCTTGTCAAAGTTTGCTACCTTAAAACTACAACGCAAAAGTATGTTGTAAATGAAGGGAGAGGACAGACGACCTTTCATCTTCATGTGATCAAAAACCCATAGTGCCTTGTTGAATTCGTTATCCATGCATAAAGCATGAATAAGTTCCTCAAACACTGAAGATTGGGTGTAAATCCTTTCCCGATCATCTCTTTAAATTTTGTGAGTCCTAGCTCTGCTTTGCCTACTTTGCAAATCCCAGTTACCAGAACACTGTATAACTGTCTGTTTGGGGGACGATATGCTAATATTGCTTCTAAGAATGTCAATGCATCTACTATCCTTTTACACTCCAAGTACCCATGTAGCAGGCTTAGATGGTTACTTGAAAGAGGCGTAAGCATATTATCTAACATCTTTTCATATATTCTTGTAGCTATGTCTGATCGACCTGCATTGCAAAGACCTTTTATAAAGGCATCACAAAAGCTGTATATTAGTGCATAGTAAATCTTTTTCTCAACAGTCATGTTATTTCTTCTCATTTTGCTTGGCAGTAAGTATCCTTCTTTCTTTCTCATACTCATCGTCATCATCATCTATCCAGGAAACACTGGAGGGCGTTTATTAAGCTTTGATCCTAATGCCATCAACCATATATATGTTGGGTAGATTGTCATCAGTGTTACTGTCTGTTTCGTCTGCCTCAATAATTTCCCGTGGATCTTCAACAGTATCACTTGATTTGCCTGAGAGCTGCGTACAAACTACCATGTCGCCGCCAATACTGGTTTTATCTTGGTGCACATCATTGGGCGTGAATGCACAGTTTCTGCATTTAAACCCTCCATTGTCAGGGGCTACAACAAAAATTCCAGACGCAATGCACCCACAATGAATAGGTTCATTGCAGAATTGGCAGTGGTTCCAGCCATCTTCACTTCCATGAAAAGCCTTGCAGAAGTTACCCTTTTTGTATACTGTCCCGCAAACATTGCACAGACTTGCCACCAGATGAAAGAATCCATCTGTTTCTCCATCTGCCGGTCTCTCTTACCCCCACGATACATATGATTATCTGTCCATCATCGAAGTAAAACTAACCACAATACCTATGATTATCTGTCCACAACCGAAGTAAAACTAACCACAACAATACGCAATATATACACAGAGCTCTCAATCATAACGGCTGAATCTATTCGCTGACCTACTAAAAGTGCGACTAGATGTTGCCCAAGCGATCCATCCTATGTGTTCAATTCACACTACTAATCTCTTGTCTTATGTCTGGCCTAAGAAGGATTCGCCTATTCATTGGCTCGATGATAAATCTGCATTACACTTGCATTATAGGGTTTTAATGGAACGAGTGAAGGACGGGTATCCAAACAAAAGAAATTTCAAATAATTGACCTTGAAGAATTCGTGGCATCGTGGCGAAGGATTTTCTGGCAACATCTGCCTTAAGGCTGCCGTTGGAGGATGGAACACCGCTCAAGTGAACATACTCTTATGACAAATTAGGGTTTCCCTTTTCTTTTTTTTTTAAAACAGAAAGCGATTACGCAAAAGCAAATTGCAGTGCTCGGTCCCTCATTTATACCTGCCCTCTTTTAAGGAAGTATTACTAGGGTTTGCTGACAGATCAAGACGTTTTTTTTTTTTTTAAAATTCAATGATGTCATACCACAGAGATCTAAGTATTGCTGTTGTTACACAATCAATAGCTACAACCGTGATAAATTTATAGTACCTAAGGTAAATTGATGTTTCCTAAGAATTCACGATTTTACTCTGATTCCATCCTAGAAAAGGAGTAAACACAGAAAGGACAGAAGGATTCTGCAGGAAGCAATACGACCACAAGCATTCCATTTACAAATAAAGAAGCAATCAACCCAGCATATACAGATGCAGAATCAAAGGCAGAAATCGAGCATTAGAGGAACCTGGCTGCGATGTCCAATCGACGGGTCTGCTACAATTGCTGCAGTTCCAAGCTGCTCCTTTCCTTGCACCTGTGTTGATCTCCTTGATGCCCCCCTACAGCTCTTTTATAACACAGCCTCTCCCCTCTCCAAGGGCTTGGCACGCGATCCCGCGTAAACTCCCTTAAAGAATATGTATTTTTATTTAATTTATAGATCCCCACATATTATTTATTTTATTTTATTAATATTATTTTTTAAATGTAAGCACATAAAATCTAATTTCTTTATAGCCAACCCAATTTATTGTTATAAATAGAATAGTACTATTTCGACAAACTATAATTTTGTACTATCCTTTAATTTATTTTATTAATCAAGTTGTAAATCACAATTTACAACATGATTACCACTATTTATTTATTTAAATATTTATTATAATTAATATTATATCGAATAATACAAACTTCTTACAACTTTATTTAACAACAACACTTCTACTAAAATAATAATTTATTTATAACTATAATCGGCAATTAATGACATTATGCCCATTTAACAACACTTAAACTCTTTTGTAGAATAATTCTAATTAAAGCACAACATTACCACACATACTTAGACACCTTCAAACTTGATTTGACTCCAAGATACAATATTACCTGACAGTACGACATGGGCGAATGACAACCAATAACCACAAGGGTAAACTGACGACGAAGGAACACTGACTAGGGACCTCACGTTAACTCCAACCAACTAATCCATTGGCGAAGGCACGCTCAGACCTGTAATCAGGTGGAGTCGATGCCTAGTACCTGCATCCTGCAGCAACGCACAGTTAACCATAACAAGATATACATATACATCACATGCAGTCCTATCGTGAATGGAAATCGCAGTGAGGTAGGGTACTCGAGAACGAGTAATACAACACTGTTCCATTCACGTTTATAAATAACAATCAACTATATTGAACAAGGTATCAGATTACTAATCTACGACAGAAAATGATCAACTAACTTCCAATCCCATATAATGAATAACATCAAAGCATCTAAAACATCAGTTCATTTATCAAATTGTAAAGCATAAAATGACATAATCTAACATCGACATCTGTTATCATAACAATTAGGTTCATACTGAAATAGCAAAATGACCAAAAATCCATCATCAATGATCTAAAAATACTGTCAAAATGTCCAGTACTACTAAGCAAGCATCAGTCCAAAATACGATAAGTTGAGGGGCACTACAGGAGGCATATGGCTAACCTCTCCTTCGCTTTCTCTATCTGACATAAACATTCACAGACAATGCCTACACTTCTGGAAATCCTCAATTCGACTACAACACAATGCTCAATCAGATGTCACTGCTACAGACCCATTCCTTTCATCCAACAATAAATTTTGGAGGTACACTACCACACTCTCTTGTAGTGGCCTTACTCTACACCCTCTTCTAGCCAAATCTCTATTGGTGAATGGTCTTGATAGACCTCATCATTGTTTGTCCACACACTATAGAAATAAGATTCATCTGCCTTCAGAAAATTAAATACATAAACACCTCCACCCAGAGCTTTCGCTAGCTCTGATACCAATATGATGAGGAGCATACAGCAAGAACACACAACTAATCAAAATTTAACTTCTTCAGTTCGCAACATACATTTTGGTGAGACTCAACTCATCGACGAACACCTACAAACTCTGGCCATTGCACTGGAAGTCCAAACTCCTTCAACGTGATCTCAACCTTTGGCAAGACTTATCCCAAAGCCGTCGATTCATAGATCTCTTCCGATGGACCTCCGTTGATCCTTGTTCATCAGTGGAATTTTTTTACCATCGGTCACCTAGGGTTTGCTATGCTGATTCACCAAAAATGTGAGCGCACAACTTTCCTCCTGTGAACCCTAGCACATGGGGATGCTAGGTCATTTTACCGCGCGAAACCCTTGATTCGGATCATCTACATTATCGAATAGGAAAAATAAAACAAAGAACAAAATGAATACTAATACATTGAAGCCATTCCACTGATTTCGATAGAAATCTCACCAGTGGAATGCTTCATGGTGACATACTGCAACAATGGAAAATGCAAAAATGAATGGAAATCTTCAGTTGTGCAATACACAGTTACAGGAAATAGAAAAATAATTGACAAAACATAATTGCTTTATTTCTCCTGAGCACAATCAATCGCATTTGATCTAGTTACAACAACAACAATGATCATTCAGTTCATACTTCTGGGCATTTAACAACTTGCCCTGAGTAGTAACACACTAGCTCCAAGCAGCTGGGAGACAATTGACCAAAACTACCCTACTGGCTTATTTTGGCATTATTGCTATTTTTAGCATTATGCGATTACAACTTGACAAATGTCCCCTAAGTCACTTGGGACTTACAAAATAAACCCAGATACAAACTAAAGTAACATGCATTGGTCAAATAGACCTTATTACATGAATGGTCTTATAGGACCTTATTGAAAACAACAAAATGAACATTAAACAGTTAAATGCCTCATGGAGGCCACTGTGGAATAGGTGCTCTTGTACCAATTTTGGTGGAAGATCCTTTGTTCAAAAGTTGCTCTGAATGGGTTACTATTGGTAAGGCATGGAACAAGATTCCTTTGTTTTCATTAAAAAGTTCCCTTAATGTCAGCAACCTAGCAACTTGATTCAAGATCCTATGCAAGAACTTCATACCCAGGTATCACCTTGTCCATTTTCAGTTTGGGGCTTGGATCTTATCAGAAAAATTTCTCCTCCTTCTAAAGGTCACATATTTATTATTATAATAGCTACAGATTACTTCATGAAATGGGTCGAAGCTATCCCACTTCGATCCATGACTGCTAAAGTCATCTCTCATTTTCTTCTTGATCATATCATTTCTCATTTTAGACTCCCTTCTGCCTTTGTTTCTAACAATGATAATTCAGTTAAGAACAAGGATGTGAAACAATTTGTTGAGAAATTCTATATTCAACAATGCTTCTCTACACCATACTACCCACAGTCTAATAGCCAAGTAGAAGCTTCCAATAACCCATTGAACAAATTATTCACAAATTATTAACAAACATGGTAAAGATTAGCACACTCAACTCCCTTATGCATTATGGACCTATTGCACAAGCATTCATACATCTACAATAACCATCCATACAAACTCATCTATGGTTCTGAAACTATTATGCCTTTAGAGTTGAAATTCCTTCTTTGTGAATTTTCCTCCAATGCCTCATTGATGATAACACTTATCGTGATCAACATCTTTTACAGCTTGATGTTACAAATATGTGCCTAATCAGTGTTGTCATTGATATCAACATATCAATTTTGTCATTAGTGTCAACAGTGCTCTTGTTTTGAAGCTTGATTGTAATGATTTAGATGCTTTGTATTTTCCTATGTAAGTATCGGAGATCTGGATATTGAAAAAATTTGCTCCTTCGGTGGAAACAAATGTGTTGCAGAGTTTCTTGTTTATTACAAAAGAATAGTCTAGTAGATTGCTCCACATTTCCTAAAAGATAAATATCTTTGTCTTCGGATTGGAAGTTATTTAGAGACACATCTAAAGGTTCTATGTTTTGAGTTTGAGCCTCTAGTATGAAGAATTGAGTGATTTATGTTCACCAGGGTGAAAACATCTTTTTCTGTATGTTTGGCAAAGACAAGCAGGAAGTATTATGCTCCACATTCCTCCGCATTGAATTATTTTTGTTTACAGTTCTAGAGTTAAGTCTGAGATGATGTTAAGTTCTTTCAACTACAACGGTTCGTGATTTGGCAGTCTGCAAGCTATCCTTTCCTTATGACAGTGGCTAACAATGTTGTTCTTGTGCTCCAGTTTGAAGAATCTTCTTGACAGTGGTTAGAGATTGTGTAGTTGTTCCTGGTGATTACAATGTGCTTGTGGATGTATCCTGATCATGTTCCTACCTTTGGATTGGTCTGCAAAGAGAAGTTTGGATCGTGAAAGAAGAATGTTCTTAGAAGACCTAGTGTTAACTCTAGTCTTGGCCGACTTGGTTGATTTCACTATTTGTAGAGATGCATTGAAGATTGTAGAAGTGTGTTGTGGCATGGAGGATTACATTTGAGTCCTAGCTAAGTCGTGGCATGTTCATCATACTTCTCTACATCTTTCCTTAGATAAATTTTGTAATAGGTCTAGACCTATTTCTGTGTATGTTTTGTAATGCCGACCTTGGAGAATGTTCCAATGGTTGATGAATGTAATGCCAACCTTGATGTACATTCCAAGGTTGATGAATTGTATAAAAGCATGTAATAGAGTTGCAAAAAAGTGTGGGTGTTGCGAAGATGAAGAGATGAGTGCGAAGGTTTAAACGAGTAGAGTAGAGATGTTATCTTGTGCTTCAATGGAACTGAACCCAGGCATGGAGTAGAAGCTACTTAATTAGTTCACCACTTTGGCAGTGACCCACTCCTTGGTATTGAGCCACCCCTTGGTAGTGAGCCATTCTTTGCAGTTTACGCAGTGAGCCTTGCAGGTAGTGAGCCTCTATTTTTTGGTATTGTTATAACTCATATATTTTCTGTGGGCTAACACCCACCATGGTTTTTCCCTTTTAGGGTTTTCCACGTAAAAATCTAGTGTCTACTGTGTTGAATGTGTGATTGTGATTAAGTCTCTAATTTCATGCTTTCATGGTTAAATCTGATTATCAGTAATTAATTAGTTGATGGTTTATGAAGTTAAGTTTTTGTGAGAACTGATTCAGCCCCCCTCTTAGTTGTCCTATGTATTTCAACACTTGAAATGCTTGATGAACAATGTCTCAATTCTCTCAAACATCTACAATCTTATCAAAAGAATTTGAATCATAGCTACAATCCGAGAGTTCTACATCTATCCTTCGAAGTGGGTGACCTAGTGCTATACGAAAACCAACATAATGTGAATGCTCCTCTAGGTACCAAAGGAAAATTCAGTCCAAATTGGTTGGGCCCCTACATCGTCACCTCTGTTTATGGATTCGACACATATTGTCTCTTTATGATGAATAGTAAGCCTCTCAAAGAGCCCATTAATGCTATGCATTTGTGCCATTTTATGCTTAGAATTCTTTCTTTATGTGACATTTGAATAACAAATTTATTCTTAGGAAGTAATTTCTACTTATCTTATGTCATTCAAACATCAACATAATTATTTAGTGTTATGATTCTTTTTCAAAATTGTGTATGTATTAAATATGCAACTTTCTTTTTTAAAAACATAATGTGTTCATTTGCTTAGTGTTATATAATGCTTTATATTCTTGTTTTATGCTTTTTGGTTCTATTCTCAACATGATTTATGTTGTCTTGAATGTTAGTAGTAGTTTTCATTTCTGTTGGAAATTACCTCACTCTCATTACCATGTCAATTATTTAATTGTGCAAAAAATTAATTAATTCCTTTTTAGCTATTTATTTAGATCTTTTATAAGTATTTAATTAGATAGTTGTCATTCAAATTTAGTTAGATCTTTAATGTATTTAATTGTGTAAAGTTGGTCATTCATTGCTTGATTAGATCATTTTTGCTTTTAATTAAACACTTTTATTAAGTTGTTTAATTAGATCTAAATAAAATTTAATTAAACAATTTCAATCACATATATGCAAAACATACAAATAATTTCTTGACACATATATATCAAACCAAGTCTTAATATCTCATATATATATATATATATATATATATATATATATATATATATATATATATATATAACAAGTTTTTCAATACGTCATAAACAAAATTACCACTATATCAAAATGTGGCATGTCAAAAATATGGTCTACAAAAATCTACTACAATCCTAAGGTGCATGGCTACCTAATCCCTCTAGCCCTGGTAGTGGCTGTTGTATAGAAGGCTCATGTCATGAGGATATAGAACAAGATCTACTCCATGTTTGCAAGCCCCTTAGTGTGCCTCTCAACTCTCCTACCTCAGTTGTCATACGTAGCTCACTCTACTGTAGCTAAGTCACATTGGCTCGTAGCCTATCTTCATCGACCATGAATCCCTGCACCCTTGGGTGATCTAGGTCAATCAATGGTGTTGTCTGAACTATCTGAAGGTCCACCCTAACAATATCTAGTTGGATCTGAAGAGCATCATGTGCTCTCTCTGCACTCTCAACTCTCATCACAACATAATCACACTTTTCTTTGAGTGTTGTGACCTGGGAAACTGTCTGGTCCTACTCTGTAGTGATGGGAATGACCTTAGCAATGGCTTTGTCTAGACAAACCCGACCTTCCTCATACGTAGATCTCAACTATACCATAGACTCAAAAATGTTGATGTGTCACCCGTCAGTTTGTTGAGGCCTATAACTGAGCTGCATAGCCTACTCAAGTTGTACACTTGGCACCATCCCAACAAGAACTTGACCTATGTAGCTGAGCCACTCCTGTGTGTGCATTGAAAAAGTCAAACAAAGATAAAATTAGATCTTTTTTCATATCAAAATCAAAATCAAATACATATCTAGTATTCTACTAAAATCACATTCTTACCTAGATTGATGACCTGCCAGTTAGGATCTAGAGGAGTCATACACCTAGCTGGTGTTGTGCCAAGCATGCTAAAAACTATTTTCACTACCCCTATCATTGGTACTAAAGTGGCCCTCATAGTTGCTACACTTCTCGACTTCCCTTTCTCCCTTTGAATGGGTGTTGCTCAAGGTCATGCTCTAGACCTCTCCTCTGTAGCGACACCACTCTCATCTCTTCAATGCCATCTCCCCACTTGTGCTGGTCTAGGATCCTCCTCCTCCTCCTCCTCCTCACTCTTTTTCTCCTCTCCTCCCTCCTCCAAACCCTACTTTGTCAATAGTCATGGGTCTCTAGCTGGGGCATCAAGAGGGAAGATGGGTTCTAGCTAGGATGTGGCTCACCATGCTGTAAATGTTGGGGTCACCCCTACATTGTCATCATCATATATAGGTGTTGCATATCGCTCCTCACCATCTAGATCGCTAAGCTCTACATCATCTATGGTTGGATGAGGCTGATTGCTTGGCCTCACTGTGCTATGATGTAACTGCACATATGTTGACATGACAACAAGAATACCCTACATCTACCTAAACTATTACATCACACACCTAAATAATATGGCACTATGATGTGATCGAGGTGACCGATTAACAAATGAATCCTCTACATCATTGCTAGATGTCATGTCTAGCTTGTCTAAGCATGCATACCCCTGTAGGGCCACTAGATAATGTCTATGCTTTGTAGGTGATTGAATGTCTATCTCCAAAATAGTAAATGACCAAACTACCATGGCCTTATCAATCCATAGGCATGGGCCCGTGGTGATGCCGATGGGATCATTGTGGGTATCCCCACTAGATGCATACACCTAATGTGCTCAAAGGCCCACACTTGGAGTAGTGTGTAGGTCATCAGACTCTAGCTCTCATAATGAACATATCAACCCAAATCTTGGTAAAGGTGGGCAAGCATGCTCTAACCCCAAAAAAACATTATCTGGTGCTCCACCAATGCCTTGATAGTATGTATGAGGCTAACATGTAGCTGTGCGCCTCCCCCATCTAGTGCTATGCATAGGGAAATGGTAGTCATAAGCACCTGACAAACTAGTGGGATCATGTATACTCCCTACTCCAACCACTGTAGGTGAATATTCCCTGAGAGATCTCTAGGGATAGTGCGAATGATGACATACATTTGTCCCTCCTAGATGTACATCACCGATCTCTGCTCAATAATATAAACTGTACAACCTTGAATGGGCAACTACATGATTCGATATACATCCTTTAGTGTAATAGTCATCTCTCCCATTAGTAGATGAAAGACAAAGGATTTTGCATCCCACCTCTTCATCAAAGCCATGAGCATACGATCATGAAATCACATCTTTAGCATCGTGTACACCTAGAACACTCCAACTATGCATAGTAGTGTGGCCTCATCCAAGGTCAGCACACTCTACCGATATCATATCAATGTGAAGATGACATTGTTAGTGTGCTCCCACATTATTAGAGGAAAATGCATTCACAAAAATAAATTTATATCATTTCCACACCAAAATTCATTTAAATTTGAATTCAAAAACATAAATTATCTCTCAGTCTTTCAGGATGCTAGTGTGTCTAAAGGATGTGAGCATGTTGGGTGGATGTAAGTGTGCTTGTTGGACTCTAACATGTGAATGAGACACCAATGCTCCATGTGGGCCCCATTCAGAATGAAAATGAGAAATAAATTCTGAAAATTACAAAAAAATTCTTACCTCACATAACGTGACTCCCTGCTCGACATACTCCCTCAAGGCATCCAATCGTGGAAGTTACAAGGCTTGTCTATGTGGAATTTTCACTCTCTAAATCACTCAAGTTCTTGAAAATTACTAAATTTGGTACATTCAAATGAATAGTAAAGTGAATTTTTTACTATTTATAGAAAATTTTCAATTTTTTTGGAGCACCCTTCTCATAAAAACCTTCATAACTTGGGCATATGAACTTTGATTTTTGTGTCGTTTGTTGTGTTGGAATCCTAGTTCTACCCTCTTTCTAGCCATATTCCCTTCACTTTGGTGTCATTCCATTGACTAACCCTATAGAAGGCATATTATCACCCTTTACAAAATTTTTTAATGCGATGGATTCTCATGTAATTAGTGAAAATTTCTCCTAGTTAGATAAAATCATTTATCTTATATTAGGATTCACATTTTTATACACTACAAGAAGAAGAGAATATTCTTGTCTCAATACACATAAATTAAAAATGTATCAAATTATTATAGTGCCAAATATTATTAAGGATGATGGATATGTGATGGATTTTGAATATGAGAAAAAGTAGATTGCTTCTAAACCCTTGCCTCAGGTAGTATGGATTGAAAAAAAAGTCAAATGCTTAGAACATAGAACTAAGAAAGTTCTCAGAAGGGCTTAGGAATTAATCAAAAAGATGAGAGAAAAAGTTGGTTTTCCTACAAGAGAAATTAAATTATTGTCTTTTCTAGGAGATAATTCAGAAGACATCCCTTCTTCCCCTCTCAAGTCTCATCCTCTTCAAGATCCTCCACCTCATCCTCCTCCAAGAAACTTGCAAGCCATATCTTCTCACACTATATAAGAGAAGGAACAAGTTGATTCCCCCTTGATAATTGTAATTTCACTCCAAATAGGATTCCATCCCCTACAAGGAAATCTCCCACTCCTAGAAATACCACTTCTCCTTAGAGAAAATTGTCCACTCCTTTTGAAATAACTTCTCCTCCATCTCATTCCTCCCTCCTCAGGTCTAAGTCCTCCTCCAAGAAAAAATTAAAAAAAATTTGAAAAGCAAACAAAGAAACAAGGGGAGCAATATATGGAACAATAAGAAAGTCATTGAGTAGAAACTTCATAGTAGGAAGTTCAGTAAGAAACTCAAGATGAAGAAACTTCTTGAGAGAAAACCCCTATTGATGATACACCTCAGTGGTTCAATTAGATAATTCAACATAAGAAGAGGGTATTGTAGCCACCTAGTAATGACTTCACCTAGTTTCCATCAATAATGATCAAGCCACCTGCTTTGAAGAAATCCTAGGTCAAGTCTATAATTACATAGATGTACAAGGAGCTTGGTGAGCCTAGATTGTGACTACTCTAAGAGATGTTTTGGAAACTAAAATACATCATCTGATTGTATAGTCACTACAATTTCATTGGAGAAACCTTTAAGGGATAAGGGTAAGAAAATAGCCAAGTCATTAATAGAGTGGATGATTTAGAAGATGAAGGATAAGGCAAAAAAGTAGGAATTGAGAAATAAAGTTGCCTACTTGACATCATAATTAAAAATTTAGTTGGTCCAGTAGATTCTATAGTTTTAGCCTTAGCTTCTTAGCTAGAATTAGATGCAAACAAGGGGATTCCTCCTTCCAATGAGGTCAAAAATATAGTAAGGACAACTAGGGAATGGAGTAATGAATTTTTGGCACTAGGTCACAACATAGTATATGAAATTGTGAATGAGTGCAACAAGTTCACAAAAAAGAAGATGCCGTGAAAGTAATGAGAAAAAGTATTGATCAGGAGCTAAGTGATTGAAAAAGATCTTCCACATATTGTGGAGCTTGCCAAGGTTTTATTTTTAGATTTTGGTTAGTGAAGGCACTTTGAATGCAAAGGAGGAATTTGTTCATAATAAATGGGTAGAAACTTATAATTTCATGAATCACATACTACAGGGATGCAAAAATAGATTTTGGGCCTCATATAATCTTGTAAATTGTACATTAAAGGAGATTAGTGATTTTGCAAGAAGAATTGGATGTGATGTATATAATGAGCACAACATTATAAATTCTATACAGGTTATAAATCCTAGTTTAGAAATTTGTTGAAAGTAGAGTCACCCAGTGGAGGGAATTGTGGTTCTTCATCCATCACAAGGTTAATAAGAATTTGGATGGAATGTGAAGATTTTGAGAAGAATATTGTAGAGTACAAGAAAGCACATGAGGCAATTTTGGATAATTTTATTCAAGAATATGTGCAATTTGTACACTTTGATGGTTGTGATTTGAGTTTTGTAAAGGCAATTAGCAAATTCCATTTATACAACCAAAAGCAATATCAAAGTGGGACTAATTAAAGATGTGAAATGTATAACTTTTGTGTAAAATAGTGTAATATTAAAATATGAAGAGGAAGTAAAAATGTCTCTTTAGATTCTCTTTTTGTCTTATGTGGCTTTTGGAGGGAATGACTCTTTGTCTTCCCTACTCTTGAAAAAGTTCCTATATTTACTTGGGAAAGATCATTGTAAACAGATCTTTTTTTTGGATCCTCTTTTGGGGGTTCAACGTTAGATGGTTCTCTTTGTTTTCTTTTGGGTTCTTTTTGGTGGAAACCCATGAAACTTGAAAATAAATATAAGATGCATAATTTTTCTCATGTCTTTATGGGTTTTTATGTTTTAGTTTTCTTATTTTGAATTTGTCTTCTCTCCATAAATTTATGCATTTAATTCACCAAATGTTGATGAATTCAAGTTATGTTTAAACAATTGACATGTTCCTGATGGTGAGGTGTTGTATGTGGCCAAATACACATACTTCATTGCAACAAGAATGATTACACATATGGATTGTAGTAATGGATCCAACAAAGTTTGGTTTAGAGTTATATATGTCCATTTATAAAATAATGCATAAAGGGTTTGAATATGAGTTTGTATTTCACTTTTTTCTCTACCCCTTTACTTCTCTCTTTTTTTTTCCTATTTTTCATACTAGTGTTAGTTTAGATCTAAATGATTAATTCCAATAAAAAAAGGCATAAAAGGTTGATAAATTTATTTATTTTTAATAATAAAACCTTGTTATCTTAAAAATCAAGATTAGATCCCTAAAGAGTGGAATACATTTTGTGAATGATTGTTCATCTTCCAAGTCATAAATCATTATTTATAAATAAAATTGAAGACTTGCATCAAATAATATTGTTTTGTTTTCACTAAGTGAATCTCCTTTTCATATAAACAATTCCTAATATTTGATGTAGCCCCTTGAACAAACTAGTTGAAATGCTCTGCAACTGAGGGATTCTAGTAAGCCTTATGCAATATTTGATGAAGGCTCTTGAGGCTAGCCACATTCTAAGTAGGGGAATATTTATCATTCTATCTTATATGCTTCATGGTTTGTAGGTAAGTTTGTGTGTTGAAACACACATCAACAAGCCTCTCCTGAGATTCTTCCAAAATTCATATAAATAGCCCATCCATTTTCTCATTTTTACATAGGAAAAGCATAATTTTCAATAGGTTGTCGACAATTTCTAATTATAGAAAGAGTATGACTAACCAAAAGTATTCTAAAAACTTCATGAGTAAGTTAGCTCCATCTTATAGTTGATAGAATATTTATATGAAGCTTAGGGTTCACCATTGCAGAAGCTTAATGTTGTAGGATCTCATCAAGTTGAAGAGCACTTTCCAAATCCATAAAAACTTATATCCCTTCTTCTATTAGTCATTGGATACCACCTATGGTCAAGGACTTCCACCTAGCCACCCAATTTTTAGTAGGGCAACTCAATAAGTTGCCCAATAGGGTCAAGGCCTTCCACCTAGCCACCCAGTTTTTAGTAGGGCAACTCAGTAAGTTGCCCAATAGGGTCAAGGCCTTATAGTTGGCCACCTAGTTTAGGTTAAGGACACCCAATCATAAAAATAGGTCTAAATTAGAGAAAACAAATCATAAAAATAGATGCATATTACGTTCAAATCATCTCCAAGCCATCCATGATTATAAATCTCCAATTTGTCAAGTATAAATAGGTTATTTTGCCCATTTGGTTTGAAATGCAACACTTTAGGTTTTACACCCATTTCTAGGTCTAACTTGTAGGTACAACCACAAAACACTTAGTATACAACCTTCATAGAGTCTACAACCCACTTTGTTGATCCCAAGTCTAGATTCCTTCAAAATCAAGTGAAATTGTTCTAACCTTTCATGTCCACATTCTTATGCATTTAGTGACCACTTATTCGTTATTGATAGATTCTTTGTTGTGTTTTAAGAGGTGAGTCAACTAGACAATTTAGGCCAAAGACCTAGAAAGTCCTAGAAAAGATTAGAAACTTGTAGTATATAATAGAAAGGCCACCTAGGATGGGTAGGGCTATCCATTATGCCACCCAAGATAGGATCAAGGATGCCACAGTCATAGAATGTTGCCAAATTTCACTAGAAGAAGTAAAACTTGATTTCCAACACTTTCTAGAACTAGACTAACTCATTATAGGTGTATCTAGGGCCCCAAATTTATAATTTTCTATATCACATCACATCATTTCATTTTCTAATTTTAATTTGCATGTATTTCATTATCATTTGATAACACCCATTTTGTTCTAGCTATTTGAGTGTCTAGTGATTGTCAATTAGAGTTTGGCTGGTTGGTGATATACTTAGGATTCACATGTTTGCATTAACATTAGTGATTCCTCGATATAATTCTAATTTAAATCATCATAAGTTACACATTTTCACATAATCACTATATATCCCACACTCAAAATTTATAATTTTTTTAAAGGTTACAACATGTAACTTCTAGTCATGTATTAAGAAGGTTGTTAAGAACCCAAGGGTAGACTGAAGCTATAGGTGCATCATCCCAAATATCCAACATAGTAAAATGGAGATTATTTCAAGCATCTATTGGAGGTGATGATGAACCAAAGGAACATAAGAAGAGAAACTTAGAAGAAGGATACCTACCTACCAAGAAGAGGACCAAGAAGAAAAAGGAAGAAAAGGAGAAACCAACAACTAACAATGCTCAACAAAACACATTTGTGGACCCTATTGTGAGTATTTCTCATCCCTCTCCCCCTCTCTCTTCTATTCATCATCTCCCTCCCTTTATCATATTGGTCACTCCCTCGATTGCCTATCTTTCCACACTCCAAAAATTACCCCTTCATCTCCCTAAAGAATAATTTTGTCTCCCCCACATTTTCCCATCATGCCATCTTCCCCACCCACTCAATTATCACCAACCCATATTCCCATTGCAGCTACTTTAGAAGGCCCTATGCAATAATAATTCATGTATGCACCCTTGTAATACCTATTGTCCCCTTAATATTATCCCTACTACCCTACTCCTACTAGATAATACTTGCCACTGGCTAAAGGTTATCACTTCCTAGTGTTTCAAAAACCTACCATCACATTCTAATACTCATTTGAATCCTAATAGTCATAACTACTCACATCCCCATCTCACTGTGTAATTACCCTTTCCATCATGGATCACCCTATTTATTACTACATAGTATGTAGTCCCATCCATTCCCACACTTTCCTTAGGGGCTACCCAATTAGCACAAGCCATAATAATGATGCAAGATCTCACTTTGTACCAACAAGAAATGGTGGAAATTGAGACTATTTCCTAGTAGAAAGAAACCAAAAGAAAGTCCAAACAAGACACTACTCCTACATCCAAGTAGGTGTGCACAATGTATGACCTTGCATAGGATGCCTTGCACTTGCCCCACTTTCCCCCATTGGTAGACAAGCTAAAAGGCCAAATGTAACCTATAAACTACTAAATGAAGTTAATAAGTGTAAGAATCAAGGATGCTAAAGCACAAGATGGGTCTGAATTCCTCCAAAATGGCATGAAGGCAACATGATTATCACTCATTAATTTGGAGAGAATGTTTAAGAAGAAGAAGGAAGAGCTAAATTAGGCAAGGAAAACCATCGAGGCCTTGAAAATAAAAATCAAGGCACTTGAAGAATAGATATCCACAATGTCTAACAATGATACTAAGGAAGAGAAGATTCAAGTCCAAGATGAAAAATATTGCATCATGGAGGCACAAATAGAGCTAAGGCTAGGATAGACCTTTCTATTACAAGAGTATTCCACAATAAAATTCTTGAGAGAGGAGACAAAAGGATAAATGGTGCAAGAGCAAGTTGGTTCTAATCTCTCATCAATAGAGCTAGGATCCATAAGGATTAAATTAAGTGCACAAGTCAACCAAATCACTATGCTCCAAAATCAAAGGGACACCCAGAATAAAACAATTAAGGATCTCATGGAGAAGAGTGATGACTTGAAGTAGAGATTGGATGCAGTAAAAGAAGAAATTCAATAGCTTTAGGCCAAAATTGAGGATCCCAAGCTATCCATGGAGTCACTAGAGCTCATTCACGCACTTTGTTGAGCCTACTAGAATGAGATTGAGTAGTTTTCTACCACCTTCACACCATTCCTAAACTTCATCAAATATTCTTAGGCCCTCTATTTAATGGTTTAGAAGGATATATATGTTGTGGAGTTTTCCATTACACCCATGATCAATGATGCCCACACCAGTATCTTGTAGCTATATAATGCAACTTCAGTAAATCTAGTTGTTGTAGGGATCCAAAGTTGGTTTACCACCACCCAACAAATCAACGATGTCTTGGACAAAGATATAATGTTGCAGGAATGCAAGGCACATATGGTAATTATGGCACAATCAGTAGTAGACATCTAGGTCCACATGCACATACTCATTAAGCATGACCTCCCCTCTCCTATGGATTTCAATGACAAGGTGCTCTCTCTAAGTGCATTCTAAGAGAAAATCAAGAATAAGGGCTTGTATGAGATTAAACTTGATGGCTTTTCCTTGACATCAACAATATAGGATATGTTGGGTGCAACTAAGCCAACTTCTCACTTGTGCAAAATACTAGATTACAAGCACAACAAATTTCATATCAACATACACTGGAGCTAGAGTATATGTATAGGCTATTGTAGAAGATAAATATGTACAAGGAAAATGATTGGGGGAATCTCATAACTTCTCTTAGTCACCTTTTATGGGAAAATATATCTCTCTCTCTCTCTCTATATATATATATTTTTGAGTTTTTTTTATGTTTTGAATTTTGTTGGTGACTTTACACCCAATGTATACAACTATGGGTTCCTATCCTCATGTAAGTGAAAGAATCTCTAAATTCATCAAGATTATAGTGAATCCTTCATTATAGGTGATGGATTCATCTCACCTTAATGTTCAAACAATAAAATACCTTGTAGCATCTGCGAGCCTCCCCACTTTCATCCATCTTTATTATTTTAGTATTTTGATGTAGTTCTAGAAAATTTCTAAGTTCTGATGAATGTATATTATTTGATACTCTAAGATAGATATTATTTAATTAATAGTTTGTGGGACTTTAATAAAAGGAAAAAAATATTTTTATTAAAAATCCATAGCGTTATGACATGTGGAAATGCAACAATATAATAAAGTCAAAAATTGATACACATAAGTATTCGTGGGCCCTACTTCTTGTATTAGTTTAAGTTAATTTATAAATTAATTGAGGCCATATAGCATGCTCCTAGCGATTCCTAGAAAACAAAGGGGAAATATTACATAAAAGAGTGTAGACTAACCAATCTGCCATCAATAGATTCTTAGGATGGATTGTGGAATGTGCAACCATTGCACCATAGAAATGCTTCACCTTACACCCTAACAACACAATTTTGACATCCACAACCCCTCATGTCACCCTAAGTAGGTCTACAACACTAGAGTAGAAAAGATAGGCTTGGTCACATCTAGAACTTGAATTTACCTAAAAGGCATGGCTGAGCATTCATGGCTAATGATTGTACATCACTGAGATAGGTAAGTTTCACCTACCAACATGATGATAATGTAGTATTGGGTGGTGGACTTGATGAACCAGTTACCAAGGATAATATAGCCACATCCAACTACCAACAAGAGCAATTAAGGTGCCAAAATTTATAGAGAGGTCTTTTCATCTACATATTTCAAATTTCAAATGTTATTTGGGTGGGAAATTCATCGTGGGCTAGGTTCATTTGTCAATAAATAATATATTATGTGCCCATTCAAACTAGATGACACTTTGTACAGTTGACCTTTTGAGCCTAATGTATTGGTTCATTCTCACCTCTCTTTCTACTATAGAGGGGAGCCTCTATGTTTATTTCTAAAAAATATGCATGTAATATTGTGATGATCAATGAATTTAATAAGAAGTGAGTGTTATCCAAAGTGATTCTTAACTTGTCTTTTTCACCATTAGGTATTATGTGTATGTTCTTTTTCATTCATTATTGTATCATGAGCTAATTTAGTAGTAAAGAGGTGTGAGCCTTTTATTTTGATTTATTTTCTTTCTACAATATCTATCCCTTTTCACCCCCAAATGCAACATCTTTAGGCTTAACATTAGGATAGATAGGGAGTCAACACTCCAGTCCTAAAGATTATCTTGTAGGGACCACCCTATTGCCTACCCACATTAATGCCTACAAGGCTTTCCATGTTCTCAGTGTGTGGTGAATTGGCCCTTGAATAAGGTCTTTAGACTAACCAACAATTAGTTTCCATCATTCATGCATTACCTTTCTCTATATAAGCATAGGCTTCATTGTACTTTCTAGTCAATCTCTTTTGCACATGCAACCTTGAATAGAATAGTGATATTCTTTCATATTAGTCTCTTTATTCTTTGTGCTTTCTTTTATCTCTTTTGATCTTTGGTAACTATATCCATAGCCAAATCTAACACATAAAATGTACTAACATGTGACATAAATCTATTTTTATGGTTGTCAGACTTAGTTGTGTATTAAGGAAACCTATCCAAATGATCACATTTTTTATAATATTAATGGAAAATGTGGGTTTTAAATTTTATTATAACTTGCTCCATATTAAATGACATGAGGTAACCATGTGTCTATAAACTTTTTTTCTTCTAAGAACTTTTCGTTTCTTTAAGGTGTTCAACCCCATAAAAAATATTTTCCTAAGGTGTGAAGTATAACACATTCAAGTGTGATGTTCTTTATTTCAACATCACTTCATCTAATTATAGATCAATAATAGGGGACTATGAGAAGGCCTCTATTTTCTTTTGAAACTTCATCCATCAGGCACATGTGTCTTGTCATTCAATGTCACTTTTGAACTTTGGCACAAATCACATTATATTTTGGGCCCTTTATCCATTAGACTAAGGAATATCAATAGTGAGTGTATAGTCAAATATTTGATGGTGTTTTTTTCATGAGGTACAAAGTCCACCAACTCTATAAAACATAATCTAATGTCTTATAAAAATATTACATGAAATTCTTATATTTATAATAAAATATTTTGACACTACAAGCACCTTCCTTCTCACCAATCCATATATATCCCATGACTCCAACTATATAATTTTAATATATTTTTACTTTACATATTAATGCATGTACTCCAAATTAGGGAACCCACCTACATGGACAAGGTAAATACTCTAAAAATGAGTATTATTGTAAGACTAAGAACCCACTCATAAGAATTATAATTTTTTAATAAAGGTTATAAAACACTTGTAATATTATTTATATCATAAAAATGGTTACAATAGAATTTTTACATAGAAAATATTGTTGAGATGAAGAGTGATCACCAAAAATCTCTAAAATGGATGCCAAAATATATTATCATAAGCCATAGAGGCACTAAACCAAACAATAGACAACACACATCATTAATAGATAGAAAAGGAATTTTCACCCTCCATTTAAGGAGCATAGTGGGAACAATAGTAGTAGCCTGAGGAGAAACCAAAGGAGGAGGGAATGGTACATGGTCTAGGGCATGATGCTAAAAGAACCAAATTACATTGAAAACATCATGATCCTTTGAATATAGAGAAGGATCTAGTTGAAACATATGAGAGTCATGAGTATTATTCAAAACTATAGTACAACCATTATAGAGACCCTTCTACATAGAATGAAAAACACAAATAATAGTAGGGAAGTCTCTAAGTTGGTCAAGGGAGACAAACTCACCAACTAATGTGAATCTAGAAAACATATCATAATCCTAGAGAGCCTGACATAGTTTTTCCTCTAGTAGTAGGTACTCATGGACAAAGCCAAAGCCAAGCACCTCAATGAATTTATAATCATGGACGAAATCCATAATGTTAGAGAGAAATATTAAAGTCACCTTGGAAAATAGAAGTACCCTAGGGAACTCCTATAGAAACACATCCCCTGTAACCATGAGGAAGGTGAACTTCACTATTGGGTAGTCAAATTAAAAAACATGGGCCAACTTGACTAAATCATAGTGGCAAATTTCTATTGGCAAATCCTTTTGTTCTTCAATACCTCCTTCATCCTCATGGAAATGATAAAATGACAATAGAAGAAGAGAAATGGAAAACAAGGAACCAATGAAGGGGATAAATAGCAATCCCCATCCTCTAAATATGGGAGTAATTAATGTTGAAATTAATTCCTTGAACACAAGAGTTGGCCCTTCGCTCTATAAAAATAGGAAAGAGCCAATTCATAATAATGACCAAATCTAATGTGGGATGCCAATCAAGGACTTAGTCCCTTAATGAAATAATCTACATGAGCTTGGGAAGGCAAGGATGATGTAGGTTAATAATGAGTTGATGAATAGGTTACAAAGGTAGGACAAATTTGGATGGAAAATAGTCAAAGAGGAAAACATTAGCTAAAGAGCCCCATCAAGTGGGATTAGATATAACTCTATGAAGGATCATTTTGTTAGAAAGAATTTCTTAGGGACCACTTCATTTTTAAGGACTTTTTTAAGAGACATATTCTAAAGAGATGAAGTAGAGGTGAATTCCTTTAAATATTCCTCTTGGTCATTAGCCAAATTTGCTAGGAAGTATCTAGTTTTGTTAGCTTCCGTAAAGCATTGATCACATTGGAAATAGTTGAAACTATCCAAAATGCTCTATATGAACTACAAATTATAATGGAGTTTCCAATTATGTACTTTCTTTGACTTAATTGTGTTAATGATAATCATGGAATCCCCCTCCATAGATTTTTTTTGAAATTTCCTCCTTTTTCCATTCCAAGGCCAAACAACAAAGCATAAGATTATACTTCATTATTGGTGCCAATTGGTAGTTTTTTTTATTTGGATAATAAGAGGCTTCCAGTGTTTTCCTTGATCATGCAATAAACACCTAAAAGGTTAGGATTTCTCCTTGAAGCACCATCAAATTTTAACTTAACAAGAGAGGGAAGAGGAGGCAAATTGATTATTCTTATATTGATTTTTGTCTTTCCCACTCTGGTTGAACCCTGAGCAAGATGAGTTTTAGGAGTGTCTATTGCTTTAAAATAACATTATCCTAGCTAGAGAATTCATTTATGGACTCTACATTTTTTAAGACATTAGACATGACAACTTCTAAAATATCTCTTTCAACCTTTAGGATTGCATCTTTGATTTTAGAAGGAAACTTTCTAAAGATTCTAAAGTTGCATTCTATCCAGAGGTTCCAAATGAGGAGGGAGGGTCTTACCTCCCAAATAGAAGTGAAAGTAGACTCACTATACAAAGAAGGTTAGCTCAAGAAATGTTAGAGGAGTGATCTTGGGAAAGTACCTTTACAACCAAGCTTCTTACACAACCATTTCCAACAACTATTTCTAAAGATGCAATTCAATAGTAGATGATCAATGTCTTCATCTTCTTTCCCATGAAGCGAACAATTGAAGGAGGGTGAGATGCCTAATTTTTTCAACCTATTGGAATTTAGGATATTCTTGTGGAGGGTAATCCATGTGAAAGAACTTGATTTTGGAAGGAATGAATTGCTCTAGCATAATTTAAATGGATAGAAGTTTGAAGGAGATTGAGAAAGATCCATGTAACCTTGCTTAGATAAATAGCTCCCAAAATTTACTACCATCTAGGAGGGGTCATCATCCTTATGGGAGAAAAAAATAACTTTCTAAGATAGGATCTTGGAGAGAAAGTCCTATCTTGCAGGAAAAGCATAATCAATTTTCCATTTTGATTTGGGGAATAGGCCACTTTAAGAAATTTTAAAATAATCTTTGACTTTCACACCCCATTCATGTTTTAGAAATATCTTTGCATCCAACAACTCTAATTTTTGGTCTAGAGGTTGGTGGCCATTCCAAGAATCATCCCAAAAGGGATTTCTTCCCATTATGGATGATCCAAGAGAGATACGAGAGAATTAATTATATTCTATTTATGATAAGATTCTATTTTTTGAGTAAGCTAGAGGATTTGCAACTATGATAATTTTTCCTTGTCCAAAGAGTCAAGATACTTGGCCTAGATAATTCTCACCCATTTTGAATATGATTTGGCATACATATTCCAAGAAAGTTTATCTCCTAGATCCAAGTTTCAAATCTTGAGATTATGAATACCAACTCCTCCCATGGGTTTATATTTGTAAAGCTTCTCCCATGAAATTAAGGCAATCTTTTTCTTATCAGAGCTACCCCACCACAAAAAGATTCTAACTAGCTTTTCTAAGTTTGAAAGAACTCCATGGGGGACTTTTAGAATAAACATAATGTAAATTGGGACAACTGAAAGGACAACATTGACCATTGTTATTTTTCTTACCATTGTAAGCCATTTTCCTTTCCAAGATGAAATTTTATTTTGGATTAAGAAAATAACATGATGCCAAAATTCATTCTTACTAGAACTAGAGAATAAAGGGATTCCCACATATTAACAAGGCAAGGATTCTAATTAGAACCCCAATAAATTAGAAACTCTTCTTTGTACAAAAGGAGGTGATTTAAGGAAGAAGATATTGGACTTATAAGAGTTATTCTTCACTTGACATTGCACAATGGGAGGAGATAACTTTCTAAATGGATTTGACTTCAAAGAAGGTGGCTTTACCAAATAGGATAGTATCATCAACAAACAAGGCATGAGTAATAGGTTCAGTAAATCACATAATATTCACACTAGACCAACTTATTTGAAAATTTTCTATTTAATTAGATTTTCTAAGGGCCTCTACCATAAGGATGAACAAAAAGGAAAGGTGGGGTCCCTTTGTCTTAAGCCTTAGGAAGAATTGAAAAACCCTATTGGGCTTCCATTAATAAGGATATAGAATTTAATGTTGGAAATATAGGAGTGAATCCATGTACACCAACCCTTTGAGAAACCAAACTTTTGAAGGACCTATAATAAAAAATCCCAATTAACTCTATCATAAGATTTCATATCATCCAATTCAATAACCATGGCTAGAAGTGTAGACATCCAAAATTGACCATGTCCTTATGACACTTCTACATCACCTAGTCATCCACCTTCCTAAGACCACCTCACCTAGTGACATATTTACCCTATTTCCAAAATTAATTAAGTAAATTATATTTAATTAATTAATTTAAATCTATTTTCCCCATCACCTAGATTAATTAAATAAATTATAATTAATTAATTAATTAAATCCCTTTTCTCCAACACCCAAATTAATTACTTAAATTACATTTATTTAATTAATTAATCCATGACTATCCCTTAATTAAATAAATTTTATTTATTTAATTAATTTTATCCTCACACATCAAATCTTTCTCCAATAATTGATTAAATAATGAAATTATTTAATTAATTATTTTCCATTTGTCCTCATCATCATCTCCTTGCAACAAATAATAAATGAGTGTCACAATTTAGTTAAACTAAGTGTTTGTCTCCACCACTCATTTCATACTACATCTCCAAATCTTAACCATTCACATAAAGATGCCCTATAAGCCTCTATCTTTCACCTCATAATCTCCACCATCCATTTCATATTGCACATCTTAATCTTATCCATTCATCCTATTATCCAACTATTTATAAATCTTGAACATCAATTAAGCCATTATCATCCACAATCTTAATGTAATGTTATGCTGCTAGCTTGAGCAACCAACATATTACAATCTTTATCAAAATATCATTTTCATTGCAGCAAGGACTATTAGGGTAATATTTTTTTTTGTTTCTATCTCATTACTTTAGCTCTTGAGTTATGTTGAAAATGGAATAGGTACTTTAATTCATATTGATCCTTTATTTTAATTCCATATTTCTACATACACAAGAATTTTGTGCATTTGAATGGAAAGAAACACCTAATGAGTTACCAAAATACCTTCAAAGGTTTCTAAGCCTGGCACAAACCTCAGTTTCTCCTCAAAGATAAGTGAGGAAATAATATTATTCAACCTTACTATTATGGATTTCAAAAATATTTTGTAGATAGTTTTGCAAAGGGACATAGGTTTAAAATATACAAAAGAGGATGGATTTGATCATTTTGGAACTAAGGGAAATAAATGACACATTTAACTCTTTAAGCATATTATTATGCTTTCAAGCCTCTTCCACTATTGGTAAAATATCTTGACCTACAAAGTCCCAACACTTTTGGAAGAAAAGGGTTGTTGTTGAAAGTATGTGCCTAATTGGTGTTGTCATTGATGTCAACATATCTATGTTGTCATTGGTCTTAACTATGATCCTATCTCGTTGTTTTCTTGTAATGAGTAAGATGCTTTGTATTTACTTATGTAAGTAATCGTGATGTTGAGGATATTGAGAAAATTAGCTTCTCCAGTAGAAACAGTGAGTTGTAGTGGAAACAATGTATTGCATACAGAAGAACAATTCAAGAGATTGCTCCACATTTCCTATAGGATGAATATCTTTATCTGTGGATTATAATTTATTTAGAAGTCCATCTGAAGATGTTATGTTCTAATTTTGAGCCTCTGGTATGCAGAATTGAGTGAGTTATATTCACTAGAGTGAAAATAACTTTTTCTATATGTTTGGCAAAGACAGGGAGAAAGTATTATGCTCTGCATTCCTCCACATTGAAGTATTTTGATCTACGGTTCTAGAGTTAAGTCTGAGATGATGTTAAGTTCTTTTAACTCTAATGGTTTATGATTTGGCAGTTTGCAAGCTATCCTTTCTTTATGACAGTAGCTGATAGTGTTGTTCTTGTGCTCCAGTTTGAAGAATCTTCTTGACAGAGTGGTTAGAGATAGTGCAGTTGTTCCTGGTGATTACAATGTGCTTGTGGATGTCTCCTAATCATGTTCCTACCTTTGGATTGGTCCACAAAGAGAAGTTTGGATCACGAAAGAAGAATGTTCTTAGAAGACCTAGTGTCAACTCTAGTCTTGGCCGACTTGGTTGATTTCACTATTTGCGGAGATGCATTGAAGATTGTAGAAGTGTGTTGTGACATGGAGGATTGAGTTTGAGTCCCAGCTAAGGCATGGCATGTTCATCATACTTCTCTACATCTTTCCTTAGCTAAATTTTGTAATAGGTCTAGACCTATTTCTGTGTATGTTTTGTAATGCTGACCTTAGAGAATGTTCCAATGGTTGATGAATGTAATGCCAACCTTGATGTATATTCCATGATTGATGAATTGTATAAAAGCATGTAATGGAGTTGTGAAAAAGGTGTGCGTGTGTGTGTATGAAGATGAAGAGATAAGTGCGAAGGTGTGAAAGAGCAGAGTAGAGAAGCTATATTGTGCTTCAATGGAACTAAATCTTGGAATGGAGTAGATGCTACTTAATTAGCTCACTATTTTGACAGTGAGCCACCCCTTGGTAGTGAGCCACCCTTTGGTAGTGAGCCATTCTTTGCAGTGAGCAATTTGGGCAATGAGCCCTGTAGGTAGTAAGCCTCAATTTTTTAGTATTGTTATAACTCATATTTTTGTGGGATAACACCCACCATGGTTTTTCCCTTTTAGGGTTTTCCATGTAAAAATCTGGTGTCTACTATGTTGGATGTGTGATTGTGATTAAGTTTATGGTTTCATGGTTAAATCTGATTATAAGTAATTAAGTTATTGATGGTTTGATATTCATATGAAGCTTAGTTTTTGTGACAACTGATTCACCCTCCCTCTCAGTTGTTTGGTGTAATTCAACAATTGGTATCAAAGCCAAGTTCCTTGGAGATAAGCCTAACATCTTGAGGTTGATCTGGGATGTCACATAAGGATGAATTATTTTTCAATTGTTTCAAGTGTGGTGAAGCTGGACACTATGCATCTAGATGTCTAAAAAGAAACTCAAAAAATTATGATGAAAAAGGCAAAAGCAAAACATCTAAGAAAACATTTTATGATGTTAAAGACGATGAAGATGATGACTATTGTTTTAATTCAAAGGATGACAACTATAAAAATGATGAAATTTTTGATCCAAAGGTAAGTATTGACAACAAAGATTCAAAGAACTATTGGGTTATTGATAGTAGTTGCTTAAATCGTATGACTAGTGATAAAGGCAAGTTTATTAATTTTTTGAAGAATGAAGAAGGATTAGTAAGATTTAGAGATGACCATACTGCTAAAATATGTGGAAAAGGTTCAATCAGTTTTGATAGAAGACAACATACAGATAATGTCCTCTATGTTGAAAGTCTGAGACAAAATCTCCTAAGTGTTGGACAATTGTGTAGAGAAGGATACAGTTTCATCTTTCAGAATGATACCTTTAAAATCAGAGATAAATGTGGAGTTGTATTAGTTGGTGGAAAAAGGACAGAGGGAAATCTTTATCACCTTAGAGAAGGCAACATCATCTACTCTATATCTTAGAATCAAGAAAATTGGCTTTGGCATAGGAAATTGTGTCACATCAATCCTAATGATCTAGCAAGAATAACTTCAGCTCAAGTTGTGAAAGATCTACTAGAAAGGATACATTTTAGCAACATCACCTGTAATAAGTGTCAAGTTGAGAAGCAAGCAAGAGGAAGTCTACAGGATGAAGAAAGATCTTCATCTGGCCTAATGGAATTGGTTCATACAAACCTCTGTGAACCTACAAGAGTAAAAAGTCTCCAAGATGATAGGTACTTTATGTTCTTTGTTGATGATTATTCTAGAATGACTTGGGTTAGTTTTCTCAAATAAAGATTAGAAGCTCCAGACGCATTTAAAGCCTTCAAAACAATGGTTGAAGATGAGTTAAATGTGAAAATTAGATGTCTAAAGTTTGACAGAGGAAAAAAGTTTACCTATGAAAAATTCAATATGTTGTGTGAGACTCATGGAATAAATAGATATCTATCAAGAGAGAATAGAGTGATGGAAATAATGAGCAAGTCTATTCAAGAAGCTGCAAAGACAATGATAGAGGAAGCTAACCTACCGGAAGCATATTGGAAAGAAGCTATACATATTGCTGTCTATATTCAAAACAGAGTTCATGTCAAAAGTAATGATACTAAAACTCCTTATGAATTGTGGTATGGAAGAATACCTTCGATAAAATATTTCAAAGTTTTTGGAAGCAAATATTATATCAAAAGAGAAAAAGATCTAGGCAAGTTTGATGCTAAGTATGATGAAGGAACTTTCCTTGGATACTCTACTATGATTAAGGCCTACCGGTGTTACAATAAAACACTGAAAACGATCATCGAGAGTGTAAATGTCAGGGTTGATGAGGACATACAAAAATATTTAGAAATAAATTAGTTGTCTTACAATACAAGAAAGGAAAAGGTATTCACCAAAGAAGAGGATGATACTGAAGAGAAGAAAATGGAGAAATATTTCCAGTATGAAGTAAAAGGATAAATGAATTGGTGTTTGATTGCCAATGCTGAATCTAAATCTATGTCTAAAGCCTTCAACAATATAAATTCCTCTCAAGATGAATATCTGTCCACTGGAGAATCCAAAATTGATCTTGAAAATCTTGAAAAATCTGAAGAAGAAAATATAATTTCAAAAGTAAACACAAGAAAAGAAAATGAATGCATCAAAGAGTTAAAAAGACAAATCAAGGAGCTTATGCAAAGACTTGAGGAAAGTAGTAAAGATTTGAAGTTGGCAAATGAAGAAAAAGCAAAAATTGAAGAATGCTTGAAAAACAAAACAAATGATTGCTTAAATCTTGAAGAAGAAGTTGTGGATCTAAAAGCTGATTTGAGACATGCATGGGTTCAACAAGACAAACTTAGTGTAAGTGCAGCCAAAGTTGATAGACTAATGGTTGAAGCAAGTCAGAAAGATCCTAATGACACAAACAATATAAGACCTAAGAAGGATGAAAGCTCTAGCACAGATCAAGAAAAGATTTCTGAGGTCAAAGGCAAACCAACTCAAGACCAGAGGGACAAATCAAGAAGATCTCTAGTCAAGCAACCAAATGCATAAAGGTATCCATCTTTCAATGGTTATTGTTATTCTTGTCGTAAATTTGGTCACAAGGCTACTCAATGTAAAAGTAGGATGAATCAAGATATTTCATCTTTCTTTGGTCATTGTTACACATACAGAAGAACTGGTCACATAGCAAGTGAATGTAGGAGTATGACAAGAAATGGATTCAACAGTATGAGTAAGACTCAATCTTTTAATGAAAAGTGCTTTACATGCAAAATGTTTGGTCATAAAACAAATGAATGTAGAAACAAAATGGTAAACTCCTTCAATGGGTATTGTCATACATATAATGGATTTGGACACAAAGCCAACTGATGTAGATCTAGAATGAATGAGAGTAATCAAGGACATGGAAGTATTGTGTGCTATGATTGCAACAAACTTGGACATATGACAAAATTCTACAGAAGTAAGGATGTGAAAAGAAACCACTATCTTGAAGAAAGGAAAATTGAGCAGAAAAATGATAAGGGAAAGGAAAAAGTTGATACAGTTGAAACTAAGAAAGAAATGGGCAAGATCTAGATCAAGAAAGATATGATTGAAGTCAAGGATGGGTCTACACCAGCTTTTGGTGTAGATATTTCCTCTAGGAAGTAAATTAGGAGCTCTGGCTCAAGGGGAGCCCTATTGAAAATCTTCCTTCCCTGATCAAAAGATTGATGCTAATGACTCAACATAAAGAGACATGGTCAAGGATCAACAACAAAAGTCTAAGTGAGGACTGGGACTCTATTTGAGAAGGATAAAAGAAGAATTATGCAAAAAGTCTGGATTGATAGAACAAATTTGTTCCTAGTATAGAGCAAGTTTTTATGATGATTGACAATACCTAATGAACTTTGAGGAGAATGGATATGAACCAATTGTGTCTTCATGAAGCAATGAAGAAAAAGGAAAGAAAGTGTAGGATGAAGAAGCTCTAGAAGGGATTTTTAAGACCCATAGGACTTGTGCAAGAACATCGCACTGAAGATCAAACCATTGGTGACTGAGAAGAACAAGGGTTATAGAAGAACACACTAAGAAGTAGTACTTATACAGATGCTGATTGGGCTAGAGATGTTGATGATAGAAAAAGTACAAGTGGAGGTGCCTTATTTTTGGGAAATAGGTTGGTTTCATGGTTGAGCAAGAAGCAAGAATCCAGTGATGCACTCAAGAACAAATCATATATCTATAAGGTATCACTTTTTGAGGGAAAAGGTGACAGAGAATGAAGTTAAGTTGGAATATGTGTCCACAAAGTATCAGATTGTAGATATTTTCACTAAGCCTCTGCTTAAAGATACTTTTGAGTATCTCAGGGAAAAATTAGGGGTCATTACCCCTCCAGCTTTGAACTAAGATGCAAAGGAATGCATTAGTCCGATGGTGCCCAAAAATTCACTCTTTGATCTGAATTGATGTTCTGAGGGCTACTTATTAGGGGGAGTAGCTGAATGATGACAAAATAATTGGTTGTAGAAGTTCAAATTTGATCAGAGAAATAGAGTGCAAGTATGTGCCCTTTGCCATTGATGTCAAAGGGGAAGAGAAATCATGTGAAAAACTTAGAAACTAAAAAAGTATAGATGTGTAAAGAGAAAGGGGGAGAATCATGTCTTGATGGTTTTTACAGTTTTCACATCATATGTCGCCATCAATGACAAAGGGGGAGATTGTTGCAAGTATGTGCCTAATTGGTGTTGTCATTGATGTCAACATATCTGTGTTGTCATTGGTGTCAATTGTGCTCCTATCTTGTTGTTTTCTTGTAATGAGTAAGATGCTTTGTATTTACTTATGTAAGTAATCGTGATGTTGAGGATATTGAGAAAATTAGCTTCTCTGATAGAAACAATGAGTTGCAGTGGAAACAACTTATTGCATATAGAAGAATAATTCAAGAGATTTATCTACATTTCCTGTAGGATGAATATCTTTGTCTACAGATTGGAAGTTATTTAGAAGTCCATTTGAAGATCCTATGTTCTGAGTCTGAGCCTTTGGTATGAAGAATTGAGTGAGTTATGTTCACTAGAGTGAAAACAACTTTTTCTGTATGTTTGGCAAAGACAGGGAGAAAGTATTATGCTTTGCATTCCTCTGCATTGAAGTATTTTGATATGTGGTTCTAGAGTTAAGTCTGAGATGTTGTTAAGTGCTTTCAACTACAATGGTTCATGATTTGGTGGTCCGCAAGCTATCCTTTAATTAAGACAGTGTTGTTCTTGTGCTCCGGTTTGAAGAATCTTCTTGAAAGAGTGGTTAGAGATCGTGTAGTTTTTCCTCGTGATTACAATGTGCTTGTGGATGTCTCCTGATCATGTTCCTACCTTTGGATTGGTCTGCAAAGAGGAGTTTGGATCATGAAAGAAGAATATTCTTAGAAGACCTAGTGTCAACTCTAGTCTTGGCTAACTTGGTTGATTTCACTATTTGCAGAGATGCATTGAAGATTGTAGAAGTGTGTTGTGGCGTGGAGGATTGTGTTTGAGTCCCAGCTAAGGCATGGCATGTTCATCATACTTCTCTACATCTTTTCTTAGCTAAATTTTGTAATAGGTCTAGACCTATTTCTGTGTATGTTTTGTAATGTAACCTTGGAGAATGTTCCAATAGTTGATGAATGTAATGCCGACCTTGATGTACATTCCAATTTGATGAATTGTATAAAAGCATGTAATTCCAATGTTGATGAATTATATAAAAGCATGTAATAGAGTTGCAAAAAAGGTGTGTGTGTGTGTGTGTGAATATGAAGAGATAAGTACGAAGGTGTGAAAGAGTAGAGTAGAGAAGTTATATTGTGCTTCAATGGAACTAAATCTTGCCATGGAGTAGATGCTACTTAATTAGTTCACCACTTTGGCAGTGAGCCACCCCTTGGTAGTGAGCCATCCTTTGGCAATGAGCCATTCTTTGCAGTGAGAAATTTGGGCAGTGAGCCCCTATTTTTGGGTATTGTTATAACTCATATTTTTGTGAGATAACACCCACCGTGGATTTTCCCTTTTAGGATTTTCCATGTAAAAATTTGGTGTCTACTGTGTTGGATGTGTGATTGTGATTAAGTTTATGGTTTCATGCTTTCATGGTTAAATTTGATTATAAGTAATTAAGTTATTGATGGTTTGATATTCATATGAAGCTTAGTTTTTGTGACAATTGATTCACCACCCCCCTCGTAATTGTACGGTGTAAGTCAATAGTTGTAAAACCATCAAGTCGTGGAGCCTTTTCAATTGGAAAAGAGAAGATAATTCCTCTAATTTTCTCCAAATAAAATTCTTCCATCAACATTTTATTTTTCTCATCAATGACAAGATTCAAAATCTTGTCTAGCAGTGGAAATTGAGAAAAAGGGAGGGGATCTTTTTCTTTGAGAGAAGGACTTCAAAGAAAGAGGTATCATTTTTATAAATATCTTTTTGATATATCATCTAAACCCCCTAAGAAGATTTTATGCAAGTGATGAAATTGGTGAACCTCCCAATTTTAGGAGAAATGTGGAAGAATTTTGTATTTCTATCTCCTTCCTTTAGCTAGATTTCTCTTGTTTCTATTCATCATAATTTTTGTTAAGACACAAAACTTAGCCCAATTTTGTCTAGAAGGCCTAAGTCTTGACAAGAGAACATGCAATGTGGCACTATGTTTGAAGAATCCAAAGGTGCAAAAGAATTGATAAATGACCCAACAGGTGGCACAATACAAAGAAAACCCCTTAAAATTGGTACCAAAGGCCTGGACAATGGTGGAAAAAAGAATCACACATAATAGAGTTGAGAAAGAAGAAAATGAAGGAGGAACAAATCTAGTAGAAGACCATTACCAAAATCTAGAAGAGGTTTCTGTAGATTCAACATGTGTGAGGCAAATGAAGCGTGGAGTGCAAATATAGGATATTATGAGTGGCTTTTTAGGCACTCATGATAGTGATAAACTTGGTGAAGTTAAGAGGGTGGTTATCATTTGCAATTAATGAAGGGAAGTTCCCCACTACTATATATACCCGTCTTTTGGGTCTAGAAAAGAGATTGTTGTTGTTTCTAGGGTTGTTATTGTTGTTAGTTATGAGTTTACCACTCTTGGTTGTTACTCACAGAGAGTTTTTATTTAATGATTAAGATAGATATTGTTATTTCTATTGTCCAAGAGAATTATGTTGAAAATTGAACAAGGAACCAATGTAATGACCACCTTAAATGAATATAATGAATGGTTGATGTTTCACTAGTGTTAATGTTCCTTTCAAGCTCAGTATATCTCTTTGTTCATTGTTATGGTTTATGTGTAATTTGAGTTGTTGGACATCCCTTAACACCATCACGACTCATCAAAACCCAACATGGACTAGTTCATCTCATGCATTGGGTGAGCTCTCAAGATACTATCTTGAGTGTTATGTCAACATGAAAGTTTGGAGTGTAATAGGGGCACGTGGTGATGTGGTGAGTTTGCATGCCTAGAGTTGTTGTGAGCTCAAATGCCTAGACTACCCTTTTGGTCAAGAAAGTGCCCAAAGTACATGACATTTTTGTTCTATTATTGAGAGCACATTGCACTCTATTACCACAATGGTGAAGGAAGATGCCCCTCCTTTCACTGGAAAACATTAAACATTGGCTAAAATGGGTCAAATACAAGTTTGTGTACAAGTACAAAAGTGGTAGTGACTACACACCAAGGGAATGGGTGGAATAGTATTTATATGATGATCGATATGAGACCTTCTTTAGTGAGTTACCTAGACATTTGCATGCATGGTTTGAAGCCTACTCTTTAGATCAAGGTATTGTTGATAACTAAGAGGGGGGGTGAATCAGTTATCTTAATTAACTTAACTTTATGTTCTTCTTTAATAATTAGTGCAACATCAGAACAAATAAGCATCCATAATCATGAAAGCAGAAACAAAGTCAATTCACATGACACAATGATTTTGATGGGGAAAACCCTGTTAAGGGAAAAACCACGGGGTGACTAACCCAAGAATGTATTCTCTGTTAGAAGAATAGAAATACAAAAAAATGGCACTTGCCAATTAGGGCTCACTGCCTGAGCACACTTCTCACAAGAGGGTCACTGCCTACAAGAGACTCACTGTCTACAAGATACAAAGAAGGTAACAAGATACTTGAACTGATGAGAAGCATCCACATATGCTGAGGTTCAGTTCCGGTTAGGCTCTATACACTGATCTACTGCACTTCATTCTTCCTCTTCTTTGGTGCTACTGTCTTGTCACATACCAGACCTGTATTATTGTTGTTACTCTACTCCTCTACTTTTCTTCACACTACACATCACACCACACACACCTTCGCATCCAAATTTATCTGGTATATATATCTGCACCAAGGATTTCATCCACTTTCTAGTCAGCATCTAGAAAACTCAGAATATTTCCAAACTCTAGTCTGTCAGCTGAATCCTTGCTTACCAAGAGATGCATATCAAAGAGATGCTTATAGAAGTCATCAATCATGTAGGCCAATCATGAATGATACCTCAAGAAACTTGATCACCATCAATAACTCATCCGGATTAAGGTCTGATGCTTTGCTGGTCAGTTCTTCCTCTGTCAACTCTGCCAAACAGGAACCCAATGCTTAGGTACTCATATCTCTTCACTCTTTCATCACCGGAGGCTCAATCCTTGGAATCTATTAGTCAAGGTACTCCTCTTGAATTCCCCAAGTTCACACTTTACTAAGATACTTCCTCTAAGAGATCCTGACCTGATTGTCAGAACTTGCTACATGCTCTGTTCTTGGTCACTGGACCAAAATACTCTTCAATCTGACTTCTGGTATATACACACCATGTCCTACGGATGTGTGGAATGGACTTTGTTGCCATCAATGACAACACTCATGAAGCCACATAGTGTCTCTTGCCAACAATCTCCCCCTTTGGAATTGATGGCAACACTTAGTGAAAAATGACTAAGTGTCACATTGTAGTCCCCCTTGGCTGATGCTCTGTTCTACTATACATGTTTCTAGAGCTCCCCCTTAGCTATATTCCACATTTTTCACTGCTCCTCACTCCCCCTTTGACATCAATGGAAAAGGGTAGGATCTGTACACCAAAATTTCCAAAAATCCAACTATACTTAGCTGCATAAGTATATATACATGCTATACTTACATATACTAAAGTATATCAGCAAAGGTGGTCTTTAACTCTACCACTTCTATTGCCCAACTCTTCTTCATCCTGTCCAAAATTGAGATGTGACCACTCAACAGGAATGCAAAAGCGTCTGCCCTTTTTAGATCTATCGGATCACTGATCCGGGCTGTGGTCTGAGCATCACTTAGGGCCTCATGCATGGCCTCTAACTTAGGGATAATTATCCCTCTAAGTTCACTCAACCTGCTTATTCTATTTTTCTTCTCTTTTTCAAGCTTCTTAATTTCATTTAAGACTACAATAGTCTGACACTCTTGATTTATTATGGATGTGGTAAGAGGATCAAAATTCTGAGATAGTCTTGACAGTTTATCCTCCTGTTCTTTCACTTTCTTCTCAATATCCCTTGTTACTTTGGACCAGGATAGACAAAATTTATACATATCTCCACCATCTTTAAGAACATTTTCTAACCTCTTTATTCCAATAGCCATAACTCTCCTATCATTGGTTATTAGTCCTTGTACTTCAGAGAATCTCTTTCCCAAAAACTCCTTCCGAACCTTTTCTTCTGCTGACTTCTCTAAGGAATCAAAATGTGTATGAACAAAATTTACAAGAGACTTTAGATTACCAGATGTGGAGGCCGAAGGATACTTTTGGAAGGATGGCATGATCTTCTTGAATACAACGAATGCAACTTCTATGAGCTCACAGTCTTCCATGTGAGACTTCAGGAGTTTTTCTTTTGCCTTTGCTTGAGTAAAGGATGCTAGCTTCATGGTTTGAACCGGGGAGAGGGAATCAAAATTGAATGGACCTTGAAGCAGTTCCAGTTCATCAAATTCCATCATCTCTTTGGTTAAGAAATTTTTAATTGCTTCTGCTGTGTCTCTTGCCAGAGATAGAGTTTTCTCCCCTTCTGTAGCCTTAGCACTGTCAACTGTGGTCTTTTCTATTTGACCTTCTTCGATTCCCTTTACTTGTTCTTCTTGACTGATGCTCTCTTCTTTTCTTTCTTCTCCTTCAATTCTGGAGTATGCAGGAGGATTCAGAAGAGAGGTGTCTTCTTCTCCATGAACTTCCTCTTCCAGAGTAGAGGAATCTAAGTCTTTAGCTTTCTCTTCACTTGTCTCCTTTGCCTCTTCTGCCATTATCTCAGTAGATTCTTCTTTGTCATCCATGGCCGAGGGATCATTACCTAAGTCCTCTATAATAGGAATATTGAATCTTTTGTATGCATTCTAGAGGATGTCTTCTGTTTCTTTTGCCACTGATGCAAAGCTGCCACGAGGAAGCCTTCAATTGAATAGTGAAATGCTCATAAATCACATTCACAATCTACATACAACACTTGACCTATTACCACCAATTTGCTACAGTGTTTTGCGTACCGGTTTACCACCACGGCTAGTCATAAAATGTATCGGGCACTTGTATTCCCGCCAATGTACATTAAAATGTACATTCTTCAACATGCAAGACTTAACCTTTTATCGCCATTGAGTTTGATGCCCATTACCTTCACTACCGGTAACCTTATGTATCTCAACCCGTTGTATCTGCGGAATGTATATTCTGATATACATTCAAACATACAACCCAAAATATACATTCACCAAATATTCCTCTGAAATATTCTTTTCAAGAAAGGTTGACCATTGACCTTTTTGTATCGATCCGATGTACATTCACCATGTACATTCGAACATACAAACTGCCTCATACATTTGCGGGATACTCACAAACATGCAACTGCAGTATACACAGGGATTGCACCTGATATACATTTGTGATATACACAGAGATTGTATATCAACACTTTGTAGCATCCACAACATACAAACCTAATGTGTGAATGATAGATACACACAAACTAGTACTCGGATGCTATAGCGATATACGCATGGATTGTCTGTGACAAACAAAAGTGATATACATAGGGAATGTATATTCGATTCAAATGTGTGTTTGACCAAACTTTGACTCTGTTTGTATGCCGATGACCTTGCACATTTTCGATGTATGTTCCTCACATACAATAGCGATAGACAAAAGCCATATACATAGGGATATGCGATAGCGATATACTCACCACTTGTATATCCCACATACAAAAGTGACATACACACAAATTGTATATCTTTTGAAACCCATGGATTTTCTTGGTTTTTGATCTGTTTTCTACCTGCGATTATTCCAAACTGTTTCTCCCACCAATATGCAGCCCTCTGCACTTTGTCAACCTAGCACATACACATGCTAGGATTCTTCAATGTTGTAACCGATCTTGCGAATCTAAACATGGACAAACAAAACAAAACCCTAAACTAATATTTACAACCATTCTGCCGATTATGAAATAATCCAACCGGTGGAATGGGTTAAGTACCCATCTCGAATGCAAAATAGAAAATTGACTACACAGTGAAATTGAAACACAGCAAAACAACATCAACAGAATCTCTTTGATTATAATTTCAGAAATGCATACAACGATCTAGTTTCATAGTTCAACAACTGATTACAAAAATTACTGCACTGCTCAATCTCCAATCTGTCCTATGACAATTTCTCTCCTCCGTTCTACATACCCTAAAAGCAATCTGATCTAGTTTATTAATTACTACTCTCGAGAGTAGTACAAATTTGATTCCCAGTGGCTGGGAGACACTTCCAAGTGGCTGGGAGAAGACAACTAGCATAACAACTTACTAACCGACTTGCACATAAACCTAGATTGACTTGCCAATAGGAATTGGTCAAACTAACCTTATTACATTCAAAAGCATAAAACATACTATATTAAGACCTAGTCTTCTTTTTGAAGGGGTGCTCCTACACCAGCCACCTTGTTAGTCTCTCCAAGCATAAGTTGATTCATTCTAGCTTTGCTCCAGAACTCATCCTTGCAATCTTTGAAGATCATATTCTTTTGCTTAGGAGTGATGGAAGGATAGAGCTGAATGGCTATCTATTCATGGATCTCCATATCCTTTGCTTTGGCATTATTCTTTCTCATTTCAAGTTCCTTCTCAAGGCTTTTAGGAATTAGAGATATGATTTCAATGAAAGCTTTGTTGTAGATATTCAGATACCTGATTGTGGCATCTTCCAGAATCTTCTGGTCAGCTTCACTACATTCATCATAGAATTCTGTTATTGGTTTCAGGTCTCCATCCACAGTGATTTCCTTGATGATATCATTAAGAGTAGGCTTCTCAACACATTTATTTGTCTTTTCTTCCTCCTTGTCTAGACCGGTAGAGGATTCTCCAGATACTTTCTTCTTCTTCTTCATCTTCTTGATCTCTTCATCAGATTCTGTCTCTTCATCATCCTTCTGACTGATGTAAGACCTTGTTGCCTTTGTCTTTGTTCTCTTTTCTCCTTTACCAGATGATTTTGCTTCAGATTTTGATGCCTTTGAGCTCTTAGCAGTGGTAGATGCAAAGCTCTTAGAGGATCTGGTCCAGGAGGGGGCTTCCACGGAGCACTTTCTTTTTTTGCTTCTTCCTTTTCATTTTCTACCCTTTCCATCTTTTCTCTATTTGCATCAAGTGCCTCTTTTGAAATGCCATACCTTTTGGTAACATTCTCTACTTCTTTTCTCACTTTTCTCTTCATCTTCAGTTGTCTTAGCTCCACATGAATCTTCACACTCAACTCTTCAAAGGTTCCAAACCTTTCTGCCTTAGGATCCTTGGGTTGACTAAGCATGTGTTGAACATGCAGCTCTACTATTTTCTCATCTACTTCATACCCCATTGGCATGATCCAGACTATCCTTGGGTCTACTACCTCCATTAGGCATTGATCAGTTTCTACCATAAAGCATACTGTATCCTTATACTTTTCAACTAGAGATTGGGGGATTCTCTCTCTAGCTTGCATCATATTCTAAAAGTTCTTGAAGTAGCCCAAGAGTGCTGTGTTTTGTGTCTTGGCATCACCAAATCCATGTGAATAATCCCTGATTTGTATGGCTACTGGTCTGTCATTTTACCACATCTAACCATTGGATCCGGGTAGCTCATTCATGTAATAGAAGAACAGACAGAGTATCAGGCCACTGTATTTGAAAGAGTTCTTCTTGTCCTTCTTTATCTTCCACAAATTCTCCAAAAGTTGGTTTAGAAGGAGCTCATAGAGATTATAGTCAGCATTTTCTTTAAGCATCTGATAAGCAGTGTAAATTGTAGTTTCAGGTACTAAATTTTCCCTGCTGGAATGATATATTTTGTAACTGATTATCATGGAGGCAAACTTGATATCTGGATTAGTGATATCTTCTATTGTCATTGTTCTCTTATCAAATTTTGATCCTATTGCCTCACTCACTGTTTGATTCTTGACTGACTTGAGAGCAGGTATCCCACCGGATGAGTGTAATCCAGTAACTACCCTAATGTCATCCTTAGTTATCTTGAATGGTCTCATCAACCACATAAAGTTGTCATGCATTCTACTCAGAACATATCGGACCCATTCATCTTCTGCAAAATAGGGGAAATGAATGTATTGTGTAAAATGCTTGTCCTGGATGGCTTTGTACTGAGGTTTCAGTTCAAATGATTCATCTATTAGCTACTTGTGATATATATCCATTAACTTAAATTCCCCAAAATCCTCAATATTCACATGAATGTATGCCCTAACGTCTTCAACATGCAAAACCCCATGTGGAATGTTTTAAAAGGCACATAGGGGATCAACTTCTAGGGATTTGTATGGATGTTTCTTGAATTTGGGATGCGGTCTATCAGTGATCTTCACAAAATTTGGTGTAGCCATCTTTCAAAAGATTTAGAGAGAGATTTCAAGAATATAAAATACCTTTTACACTTTTAGGGTTCACGAAATGAGCCGAAAAGATCACCGGTGGACTTGAATTTTGTGGTTGATCCTTGAGAGAGATGAAGCAAACTTGGTTGTAGAGCTCTTCTTATCTTTTTCACTAATGCAAATGTGCAAATGACAAGCAAATGAACCCTTTTATCTCTGAGCAAACCCTAATTCCACATTGCAATAAATGTGCAACTTAAGTCATTCCAGTTGCCTTGTTCTCCTTATTTTGAGAAAGATTTTTTCCGGATCACTGGGATATACTTAGAGTCATTATTGGTGATTAATGACAATCTATCTTCTTTTCCACAAACATTTGATCTATCTGTAGATCAAGATACCTCAAATTTGAATCATACCAGATTTAACTGCAAAAATCCTGTTCTTACCAGATGACTATTAAACTGGATTAATCTCAGATGATTAACCTCTTCAAATTCATTACAGATCTTCCATATCTTTTCCAAGGGTTATTTAGATGTTTCTCTAAGAGGCCTTTTAGTCCGCAACCTTCCATGTGCCAATTTCAAGCACCAATTGACTGGCTGGGGGAAACTATTTTCTTTTGTGACTCCCCCTGAGCCAGAGCTCATCTATTTAGTTCCTGGAAGGAATATCAGCACCAGATTCTAGTGTGGATCCATCCTCAACATTTTCTATACTCCTCTTCACCCAAATCTTGTTCATCTCCCTTTGAATTTCATCTGTATTCACTTTTCCTTTTCCTTTGTCTTGGTTTTGATTATGATGTACCAGACCCTTATTATCCTGATTCTTACTTCTGCAAAATTTGGCAATATGACCGGATCTATTGCAATTGTAGCAAACAACATTTCTTTGCATATTTGACTGATATCCTCTTGATCTACACTGATTAGCCATATGTCCCAGTCTATTGCATGCAAAGCATCTTTCATTGAATGAATTGTTCATTTGCATATTTCTACATTCATGAGATTTGTGACCATACCTTTTGCAATTGAAACACTATCTGGAGAAGGATGATTTAGTCTGATTCATTCTTCTTTTGCACTGATTTGCTTTATGACCAAAGTTATTGCAATTGTGGTAGTATCCATTGAAAGATGGATATCTTTGAGCATTTGGTTGCCTTATCGAAGGTCTTCTAGTCCTGTTTCTTGGATTTTCTGATCTAGAGTTCTTCTGACCGGATCCAGAGCTTTCACCTTTTTCATACCCCAAGCCTTGCTTGTCATCTACCCTCTTTTGGCTTTGAAGAAAAACTTCAAGTTGAGTAGAGCTTATCTTGAATTTCTCTTTGTATTCATTTGCTGTTTGAAGATCCCTTTTAAGAGTGTCAATTTGATTCTCAAGTTGTTCTTCATTGTCTCTGGCTTCTTCAAGATCAGATTCTAGATGCCTGATTATTCTATCCATTTTGTGGCAGTCTTTTGACTTCTCCTTGAGAGATTGTCTTAGATCATCTTCAGTTTTTCTTTTCTCTTCAATTTCTTGGGTGAATTTCATAACTCCTAATTCCATTTCATGTCTTACCATAATGACCTCTTTTGATAACTTTTCACATAACTTGGTTTTCTCCTTCAGATATTCATTTGTATCATTGGCTTCACCTTGACTTGCCAATTGCTGAAGTAGTTCCTTTCTCTTTCATAGAGATACTTAGTTTCTCTTTTAGCTCATTTATGAAATCATCAGCCTGTTTGAGTCTTTCCTTCAAGTTGTTGACTTCAAAGTGAGATTGCTCAAGATCATCTAGGGTAGACTGAAGTTGTTCCCTCATACCATACATATCCATTGAGATTCCCAGATCTTCCTCAAGCTGTTAGGCTCTGTTTGGAGGAACTTGGCTCTGATACCAATTGTTATAACTGAGAGGGGGGGTGAATCAGTTATCTTAATTAACTTAACTTTTTGTTCTGCTTTAATAATTAGTGCAGCATTAGAACAAATAAGCATCCATAATAATGAAAGCAGAAACAAAGTCAATTCACATGACACAATGATTTTGACGTGGAAAACCTTGTTAAGGGAAAAACCATGGGTTGACTAACCCAAGAATGTATTCTCTGTTAGAAGAATAGAAATACAAAAAAATGGCACTTACTAATTAGGGCTCACTGCCCGAGCACACTGCTCATAAGAGGCTCACTGCCTACAAGAGACTCACTATCTACAAGATACAAAGAAAGTAACAAGATACTTGAACTGTTAGAAGCATCCACATATGCTGAGGTTCAATTCCGGTTAGGCTCTATACACTAATCTACTGCACTTCATTCTTCCTCTTCTTTGGTGTTGCTGTCCTATCACATACTGGACCTATATTATTGCTGTTACTCTGCTCCTCTTCTTTTCTTTGCACTACACAACACACCACACACACCTTCACATCCAAATTTATCTGGTATATATATCCATACCAAGGATTTCATCCACTTTCTAGTCGACATCTGGAAAACTTAGAATATTTCCAAACTCTAGTCTGTTGGCTGAATCCTTGCTTACCAAGTGATGCGTATCAAAGAGATGCTTATAGAAGTCATCAATCATGTCAGCCAATCATGAATGATACCTCAAGAAACTTGATCACCATCAATAACTCATCCGGATTAAGGTCTGATGCCCTACCGGTCAATTCTTCCTCTGTCAACTCTACCAAACAGGAACCCAATACTTAGGTACTCATATCTCTTCACTCTTTCATCATCGGAGGCTCAATCCTTGGAATCTATCAGTCAAGGTACTCCTCTTGACTTCCCCAAGTCCACACTTTACTAAGATACTTCCTCTGAGAGATTCGGACTTGATTGTCAGACCTTGCTGCATGCTCTGTTTTTGGTCACTGGACCAAAATACTTTTCAATCTAACTTTGGTATAGACACACCATGTCCTGCAGATGTGTGGGATGGACTTTGTTGCCATCAATTACAACACTCATGAAGCCACATAGTGTCTCTTGCCAACAGGTATAAACTTAGGTTAGAAGTACCACCAGAAAAAGGAGTGCATCGAAAGACTTGTGGCACTAGATACTACCTAGACCTATGTAAATAGCATGTGGTGGAGTGGAGTATTTCATAGCTATACCCTATAATACACCATCTCAACATATTCTTGCCTCAAGGAAGTGAGTTCTAGTTACTTTGAGAACCATGTCAATCCTACATCAAACATCTTCCACTTGAGATTAAGAAGATTCTAGTAGATATGGGTATTGAGAATCTCCCTATGGATGGCTAAACACCTACGTGCTTGAGCTACATAGAACATCAGAGATAGATGGAAGTTTATTGGTGGAAGAAGTTCAACATGGATGGACCCAATGATCATGAGTTGTAGTGCCACAAGTATGAAGAGGTTTGACTAAGGGATTTGGTCAAGGGAGACCCTAGGCAAAAGGTGGAGTTGTATTCTAAACATGCTGAGAGGATCCCAAGAGAAGGAGAATAACATGAGGTGGACTCTATGAGGAGCAAATTTGCCTACAAGAGTCCTACTTATGTTCCTCTACAACCAAGCTAGAATATGTTGTGGTTTCTAAAAGCCTTGTGGATCCTAGTCTCCACCCAATATGCATGATCATGCATCTAGGTACGTTGACTTAGAAGAAATTGTTGTTATAGAAGAAGTTAATAGTGAATATGATATTACAACACATGATAGGAGAACTATGGACCAAATATTCCAACAAAAGGTATTGGTTGACATGCCATTTATTTTGGAGTAGATTACTCCATACAAACTTTTAAAAATACCTACATTGAGTACACAAGCACTCAACCTAGTACTAGAATTCTAGTTGGGGGTGGTAGTGATGGAATTTTGGCCCAGATGACAACCACCTCACACACAATAGGGACAAAAACTATGGTGGAAACAAGCACAATCCCTACTAGAACTTTGCATCTTATTGCACACTTTTTTTTGTAATTTTTTGTTGCATATTTTATTTATCATTAATTTTTGATATGAGATTAATTATAATTTAGACAATTTTATTCCATAATGCATAAATTTTTCTATATATATCCAAATTAACTTCTTTTTTTGTTGAAACAAGGACATCAATACGTAGTGCATAGATATTTTTTAGATTTTTTGTTAGGATTAAGGTGCCATCAACCTTATAAATTTTATGTAATTAATTACTCCTAATGTTATTTGTAAATTTCCATAAGGGAAGAAGTATTCACTAAGTAGCGATCTTATTTCAGCTGCATGTTTGATCTCGGTACTTGATAGATGTAGGTTATCTGAGGGGGTTGTAGGGGTTACCCCCTGTGGGGTCTAGGGGCAATGCCCCTAGAAGCTACATTTTTTAATATATTTTCTCATTGTAAATTTGGACTGTTCATCAGTAGGTCACATATCTGATGGTAGAGGTTATGTTGGGTTGTCTTGCCTTAGAAGGCAACCCCTTATGAGGATATTGTATTACGACTGTGTTGTAGTAGAGAGTTGAGACTGGAAAAATAAGCGCTTCTGGATTGAAGACTGAAGAGGAGATTGATAGTGTTGTATTGTAAACTTTATTGAAGCTAATATATATTGGTTCATCTCTTCTAGTGTGGAGTTTTTTCTCAAAAGGGATTCTCCATATAAACATAGTGTTATGTGTTTGATCTTTTGTTTCATTATTTCTTTGTGGTGATTTCGTACTATCTGCATTTTTGGTTCTACATAGTTATACTTGTAATAAGTTTTTCATTGATAGTTGTTTACCTTCATTTCTAACATTTGGTATCAGAGCCTAGCTAGTTCTATGTCTTGGGTGGAAGTGTGAGGGTTTTTTGAGTTGTAGTGGGAGTTCTGGTTGAACTTATTTTACAAATTTGTGTAGAAGCCATGGTTGCATCCTCATCCTGATTGGACATCACAAAATTTAATGGAATAGGTTATGAGTTGTGGAAGCTGAAAATGGAGGATTTACTTGAAGAAAGAGATCAATGGTTGGTTGCAAAAAAAAAGAACAAACCTAATACTATTAGTCAAGATGAGTGGGATAAGATGGACAAAAAGGAATAGGGTACAACCTAGTTATGCCTTGTAGACTCTATCCTATTGAATGTCTCTGCTAAGAAGATTGCACATGCTTTATGTAAGTGGTTGGGTGAAATCTATCAAGCCAAAAGCCTAGTAAATAAACTGTATCTCAATAGAAAGTTATTTTCTCTTAAAATGAAGGAGTGTGATTCGATAGATGAGCACTCGAATACATTTAATTTGATTATAAGTTAGTAAGCTTTTGTGGATGTTAAGATAGATGAGGAAGATAAGTGTATTATGCTTCTTTGTTTTTTTCCTAAGCCTTGGAAGAATTTCATTCTTGCTATCATTGCTAAGCTCAAAGATCCAAAGATGGATACGCTTATTCCAACTCTATTGTCATAGGAAAAGAGGAAGAATGCTATGGATAGCTCAATGGATTCTCTTAATGTTAGGGGGAGGTCTAAGGAAAGAGGACCAAAAAGAGATCAAAAGGGGCCTAAGGAATCAAAAGGCTAGTCTAAAACTCCTGGGAAGAAGAACAATGTTAAGTGTTGGAACTGCCATAAGAGGGGGCATGTGAAGAATGAATGTAGAAATCAAAAGAAAAGTGGGATTCCTCTACTGAAAAGTCCTCAAATGCATGTGATGAAGTTTTACTTTCTACATGTAATGGTATGTCTAATGAACAGTGGTTGATTGACTCAGGTTGCTTGTATCATATAACTCCTCATGATGAATGGTTCTCCCATGAGAAATATGATGGAGATAATGTTTACCTTGGGCATAACTCTACATATCTGATTATTGGCTGGGGAAAGGTACAATTATGTTTTAGTGATGGGAGGATAAAAACCCTCCCTAGTGTTTTACATATTCATGGATTGGCTAGAAATCTTATCTTTGTTTCAAATTTGAATGATTTAGGAATGCATGTAACATTTAATAAGCATGGTTGTAGATTGGTGAAAGGAAGCTTAGTGGTAGCTAGGGGGACAAGGATGGGAACTCTATTTAGGCTTGAGGCCTCTACAATATCTAGACCCACTAATGTAACTGAAATTGCTAAAAATACATGTATGTTGTGACACCACAGATTGGGCCACACAAGTGAAAATGTTTTAAAAACAATCATGAATAAAAAGTTGTTGGATGGTTTCTCCTATTCTAATGAGGACTTTGATTTCTGTGAGCATTGTGTGTTTGGTACAAAAATAGAAATTCTTTTCCTTTAGGAAGTAGTAGAGTGAAAGAGAAATTAGAAATTATTAATTCAGATGTGTTAGGACTTGTGGATAATGATTCTATTGGAAAGTCTCATTATTTTATTACCTTGATTAATGATGTATCTAGATTCACATGGATTTATTATATGAAGCATAAATCTGAAGTTTTCACTAGGTTTAAGGAGTTTAAAGTCTTAGTAGAGAACCAATCAAGACTTAAGATAAAAATATTAAGATATGCCAATGTAGGGGAATATTTCTCTAAGGAATTTGATGAGTTCTGTAAGCATGCAGGTATCATAAGACAAAAGACACATCCATATAGACCACAATAAAATGGTGTTGTATAAAGGATGAACCGAACAATAATGGAAAGAGACAGAAGTATGTTAAGTGATGCACAATTGGATAAATTATTTTGGGTAGAAGCTATGAGTACCACTTGTTACTTGTTAAATAGATCTTCTTGTAAGGCTCTTGATTCAACACCTTATGAAGTGTGGATAGGTAATAAACCTTCTATTTCACATTTAAAGGTTTTTGGATGTAAGGTTTTTTTCATGTGCCTAAGAAAAAGAGATCTAAGTTGGATCCAAAAGCACATAAATGCATCTTCATTGGATATGGTGAGAATGTAAAAGGTTATAAGCTTTGGGATTCTCTAATCATAAAAGTTATCTTTTCTAGAGATGTAATTTTTAGGGAACGTAGAGCTATTTCTGATCTTGTACAACTAGAAGAAAAAGAAAGGAAGAGGATAGTGTATTTTCATTTACAACAAGAAAATACATATCAGGAAGAACAAAATGGTGTATTAGGGGATGGAGAAGAAGAATATTCAAGTGAAAGTTCAGATGAGGAAGACTTTGTTGTTATAGAAAAAATTGAGCATATAGAAGAACATGAAGAAGAATCTCTTACACCATCCTTAAGAAGATCCACAAGAAAATGGAACCCAATTGATAGGTATAGCCCACCAGATTTTCATAGTGTATTTTCTTTATTGAGTACTGACAATGAACCTAGATCCTACAGGGAAGCTATTCATGCAGATGATAGTGAGTCTTGGTAGCTATCCATGTAGGCGGAGATGATGACTTTAGACTCATGTGACACTTGGGATCTTGTACATTTTCCCAAAGGAAGAAAAGCGATAGGATGTAAGTAGGTCTTCAAGAAGAAGTTTGGAGCAAACTATTCATTACAAAAGTAAAAGGCTAGACTGGTAGCCAAGGGCTACTCCTAGAGAGGGAGTCAATTTTAGTGAAATTTTCTCTCATGTTGCTAAATTATCTTCTATTAGATTTTTTTAATCCATTTATATAGCTTATGATTTTGAAATTGAGAAAATGGATGTTAAGACTACATTTTTGCATGGATATCTAGAAGAAGAAATTTATATGCAACAACCTATAGGTTTTGAAGTAAAAGGGAAAGAACACTGGGTATGCAAGTTAAAAAGATCTATTTATGGTTTAAAATAGTCCCCTAAAATGTGGTACCAGAAGTTTGATTCATTTGTTCTAAAATTGGGCTTTGTTAGAAGTGAAGAGGATCACTATTTTTACATTCGATGTATTGATGATCATATTTTGAGTATTGCCTTGTATGTGGATGATATGTTATTTTTTAGTAACACCAATGGTATGATTAGTGGTTTGAAATATTAACTTTCAAGTGCATTTGACATGAAGGATCTAGGAGCAGCTAGGTATATTTTGGGAATGGAGATCAAAAGGGATCAAGGTAACATAAAGCTTTGGTTCTCACAAAGTAAGTATGTGAATACTATTTTGTATAGATTTAGCATGTAAGATTGCAATCCAATTAGAATTCCTTTACCGGTTGGTACTAGAATTTCATTAGATATGTGTCTTATGAATGAAGATGATTTAGAGGATATGCCTGATGTGCCATATGCTAGTGTTGTAGGAAGTTTGATATATGCAATGGTTTGCACTAGACTAGATATTGCCCAAGCAATGGGGGTTTTAAGTAGGTGTATGTTTAACCCTGGTAGAAAACATTGGAATTATGCAAAGAGGGTGTTAAAATATTTGTGTGGTACTTCTAATTATTTTTTGGTTTATTTTGGTACTAATAATGTGGATAAGACATTGGACATACATGGTTTTGTTGATGCAGATTGGGCAGGTGACTTGGATAGTCGAAGGCCCACTAGTGGCTATGTGTTTACTTTTTTTGGAGGAACTATGAGTTGGTGAGTAAAAGGAAGCCCACCATTGCTTTATCCACCACCAAAGTAGAGTATATGGATGCTACTCATGTCTTTAAGGATGTAGTTGGTTATGGATATTGTGTACATGTATTGGTTTTGATTGCAGGATTATTCAGATTGGTTGTGATAGCCAGAGTGCAATAGGTTTGGCCAAGAACCCCATGTATCATGCATGGACTAAGCATGTGGATGTTAAATACCATTTTATTCATGAAATGATTGATAATGGTTAGATTGAGTTGAATAAGGTTGACACTCAAGAGAATGTTGTAGATTCACTTACTAAACCTATGAGCACATAAAAGTTTACGTGTTGCAGGGAGGGCATGGGCCTCGTTTCTAGTGCTTAGTTGTTTTATTTTTTCCTATGGATGAATTGTCAATGTATGATGTCAAGTGGGAGAATGTTAGGATTAAGGTGCCATCAACCTTGTAAATCATATGTAATTAATTACTCCTAATGTTGTTTGTAAATTTCCATAAGGGAAGAAGTATTCACTAACTAGTGATCTTGTTTCAACCACATGTTTGATCCTAGTACTTGATGGATGTACATTATCCGAGGGTTTTAGGGGGTACCCCCTATGGGGTTCAAGGGGTATGTCCCACCTAGTAGGGGTTCTAGGGGCCACACGCCCTTGTGGGGGTATGGGGGCAACACCCCCGGAAGCCACATTTTATATATTTTTTCTCATTGTAAATCTGGACTGTTCATCAATAGGTCATAGATCTGAAAGTAGAGGTTATGTTGGCTTGTCTTGCCCTAGAAGCCAACCCCTTTATCAGGATATTGTATTATGGCTATGTTGTAGTAGAGAGTTGATACTAGAAAAATAGATGTTGTTGGATTGAAGACTAAAGAGGAGATTGATAGTGTTGTATTGTAAACTCTATTGAAGTTAATATAGACTGGTGCATCTCTTCTTGTGTGGATTTTTTTCTTGAAAGGGTTTCTCCACATAAACATTATGTTATGTGTTTGATCTTCTATTCCATTATTTCTTTGTGGTGATTTCTTGTTATCTCCATTTTGGTTTTGCACAGTTATAGTTGTAATCAGTTTTCATTTGATAACTGTTTACCTTCATTTCTAACAATTTCTCTATTTTTTTATTGTCCCACATGTGTGGAACAAAGACCTTGATGCTTGGTGAAAAACCTATGTTCACTAGAAAATAGGAAATAAATATAATAATTAAATTAAATATATTCAAAATTATACTTTTTGGAAAGCTTATTTTGAGAGTTGTGATACTACAAAATCTCATGTTCTAATGACTCAGTTTGATGATCCAACCCATGCTTTGAAATAGAATTTTTTTAGAGAAACAAGTGACTAGACCTCAAGAATGCAATCTCAAGGACCTTCATTCAAACATACCTTCATACCTTCAATCAAAGGTATCTTCCCTTTTTGAATGTGAAACATTAAAAAAAAATGACCTTCATTTGAAGGTCAAAGTACCTTCATTCAAAGGTGTTTTTCATTTTTTGGTGCCTTGGTCTAATTGTTTTTCCCCATCCCACAAGTGGGAAACACTACTATGGGTTCACCTTAGAGTTAGCACATCCCAAAGGTTGACAATGGTGAAAAGGATGAGGTCCATGAGATATTTCAGCTCTTGTGAATGGAAGGAATGCTCCTATTACTTGGGCAATGAATTTCCCAATAGGTGAACCAGTTAGCCATAGATAAAAGATTGGTGAATGCGCATGATCGAGAAGTCAAATCTACCTAAAGTGTATAGTATGATTGGGAGTATTTGTTGACATATCCATTAATGGATGGCTCATTAAAGACATCTTAGTGGACACTACTACTGAAGTAAACATCCCGATAGTAGATTCTTGGAACAAGATGGGGTACCCAAAACTTCAACCCTCCCCTCATGTTTTTTTAATGGCTAATAAGATGCACACCATACCTATTACAGATTTGAAGGAAGCTACCATAAATATAATGGGAGTCCATTTTAAAGGGGACTTTGAGATCATAGATCTAGCCAAAGAAAACAACTTTCTAGCCCTGCTAGGTAGACAATGTTGCTACACCAATAATGTTGATTTATGGTTCAAAAATCACTATATCAGCTGTGAAAACAATAGTTAGAGAATAGTTATTCCTTTAGATAGAGAATATGGGATTCCCTATGTTCAATTTGCTATTGATGATGAGGAAATCAACCATATCTATAACATCACTACTCAAGGCATGGAATAGTTGGATCCTACTTTTGATGGTGTTGTAGACACCCAAAAATGACCATCACATCATCACCTTGCATACACATCATTCTTCTAGCATCAATTATTCTTTTTCACCTTCATTCAACATTAATTAAATGGTTCTTAATTATTTAATTAATTTCACCATATTATTCTTCTATTTTTCCCATTAATTAAATAAATAAATTATTAATTTAACATATCTTAATTCCTCTCATCCACACAATTAAATAATTTTAATTATTTAATTAGATAATTATTCCTCCAAAATTAAATAAATTAGAATTAAATTATTCTAATTTATTTAAGTTGACTTTTCAATATCTTCTAAATAAATAAAATCATTATTTTATTTATTTTCATTCTTCATGCACAACAAATTAAATAAATTTATTTATTTAATTTCAAATTATCCTCTCATCTTTCAAATTTATCTTTTTTTCTCTAAAAATCTTCCATGCACATAAATTAAATAATTTATTATTTAATTTTATCCTTTGCATGTCAAAAAGCAAACCAAAAGTTGAGTTCACTTGGCTTTAAAACTTTGTTTTTATCAATCAATTCATAAAATAGAAAAAGCATTCTATTTTTATAAAAATAATCCTATCTTTAGTCAGCAAAGCAGTTAACTCAACACAACAACTTTTTGCATGGACACTTATCATGTGCACATTCACTCACGATTCCTCAATTTATCTCCTCTATTGATTTCATCAAATTTCTTCCACCGTTGATCTATCTTCCCTAAAATCTATAAATACATCCATTCACCTCTTCACAAACCCTTCGATTTTGAGCATTGGCATCCACATCTCCCAGCACTTTTGAGAATTCGTTGAAGCAATCTCACTGTCATCCATCCATCTCACTACTAAGGTTATGCTTTTAGTATTTTGAGCAATCCACATTCACAAAATACAACGAGTTACATTCGATGAGTGACATTTAGAGTTTTCATGCTTTTTATATTATCTTTGTTATGCCATTGATGGTTTCTTTATGTTATGATGGATTTTGGTGTTGAATCATTATTGTTTTGATCCCTTTATGAACTCTAGATTTCCCCATACACATTTTGGCATGCTTGGTGGGACCCACTCCCTGAATTTAACACATATTTGCTTAATAAAATTTATTTTTTAGGTTACAGGTATGGAGTTGCGCTTTTAGTTGACAGAGTTGAGCATTCAATCTGTAGATTTGAGCTTTTGGTCAATAGATTTGCTCATCTGGTCTACAGAGTTGTACTTTTGGTCGATAGTGTTGTGTTTCTATTTTGTATAGTGGCACTTTTGGTATCTACTATTTATCTTATGATTTCTGACTTTTGCAGGGTTTTTTAGGCACTTTATTTATCTTTTTCATGCAAGATGATGTATTTACAGGTATTTATTCTTATTTGTTTCACAAGTTTATGTATTTGTGGATATGTTTAGTTACCTTTTGAACTAATTAATTGATTGCTTCACTTTTTGCTTTCTAATTTGTGTAGGCTTGACAGAGTTACACTTCCAAATACTACCCCAACCCATCCAAAGCATACTTATTCACTATTGAATAAAATGATTTTTGACTATTTCTGTTCTTTGTTGGTAGGATTAAGATACAATTGCACTTTTGGGAAATAGAGTTGCACTTTTGCAAAATAGAGTTATGCATCTAGTAAACTTCACTATGCTTTTGGTCTATTTTGTCATGCTTTTGGTTCATAGTGCATATGCAATTGGACAATTCTATTATGCTTTTGGTTAAAACTAAGTCATTATTGATCACTGTACTAACACTTTTGGTTCTGATAGTTTTGATTTGAGTTTTTCATCTAACATGTGGCTTTTTGGAATCTAACATCATTTGTTCATCCTCTTATCACTTGTCAAAGAAACAATAAAGTGAAACTTCTAATGAATTTGGTGCAGGGTGTTTGAAAAAGATTTAATTTGTTGAACACACCTAAATACTAAGAGGGGGGGTGAATTGGTATCCAAACAAACTTCAAATCCTCTGCAGTAGATGAAAACTTAAACTTTACAGCATTAACATAAACATGAAAGGTCAACACAATGCATAACAACACATAACACTAGACATACGTGGAAAACCTCAAAAGGGGAAAAACCATGATGGGGATTAACTCACAATATATGAAGCTCACTCCAATAAAAGATTACAACTTTGTTTTAGGGCTACAACCCAAGGAAGCTACTACTCCTTACTAACTTTTTTTTAGGGCTACAACCCAAGGAAGCTACTACTCCCTACTAACTTTGTTTTAGGGCTACAACCCGAGGAAGCTACTACTCCCTACTAACTTTGTTTTAGGGCTACAACCCAAGAAAGCTACTACTCCCTGAAGAAAGGTTTAGGTCACTTCCAAGGAAGTTACAACTCCCTATTGACTTTGTTTTAGGGCTTCAAGCCAAGGAAACAAGTACTCCTTAAACTGAGAACAAACTCAGAAATGATTACAACATGATAGTCCTTCTACTATCTAAAAACTAACATTGAAGCTCACTCCTTTTAATGATTGCACTTGTGCCTCTTCACTCCTCTTTGATGATTGAGTTAGTTAGGCACATTCTTCACTTCCTAATGTAGGAGAATCCCTAGTCAAGAGCAATCTTGCATCAACCAAAAATATTTACATTTCACTTTGTTTGCAGTTCAGTTCAACTAGTTCAGTTAGTAGCAGTTTCTGTATTTTGGTCTGCATTCTATTGCAGTTGCATTTCACATCTTGTGGAGCTGGACTCAACATCTAGATTCATTCATCTACATCATATCTAGAATTCAAAGAATTTGGATTAAGTACCAGAAAGTTATCGCTATCAGAAGATCACTTGTTTTCTCAGAATAGAGCATCCTGGCAATCTTTGATAATCAGCTAAAGGAGAAGACTTACGGATCATTCCTCAACTTGTGAATCTTAACGACACATCATTTAATGATCTTTGGTTCATGACTCACCTTCCTTGAGATCCACACATTATTCCATTCATTTACGGAGGTGTTATACATGATTAGGTCTGACTTATCAATGTACACATGTTATAGATCTTCATTGGAGTTTGTGACCTTCCTTGGCTGACACAGAGGAATCTTTTATACCGAAGATGATATATAAGGATGTAGTAGATCCCTAGGAAAGCAATTAGCATAGTTCTCATGACTTAGAAGATAGATAGTTTGGCTCCTTCGCAAGGGGACTTCAATGCTACATCTTGTGCATATTCTGATATTCTGTAATCAGGCCTATGAGCCCTAATTGTAAGCTCGCATGATACTGGACAGGGTGTATTTGAATTCCATCATATACTAAATGACTAAATCTACATTTGTTTCATTTCTTTGAGTTGTTTCTATTGTGTTTACTCTTGTTGCACGACCTAGACAGTTCACTATGTGAACCCTCCTACCGTGACTGCACCAAGTGGTATCAGAGTGAAAGTTCAAGTCTTTGAGAGTGAGTTGAGTGAAGTTGGTGAATTAATTCCATAAGATCTTACTATGGATAGATCACTGAATTGAGGCAGGTTACTTGTGTCACAACTAATCATTGATTGTGAGGTAGTTGTCACCTTGTAGCCTGATCACCGAACTTGAGGTAGTTTGCACTTGATCCTAGGAAGAATGTCATCGAGGAGAGTTGTTGCTATTGGAACAATGGCTGGTAGAATGGATGAGATGGTGGAAATGATGTGAATTTGATTAGATGTTGTTGAATAAGATAGATGAAGAGGATTGACACTGAGACCTAATGTTGAAAGTGATGATGAAGAATAATTTCAATTTGTTGAACAAATTGGTGAAACCCTAGGAGGTGATGAAGAAGAAGAAGAATCAGATCAATTCAAGATGTTGAGAGCTATTTCAAAGATAGAAAGAGGCCTAGAGTTGATGTGCTAAACTATACTGGTAATTTGAACCCTGAAGAATTGATTAACTAGATAAATGACATGGAGGAATACTTTGAATATGAAGAAGTTGAAGATCTAGAGAAGGTAAAATTTGCAAAGACAAAATGAAAGGACATGTTGCTTTATGGTGGAAAGAAGTTCAATTGGATAGAAATAGAAGAGGAAAAGAAAAGATTATGAAGTGGGATAGAATGGTGACAAAATTGAAGAATCAATTCATACCCGCTAACTATGAGTTGGAGCTATTGAAAAGATTGCAAAACCTACGACAAAAGGAGAAATTTGTGAAGGAGTACATTGAAGAATTTCATAAGATGATTATAAGAACCAGACATAGTGAAGAAAGCAAGGAGAAAGTGGCTAGATACATCAATGGACTAAGATTGAGCATTCAAGAAGAACTAAGCTTGGTAAGGACGACATCTTTGAAAGAAGCATATCAGTTTGCCATGAAAGTTGAAGAGAAGCTGAATAAAAGGCATGATCCGAGACAGAAAGGAAGAGGAAGTAAATTTCAGAGAGGTAGATTATTTTCGGAGGAGAAAGATCACATTTAGAGTAGAACAAGTTTGACAACACATTCAAGAAGGAGGACAAATATAATGATGCTTACTAGAGAGACGACGAAAGTTTTTACCAGAGAGGAAACCCTAGTGCATACCAAAATGAAGGATAGAGAAGAGAGGGAAGATGATTTGATAAGAGAACATTCATAGGTACTTGTTTCAAGTGTGGAGGTGAAGGACAGAGCATTTGAATGCAATCAAGGTAGTACAAGTAGGAAGATAGAGAATAGTGGAAGAGCAACTTATGTAGAAGAAGAACCTGTTGGATCACCTAGTTCTATTGGTAAACTAGAGAAAAGAGAATCACTTGTGATGAGAAGAGTACTATTTCAAGTAGAAACAAATGAGGAACCACCACAGAGGAAAAGTTTGTTTAGAACTAGATGCAAATTAGGAGGTAAGTGTTGTAAAGTTGTGATTGATAGTGGTAGTTCAGATAACCTAGTTTCAGAGGAGATGGTGATTAAGCTAAAGTTAGAAAGATTGAAAAACCCTAAGCCCTACCAGATAGCATGGATTTAGGATGATCATAAGGTGCTGGTGAGTGAACAATGTTTGGTGAAATTTCATATTGGATCTTATCATGATGAAGTCTTGTGTGATATTATGCCTATGGATGTTTGCCATATCTTGGTGGGTAGACCTTGGCAGTATGATAGAAAATATATACATGATGAGAGAAAGAATACATACACTATAACAACAAATGGAAAGAGAATTACTTTGATTCCTTTAGAAGATGATCCTAAGAGTGAAGTATGTGGAAATGCTAGAATTTGTTTGGTAGATGGAAGGAAATTTCTTGATGGTTTGAGACATGAGAATATGTGTTATGCTTTGATTCCTAAGAAGCTTGAAACATTGAAGAAGGAGACTAGAGGAGAACAACCAGAGGAGATAACAGAGTTGCTGACAGAATATGAAGACATCATATTAGATAATGTGCCTGAAGGATTGCCACCTATAAGGAGCATCAATCATCACATGGATCTTATACCTGGAGTAAGTTTGCCTAACAAAACAACACACAGAATGACACCAGTAGAAAATGAAGAATTAAATAGACAGATACAAGAGTTATTGTGGAAAGGTTTGATTAGAGAAAGTTTGAGTCCTTGTGCAGTACCTGTAGTGTTAGCACCTAAGAAAGATGGAGAATGGAGAATGTGTACTGACTCTAGAGTGATAAACAAGATCACAGTTAAGTATAGATTTCCTTTACCTAGGATGGATGATATCATGGATTTTTTGAGTGGAGCAAGATATTTTTCAAAGATAGACTTGAAGAGTGGATACAATTAGATCAAAATCAGAGAAGGAGATGAATGGAAGACTACTTTTAAGACAAGTCAAGGATTGTATGAGTGGTTAGTGATGCCTTTTGGATTGACAAATACACCGAGTATTTTCACGAGATTGATGAATGAAATCTTGAAGAAATTCTTGAGTAAGTTTGTGATTGTATACTTGGATGATATTTTGAATTTCAGTAAGACAAAAGAAGAACATTTATGGCATATTAGACAAGTTTTGCAGAGGTTGAGAGAAGAGAAATTGCTGATAAACATCAAGAAGTGTAGTTTCATGAAGGAAGAGTTGGTATATTTGGGATTTGTGATTTCTACGGAAGATTGAAGATGGACCCTGAGAAAGTAAGAGTAATTGTTGAATGGCCTACACTAGAGAGCATTGGAGAGGTTAGATTATTTCATGGATTGGATAGTTTCTACTGGAAGTTCATAAAATTTTTTAATTCAATATGTAATCCTATGATAGAGACAATGAGAGGTGGTAGAAAATACTTTAAGTGGACATCTGGAGCAGATAAAAGTTTTGAATTGTTGAAGCAGAAAGTAATAGAGCAACCTATTTTAGCATTACCAGATTTCAATAAGGTATTTCAAGTCAATTGTGATGCAAGTGGAAATGCGATTGGAGCAGTATTAAGTCAAGAAGGTAGACCTGTAGCATATTTCAATAAAAATTTGAATGATGCAAGGAGAAGATACTTAGTTTATGATCAAGAGTTCTATGCCATAATTCAAGCCTTGAAGAAGGGGAGACGTTACTTGTTGCCTAAGGAGTTTGTACTATATACAGATCATCAGGCTTTGTAGTATTTGAATAGTCAAGGTAAGTTGAATTAGAGACATATGAGATGGTTAGAGTTCATGTAGATTTACACTTTTGTGTTGAAGCATAGGAGTGGAAAATCAAACAAAGTTGTTGATGCATTGAGTAGAAGAAGAAACTTGTTGACAGAAATGAGAGTTGAAGTGTTGGGTCTTGATGAATTAAAGAACATGTACGAGGGAGACACTAATTTTGAAAAACCTTGGAAAGCATGTAAGGAACCTATTGTGACAGATAGGAGTAAGTGGCTAGATTATTTCATTTAGGAAGATATGTTGTTTAGAGGAAGTCAGTTGTGCATACCTAAGAGTTTAATGAGAGATAATTTGATTAAGGAGAAACATAGTGGTGGATTAGCAGGGCATTTTGGCATTGATAAGATAGTGGCTTTGGTAAGTGAAAACTACTTTTAGCCTCAGATACATAAGGATGTTAGGAGATTTGTGTAGAGTTGTAGAGTTTGTCAAGTTGCAAAAGAAAGTAGTCAGAATACTAGATTGTATAAACCTTTGACAGTACTAGAGAGACCTTGGGAAGACATAAGCATGGATTTTGTAATGGGATTGCCAAAGGCACAGAGAGGACATGATTCAATATTTGTAGTGGTTGACAAATTTTTGAAGATGGTTCATTTCATACCTTGTAAGAAGACAACTAATGTAGTGCATGTAGCTAACCTATTTTTCAAAGAAATTGTGAGATTGCATGGATTACCTAAGAGTATAATTTTAGACAGAGCCACCAGATTTCTTGGATACTTTTGGAAGACACTTTGGAAGAAGATGAAGATAGATTTGAAGTTCAGTTCATCATTTCATCCACAGACTGATGGATAGATAAAGGTAGTGAATAGGAGTTTAGGAAACTTGTTGAGATGCTTGGTTGGACAGAAAGCTAGAAGTTGGGATTTGATTCTTTCACAAGAAGAGTTTCCATACAATAATTCAGTAAATAGGAGTACTGAAAGAACACCATTTGAGATTGTTACTAGAATAAAACCTAGAGGAGTTGTAGAATTGAGAGATATCAGTGCAGAAGAAAAAAGAAGTGTAGAAGCAGAGGAATTTGCAGATCACATGAAGATAGTGCATAAGTAGGTGAAGATGCATTTGGAGGATATCAATTGTAAGTATAAGGAAAATGTAGATGAGAAGAGAAGACATAAGGAATTTTAAGTTGGAGATGAAGTGATGGTATACTTGAGAAAAGAAAGATTTCCAGTTAGCACTTATAACAAGTTGAAGATGAAGAAGTTTGGACCTTGTAAGATACTTAGAAAATTTGATTTAGGAAATGCATATGAAGTAGAGTTACTTGAGACATTGGGTATATCACCTATTTTCAACATTACAGACTTATATCAGTATCATGAAGCAGAGTTTAGTGACAACAAGGAAGAAGAATTGAAGAAGAAATTACCACAATAAGCACCAGAGTAGATTGAAGACATTTTGGATAGTAGAGTTGGATGCAGTACTAGAGGAAGACAATACAAAGAATACCTTGTGAAGTGGAAAGGCAGACCAGAAGAAGATTCATCATGGATTTCTCAGGTTGAGGTGGAACGTCTTGGTTCTCCCCTAGCCCCAACAAAGTGAGGGACTCACTTTTTCAATAACTCTAGATGTCTGATGTAGGAGCATCTCTAGTTCAAGAGCAATCTTGCATCAACCAAAAACATTTGCATTTTAGTTTATTTCCAGTTCAGTTCAAGTAGTTTAGTCAGTAGCAGTTTCTGTATTTTGGTCTGCATTCTACCACAGTTGCATTTCACATCTTTTGGAGATGGACTCAGCATCTAGATTCATTCATCTACATCATATCAAGAATTTAGAGCATTTGGATTAAGTACCGAAAAGTTATCACTATCAGAAGATCAACTATTTTCTTAGAACAAAGCATCCTAACAATCTGATAATTAGCTAAAGGAGAAGACTTGTGGAGCATTCCTTGACTTGTGAAGCTTAATGACACATAATTTAATGATCTTTGGTTCGTGGCCGATTTTCCCTGAGATCTGCACATTATTCCATTCATTTGCAAAGGTGTTCTACATGATTAGGTCTGACCTATCTGTGAACACATGTTATAGCTCTTCATTGGAGTTTGTGACCTTCCTTGGCCGACATAGAGGAATATTTTGTACTAAAGATGATATATAAGGATGTAATAGACTCCTAGGAAAGAAATTAGCATAGTTCTCATGATTTAGAAGATAGATAGTTTGGCTCCTTCGTGAGGGACTTCAATGCTACATCTTGTGCATATTCTGATATTCTATAATCAGGCCTGTGAGCCCTAATTGTAAGCCCACATGATGCCAGCTAGAGTGTATTTGAATTCTATCATATACTAAATGACTAAATCTACATTTGTTTCATTTCTTTGAGTTGTTTCCATTGTGTTTACTCTTGGTGCATGGCCTAGATAGTTAACTTTGTGAACCCTCCTACCGTGACTTCACAACTTCCCTTCTGTCACAAAATATTTTCAAGATGAATCAGGACAAACTCTAAAACCTCTACTCTTTCTCCTTCAGTTGCACATCATAGTGCATGTCATATTCATATTCTTCTCTTCACATAATCATATTCACAATCATACCTCACATAAATCAACTAGGTTTATAATATATACATGACATTACATTGATTACATTACAAGTTAGCCAATACAATAGGAATATTACAATTTACAAGTTGGCCAGAGATCACACAACATCAAACATGTAGAGGGCAAGCCCTAACATGAACTGTACACAATTCCAAAAAGAGAAACATGCCTTGTGGACCCTAACACATTCTTAACCTAGTCCTAAACATCCTTCATAGCATCATCCTTCAAAGAACAACATCCGTACACTTCACAAAATTGAATTAGGTCACCCCTAAGAAAGAACACATGAAGCTTGTAGCACATCAATCTTTACAACCTTTGTGGTACACATGAATGATTAAACATTGCTTATTATTCTTCTAGATGATTCAACATGACCTATACACCATCTCCAAACACTCCTTGAACTCCACACAATAGGAACATTGTGGTGCACATCATCAACATATCTCAGTCAACCTCAACAATAATAACTCTTCCCATACTAACTTGAAAACTTTGTGCGGTACAAGAAACTTGAAAGATTTGCATGTGCATCAAACCTAAGAAGCATAGAGACATGTAGAATGTCCACATAAACCCATATAACTAATCTGTACATTCTCCAACTAGCGCAAGTACACAAACATGTCTTCTAAGAACAATTAGGCATCCAGAGCTATCTATAGCTCACTGTCACTTGAAAAACTAAACTTGTAGACTACCAAAACATTTGAAACTCATATGGATACACTCATGCACTACTCTAAAAATAACCTCAAAATTGCATAGCCATATCTATCACTGCAGAGGAATGCACAACATTCCAACAATCCTTCATCATTACCTCATTCTGTGAGAGCACAAACTAAAATCTTGTCACTTATAACTTTCATTGAAGAGGAGCAAATGATATGAAACATTGGATTTAGCACCTTTACAACATACTTAACTTAAGTTCTAAACTGCATGATTGTATCTTCAAATTCAGAGGAATGCAGAGCATTCTATTAAGTAGTCTTCCTAGCAGCTTCCTGTAACAACAATATTCACTAACATCTGGAGACCAGAGTCTGCTTATATCAACACATACTTCCTTAGGAACAATAGGAGAGAACATACAACATGCTACAAGCCATCAACAACATCTTCTCAACATTAGCATTAATGCTTCTAATTCCCATCTTAATGTATCATCATTCATCTTAATGCTTCTAATTCTCATCTTAATATATCATCACGATATCATCTCTGCTGACCACAAACATGCTCAATATCATCTCTGCTGACCACAAACATGCTCAATATCATCTCTACTGACCACAAACATGCTTAATACAACTTTACTTGACATTAATCAAGGCATGAAATCCAACCATGAACATCATCAACATCACTATTAGGACACCATCAATATAAGCATCAAAGCATAGTGTTGACATCAATGACAACCACATCACTAACTACCATATGTAACATATGTGCAACAATCTCCCCTTTTGGCATTGATGGAAACACACACTTGCTCATTCCCCCCTTTGAAATCAAGGACAAAGGGAAACTTGTTTTCCCTCTTAGGTCACAAATTCTCCTTTTCAACCTTCTCCCTCTATCAACAACAACCACTACCTACTCCCCTGAGAGGTAGCCATCACCAGTCTAGGAAAAAGATGTAGCATGAATTACTCCCCCTAGATAGATACACCAACTATGTATCTAGAAAGAAGAAGGAGGTTCAATTACACCTAACCTCTACTGGAGATACTCAAAAGTGTCCTTTGTAAGAGTCTTTGTGAAAATATCTGCAATCTGATCTTTTGTTGGAACATATTGCAACTTCACTTTTTTCTTTGCAACCTTCTCTCTTAAAAAGTGATATGTGTTTGATATATGCTTGGTTGTAGAATGCATCACTAGATTCTTGAAAATATTAATAGCACTAGTATTATCACACAAAATAGGAACAGGTTCATCATACCTTGATATCCTTCAAAGTTTGCTTCATCCACAACACTTGTGTACTATAGGATGCTGTTGCATTATACTCTTCCTCTATAGTTGATAGAGATACTAAATCTTGTTTCTTACTCTATCATGAAACCAATTTGCTTCCTAAAAAGAAAGCACCACCATTTGTAATTCTTCTATCATCAACACAACCAACCCAATCAACATCAGTGTAAGCATTTAGATCAAAGTCATTACCTATTGGACACTATAAGCCATAATCCAGAGTTCCCTTCAAATATCTAAATATTATTTTCACTGCCTTTTCATGAGTTTTCTTAGGATTAGCTTGATATATGGCAACCACACATACTACATGCATAATATCAAGTCTAGAAGCAGTCAAGTACAATAATCCTCCATTCATAGATCTATAAAGAGTCTGATCAACCTCTGGTGACTCATCTACCTTGCTTAAGTGACAACCAGTAACCATAGGATTACTTACTGGTTTGGAGCCCTCCATACCAAACTTCTTCAACTTCTCTCTAACATACTTAGCCTAAGAAATAAAGATACCATCATCTAGTTGAACAATTTGAAGCCCAAGGAAGAAAGACATCTCACCAATCATAGATATCTCAAACTCTTTTTGCATCTCCTCTGCAAACCTCTTACACATATCATCATCTTTACCAAAGATGATGTCATCAACATACACTGCAGCTATCAAGATCATGTCTCCCTCTTCCTTAATGTAAAGATTACTATTTGTGGTACCTTTCTTGAAACCTTGCTAAAGCATGTACTTATCCAACCTAGCATACCAAGCTCTAGGAGCTTGCTTGAGTCCAAACAAGGCTTTCATAAGTCTGCACACAATGTCTAGATCTTCTTATAATTAAAAACCATCTAGTTGCTCAATGTAGACCTCTTCCTCTAGATCACCATTTAGGAATGTTGACTTGACATCCATCTGATAAACCTTCAAGTTCTTGTGAGAAGAAAGGGCAAGAAACATCCTAATTGCCTCCATCTTGGCTACTGGAGAAAAAGTCTCAAAAGCAATACCTTCAACTTGTGAATAACCCTTACACACCAATCTTGCTTTGTTCCTCACAATTTCACCATCTTCATTTAGTTTATTCTAGAACACCCACTTTGTTCCTATAACATTCTTATTGGTTGGTTTGGGAACCAATTCCCATGTATAATTCTTCTCTATTTGATTCAATTCTTCTTCCATTGCCTTCAACCATACATCATCTTTGCTAGCATCAGAAAAGGTTTTGGGCTCTACCTTTGATAGTAAACACAAATTCACTTGCTCACTTGCCTTTACAAACCTTCTCCTGGTCTGCACACCTTCATTCTTATCCACAATGATCTGATCTACTAAATGGTTCTTCTGAAAATACTTTGCTACAGTTTTAGGGATTTGGTCTGGTTCTTGTTCCTTCTCTTCTTTCTCCTCCTCTTCTTCTTCAATGTAGGGATGTATACTAGATCTGTAGTCCTCTGGCTCTTGTGAGATCTAATACAAGTCTTCATCTACCTTAACATTTGTGCTTTCAATCATCTTTCCAAATCTATTGTTGTAGCATCTGTAGGCCTTGCTTTTGGTTGAGTAACCAAGAAAGATTCCTTCATCACACCTTGCATTAAACTTTCTAAGGTCTTCTTCATCTCTCCTGATGTAGCATTTTCAACCAAAGATCTTGAAGTATCTGACAGTGGGAGGTCTTCCATAACATAGCTCATAAGGGGTCTTAGTGCTATTGACCTTCAATTGTACTCTGTTAATTAGATAGACATCAATGTGAACTGCTTCCTTCCAATACATATCAGGGAGATCTGCATCTTTCAACATTTCCCTAGCCATCTCTTGCATAGTCCTATTCTTTATCTCCACTACTCCATTCTGCTGAGGGGTCCTAGGAACAGATAGATGTCTCCTAATACCATGATCTTCACAAAAAGTTTCAAATTCATTTGAAGTAAATTCACCTCCTCTATCAAACCTTAAGCATTTGATCTTAACATCCATTTCATTCTCAACTATTGCTTTGAAAATCTTAAGCTTATCAAAGGATTCTAATTTTTCTCTTAAGAAAGTAACCCAAGTCATTCTAGAATAAACATCAATAAGAAACATGAAATACCTTTCACCTTGTTGAATCTTTGTTCTTGTAGGGCCACATAGGTCAGTGTGAATTAGCTCCAGAAGCATTGTAGAAGAATACTCCTTGCTCCTGAAATTTGTCTTTGTCTGCTTTCCTATTTGACATTCCTTGCATAATGTGTTTGCAAGCTTGGTTATCTTAGGCATATCTCTCACATGAATAGAGCTGATCTTTACGATATTATCAAAGTTGATGTGTCCCATTCACTTGTGCCACAACCATTATTCACTAGATTGAGCCAATAAACATGTTCTTCCATTTACATCCTTTAGATGATAGATACCTCCATATGTCTTAATACCTTCTGCAACAAGTCTTCTAGACCCTGTCTTCTTGATTTCACATCCTTTGGCATGAAACATAAAATTGTATCCTTTACTACACATCTGATTGACATTGAGAAGATTATACTTTAGCCCTTGACATAGAGAACATCCCCAGTCCTATTCTTCCCATCAATAGTTATAGCACCCTTTCCACAAATTTTTACTAACTCATCACCACCAAACTTAATAGCTCCACCATTCCACTTCTTAAGGTTGATAAACTTCTCCTTGTCACCAGTCTTGTGATCAGAGAAACAACTGTCAATTACTCAAGCATTGGCTTCTTCTTTTACATGAAAGGAAGTCCATACAATCATTGATTTTTCATTATCTTGGTCAGCCTGTAAGGTATCAAACTTTTCACAATTTCCACTATCACCCTCTTTATCACTAACATTCAAGGCCATGAAAAGTGTTTCATTATTTGAATCATCACGATCCTCATCTTTTGAAGAACAACTACTCTCAATGGAATGCAGACTTCTTTTGGGCTTCTCTCTTTTGTTGTTATACTTTGAATCTTTAAAAGGACATTTAGAAGCATTTGAAATGACCAATTTTCCCACAATTTATACATTTGAAAGGTAACTTACATTTGTATTTGTTTGTGCCCTTCTTTAGTCTTCTTACAAAGTTTGCCTATACCACATCAAGGTCATCATCTTGATTAGATGCTTCATCTTCTATCTTCTTACTTGCTTTGAATGTTGCTTCCTTATTTGGAGCACCTTTGTCAAATTCTCTCATTTCAAAGGTTGTGAGAGAGCCAAACAATTGATCTACTGTATATTTATTCAAATTTTGAGTCTCCTCAATAGCAAACATATTATAACTGCAAGATTTAGGAAGAGATCTTAGAACCTTCTTCACAATCTCATCTTCTTTCACTTCTCCACCAAGACCTTTGACGCCATTAACTATTTCATTCACATGGAGCATGTAACTAGTAATATCTTCATCTTATGTCATCTTCAGGGTCTCAAATTTTCTCTTGAAGATTTGCATCTTAGCTTGCTTTACTTTACTATCCCCTTCATAAATGCTGCTAAGTTTTTCTCAGATATCCTTATAATGTGATTGCAAATCATTACAGGTATAGAAGTTCTGAATCAACTAGACCACTCATAATAGCACTCTTTGCCTTGGCATTGTTCCCATACAACTTAATTTAACCCGCATCTGCAGGATTACTAGCAGGAGCAGTGTAACCCTTGTTGATAGATTACCAAATACCATACCCTAGAGAAGAGAGATAGTTTTCCATCCTTAGCATCCAAAAGGAATAATTTGTTCCATCAAACATAGGTGCCTTGTGAGATTAATTATCTTCCTTAAGCGGTTAAGCTTCTTTTGAGTAACTTGGCTCTAATACCATTTGTTGAACACACATGGATATTGAGAGGGGGATGAATCAATATCTAAACAAACTTCAAATCCTCTGGAGAAGATTAAAACTTAAACTTTACATCATTAACATAAAGATGAAAGAGCAATGCAATGCATAACAACACATAACACCAGATATACATGGAAAACCATGGTGAGGATTAACTCACAATATATTCATCTAAGCTCACTGTAATAAAAGATTTCAACTTCATTTTAGGGCTACAACCCAAGGAAGCTACTATTCCCTACTGACTTTTTTTTAGGGTCACTCCCAAGGAAGCTAAAACTCCTTGCTAACTTTTTTTTAGGGCTACAACCCAAGGAAGAAACTACTCCTTGAACTGAGAACAAACTCAGAAATGATTACAACATGACAATCCTTCTACTGTATGAAAACTAACATTGAAGGTCACTCCTTTTGATGATTGCACTTCTAGATCTTCACTCCTCTTTGATTATTGAATTAGTTAGGCACACTCTTTGTTGGTTAATTTTTCTTCTGAATCAGCATTAGGATTTGCCACTTCTAATGCACAGGCAGATTCAGCCAACTAAATACAGGAGGTTACGTGAGCTGCCTCCCCTTCACTTCTGGTTCTGCCGCACCAAGGGGGGTATCCCTATAACTCAAGATGTAACCTTGACTAGCTCAAAGATAGAAAGATATAACTTGACAACAACAGGTAGAATACTCTCATGTATGGACCAAGATCTGTATGATAGATCACAAGGCTGGCAACATTCTTGGACATGATGTCTGGTTGGGTATGAGAGCATGCAGGGAGTTCCTAATCCTACTCCTACAACTAACAGGTGGAAGTATGAAATGGTTTAGTTTGAATTTTGGATGCAAAGCTGGACATGGTTGTAACACAAACACAAAGCAAGATTGGTGCCTATCCAGGGCCTGGAGTCGGTAGACATACACCTGTGAATGATCAGCATGAATAGCTAAAACTGGATTTCAAGGGGATACACATGATATCTGCCTTACAGATATCTCCCAATAAAGAGTGTTAAGTTATCTCTACTTATGGCATCCCTACTGCAGTATACCCTTCCCAATGTTTAACCTAAAAATAGTTTAATCTACCCCTTGAGCAGAAGTTAAAAGATCAGACATTCAACATAGGAATTCTATGCTCTAGAATCTGAACATTACCCAAATATCCAGATTCAGAAGAAGAATACATGCAATACTGGAGACAGAATTAACATAACACATGCAAACACAGCATTATTCATATAAGACTAACCATGAAATCAGTGGATTCATGCCAAATCGTACAACAGAAGATACATAAACTCACAAGTTAAACTGTACAGAGCAACCAGATCAGCTTGTTTTGAATTACAGAGCCAAAAATCTTCAACTTTCAACAACCACAAATGAGTAACACTTCCTGCTTATAACAGCCAGGTAGTGTACCACAGCAATTAATTACAGGGTTGACCAAAAATCCTGCCAGATACACAGTATCAGGAAAATGGTGCTCAAACACTACCAGATTGGCGCCCAAACATGAATGCAGCAGGTAGGGGAGGAGACAGGAAGAAATCTCAAGCCCTGCGCCACTGTCCGCTGATGTACACCTTCAATCGGGTACCAGATCCGCCCATACCTCTGCAACCTTCGCTATTAATGGCGCACCAACCCGCGGCCTCGGGAAAACGTCAAACAGTCGATCGCAGCCATTTCCCGCCGAGATTCATCATCATGATATTTGAAAATGCAGGATATCAATTATCCCACATGCACCCCGCAGCAACCTCATTAACACTTTATATACTAGGTCATGAGCATATATGATGTCGGTGCTTTTGCTCCTGACGACACTAGTATAAGACTTCATCATCATCATCCTCCAGCAGCATGATATCCTGTTGCTTGAAATATCACCCTGACGTCAGCATCATATCGCAATATAACCTGCATGATAAATGCCTTCATCGGCACAACCTGATCCATCAGAGGAACATCCTCCTGCTGAGCTTATACCAAAAGTCTGGCTGATGAACATCCTGATGACATCATCATCATATCCTGCTGATATCATCATCATATCTGCCTACTGCGCACCTCCTCATATCCGGATGACGTCATCATCATGTTTGCAAATATCGGGGGATCTCCACAAGATGATCTGTGTTAGAAATATGACCCCCCCAGACCTTGATAACGTCATCATCATATCGGCATCAGGATGATATTCAGAAGATAACCGGATATTTGGAAATATCATCCTGATGCACAAATATCAGGTTGCACTGTAGCTCCACTATAAGATCGGGGCGATAGATGAATATGATGATGCTTGAAAAGATCACCCCCACTAGATAATGCACGAAGCCGGCAGGTGGATATCTCCTTGATATCAGCATCATCATGACGCTGGAACAAACATACACCCGGGTGATATGAAAATATCACCCCCTCCTTCGGAAATATCATGATGCAGATAGGCAGAGAAAAAGATATCACCCTGACATGAGAATGACGTCAGCATCATCAGGATGATAAAACAACGAACATGAAGTGATACAACATCATCAGGATGATATTGACTAAGATCATTCTAACGTTCAAAATATAATGACCCCAGTGAATATCGGGTCGCACTTAGAACTCTTCAACAACATCATCAGGATGATCATAACCAAGATCACCCGATGATAAAAATATCACCCCGGCGAAATATCATGAAGGCAGAAAATATGATGACCCCCGCAAGCAACATGGTGATAACTGGAAATATGATGATGATGATGACGACCCTTAAGAAAGAACAAGTCAGGTCGAACAACTCAAAGAATAACCCCTTCAGAATATCGGGGCAACATCATCATCATGTTTGGGCAAGGTGATAATTGGAAGATCACCGGATACTTGAAAAATCACCCCGCAAGCAAATCAGGGCGCACTGTAGCTCATCAGCAGGATCAGGATGATATCCAAACATCACCCGATAGTGAAATATGATGATCCTGATGAGAAAACCGGTCGACAGGGAACATGATGATGCTGACCTCCTCCTCAAGAACATATGATGATGCAGCTGAAAAAAAATGCTGAGGAGGTCCAATACTTAGAACATTTTTTGGATACTTAGGGAAAGTGCCTGCATGAAAATTGCTCAAAAATTGTCAGTCAATTCAGGCACTAACACTCTTCACTTCCCTTCTATCACAAAAATATCTTCAAGATCAATTAGGACATGATCTAACAATTCCACTCTTTCTCCTTCAGTTGCACATCATAATGCATGTCATATTCATATTCTACTCTTCACATACTCATGTTTTCAATCATACCTCACCTAGATCAACTAGGTTTACAATATATACATGACATTACATTGATTACATTACAAGTCAGCCAATACAATAGGAATATTACAATTTACAAGTCGGCCAGAGATCACACAACATGAAACATGTAGAGGGCAAGCCCTAACATGAACTACACACAACTCTAAGAAGAGAAACATGCCTTGGGAACACAACACATGCTTAACCTAGTCCTAAACATCCTTCACAGCATCATCCTTCAAAGAACAACATCCACACGCTTCATAAAATTGAATTAGGTCATCCTTAAGCAAGAACAGATGAAGCTTGTAGCACATCAATCTTTACAATCTTGGCGGTATCCATGAATGATTACACATTTCTTGTTCTTCTTCCAAATGAGTTAGAATGACCCATACACCATCTGCAAACACTCCTTGAACTATGCCTAAAAAGAACATTGTTGTGCACATCACTAACATACCTCAGTCGGCTTGAACAACAATAACTCTTCCCATACTAACTTGAAAACTTTGTGTGGTAAAGGAAACTTGAAAGATTTGCATGTACATCAAACTTGAGAAGCATAGACACATGTAGAATGTCTACATAAACCCATATAACTAAGATGTACATTCTCTGACTGGCACAAGTACACAAACATGTCTTCTGAGAACAATTAGGCATCCAGAACTATTTGTAGCTCACTGTCACTTGAAAAACTAAACTTACAGACCACCAAAACATTTGAAACACATATGGATGCACTCATGCACTACTCTAAACATATCCTCAAAATTGCATAGCCATATGTATCATTGTGGAGCAATGCAGAGAATTCCAACAATCCTTCATCATTACCTCATTCTGCTAGAGCACAGACTGAAACCCTATCGCTTATAACTTTCACTACGGAGGAGAAAATGATATGAAACTTTGGATTTATCACCTTTATAGCATATTGAACTTAAATTTTGAACCACATGATCATATCCTCAAATATGGAGCATTCTATTAAGAATTCTTCCTGGTAGCTTCTTGCAACAACAACATTCACTAACATCTGGAGACCAGAGTCTTCTTGTATCAATATATACTTCCTTAGGAACAATAGGAGAGAGCATACAACATGCTACATGCCATCAAAAACATTAGCATTAATACTTCTAATTTCTATCTTAATGTATCATCATTCATCTTAATGTTTCTAATTCCCATCTTAAGATATCATCTCTGCTGACCACAAACATTCTCAATATCATCTCTGCTGACCACAAACATGCTCAATACAACTTTACTTGACATTAATCAAGGCATGACATCAAACCATGAACATCAACAACATCACTGTTAGAACACCATCAACATAAGCATCAAAGCATAGTGTTGACATCAATGACAACCCAACCAGAGTGTTGACATCAATGATAACCACATTAGTGACTATCATATGTAACATATGTGCAACACAATTTTTATCACTAATCTAGAGAACACTTCATTTTCATTAAGGGAATATACAATTGTTTTCTATGTCTTGAATGTCTATGTATGTATGCTCTCTCCTCAAACTGAAAGGTGATCTTGGAGATCAAAAGTGTTAGGCACACTAATATACTGAGAAGTGGGGTGAATTAATATTTCCCAAAACTTAATCCAAGTTAACTTTATCAACGAAATCTTTTACTACATTAAATAGATGATAAAGAAACTTATGTAATTCAAAGCACAACACTTAAGCACACATCTATAACACTAGATTTATGTGGAAAACCCTAGAAGGGAAAAACCACAAAGAGCAAGCTTCTTGGATCTACTATCCAAATCCAACCTCAAAATAATAAAAATAGGTTTAGAACAAATTTTATGGGCTACAACCCAAAGAAAGCTACAATTCCCTGAAATATAGTGCAACAACACTTACAAAAAGAGGCTACAACCTTAGTACAAAACAAATGATGAATTCTACTAAACAATCACCTTCGCAACATCCACACTTTCCACACTGACATGAAACTTCAACACCTCTACTCATACCACCATTGCTACCTTCAACACACTTCCACACACACAAATACTCACATCCACACTCACACAACCAACCTCGCACACTCTCACACATTCACACATTTCACACCAAACAACATCTTTCATTTATATCTTCTGCAAGATTCAAAATCTTTCTCCTCAAATATTTCTTTCACAGCTTCAAGCTACTTCATGCTAGCACAAACAAATAGATACTAAACTTTGCATCACTTGAAAACTCTAAGAACACAGTCTTGAGATAGAACATTGAAAAATAGACTTGTGATGCACTTCAGCACTAGAAAACTGGAACTAACAAACATACATGTACTCTAGACTTATCCTCAAGATAGCAAGGCCACATAATGAAATGCAGTAAAATGCAGTGGCTTTCACTTTCTCCGTCTAGCAATTGTAATCAGCAACATGATATGTCTTTGTTCTACTGACTCTAGAGAACCTATGCAATACATCATATCATCTAAAACTTGAATATGTCATACTTATCATCTGCATCTACCTATCCTCCAAGACGCACGACTCAATCTTCAAATGTGGAGAAATGCAGAGCATTTCTCTGACTCATTCTGACTACAAGAACCCTGAACCACTGTCTTTACTCTGCTAGCTCTAGAAACTTCTATGGTGACTTTCATGCTTTGAAATCAAGAACATAGATACATCACACCTATCTCTATCTAACTTCTAAACCACAAGGCCATACCTTCAAATGCAGAGGAATGTAGAGCATTATACCAAGCTTCTTCAATGTGGCTTTTAGTGCCTTGAACTATCTGAAACATTCTTTCAAAACTAAAGCAATGTTTTTCATCAAGAAACAATAAATACACCATTCACCACATAAGAGACTACATTCATAACAACATACACACCAATCACAGTTATTTTCAACACAAGAAATAAATCAGAACTTCTTCATATCAACATCTTCTACAACTTGTCAACTTTCATCTAGTTATGAACTTCACTAGATAAGGTACAACTATGTATAGATGATATTGATACATCTCCTTCACTTTACAATTTATTTGATTTTCCCTTCACTTCACAACTTCTCTGAACAATCTCTGATCAACACATCTTTGCTTTGATTTGCTCCTTTGATTACTTACTCTCTTGATATTTCTAATTTGCAACAATCTCTCTTTGGCATCTCTTTCCTTGCATCTCTGTTAGCATCACTGATCATTACTTTATACCACTATTGACATCAATGACAACACATATGCAACAATCTTCCCCTTTGGCATTGATGGCAACACTTAACCTTATATATAAAATTCTCCCCCTTTTACATCAAGGACAAAGGGCTAGTGGTCATCCTCTGAACTGATCTTCTTTTAACTCCCCTTGTCTACATTAGTCTTGATCTTATTTTACTGCTCCTCATATATTAGATTCCATTGACTATTTAATCCTTGTCATCATTCTACCTACTCCCCCTTAGAGGTAGCCTCCATCAATCTAGGGATAAAAAATGTCTTGAACTACTCCCCTTGGATAGATGTACTATTTATGCATCTATTTAGAAGGAGGGGCAACAACCCCTAACTTCTTTATGAGATATTCAAATGTTTCCTTAGAAAGTGCCTTTGTAAAGATGTCTGCAAACTAATCCTTTATAGGAACATATTCCAATATGACCTCTTGATCTGTAACCTTATCTCTTAATAAGTGATACTTGATAGATATATGCTTGGTCCTAGAATGCATCATTGGATTCTTTAAAATATTGATGGCACTTGTATTGTCACAAAGAATAAGAATGGGCTCATCATATACTACCTTGATATCCTTCAAAGTTTGCTTCATCCATAATTCTTGAGTGTAGTAGGCTGCTATAGCTATATACTCTACTTCTGCTATTGATAAGGACATTGAGTCCTATTTATTACTCAACCATGAGACCAATTTGTCTCCCAAAAAGAAAGCTCCACCATTGGTACTTTTTCTATCATCAACACTGCCAGTCCAATCTGCATTAGTATAAGCACTCAGGGAAAAGTCATCACCCTTTTGATACCACAATCCATATTCTAGAGTGATCTTCAAATACCTAAAAATTCTCTTGACTACATTTACATGAGTTTCTTTAGGATTATCTTGAAACCTTGCAACCAAACACACCGCTTGCATAATGTTAGGCCTTGATGCTATTAGGTATAGTAGGCCTCCAATCATAGATCTATACTAAGTATGATCAGCTTGAGGTGACTCATCATCTTTACTCAAATGGCAACCTATTACCATACGAGTACTCACTGGTTTGCAATCTTCCATGCCAAACTTATTCAACATCTCCTTGACATACTTTTCTTGAGAGATAAAGATGCCATCATCCAATTGAGCAATTTGGAGTCCAAGAAAGAATGACAACTCACCTATCATAGACATTTCAAATTCTTTCTATATCTCTTCAACAAACTTCTTACACATTTCATCATTTCCACCAAAGATTATATCATCAACATAGACAACAACTATCATAATTTGTTCATCCTCAATTTTGATGTAAAGATTACTATCTGTGGTACCTTTCTTGAAGCCTTGCTAGAAAAAAAACTTGTCCAACCTTGCATACCAATCCCTAGGGGCTTGTTTAAGACCATACAAATTCTTCTTAAGTTTGCATACCATATTTAGGTCTTCTGATAACTCAAATCCATTAGGGTTCTCTATGTAGACTTCCTCTTCTAAGTCACCATTCAAAAATGTAGATTTGATATCCATTTGATATACCTTGAAACCCTTGTGTGCTGAAAATGCAAGAAACATTTTGATTGCCTCCATTCTTTCTACTAGAACAAATGTATCCTCAAAATCAATTCCTTCTAATTGTAAATAAACTTTGCATACCAACCTTGATTTATTCCTTACCACTTCTCCATCTTCATTCAATTTATTTCTGAACACCTACTTTGTACCTATCACATTTTTATCTACAAACCTTGGTACCAATTCCCAAGTTTGATTCTTCTCTATTTGATCTAGTTCTTCTTCCATTGCTTGTATCCATCCTTAATACTTACTAGAATCAGCAAAGGTTTTAGGATTTACTCTTGATAGTAAAGAAAAGTTTACCTGTTCATTTCCTCTCAAAAATCTTCTTCTTGTTTGCACACCTTCATTCTTGTCTCCAATGATCTAATCTTTAGAATGATTCTTCTGAACATACTTAGTAGGATTCTTAGTAGTATTCTCTTGAGTTTCTTCCTTTTCTTCAACTTCTTCTATGCAGGAAGGTTCATCTAACCAATATTCTTCTTGATCATCTGTGATTTCATGTGACTCTTCATCAACCTTAACATTTACACTCCCAACTGTCTTCCTTAGTCTTTTGTTATAACATTTGTAGACTTTGCTCCTAGTTGAGTATCCAAGAAATATTCCTTCATCAGATCTTGAGTCAAATTTTCCCAGACCTTCTTCATCTCTTTTGATGTAACATTTCCTTCCAAAAACTTTGAAGTATTCACAAAAGGTGGTCTTCCATACCATAGTTAATAAGGTGTCCTTATGTTGTGCCTTCTTAGTTGTCCTCTATTAAGAACATAGAATGCAGTGTGAATTGCTTCTTTCCAATATACATTAGGCAAATTAGCTTCACTCAACATGGTCCTGGCCATCTCTTGAACAATTCTATTCTTCCTCTCTCAACACCATTTTATTCAGGGGTTTTAGTAGCAGAGTATTGCCTCTTGATTCCATGTTCTTCAAAAAATTCTTCAAACTCATTTGATGTGAACTCACCACCTCTATCAAACCTTAGACACTTGATTCTAGCATTCATTTCATTTTCCACCATGGACTTGAAAATCTTAAACCTACTGAAAGCTTTTGATTTTTCTTTAAAAAACGTAACCCATGTCATTCTAGAGAAATCATCAATGAGCAACATGAAATACATCTCACCTTCTAGACTCTTTGTCCTAGTAGGTCCACACAAGTCAATATGAACCAGTTCTAATGGCCTTGTAGAAAAATACTCCTTGGACTTGAATCTTATAATTGTCTGCTTCCCCATCTGATATTCCTTGAATATGTTTCTTTTAGGATTGATGATCTTTGGCATGTCTCTTACTTCTTGCATGGAGCTGATCTTCACAAGATTGTCAAAGTTAATGTGCCCCATCCTTTTATGCCACAACCAAAATTCCTTTGTTTGTTCTAGAAGACAAGTTCTTCCATTAAACCCCTTTAGGTTATACAAGTTTCTGTCTGTTCTAAAACTTTCTGCCACTAATTTACTAGACTTTGCTCTTCTAATTTCACACCCTTGATCATGAAATATGAGATTATATCTTTTGCTTCACATTTGACTTACACTAAGAAGATTATGCTTGAAACCTTCTACATAAAGAACATCGTGTGTTTTATATCTTCCATCAATGCTTATGGTGCCTTTTCCAGTAATCTTTGCATACGAATTGTCTCCAAAGCTAACTAATCCGCCATTCCACTTGACAAAATTGATGAATTTGCTCTTATCACCTATCATGTGGCTTGTATATCCACTATCTATTACCCAAAGATTTGTTTACCCTTGAGAATGAAATGTTGTTTGGATATCATTGAATTTTCAACTTCATTGTTTGTCTCCTATCTTTTGGAAGAGTCATTTTCCTTGACTTGCTCAGCAACATCTATCAACTAAGATTCTAATTTTTCTAATCTATTCCTACAATATCTTGCTATATGTCCAAAATTGTTTCAAATTTGACATACCACATTGATATTCACTAGTGAAGCAAGAGAATTTCTACTTATAGGATTTATTCTATTCATTTTAGAATTGCAATCCATATCCTTATGACCAAATTTATTGCAGATAAAAAAATAACCAAAGAAAGCATGATTGAACCTGTTCATGGAGAATTGTCTTGCATGAAACGATCTTCCTTGAGGCAAGATGAGATTTTCTCCTTCAATATCATCTAGACTTCCAAAGTTTGATTTCTCCAATTCCCTTTTCAGTAATATAATTTCTTTCTCAAGTCTTATGCATTCTCTTGTCTTAGATTCAATCGGAGCTCTTTGTTCTTGATTCTCTCTCCTTGCAAAGTCCAAGTCTTCAAGAGCAAAAATAAGTTCACCTTCAAAATCAACTTCACATTCTTCTTCATCTACAACTTTGTTTGAACCATTTTAGATCACCATGGACATGAATAGAGATTCTCCTCTATCCTCAACTGATGAGTAGTGATCTACTTATTCATCAGAGCTATAGTCTTCTTTAGAAAGGAGGTTCCTCTTGAAATTGTTGTTGCAAGTATGTGCCTAATCGGTGTTGTCATTGATGTCAACATGATGCAAGAGCATCCCTGGTTCAAGAGCAATCTTGCATAAACCAAAAACATTTGTATTTCAGTTTGTTTATAGTTTTTTTCTTTTCATTTTCTAGTTTAGTTCAGGTAGTTCAATCAGTAGAAGTTTCAACTTTTGGTCCATTTTTGGCATTTCACACCTTGCAGATCTAGACTTAGCACCTACATACATTCATCTACATCATATCAAGAATTCAAAGCATTTGGATCAGTTACCAGAAAGATATCACTATAAGAAGATCCTTTGTTTTCTCATGCAGAGCTTTCTGACAGTCATGAACAATTAGTTGAAGGAGAAGATTTATGAGCATTGGTTGACTTGCAGATCCTAATGATACATTCTACAATATTCCTTGGTTCATGGATGACCTTCCCCAGAGGTCCACACATCATTTCATAAATTTGAGGAGGATTTCAAGCCGATAGGTCCGACCTACCAAAGAACACATGTTACACCTCTCCATCAAGATTCTTAACCTCTTATGGCTGACACAGAGGAATCTATTGATCCAAAAATGATATAAAATGATGTAATAGATCCTTAGGAAAGTAGTTAATAAGATCTAATGATTTAGATGATAGATATTGGCTCCTTCGCAAGGGGATTTCAAAGCTTTATCTTGAGCATGTATGTAACTAGGCCTGTGAGTGCTAATTGTAAGCCTGCATGTTGCTAGACAGATTATATTTGAATTCTAAGATATAATGAATGACTGAATCTACATTTACTTTATTTCTTGAGTTGTTTCCATTGTGTTTACTCTTGCTGCATGGACTAGACAGTTCATTTTTGAACCCTCCTATCGTGACTGCACCAAGTGGTATTAAAGCAAAAGTTTGAATCTTTGGGAGTGGATTGAGTGAATTGAGCGAAGTTGGTAAGGGAATTTCGTAAGATCTTGTTGTGAGTAGATCACCATCTGAGGTAGGTTACTTGTGCACAACTGATCACTGATTGTGAGGTAGTTGTCACTTGTAGCTTGATCATCGAACCTGAGGTATTTTACACTTGATCCCAGGAAGAATGTTGCCAAGGAGAGTTGCTACTGTTGGTACAATGGCTAATAGAATGGATGAGATGATGGAATTGATGAGAACAATGCAAATCCATTTGGATGCTATTGAAGAAGATAGGCGAAGAGGATTGACACCGAGACCTAATGTTGAAAGCGATGATGAAGAATTTCAATTTGCTGAACAAATTGGTGAAACCTTAGGAGGTGAAGAAGAAGAAGAATCAAATCAAGTAAAGATGTTGCAAGCCATTTCAAAGATTGGAAAGAGACCTAGAGTTGATGTGCTGAACTATATTGGTAATTTGAACCTTGAAGAATTGATTGATTTGATAAATGACATGGAAGAATACTTTGAGTATGAGGAAATTGAAGATCTAGAAAAGGTGAAATTTGCAAAGACAAAGTTGAAAGGACATGCTGCTATATGGTGGAAAGAAGTTTAGTTGGAAAAAAATAGAAGAGGAAAAGAAAAGATTACAAAGTGGGACCAGATGGTGACAAAGTTGAAGAATCAGTTTATACCTACTGACTATGAGTTGGAGCTATTGAAGAGATTGCAAAACCTAAGACAAAAAGAGAAATCTATGAAGGAGTATACTGAAGAATTTCATAAAATGATCATAAGGACAGGACATAGTGAAGCAAGCAAGGAGAAAGTAGCAAGATATATCAATGGATTGAGATTGAACATTCAAGAGGAAATAAGCTTGGTAAGGATGACATCTTTGGAGGAAGTATATTAGTTTGCCTTGAAAGTTGAAGAGAATATGAATAAGAGGCATGATTAGAGACAAAGAGGCAGAGGAGGTAAATTTTAGAGAGTTAGGACATTTTTCAGAGGAGACAGATCACATCCGGAGAAGAACAAGTTTGACAACCCAGTTAAGAAGGATGACAGAGATAGCAATGCATACTAGAGAAATGACATAAATTTTCATCATAGAGGTAATTAAAATTCACACTGGAATGAAAGATACATAAGAGAACGAAGAGGATTTGATAAGAGAACATTGAAAGGTACTTGTTTCAAGTGTGGAGGTGAAGGACATAGAGCATTTGAATGTAATCAGGGTAGTATAAGTAAGAGGATAGAAAATAGTGGAAGGACAACCTATGTTGAAGAAGAACCTGTTGGATCACTTAGTTCAATTGGTAATCCAGAGAAAGGAGAATCACTTGTGATGAGGAGAGCACTATTTCAAGTAGAGACAAATGAGGAACCAATGCAAAGGAAAAGTCTATTCAGAACCAGATGCAAATCAAGAGGTAAGTGTTGTAAAGTTGTGATTGATAGTGGTAGTTTAGATAACCTAGTTTTAGAGGAGATGGTGACTAAGCTGAATTTGGAGAGATTGAAACATCCTAAGCCCTATTAGATAACATGGATTTAGGATGATCATAAGGTACTAGTGAGTGAACAATGTTTGGTGAAATTTCATATTGGATCTTATCATGATGAAGTCTTGTGTGATATTATACCTATGGATGTTTGTCATATCTTATTGGGTAGACCTTGGTAGTATGATAGAAAAGCTATTCATGATGGGAGAAAGAATACATACTCTATAACAGCAAATGGAAAGAGAATTACCTTGATTCCTTTGGAGGATGATCCTAAGAGTGAAGTATGTGGGAGTGCTAAAATCTGTTTGGTAGATGGAAGAAAATTTTTGGATGGTTTGAGACATGAGAATATGTGTTATGCCTTGATTCCTAAGAAGCCTAAAGAATTGAAGAAGGAGACTGAAGAATCACAACCGGAGGAGATAAGAGAGTTGCTGATAGAGCATGAAGACATCATATCAAATAATGTACCTAAAGGATTACCACCTATAAGGAGTATCAGTCATCATATGGATCTTATACTGGGAGCAAGTTTGCCTAACAAAGCAACACATAGAATGACACCAACAGAGAATGAAGAATTGAATAGACAGATACAAGAGTTGTTGAGGAAAAGTTTGATCAGAGAAAGTTTGAACCCTTGTGTAGTACCTGTAGTTTTGGCACCAAATAAATATGGAGAATGGAGAATGTGTACTGATTCTAGAGAAATAAACAAAATCACAGTTAAGTATAGATTTCCTTTACCTATAATGGATGATATCATGGACTATTTGAGTGGAGCAAGATATTTTACAAAGATAGATTTGAAGAGTGGATACCATCAGATTAGAATCAAAGAAGGAGATGAATGGAAGACCACTTTTAAGATAAATGAAGGATTGTATGAGTGGTTAGTGATGCCTTTTGGATTGACAAATGCACCGAGTACTTTCATGAGATTGATGAATGAAGTCTTGAAGAAATTCTTGGGTAAGTTTGTTATTGTGTACTTGGATGATATTCTAATTTTAAGCAAGCCAAAAGAGGAACATTTGTGGCATATTAGACAAGCGAAGAGAATTTGCTAATAAACATCAAGAAGTGTAGTTTCATGAAAGAAGAGTTGGTATATTTGGGATTTGTGATTTCTGTAGAAGGATTGAAGATGGACCTTGAGAAAGTAAAAGTAATAGTTGAATGGGCTACACTGGAGAGCATTGGAGAGGTTAGATCATTTCATGGATTGGCTAGTTTCTACCAGAAGTTCATCAAAAATTTTAGTTTAGTTTGTAACCCTATGACAGAGACAATGAGAGGTGACATAAAAGATTTCAAGTGGACATCAAGAGCAGATAAAAGTTTTGAATTGTTGAAGCAGAAAGTGACAGAGAAACCTATTTTGGCATTACTAGATTTCAATAAGGTATTTCACGTTGATTGTGATGCAAGTGGAAATGTGATTGGAGCAATATTAAGTGAAGAAGGTAGACCTATAGCATATTTCAGTGAAAATTTGAATGATGCAAGGACAAGATATTTAGTTTATGATTGGGAGTTCTACGCCATAATTCAAGCCTTAAAGAAGTGCAGACATTACTTGTTTCCTAAGGAGTTTGTGTTGTATACAGATCATCAAGCTTTGCAGTATTTGAATAGTCAAGGTAAATTGAATTAGAGACATATGAGATGGGTAGAGTTCATGCAGAGTTATACTTTTGTGTTGAATCATAGGAGTGGTAAATCAAACAAAGTTGTTGATGCATTGAGTAGGAGAAAAAACTTGTTGACAGAGATGAGAATTGAGGTGTTGGGTTTTGATGAATTGAAGAACATGTATGAGGGAGACACTAATTTGGTATAACCTTGGAAAGCATGTAAAGAACTTGTTGTGACAAATAGGAGCAAGTGGTTGGACTATTTCATTTAGGAAAATATCTTGTTCAAGGGAAGTCAATTGTACATACCTAGAAGTTTAATGAGAGATAATTTGATCAAGGAGAAGCATAGTGGTGGATTAGCAGGACATTTTGACATTGATAAGACAGTGGCTTTGGTAAGTGAAAATTACTTTTGGCCTTAGATACATAAGGATGTTCAGGGATTTGTGCAGAGTTGCAGAGTTTGTCAAGTTGTAAAAGGGAGTAGATAGAACACTAGATTGTATAAACCTTTGACAGTACCAAAGAGACCTTGGGAATACATAAGCATGGATTTTGTAATGGGATTACCTAAGACATAGAGAGGACATGATTCAATATTTGTAGTGGTTGACAAATTTTTAAAGATGGCTCATTTCATACCTTGTAAGAAGACAACTGATGCAGTGCATGTAGTTGACCTATTTTTCAAGGAGATTATGAGATTGCATGGATTACCTAAGAGTATAGTTTCAGATAGAGACACCAAATTTGATGGATACTTTGGAAGAAGATGAAGACATATTTGAAGTTCAATTCAACTTTTCATCCTGAATAGGAGTCTAGGAAACTTGTTGAGATGCTTGGTTGGAGACAAAACTAGAAGTTAGGATTTGATTCTTTCACAAGCAGAGTTTGCATACAATAATTCAGTAAACAAGAGTACCATAAGAACACCTTTTGATATTGTGACCTGAGTGAATCTTTGAGGAGTTGTAGAAATGAGAGACATTAGTCCAGAGGAAAAGAGAAGTGCAGAAGCATAAGAATTTGTAGATCATATGAAGACAATGCATAATCAAGCAAAGAAGCATTTGGAGAATATGAACAGTAAGTATAAAGAGAAGGCTGATGAGAAGAGAAAACATAAGGAATTTGAAGTTGGAGATGAAGTGATGGTATATCTGAGAAAAGAAAGATTTCCAGTTGGGGCATACAACAAGTTGAAGATGAAGAAGTTTGGACCTTATAGGATACTCAGAAAATTTGATTTGAGAAATGCATATGAAGTGGAGTTACTGGAGACATTGGGTATATCACCTATTTTCAACATTGCAAATCTTTATCGATATCATGAAGTAGAGTTCAGTGATAGCATGGAAGAAGACTTTAAGAAGTAGTTACCACAACAAGCACCAGAGAAGATTGAAGACATTTTGGACAATATAGTTGGACGCAGCACTAGAGGAAGATAATACAAAGAATACCTTGTGAAGTGGAAAGGCAGATCGGAAGAAGATTCATCATGGATTTCTCAGGCCGAGGTGGACCATCTTGGTTCTCCCCTAGCCACAACAAAGTGAGGGACTCACTTTTTCAATAACCTTGGATGTCTGATGCAGGAGCATCCCTGGTTCAAGAGCAATCTTGCATCAACCAAAAACATTTGTATTTTAGTTTGTTTGCAGTTTATTTCTTTTCATTTTCTAGTTCAGTTCAGACAGTTTAGTTAGTAGTAGTTTCAACTTTTGGTTTGGTTTTGGCATTTCACACCTTGCAGATATGGACTTAGCACCTACATACATTCATCTACGTGATATCAAGAATTCAGAGCATTTGGATCAATTACTGGCAAGATATCGCTATCAGAAGATCCTTTATTTTCTCATGCAGAGCTTTCTGATAGTCACGAACAATCAGCTAAAGGAGAAGATTTATGAGTATTGGCTGACTTGTGAATCCTAATGATACATTCTACAATGTTCCTTGGTTCATAACCGACCTTTCTTGGAGGTCTGGACATCGTTTCATGCATTCGAGGAGGATTTCAAGCCGATAGGTCCGACCTACCCAAGAACACACATTACACCTCTCCATCATGATTCTTAACCTCTTGTGGCTGACACGGAGGAATCTATTGATCCAAAAATGATATATAATGATGTAATAGATCCTTAGGAAAGTAGTTAATAAGATCTAATGATTTAGATGATAGATATTGGCTCCTTCGCAAGGGGATTTCAAAGCTTTATCTTGCGCATATACGTAAACAGGCCTTTGAGCCCTAATTGTAAGCCCGCATGTTGCCAAATAGATTGTATTTGAATTCTATTATATACTGAATGACTAAATCTGCATTTGCTTTATTACTTGAGTTGTTTCTGTTGTATTTACTCTTGCTGCATGGTCTAGACATTTCATTTTCTGAACCTTCCTACCGTGACTGCACCACAACATATCTTTATTGTCATTGGTGTCAATTGTGTTCTATTCTATTACTTGTTTAGAATACTTGTGTGTTGAGGATATTGATAAAATTGGCCTCTCCAGAAGAATCAAGTGAGTTACAGTGGAATGCAGTATAGACAGTGAGTTGTATGCTAAAGAACCATCTGGTAGATTGCTCTGCATTTCCTTCTGCTTATAGATCTAGGTCCGTGGATTGGAATTTGTTCAAAGGGATGTTTGAAGATGCTAAATCTTGAGTTTGAGCCTCTGGTGTGAAGTTGTGAGAAATTCTCATTCACCATAATAAAGCCCACTCAATCTGATTATTCTCTGGTGACAGGGAGAGAGTGTTTTGCTCTGCATTCCTCTGCAATAAAGTATTTTTCTTTGCAATTCTAGAGGGAAGTATGGGATGATGATAAGTTACTACAGTTGCAATGGTTTGTGGTTTGGTGGTCCATAAGCTATCTTTCTTTTATGACAGTTGAAGACAGTGAAGTTCATGTATTCTGGTGAGAAGAATCCTATGGATAAAGTGGTTAAAGGTTGTGTGGTTGCACCTGATGATTATAACATTCTTGTGGATGTCTCCTAATCATGTTCCTATCTTAATATTGGTCTGTGTTAAGGATTTGAGATCATGTTCGAAGATTGTTCCCAGATAGTGTAACGTGTAACTAGTTTTGGCCGACCTGGTTAATTCTAGTGATTGCGGAGATCTCTTGAAGATTGTGAAAGAATGATGAAGTGTGGAAGATTGTGTTTGAGTCCTAGCTAAGGCATGGCATGATCCACGTACACTTTTACTTCATCCCCTTTGCATAATGATGTAATAGGTCAAGACCTATTTTGTAAATGTTTGTAATGCTGACCTTGGAGATTGTTCTAATGATTGATGATTGTGATGCTGACCTTGATGATCATTCCAAGGTTGTTGAAGTGTATAAATACTTGTAGTTGAGTCATGTAAAGTTGTCCTTGAGTGAAGATGGAAAAATAAGAAGAAAGGTCTGAAAGGTAAAGTAGAGAAGAGGCAGAGAAGAGTATAGGCAGAACAAAATAGAGAATGTGTGGGTGTAATGCGAGTATGTGAATAATAGACTAGAGTTAGAAGATTAGTAGCGATGAAGACTTGGGATTCAAAATTTAGTTGCTAAATGATTGCACCCTGGCATAGTGGCAGATGCTTAAGCAGTATTCAGTTTTCATGTGCAATATATTTGGAAGCAAGCTTTCATCATCAAGGCAGTGAGATGATAGTGAGCCTTCAATAGGGTTTAATAGCCCTCAAGGTTTAACATCCCTTATTGTAATCTTGGTAGGCTTAGGGCTAAGGCAGTGAGCCTACTAAACCTAGTTGTACTTCATGGCACTGAGCTAGCATGTTCTAGTCTCATGGAGTGACCAATCCTGAACATTATTTTTGTAAAGATTGCAATATATATTTGAGAGCTAATTCTCTCTGTGGTTTTTCCCTTCTTGGGTTTTCCATGTAAAAATCTTGGTGTTCATGTGTCATGGTTTCATGGTTGTTCATCTGCATATTGTGTTTTTGTTTAATTAATTTTCAAAAATGGCTAAAAGTTAAAGAGCATGAAAAGATTTTTAGAACACTGATTCACCCCCCCTCTCAGTGTTCTTGACAATCAACAATTGTTCCTCTTGAAACCCTTGCTATTATTTTCATTTTCTCCAAAAGGACATTTAGAAGCATAATGACCAATTCTTCCACATTTAAAACATTTGTGTAACATTGTAAAATGTGCATGCCACTATTTTAAAATTTGTTTAGCTCCTAGATGGGCCTCAAATATTTATACTTGTTAATTAGGACCTATTTTAATACCTTTTTGGGCATTAAGCATGTAATACTTGATCCCAATGCATGAAACCTAGAAAAGAATAATAAGACAGGGATAAACACACTTAAAATGCCTTTTTCCTAACAATCTTGGGCTAAAGGACCAGGGCAGTCAAGCTCCCTGGCCCCCTCTTTAGCTGAAACCTAAATTTGTGCCTTGTCGGCTTGGACCCTTTAAAACATTCTTAATGTTGCCCTTATGTGGTTTAACTCTCTAGAATTTTACGGCAATGCATATAAAATTAATTTATTCTATTCATTTAAATATCTCTATGCTCTTGCTAACTTATTGGAAGATTCTTATGCTCTCTTATGCTCTCTACTCTTCTATCAAGCTCTCTCTTGTGGATGATTGTTGTGGCACTAACATATTGCAGGTCTTGTGAAGATCTTGGAAGGCTACATTAACTTCTTGAGTCAATTTGAAGATGCCATCTACAAGCATACAAGGGTTTCCATGCTCATGGTGACTTCTTTCCTTCATTCTTTGAGTTAGCATTCCATTCTACTTCGGATTTGCCTCTGCCCTCCCAAGGGCATGCACTCTTTATCAATTATATTTGATATTGGGGAGGTGGAAACACCATTCATGTGGCGTCACTGAGGCAATCTCCTAAATAGCACCCAACATTTTCCCTCTCTTCATGTGTATAGGTCAAACAGATAGGTTTCAGAAGGTGGTATTCGAGAATAAGGATAAGCTTGATGGTACAAACTTGACAAAGAAAATAGTTTCTTATAACACTGATTTGGGACCAAGGTGCCCAAGCACCATTGTCCTAGGCATTTTGACCTCTGGGATTTTTTTTTGAGTTTTTCATTGTCCTCTATTGTTCCTTTGGATGTTGGGTTTCACGTACGGACAATCTATTTTGCTTTGATCTTTGTTAACTAGGGTTACATGCCTTAACTCTAGCTTGATTGATTGGATTTGGTTAATTGATTCTCTTATAAAACAAAAGAACTAATCTCCTATAGTTTGGCTCTCCTTAAAATGTAGAATCCAAGATTGACTTGTTTCCCAATGTTTTGTAGAAGAGGGTTTGACCTAGTTTGATCTATTGAGCTAGTCTCTCTTTTCTACACTACATTTTGGTGAACTCATTGATTATTTCACTTTGGCATCCTTCTTGCATCATATCTGAGCTATTTTATGCCCTATATCTGATTATATTCCATTTGTTCACCATTTTTCATAGTTATATAGCTTAATTTTGCATTATTTCATTGTTAGGGTTTCAAAAATCTTTGCATTCCTAGAAAATTTAACTAATCTCCAACCTAGGGTTTGTAGATTGGTGTGTTGTTGAAAATATTGTTGAATTATTGGATTAATTAAAGGGTTTTAATTATTTGTACCTTATCATCCTTTCTATTTTAAAGCTTATCTTATTTGCATTGGAAAAAGTGAAAAAATCAACCATTTTAGACTTGTAAAAAAGCATATTTGTGTATTGTTTTCATTGCAAGTGTTTTAAATATTCATAAAAAGATTTAAATCTCTAATTTTTTTATCAGATCTGATTCATATTATAGTATATAATCATTTCATGGTGTTGTACCTTGCATTTGAAGCTCTCATTTGCTAGGGTTTTCTTGAAAAAGTTGCATTTTTTAAAACCTAGTCAAATTCAAAAAACCTAGGGTTTGTAGTTAAAATCTTATTTCAGATTTTGCTTCTATCATAAACATTTCAAATCTGATCTTTCATTGCTATATAATGTCATCAATTTCATTTTAATTCAAAAATAAGGCTTGCATCAAAAAATTTTGGTCTAGGAATGAACATTTAAGATCTAGGGTTTGACGGTAAAACCTAGCTAGACTTGCATTTAGTGCATCCTTATCAAAGAAAATTTTTGTAAATAATTGTTGCATTCAAGAGGATGGATTATTTAGTCACTTCATTTTCACATAACACACATCCTACATTTTCCAAGATTAGTTGTTGTGGTTACCAAGAATATCACTTTCTTAGAATCCTCGCTTCTCTTACACTTGTAGGTCTCCAATTGCAATCTCATTTTCATATTGGTAGTCCTTGATTAATGAATAGATCTGATTGTACATTTTTGTTCCATATCATATTCCATAGACAATTTATATCATCATGACTTCTTCTATGGTATCTTTTCTTGTTGCATATATTAAAGATTTTGAAACTTTTTACAAATTTGTTAATATGCATCCTTATGTTTTGAGTCATATAGAATCTATGTATGATAGGGATATCTTTAAATGATCTTGATTTGAAATCCTTTATTATGTATCTAATTTTGATAACTTCATAACTCTCATGAATGAGTATCCTTCAATATTAAAGGACTTTATTAATTTCATCTCCATGAATTGTCATGAGAAAGATGATGGTGATAATTCTTCTTCTACTTCTACAAGTCATAACAATTCCATGTATATTTCCATGGATCTACTCTCTAATAATGTATGTAGTGGAAACCTAGCTTTGTCTACTTCACCCTATGATTTGGATCCCTCTCCCAAAGTTGTTCCCACTTGTGAGGACATTTTGGTGCAAGAGGATGATATCATTGACACATTCCTTAGTGTCACCCTACCCTCTCTTCATTCCAATGCTCTCCCTTTGGAAGATGAAGCATTAGTGGATGAAGATCCTCCATGGGTAGATAGTGGGCATTCATCTAATAAAATTAAAACTTCTATCTCTAATATAGTACATGAAGTTTCTATGCTCATCCTATGGAACTTCCACCTTTGATTGAATGCTCAAATACCTTGGATATCACTACAGATGTGAACACCCTTGAGCTTCCTCCTTTGGTTGAATATTCAATCACCTTGGATATCACTAAGGATGCAAAGACCATGTATATCTCTCCTTTGGTTGCATGTTCAAATCCATTGGACATCGCGTCGTGAAAGATACAATCATCAATAATTTTATTAATAATACTTTATCCTCCCCTCATTCAAATGCTCTGCCTTCAAAAGATGAAGCATTAGTGGATGAAGAGAGGTCTCTCACATTAAATATCTTGGGGATAGATGTTGAGCTTAATCAAGAAGAAAACAATGTCAATTCTATCATCATTAATAGACTTATTCCACTTACTAAGGGGATAGTGCACGAGGCACCTAATATGTCTCCTTGATTCAAATTGGTGATTATGGTTCAAGGTGATCCAACACCACCTTGATCCCTAGGCTATTATCTCAATTATGCACAACAAATGTCTCAAAAGAATCAAGGTGTTCAAGATGTGTTGCATAATCACACGATTGCTCACGCATACAACACCCACATTAAAAGTAAGCAAGAACCAGGTGTGCCCATCTCTCTTCCACCTTCTCAACCTAACCTACCTCAAGCATCTCATCTTCCTACTCATATTGGTAAAGAATATGATCTTGTCGAGCAGATCCGTGCTACTCCGGTTAAGATCTCTCTCTATGGGATTTAATACAAACATCACCTACATACCACAACATGCTCCATGAGAATCTATAAAAGGTGAGTGTTCCACCCATTATTAGACTGAATGATGTAGCATCTCTATTAGAGTGTATGCAGGTGGCATCATCTGATATAACATTCCAACAACATGAGTTACCTCCCATAGAATTTCAAAACCAAACTTAATGAGCCTCTTATGATATTTGTGTTATTTAATATGAAAAGGATAAGATGCACTATGATTGATGGTGGATTTAGTCTTAATGTTTGTGGAATAGATTTGTTACATAAACACAATATTGATACATATTTAATTCAACCGGATGATAAAATCAAAATTTGTGGCTTTGATAATGTTGGTAGGCAATCATTAGGTACTATTACCTTACCTCTTAGGGCTGGACCTAAGACATTGCCTACCCTTATCCATGTCATGCCTAATTCTCTTTCATACAATCTTCTTCTTGGTAGACCATGGATTTATGCCATGGGGGTAGTTCCGTATACCCTTCATCATTCAGTAAAATTAATCTTTGAAAACAAAGTATATACAATTGAAGCTGATTTAACTCTAGATAGTTGCTTGAAAGTAGAAGTAGACATCAAACTCCTTTGAGTAGTTTGATCTCTTCTTTAACACTACCCTTCGCTGCTAACAACAGTTTTGGTCAGGATAGTGTTGTTCCTTCGAATGCATTTTTGGTGATGATTGGGGTTCATTAGACTTTACACCTTCCTTTGTGGGTGAATATAAAATCTCACCTCCACACTCAAAAACCTTGAAGGTAAATACAATTTCCTCAATACAATCTCATACTCCTACATGTGTTAGCAGGAGAAATCAGGTTAACAAGATCAAGCTTGCAAATCAAACCTAATCCTACCACCTTCAAAGAATCCATCTAAATGACACAAATGAAAACAAATCAAAAGCAATGTCACCTATATTGTATTGATTCCTTGGTTGTAATGTGGATTGCTTCTTAATAGTGAACAACCATAGTTGCCATAGTTGCAATGATGATGGATGATATGCTCAAAGTGCTCAGTGGATGCTTAATATACTCAATATTCATGAGATGATAATCTGGACGCTTTCAAGATTGTGTGGGATTCAGGGGTTTGGAATGAAATGAGAGGGTGCATATATAGCTCCCTACTAAGATTGATCAATGGTGGAGATTAGGTGGCTATATGAATAGTTAAGATTAAACAAGAAGCTTGGATGAATGTGTACAAGACATGTGTCCATAGAGAAAGCTTTTATTAAATGATTGTAGTTGGTTTTTTGGTAGTACTAAGATCGCTTTTATTAAAATAGGATGCTTTTCTATTTTAAGGATTGTATGATGTGGATGATTGATTTTAGAACCAATTAAATCATTTTTGTATTTGATTTATGATAGGACCTATCTTGTACACATAGAAGAATGTGATAAGAAAGAGAACTGATAAGATAAAAATAAATTAAACAAATAAATTCATTTAATTTATTTTTAAATGATAGAGGAAAGATCTAAATTTAGAAGTTTGGAGAAAGAACATAAATTAAATAAATAAATTTATTTAATTTATATGCATGATGAAAAGATAAATAAATAAAATATTAATTTTATTTATTTATAAGAGGAATAATGAGATAATTAAATAATTAAAGATTCTTTAATTATAGATGAAGAATAGAAGAAAATAGATGAAATTAGATCAAATTAATTAAATAAATATAATTTATTTAATTAATTATATAAAGAGGGTGATTCAGAAGAAAATAGATGATTGATTCAAGTGTGCTAGATAAAATTGACATATGAGATGGTGAAAATGTGACAAATGAACAAATGATGTGAAGGGTCAATTTTGGGTGTCTACATTTTACCCCTTTTTGAGACAATGTCCATTAGGGCATTGTTTCAAAGAAGATGAAACTGATATGTTAAGATAAACAAGCTATGCCCTAGTGTAATTGGTGGGTGATGCCCCCTTGAGAGGTAAACCAGGTGACTAGAAAAGACTGGGTTGACTCGTGATAAGATAACAAGACAAAGACTAGGGTAGGCTGACACAAAGAAGTAGGGCTCGAGTTGGGAGCTGGGAGGGAAAAGAAGAATTAGGGTTTGGCTTAGAATAAAAATTAGGGTTTTGGCTCTATAAATAGACTTGAAGGGTTCAGTTCAACTCATTTGTACTATTTGCCTTGAGATTTTTAGAGCTCTGAGTGCTTAGAGTAAATCAGGACATCCAGAAGTGACATGATGGTTATTCCACGAGAGGATCATCTAGCGGAGAGGGTGAGGACATATGGACGACCATCATGAGTTCTCACATTGGTATGTATCAAAAACTCACTCTAAATGCATCATTAAAAGGTGCATAGATGTATTTAATTCCCATGATTGACCAAAGGTGGCTAGGGATAGGGCATGTACATTTGAATGACAAAAGGTCGCTTTTGGCATTTTGCATTGCATATGAACATGGGTTCATTGCGTTTGGTAGGATAGGTCACATATGGTTAAAATTAGGTTCTAGGGCATTGTCATACGCCTTTGGCAAGAAAGATCACCTTTGGTCAGAAGAGGCTTGACTTTGGCGGGTTAAGTCACAGTTGAGTGACAGGGGGTCGCCTATGGTAAATTAAGTCGCTTATGGTAAACAGAAAGTCACCTATGGTAAAATGTGTTGCTTTTGGTTAAAAAATAGGCAAAATTAAGGTTTGATACAAAATAGGCTCACATTCATGAATGACACTTAATCAATTGATGCATATAGAGTGTATTACTAGCATTGATGTCGAGGGAGGTGCATCCTGTAGACTTGGCATTGGTGAGGTAGCTAGATGCAAAGGAACACATATTCTTAGAGATTTTCAGCTTAGAGCATGCAACATGGATCACTCTTGTACGGGCACACCTTGCATTGATGATAGCATTAGTAGTGGTGGTATAGTGAGCATAGTTCATTCCTGTTTCTGACTGGTGAGGCTACCATTACATTGGAGGATGTGTGGCATATATTGTAGATTCCTATTCATAGTGATCAGGTAGATTATGATCTGGAGCAAGGTCCTAGTACGCTCTGATGATTTTTTGGGACTCCTAACATAGGGGTTGAGGATCATGAGATACCGATAGGGATGATGAGGGGACATTGTGATAGGCTGTAGAGATTAGTGGTGGAAATCATTCGATTCTTGGTACCAGACAGACGAGCTCGAGGCTTCCCTATAGGATAGGGGACTGTGATGGAGGGATTATTTGAGTATGGTGTCAGTTATACATGGGGTGCATGTGTATTAGAAAAATTATATCATTATCTGTATGATTGTGCTCATTTATTTGGCTCGAGTATGTTAGTTGGGGTCACATTGTTGCATGTTTGGGCATATGAGCATATCGCTGTGACGAGGCCAATTGGATGGAGACAAAGGGCACCAAAGCAGCCTTATGTACACATTTATGGAGGAGTCACTACATACAGACAGCTTAATGCACCTGTATATTGGTGATGGACATTAGATGAGCTTGATCAATTCATATTGAGGCCATGGAGAGACTAAGAGAGTTGGGATGATGATGCAGTGTAGTTGTTATATACACGATAGCCTAGATATCTCTTTGAGCAGAGTATTTATGTTATTGAGTGATATCTCCCAAAGAGAGTTCTTAGAGAGTTTGGTTTGCCCTAGGGTGAGCTAGTTGGAGATGCTATTTATGGACAGACACGGTGACAGATCCCAGAGTGGGGGCCTGAGGTTGTGTTGGAGACAACATTGGTGGATTTTGAGAGCTTGCGGCCAGTGGTATGGGATTAGATTATGGGGCCAGTTGATCCACTACATGATTGATCTCTCTAGGAGAGGTAGCAGAGGTGGCAGTTCACAAGCCAGTGAGGAGGAGAGTGAGGGGATAGAGGTGACCATTAAGGGTATAGATAGTGCCACAAGGATAGGTTCCTCAGGTACAAGAGTAGTAGTAGGGACTAAGGCAGGTTCCTGGGTAGGTTCAGGTTCAGGTTTAGCCACCACAACAATAGGTTGTGACAGTGGGAGGTGGTGGAGATGGAGGGGATAAAGAGGCTCAACTGTGGAGATAGCTATAGAGGGAGATAGGTCAGAGGATGAGATTGGAGGCACGATACAAATGCCTTGGAATAGATAGGGATAGAGCCTTAGTAGCTATGCAACAGGCTCAGGCTTAGTTACAGGCTTATCAGGCTTAGGCACAGGCATAACCAATACCAGATGATGGGGTTGTGGCAAGGCTCACTACATAGAGAGATGTAGAAACATAAAGGGCACAAAGATTGATAGGGGAGTGGGATACTGCTATAGCTACCTTGGGTACAGATCAGGTTACACTAATTTTTGATAGAGAGATCACTCAGGTATAGGGTGAGTTGGATACAACTTAGGTAAAGACGGAGTACTATAGAGGCTTATACTTCAGAGTAGTTCCAGTGGATTAAAGACATCCTAACTTTAGGACTAGGTCCAGAGCATCATGTTCACGGAGGACGGGGAGATCCGGGCCATCAGTTGCGGGCCCAACCCTACAGGTAGGTGTAGGAGGATCTTAGGGGGTTGGTGGAGATCAGGGTGAGGCTTCCTCAATGAGTGCCACCCACCCAAGACATCAGGGATAGCCTAATTTTGTATATATTATATCAGTTTTGTATCATGTTGTATCATTTTGAGGCCTACGAGCTGATATATGTATTTTTGAGGGCTCTTGATAGCTAGATTGTATATATCAATTCTTTTTGTACATGATGAGACAATTGTATATTGACCCAGAGGTATATATATGTGATAGATTTTGATAGCGCTATATGGTGTTATGATTATGGATGCATGATGTTTAGTTTTCTAGTTATATGTTTTAATGATTATGATATGCATATGATTTGATATAGATGGTAATGGCTATGATATATATACTTATGTTAATAAAATGGATAATGAGCTATGTTACGAATATGATGATATGTCTAACACACTTGTTTGACAGGATGAAGATGATGAAGACAAAGGTGATGAAGACGAAGATGAATCAAAGTTGATCAATCCTTGTGGGAGCTATAGGGTTTTGTCACGGTAAATGAATGAATGGTGAATGATGGATGTAGCTTTGGACAACGGTTGCACACAAATTTAGAGATTTGTAATCCTAATGTTTGATATAGCATATGGATATTATGCACCAAGGTATAAAGACCAGGGTGATGAGGTATCCAATGTAGTGATAACTTTAAGAAACCCCTCCTGAAAAAAGATATAAAATCCTGGTGAATCTTCCATTTTTTTGGAAAAAAATATTAATTTCTATTGGCAAATCTTTCCTTTTTTTGAAAAAAATATTTAATTTTATTAGTGAATTTTTTAAATCACTAGAAATTTGTAGAAAATCTTGGCGAATCTTGACAAAAAAATAAGAAAATGCATTAATTACCATGGCAAATCCTTCCTAAAAAACAAATTAAATTCCTATAGAAAAGTAAAGGCCTAAAGGTGGCAGTGATTAACTAGTTTAAGGTGTAGTGCTCATGTCTTTAATTCCTTAATTCCTTAATATTTTAAATCAAATATTGAATATTTTTAAATTGGGCCTAAATTATTTTTCACCACCATTGAGTTTATTTATAATCTAAGGGTTTGGGTTCTATTCCATAGACCAAAATATTGCCATAGAGCTCCAATGCCCATGGGGCCTGAAATTGCATTTGGGACATTGATCTTAATGGAGATCAATGACCCAAATGCAATTTTGGGCCCCATGGGCATTTGAACTTCATGGGTACATTTTGGCCCATGGAATTTAACCCTAGCTGTTAGATTATAAATTGAGATCAATGGCCCAAATACAATTTTAGGCTTGATGGGCATTAAAGCTCCATGGGTACATTTTAACCCATGGAATTCAATTGCATTTGTTAGATTATAAATAAAATCAATGATAGTGATTAAAAATTGGTGATATATTCCTACAATAACCAATAATTATATAATATTATTGGTGAATTAATTTCATTTTCTACTAAAACTTAAAAAATTTAGGCAAATTTGATCTAATTAGGTATTGAATATTGTGGAAAATTTTTTAGTTTAAAATTTTAATAAAATAAATATTCTGGCGATTTAACTAGGATTAAAATAAAATTTTGTAAAAATGTGGTGATTCAGGTCACCTTATAGCTAGTACTATTAGCCAATTGGAAAATATTAGCCACTAAAAAAATCATTGATCTAATGCATGCAACATAATACAATCTTGTCTATCGTATGAGGTCAAGATGTTGATCCAACATACACAAGATATGAATATTAGCTGTTCTGAGATGGACTTTGACTCTGTAAGCAATTGTTTGAACTTATTTCCACTAAACATTATGAAACCTTGTTGGTTATATGTATGGAAAATAGTCTTAGCATAGAATAGTCTTAATGCATAAGAGACTATTTAGCTCCTCAGATGTAAAAGATATTGATATGCAAGATGCTAATCCCAACATGAACAAGATACCATTAGGCATAGTAAGAGAATAAGATCATCCCACAAACATAGCATATGAAAGCAACTGACCATGCCCTAGTCCATACTTCATCGCGACATACCAAGATATGATGAATCAAGGCAACTTTGATTAGATATTAGAAAGGGACAAAAGATAAATCAAAGAGAAAAACAAAAGACACAACCATCATGTTCTCTTGCCAAACTTAGGATGCTCTTGGATGGATTGGATAGTGCTTTGTTGTGAGGAAAGATATATCTTGTTGAAGGCTAAGATGCTGGATTGATATAGCGAATGTTGGCTAAAGGCATGCAGACAAGTGTCCTTGTTTTACCCTTGATTTGATGAGAACTTGAGCTATCATGACTTGCATGGTCTATTTTCTGCTTGAGTTAGTCAAAGAAAAGAAGACAAAAGAATATAAGAGATAAAATGGGGATAGAAGAATGAATCATTTGTGCTTGCATACTGGATACTTCCTTCGTATTCCAGACTGCTTGCATACCCTATATCCATGGGATCAAAGCACAGTACAATAAAGATGAGACATGATAATATGTCATTCTGGGTATTTATTGATGATGTGGGAGATAGATGATAGAAGAAATATGAAAGATGAATGAAATAATATGATTGATGGAAGATTAGAAGAAAGATGGAAGAGGTCTATCACCTATGCCTGAATTTGGGTACTTCCTTCATATCCCAGATTGCCTACATACCCTGTATCCACGGGATCAAGGCATTTAACAATAGAGATGAGATGTAGCTCTGATTTGCATTTTATTGATGGTGATGATGAAGGTGGATGGATTGATCAGGTTATAGTTTGGTTGAGGTTGAGGTTGGATGGTTGGATGATAGTTGGTTAGGTGCTTGGTGATGTGAAATGTTGTTGGTGTAGTGCTGGACAATGATGCTTAAAGTATCCACTCCAAAGAACTAAGTGTAAGCAACTGCCCCTAGAATGGGTTGAATTTATTATGGATGATGAGGGATGAGGTGATAACCTAGACCTAGAAGGATGATAGACAAAATGACATGTAAACTCCAATAATTTCCAAAACCCATGATAGCAGTGAGTATAAGGATGGAAAAGGGAATGATCTTATTAGGGATGAATAAGTTTATTATGAAAATGGGTAGATGGTTGTTAGGATATGGACAAAGCTCATTATGGATGGATAAATGACAAACGAAGACTAAGTAGATGATAAGAGTTGGTTTTACACATAGCACCTGTTTGCCAAGTTTTCACTATGGTACTTATCCAAGGCGCCTATTTACCAGATTTTCACCAGAGGACGGATTATTTATCTTTACTATTATTTTTATTTTATTTTTTTAGACTTATTCCAAGGATCATGCATAAAATTTCTTTAGATGAACACTATTGATGGGTTCATCCAAAGGAATGCCTTCAGGTATTAAGAGAGTGTAAGCTCTTGATCCATAGACTGATGTGATTACATATGGTCCTAACCAATTTGGTTCAAACTTACCTTTCTTCTCACAATCCTACTGATTCTTCTGATTCTCTTTAAGGACAAGGTCTCCTACCTGGAATCATCTTTCTCTGCTCTTTTTATTGTAGCTATGGTGAAGACAATTTTGATAGACTTGAAGATGATTGAGTGCTGTGAGACATCGTTCATCCAATAGCTCTAGATCATTTAGCCTGGATATCATGTATTCCTTATTAGAAATGAGATGCTGCAATGATACTCTCAGTGAAGGGATCTTGACCTCTATAGGTAAGACAGCTTTTGTGCCATATACAAGAGCATAAGGTGTAGCACCAGTGGGAGTTCTAACACTTGTACGATAAGCCCACAAGGCTAGATTAAGTTGTAGATGCCAATCATGACTAGCTTCATTGAGTATCTTCTTAAGGATTTTGATAATAGTTTTATTAGAAGCCTCAGCTTGGCCGTTACTCTGGGGATGATAAGGTGTTGAGAACTTGTGTTGGATACAAAATTTGTTGCATAGCTCACAGACTTCTTGATTCTTAAGGGGACATCCATTGTCAGTAATAATGGCTTGTGGGACTCCATAGCGGCAAACGATATGATGAAGGATGAACTTGGATATTTGCTTGCCGGTGATATAAGTCATTAATATGGCTTCTACCCTTTATAAAATACTCTGTCGCAGTAATGATAAACTTATGACCATTGGATGAGGTTGGATGGATCTTGCCTATGAGGTCAAGTCCCCTCTGTGAAAAAGGCCACGGTGTAGTAACTAGTTGTAACTCATGTGTTGAGCATGTATCAAATCCCTATGTTTTTGACATTGTAGACATCACTTAGAAAAGTTTTGTGCATCTTGCTCCATTGTTGGCCAATAATCCCAGCTCTCAAGAGTTTTTTAAAAAGACTAGGGCTAGTGGAATGTGAACCATAGACACCTTCATGTACCTCGCGTAAAGAAATGTTAGCTTCCTCTAAGTCAAGACATCTAAGAAGGATACCATTGAGACTCTTGTGGTCTATGGTTTCTCCAAGGATAGTGTAATGAGAGGCTCGATGAATGAAAGTATGGCGTTGGGTTTTGGATAATTGGAATGGAAAGGTACTATGGCAGAGATACTCATATATATCCTCATACCAAGGATAATTGGGACCAACAAGTTCACATACAAGCTTAGATTGTGGAACTTCAAAAGTTGGTATCAAAAGTTGTTCAACCAAGAACTCACATCTGTGTGCATTGGAAGGCATGTCTAGAAGAGAACCAATTGTAGCCATAATGTCTGTTACTTTGTTGTTGATCCTAGGAATTTACTCGAAGGTGATCTTGGAAAGATATTTGTTGAAATCGTCTACCATCAACTTGTATGGGAGAAGCTTTTCATCTTTAGTTTGATATTCATCCAAGACTTGTCTGATAACCAAATTAGAGTCTCCAAAGAGTTTTACAACCATGTGTAGCCCTGTGATCAAATCTTCATATTCAATGATATTGTTTGTGCAAGGGAAATCAATCCTATATGACTTTGGTATACAATCTCCTTGAGGTCTAATGAAATAGATTCCAGCTCTAAATCCATGTTGTGTATATGATCCATCAAAGTATTGTTACTAGATTTTCACTATAGCTCAATCAGGTGGAGTTTGTTGATTTTAAACTAAAGAAGTGAGGTACATTTTTATATAATTTCCTTCATTTTATTCAATTGTATAAACAAAAAAATTAGAAAAGATTACCAGGTTATTGTAACAGATCATTGCATTTATACAAGTGCATGTAATAGAGAAAAAATTTAAACAAATCTTTCAAGTAATCTTTATTGAATGTAAGAATGTTCATTATCTCACACAAGCCATGAGATTGACTATTGCTTATTTAAATATGAATTGAGAAAAAAATATACATGAATAAGTAAGGAGAAGAAATGAATGTACATAAAAGGAAAGGTAACCAGTCATTGCCTGAATGACTGGTTCATTGTGTTGACTGAAGATGTTGTAGATGAACTCTGTAGCTCTGAGCCACAAGATTTCTCCTAGCTCCTGATTCTTGCAAGAGAATTAAACAATGGTATTAGAGCAATGATCTAAGCAATGGCTGATTACCAACATTGTATACACATTCACCCTATGCATGCATATATTGGTCTCAATGTGCATTAAATAAGAAATGTAAACTTTGGATGTCTTAGAAAACAAGCAAGTTATCAAACACATCCAAAATATGCATTTATTTTCTAACAAGTTTTCTTCATGTGCAGATATAGGTGAAATTGTATTTCTATGTGATTCATTAGATTATATTATGAGTGGAGAAAATGTGGCTCCCACAAGGGTTGAGCCTAGCTCATAAGTGTTACAGGAGGCATGAAGAACATAAAGGATAGTCTTTTCAATGACAAATGAACAAGTCACATTCAATTTAAAGACATTAAGCCTGTCATAGAAGACTATCATAGCCAAGATAATGACTGTCTTTCCTTCATAATGTGGTTTGAATCAATATACTTACCTTTGCAAAGTGAATAAGATATGGAGTCATGATGCGGAGCCAAGGATATGAATAACAGTCATGAGAAACATTGCCAAATGATAGTCATAATAGTTGTCAAAGGTAGCATGATGCATGAAGCAAAGACAGTAATATAGTCACAAACTTGCCAGGACTAAATAGATAGTCATATCAATGACAAATGAAGACAATCACATGATTCTTTTAGGGCAGTCATATGCCTGTTAGTAGAGCAGTCAATAGGGACTGTTAACATTATCAGTCATACCTCTGCCATGACACTTAAACAAAACAATCCACAGTGTTTTTGGTCTTAGTGTTTTTATTTTTAGGAGATCATGATAGTGATGAGGTGACTATCATATCACTATAAGAACAGTTAGAAATTGCTATTTTCAGTCATGAATGAAGGAGTAGATAGAGCCTTATCAAGCACAAAGAGTAGGGTTAGCTATAAAGCAATCTCACAGTGACCTTAGGAAGATAGTCTACCTTTAGTAGAGGAACAATCATGCTTGACAAAACAACAGATCAGCTAAAAGATCATTCAACATAATAGTCTGCCAATACTTTGCAATAGTCATCTACATTTTGGATACATAGCAGTGACAGTCATGACTGTAGACAGAGGGAAAGGTTTTACAACTGTAGATATCATGCCTAAGATGGTTTTTAAGACTATCATAACAGTTTAAATAAAAAAGAAATAGTCATCTTCAATCCACAATGAACAAGTTATGATTGTTATAGTCAAGAAAGCAAAGAAATAAGACTCTCAATGTAGAAATACAGAAGTGGATTTCAGAACTTCCACATGTTTTTGTCCATTTTGAACACTTATAGGCTTTGATGGTATATACATCATGGAAGTGCTATGAACATCATTCATACTTAAGTGACTACCATAATGATCAGAAGAGGAGCATGCCCAAATTTGATACATATTGTTCATAATGAAAAGATACAGTCTTGTATAAGATAGAGTACATAAAACAAGAGTATATGCTAGAAGAAATGTAGAGTATAAGAACTTGTCATGAAGATGCTACAGAAATTATGTCATGTGAAGCTACAGTGAGCATATACTAGAATGTGTGAAGGAAAAGCAAATAAAGGGACACTCATCTCTATCATGCAAAGGTCCATGAGGAAGATTATGAAGGAGACAATGACTTTCACAAGAGACAAGTCAACAATAGTCATGAAGAGGTAATTGTTACTAGTCTATAGAGGAATAGAAGACACAACAACAAATAATCACCTACACAGTCATCAAAGAAGAGAAACAACCATATCTAAAGAGCAATTCATGAGATGTCAAAAGATTAGGACAGTCATAAGGAATGATCATAAAAGACAATCAAAGCTATGCGAAAGGAGCCTATAGGAGGTAGGGATGCATGACATGTTCAAACCTATAGTTGCCAAAGAGAGACTCTATTTGTGGTACAAGAGACTGGTAAGAGAGATAAAGAACAACCATACAATTAGTATAGGTAGCTATGTTTTGTTGCAAGATAGAATCAAACAGGACAATGCAAGAAGATTATTTTCAGTATGGTATAATAGTCATGTACAGGCTTTGTCAAGAACAACAAAATTAAACCCTCATATTTTTCAGTCAAAACCCAGATAACCAAAGATAGTGAAGTTTCTACACGAAATATGTTCATTTCATGAGATAAGATTTTATTCATTGAAACCCTAGCTTCATTTTTCATTGACAGGAACGCATTAAAATGCCTTATGCTTGTGTAGAAAAGCTAGAAAGCTGTGTTTTTCCATGGCCATTCAGAATGAGGGTTTTGTTTTCTTCAAACCCTAGGTTAAAAAAAAATTTAGACAATAAAGTCCACTGTGTTGCCTCATTTCCAGAAAAGTAAAAACCATATGTAGAAAAAAATCATACGCTGACAAAAATGTTTTGAGTAGAAATGATAGATCTCATTATTTTCTATAGCTTATACTTGAAAAAAGGGTAGTCATATATACAGGGAATGAATCCCTCTATTACAGCCATAACAGAAAATGAGATATCTAGCATATATAGTGATGAAGAGTAACATAAACTATGAGATTTGCATTTTTGTTCGCAAAAAATCAGATTTATCATGCTTACCTTCAGCTTTTGGAGCAGGAAATGTCTAAAATGCCAGTTGAATGCTCTCAAAATCATCTACAAAAGCTCAAACATCAAACCCTTGTTGGCGACAGGAAGAATGAAGAGCAAGATTGCACAAAATGAAAATGCAAAATGAGGGCAAAAAAGTGTCTTTTGTTATCTAGGGTTTCATAACCCTAGAAGCCCGATTGAGCTTTATTTCCTTGTTGCATTTTATTTTTTGCATATCATTTAGAATGGCCCGTGGTCCAACACATTACATAGTGTTGTCCCTAGGTAATGCCACGAGGTGGCCTTGAAGTTTTGTTAAGACTTTATTAAGTTTTTTATTTCCTTGTATTAGAGTGTAAACTTCGGTGCCTTTTGCTATACTTTTCCTTGCATATATTTTTAAAATGTTTAACAATAACCTCCATATGATGATCATTATAAGTAAAAAGGGGATATTTTTGTTTTTAATGAAAAGGAGGGTAATGGAGTAAAGCTTTATTGCTTTTGAGGAGATATAGTTGGAATGGTGAAGATGTGGCATACACATGCCAAGGACATAGCATTTTGTTTTGCCAAGGAGGAGAGAAGGTTTGACTAGGTCTTGTAGCAGTTAGTAGTTGGTTTCTTTTGGTGAGGGTATATGGGGGTGTTTTGATGGCTCTTAAAGTCCTTTTGGACTTGTTTTCATGACTCATTATGTTTGACTAAGTCCTGATGGACTTTTTCTTGTATTATGGGCACTTTTGGAGAGGATATAGGCCCTAGATTTTTGGGTATCCAACCCAAATCAATTTGACATTCCTTCTTTTGTGGAACCACTTGGATAGTGGTGGTTATAGTCACTTTTGTGACTATTGAACTTAGTTCTAATTATGTAGTTGGAGAGACTGTTGGATTTAAGGCATACAACTGAGAGGGGGGGGTGAATCAGTTGTATAAAACTTCTTGTTCTTTCAAACACTTGATTCTTCGTTGTTAGTTAACAGCATATCAATTAATCATCCATGAAAGCATAATACATAAACACAAGAGCAGATAAACATCAACACATTGAACACCAAGATTTTGACGTGGAAAACCCGGTTAAGGGAAAAACCACAGGGTGATTAACCCAAGGATTATTCTCTGTTAGGAGAATAAGAAAAAGAATGGCACTTGCCAATTAGGGCTCACTGCCCGAGCACACTGCTCACAAAGAGGCCCACTGCCTACAAGGAGACACACTGTCTACAAAGTGATAAGAATCACAATCTTGAACTGGAGAATGACATCTCTACCATGTCCGGATCAGTTCCATTTAAGCCCAAAAACCTCTGCTCTGCCTTTCGCACTTCTCTTCGCTATGCCACACTCATCCACACAATCCACACTTTGAAATGAACTCACAAACCGTTATTTATACAAGACATCAACTTAGGAACAAACATCTAAGTTGGCAAACAACCATAAGAGTATCCGCAAGATGAATAACACATCCGGTCGGCCACCACAAGAACATTCGCAGGATGAACAACTCATCCGGTCGGCTAAATAGAGCAAGAACTTCATCCGGAAGAATAACTTCAATTCCGGGCTCTACTATCAATGTGGACCAACAACACAACCTAAACATGATCCAAGAACCTTCACAAGCCTGCCTGAATGACCAGGTACATCCGCACTTTCTTTACTTACTGGAATCTCTTCTCTTCCTTATCTGGAACTTCAAGAACACTGTCTGTCGCCACTGTCATAATGCAAGAGGTACTTCCGGACCTCCAAATCATACACAACTTGAGATGGCACATCACAAGGACATCCCAAAGACTCCTTCCAATCCACAGATTAGGATTATACAGTTCTGGACCTCACCGGACCTTTTTGTGATCCTCTGTCACCTCTGAATACTTGCCGGAACCGATTCTACACCAACAGCCACAACTCCTTCAGATCTTCATGCGGACCTCTGAAATCTTAACTGAAGCATCTCAAGACTCATATCTACAAACCCTTTAATCTGCATCCTCCGGTTCTCAACCTATACAATACATTTGCCTTCTTCTCATCACGGTTCTTCACTGTTCCTGACTGAGGCTAATTTTCTCAATATCCTCAGCACACAGCTCATCCAATCCTTCTTGTCAATGCGATATGAGTATGTTGACATCAATGACAACACTGGCTCACCTCATACTTGCAACAGAGACTTGTGATTTTTTTTGGGATCCTTACTAAACATTTTGGCAAATTTGTAACTCATTTTTATCTCTTTTTCTTGATATGAAATACAGTAAGTGCCTTGAGTATCATTGATTTAGCTTTCTGCCTATTTGTTACTTTGCATTATCATGCTTACCAACTGATTGATCAAGTTATCTATGAGGTAATTCTTATTTCCTTGTACCTTTGTCTCAGACTTTATAGCCTTTATGCAAAAATTATACCAATGTAGGTTGCACATTGTGTCTAAAAGTGTGAAATATTTATGCAAAAGTATATAGTAGTAGGTTGTGCAAGTATTTTCCCTATCAGTATAGCAAGTGCATGTACTTGTGTTTCACGTTCCTTTCAGCTAGGTGTATCACCCTTAGAGTTAAATTTTAGTTGTAGAATATATCTTTCTTACCCTTTTCCTTGTCATAGCGATAGAATTGTATAGTTTTTAGGTGATATAAAGTTAGGAAGCTGGCCTTCTCTAGAGGTTGACCTCTACTTACAAAGTGACCCATAGCTTTAGAGGTCTTCCCATGTTTCATCAAATAGACTAATTTTTGCAAATTAGTTAGGGTACATATTTAGGTGATAACAATTTTTGGCACACCCAGTGGGACTATTCGAATCTGAATAGTACTTGTATTTTATAAATATCGCTGGTTATGATACGCTGCCATCATTTTTTGGCCTTTGAGAGGTGTTTTTTCTGCATATTTGGCAACTGTTACTATGGAACAAACAAGTAGATTAGTGCTGTCATATTTTTTATGAAAAGGGTACAAACTTGAAGTTTGAGTTCTTTTGATTACTTGCAGTTGTCTCCACCTAGAAGACAAAGCAGAACTACGAGAAGAACTCCAGTTTCAAAGAGAGTTCAGTCAATCCCACCAAGTTTTAGACTAGCAGTACCTGTATCTTCTGTATCAGTTCAAGAAAATCCACCTCCAGTTGTTCCAATGGCAAGGAATCAACCTTTTGTAGCATTTGATCGAGGTAGCCCATTGAACTTAACACAGCATGATAATATACCCATGGCATCCTTGAAGAGTCTACCTTATTTCATAGGGGAGGATCAAACTACCCCAATTGAGCACATTAGAGACGTGGCTTCTCTATGTGGTGTTAATCATGTAACCGAAGAAAATGTAGCCATCAAGTTGCTAGCTGCCTCATTGAAAGGAAAATCCCTCCAGTGGTTCAGGAGCCTACTAGCACAAACCATTGGAACTTGGGATGACTTAGGCGACAAACTAAACAAACAATTTCAAGATAAGTCTAATAACTTATTGTTTGTTTAAACAAATGACTACAATAAAAAGAGCTCCTTAGGAGCAAATGATGGACTTCAACTTCTAGTTTCAGAAGACATGAGACATAATTCCTATCACGATAAGACCTTCATCAGAACATGCATTTCTATACTATTTCAAAGCTCTAAATAGTAATATTTTAGTCATGATACAATCAATGGGAGGTACAAGTTTACCTGATGCTTATGAAATAGCAATTAGAGTAGAGAATATCTTGATTCAGGCTGGGAAAATAGCTCCTAGACCGCCAGTGCCTATTTTCCCTAAAATTCAGCCTTCAATGCCTTTGCCAATTCCATCTTTTGCCCCTTTGCCTATTGTAGTAGCGTTACCTAGTGCTGCCAATCCCGAGGTTGCTGCTTCCAGCTCATCACAAGAGTTAAGAGAGATAAAAAATAGCCAACAGAAGATAAAGAATATTCTACAAACTTTTGGAAATGAGTTGGTAAATATTAAAAAATAGCAGTCCTACAACAGACTGCCATATCAATAAGCAAACCAAGGGCAAAATCAGCCTTATCAAGGACAAAACCAGCCATACCAAGCTAATAGGCCACCTTACCAAGGCAATTACTAGGGTACAAGGTAGAATGTCAACCAAAGGCCTTTTTAGCCTTATAATCTTGCACCCATTAATGTAGTTAGAGACCTTGTCCCTATTCAAAACAACCTTGCAGCTGAGTATGAATGATGTTTTCCTTGCAATCAGATACATAGTCAGGCAACCTATTCAAATGGAGTTATAAATCAGGCCCTAATGGTAAAAAATGTTGTAGTTTCATAGCCAAACACACCTAATGATGGGGTTGTATAGCAGCAAGAACAACTTCAAAATGATATTGCCTTTTTGAACTAGCAAGGAGATGAGTTTTGTGGTGTAAACAGAGATGATACTTTAGTTGCAGCAAATACAAGAGCTAAGAAGAGGGGTTATGAGATAGAACAAGCAGCAAATAAAGGAAAAGGACCTGCTGATCGTTCTACATCCTTATTCCCTCATATTTTGCAAAGGAATGCTCAAGGAGCTACAAGAGAACAACCTCATATTCAAGTTGAACCTGCTGCTGCAAGGTCACATCAAAAGGTAAATGTTACTTCACCTTTTAATATCATTGAAAACATGAAGAAAATGAATGTGACAATATCTATGTGGGATTCTTTAGCCATCCCAGGTCAAAAGGTTATGTTACAATTTGCCTTGTCTAATTTAAAAGTGTCAAATGTTGCAACAGTTGACCCAACTAGGGCTGTCCTTACAAATTCATCCCAAGATAGTAGTAAACAGCCAAGTAAGGGTGCTAAACCACTTCCATTTTATGTATCACTGATAATAGGAGACAAATTAGTACATAACTGCATGGTGGATAGTGGTGCAAGTAGTTCTGTAATGCCAAAACAAATTGCAGACTACTTAGGACTGAAATACCAGCCCCTTGAGAAAGGTGTACTCTAGATAGATGGTACATTTGTCAGCATTGTAGGTGTGATAAAGGACTTAGGCCTTACATTGCATGCTTGCCCAAATGTTTCTATTTCATAGGAGGTGTGTGTCATTGATTTACCCCCTCATTTTTCCATGTGTCTATCAAGGGAGTTCACTGCCAGAATAGGAGGATATTTGTCCTCAGATTAGTCCCACATGTTTTTTAGGACCCGTTATGGTACAAAAGTGACTATAAAATCTGAATTGCTTTCCAATGATCATATCGAGCCTTATGTGCCAAGTGTTGTTAATGCAAATTGCATTATTTTTGATGATAGTGAGCTTGCTGCTACTCAAGAGATGCAAGCTAAAAGTATTCCAGAAGTGCTATTAAAGGAGTGGCCAGTAGAAAATATTGTGGATAATCCTGATGGACACATTCAAGAAATAGGTATGGGTGTTTATATGCTACATGAACCTGAAACAACAATACCAAACCTCGTGAAAAGTACATAATAGCAGATAGGACAACAAGATGAGGTATGGAAGATGTACTTTGATGGCTCTAGGAGTAGGAATGGGTCTGGTGGAGGTGCAATGTTTGTGTCTCCACAAAGTGATGGATACTATTCTGCTTTCTATTTTGTTTTCTCATGTACTAATAATACTATTGAATATGAAGGATTAATTCAAGGTTTGCAGTGGGCAAGGAAAAGAAAAATTAGCTTCTTGTAGGTATATGGTGATAGTGAGCTTATTATGAATCACGTGAGAGGGCTGCATGTTACAAAAAATGATGTTTTGAAATCTTATAAACATAGGGTGTGGGACATGATTGAGGAGTTTGATGCCTTTAATCTAGTCTCTATTCCAAGAAATTAGAATAATCATGCAGATAGGTTAGTTGCAATTAGGGCTCAATTTGACATTCCTAGTGATATCCAGAGGGAAAAGGTATAGCCTCATGTGAAGATTGTTTCTAGACCTTCTATTCCTGACAATAACATTCATTGGCAAGTGTTTGAAAGTGATGAGCAGGTGTTACGTTTTCTATTAGAGGAGGATGAGTTTTCTGTAGTGAATCAAGGCAAGCTTAAATAGCAATATGGTGATGATCAAGTCATTCAACTTGTTACCCTAAAAATTTAAACCCAAAATTTTCAAATTTTTGTGCTTAAGGATTGATGCAATCATCACGTTGCTCCAGTCTAGTCTTTTTTTTTCATAAATCCTAAAGTCTTGGAAACCTCTCTATAAGTCTCTGTTGTCGGGCGGTTTAAATTTCATGAATCTTTTGTTTACCTGATTTGTGTTCTTAAGTTCTTGAAATGGCCAACTCCCTGACTTCTCCTTTGTGTCAGGGAAGTTCAAAGCCCACTATCAAAAATTTTCATGTCTTGTGAACTTCAAAGTTCTAAATCTGCTCCGACGCTGACTAGTCAGCATCTTCGCAGTGCCTATTTTCTGAGGTATCGCCAACCCGTTAGTTTACTTGTGTGATATATGGTGAGAATGTCTTTTTAGAAGTTGTAGAATACAAGTTCAAATCTTGAGACCCATTTCCCAAGATATAATATGAATGATGCATTAAGGATAAGTGTAATGAAGCTCATTAAGATGGTGGCACAACGTTAATAAGTTTGAAAGACATCATTACCTATTGACGTAATTAAGTAAAGGTGGCGGTGCTCTCTATTTTTAGTTTTCTTACTAGCCAAGTTATTTTTTAGAATGGGACTTCCAGCAAATAATGAAATTTGGGATGATGAACCTATGCTTGTTCTGCAACCTAATTTACAATGGCCTAAGGAGGAGCAGATCAATATCATCTCTTAGCTGCACATAGTTGCTTAGAAGGAGAAAACCGGATACACTGAATACCACAGGACAATTGACTTTTTAGAGGAAGAAGAAGAGCGCGCTGAATTGCACCAACTTTTTATGGAGATATGCCTAGAATTGGAGGAAGATTAATGCCACCTGTCTTTCATATTTGAAGTCTTTTTGTATTTAGCGATGATTACTACAATTTTGGTATGATGTAACTATTTCCATTTTGAGAAGTCACTTTCTTGATTATGGTTACTCAAAAAGGACCATTTTTGAATAGTTATAATTTTTGGGAAGTTATATAAGGGGAGGGGATTTCAAAGGAAAGGCATCTTTTTCTAGTGGATGTCTATGAATAGTGGGGAAGAAGAGCAAGTTTATTTTGTATTAATTTCTAGTTATACTTTTCTTAGCTCTATTTATTGATAGAGGCATTGCAGAAACTTTGAGTTTTGGTTATATTGAAGAAATGAAGAATTACTTCCAGAACTTTGTGTCTCCAAGTGTTTTCTGTGATTGCAATTGTTCTTATGTCAACTAGTAATCTGTCTTCAATATTGCTTCTTTTATGTTGACATGTGTTAAGGTAGAATATAACTGTATCTCTCAATTAATTTATCCTTGTTTATGAATGTTGGATAAGTGGGCTGTGTATCATTTATCTACATTCATTTTTTTTCGTAATTAGTCATGCACATCTATTTCATGGTGATGGGTAGATGTTCATACACCTTTTCTGCTTTCTGGTTAAAAGCACACCCCATATTTTTATTTGTTACATATTTTAAGAGGGAGCTGTACCTCTAAAATTTAGAGGAAAGTTGTCAATCCAATGACAACTTCTCCAACTGTTAGTACTGTTTGTTCTTCTTGGGTGTCTTGAGTCATTTTCTACATTTATTCTCAAAGGACAAAACTGTCAACTAATAGATTTTTGGCAACTCTATTGGGGATTGAAAGTGAAGTACAGTGCCTTTGTTTTCCTAGATATTTAAAGATACCTCCCCAAGGATGGAGGCTGGCAGCTCTATGAAGTGGACATTACTCATAAGCATTTGGTTCTAGCAAGACTCTTGCTGATTCATTTTTCAAGTTTTGCATGATGGCTTTGGTTTCTCCTCAGCCATGGGGAAATCATTTTGGACCTCTCTTTTTGTCTCAGTTTTCACCTCTATCAAAAGGGTCACAAAAACATTTTCCAAAGTTCAGTGGAGAAGGCTCTCAAGATGCTGAAAACCATATTTTGGCATTCATAGTTGCGTGTAGTATCCTGGGGGTACGTGAAGAAATTTTTTTTGTAAGATTATTTATTGAATCTTTGATTGGGCCTGTAGCAAATTGGTTTTGCTGTTTAAAAGAGAAGTGCATAACCGATTGGGATTCATTGAAGAAGAAATTCTTAGCAAGATATAAGGGTCTTGTTGATGAAGCTGCCCTGTTGTATCATTTTTTCAACATTCAAAAGCAAGAAGGTGAATCCATCAGAGATTTCATGGACATATTCAACTGGATGCTCAAGAAGATTCCAACTCTTCTTCAACCAAGTGAGCAACTTCATCTTTGTATTTTTATTTCCTCTTTGCATCTTGATGTTCAATTTGAGTTGAAACGGAGTAAAGTGAATGATATTAAATTTCCACAACAAGAGGCTGTAAAAATAGAAGATGATTTGATTTTAAGTGGTCTTTGGAAAGCAAATCAGGTTGTAAATAATTTAAATGTTGAGCCTGTGGAAAAGTCTGTCATGGATAAACAAAGATTCCAATATGTGAGTCTTCAAAATGTACAATAGCTTTCTGCTGAATACTATAATCTCTCTATTTTTGATCCAAAATTTTTTGGTGAAAGTAAGATAAATAGTGTAGAAATTAAACCTCATGTGCATAGAAGAATGGAAACTTTCTATTTCCATTACGAAAAAGATAATGTTGAACTTGTAAGCCCCCCATATGGCGTAGAAGATAAATGATCCTCCCCTGGTGCAAATTATGGTGTAGATGATACAGAAAGGGAGTCATTCACTTTTGCTGATAATGAAGAGCAACTTGAGGCTACATGACATAAAGATGAGGTGTTGAATGTTCATTCTTTGAATTGTATGCAAGCTGAATATATGACTTCCAAATTTTAGTAAGAAGATGATAAAGGAGAAATATTGCATCCAAACGTGAGTGAATAATTCATCTTTGAGTCATTTTACTTTGAAGATGCAATTATGTCTTTTGAGAATGATTCATCAAATGAAGCTTGTGTTGGAAGTATATGCAATAATTTTTCAAAATCTGAGGCTAATAAGGAGGAAAGGAATAGTCAAGTTGATGAAGGTTCACAGCCTCAAGAATTTTTAGAAAATTTGGATGGTGACCTTCTTGGTGAAGAAGATACTGTGCTCTTTCCTATACTTGAAGAAGAATACCTTGCTATTGAAAGCGTAGCTAGGAAACAAATTTTTAATAAGGAGATTATTTTGGTTGAGGATGATTTTTAGCCTCATGAAATTATTGCTTGTGATACAAATTTTTAGTCTAACTCACTTCCAATTTTGCATAAGATTGATGATTGGTCCTCTGATGATTTGAATGATTCTCTATCTACTTCCAAAAAAGTTAATTGCATGTGGGAACACGATGAGACATATGTGGCAAGTCAGAAATTAAAATTTTTAGATGGTGTAGTCATTCCTACATACAACAACAAAGAAAATTTCTTATCTCAAGGCTTGTGTGTGGGATCTTCAATTCAAGGATTGGTTTCTCTAGGCTTGTCAAATCAAGTGCATCATGAGGTCACAACTAGTGTTTTTCAGTCAGAAGTTGGTAATCATATACTGGGAGATGCTAACATGAGTTGTCAAATTGGAGGAGTGTATAATGAAGAATGGCTTCTTGGGCATCAAGGCATATCTAGAGAATTTTTATCTAAAGTCATCTTTATCAGTTTGATCATGGTGGTCACAAGTTTGTAGTTGGTCGCTTATGGGCTTTTTGTGTTTGACATTATTTCACACAGGTACCTATTTCTCCCAGCTAGTTAAAGGATTTGCATGACTACTTTGAGGTCATTAGGGGTAGGATCTTCCTACCATGTATATATTAGGATTTTTTGTTGTGCTAGTAGTCTAGTTTCCTTTCATGTTTACCTTGTTTTTGGCTTGTTTTGGCTCCTTTATTACCTATGTTGTTCGACTCTGTTGCCCAATGGATAAGACACTGATCTGTACTTATGATTCTGGGTTCCTTGCTTCATCCTTTGTAGTCCTCATCCCCAGTCAGAGCCTATTGTTACCCCAAAAATTTAAAGCCAAAATTTTCAAATTTTTGCACTTAAGGATTGATGCAATCATTGCTTTGCTCTAGTCTAGTCTTTTTTTTTTCAAAAATTCTAAAGTCTTGGAAACCTCTCTATAAGTCTCTGTCATTGGATAGTTTTAATTTCATGAATCTTTTGTTTACCCGACTTGTGTTCTTTAGTTCTTGAAATGGACAACTCCCTAACTTCTCCTTTGTGTTGGGAAAGTTCAAAGCCCACTGTCAGAAATTTTCATGTCTTGTGCACTCCTTCAAAGTTCTAAATCTGCTCCGACCATCGACTAGTTAGCATCTTCGTGGTGCCTATTTTTCATGGTATCATCAACCTGTCAGTTTACTCATGTGATATACGATGAGAATGTCTTTTCAGAAGCTGTGGAATACAAGTTCAAATCTTGAGACTCGTTTCCCAAGATATAAAATTAATGATGTATTAATGACAAGTGTAATGAAGCTCATTAAGATGGTGGCACAACATTAATAAGTTTGAAAGACATCATTACCTACTGGCGTAATTAAGTAAAGGTGATGGTACTCTCTGTGTTTAGTTTTCTTGCTAGCCAAGCTATTTTTTAGAATGGGACTTCCAACAAATAATGCAATCTAGGATGATGAACCTATGTCTGTTCTATAACCTATTTTACAATGGCCTAAGGAGGAGCAGATTGATATCATCTCTCAGCTGTGCACAGTTGCTTGGAAGGAGAAAATCGGATATGCTGAATATCGCAGGACAACTGACATTTTGGAGGAAGAAGAAGAGCACGCTGAATTGTGCCAGCTTTTTATGGAGATATGCCTAGAATTGGGGGAAGATTAATGCCACATGTCTTGCATATTTGAAGTCTTTTCATATATAGTGATGATTACTACAATTTTGGTATGATGTAGCCATTTCCATTTTAAGAAGTCACTTTCTTGATTACGGTTACTCAAAAAGGACTGTTTTCAAATAGTTATAATTTTTGGGAAGTTATATAAGGGGAGGGGATTTCAAAGTAAAGGCATCTTTTTCTAGTGGCTGTCTATGAATAATGGGGAAGACGAGCAAGTTTATTTTGTATTAATTTCTAGTTATACTTTTCTTAGCTCTATTTATGTATAGATGTATTACAGAAACTTTGAGTTTTAGTTATATTGAAGAAATGAAGAATTACTTATAGAACTTTGTGTCTCCAAGTGTCTTCTATGATTGCAATTGTTCTTATGTCATTAGTAACCTGTCTTCAATATTGCTTCTTTTATGTTGACATGTGTTAAGGTAGAATTTAATTATATCTCTCAATTAATTTATCCTTGTTTATGAATGTTGGTTAAGTGGGTTGTGTATTGTTTATCTACATTCATTTCTTTTTATAATCAGTCATGCACATCTATTTCATGGTGATGGGTAGATGTTAATACACCTTTTCTATTTTTGGGTTAAAAGCACACCCCATATTTTTATTCGTTGCATAGTTTAAGAGGGAGCTATACCTCTAAAATTTAGAGGAAAGTTGTCAATCCAATGACAACTTCTCCAACTATTAGTATTGTTTGTTCCTCTTGGGTGTCTTGAGTCATTTTCTACATTTATTCTTGAATGACAAATCTATCAACTAACACAGCTGAAAACTAATAAGTTGCCCAAGGGTTTAGTAACCTTGGAATCCATTTTTGGCACTAATGATTAGCTGAAAAAGAACAAGATCAACATGCAGGTCAAACAAGAACATTATGAGGAGCTAGAAATTTTAAATGGTAAGCTCCTTTAAATTGGTAAGATCTATTCCTCTGAAGATAGGAAAGCATTTGTTGATCTTTGCCAAGAATTTGAAGTTGTATTTGCTTGGGACTATTTAGATTTAAAGGGATTTGATCCCCAAATTGCCCAATATACCATAGAATTAGAGCCAAATGCTAAACCTATAAGGTAGAAATAGAGACCCTTGAACCCAAAGCTTGAGCCTCTAATGATTAAGGAATTAACCAAGCTAATTGAGGGAAATATTATTTTCCCAATCAAACATACATCCTGGGTCTCTAATCTTGTTCTTGTTAGGAAGAAGAATGGAGAAATTAGGCTCTATGTTGACTTTAGAGACCTTAATAGAGCTTCCTTGAAGGACCACTACCTGCTGCCCTCAATGGAGTAGATTCTGCAAGTAGTGGCTAGTTTAGAAAGATTCTCCTTACTTGATGGATATTCAGGTTATAATCAAGTTTTAGTCAAGGAGGAGGATCAATTTGAAACTACTTTTACCACAAAATGGGGCACTATGACCTATAAAAGGATGCATTTTGGTCTATCCAATGCTGGTTCTACTTTTTAGAGAGCCATGGATATGGCTTTTAAAGGTTTACTTTACAAATTGGTACTTGTATACCTTGATGACATCACAATTTTCTCTAAGGATGCAGCTAAGCATTTATCCCATCTAAAACAAGTGTTTGAGAGATGTAGAGAGTTTGGTATATTGCTCAATCACAAAAAATGCATTTTTTCTATTCATGAGGGCAAGCTTTTACGACACATTATGTCAAAATAGGGAGTTGCCATTGATACAGAAAGAGTAAGAGCTATTCTGGAGCTGCGTTTACCCAGCCACAAGAAAGGACAACAAAGTTTTATTAGTAGAATTAATTTTCTATGAAGATTTATACCTGACATTGCAAATTTACTAAAGCTACTGACCTCTATGTTAAAGGAAAATGCAGCTTTCAATTGGACAAAAGAGGGTAAACTCAGTTTTGAGTCCATAAAAGAAGCCTTATTAGCTGCACCAACTCTGGTAAATCCTGATTTCTCAAAAGATTTCATTTTGTATGCATATGGCAGCATAGATACAATTTCTACAATTCTAGTATAGCAACAAAATGAAGGTTTTGAATAGCCAATAGCTTTCTTTAGTCAAGGACTAGAGGAATATGAGCATAGGTATAGTTTTATTGAAAAGCATGTCCTTGCAGCTATTAAAAGTTTAAAGAAGATTAGGCATCTTATTTCTAACAACAAAGTACATTTGATGGTTGCTCACCTTGGTGTGAAAGAGTTTCTATTAAGTAAGGATGTCAATGAGAAAAGGGCTAGTTGGATTACCAAAGTCATGGAGTATGACGTGGATATCAAGATAACCAAGCTTATCAAGGGTAGAGGACTTAGTGAACAACTTGCTACTAGGTCTGAAAATGAAATAGAAAAAGAGAAAGAAATGCTTCTGATCATTGAAGATGTACCTCAGAATGATACAACAATGGTTGGAACACGTTGGGTTAAAGACATGACTCATTTTCTGCAAACTAGTGAGTGCCCAATAGGCTTAGATAGAGCTAAAAGGAGATATTTTAGATTGTAGTCTATTCCTTATGTTTTAATTAATGATATTCTTTTCAGAAAAGATTTTAATGGTGTGTTGTTAAGATGCATTGATAATGATTAGACTGACAAAGTGCTGCATGAGTTCCATGATGGAGCAGCTGGGGGTCATTTTGCCCCAAGAACTACTGCTTGGAAGATAATGAGAGCTGGCTATTATTGGCCCAGCTTATTCAAAGATGCCCACACATGGGCCAAAAAATGTGTAAAATGTGCCATTTTTGTAGGCAAAGAGAGGCTACCAACTTTACCTTTGCAGCCAATAAAAGTAGAACAACCCTTCATGAGATGGGGTATTGATTTTATAGGTCCCATTAACCCACCATCAAGTGCAGGTCACAGATAGGTACTCACAGTAATAGACTATTTCACGAGGTGGACTAAAGCAATGGCTTTAAAAGAAGCCAATTAGAATGTTGTTTTAAACTTTTATTATGATTTAGTATATATATTTGGAGTACCTGAATCAATCATTTTAGACAATGCTTTAGCCTTCGTTAGATTGAGAGTAACTAATTGGGTTGTGAAGAATGAAATCTATTTAAATACTTTATCAAATTATTACCCACAGGGTAATGGGTTGGTAGAATCCACAAATAAGAATCTCATAAGGATTATCAAAAGAACAATGGAGGATAACCAGAGGACTTGGTACACCAATCTAAAATCTACTCTGTGGGTAGATAGAATAACTCCCAAAAGGTGATGCAGGTGCATCCAATCCATAGTGGCCTCCATGAGGCATTTAACTATTTAATGTTTATTTTGATGTTTCCAATAAGGTCCTAAAGATCATTCAATGTAATAAGGTCTGTTTGACCAATGCATGTTAATTTAGGTTATAGTTAGGTTTATGTTGTAAGTCCCAAATGGCATTTGTCAATTGTAATTGCATAATGCTAAAAATACCAATAATGCTAAAAATAGATAGATAGGAGGTTGTTAGATCTCCCAGCTACTTGGATTTGTCTCCCAGCTGCTTGGAGACAATTCTGTACTATCAAGGGTGAGTGAATAACTACCCCAAGATCAGATCGAATGTGATCATGATAGTAGTAGAATTGTAATTAGTTGAAGTTGTGCAATTGTAAACAGAGCATCTGTGTGTATTCGCATTGCTAGAAGGCATAATAAACGAATCTTGTTTGTGCATCTGTGCCATTTGAATTCATCTAGTTTTCTTTGTGCAAATCAATTTTCTATTCTGAGGCCGAGATGGGTTCTTAGTCCATTCCACCGGTTAGATTCATTCAAATCGGTGGAATGGCTGTGTAGTGTTTTCATTTTGCTTTTCTATTTGTTCGATTTTATGCTTGCAGGATTGGGTATGGGATGCATTGAAAGATCCTAGCATCCTCATGTGCTAGGTTGAGAAAGTCTAAATTCAGTGTTAGATTGTTAAGGAAACATATTTGTGCAATCGCTAAGTATAGAGCGGGTCAAAATAGTGAAAATCCACGTGGTTTCAATAGACATACAAATTGTGTATTTATCACTTTTGTATGCGGGATATACATTCTCTGAGTATATCGCTATCACATGTTCCTGTGTATATCACATTTGTCCATCGCCATTGTATGTGGGAAACATACATCGTATATTTACAAGTCTGTCTTATATACAAGGGAGAGAGAAAGCTTCAGGTACATGCAAGGTGGTTAACATCAGTCAAGGATTTGTATGCAAGTGGCGACCGACAGGAACGGTGGAAGTAACCGACAATTGCAAGTCATGCATTGTATGTATGTTTGTTTAGCGTAAAGGAAAAGGTGGCAGAAGCAAATGGGTCATGGGCACAGTAGGTAAAGGTTTGTATATACAAGAAGGAATGTATCTCACGATAGATATAAGTGCTATAGTGGTCAGAGAGAAGTTAGCGATTGGCGAAGGATTTTAGGTGCCTCCCAATGAGTTAAGTCTCACCGATGGTTGCGGGAGCAAAAGACTAAATCGGGGAGAAACATAGATCAGTAGAAAGGGTTGGAGCTATGCCAATGGAGGAAGTCTTAGCAATGAGAGTTTAGTAGGGTGACTGATAGGTAAGGTGTTGCTGACATGCAAGTGATACAAAGAATGTACATCAGTTATGAGAAATGCAAAAAGCATACGTCGGTATAAGGTATGCGATCAGAGTAAAGGTGTTTTGTTCGGCCGATAGTTTAATGTCTAGTCGATAGGCGAGTACAGTGTGGACCTACAAAGGGAAATGTAGGCTAAGGGGTTTAGCTCTGCATCATAGTGGTATCAGAGCTAGTGAAAGCTCTAGACAGAAGTATTTAAGTATTTAATTTTCTGAAGGTAGATGATTCCTATTCATGTAGTGTGTGGGTAGATGATGTTGGGGTCTATCATGATCATTCACCAATAGAGATTTAGCTAGGAGAGGGTGCAGAGTGAATCCACTGCAATAAAGAGTGGTAGTGCATCTCCAAGATCTGCTGTTGGATAAGGGGATTTGCAATAGTGTTGGTGTTGTTTGTGGATGTTTATGTCAGATAGGGAAAGCGAAGAAGGGGCTAGTGATATGCCTCCAAAGGGAATGACCACCAAAGTGGTCAAGAAATTCAAGGAGATGGAAGAACTTATCGAGACAGGAGTCAAGGAAGCACTCCAGGCTGAGTTGAAGACCTTAGGAAAAGGCAAGAAATTAGACGTGGAGTCTGATGATGAAGAAGAAGATGGGGAAGAGAAAATAACCCCAGAATAGACAAGTATATCTGCAGACTAGAAACAATTTTTGGAGGCTATAAAGTCACTCGGTAAGGAGTCATTTGAATCAAGAATGGAGATTCTGATGTTCAACGGAAAGATGGACACAGAAGAAGTCATCGAATGGATCAAGGCTTTGAACAATTACTTCGAGTACAAGGAGGTACTGAAAAATAGAAGAGTCAAGTTTGCAAAGACAAAATTGAAGGGCGCTACACTCACACGGTGGAACTACACCCAGGGAGAAAGGATGAAGAGTGGCAAGAGCATGATCTCATCCTAGAGTCGGATGGTAGAGAGGATCAAGGCTCAGTTCCTACTAGTAGATTATGAAGTGCAGATATACAGGAAAATGTAGAATATCAGATAGAAGGATATGGATATATCCACCTATACAGAGGAATTTCATAAATTGTCTCTAAGGTGTGGACATGCTGAGGATGAGAAAGGAAGAGTTTCTAGGTATATTAATGGCCTGAAGTACAGTATACAAGATGAGATTACCATCTTGACACTAGAAACCATCGACAAGTGTTTCTAGGTGGCGCTGAGAGTAGAAGAGAAATTGAAAAGAAAAGGAGAATAGCAAAACAAAGGAAGAGGAAGACAACAAAGAGGGGGAAGAAGTCCTTTCAGAGGCAGAGGAAATGGATTTGGACACCAAGGTGAATCCAATCAAGAGAATAGCGAAGGAGACAACAGTCAAACTCAAAGGGGAAGTTATAGTCAAAAAGGAAACTTTAGGGGTAGAGGACCTCTCAGATGTTACAATTGCAATCAAGAAGGCCACATAGCCAATAGATGTATAGAGAAAGCAACAAGTTTAATGGGAGGAAGAAGGACAAATCTGATCCAAGAATCTGACTGTCAAAATGTGACAAGCTCAAACACTTATCAAAGTGTAAAAGCTCCTGATGGTTATGGATATCCTGAGGAGGGAGAAGCATTGATGCTAAGGAGAACCATTTTGAAGACATCTGAGGACATGATACAAAGGAGAGCTCTTTTCAGGACTAGTTGTAAAAGCAAAGGTAAAGTATGCAAGGTAGTAATAGATTCTGGTTCTACAGATAATATGGTATCTCAGGAAATGGTGGATAAGTTGAAACTGGAAAGGATTCCATATCAAAACCCTTACAAGGCATCTTGGGTGAGTGATAGTCAATTACTTTTGGTATATGAACAGGCATATGTTGATTTTCAGATTGGTGACTATCAGGATAGGGTCTTATGTGATATTTTGCCCATGGAATGTTGTCACCTACTTTTAGGTAGGCCATGGCAATTTGATAGGAGAGCATTGTATGATGGATATGCTAACACTTACACCATCAAGAAGGATGGGAGGACATTTTTGATGACACCATTGTAGGAGGATGCTGCAACACAGAAGGCAACCAAGGTTATTTTGGTAGGGAAGAAAGAGTTTGTGAAGATGCAGGAAGCAGAGACACATAAAGTTAAGGATATCTTAGGAAATAGGGTTGTTAAGAATTAAGGTTTGAAGGCAATTTTAGTTTTTGGTGATGGAAATCAGATGGATTAGTAGAAGGTCAAAGAGCAGGTGTTCAAGCAGCCACAAGTTGATTGGAAAGACAAGGATACAATCTTATTAGGGACTATTGTTTGTCCCCTAAGAATTGAAAGGCAAATAGATTCTACCATAGCAATAGTACAAGAAGCATTACCCAAGGTTTATAATGTAGGTGTTTAGACAAAGATGATGCTAACACAGAATGACAAACAAAGGAATGATGTGAGTAGAGCCTCCAATGCTAGGCATGAGTTTTGGGTTCCATGGAAGCAGGTTGCAGTTCAGAGATCATGGGGAAGACATGAACCAGTAAAGAGTAAAGGTGGAATAAACTCAAGGATTAACTCATGGGACATGAGTTCTTTTCAGGGTGGGGTGTATGATGCAAGTGCATCCAATCCATTGTGGCCTCCATGAGGCATTTAACTGTTTAATGTTTATTTTGATGTTTCTAATAAGGTCCTAAAGATCATTCAATGTAATAATGTCTATTTGACCAATGCATGTTAATTTAGGTTATAGTTAGGTTTATGTTGTAAGTCCCAAATGACATTTGTCAATTGTAATCGTATAATGCTAAAAATAGACAGTTAGGAGGTTGTTAGATCTCCCAGCCACTTGGATTTGTCTCCCAACCGCTTGGAGACAATTCTGTACTACCGAGGGTGAGTGAATAAATACCCCAGGATTAGATCAAATGTGATCATGATAGTAGTAGAATTGTAATCAGTTGAAGTTATGCAATTGTAAACAGAGCATCTATGTGTATTCGCATTTCTAGAAGGCATAATAAACGAATCTTGTTTGTGCATCTGTTCCATTCAAATTCATCTGGTTTTCTCTGTGCAAATCAATTTTTTGTTCTGAGGCCGAGATGGGTTCTTAGTCCATTCCACTGGTTAGATTCATTTGAATCGGTGGAATGGCTATGCAGTGTTTTCGTTTTGTTTTTCAGTTTGTTCGATTTCATGCTTGTAGGATCAGGTACGGGATGCATTGAAAGATCCTAGCATCCTCATGTGCTAGGTTGAGAAAGTCTAAATTCGGTGTTATATTGTTAAGGAAACATATCTATGCAATCACTAAGTATAGAGCGGGTCAAAACAGTGAAAATCTGTGTGGTTTCAATAAACATACAAATTGTGTATATATCACTTTTGTATGCGGGATATACATTCTCTGAGTATATCACTATCGCATGTTCCTATGTATATCACATTTGTCCATCGCCATTGTATGTGGGAAACATACATCGTAAATATACAAGTCTGTCGCATATACAAGGGAGAGAGAAAGCTTCGGGTACATGCAAGGTGGTCAACGTCGGTCAAGGATTTGTATGCAAGCGGCGACCGACAGGAACAGTGGAAGTAATTGGCGATTGCAAGTCATGCATTGTATGTGTGTTTGTTTAGCGTAAAGGAAAAGGTGGCATAAGCAAATGGGTCATGGGCGCAGCAGGTAAAGGTTTGTATATACAAGAAGGAATGCATCTCATGATAGATACAAGTGCTATAGTGGTCGGAGAGAAGTTAGTGATTGGCGAAGGATTTTAGGTGCCCCCTAATGAGTTAAGTCTCACCGATGGTTGCGGGAGCAAAAGACTAAATCGGGGAGAAACATAGATTGGTGGAAAGGGTTGGAGCTATGCCGATGGAGGGAGTCTCAGCGATGAGATTTTAGCAGGGAGACCGATAGGTAAGGTATCACCGACATGCAAGCGATACAAAGAATGTACATTAGTTATGAGAAATGCAAAAAGTATACGTCGGTATGAGGTATGCGATCGGAGTAGAGGTGTTTTGTTCGGCTGATAGTTTAATGTCTAGCCAATAGGCAAGTACAGTGTGGACCTACAAAGGGAAATGCAGGCTAAGGGGTTTAGCTCTACATTAAAAGGTCTATTGGAAATTCTCCATTTATGTTAGTTTATGGAAAAGAGGCAAGGTTACCTTTATCTGTGTAGCTTCCAGCTCTTGGCATCATGAATCAGCTAGAAATGCTTGAAGGAGAAGATTCAATGACTATTAGATATGCTCAGCTTATGCAGCTTGAGGAGATCAGAGATAAAGCTATGAAGGCTATGGAGTATCATTAGCTTCAAACAAAAAGAGTATTTGATAAGAAAGCTACTCCTAGAATTTTTAGGGAGGGTGATATGGTACTCAAATGGGATGAGTTGAAAGGCAGGCTAGGAAAGCACTCCAAGTTTGACAACATGTGGAGTGGCCCATTTATCATTATTGGATGCAAGGAGTATAATGTATTTCAGTTATCAAACATGGATGGAGAAAACTTGCCTATCTCAGTCAATGGGATACACCTGAAAAGGTGTTTTGAGGTATGAATTGCTTTGTGAATAGTAGGTTAGGTTTCTTGCTTTCAATAAGTGCTACTGCACAATAGATTAGATGCCTTTTTGTTTTCCCTAAGTGATGTCCAACACAGTTAGATAGGTTGCTTTCTATATTTTTCTTTTTTGTTACGTTTCCAAATACTTTTCACTGTTATCATGTTGAGTTAAAAAAGTCAAAATTGTTTGTCAAAAGTGTTTTTGAAGTCTTTGAGTGACCTTGTGCCCAATGGATAAGGTCTAGGTAGCTGGTCTGATGTTTAGCAGGCAAACATATAGTAGATGTCACCAAAATGTTACCAAATTTTCACTATAGCTCAATCAGGTGGAGTTTGTTGATTTTAAACTAAAGAAATGAAGTACATTTTTATATACTTCCCTTCATTTTATTCAATTGTATAAATAGAAAAATCAGAAAAGATTACTAGGTTATTGTAATAGATCATTGCATTGATACAGGTGCATGTAATAGAGAAAAGATTTACACAAATTTTTCAAGTAATCTTTATTGAATGTAAGAATGTTCATTATCTCACACAAGCTGTGAGATTGACTATTGCTTATTCAAAAACAAATTAAGAAAAACATATACATGAATAAGTAAGAAGAAGAAATGAATGTGCATAGAAGCAAAGGTAACCAGTCATTGCTTGAATGACTGGTTCACTGTGTTGACTAAAGATGTTGTAGATGAACTTTGTAGCTCCGAGCCACAAGATTTCTCCTAGCTCTTGATTCCTGCAAGAGAATTAAACAATGGTATTAGAGAAATGGTCTAAGCAATGGCTGATTACCAACATTGTATACACATTCACTCTATGCATGCATATATTGGTCTCAATGTGCATTAAATAAGAAATGTACACTTTGGATGTCCTAGAAAACAAGCAAGTTATCAAACACATCCAAAGTATGCATTTATTTTCTAACAAGTTTGCTTCATGTGTAGATACAGGTGAAATTGTGTTTCTGTGTGATTCATCAAATTATATTATGAGTGGAGAAAATGTGGCTCCCACAAGGGTTGAGCCTAGCTCATAAGTGTTACAGGAGGCACGAAGAATAGAAAGGACAGCATTTTCAATGACAAATGAACAAGTCACATTCAATTTAAAGACATTAAGCCTATCATAGAAGACTATCATAGCCAAGATAATGATTGTCTTTCCTTCATAATGTGGTTTGAATCAATATACTTACCTTTGCAAAGTGAATAAGATATGGAGTCATGATGTGGAGCCAAGGACAGGAATAACAGTCATAGAAACATTGCCAAATGATAGTCATAATAGTTGTCAAAGACAACATGAGGCATGAAACAAAGATAGTAATACAGTCACAAACCTGCCAGGACTAAATAGATAGTCATATCAATGACAAATGAAGACAGTCACATGATTCTTTTAGGGCAGTCATATGCCTATCAGCAGAGTAGTCAATAGGGACTATAACATTATCAGTCATACCTCTGCCATGACACTTAAACAAAACAATCCACAGTGTTTTTGGTTTCTGTGTTTTTCTTTTTAGGAGATCATGACAGTGATGAGGTGACTGTCATATCACTATAAGAATAGTTAGAAATTGTTGTTTTCAGTCATGAATGAAGGAGTAGATAGAGCCTTATCAAGCACAAAGAGCAGTGTTAGCTATAAAGCAATCTCGCACTGACATCAGGAAGACAATCTACCTTTAGTAGAGGAACAACCATGCTTGACAAAACAACAGATCATTCAACATAACAGTCTACCAATACTTTGCAACAGTCATCTACATTTTTTATACATAGCAGTGATAGTCATGACTGTAGATAGAGGGAAAGGTTTTACAACTGTAGCTATCACACCTAAGATGGTTTTTTAGATTGTCATAATAGTTTTTTAAAAAATGAAATAGTCAGCTTCAATCCACAATGAACAAGTTATGATTGTTATAGTCAAGAAAGCATAGAAATAAGACTGTCACTGTAGAAATACAGAAGTGGATTGCAGAACTTCCACATTTTTTGTCCATTTTGAACACTTACAGGCTTTGATGGTAAATACATCATGGAAGTGTTGTGAACATCATTCATACTTAAGTGCCTGTCATAATGATTAGAAGAGAAGCATGCCCAGATTTGATACATTTTGTTCATAATGAAAAGCTACAGTCTTGTATAAGAAAAAGTACATAAAACAAGAGTATATACTGGAAGAAATGAAAAGTATAAGAACTTGTTGTGAAGATGCTACAGAAATTATGTCATGTGAAGCTACAGTGAGCATATACCAGAATGTGCCAAGGAAAAGCAAATAAAGGGACAATCATCTCTATCATGCAAAGATCCATGAGGAAGATTACGAAGGAGACAATGACTTTCACAAGAGACAAGTCAACAATAGTCATGAAGAGGTAATTGTTACTAGTCTATAGAGGAATAGAAGACAAAACAACAAATAATCACCTACACAGTCATCAAAGAAGAGTAGTAGCCATATCTAAAGAGCAATTAATGAGATGTCAAAAGATCAGGATAGTCATAAGGAATGATCATAAAAGACAATCAAAGCTATGTGAAAGGAGCCTACAGGAGGTAGGGGTGCATGACATGTTCAAACCTATAGTTGCCAAAGAGAGATTCTGTTTGTGGCACAAGAGATTGGTAAGAGAGATAAAGAATAACCATACAAATAGTATAGGTAGCTATGTTTTGTTGCAAGACAGAATCAAACAGGACAATGCAAGAAGATTATATTTAGTATGGTATAATAGTCATGTATAGGCTTTGTCAAGAACAACAAAATTAAACCCTCATATTTTTCAGTCAAAACCTAGATAACCAAAGATAGTGAAGTTGCTACAGCAAATATGTTTATTTCATGAGATAAGATTTTGTTCATTGAAACCCTAGCTTCATTTTTCATCGATAGGAACGCATTAAAATGCCTTATGCTTGCATAGAAAACCCAGAAAGTTGTGTTTTTTGATGGCCATTCAGAATGAGTTTTCTTTTTTCTTAAAACCCTAGGTTAAAAAAAAATTAGACAATAAAGTTCACTACGTTGCCTCATTTCCAGAAAAGTAAAAACCATATGCAAGAAAAAATCATATGCAGACATAAATGTTTTGAGCAGAAATGATAGATCTCATTATTTTTTGTAGCTTAACCTGAAAAAAGGGCAATCATATATATAGGGAATGAAGCCCTTTATTACAAACATATAAAAAATGAGATATCTAGAATATACAATGATGAAGAGTAACATAAACTATGAGATTTGCATTTTTGTTCCCAAAAAATTAGATTTATCATACTTACCTTTAGCTTCTGGAGCAGAAAATGTCTAAAATGCCAGTCGAATGCTCTCAGAATCATCTACAGAAGCTCAAACATCAAACCCTTGTTAGCGGCAGGAAGAATGCAGAGCAAGATTGCACAAAATGAAAATGCAAAATGAGGGCAAAAAGGTGTCTTTTGTTATCTAGGGTTTCATAACCCTAGAAGCCCGATTGAGCTTTATTTCCTTGTTGCATTTTTTTTTGCATATCATTTAGAATGGCCCGTGGTCCATCACATTACATAGTGTGTTCCCTAGGTAATGCCACAAGGTGGCATTGAAGTTTTGTTAAGACTTTATTAAGTCTTTTATTTCCTTGTATGAGAGTGTGCACTTCAGTGCCTTTTGTTATACTTTTCCTTGCATATATTTCAAAAATGTGAAATAACCTCCATATGATGATCATTATAAGTCAAAAGGGGATATTGTTGTTTTTAATGAAAAGGAGGGTAATTGAGTAAAACTTTATTTCCTTTGAGGAGATATAGTTGGAATGGTGAAGATGTGGCATACACATGCCAAGGACATAGCATTTTGTTTTGCCAAGGAGGAGAGAAGGTTTGACTAGGTCTTGTAGCAGTTAGTAGTTGGTTTATTTTGGTGAGGGTATATAGGGGTGTTTTGATGGCTCTTAAAGTCCTTTTGGACTTGTTTTCATGACTCATTATGTTTGACTAAGTCTTGATGGACTTTTTCTTGTATTATGGGCACTTTTGGAAAGGATATAGGCCCTAGATTTTAGGCTTTTTCTGGGCATTTGACCCAAATTAGTTTGACATTCCTTCTTTTATGGAACCACTTGGATAGTGGTGGTTATAGTTACTTTTGTGACTCTATTGTACTTAGTTTTGATTATGCAGTTGGAGAAACTTGTGATTTTTTTTGGGATCCTTGCTAAACATTTTGGCAAATTTGTAACTCATTTTTATCTTTTTTGCTTGATATGAAATACAGTAAGTGCCTTGAGTATCATTGATTTGGGTTTTTTCCTATTTGTTACTTTGCATTATCGTGCTTACCAACTGATTGATTGAGTTATCTGTGAGGTAATTCTTATTTCCTTGTAGCTTTGTCTAAGACTTTATAGCCTTTATGCAGAAATTATACCAATGCAGGTTGCACATTATGTCTAAAAGTGTGAAATATTTTTAAATGTGAAGTTACTTTTCCTTTTAAAAGTTTTAACACTAGGACTTGTCTGTGAAATATTTATGCAAAAGTATACAGTAGCAGGTTGTGCAAGTATTTTCCCTGTTAATACAAGTACATGTACTTGTGTTTCATGCTCCTTTCAGCTAGGTGTATCACCCTTAGAGTTAAATTTTAGTTGTAGAATGTATCTTTCTTACCCTTTTCCTTGACATAGCCATATAATAGTATAGTTTTTAGGTGATATAAAATTAGGAAGCCAGCCTTCTTCGGAGGTTGACCTCTACTTAAAAAGTGACCCACAGCTTTAGAGGTCTTCCCATGTTTCATCAAATAGACTAATTTTTGCAAATTAGTCAGGGTGCATATTTAGGTGATAACAAGTATAACTGCCAAACTACTGAAGGATATAAGTTGAATAGATCTTCATCAGGAAACTCAAGATGGATAGGATGAATGTCTGTTATTGGTGCTTCTGCTAGCTAATTTGGAATTCTTGTCCTTTTATAGCTTTACGATCCACATACTCTATGTCAAACTCACTTAGGATCATTACCCATTTTGCTAGTCTTCCTGTGAGCACTACTTTAGAAAGAATGCACTTTAGAGGATCAAACATAGATATGAGATTTGTACGTTGGTTCAACATATAGTGTCACAACTTTTGGGAAGCAAACACTACTGCTAAACATGCTTTTTCCATGGTTGTGTAGTTAAGCTCATAGCCAACAAGAGTTATGCTGATGTAGTACATGGCTTGTTCTTTCCATGATTCATCATGTTGAGCTAAGTGAGCACCTAGAGCTGCTATTGTTGAGGAGATGTATAATAACAACGGTCGATCGGGTACATGAGGTACCAACACAGAAAGTGTAGCTAGATATTCTTTTATTTTTTGAAAAGCTTGTTGGCACTTATCATCCCATTTGAAAGGTTCTCCATTCCAAAGAAGGTGTTAAAAAGGATGACATTTATCTGCTAGCTGTGCAATGAATCTATGGATAGACTACAATCTTCCTTGTAAGATGTAAAGCTATTTCAAATTGGATGGTGGAGGCATTTCCATTATAGCTTTTACCTTGTCGGGATCCACTTCTATGCCTCGTCGAGATATAATATAACCTAACAACTTTTTGGATGTTACCCCAAATACACATTTCTTTGGATTTAGTCTCACTTGATACTTCTCTAGTCTATTAAAGATTTGTTTCAATACTTGTAAGTGGCCTTCTCTAGTTTTTGATTTTCCTAAGATGTCATCAACATAGTCTTCCATTATGGTGTGAAAAAGATTGTGGAAGATAACTGTCATGGCTTGTTGATATGTGGCTCTTGCATTCTTAAGACCAAAAGGCATGATGAACCAACAATAGGTACTCCATGGACATATGAAGGAAGTCTTGTGTTGATCTTCTTCTACAATTCTAATCTAATTATAGCTAGAAAATCCATCCATTAGTGCTAGCATTTCATGTCCAGCTGTGAGATCCACAATGGTATCTATGCTTGGTAATGGAAAATCATCTTAAGGACAAGCTTTGTTAAGGTCTCTAAAGTTAGTACAACAATGGATGTGGCCATCAGGTTTTGAGACTAGTACTAGATTTGAAACCCATTCTGGATAATCAATAGGCCTTATAAACTTGGCATCCAATAATTTTTGAATTTTTGCTTTGACCAAAAGTGCTATTTGAGGATGAATTTTTTGAAGCTTTTGCCTAACCAATTTTGCATTTGGAGATACTGCTAGATGATGTACAACAAGTGAAGTATCTAACCCTAGCATATCTGCATAGGTCCATGCAAAGTTGATTGCTCTTTCATGAAGAAGACAATGACATCTTTCCTTTCCCATTTTGATAATGATGCTGCTAAGAATGTGATCTTGGGATTCTGTGTTGTGCCTAGATTCATCTCTTGAGATTTCTCTATTAGAAATAGTGACCATTCTTGATATTCGACAATCAAAGGAAGGTCAAATCCTCCATCCTTGGGTGCCTTGGGGAGGTTTTCACCCTTGGATACGTCCTTTATTTTTACTTTTTTGTGGTCAAGAGGTGCCTTGCGGTTTTCACCTAGTGATCTATCTTTTTTTATTCTATTTATTTCACTTTTGCGATCGAAGGATTTGATACTTCCACCAAAATATGCTAACAAAGGTAGATCAATCATGAAGCCTACTTTTTGATCTCCCAATGGTATGCCTTGCCTCAAACCCATGAATTCTACTATAGCTTCATCATTTTGAAATGTGTCTAGAATAGGTGCCCCTTGTTGGTCCCAATTGATAAGGTGAGGATATATGAGTTTGAGTTCGAATGATGAGGAGTAAGAAATAGATAAGAAAGATGAAAATGTAAAGATGGATGTGTCTTGGAATAGTTTAGTTATGTGGAAGGAAGAGTCATTGATGACATCTATATTAGAAGTCCCTTCTACAGGAAAAGCTTTGGCTACTTCCTCAAGAATACACTCAATGTCCTTGGAAGGTGGAACCTCCTTACCATACCCTAGACCTTGTTTATTAAACTTCTTGGTAATAATAAAAGGTTCAACAGGTCCTTTTCCATGTGGTCCTAGAACTCCTTGTCCTTTATAGCCCATATTCTTGATAATGCAAAAGCCATTGTTATATCACTCAACTTCTAGAGTAAGTTGATCATTTTCATCAAAGAAGAGCCAAGAGTTGATGTCATCAATGTCTTCATCTTCGAGCATGCCTGCTTTTATGAATATGGTAGGAGGTTCTTTGATAATGGTTGTGGATGAAGTAGCTTTGGATATGGATGGTTGGCCATGAGATTTTGGAGATAAGGGCAAGGTTCCTACACAACAAGATTCTTGTAAAGTGTACTCATTGAGTCCTTTCTCTTGATATTTAGCATCAATGGTAGGAATGGATTTACTAGATGAAGGATTATTTAAGTCGGATGGATCAACATAGGATGGGGATGGATGCGCTTCGGCATTGATGGGGACACGATTGTGATCTTGATATTTAGCTTAAAAAGTGCGACAAAACTCAAATGGATTTGAATTGGCAAGGATTGTGATTTTAACTCCATTGTAAGGAAATTTGAGACATTGATGGTATGTAGATGGAACAGCCTTGATAGCATGTATCCAAGGATGACCAAAAAAAATATTGTATGACAATTCAATGTCTAGGACTTGGAACTTGATATCAGTGATAATAAGAACAACCTTAATGGGTAAATAAATAATCCCCTCAGATTCTCTCTAAGCATCATCATATGCCTTGATGATTATGCTCTTAGTGGTATCAATATGATCCTTAGAATATCCCAATAATTTGATAAGCTTTAAAGAACATATGTTTAACCCAGCTCCACTATCTACTATTATTCATTTGACATGGTGTTGGTTTATGTAAACTTTGATATGAAGGGCATCATTATGGGATGTATTAGGCGATGAGAGATATTTGTTAGAGAAGGTCAAATGGTAGGGTGATGCATTACTAGCTATCATGGTTTGAAATTGTGTAGTGTCAATATCATTAGGGATTGACGACTCTTGTAAGGCTTTATCAAGGATGGCTTTGTGAGCAGGTGATATCCGCAATAACTCTAAAATGGAAATTTGAGAAAGGGTCTTACTAAGATGGTCAAGGATATTATAGTTAGAGGTTGGGCGTATGGTAGATGGTGCTCCTTGGATGGTAACACAACCTTGATGGGTGGTAACAACACAATTAGGGGCTTCTTGGATAGTGACCAAGGCTCGACGAGTGGTATTAGGGAAACTAGGTTCTTTTCCTCTTATGGTAATTGTAGATATGCGAGCTTGCTCAATATGACCAATGGTGGATGAATCATAGGTATATTGGATATTCTTCCCTTTATTAGAGATACATGCCTTGTCATGTGATGGCAGTGGATTTTTAAAAGCATCAAGGTCATAGTTTGAGGTTTGTTTAGGTGGATCAATGCTAATGGCTCCTTGATCGATGAGATTTTGAATCACATGTTTCAATTTCATGCAATTGGATGTGCTATGCCCTTTCACTCTATGAAATTCACAATATTCATTGTCTTTGTACCAATTGGGCTTATATTGTGGTTCTTCATATGGTTGAGTCTTAGGTAGTGTTATCGTGCCCACTTGTAAACATTTCTTTAAGACTGATTCAATGGGTTCTCCCAAAGGAGTGAATTGAAACTTAGGGAATGGAATCATTTAACTTGGTCTCGTGGAAGAAATGGTGTGATTTTGTTTGCTTCTTAGCTATAAATGGGAGGTTTCACAATTTAAATATTCTTTGCATCAACAATGCCATCATTTACAATGTTTTTGGTTTTATTCCAAAAACGAGGTTTATCATTTGAGGATTGTGCATTGTCTTTCGTTTCCTTGAAAATCTTAATGACACCTTTAGAAATTAAAGCCTTTTCAATGTTGGTTCCCTTAGATATGAGCTCATCAAAGGTAGTGACACTTTGTAGTTACAATTGGAAGGATAGCTTGGAATGAAGGTTTTGAATAAAGATATCTACTTGTTTCTTAGGGATTTTCCATGAAAGTTTGCTGGGCATGTTTCACCATCATTGGATGAATGATGAAAATGTTTCTCTATTGCGTTGTTTATTGTTGACAAGATTATTCATGGTAACCTCATGTTCAACATTGAAGGCAAAGTGTGAGATGAATTCGCTTGAAAGTTCTTTGAAAGATTTGATACCAAGTGGGAGATGCGAAAACCATTCCAAGGATTGTCCACCAAGACTTCAAGGGAATAATCACAAAAGATATATGTCATTGTAGGCGACATCAAGACAAGTGACATAGAATGTTCGAAGATGGTTAGTTGGATCTCCTTTTCCCTTGTATTTGTCAAATTGTGGGATCTCAAAATGTGGAGGGAAAGGTATCATTTGTAATGACTTATCAAAAGGATAAGGGCACACATCCGCAAAAGAGAATGTTTTCTTTGTTTGTCCCATACTCATGTCATCAATTTGATGGTATATTTGTTTAACGATCTACACCATATCGGATGATTATTGTTGTTGCAAAGGATTTTGGTGACTTGGATGTGGTATTTGGTATACCAGGGTATTGTTTGGAGGGTATTGTTGTGAGATGTTATGTAGTAGGGTGTAGGTGTTTTGGACTTGATTATCAAATGATGGAAAGGTGTGAGTGGTTGGAGATGGATTGACACCATGAGTTTGCATTGCATGTGAACCATATGACAGATTAGGGTATGACATTTGTGGATTAGACATTGGTGGAGTTTGAGATACATTGGATGAATTGATATAGGATGTATGAGGATTAGAATTGGATGGAGCTTGGGATACAATATGTAGATTAACATAGGGCATTTATTGGTTGGATGTTTGTGGTCCAAGTGAATGGAGTTGATCAATGTATGGCTGTGATCCAAAAGTTTGGTCGATAATTGGCACATTAGTATCAGATGACACTTGTGATGTTTGCACTAGAATCATAGATGCAGTGTGAAGATGAGGGGATTCATTGGATGGTTGGGATGGTTCAACATGCAATATAATTAGATTGGTATGAGGTACATGTGTGATGGGATGGTTCATGGAGGAAGATACTATGGGATGGGATACATAAGATGTAGCAACATGAGACACACTTGGATTGGAGGCTCGATGTGTTTGAGGCACATGCAAAGGAGCCGTGTTTGTGGAGGAAAGTGGAGTGGATGGAGATACGTGAGATGGGGTGACATGCAAGACACTTTGGTTAGGCACTTGAAGGGCTTGTGATGCATAGGAGTTAATAACATTGGTTGGTGTCAACAAAGGTTTAATGAATGTAGGTGCATGGAATGGAGGAATAGACAAAGTGGTGTAAAGTGATGCTAGAATGTTATGTGGAGATGGTGTAGATATGGTAGACATGGTAGTAATGGCCTTATGGGTATCCTTTGCAACAACAAAAACATTGTTGGTTGGTTCATGTTTCTGGATTGTGGATATATTAAAGTCACTTGGCAATTTGACTCCTTCTTGAGCTAATTGGGTAAAAATTTGTTCACGGTTTGACCTTATGATCCTATTGGCTATTAGATTCAAGACAGACAACTAAGAGGGGGGGTGAATCAATTGTCCAAAACTTTCTTCCAAATTAAACACTTAAAACCACTTTGTAATTTAGCGGCTTAATAATAACTTAATCATGAAAGCATAATGCATTGAATCAAGAGTAGAAACACATTAACACATAAGACACCAAGATTTTGACGTGGAAAACCTAGTTAAGGGAAAAACCATGGGGTGATTAACCCAAGATTGTATTCTTTGTTAGAAGAATAGAAAGAACAAAATGGCACATGCCAATTAGGGCTCACTACCCGAGCACACTGCTCACAAGAGGCCCACTACCTACAAGAGACACATTGTCTACAAAAGAATAAGTATCACATACTTGAACTGGAAAATAGCATCTTCATCATGCTTGAGTCAGTTCCATTTAAGCCCAAAACTTCTGCTCTATCTTTTTCTCTCCTCCTCACTACCATACTCTCATCTCCACAAGATCCACTTTGAAATGACTTTCCAATCCCTTATTTATACAAGACATCGACTTAGGAATAATCATCTAAGTCAGAAAACACCTACAAGATCATCTGCAAAATGAGAAACTCATCCAGTCGGCCAGTCTCAGAAAGAACACCATCATCTAGAAGTAATTCTTCAATTGCAATCTCAAACTCTAATGAGGACCACCAACATGAACTGGACATGATCCAAAGACCTCCACTATCTTGCCTAAATCACCAAGAACATCTACACTTCATCTTATTATTGAAATCCTTCTCTCCTTCATTCGGAACCTCAAGAATACAGTCTATCATTACTATCACAAAGGAATAGATGCTTGCAGACATTTAAACCATGAACCAAATGAGTGGATACTACATAAAGACTTTCTTAACACTCCCTCAAATCCATAGAATAGGATAATGCATTTCCGGATCTCATCGGACCTGTCTGTGTTACTCTGTCTCCTCTGAACACCTACCAGAATTGGTTTTACTTAAGCAGCCACAACTTCTTCAGATCTTCATGCAGACCTCTGAAATCTCTACTGGACCACTTTAAGACACATATCTACAAACCCTTTAAACCACATCCTCTGATTCTCATCCTATCTTGAACTTTTACCTTACTGTTATCACTGTTCTTCACTATTCTTGATTGAGACTAATTTTCTCAATATCCTCAGCACACAGCTCATCCAATCCTTATCATTAATGCAATAGGAGTATGTTGACATCAATGACAACATTGGTTAGGCCCATACTTGCAACAATCTCCCCCTTTGTCATTGATGGCAACATATGATGTGAAAAACTATTTTGACCATCAAGACATGAACTTCTCCTTACTGTCACAACTCCCTCAATCAGCAACAACCATTCACATGTCTTGTCTCCCTTTGCTGCTCCCCCTTTGATCAGCAACTACTTGTTTTTCACATGTCTTCTTTCCCCCTTTGACATCAATGGCAAAGGGTACATACTTGCAACTCCACCACTTCAGACTCATACCAGCTACTCCCCCTGAGTAGCAGCTCCCCATCATCATTCTGGATCATAAGATATGACTGTGATATCCACTAGACTGATGCACATCAGTGCACCTTAGTTCATCACCGGAGGGGCAATAACCCCTAACTTCTCCCTGAGATACTCAAAAGAGTCCTTAGGTAGAGGTTTAGTAAAGATATCTGCAATCTGATCCTTGGAAGGTACAAACTCCAATCTGACTTCATTCTTGTTCACTTGCTCTCTCAAAAAGTGAAAATTGATGGATATATGTTTAGTCTTTGAATGCAACACTGGATTCTTAGATATATTTATTGCACTTGAATTATCACAAAAGATTGTGATAGGTTCCTCATACTCCACTTTGATGTCTCTTAGCATCTGCTTCATCCATAAAACTTGAGTGCAACTACCTGCTGCTGCAATATATTCTGCTTCAGTTGTGGACAAAGATATTGCCTCTTGTTTCTTGCTTAGCCAAGAAACCAATCTCTTCCCCAAAAAGAATGCTCCACCACTGGTACTCTTCTATTCATCCACATCTCCTGCCCAATCCGCATCTGTATATGCATGAAGAGAAAAATCATGATCTCTGACCACAATCCATACTCAACTGCCCCTTTTAAATATCTAAAAATCCTTTTGATTTCCATGACATGAGATTCTCTAGGATCAGCTTGAAATCTAGCAACAAGACCAACAACATTCATAATGTTAGGTCTAGTTTGAGTGAGATACAACAGTCATCCAATCATTGATTTGTACTTTGTCTGATCAGCCTTAGGAGAGTCAATATCTTTGCTCAGTTTACATCTGGTTGCCATGGGAGTATTCATTGGTTTTGATTCTTCCATCCCAAATTTCTTCAACAATTATTTCACATATTTTGTCTGAGAAATGAAGATTCCTTTCTTTGTTTGAGTGATTTGTAGACCCAATAAGAAATTCATTTCATCCAGCATGGACATCTCAAACTCACTTTTCATTTGATTTGCAAAAGTTTTACACATACTATCTCTTCCTCCAAAAATGATATCATCAACAAACACTTCAACAATCAAGATGTTTTCATGATTAATTTTGAAATATAAATTACTGTCAGTAGTACCTTCGTTGAAACCAATCTTCAAAAGATGCTTATCCAATCTTTCATACCAGGTTCTTGGGGCTTGCTTCAGTCCATACAGTGCTTTCTTCAACTTGCAGACCATATCACCATGATCAAACAATTGAAATCCATCTAGTTGCTCTATGTACACTTCCTCTTCCAAGTCATCATTCAAGAAGACAGGCTTGACATCCATCTGATATACCGTGAAATCCTTGAAGGCAACAAAAGCAAGAAATAATCTGACTACTTCAATTCTTGCCACCGGAGGAAAAGTTTCTTCAAAATCAACTCCTTCTATTTGAGAGTAACCCTTGCAGACCAAAATGGCTTTATTTTTGATTACTTCACCAACTTCATTCAGTTTGTTCTGGAAGACCCATTTTGTTCCAATCACATTCTTGTTTCTAGGTCTGGGAACAAGATCCCAAGTGTGATTTTTCTTAATTTGCATCAGCTCTTCCTCCATTGCTTTAGGCCAGTTTTCATCATTGCAAGCTTCATTCGCTATCTTAGGTTCAATCTTTGAAATCAGACAATACTCATCTAAGTCTTGAGTAATTCTCCTTCTTGTTTGTACACCTTTGCTTTTATCACCTATGATCTGATCTTCAGAGTGATTCAGTCTTACATACCTGGGGACTTTGGGAAATTCTTGCACTTCTAATTCTTGATTAGACTCATCAAAACTCATCTCTTCTTCCTAATTTACTGGATCAGTTTGAATCTGACTTTTAGAAGAAGTTTGGGCTCCTTGAATTAGAACACCATTCTGATCTTCTTCATCATATTCATAAAACCTTGAGGGTTTTTCAATTCCTTCATCAACCTTCACATTTGTACATTCTATCATTTTTCTCAGTCTTTTGTTATAACACTGATATGCTTTGCTTTGAGTAGAGTAACCCAAGAATATTCCTTCATCACTTCTAGCATCAAACTTTCCTAGATCTTCATCTCTTTTAATGTAACATTTACTACCAAAAACTCTGAAATACCTCACAGTAGGAGTGATGCCAAACCAATGTTCATAAGGAGTCTTACTGGTATTACTTCTGATTTGAACTCAATTTAGAGTATAGACTACAGTGCTGATAGCTTCTCTCCAAAAGATCTAAGGAACATTTGCTTCCTGGATGGTCTAGTTCTTTCTCTCCACTACTCCATTCTGCTGTGGAGTCCTAGGAGCAGACAACTATCTCTTTATTCCATGTTTCTCACAGAACTCTATGAATTCACTAGATGTGAATTCTCCACCTCTATCTGACCTCAAACATTTCAATTTTAATCTGGTTTCATTCTCTACCATAGCCTTGAATATTTTGAATTTCTCAAGAGCTTCTGATTTCTCTTTTAAAAAGGTTACCCACATCATCCGGGAATAGTCATCAATTAGTACCATGAAGTATCTATCACCTTGCACACTCCTGATTCTTTCTGGACCACAAAGATTAGTATGAACTAAGTCCAATAATCTGGTAGAAGATTGTTCATTGCTTTTGAATGAGACTTTGCTTTGTTTACCCAACTGACATTCTTTGCATAAACTATTTGTAGGTTTCACCAATTTTGGATGATCTCTTATAGCCTGAGTATTGCTTATCTTGATGATATTATCAAAATTCACATGACACATCCTCCTATGCCATAACCAACTTTGATCAATTTGTACGAATATACAACTTTTACCGGTACCAACTAAATGGAAGATATTACCTTTTGTTTGGGTACCTGATGTAATCTCTATTATGGAACTTTAAAAGATCTTGCATTTTCCATTCTTGAATCTAAGATCATAGCCTTTGTCCACCAACTATCCAACACTAAGAAGATTATGCTTCAATCCTTCAACAAATAATACATTACCGGTTTTGTTCTTTCCATCAAAGGAGATAATTCCTCTACCTCTGATTCAGAGGGTATTGGATCTTCTTCCTTGATGGAAATAAACACCCAATCACTTCCGGATTTGTTTCCTGATTCTAATTCATTATCTGTTACTTCTTCATCATCATCATCTTCATGAACATAGTAGCAATTCTTTTGGAACCTTGATTTGTTAGGTTTTGGCCTTGAAAATCTTTTCAGACATCTTGAGGCAAAATGACCAATCCTATTGCAATTAAAACACTTAAAAGGCAATTTATTTCATACTTACCAGATCCTCTTGGCAGTATTTTTGCAATAAGAGATTCAAGTTGAGCAGTTTATGCTTCTTCTTCTTCTAGGTCTTTTCTTTCCTTTTCATACCATGATAGTTTCCTTGAAGAGTTCTCTCCCAGATCAAACCTTTGTTTACCTTTTACAGATGCACTGGCTTTGAATGTAGATTTAGTCTTAGGAGGGGCATCTCCAAACTCAGTCATTTCAAATGCAGCCAATTTACCAACCAATTGATCTCTTGTGACAGTTGTATGGGCTTTGAATTCTTCAATGGCAGCAACCTTGATCTTATAAGAAGCAGGAAGGGATCTGAGAATTTTTCCAACAATCTCATTTTCATCCAAGACTCCACCAGCATTTCTAATTCCACAAACAAGCTCATTTACTCTTGGCATAAAAGTAGTGATATTTTCATCTTCTCTCATCTTCAGATTTTTGAATTTTCCTTTCAGATTTTGTAACCTTGCACATTTGACATACTTGTCTCCTTCATGCAGAAGTTCCTGTTTTTCCCAAATCTCAAAAGTAGTTGGTAGGTCAACAACATTTTAAAGCTCTAAATCAGATAATGTGCTTAGAAGAGCTTCTATAGTATGTAGATTGTTTTCAGCATCTGTGATTTCAGTTGGGGATTTCGAGCCACCCTGTGGAGGAGTATACTTCGTTGAAGCCATGTTCCAGTACTACATTCCCATACATTTCAAGTGACATGTCATGCGACTTTTCCAAAGATTAAAATTGGCTCCGTCAAACTTCAGACTATCCTTCTTGTAGGATGACATCCTAGATCTCCTCAAGTGGTTAAGCTCTTTTAGAGGAACTTGGCTCTGATACCAATTGATAGATTCAGGACAGACAACTGAGAGGGGGGGTGAATCAGTTGTCTAAAACTTTCTTCCAAATTGAACACTTAAAACCACTTTGTAATTTAGCAACTTAATAATAACTTAATCATGAAAGCACAATGCATTGAATCAAGAGCAGAAGTACATTAACACATAAAACACCAAGATTTTGACGTGGAAAACCCAGTTAAGGGAAAAACCACGGGGTGATTAACCCAAGATTGTATTCTCTGTTAGAAGAATAGAAAGAACAAAATGGCACATGCCAATTAGGGCTCACTGCCTGAGCACACTGCTCATAAGAGGCCCACTGCCTACAAGAGACACACTATCTACAAAAGAATAAGTATCACATACTTGAACTAGAAAATAGCATCTTCATCATGCTTGAGTCAGTTCCATTTAAGCCCAAAACTTTTGCTCTATCTTTTGCTCTCCTCCTCACTACCACACTCTCATCTCCACAAGATCCACTTTGAAATGACTTTCCAATCCCTTATTTATACAAGACATCGACTTAGGAATAATCATTTAAGTCGGCAAACACCTACAAGATCATCCACAAAATGAGAAACTCATCTGGTCGGCTAGTCTCAGAAAGAACACCATCATCTAGAAGTAATTCTTCAATTGCAAGCTCAAACTCTAATGCAGACCACCAACATGAATTAGACATGATCCAAAGACCTCCACACAATTGCCTGAATCACCAAGAACATCTACACTTCACCTTCTCACTGAAATCTTTCTCTCCTTCATCCAGAACCTCAAGAATACAGTCTATCATTACTGTCACAAAGGAATAGATGCTTGTGGACCTTCAAACCATGAACCAAATGAGTGGATACTTCACAAAGACTTCCTTAACACTCCCTCAAATCCGCAGAACTGGATAATGCATTTCTGGATCTCACTGGACCTATCTGTGTCACTCTGTCTCCTTTGAACACCTGTCAGAACTAGTTTCACTTGAGTGGCCATAACTTCTTTAGATCTTCATACGAACCTCTAAAATCTCTACTGGACCACTTTAAGACACATATCTACAAACCCTTTAAACCACATCCTCTGATTCTCATCCTATCTTAAACTTTTACCTTACTGTTATCACTGTTCTTCACTGTTCTTGATTGAGACTAATTTTCTTAATATCCTCAGCACACAGCTCATCCAATCCTTATCATTAATGCAATAGGAGTATGCTGACATCAATGACAACACTGGTTAGGCCCATACTTGCAACATTGGCAAGTCACATAGTTTTATCATCTTAGAGCTCTAGATCATCCAAATAATCCTCATCGGTAGGTTGATAATGTGGCACATGAGTGGATGAGAAAGGTCCAAAATTATGTTGTGGCATTTGAGTGGTTAAGGAAGGTCCAAAATGATGTTGTGGCATTTAAGTGGTTGATGAAGGTCCTATAGTATAACCCTTAGGTACAAACATGTCTTTAGGCATTCCAGTCATGAATTGTGAAGCATCCTTAAGAGGGGTAGCTTGAAATTGCTATAAATTAGCTTCCATGATTGCTTTGTATTGGCTCCTTGTGTGAGGCATTGTTTTGTTGATGTTTTGGTTGTAATGATTTGGACTAGTTTGACAAAGTTGAGACTCTTGGATGGTTTGCTTGGTTTAATTGTTTGATAGGATTGGCTTGATCAAATGTTTGGATTGATTTGGATTGTTGTTTGTTTGGCTTGGTTTGATAGTTTTCTTTAGATATGTTTGTTTGGATAGGTTGATGGATTGATTATCCCCCAAGAGATAGACTCATGAACTCAAGGGTAGACAAAATTGGTTGCTGATGTTGAGATGATCAAAATGGACAAGTTAATGATCAAGTCCAAGAGATAATGCTATTTACTTGGTTGATTGATGTTGCTGGCTGATTTTGAGTCTCAAGAGGATGGAGGGATCAACAAGTCCAAAGTGTGACAAGATCAGGCTGGATATGATGAATATTTGTTGTAAGTGATCAATGGATTTGCTTGGAAGTTGCTAATAGACTCAGGATGGACTGGAAATGTGATTGTCAGACTGGATAACTGATGATAGGTTATAGTTTACCAAAGGTGATACTGTTCAGACCAAAGGTGAATGACGATAGCTCGAAGGCGATTAAGGATAATTCAAAGGCAACTCTCCAAGGATCAACTGTGATTTTCTACTACTCAAAAGTGACTGGATAAGGCTCAAAGGTGACACAAGATAATGCAAAGGTGATTGTATTATGGCCACTGGTAATTTTGAAGCAAGCTAGAGGCAAGCCTCTATGGTTCAAAGGTGAGTGATTAATGTTGAAATGCGACTGACTCCTAATCAAATGCGAGTTTTTGGGATAGTGAATTTTTTTGGGCAAGTTTTTGTTTGTTTTTGACAAGAAATTAGATGACTAAAAACACACAAACATACAAGACACTCACAAACATGTACAACCTAGGCTGGAAAGGACAATATTTGCTAGATTCCCGCTGCGGATAAATCTGAGCTGCACTTATTCAGAGTGGATAGATTAGAAGTTTGGTGGCACTAGCTCCCCCTTACATGGCACACACTTCTCGGGCACACCAAACTTTGAATTCCCAAAGACCTAAAGATCTCATGGAATTTTCTATCTCTACTTTGAATTGTTAGAATGTGGGACAGCTTTAGAGGTTTGACCTCCTGTGCCAACAAATAGAAGGATTTTGGCCACTAACTAAATGGTTTCTAGTGAATATTTGGGGGACCGACACCTTACGAGCATCCAGCAAGCCAATGAAATCTTTAACTAGCTCTACTAGAAGTTTTAATATATGCTAGGTACACCTCCTTTCGGACTAGCACTATACGGTAAGCACTTATACCGGTTTGGACTTGGCTTTTGCCTTATCCTATTTTGTATAGTAGATCGAACAAAAATGCATCTTAGGGTCACAAATGAGTTCTCTGTATGGATGTGTCTCAAGAGTAGGCCCACTCTAAAGATAATAACAAATTCTCTTGCACCCAAGATCCATTTGATAGGCAAGGGGAGATGATACTTTTGTTATTAGCTTAGGGTTACAAACATGCACATCAAGAAACCAAAAAAGATAAAACAAGCACAGAGCAAACAAGGTTCCTTTTAAGCACCAAAACCAAATGTTCCTAAATTAGTGAAAAATATGATGAGTCTTTGACTAATCAATCTTGCAATAGGTATGTGAGTAGTTTTAAATCGTCCTTTCTTTGATAGATGATAAGAAGCAGATGTGACTGCCTACAATTCAACTACGAGTCTGTGTCATGCAAAGGTGATGGTAGAGCATGCAAATGCAATTGTTTGTTCACCAAAGGCACTCGGATCTTGAAAAATTTGCAAAGCTCAAAACTCAAGTTAAGATAAATGATCAAAAGACAAACATGAGAGCTATGATAACCCCTGAAGATGAATTACTTGAGTTGAATCCTGTATTTTGCAAAATAACACAAAAGATCTAGCTAATTGATATGATTTGGTCAAAGACAAATCAAACCCTAAATAAACCAGCTTGAGGATGACACAAAATGCTTAGGGTTAGCAAATAAACTAGCTTGCAACCTAAATTAGACCTAGAAAATGGACTAAAAACATTAAAAGATCTTGTAAAGATAGAAAAAATCAACAAAACCCTAGATAACCAAAGGCGATCCTCTGTTGATCATATGCGATTTTCTACGAACCAAAGGTAATCAACAACTATGCATATGTGATTTGCTGCATACCGACTATGATTTATGACTGTGCAAAGGTGACAATCTATCGTTCAAGTGTGATGCTTTGTAGATCAAATGTGCTCTACATATCTAGACTTCAAAACAACTTTCAAATGAAAATGTTAATCAAGGATGTGGGTCCCACTAAGCGTGCCAGAATGTGTTAGCAGGAAAAATTAGGTTAACAAGATCAAGCATTGCAAATCAAACCTAATCCTACCACCTTCAAAGAATCCATCTAAATGATACAAATGAAAACAAATCAAAAGCAATGTCACCTAGATTGTATTGATTCCTTGGTTGTAATGTGGATTCTTTCTCAATAGTGAAAAACCATAGTTGCCATAGTTGCATTGATGATGGATGATATGATCAATGTGCTCAATGGATGCTTAATAGACTCAATATGCATGAGATGATAATCTGGACGCTTTCAAGATTGTGTGAGATTCAGGGGTTTGGAATGAAATGAGAGGGTATATATAGCTCCCTACTAAGATTGATCAACGGTGGAGATTAGGTGGCTATATGAACGGTTGAGATTAAACAAGAAGCTTGGATGAATGTGTACAAGACATGTGTCCATAGAGAAAGCTTTTATTAAATGATTGTAGTTGGTTTGTTGGTAGTACTAAGATTGCTTTTCTTAAAATAGGATGATTTTCTATTTCAAGGATTGGATGATGTGGATAATTGATTTTAGAACCAATTAAATCATTTTTGTATTTGATCTAGGATAGGACCTATCTTGTACACACAGAAGAATGTGATAAGAAAGGGAAATGATAAGATAAAAATAAATTAAACAAATAAATCAATTTAATTTATTTTTAAATGATAGAGGAAAGAGCTAAATTAAGAAGTTTGGAGAAAACATAAATTAAATAAATAAATTTATTTAATTTATATGCATGATGAAAAGATAAATAAATAAAATATTAATTTTATTTATTTATAAGAGGAATAATGAGATAATCAAACAATTAAAGATTCTTTAATTATAGATGAATAATAGAAGAAAATAGATGAAATTAGATGGAATTTATTAAATAAATATAATTTATTTAATTAATTATAGAAAGAGGGTGATTTAGAAGAAAATAGATGATTGATTCAAGTGTGCTAGACAAAATTGACATATGAGATGGGGAAAATGCGAGAAATGAACAAATGATGTGAAGGGTCAATTTTGGGTGTCTACATATTAAACTTAAATTTAATGATGATGGAACCTTTAAGTTAAATGAAGATCCTTCTTCCCCTACAAGAATGGCAGCCATCTATGATAAAGCATCATCTCAATCGAGTGAATCATCTAACTCTAAAGTATGTCTTGGCAATAAAGTGGCCTCTTTATATTCCAATCCCCATGGGATGATTGAAACAAAGATTGACCCTCCTAACCATGATAAAAATAATGATCCTTCTTCTTCAACATATAATCACACATCTAAAATAAAAAAACTCGCCATATGGCCTCTCTTCATCCTTCAGTCTTAGAGAAGCATTATGAGCATGGATTCAAAATGATTTCAAAACAAGGATACAATGGAAATGTGTTAGGATGTAAAGAACAAGGAATTAAGGAACCCATGGAACCTAACCCACACTTGTCTAAAGTAGGTTTGGGTTTCCGACCTTCTCCTAAGCTCTCGCCACCATGTTCTCAACAAAAGGTTTTGCTTCCTACTCCTACATTTTCCCTTGTTTCAACAAGAGTGTATGTTGCTGAGTCTACTCAAAGACCTCTTAATCACTCTTCCTCCTCTAAAACATAAAAAGTTTTAGCATAATAATCATATAACACATTATTGTGCATATCATCGTGCGCTTGGCCATTCCACTAATGAATGTTGAGTCTTGAATAGAAAAATTCAACAACTTTGAACAAGGTTTCACTCTAGCTTGATGTAGTCCCTAAAGCACCTTGTCCTTCTTCCACTTCATAATCAAGTTGGGGGAGGATGATTTGTTATAGGTTGACTCACAAGACTAGTCCCTACTTCTCTTTTGTGTTATGTTGTATATACTGTGATCCCCGTATTGTGGTGTTTTGTTCTCCCTTAGCACCCTTGTTAGCGCAAACATACAAGGAGTAAGAATGCATTTTTTCATACCTAGGGATCATGTGGTAAGAAAATCAAAATGTACATCAAATCTTGATTAGTTATATTGTGTATAGGAAAAATTGAGAGGTTGAATATTAAGATCAAAAGCAATGATAATAACAACTCAATTACCCATAACATCAAAAGATCTATCTAAGAAATAACCAAATCAATGAATAATCAAGTCCTGAACAAAGAAGTTATCACCTAGATTGTTTGGATCTCTTAGTCAATTGTAGATTTCTCAATAAATTGCATACCCATGGTGTTGCAACAAGCAGATGTAGATTGTGTTTATGTGCTCAAAAGGTCAATGTGCTCAATGATGTGATGAATGCTCCAAGCACTACAAGAATGCTTGAGAATAAATGATCAAAGATGATTTGTTATGAAGATGAGGGGGGATTATATAGGTTTTCAATAAAGATCGATCAATGGATGAAATAATTCCATGAAATGTATGGTTGAGATAAATCAAATAACTCATGATGAACGTGCACACGACATGTGTCACTCCAAAAAGGAATTTTTATTAAGATAATTTCTTTTTGATAAAAGACATGATAAAAATAGATTTGATTTCATAAATTAGAATGATTTTTTTTTCTAATTTATGAGTTGATGATAAAAATAAGATAAATTAAAGCTAATTAACTTAACTTTAGATTTTCTATTTGAAGTTCTAAAAATAAGACTGATTGTGCACGAGTTAACATGAAATTTTTAAAGGAATTGGAAGATAATTGATATTAAATAAATAAACTTATTTAATTGATTGTGAATGATAGAAGAAATAGATTAGATTTGAAGATTTAAATAAATTAAACAAATAAATTTATTTAAATTATTTTGCATGATGAAGGATAAATAAAATATTTGATTTTATATTATTTTTATAAGAGAGATTCAATTTCAATAAATTTGAATGATTTATTTAAATTTGGAAGAATAATTGATTTAATTAAAAAAATTAGAAATTATTTAAGTATAGATAAGAGGATTTAAATGATAAATTAATTAAATAATTAATTTATTCAATTGATTTGAAGTTGAAAATTGGAAGATAATAGTGATTTAATTAAATAATTAAAATTGTTTAATTTGGATGGATAAAGAAAAAATTTATTGAAATTAATTAAATAAAGAGGATTTATTTAATTAGTGTTGAAAATATGTGATTTAGAGGCAATTAATGATTTTGATGAAATTAATTAATGTTGAGATGTAGGTGATTTAGGAAGAATTGATGAAATGCAAGTGATGTGATGCAAAGGGTCATTTTTAGGTGTCTACATTTTGCCCCTCTTTGAGATGGTGTTGAGAAGTAACATCATTTCAAAGAAATTTAAAACAGTGTTTGATTTGATAGAAGAAGATTGATTTAGAAGAATATGCTTGGAAGAAAATGATTAGATTAGAGATGGTGATGCCCCAGTCACTCAAAGCGAGGGTGACAAGGAAAGATAAGATGAATGGTGATGATGATGATTCCAAGACAAACAAGGCATTGCCCCTGTCAAGTTGTAAACCAATGATTAATTGATGATGATTGATAAGGGTAGTGTTGTCATTGTGGGGAACGATATATCTCTAGATCAACACAAAGATGATAGTGTCTAATTTCATAAATGAAACACCTCGTATAAGACACCTAGTCTAGTTTCTAGAGTGTGATAATTTGTATAAGACAACAAATATGATTGATGGATTGGTTGTGTGATTAGTGAAATCCAAAATGAAGGTAAAAACATAAAAAATAATGCATAAAACACAAAGATTATACCTCACAATGGATCCATAATCCAATATAAGGTAGAGAGTTAATGCACCCAAACTCACTCTTGCTTTACCCAAATGGAGATAGTTGTGAAATTCTCTCAAATGACTCAATGCAACTCACAAATCAACTAGCTCATGAAAGATTTTAGCATAATAACATTACAAGAAAATTGGATGATGAAATGGCTTAAGGAGTGTTGTATTTATAGGCATTTTGGGAGAGGATTTGATCCAAGAGTGGAGATTGATTTGAAAGATCAATGGTGGAGAATGAAAATGATGTGGAGGGCCTAGATTCAATCTTGAAAAATGGAGGGTTAGGAATAAAGATGAATTTTAAATTCATCTTGGGAAAGGGGTTGAGTTAATGAGGTTGGGTGAGATGGATTAGATGTGAATTAAAAATTCACATGGGGAAGAGTAAAATGAATTAAAAATTCATTTGGGGAAGAGTAGGTGTAGACACCCAAAATTGACTCATTATCATTAACATTCAAATATCGCATTATCACACATCTGCATTTGTCTAACACACTTGAGCAATATCCCTAACATATATTTTTTCTATTAATTAAATAAATTTTATAATTATTTAATTAATTCATTAGCTATTTCTTTTATTTCTTCTAAACTATAATTAAACAATCTTCAATTATTTAATTATCTTCATTCTATCTATTTTTAATTAAATAAATCTTATTTATTTAATTAAAGATTCCTTTCATAGGCCCACTTTCTAATTAATTAAATAAATTTTATTTATTTAATTAATTTATCTTATCATTTTTCTCATGAGCCGACATGTGTGTCTCTTTCAATTAAAAAAGATAAGTGGTACTACATCCTTTCATTTAATATCTTTCACATGTAGTACTTTTTATGTACACAAGCACACATGAGCCCTATCTTCCCACCATTTGTCATCTTCACATTCACCTATGCCTATCTTTTAATCTTAGCCATTCACATAGCCACCGAATCTCCATCGTTGATTGATTTTGGTTGAGTTCTATATAAACACCCTCTCATTCCATACTACATCTATCCAACATTCATATAGCGTCTACATTATCATCCTGAGCATATTGAGCATTTAAGCATCCATAGCATCCATCGAGCTTATCATCATTATCATCTTTCATGGTAGATTGTATCTTCATAATTGTTCATTATTGAAGAAGCAATCCACATCATAAACAAGGAATCATACAATCTAGGTGATGTGGTTGAATTACATTACTCTTTGATTTCATTTAGATTAGATTTTTTAATGATGGTAGGGTTAGGTTTTCATGGCTTTGCTTGATCTTAACAACCTGATTTTTTACCTATCACAGTAAGATTAAATGCTTATTTAATCAACAAACCAAGCAACACAACACAGCAACCAAGCAAACCAACCAATCAATCAGCAAACCATCATCTTTTGGGTCTCAAAACTTTGACAAGCTAAGCTTCAATTTTCAACATCAACATCATGCCTCAAACCAGGAGTCAATATAGAGCTGAAATGGAAGCTAAAATGGAAGCCAAATTGCAAGCTGAGATGCAACAACTTAGATCAACACCTCTTAAGGACACAACTCAACTCACAACTGGTATGCCTCCTCATATGTTTACACCTCATGGGTATACTTTTGGAGAATCATCCTCACAACAAGTGCAACCTCCAATAGCTTTGGAGACTTTCAAAGAACAATCCCAAGAAGACTTATCAGAATTTTAGGACACCCATGTGTGGGATCAAGTTGAGAGACTTGTTCTATTTGAGCCTAATCACTACTTCTTGCAACTTGCTCGCATGGGTGCTAAATTACCAAGAGATTTTGACATATCCGCTATTAGAGAACATGATCCAAACACTCCCGCTATTGTTGCAAAGGGACCATCCACTATAGTTACACCATCCCCCACCATATCACAAGCTCCATCTTCTACCACATCTCTTTCATTGCCTATTGTTACTTCATTTGATCTACCACACTCGAAGCACACTTTAGAACCTTTGATCATACCAACCAATGTGCTCCCTCTCATGTCACAGAATTTGAACCTTCCACCTTTCCATGTTCCTCAACATATTCCTCTGCCTATCATGACCATTTCCATGCCTCAAGTAACACAAGTTGTCCATGTGGCCCAAGCGCAAATGCTCCAAACATCACAAGCTATCCCCATGTCTCATAGTATGAAATCCTCCCAAACTATACCAACACAACCAATAGTCCAAGCTTCATGACCATCACAATCTACCATATCCCATATACCAATTGCTAATACGCTTTCTACCATCTCTACTAATCCTTCCACTACACCATATAATCCCAATGTTAGTCTTATTGATATGAGGGACCCTCCTATTATTTCTCAAGATAATCCTATCTCTACAGTCACTTATGTTGAGCAACTTACATCCATTCTATCATACTCTTCCAATCCTTCACACACCATCAATCCATCTTATGTTACCCAAGGCTTGCTTATTGTCACCCAACACATGACACATACCAATCTCCATCTTGTCCAAAATACAAACCCAAGTGTCCATCCTTCTTTCACATCTACCAATCCTTCTATCACTTACCATGTGACAAATCCAACTCCAACTTCCCAATCATTAACTAATGTCAATCTGTCTTCCACTTCGCATGTGATGCAAAATCTTGGTGCCCATTCATCCCAATATACTCAACCACCACTTGTACCTCAAGGACAACAATCCTCAACTACATATGTGTCACATCCCAATCCTTTGACATATATTGTGAGTACGCAACCTCAACAAATGGTCATGGCTCCATATATCCCACAACAACAACCTCAGTATACACCATACCATGTTTCACCCCCTTTGCAATAACAACAATTACCTTTAGTGGATGTTTAACAAATGATTAACCAAGCGGTAGAACAAGGCAAGAAGACATTTTCTCTAGACAACATATGCGCTTATCCATTTGACAAGTCTCTTCATATGATACCTTTTCCACCACACTTTGAAATTCCACAATTTGACAAGTACAAAGGCAAAGGAAATCTGGAAGACCATCTAAGAGAAATCTTTGTGGCAAGTCTCGATGTTTCTTATGACGATACATATCTTTTAAGACTATTTCCTCGAAGCTTAGCAGGACAAGCTCTTGAATGGTTCTCTCATTTGCCTCTGGGAATTAATTCTTTTTCAGAGTTAGCCAATAAGTTTTGATCTCACTTTGCTTTCAACATTGACCATGAGATAAACATGAATGACCTTGTCAACAATAAACAACGCAATGGTGAAGCCTTTTCTTCATTTACTCAACGATGGCATAATATGGCTAGCAAACTATCATGGGAAATCCCTGAGAAACAATAGCTTGATATCTTTGTTCAAAATCTTCATCCCGAGCTATCATTCCAACTACAATTGCAAAGTGCTAGCACCTTTAATGAACTTATTTCCAAAGGAACCATCATTGAATGTGCTTTAATTGCTAAAGGAACTATCAAGATCTTTCATGATAACAAAGATTATCCTCAAAACTCCAACAATAAGTCTCGCTTTTGGAACAAAAATAAGAATATTGTCAATGATGGTGTTGTCGATGCAAAGTACATCTAAAATATGAAAGCTCCTGTCAACATCCAATCTACTTCTACAACAACACAACCTTTTCAATGAATGCAACAACGCCAAACTTCTAATTTGCATCGACAATTTACACCATTAGCAGAACCCATGGAAGTTATCTTTTGAAAGCTTCTCCAAGCAGGCAATATTATGTTACTAGATGCACCACCCAATGGTGAATCGCTCTTCAAAGCTCCTTGGTACAAAGAAAATGAGTATTGCGATTTCCATAGAGTTAAAGGATACAAAACAAATGGTTGTATGTGCTTAAAACATGTCATCCAAGATTGCATTGATCAAGGTTTAATCAAAGTTACACCTTCAACAACTCAACCTACACAACAATCAACATCGAACTATGATCTAGAGACTTTCAAGAATCCACTTCCATCTCATGACAAAACAAGTAACCCTCATGCTGGAAATGCCATTCAGTATACCTATGAATCATCTACCATTGGTTGCATTGACCATTCTCACATTTCTACCATTACAATCCAAGGTAAAGCACCTGATTGTGATGTAACCATTCGAAGAGGTCGAGTCACTATTCAAGGTGCACCTGTTCATCCTCCTCGACCATTTTCTAACTATAATATCTTGGATCACCTTGGCAAAACACCCGCACACATATCCATTCTTAGTTGCTTCGCATATCCCCTGCTCATAAAGCTATCCTTGACGAAGCTCTACAAGAATCTTCGGTGCCCAATGATATTGATATCTCACAATTTCAATCTATGGTCACTAGCATTGTAGCCCCTTGTCATTTAACCTTTTATGAAAAAGATCTTTAGCCCTCCATCCATCCCTTACACAACGAAGCCCTCCACATTGAAGTGTTTTTTAAACAATGCCGTATCAAACGAATCTTGGTAGATGGTGGAGTTGGTCTTAATATATGTTCTTTGAAATTGATAAAACAATTGGGATATTCTAAGAAAGATGTTGACAGCTCCAAGGTTATTACTATCAAAGCATATGATGATGCCGAGAGAGATACTGAATGAATTATTTTCTTGCCTATCCAAGTTGGGCTGATCACCACAAAAACCCATTGTTAGGTCCTTGATATCAACCTTCCTTATAACATCATCCTTGGTCATCCATGGATACATGCCCTTAAGGCAGTTCCTTCCACATACCATCAATGCCTTAAATTCCCACACAATGGTGTTGAAGTTACTATCCAAGCTGATCCCAATCCATTTGAATTTTGTCGTGCCTTCCAAGCTAAATATCAGAGCCTGAACCACATTCTTATCAACACCGAGGCATATCCATCTTCATCCTATGTAGATCCATACGACCTACTCAAGCCATCATCTAGTAAAACCCCTTCCAATCTCTGTATCAAGTATACCGAACATGGCCCTGGTGAATACACACTGCAAGACTCTTGTTGTGTAGGCACCCTTCCATTATCTCCTAAATCCTATGGTAAACCTTCCACATCCAAACCAACTTCAGCCCCCACTGTCATCAAAGCTCCACCTACCGTATTCCTTAAAGGCGGATTCCTGGATGATGAAGACATTGATGATATAGACTCTTGCATATTCTTTGATGAAAATGACCAAGTCCAACTGGAAGTCAAGAGATACAACAATGGGTTCTGCATCATAAAGAACATGGGCTATAAAGGACATGGTGGATTAGGATCACAAGAACAAGGACCTCTTGAACCTAAAATTGTGTCTAAGAAGTTTAATAAGCAAGGCCTTGGTTATCAGCTGGAGGTACCGTGACTCAAGGACATTAAGTGTATTTCTGATACTAATGCTGGACCTTCCTCGGTAGGAGAGACTTCTAATTCAGATACTATCGATGACTCCTCCTTTCATATTACCAAACTTTTCCAAGAACACTCCATCTTCATGATCTCCGCAGCCTTCTCTAGCCATAACAATTCCTCCATCAACCTTTCACTCATATATCCTGACCTTGTCGATTGGAACCAATAGGGGGCACTGATATTAGATACATTTGAAAATGATGAAGCTATTGCAGAATTCATGGGCTTGCTACAAGGCATTCCATTGGGTGATCACAAAGCAGGTTTCATGATGGACTCACCTAAACTAGCATATTTTGGTAGAAGTATCAAATCCTTTAGTTGCAAAAGTGAAATAAACAAAATCAAACAAAATAGGTCACTAGGTGAAAACTGAAAGGTACCTCTTCTACGCCCTTAATCCTATAGTGTGTATAGGGTTATGAATAGTCAGCTTGTGGCTATCTTAAGTCTTAATTAGCCATATTATCATTATTTTATTGTTATTTAGTTGTTTAGGTTGGCCTAAGGCTTATATAGGCCCATCTAATTCAGCCTAGGTGATATCCTAGGCATAAATAGGTATATATATAGGAGGTAGTGAGTCTTATTTCAGCATATTCAGTATTGTGTTCTCATTGAAGACTATTGGAGGTATCCCCCTTGAAGTGGTTTTGGAGGTTGCCCCCTCAAAGTGGCATATTATTATCAAGTGTTTACAGCATATTTACTATTATATTCAGATATTGTGCAAGTTGTTTCATTACAAGTGGTATCAAAGCATGATCTTGGCACCGTGAAGACAAAAACTAGGCAATTTTTTTCTGATTTGGACGTCATTTTGGAAAGTGCATAACTTTCAAATTTTGGTGAATTTTTTTCTCATTTTAAAAGGGTTTTTGAAAAACATATTGAAGCTACTACATTCCAGAATTCAAAGTATTTGGAGCAAAATTAAGTGAGTTATAGCAGAATTAGGGTTTCTGCCCTTATTTTTTGAAAAACGTATATCTCTCTTATTTTGTCGAATCTATGAAAGATTTTTTGTGGGTTTTTCAATATAATAGTGAAGCTACTACAGTATAGATTTGAGAACAATTAGAGTAGAATAAAGGGAGTTATTTATAAATTAGGGTTTCCACCAATTTCTCTCTCTAGGCTGCACAATTTTGAATTTCTTCACAATTGTTTCAGGGAAGTGAGATCTTGGCCCTGGTAAGTTACAGTAAAAATTTCAGATTGATTTGATTTGTTTTGTGTGATTTATTACAAAATTATTTTTTCCAATCATGACGGGTCCTTCAACAAGGGAAAAAAAAAATATTACCACACCGGGAAAAACTCCAGGCAAGGAGGAGGTGGAAAATGAGGATGTTGATAAAAAAGAATATGAAAATATACTTGAAATTATTCATAAAGAAAATAGCAAGATGAAAGGTGAAATCTTGTCCATTATGGGTGAACAAATGAAAGGCTTGGCTAAGTCATGTGATATTGAGAAAATTCTGGAGATACTTTCCAAACATAAGTAGTCACAACACCAAGATGTGGAGGAAGATGATTCTACAAAAGGGAAGGGTGTTTTTGGGTTTGAATCAAATTTCAAGATGGATCATCACACCACTCATTTTATGGCAAGGAATTTCACACCAAAGTTGGATATGCGAAAATTTGATGGTCAAGATCCTACCAATTGGCTCTGTCAAATGGAGCAATTCTTTGATATCCACCATGTTCCATGTCAACAAAAGGTGGCCATGGCTTCCTTATACTTGGAACCTGATCAATTCAACTGGTACTATTGGCTATGTGCAGAAAAGAAAGCAAAAGGACGCATTGTCACTTGGTCAATTTTCCAAGAAGAACTCATTACTCATTATGGTAAAAATCTTATGGATAGCTACTTCAGCCAAATTACCAAATTAAGGCAAATAGGTATGGTCAAGGATTACATTCATCAATTTCATACTTTGTCTTTAAGAGTGGAAAATGTGTCTACAGAAAATTTGTTGGAGCTATTCATTGGTGGCCTAAAGGATCACATTAAATATGAGGTACGCATGTTCCGTCCAAATTCCATCTCAGATGCAATGATTATGGCAAGGCAAGTAGAGGAAAAATTTATGGTTAATAAAAGGCAAGGTTTTATAAACATAAGAGATAAAAGCACTCCTACATAGTCACTTCCACAACCTACTAGGCTAACACCACAACAAATTGAAGAGAAGAGAGCAAAAGGATTATGTTTTAATTGTGATAGCAAATATAGTAGAGGACACAAATGCACTGAAAAGAAATTGTTCTATATTGAAGGGCCAAGTGAGGAAGAAGAAGAGGTACCAATAGTAGAGAGTGACAATGAGATAGAGGAGGAGTCAAGAGATACTCAACCAATCATTTCTTGCCATGCACTTTCAGGTTTTAGTACCCCACAAACTCTCAAGGTAGTGGGTTTCTTAAAGAAAGAAAAAGTAACAGTGTTGATAGACTCAGGTAGCACTCATAACTTCATCAACAAAAAGTTGGCCACTTGTCTAAATTGTTTTATATATCCAGCTCCAAAATTTCAGGTCTTGATTGCAGATGGTGGTACTGTTAGTTGTTCAGGAAAATGCCATAGCATTAAATTATCCATGGGAGATTATCATCTTAATTGTCCAATGTATGCTATCTCAATGGGTGCAGCAAATATTGTTTTGGGAGTACAGTGGCTCACCACTTTGGGAACAATTGAATTGCACTTCCAAGAACTATTCATGCACTTTCAATCAGAGGGAAGAACAATATAATTACGAGGGATGTGTGCAAAGTCACCACAAATAATAAGTTCTTACCAAATGCAAAAGATGTTGAAGAAGGGGGTAGATGGGATGGTAGCCCAATTATTTTCATTAGAAGCATCACTCAAAGGCTTCTACACCATTGGATCTACAAGCAATTATAGATAAGCAGTCTGTAGTTTTTGGGGAGATGCCAAAAGGATTGCCTCCTAGGAGAGATCATGATCATGCCATTCAACTAGTACTAGGGAGCCAACCACCCAACATCAGGCCCTACAGATATCCATATGCTTAGAAAAGTGAGATTGAGAAGATAGTTCAAGAGATGCTAGAAGCAGGCATTATCAGGCATAGTCAAAGTGATTACTCATCTCCTGTGGTAATGGTGCGTAAGAAGGATGAAACTTGGAGGATGTGTCTAGATTACGGGGAGCTTAACAAGTTCACCATAAAAGATAAGTTTCCTATTCCAGTAATTGATGATTTGTTAGATGAGCTTAATGGTGCTATTTATTTTACAAAACTTGATCTCCATTCTGGTTATCATCAAATTAGAATTAGAGATGAGGATGTACATAAGACAGCTTTTAGAACCCATGAGGGCCACTATGAATTTTTGGTAAAGCCTTTTGGTCTCACTAATGCACCATCGATATTTCAAAGTTTGATGAACTCTATCTTCAGGCCATTTTTGAGGAAATTTGTTTTGGTATTTTTTGATGACATCTTAATATATAGTAAAACATGGGAGGAACACTTGCAACATGTAAATCAAGTGTTGGACATTTTGAAGTAGAATAAGTTGTATGCTAAACCATCCAAGTGTATCTTTGGTGTCAAAGAAGTGGAGTACCTTGGTCACATTGTGTCACATGAGGGAGTCAAGGTGGACCCTCATAAGATCCAAGCAATTGTAGAGTGGAAAATTCCTAAGACCCTTAAGAACTTACGAGGTTTTTTAGGGCTTACAGGGTATTATCACCGATTTGTAAAGAATTATGGTAGCATAGCATCTCCTCTCACATCCTTGTTAAAGAAGGATGCTTTCCAATGGCATGAAGTAGCGACAAGGGCATTTGAGAAACTAAAGGAAGTCACGTGCACAACTCTAGTCCTAGCTACCCTAGATTTTTCTATAACATCTGTTGTTGAATGTGATGCTTCAGGACATGGAATAGGAGCAGTACTTATGCAAGAAGGAAAACCCATAGCATTTGAAAGTCGCCAACTCAAAGGTAAGAATTTGTTGAAGCCAGTTTATGAGAAGGAAATGTTGGCTATTTTGCATGCAGTCAAACAATGGAGACCTTATCTAATGGGATGACACTTTAAGGTCAAGACAGATCATGATAGTCTCAAATATTTCTTGGAACAGAGGTTATCATCTAAAGAACAACAAAAATGGGTCACAAAGATGTTGGGATATGATTTTGAGATCATATATAAGAAAGGCAAGGAGAATGTTGTGGCTGATGCTCTATCAAGGTGTGATGAACCCACAGAGTCATTTTTATTTGCCATTTCCATGTTACAAGTAGACTGGGTAAATGAGGCAAGAGAAGAGTGGGAGAAGGACATAGATACTCTAAGGCTCATTGAGAAACTCCAACAGGTATCAAGTATGTCTGACAAATTTTCATGGAAAGGAAATATTTTATGGTACAAGGAGAGGTTATACCTTTGCAAGAATTCAACTCTTAAGCTTAAGGTGTTGGAAGAACTACATGCTTCTCCAATAGGTGGGCACTCAGGATTCCTCAAAACTTATCATAGAATCAAGCAAGATTTCTTTTGGGAAGGGCTGAAAGGTGATGTTCAAAAATTTGTAGCTGAATGCATGGTATGTCAACAACATAAAGGGGAGACAGTTAAGACTCCAGGTCTTCTACAACCCTTATGTATCCCAAGTCAAAGGTGGGAGGAGGTATATATGGATTTCATCACAGGTTTGCCTAGATCTGAAGGAAAACATGTCATCATGGTTGTTGTGGATCGTCTCACCAAATATGGTCACTTTTGTGCTTTGGCATAACCATTGGCAGCAAGCACTATAGCAATAGCTTTTATGAATACTATTCAAAAACTACATGGGACTCCGAAAGTTATAGTCAGTGATTGTGACCCTATATTTACAAGTAATTTTTGGACTGACTTGTTTTCATGCTTGGGCACTCAGCTTGCTCATAGTTCATCATATCACCCCCAGTCAGATGGATAGACAGAAGTGGTCAACAAATGCTTGGAAGGCTATCTCTATTGTTTTGCTTCAGATAAACAAGAGAGATGGGTGCAATGGCTACCACTAGCAGAATGGTGGTACAACACTTCTTTCCATACTTCTTCCAAGATCTCTCCATTTTTAGCACTATATGGTTACCACCAACCATCAATCATCTCTTCATTGCGGGCACAACCAAAGGTTCACACAGTCGAAGAACACATCCATCATCAGCAAGAGGTATTGGCTAGTCTTCAAGAGAACTTGGCAATGACACAAAATAGAATGAAGCAACAAGATGATCAACACCATAGTGAAAGAACTTTTGAAGTGGGAGATTGAGTCTTTGTGTGACTACAACCATACAAACAAATGTCTCTAAAACAACAACATAAAGCTAACAAGTTGGCACCCAAGTACTATGGTCCTTATAAGGTGTTGCAGAAGATTGGCAATGTAGCATATAAATTGGAGCTTCCCATATCAACAAAAATTCATCCAATTTTTTATGTTTCCTACTTGAAGAAGGTTATTGGGAGTAAAGTGGTAGCACAGACTAAGTTACCTGAGCTTGATGAGGAGGGAAGAATAGTCGTGGATCCTGAGAGAATTATTCAAACACGCACCAAGAAGCTGAGGACAAGGGAAATCATAGAATATCTAATTAAATGGAAGAACTCTCCAGTTGAGGAAGCTACATGGGAGAATGAGGAATTCATGCAAAAGCATCCATATTTGGTCAGCATTGAGGACAATGCTTCTTTGAAGAGGGGGGGCATGCTACGCCCTTAATCCTATAGTGTGTATAGGGTTATGAATAGTTGGCTTGTGGATATCTTAAGTCTTAATTAAGTCATATTATCATTATTTTATTGTTATTTAGTTGTTTAGGTTGGCCTAAGGCTTATATAGGCCCATCGAAGTCGGCCTAGGTGATATCCTAGGCATAAATAGGTATATATATAGGAGGTAGTGAGTCTTATTTCAGCATATTTAGTATTGTGTTCTCATTGCAGACTATTGGAGGTATCCCCCTTGAAGTGGTTTTGGAGGTTGCCCCCTCGAAGTGGCATATTATTATCAAGTGTTTGCAGCATATTTACTATTATATTTAGATATTGTGCAAGTTGTTTCATTACAACCTCTTGACTGAAAAAGTAAAAATAAATGACGTATCCGAAGGTGAAAACATCTCCGAGGTGCCTAAGGATGAGGGATTTGATCTTCCTGTTGCCATTGATTATCATGAGAAATCAATAGTGCTAGTTGAATAATCACAAGACATGAACTTGGGTATAGAGCAGAATCCAAAGATCACTTTTTTGGCAGCATCACTATCAAAGCAAGAAAGAAGAAACTTCACAGCATTTTTTCTGAGAAGAGCTATAAATTTTGCATGGACTTATGCTGACATGCCAGGTTTAGATACATCACTTGTGGTACATCATCTAGCAGTATCTCCTAATGCAAAACTTGTTAAACAAAAATTGTACAAAATGCATCCACAGGTAGCTTTATTGGTCAAGACAGAGATTCAAAAATTGTTAGAAGCAAAGTTCATAAAACCTATTGATTATCCACAATGGGTTTCAAATTTGGTACCTGTAGAAAAACCTAATGGACAAGTTCATTGTTGCACAGATTTCAGAGATCTTAATAAAGCATGTCTGAAGGATGACTTTCCACTACCAAGCATAGACAACATTGTAGATCTTACAGCTAGACATGAAATGCTATCTTTGATGGATGGATTTTTAGGGTATAATCAAATCAGAATAGCAGAGGAAGATCAAGATAAAACATCTTTTATTTATCCATGGGGCACATATTGCTAGGTTGTAATGCCTTTTGGTCTCAAGAATGCTGGAGCTACTTATCAACGAGCCATGACAGTTATCTTTCATGACCTTTTTCATACTATCATGGAAGACTATGTTGATGACATCCTGGGAAAATCTAAGACAAGAGAAGGTCATCTATAGGTATTAGCACAAATCTTTGATCGATTAGAAAAGTATCAAGTCAAACTAAACCTAAAGAAATGTGTATTTGGTGTAACATCTGGAAAACTGTTGGGATATATTGTGTCTCGACGAGGAATAGAAGTAGATCCAGCTAAAGTAAAAGCTATCATGGAAATGCCTTCACCAACAAATCTCAAGCAGCTTCATAGTTTACAAGGCAGGTTACAATCTATCCGTAGATTTATCTCACAACTAGCAGATAAATGTCATCCTTTTCAACATCTTCTACGTAAGGGTGAACCTTTTAAGTGGGATGAAAAGTATCAATAGGATTTTGATAAAATAAAGGAATAGCTAGCAATACCTCCTATGCTTAGCCACCCACTATTGCTCTACATATCATCAATAACAACAGCATTGGGTGCCCTTCTAGCTCAACATGATGATTCAGGAAAAGAACAAGCCATCTATTACATCAGTAGAACTCTTGTGGGATATGAACTTAATTATTCATCTATGGAAAAAGCATGTTTAGCATTAGTGTTTGCTTCCCAAAAGTTGTGACACTATATGCTGAACCAAACAACCAAGCTCATATCAAATGTTGATCCACTCAAGTATCTTCTTTCTAAAGCAATTCTCATGGGAAGATGAACAAAATGGGTCATGATCTTAAGTGAATTTGATATACAATATGTGGATCAAAAATCTATCAAAGGACAAGTCATCGCTGATCAATTAGCTGCAACACCCATCACAGATATCCATCCAATATATCCAGAATTCCCTGATGAAGGATTGTTCGATTTAACTTCTCCAACACGGTGATAGCTATATTTTGATGGGTCATATACACAACATGGATCAGGAACAGACATCTTGTTTGTTACCCCTCAAGGAGATTGTATACCCAAATCATATAGAATTACATTTCCCTATACCAATAACATAGCAAAGTATGAAGCTTTAATCACAAGATTGCACATGGTAGTACAATGGGCTATCAAATAGGTACAAGTCTTTGGTGATTCTTAGTTGGTTATCAAACAAGTCTTAGATGAATATCAAACAAAAGATGAGAAGCTTCTTCCATACAAGCTAATGGTTGATGATTTTAAAAGGTACTTTGACAATATCACTTTTGAACAAATCCCAAGACTACAGAATAGAGCAGTAGATGCTATGGCTATGATTGGGTCTCTTCTAGACATGCCATCTAATACACATAAATGTAAGTTTTTGGTTGAACAACTTTTGATTCTAGCATTTGAAGTTCCACAGTCTGAGCTTATATGTGACATTGTTGGTACCAATTCTCCATGGTACGAGGATTTATATGAGTATCTCCATAATCAAACCTTTCCACTTCAACTATCTAACAACCAACACAAAACCTTTATCTGCCAAGCCTCTCGTTATACTATCCTAGGAGACACCCTCTATCATCGGAGTCTCGATGGTATCCTTCTTAGGTGTCTTGATTCTAAGGAAGCAAAAGTGGCCTTACGTGATGTACCTGAAGGTGTTTGCAACTCGCATTCCACTGGTCCTGGCCTTGTTAAGAAAATTCTATGAGCAAGATACTATTGGCCAACTATGGAAAAAGATGCATAGCAATTTGCAAAGAGATGTCTACAATGTCAGAAACATGGAGATTTAATACATGCACCAGCACATGAGCTTCATCCTATCACTACTCCATGGCCTTTTTTGCAATGGGGGCTTGATCTCATAGGTAAAATCCATCCTACTCCATCAAATGGGCATAAGTTCATTATTATTGCCACTAAATACTTTACAAAGTGGGTGGAAGCCATACCAATGACTTATATCACAGGCAAGCAAATATCTAAGTTTATTCTACACTATATCATTTGCCATTATGGAGTTCCTCAAGCTATTTTTACCAATAATGGTCATCCCTTCAAGAATCAAGAAGTCAAAGATCTTTGTAACAAGTTTCATATCCAACATAGATTTTCTACTCCATACTATCCTCAGAGCAATGGCCAAGCTAAAGCTTCTAATAAAACAATCATCAAGATTCTCAAAAAGACGATCAATGAAGCTGGTCGGGATTGGCATCTACAACTCCATCTTGCATTATGGGCATATAGAACAAGTATCAGAACTCCCACTGGGGCCACACCTTATGCTCTTGTGTATGGCACTGAAGCTATTTTACCTATTGAGGTTGAGATCCCCTCACTGTGAGTATCCTTACAACATAGCATCTTAGAAGAAGAATATCGAGTATCCATACTCCATGATCTTGAGCTTCTAGATGAACGATGTCTTACAACACTCAACCATCTCCAAGTCTATCAGAATCATCTATGCCATAGCTACAACAAAAAAATTAGAGAACACCAATTTTAAGTTGGAGATCTTGTCCTTAAAGAAAATCAAAAGAATCGGTAACACCTTGAGAAACAGGGCAAGTTTGAACCAAATTGGCTTGTCCTTTCATCATCATAGAAGTTTATGGATCAGGTGCATACACTCTCTCAACACCTGAAGGCATTCCCTTGGATGAACTAGTCAACAGCATTCATCTCAAGAAGTTTTATCCTTAAATCTCAGCTATCCCAAAAAAAAACCATCCAATAGTGAAAACCACTTTGTGGTGCTTTAGATAACAAAAAAAATGATAGTCTAAGATAAATAATCCGTCCTCTGGTGAAAACCTAGTAAACAGGCACCTTGGATAAGTACCATAGTGAAAACCTGGCAAATAGGCACTATGTGTAGTGACCAACTTCCATCGTCTGCTTGGTTTGTTTGACCATCACTCGTTCTACCATACTTTGCCATCCTATCCAACATAATCCATATCATAATCCACATTTCATCGCAATAAACAGCCTTTCCACCTTCGTCTCTATCAATGCTAGCTATCATACTTGAGACATTGTTGTGATAACTATATCTTTGGCACCTTAGCATCTTGACCAAATGCCTTCTCCATCGTCGCTCCTTCATAATAAACCTCATCCCGCACTGGGGGCATTTTGTTGAGTCTTATTTGGAAGTGGATACCACTATCTCTAGCTCATAACACATCAAACATTTTAGCTCACAACACACCAAACTTTCAACTTCAACCATAGCATTCATCCAATAACAAATGTGGCAAAACATTTTGCAATTAGGCTTCATATCTTTCCAATCAATCCGCACTCATTTGACATCGCTAATGCAAGACATCACCTCACCAACGTAATAAGCAAGAACTACATCCCAGCTCTATCGTTAAAGCCTTGATCCCATGGATACAGGGTATGTAGGCAATCTGAGATGTGAAGGAAGCACTTTGATTTAGGCTAAGACGATAGTCCCTTCTTTTCATCATCCATCTTTCATCTTTCTTCTAATCTTCCCTCAATCTTTCATCACACATTCTTCTATCTCTCATCACTTACATCATTAATAAAACCCAAAACTACATATTCATCATGTCTCATCTTCATCATAAATGTGCTTTGATCCCGTGGATACAGGGTATGTAGGTAGTCTGGAATACGAAGGAAGTTTCTAGTACTCAAGTATAGATGATCCATCCCATCTTCTTCATCTCCTTTCATCTTCCATCTTCTTCTCTTTGATCAGCTCAAGTAGGAAGCAAACTATGCATATACTAAAAGCTCAAGCACTTTAACCAATCAAGAATGAACCAAAAGCTATTTGTCCACATGCCTTAAGACAACATTTGGTATAGCAGTTTATCAACATCTTTAGCCTTCAACAAGATGCAGCTTTCCTCTCAACAAGGCACCAAGTTAAATCTATCTAAGAGCACCTAAATTTGGCAAGAGAACGTGATGACAATATCTTTTGTTTTATCTTTTGTCCCTTTCTTATGCCTAATCAAGACTGCCTTGATCTATCTATATCTTGGTATGTTGCGATGAAGTAAGGAATGGGGCATGGTCATATTGCTTTCGTAGGCCGTGTTTGCGGGATGATCTTATTCTCTTCCTATGCGTATTGATATCTTGTACGTGTTGGGATTAGCATCTTACATATCAATATCTCTCGCATCTAAGAAGATAAACAGTCTCGTATGCACTTGAGACTATTCTATGTCAAGACTAGCTTCATACATATAACCAGCAAGCTATCACTATGTGTAGTAGAGATAAGCTCAAACCATTTCTTGTAGCATCAAAGTCCATCTCACAACACTAGTTGTTATTCATATCTTGTGCATGTTGGTTCAACATCTTGACCTCATGTGTTTAGACAAGATTGTAGCATGCTAGTTCTGCATTGGATATCTCAACACCTTGGTCTTCTATACCCTAGTGCATAACATCCACATTCTATATCAAACATAAGGATTGCATTTCTTTTTCATTTTTGAGCAATTACTTAAAAATCTGCCCATCACATCATCTATTCATCCTATTATTTGCCTATATAGTTCTCAACCAAGATCAATCATTTCCATTGTCTTTTGTCCACATCTTGTATCCTGCAAAACAAGTGTGCTAGACATACATAAGTCAATTCTATATCATCTCATTACCATCTATCTATATGCATAAGTCTATCATATATCATATCATAACCATTTACATAGTTGCATTATCATACCATTTCCATACATAGCATTTGCATAAACATCCATACATAATCCATGCCAAATAAAAATACAAACAGTGCATCCATTACAACATCATATAGATCAACAATACTCCATCATATATATATATACATGTGTTAATATACAAGTGTCTACATATACAAGCTAAGCCATAAAGAATGTATGTACAAACAGCTCTAGGCCTCATCATGATACAATATAAAACAAGGTAGCCCTAGTGACTACTAGTAGCTACCTCGCCTTGACCACCACCACTAGGTCTTGCACTTGGCATCCTATCTCTTGGCGGCCCCATCATTGAGGCTACTGATTGAGATCCACCTAACCTCCGTGAACCTGAAGCCCCTCACTTGCTCTTGAAGTTGGGCTACCTCTACTTTACTGGCACAACCCCATAATATAAGCCTTTGTAGTGCTTAGCCTCACCCTGTACTCTTCGCAGCTCTGCATGTACCTATGTCAACTGTGTAGCCAAGTACATCATAGCCCCATCTATTCCTAGTGCAGTCACTGCTCTGTCCCACTCACTAGTCATCCCCTGTAGCTACTGAACGGCCATATCTCTCTCTACCCACAAACCATCTCTCTCTACTCTCATAGCTTGCACCTGTTGTACTGCCATATCACACTCTATCCTCATCATCTTCTCACTCTATCTCGCTGCATCCCTCTCTCTTGCCACTCTAGCCAGCGCACCATCATCCTATCCATCCCTAGCTTGTGCTCTCAACTATAACTGCACCTGATATGTCTGAGCCTGAGCCTAAGCCCTCGCATGCCACAAGCCAATCACTGCCTGATGTCTATCTATCTCCACTCTCCTCAACCTCATCTGAGCTCGCTGCCTCCATCTCCTCTCCTCTCTAATATGTCTCCGCAATTGCATAATCCCAACATCATCACCCCCCAGTATCTGCCCCTGAGGTTGTGCAAGTATCTGAGGCTATCCTAGCATTTGTCCTAGTAGTTACACTAGGGCATAACCTTGTTTATGAAGTGAAATATTGTATCTTCTTTGACATAACGCTCTAATGAACATTGTATCAAAGAGGGGCAAAATGTAGACACCCAAAATTGACTCATTATCATTAACATTCAAATATCACATTATCACACATCTGCATTTGTCTAACACACTTGAGCAATATCCCTAACATATATTTTTTCCATTAATTAAATAAATTTTATATTTATTTAATTAATTCATTAGCTATTTCTTCTATTTCTTCTAAACTATAATTAAACAATCTTCAATTATTTAATTATCTTCATTCTATCTATTTTTAATTAAATAAATCTTATTTATTTAATTAAAGATTCCTTTCATAAGCCCACTTTCTAATTAATTAAATAAATTTTATTTATTTAATTAATTTATCTTATCATTTATCTCATGAGCTGACATGTGTGCCTCTTTCATTTAAAAAAGATAAGTGGTACTACATCCTTTTATTTAATATCTTTCACATGTAGTACTTTTTATGTACACAAGCATACATGAGCCCTATCTTCCTGCCATTTGTCATCTTCACATTCACCTATGCCTATCTTTTAATCTTAGTCATTCACATAGCCACTGAATCTCCATCGTTGATTGATTTTGGTTGAGTTCTATATAAACACCCTCTCATTCCATACTACATCTATCCAACATTCATATAGCATCTACATTATCATCCTGAGCATATTGAGCATCCATAGCATCCATCGAGCTTATCATCATTATCATCTTTCATGGCAGCTTTTATCTTCATATTTGTTCATTGTTCAAGAAGCAATCCACATCATAAACAAGGAATCATACAATCTAAGTGATGTGCTTGAATTACATTACTCTTTGATTTCATTTAGATTAGATTCTTTGATGATGGTAGGGTTAGGTTTTCATGGCTTTGCTTGATCTTATCAACCTGAGTTTTTACCTATCACAATAGGATTAAATGCTTATGACATGTGTAAGAGGCTTTAATGAGGTGGTTGGCATATGTGTATAAAAAAATATTTTATGTGGCATAAATAATATTTTTTTATTGGAGATGTGTGGGGAAGGGTGTTAATTGGGGTTTAACCATCAATGTTATTAGCCTAATTAATATGGCTGGAAAAAATTAGGAAATGGCTTAGTGAGGGGTTAAGATTAATTAAGGTTTTATTTAATTAATCCTAGGTCTAGGGTCATGTAGGTTAGGCTAGGTAATTAAATAATAGATATTTAATAAATTAGATAAACATGATTTACCTAATTAATTAGGTTTAGGAAAAGGGGAAATTAATCAAATAAATATTTGCACATTTATTTAATTAATTGGGTAATGTTAGACTATTGAATTAATCAAATTAATTCAATTTGGCAGGGTAGAAGGAGGAAAAATAGGTGTTAAAGAAGATGATTAATTAAATAAAAATTTAATTAATTGTTTGGAAGAAGAATTGGTGTGTTTAGTGATGTCGGGAGTCAGTTTGATGATGAAGACATTTTTAGGTGTCTACATTTGCCCCTCTTTGACATGGCGTTAGGACCTAGTAGGGAAGTGGCATTAAGTCAAAGAAAAATATTGGTGCAGGAGCACCCGCACATGATCAGGATATAGGTCCGCATGATGACATACATGATCAGGATATAGGATAATTATCAGTATGATGACAGGATAGCCTATTTTTAGTATGTTTGACTTTAGCATGTAATAAGGTCCATTGGACCGATGCTATGTATTAGATCAGCATAGGAGTATGTGTAGGCAGTTAGAGATTGGGATAAGGTTATCTGAGCTGTCCTCTCTCCCAGCCGCTTGGAAGCTCCCAGCCGCTGGGAAGTGAGTTGGTAGTACTCGAAGGATTTGTTATATATACCTTCGATCTGTTAGGGTTTAGACACAGTTCATATTGATATTGGGATTGATAGTTCATATTGAGTTTTGATAGATGTTATGTTCAGGAGAGTAGTACTGGTGATAGGCTGTACTGGTGATCAGTCCAGATATTGTGAAGTAGAATTGTAAAAGCAGGACATTTGAATCTCAATTGAATAAGATCTCATCTTTTGCAGTATTTGAGTTGATCAGTGGTATCTGTGTTGATTTCCTTTCTGTTTGCAAGTTAATGGGTACTTTCAACCCTTCCACCGGTTGATCCTGCAAATCGGTGGAATGGTCCTGTATCATAGCTTAGGTTGCATTTGTGTTTTCTGTTTATGCATTGCATTGTTCAAGAGATCTGTTAGGAGCATGCTGTGAATCAGCCTAGCATCCTCATGTGCTAGGTATAGAAAGATAAACTGTTAGATTTTGGTTTGAAGGTGATCCGGCCCGGTCGTTACATCATCTTTGTGAAATTGAGCGGTTCGGAGTGTTCACATGCAGCGGACGGATACACAGGAGTCTGCATGTGCGTTTCCAGCCGGAACAAGCCGCATCGTCATCTGCGAATGCATCGCCATCAGGATCGGGTCGTGAAGCTGTTGAAGTTTGCAAGTTGCAAGTGCATCAGGATGTTTTGAGTTGGATATATACTCAGTGTATATATCGCAGTCAGGATCATCTCTCGGAGAAGCTCATCATCCGCATATCGCTAACAGATGTGGGTGTGAAAGTTTAGTTTTTGGCTAAGTGTTGAAGAGTTCATCAGGATATTGTGTGACGTCATCGTCATCAGGATATGACGTCATCGTCAACAGGATATTGAGATATCCCCCTATGCATATTGATCCTGTCGTCGCTAAGGGTTTAGGCATCGGTGAAGGCTCTTGGCAGAAAGTTGTGCAACATCATCAGGAGGTGTATCGGCGTAGGTAGAAAGTTGTTAAGCATCATCAGGAGGTTCCAAGACAACCGGATAAACTAGATTATGATGCTGTTGCTTGTATCGTCGGGTAGCGGGGCATCGAAGGGAAGGTGTTAAGTTGTCGTCATCAGGATATCGGGAGCAACCGGATATTTGGATATCCTGCTGACGAAGGTGGTGTCGAATATCATGATGATGCCGCTTGTATTTGGCGCCCGATGAACAGTGCAACCGGAGGATGTTCGCGCCCATTGATTATCATGATGATGATGATAGGCGACAGGCGGAGGAGGTGAACAGTAGTCGGCAGGAGGATAATTGTGCCCGACCGAAATATGATGATGCTGTTGGTGTTTCTAGGAAATATGATGATGATGCTGAGCCGATAGACATTTTTATCATGCTGTTTGTATTGTTGGCAGCTCCTTCCTGTTAGTTAGCTTCCGTTGCGTTTCGCTCTGCATCATAGTGGTATCAGAGCAAAGGTTAGGATCTTCTGGAAAAGATAAGAAGGATGTCAGACGAAGAAGGAACATCTGAGGTTCCAGCAAGGATGACCAACGCTGAGTTGGCAGTTCTGGTGAAGAAACAGATTGCAGAAAACAAGGCCGTGAAGGCTCAGAATCAGGAGTTGAAAGATGAGTTAGCAAAGTTGAGGAGCAGAGTAGGTTCTGGTAGAGAAGATGATAGGGAAGAAGAAGAGATCCCTAATTGGAGCGAGGAGGTCGTTCCTGCAGACCAGAGGCCACTGTTGAATGCCCTCAAGGCCATGGAGAGGAGAACCATGGATGTGAAACTGGATTTGCCAGTGTTTACAGGTAAGATGGACCCTGATTCAGTGATGGAATGGATAGACTGTCTGAACAATTTCTTTGTAACAGAGGAAATACCAGAACAGCAGAGAGTGAAGATAGCACAGTCAAAGATGAAAGAAGCTGCCTTGACATGGTGGAACTTTGTTCAGGATGATAGAGTACAGGAAGGAAAACGTCGAGTTGCCACATGGAAGAAAATGATGGAATTGGTAAAGGAAGCTTATATTCCTTTGGATTACAGTATCCAGTTACACAAGAGGAAGCAAAACCTGAAGCAGAAGGAGCTAGATGTCAGCTCATATACAGAAGAGTTCATGAAACTCTGTATGAAGACGAAGGTGAAAGAAAGTGAAGAAGAGAAGGTAGCCAGATACCTTAATGGATTGAGGTTTAATATTCAGGAAGATCTGAGTCTGCATAATCCGGATACAGTGCAGAAAAGCTTTCAGTTGGCATTGAAAGTGGAAGAAAAGCTGAAGAGAAAACAAGAGCAAAACAATAGAGGAAGAGGAAGACAACAAAGAGGTGGAAGAGGTCCCTTCAGAGGCAGAGGACATGGACAGGGATATCAAGGAGAATCCAGTCAAGACAATAGTAAGGGCAACAATAGTCAGAATCAGAGAGAGAATTACAGTCAGCAAGGAAACTTCAGAGGTAGAAGACCTTACAGAGGAAGATCCCAGGGCAGAGGATCCATCAGGTGTTACAACTATAACAAAGAAGGCCATATAGCCAGCAGATGTCCAGACAAGGCCACAAGCTCAGCAGGAGAAAGGAGGACAAATCTGGTCAAGGAACCTGATAATCAAAGTAGGACAAGCTCTAATGAATTTCAGAGTGTGAATGGTCTCGAGAATTATGGATATCCAGAAAGTGGAGAGTCCCTGATGATGAGAAGAACAGTAACTACCATGAAGGTACCTGACAAAGAAGCCCCTCAAAGGAAGTCTCTTTTCAGAACCATTTGCAAAGCAGGAGGTAAGGCATGTAAGGTTTTGATTGATTCTGGTTCTACTGAGAACTTTGTGTCTGAAGAAATGGTGGTAAAGCTGAAGCTTAGGAGATTGCCTCACCCATCTCCCTATAAAGTCTCATGGCTTACTCAAGGTCAGCAGACAACTGTAGAAGAGCAGGCTTGGGTAGAATTTCAGATTGGTGGATATAAGGATAGGTTGTTGTTTGATATCACCAAGATGGATGCTTGCAACCTTTTGTTTGGTAGACCATGGCAGTATGATCTGAAGGCACAGCATGATGGTGTTAAAAACACCTATAAAATCACTAAAGATGGTATAGATGTAACACTATTCCCATTGAAGGAGAAAGAGGAGAAGTCTAAAGGAAAAGAGGTGAAGGTCATGCTGATGGAAGGCAAACAGTTCATGAAAGAAGTAGCAGCAGAAGGTGCAGTTGCATATGCCCTGATCCCCTGTATGAGTGTAAATAAGGAACAACAGCAGGCAGGCAAGAAAGAGAAGAAGCCAAGGTTGATAGACCCAGCTGTCCAAGAGTTATTGGATAAGTACAAAGGTGTCATCTCAGAGGGAATGCCAAGATCCCTACCACCCGTCAGAGATATCAGTCATTGCATAGACTTGATTCCAGGGTCTACACTCCCAAATAAAGCAGCTTATAAGCTTACCCCAGAACAGAATGCAGAAGTAGCCAGACAGATTGAAGAATTGATGAATTCAGGTCTGATTGGAAAGAGTTTGAGTCCATGTGCAGTACCAGCTGTACTATGGTGCAGGAGCACCCGCACATGATCAGGATATAGGTCCGCATGATGACATACATGATCAGGATATAGGATAATTATCAGTATGATGACAGGATAGCCTATTTTTAGTATGTTTGACTTTAGCATGTAATAAGGTCCATTGGACCGATGCTATGTATTAGATCAGCATAGGAGTATGTGTAGGCAGTTAGAGATCGGGATAAGGTTATGTGAGCTATCCTCTCTCCCAGCCGCTTGGAAGCTCCCAGCCGCTGGGAAGTGAGTTGGTAGTACTCGAAGGATTTGTTATATATACCTTCGATCTGTTAGGGTTTAGACACAGTTCATATTGATATTGGGATTGATAGTTCATATTGAGTTTTGATAGATGTTATGTTCAGGAGAGTAGTACTGGTGATAGGCTGTACTGGTGATCAGTCCAGATATTGTGAAGCAGAATTGTAAAAGCAGGACATTTGAATCTCAATTGAATAAGATCTCATCTTTTGCAGTATTTGAGTTGATCAGTGGTATCTGTGTTGATTTCCTTTCTGTTTGCAAGTTAATGGGTACTTTCAACCCTTCCACCGGTTGATCCTGCAAATCGGTGGAATGGTCCTGTATCATAGCTTAGGTTGCATTTGTGTTTTCTGTTTATGCATTGCATTGTTCAAGAGATCTGTTAGGAGCATGCTGTGAATCAGCCTAGCATCCTCATGTGCTAGGTATAGAAAGATAAACTGTTAGATTTTGGTTTGAAGGTGATCCGGCCCGGTCGTTACATCATCTTTGTGAAATTGAGTGGTTCGGAGTGTTCACATGCAGCGGACGGATACACAGGAGTCTGCATGTGCGTTTCCAGCCGGAACAAGCCGCATCGTCATCTGCGAATGCATCGCCATCAGGATCGGGTCGTGAAGCTGTTGAAGTTTGCAAGTTGCAAGTGCATCAGGATGTTTTGAGTTGGATATATACTCAGTGTATATATCGTAGTCAGGATCATCTCTCGGAGAAGCTCATCATCCGCATATCGCTAACAGATGCGGGTGTGAAAGTTCAGTTTTTGGCTAAGTGTTGAAGAGTTCATCAGGATATTGTGTGACGTCATCGTCATCAGGATATGACGTCATCGTCAACAGGATATTGAGATATCCCCCTATGCATATTGATCCTGTCGTCGCTAAGGGTTTAGGCATCGGCGAAGGCTCTCGGCAGAAAGTTGTGAAACATCATCAGGAGGTGTATCGGCGTAGGCAGAAAGTTGTTAAGCATCATCAGGAGGTTCCAAGACAAACGGATAAACTAGATTATGATGCTGTTGCTTGTATCGTCGGGTAGCGGGGCATCGAAGGGAAGGTGTTAAGTTGTCGTCATCAGGATATCGGGAGCAACCGGATATTTGGATATCCTGCTGACGAAGGTGGTGTCGAATATCATGATGATGCCGCTTGTATTTGGCGCCCGATGAACAGTGCAACCGGAGGATGTTCGCGCCCGTTGATTATCATGATGATGATGATAGGCGACAGGCGGAGGAGGTGAACAGTAGTCGGCAGGAGGATAATTGTGCCCGACCGAAATATGATGATGCTGTTGGTGTTTCTAGGAAATATGATGATGATGCTGAGCCGATAGACATTTTTATCATGCTGTTTGTATTGTTGGCAGCTCCTTCCTATTAGTTAGCTTCCGTTGCGTTTCGCTCTGCATCATAGTGGTATCAGAGCAAAGGTTAGGATCTTCTGGAAAAGATAAGCAGGATGTCAGACGAAGAAGGAACATCTGAGGTTCCAGCAAGGATGACCAACGCTGAGTTGGTAGTTCTGGTGAAGAAACAGATTGCAGAAAGCAAGGCCGTGAAGGCTCAGAATCAGGAGTTGAAAGATGAGTTAGCAAAGTTGAGGAGCAGAGTAGGTCTGGTAGAGAAGATGATAGGGAAGAAGAAGAGATCCCTAATTGGAGCGAGGAGGTCGTTCCTGCAGACCAGAGGCCACTGTTGAACGCCCTCAAGGCCATGGAGAGGAGAACCATGGATGTGAAACTGGATTTGCCAGTGTTTACAGGTAAGATGGACCCTGATTCAGTGATGGAATGGATAGACTGTCTGAACAATTTCTTTGTAACAGAGGAAATACCAGAACAGCAGAGAGTGAAGATAGCACAGTCAAAGATGAAAGAAGCTGCCTTGACATGGTGGAACTTTGTTCAGGATGATAGAGTACAGGAAGGAAAACGTCGAGTTGCCACATGGAAGAAAATGATGGAATTGGTAAAGGAAGCTTATATTCCTTTGGATTACAGTATCCAGTTACACAAGAGGAAGCAAAACCTGAAGCAGAAGGAGCTAGATGTCAGCTCATATACAGAAGAGTTCATGAAACTCTATATGAAGACGAAGGTGAAAGAAAGTGAAGAAGAGAAGGTAGCCAGATACCTTAATGGATTGAGGTTTAATATTCAGGAAGATCTGAGTCTGCATAATCCGGATACAGTGCAGAAAAGCTTTCAGTTGGCATTGAAAGTGGAAGAAAAGCTGAAGAGAAAACAAGAGCAAAACAATAGAGGAAGAGGAAGACAACAAAGAGGTGGAAGAGGTCCCTTCAGAGGCAGAGGACATGGACAGGGATATCAAGGAGAATCCAGTCAAGACAATAGTAAGGGCAACAATAGTCAGAATCAGAGAGAGAATTACAGTCAGCAAGGAAACTTCAGAGGTAGAAGACCTTACAGAGGAAGATCCCAGGGCAGAGGATCCATCAGGTGTTACAACTGTAACAAAGAAGGCCATATAGCCAGCAGATGTCCAGACAAGGCCACAAGCTCAGCAGGAGAAAGGAGGACAAATCTGGTCAAGGAACCTGATAATCAAAGTAGGACAAGCTCTAATGAATTTCAGAGTGTGAATGGTCCCGAGAATTATGGATATCCAGAAAGTGGAGAGTCCCTGATGATGAGAAGAACAGTAACTACCATGAAGGTACCTGACAAAGAAGCCCCTCAAAGGAAGTCTCTTTTCAGAACCATTTGCAAAGCAGGAGGTAAGGCATGTAAGGTTTTGATTGATTCTGGTTCTACTGAGAACTTTGTGTCTGAAGAAATGGTGGTAAAGCTGAAGCTTAGGAGATTGCCTCACCCATCTCCCTATAAAGTCTCATGGCTTACTCAAGGTCAGCAGACAACTGTAGAAGAGCAGGCTTGGGTAGAATTTTAGATTGGTGGATATAAGGATAGGTTGTTGTTTGATATCACCAAGATGGATGCTTGCAACCTTTTGTTTGGTAGACCATGGCAGTATGATCTGAAGGCACAGCATGATGGTGTTAAAAACACCTATAAAATCACTAAAGATGGTATAGATGTAACACTATTCCCATTGAAGGAGAAAGAGGAGAAGTCTAAAGGAAAAGAGGTGAAGGTCATGCTGATGGAAGGCAAACAGTTCATGAAAGAAGTAGCAGCAGAAGGTGCAGTTGCATATGCCCTGATCCCCTGTATGAGTGTAAATAAGGAACAACAGCAGGCAGGCAAGAAAGAGAAGAAGCCAAGGTTGATAGACCCAGCTGTCCAAGAGTTATTGGATAAGTACAAAGGTGTCATCTCAGAGGGAATGCCAAGATCCCTACCACCTGTCAGAGATATCAGTCATTGCATAGACTTGATTCCAGGGTCTACACTCCCAAATAAAGCAGCTTATAAGCTTACCCCAGAACAGAATGCAGAAGTAGCCAGACAGATTGAAGAATTGATGAATTCAGGTCTGATTGGAAAGAGTTTGAGTCCATGTGCAGTACCAGCTGTACTATGGTGCAGGAGCACCCGCACATGATCAGGATATAGGTCCGCATGATGACATACATGATCAGGATATAGGATAATTATCAGTATGATGACAGGATAGCCTATTTTTAGTATGTTTGACTTTAGCATGTAATAAGGTCCATTGGACCGATGCTATGTATTAGATCAGCATAGGAGTATGTGTAGGAAGTTAGAGATCGGGATAAGGTTATCTGAGCTGTCCTCTCTCCCAGCCGCTTGGAAGCTCCCAGCCGCTGGGAAGTGAGTTGGTAGTACTCGAAGGATTTGTTATATATACCTTCGATCTGTTAGGGTTTAGACACAGTTCATATTGATATTGGGATTGATAGTTCATATTGAGTTTTGATAGATGTTATGTTCAGGAGAGTAGTACTGGTGATAGGCTGTACTGGTGATCAGTCCAGATATTGTGAAGCAGAATTGTAAAAGCAGGACATTTGAATCTCAATTGAATAAGATCTCATCTTTTGCAGTATTTGAGTTGATCAGTGGTATCTGTGTTGATTTCCTTTCTGTTTGCAAGTTAATGGGTACTTTCAACCCTTCCACCGGTTGATCCTGCAAATCGGTGGAATGGTCCTGTATCATAGCTTAGGTTACATTTGTGTTTTCTGTTTATGCATTGCATTGTTCAAGAGATCTGTTAGGAGCATGCTGTGAATCAGCCTAGCATCCTCATGTGCTAGGTATAGAAAGATAAACTGTTAGATTTTGGTTTGAAGGTGATCCGGCCCGGTCGTTACATCATCTTTGTGAAATTGAGCGGTTCAGAGTGTTCACATGCAGCGGACGGATACACAGGAGTCTGCATGTGCGTTTCCAGCCGGAACAAGCCGCATCGTCATCTGCGAATGCATCGCCATCAGGATTGGGTCGTGAAGCTGTTGAAGTTTGCAAGTTGCAAGTGCATCAGGATGTTTTGAGTTGGATATATACTCAGTGTATATATCGCAGTCAGGATCATCTCTCGGAGAAGCTCATCATCCGCATATCGCTAACAGATGCGGGTGTGAAAGTTCAGTTTTTGGCTAAGTGTTGAAGAGTTCATCAGGATATTGTGTGACGTCATCGTCATCAGGATATGACGTCATCGTCAACAGGATATTGAGATATCCCCCTATGCATATTGATCCTGTCGTCGCTAAGGGTTTAGGCATCGGCGAAGGCTCTCAGCAAAAAGTTGTGAAACATCATCAGGAGGTGTATCGGCGTAGGCAGAAAGTTGTTAAGCATCATCAGGAGGTTCCAAGACAACCGGATAAACTAGATTATGATGCTGTTGCTTGTATCGTCGGGTAGCGGGGCATCGAAGGGAAGGTGTTAAGTTGTCGTCATCAGGATATCGGGAGCAACCGGATATTTGGATATCCTGCTGACGAAGGTGGTGTCGAATATCATGATGATGCCGCTTGTATTTGGCGCCTGATGAACAGTGCAACCAGAGGATGTTCGCGCCCGTTGATTATCATGATGATGATGATAGGCGACAGGCGGAGGAGGTGAACAGTAGTCGGCAGGAGGATAATTGTGCCCGACCGAAATATGATGATGCTGTTGGTGTTTCTAGGAAATATGATGATGATGCTGAGCCGATAGACATTTTTATCATGCTGTTTGTATTGTTGGCAGCTCCTTCCTGTTAGTTAGCTTCCGTTGCGTTTCGCTCTGCATCATAGTGGTATCAGAGCAAAGGTTAGGATCTTCTGGAAAAGATAAGCAGGATGTCAGACGAAGAAGGAACATCTGAGGTTCCAGCAAGGATGACCAACGCTGAGTTGGTAGTTCTGGTGAAGAAACAGATTGCAGAAAGCAAGGCCGTGAAGGCTCAGAATCAGGAGTTGAAAGATGAGTTAGCAAAGTTGAGGAGCAGAGTAGGTTCTGGTAGAGAAGATGATAGGGAAGAAGAAGAGATCCCTAATTGGAGCGAGGAGGTCGTTCCTGCAGACCAGAGGCCACTGTTGAACGCCCTCAAGGCCATGGAGAGGAGAACCATGGATGTGAAACTGGATTTGCCAGTGTTTACAGGTAAGATGGACCCTGATTCAGTGATGGAATGGATAGACTTTCTGAACAATTTCTTTGTAATAGAGGAAATACCAGAACAGCAGAGAGTGAAGATAGCACAGTCAAAGATGAAAGAAGCTGCCTTGACATGGTGGAACTTTGTTCAGGATGATAGAGTACAGGAAGGAAAACGTCGAGTTGCCACATGGAAGAAAATGATGGAATTGGTAAAGGAAGCTTATATTCCTTTGGATTACAGTATCCAGTTACACAAGAGGAAGCAAAACCTGAAGCAGAAGGAGCTAGATGTCAGCTCATATACAGAAGAGTTCATGAAACTCTGTATGAAGACGAAGGTGAAAGAAAGTGAAGAAGAGAAGGTAGCCAGATACCTTAATGGATTGAGGTTTAATATTCAGGAAGATCTGAGTCTGCATAATCCGGATACAGTGCAGAAAAGCTTTCAGTTGGCATTGAAAGTGGCAGAAAAGCTGAAGAGAAAACAAGAGCAAAATAATAGAGGAAGAGGAAGACAACAAAGAGGTGGAAGAGGTCCCTTCAGAGGCAGAGGACATGGACAGGGATATCAAGGAGAATCCAGTCAAGACAATAGTAAGGGCAACAATAGTCAGAATCAGAGAGAGAATTACAGTCAGCAAGGAAACTTCAGAGGTAGAAGACCTTACAGAGGAAGATCCCAGAGCAGAGGATCCATCAGGTGTTACAACTGTAACAAAGAAGGCCATATAGCCAGCAGATGTCCAGACAAGGCCACAAGCTCAGCAGGAGAAAGGAGGACAAATCTGGTCAAGGAACCTGATAATCAAAGTAGGACAAGCTCTAATGAATTTCAGAGTGTGAATGGTCCCGAGAATTATGGATATCCAGAAAGTGGAGAGTCCCTGATGATGAGAAGAACAGTAACTACCATGAAGGTACCTGACAAAGAAGCCCCTCAAAGGAAGTCTCTTTTCAGAACCATTTGCAAAGCAGGAGGTAAGGCATGTAAGGTTTTGATTGATTCTGGTTCTACTGAGAACTTTGTGTCTGAAGAAATGGTGGTAAAGCTGAAGCTTAGGAGATTGCCTCACCCATCTCCCTATAAAGTCTCATGGCTTACTCAAGGTCAGCAGACAACTGTAGAAGAGCAGGCTTGGGTAGAATTTCAGATTGGTGGATATAAGGATAGGTTGTTGTTTGATATCACCAAGATGGATGCTTGCAACCTTTTGTTTGGTAGACCATGGCAGTATGATCTGAAGGCACAGCATGATGGTGTTAAAAACACCTATAAAATCACTAAAGATGGTATAGATGTAACACTATTCCCATTGAAGGAGAAAGAGGAGAAGTCTAAAGGAAAAGAGGTGAAGGTCATGCTGATGGAAGGCAAACAGTTCATGAAAGAAGTAGCAGCAGAAGGTGCAATTGCATATGCCCTGATCCCCTGTATGAGTGTAAATAAGGAACAACAGCAGGCAGGCAAGAAAGAGAAGAAGCCAAGGTTGATAGACCCAGCTGTCCAAGAGTTATTGGATAAGTACAAAGGTGTCATCTCAGAGGGAATGCCAAGATCCCTACCACCTGTCAGAGATATCAGTCATTGCATAGACTTGATTCCAGGGTCTACACTCCCAAATAAAGCAGCTTATAAGCTTACCCCAGAACAGAATGCAGAAGTAGCCAGACAGATTGAAGAATTGATGAATTCAGGTCTGATTGGAAAGAGTTTGAGTCCATGTGCAGTACCAGCTGTACTAGCACCAAAGAAGGAAGGCACTTGGAGGCTTTGCACAGATTCCAGAGCCATCAACAAGATAACAATCAGGTATAGGTTTCCAATCCCCAGAATTGAGGATTTACTTGATTGTTTGGGAAGTGCTAAGTACTTTACCAAAATAGATTTGAAGAGTGGATACCATCAGATCAGAATTAGACCAGGTGATGAGTGGAAGACAGCATTCAAAACAAATGAAGGGTTATATGAATGGAAGGTTATGCCTTTTGGGTTGTCTAATGCCCCTAGTACTTTCATGAGGCTGATGAATGAGGTTCTGAAGGAATTCATTGGTAAGTTTGTCATAGTCTATTTAGATGACATTCTGATTTTCAGTAACACCAAAGAAGAACATCTCAGACATATAGATCTGGTTCTCAAGAGGTTACATGAAGAGAAGCTAAAGATAAACTTGGACAAGTGTCTGTTCATGAAAAAGGAGATCACCTATTTAGGTTTTGTCATTTCACAAGGAAAGCTACAGATGGATAAGGAAAAGGTGAGTGCCATATTGAATTGGCCAACTCCACAGACCATGAATGATGTCAGAAGTTTCCATGGGTTAGCAACCTTCTACAGAAAGTTTATAAGAGGGTTCAGTCATATTTGTGCACCCATGCTGGATACCATCAAAGGAGGACAGAAGTGCAGGTTTGTTTGGACTCAAGGAGCAGATGATTCCTTTGAGGCATTGAAGAGGAAGGTGGCACAGCAGCCAGTCCTTGCACTTCCAGATTTCAACAAAATCTTTCAGGTAGAGTGTGATGCCAGTCACATGGCCATTGGAGCGGTACTCAATCAAGAGGGTAGACCAATTGCATTCTTCAGTGAAAAGCTCAATGATGCTAAGAAAAGGTATTCATCATATGATCTGGAAATGTATGCTTTAGTTCAATCCCTTAAGAAATGGAGGCATTACCTGATGCCAAAGGAGTTCATAGTATTCACAGATAACCAGGCTCTGAGTTTCATCAACAGCCAGGAGAAGCTGAACCACAGACATATGAAATGGGTAGAGACCTTACAGGCTTTCACTTTTACCTTGAAGCATAAGAAAGGGGTCAAAAACAAAGTTGCAGATGCTTTGAGCAGGAGAGTTCTCACAGTAAATCGGATTCAGTTAGAGAGTGTTGGCATTGACTCCCTCAAGACCATGTATGAGTCTGATGAAGATTTTGGGGAAATATATCAGGTCTGTACTTCTTTTGGGGAGAAATACCATGCTGAGTTCTCTGAATTCTTGATCCAGGATGGATTGTTGTTCAAGGGTGGTCAGTTGTGTATCCCAAGGTGTTCTATGAGGGTGAATATAATCAAGGAGAAACATAGTGGAGCTATGGCAGGTCATTTTGGTCTAGATAAGACCCTTGATCTGGTCAGGAGGCATTATTTCTGGCCTAAGTTGCAATCAGATGTCAGGAAATTTGTGGAGACATGTGTCATATGCCAGAAAGCTAAAGGCAGGTCAACTAATGCAGGGTTATATCAGCCCTTACCCATTCCTTCCAGACCATGGGAAAGCATCAGTATGGATTTTGTCTTGGGTTTACCAAGGACCAGGAGAGGATTTGACAGTGTTTTTGTTGTAGTGGATAGATTCAGTAAAATGGCACATTTCTTGCCATGCAAAACCACTGCTGATGCCTCATACATTGCAGATTTATTCTTCAGGGAGATTGTCAGAATTCATGGATTGCCTTTGAGCATAGTTTCAGACAGGGATGTGAAGTTTGTGGGTCACTTCTGGAGAACCCTTTGGAGGAAACTGGGAACCAATTTGTCTTTTTCCTCTGCATATCATCCTCAAACGAATGGTCAGACTGAGGTAGTGAACCGTTCCTTGGGGAATCTGCTTAGATGCTTGACAAAACAGCATGGAGAGAAGTGGGACAATATTCTGTCTCAAGCTGAGTTTTCATATAATGATACTGTCAACAGGAGCACAGGGAAATCACCTTTTCAGGTAGTTTATGGAATGCATCCCAGAGGAATTTTGGAGTTGCGAGATCTACCTACAGTAGATCCTGTTAGTGCAGATGGAGAAGCTTTTGCTGAAGCCATCAAGGAGGTTCATGATCAGGTCAAGACCCAACTCCAGCAAACCACATTGAAATATAAGGAATATGCTGATAAGAAAAAGAAGGATGTTCAATTTGATGTTGGCGATTTGGTTTGGGTTCACTTGAAGAAAGACAGGCTTCCTAAGGGGAAGTATACTAAGCTCATGCAAAAGAAAGTTGGACCATGTCAGATTTTGCAAAAGCATGGACAAAATGCTTATGAGATCCAACTCCCACCTGATCTTGGTTTGTCTCCTATCTTCAATGTATGTGATTTAACTCCATACAAGGCTAATCCAGATGCAGATCAGGATATCCTACAGGATACAGTTGCTGAAGACATTCCCCAACATGATCCCCCACAGTTACAGTAGGTTTTGGACACTAGAGTGGTCAAACAGACCAGGAACAAAAAGTACTTGGAGTACCTCGTCTCTTGGAAGGGACAGCCGAACTCTGAAGCAGTATGGATGACTGCAGAACAGATACAGAAACATGGTGCCGACCTTGATACTCTCATCTCAAGTGGACTTGAGATTTCTTCTTTTGGGGAGTATGGTGCAGGAGCACCCGCACATGATCAGGATATAGGTCCGCATGATGACATACATGATCAGGATATAGGATAATTATCAGTATGATGACAGGATAGCCTATTTTTAGTATGTTTGACTTTAGCATGTAATAAGGTCCATTGGACCGATGCTATGTATTAGATCAGCATAGGAGTATGTGTAGGCAGTTAGAGATCGGGATAAGGTTATCTGAGCTGTCCTCTCTCCCAGCCGCTTGGAAGCTCCCAGCCGCTGGGAAGTGAGTTGGTAGTACTCGAAGGATTTGTTATATATACCTTCGATCTGTTAGGGTTTAGACACAGTTCATATTGATATTGGGATTGATAGTTCATATTGAGTTTTGATAGATGTTATGTTCAGGAGAGTAGTACTGGTGATAGGCTGTACTGGTGATCAGTCCAGATATTGTGAAGCAGAATTGTAAAAGCAGGACATTTGAATCTCAATTGAATAAGATCTCATCTTTTGCAGTATTTGAGTTGATCAGTGGTATCTGTGTTGATTTCCTTTCTGTTTGCAAGTTAATGGGTACTTTCAACCCTTCCACCGGTTGATCCTACAAATCGGTGGAATGGTCCTGTATCATAGCTTAGGTTGCATTTGTGTTTTCTGTTTATGCATTGCATTGTTCAAGAGATCTGTTAGGAGCATGCTGTGAATCAGCCTAGCATCCTCATGTGCTAGGTATAGAAAGATAAACTGTTAGATTTTGGTTTGAAGGTGATCCGGCCCGGTCGTTACATCATCTTTGTGAAATTGAGCGGTTTGGAGTGTTCACATGCAGCGGACGGATACACAGGAGTCTGCATGTGCGTTTCCAGTCGGAACAAGCCGCATCGTCATCTGCGAATGCATCACCATCAGGATCAGGTCGTGAAGCTGTTGAAGTTTGCAAGTTGCAAGTGCATCAGGATGTTTTGAGTTGGATATATACTCAGTGTATATATCGCAGTCAGGATCATCTCTCGGAGAAGCTCATCATCCGCATATCGCTAACAGATGTGGGTGTGAAAGTTCAGTTTTTGGCTAAGTGTTGAAGAGTTCATCAGGATATTGTGTGACATCATCGTCATCAGGATATGACGTCATCGTCAACAGGATATTGAGATATCCCCCTATGCATATTGATCCTGTCGTCACTAAGGGTTTAGGCATCGGCGAAGGCTCTCGGCAGAAAGTTGTGAAACATCATCAGGAGGTGTATCGGCGTAGGCAGAAAGTTGTTAAGCATCATCAGGAGGTTCCAAGACAACCGGATAAACTAGATTATGATGCTGTTGCTTGTATCGTCGGGTAGCGGGGCATCGAAGGGAAGGTGTTAAGTTGTCGTCATCAGGATATCGGGAGCAACCGGATATTTGGATATCCTGCTGACGAAGGTGGTGTCGAATATCATGATGATGCCGCTTGTATTTGGCGCCCGATGAACAGTGCAACCGGAGGATGTTTGCGCCCGTTGATTATCATGATGATGATGATAGGCGACAGGCGGAGGAGGTGAACAGTAGTCGGCAGGAGGATAATTGTGCCCGACTGAAATATGATGATGCTGTTGGTGTTTCTAGGAAATATGATGATGATGCTGAGCCGATAGACATTTTTATCATGCTGTTTGTATTGTTGGCAGCTCCTTCCTGTTAGTTAGCTTCCGTTGCGTTTCGCTCTGCATCAAATATGCTCCAGCTATCGGGAAGGAATGAATTGAGTGAGGGATGCCCCTTCGAGGGGTCGGTTGGAAAACAATTTTTTTTAGGTGAGCTCTCAAACGGATGAAACGGAGGTGAACGTCGGATAGAGGATGGAAAAATAGGTTGACAGGAAGAAAAATGGGTGAAAAAGGTTGTGATTTGCACCCTTGGAAGGAAAATGTGCGTAGAAGGATGACATGGCTTACTATAAATAGAAGAGTGGGTCCTATGTGTGCCACATTTGCACACATAGAGCCACTTGGACCAAAGAGAGAAGGAGAGAAAATGGCACATTGCAATCCACTCTTCCCACACTTCGAGCCCCTGTCTAAGTGAGTTTGGTCTTATCAGAGAGCACTAGAGGCTGGCGCCCAAGTAGTGCAAAACCCTAGCTTTGTCATTTTTTGTGTTTGTTGCATTTATTATTTCAGGAAAATGGATTTTAGGGCTCTGGCGCTATCAGGGAACTGATTGGTGCTAAAAGGTAGTGGATTGGCACCATCCTCTAGAATGGTGCCATCTGTTTAGGGGAAAACAAGGAGAATCGGTGCCAAAACAAGTCATTTTGGCACCTTCGTCTGTATTAGTGCTATTTTGTGCAAGGTTAGGGTTTTGGTGAAGTGGTGCCAAATGAGGTGGATGTGGCGCAATCATCTTGATTGGTGCAATGTTGGGGAGTGGCACCATCTAGTGGATTGGTGCCATGTTGAGTCATGGTGCCATTTGTGAAAGCGACGCAATTGTCTGGAGTGGTACCATCAAGTAGATTGGCGCGAAAGGTGAAAGAGGCACTATTTTGCAAAATAGCACCTTTTGTCTGGGATGCATGGGTTTGCACTAGAATTGGTGCCTAAGATGCAGGTAGTGGTGCCATATTGAAATGTGGCGCCATACAGGGGATGAGTGGCACCATCCATGAGATTAGCGCTGCCACTAAAGGGGAATTTTGTAGCACTAAATTTAATTTGGTCTCTACAGGAAGGAAATTTAGCATAGGGGAACTGATTTAAAAGAAAAGATGGACTTTTTAACAGACTTTGTGGATGTAGGTTCCTAGAGGGTTTATAGGCTCATGGGAGTGATGCGTTCCTGCGGTGATGGCTTTGTTTGTTGGGTTTGACGGACCGACTCGGGCCTGATTAGTAGATATGGGATTGTTGACAGTGTTAAATATGCCTGTGTTATGAGCACATTAGGCAATGATGACATCAGTTGTCGAGAGATTTTAACCAGAGACCTGTTCCTTTCACTTCCCAATAGAAGAGATGATGATCACGCTTAAGGATGTATAATGCATCCTCAAGTTACCGATTCATGGAGATCGAGTGGATTATGATACAAGGAGGGGGTGACCAACCCTACATAGAGCCTTTGCCCCAAGTCATCTAGAGCTATCAAGAGACAAACAAGAGATGAGATATGAGGAGACATTGGCAGCCAATGAAGATCACTTCACCTTGTTTCTCTGTGCATTGATTAGAGGGGTAGTGATGCCAGATCGGCAAGGTAGAGGTTTTGCAGTTGGTTGGGGACTGATGATAGAGGGGATGGTTCATCATGGGATAGTCTATGCCCGGGGGACAACAATGCTGGCACAACTATATCACGAGATACACACCTGTGTGTATCATTATGAATCTGCACTATCAGCTAGGGTCACACTATTGCATGTGTGGGCATTTGAGCATATCGTGAACACCAGGCTGGATGGGGGCTATTACCATGGATAGTTTGAGACCTACATGTTTTTATATCAACATCCTATGGAGTATTCACACATTGGACAGCTACGGTACTAGCGGTGGGCATTGGATGATTTGAATCATGTTATATGGTGACCCTACATTAGTGTTGAGCATTGGCCAGAGGATGATGTACACCTGCCTTATGTTATTTAGCTGCTTTATTTGATGGGCCACGAGCGGCGCATGATTGACAGGTATCTATCATCATGGGTGATGTGATAGTTTGGTATTCATTAGGATATGCCTCATGAGGTGGCTATGTTTGCCTGGACATGACAAGATCAAGTTAGATGGCCACCAGCCATAGAGCCATAGGTAGCACTAGCAGACCTTGTAGCCTTGCAACCACAATGATGGGATTGGGCGAGTATAGTTATAGATGCAAGGACCACACCTGCATATGATTAGTGGTGGGCCACCTTGAGGCCAGTCCATTTGGTAGATCTGATAGAGGAACCAGATCTAACCATGGAGGATGAGGGAGATATCATTGAGGAGGAGTTGGTGGTAGAGGAGGTAGAGGAGGAGGAGGGGGATGGAGGTCAGATAGTAGTGTTGATAGCAGTAGTCCAGGCATAGGCAGGGTGAGGTAGGCAGAGGAGATGAGTGAGGTGGAGATTACTGGAACCACCCTTAGAGGTGCCACCGCAGGTTAGGTAGGAGGAGGGAGAGGGGTAGTTACCACAGCAATAGGAGATAGCTGTGCAGTAGGTACTAGCACAATAGGTTCAGGTTGGGTAGGTGCCAGGTCAGCGAGCACCTCAATAATGAGCATTAGGATGACAATGACAGAGGGCAGATAGGGAGCTTATGCCTCCTCTGTAGGTACCTGTATAGGAGGAGAGACAAGTAGCCCTCATAACATAGCAGCCACCTAGGTTAGCTATGAGGGGTCAGTCATTGTAGCAGGATACTCCTGAGGTTGCTATGGGGTTGATAAGGGCCAGGAAGACAGAGGTAGGTAGCTCGGGGGTAGGGGTAGTTTCAGCTTGGAGAGAACATTCATCTCATTGGCGCACCTAAGGAGAGGATGAGGAGGAGATGCAGGCTCTATGAGCACAGGTTGCCAGCTTATAGGATACTATGGGGAGATGGCAATAAGATGTGAGTGCGCTACATGCGCAGCTGGCTCAGGTTTAGGCTCAATTGGTCACATTGACCAGAGAGAAGGATTCAGAGATAGCCCAACGGTAGGCTGTAGAGGTGAGGGTTCAATAGCTAGAGGGGCAGGTGGTGATTTTGCAGGGGGTTGCAGTGGGTACAAGCATGGGTCTAGTGTTAGCACCGATATAAACATAGATTGCATAGTTGCAAGGATAGGTGGTAGAGCAGAGAGGCTAGGCTGAGTATTATCATGTAGCCTATTGTTTGACTATTCCAGAGGGTTAGCAGATCCCTAGCTATAGCCAGCAGAGCAGTTCTTAGATGTCTAGGTCACACAGGTCTAGATCCATTCAGTCAGTTCAGCAGCCGATGGGCTCCCCACCACAGGTGCCATAGAAGCCACCACAACCACCACCATAGAAGCAACAATGACGGCCTGGATCTCCTACCGATTCAAGTAGGGGATCATCAACCCAGGGCTGACATATATTGATTTACATTTTTGAACCCTTTGAAGCCTTTTGTACCATGACTTGTATTGTTTTGAGCGATGTATATTATGTTTTGGCGATGTATGATGACACTTGATGATATATGATGATGATGGTTATGCATATTATGGTTTTATTATGTGATGTGATGTATTATTGATCATGATGATGTTTATGTTTATGGATGCATTATGTGATGTATGCTTTTATGGTTTTATGCATATTACGATGATGTGATGAGTTTATGAAATGTGATGGATATAGTGATGATGCAAATGATGATATAATGTTATGATTTATGTGTGATGTTAATATATGATGTTATGATTTGCTTATGATTTAATGGTGGGATTGCTACCTCATGTCGACCACATAGTTGTAAAATATGATATGATGTTATGGTTTATTTCTGATGATGATGTGATAAATGGTTTTGTTTTTTGTTTATGTTGCGTTATGTGATGCTATGAGTAATGATTACACTGATGGTACTTAGCAGGCTTGCTGGCAAGCCCTTATTAATGGTAATTCAATTTAGATATTAATTGTTGTAAGGACTTTCTGATGTTTCTAATATCTGACATGACCTTATGGATTTATGGATGGATGTTTTATTATGATGTCATGATTTATGCATATGGTACTTGACAGGCTGTATCCCTCATGTCTTCATTATCATGCTATGAGTTGATTTTATTTCATGGATGAATGATGTTGTGAATGTGATGTTTATGATGATGATGGGTTATGCATATTATATGATGATGTTATGTTTTGCCTATGTTATGTATGCATGTTTTGATTATGGATTATGATGTGGATGTGGATTGCAAATAAATGTTTAGATTAATAAACATTTATTATGGATGTAACATCTAATAAACATATATTATGTATACAAATGGACTAAAATGAAAATGCAATGGTTTAGGTGATTATGATAATGCAACTAATGGCATAATGTAATGGTTTATGAAGTGATCCAGCCATGACACATGTGATGTTCTTGTACAACCCTGGGTGATGGGGCTTGGTGGTAGGGGGATAGGTAGGGAGGGGGGAACGGTTTATGGGTTGGGTAAGGATAGGTTTGGGATGGGAATGGGATGGAGGGAAAGGTGGTATACCATGTCATTGAGGGGACAAGATTTGTTTTGGTTCTAGATGTGTTAGATTGGTTGAAATGGGTTGAGGGTAGGTGAGAAGGGGGGTTAGTTAGAAGATTGGGGGGGAAAATGGATAGATGGGGGGATTTAAAATCTAGGCCCAGATAGTATGGTTGGATGAGTGTTGAAAGATGAATTGAACTAGCTATAGTAGTTGTATAGGATTAACTGATAGCATTTCTTGATTTATTGTAGCAATATAGGATACATTTCACAAAGGTATGAGATGACCTAAGTGATGAATATATATCCCACAATTACATGGACTAGACCCACAAATAATAGGTTGATTTCATGCATTCCCAAGGTAATATAACCTTACCTAGCCAAGGGAAGGGGACTCATAGCCATGAGTATTCATAGTACATATAAGGTATTAATGCCTATATATGCAAATGAGGCACACCATGCTAGAACTGACCAATGCTTCAAGATATGAATACTATTCTTGGAGTAATGAAATCTACCCACAAGCACAACATACAGAAACAAGCAAGAGAGCAAAATGATTGAGGGTACTTAGTAACTATTTCACCCCTACAAATAGAAGTGAATTGCATGTATTTGTGAACCACTACAACCTGTCTAGTCAATGTTGCATATCATCATACTAGTTAAAAGAAAGTGGCTTTCCTGCATTCAGAAGATAAAAACAAAGAATCAAAAGACCAACAAAAGAAACAAAAAGCTATTGTGTGCTCTTGCCAAGATAAGTGTTGATAGGATGACGAATTCTATCCATTGTAGGAACGATATATCCTAGGATGCGAATCGGTTGGATTTTGTTAGATAATTTTTGAAAGGTGGGAAAAAGGATAGTTGGGCCATGTGTTGGATTATAGTTGGTATGTTGATTGATGATTTTTGAGTGAGGTGTGATGTTTCGGGCGTATGCTTGGTGTGTGTATCATTTGTTGGATCTAGCAAGCTCAGTGAATAGGGACCATCCAAACGGGTTGGATGGGCGCATCTTATGTACCTGAGTATTGGATACTTCCTTCGTATTCTAGACTACCTACATACCCTATGTCCACTGGATCAAGATACTTTCAAGATGTGGGTGAGATGAATATGTAGTTCTAGAAAGACTTGATGATGTGGGAATGGTTCAGGATGGATGTTGAAGATGAGGTGCATGATGATGATGTGAGTGTTTTTGTATTTTTTTTGCTTTTCCCAATGTTTTTGTATTTTTGGGATTTTATAATTTTTTTTGGATTTTTAGATTTTTTGATGTTTTTGGATTTTCTGGTTTTTTTATGTTTTTGGATTTTTTGAGTTTTCTGATGTTTTTGGATTTTTTGAGTTTTCAGCTATACAAGAGGAAGTTTATAAGGATCATTGTTCCATAGACTAGCAGTGGATGGGATGATGTGGGGTGGGTGATTGATGTTTCATAACTCCAAGCCATGGAAGGTGTTTGATATGGATTGTTGTGATGGAGAATAAAGCTTATTAGATGGTGGAATTGGCCACTACACATGGTGCCTGAAACATGTTTTCACCATGGTATCAATCCAAGGCATCATCGAAGTGATTTTCACCATTGGAAGTCTTTATTGCACTCGGGTTTTTCTTGATATTTTTGATTTTTTCTAATTTTTGATTTATTTATATTTTTTGCCTTGGGATACTCAATGAGTCATGCATAGAACCTTTTTAGATGTAGAATATTCATGGGCTCATCTAAAGGTTGCCCTTCAGGCGTTGCAAGCTGATATGCTCCTGATCCATAGCTGGCAGTGATGACATAAGGTCCCAACCAATTGGGTTCAAATTTTCCTTTCTTAGGATGTTCTTACAGATTCTTCTAGTTTTCCATGAGGACAAAATTGCCTACTTCAAATTTGTAGTTCTTGATTTTCTTGTTGTAGCTTCTCCATAAGCAATTTTGGTATGCCTGTAGATGGTTGAGTACATCCAGGCATTTCTCATCCAATAGTTCTATCTCATGTAGTCTTGCAACTCGGTACTCCTCATCAGTGATTATGTTCTGTAGGGATACTTTGAGTGATGGGAGCTCAACCTCAATAGGTAGGATGGCTTTAGATCTGAATACTAGGGAGTATGGGGTAGCTGTTGTTGGTGTGCGAATACTAGTGTGGTAGGTCCATAGGGTGGGATGGAGTTGATGGTGCCAGTTGCAGCCAGCTTCATTAACTATTTTTTTCAAAATACATAAGATGGTTATGTTTGAAGCTTCAGCTTGACCATTACCTTGGGGGTAGTATGGAGTGGAGAAATGATGTTGGATTTGGAATTTCTCACACAAGGTGTAGACTTCCTAGTTTTTGAATGGTTTCCCATTATCTGTGATAATGGAATGGGGGATGCCATAATGGCATATGATGTAATGAAGGATGAACTTGGATATTTGGATTCCATGAAGGAGTAAATCATAAAACACACAATAACAAAAATTTCACACAGAAAATAGAATGATATTTTATTAATATTGGAAAAACATTACATTATAGAAGCTCAAATACAATCAGAGGATAAATTCTCTACAGGCTGCAACACATTACAGCTCCCTCTCTCAAGACTTTGGAATCTTCAGCCTTCTGTAACCCCAAATCAATTAAGGTTTCTATTTTCTTGCCTTTTCTTGACTCTACACCTTCCCCCTTAACTCTATTACCCCAAGGGTTCCCAAAAATGGTCATATATAGCCCTTTTTGGCAGCCACCAACTTAATTTCAAAATTCGCATCTCCCTCCAAAAATAGGTCAACTTTGTGGGGCCATAACTTTTGATCTGACTGTTGGATTTTCAATTATAATACCTTTTCAGAAAGTTCTCGAAAAGATGGTAGTGCACAAGCAATATCTAAAGGTAGATTGCTTGGGTTTCCCACCAAATTGCGGGCCCATCCGGAGCCTCTAAGTGCCTCAAATTTGACTTTAAATATTTCAATAGGATTTTTGGAATTTGAAATTTTAATATCTCACAAATGACAAATGATATTGAAGTGATTTCTTCACCATTAGCTTCAATTCACCATTCTGGAGGTTCATCTAAGATTTTGTATCCAACCATGCACAAATGCAAACTTACTAAAAATAGTAACCCTACCAAATTTAGCCCTTATTGAAAAGAAACAACATTTTTTTTTTGGTTGATGCAAGATTGCTCTTACACCCTAGATGCTCCTGCATCAGACACTCGGGGTAATTTGAAAAGTGACCTTGTCACTTCTCATGAGTTAGAGGGAAACCAAAATGGTTAACCTTAGTCTTAGATAACCATGATGAATCTTCAATAGGTCTTCCTTTCGATTTCACCAAGTATTATGTATACTGCCTATTTCTTGTACTCTTACCCACATGGCTATCCAGAATGCCCTCTATCTCCTCTTTCTCTAAAGTAGATGCTGGAATGTCCCACTGTGTTCCTTTATCAAGTCCATCATCATGATACTCTGTCAAATCTGAAATGTTGAACACTGGTGAAATATTGATGTCATCAGGCAACTCTACCTCAAATGCATTTCTTGAATCATGCTTCTTCAAGATTCTACATGGTCCAAATTTCCTCATCTTCAGCTTATTATATGTACCAACTGGAAATCTTTCTTTTCTCAAGTGAACCATGACTTCATCACCCTCCTGAAACTCCTTATGTCTTCTCTTCTGATCTGCCTTAGCCTTATACTGAGAATTCATCTTATGGATATGCTTTCTTACCTCTTCGTGCAAATTCTTCATATTCTTAGCAAAATTTTTAGCTTCGACACTACTCTTCTCCCCCTTATCCATCCTCCTCAATTCAGAAGTAGTTCTTGGGCTACTCCCATACACAACCTAGAATGGAGATTTACCTGTGCTCCTATTGACATAATTGTTGTAAGCAAATTCTGCCTGTGGTAAAATCAAATTCCATCTTTTGGGGTTATCTCCTACTAAGCATCGTAGCAGGTTACCCAAACTCCTATTCACCACTTCTGTTTGTCCATCAGTCTGTGGATGGTGTGTAGAATTGAACTTCAAATCTGTCTTCAACTTCTTCCACAATGTCCTCTAGAAAGAACCAACAAACTTGGTATCTCGATCTGAAACTATGCTCTTAGGCAGACCATGTAGTCTCACCACCTCCTTGAAAAATAACTCTGCAATATGAATAGCATCATTAGTCTTCTTGCAAGGAATAAAATTAGCCATCTTTGAGAATCTGTCCACCACCACAAAAATAGAATCATGTCCTCTTTGTGTCCTTGGTAAACCAAGAACAAAATCCATACTGATATCATCCCATGGCTTCTCTGGTATGGGTAATGGCTAATATAGCCATGTATTCTGGCTTATTCCTTTTTCCATCTGACACACTCTGCACAAATTTCCTCACATCCTGCTACAATTGTGGCCAATAATAATGTTCACCAACAATAGCAATGGTCTTATCTCGACCAAAGTGTCCAGCTAATCATCCACTATGCTTCTCCTTAATTAAGTTCTCTCTCATGGAACTCCTCAGAATGCATAATTGGCTTCCTCTAAACAACATGCCATCTTGAATTATGTAATCCAACCATTTTGTCTTGTCCAAAGTAACAGGTTCCAAACAAGATTTCCAAGCCTCTGCAAAATCTAGATCTTTAGGATACAAAATTTTGAGTTCATCAAACCCAACAACCTCTATCTTCATTTCTATCAACAAATTTTGCCTTCTGCTCAAGGCATCTGCAACTCTATTGAACTTCCCACTCCTGTGCTTCAAAACAAAAGTATAACTCTACAAAAACTCAACCCATTTTAAGTGTCTTTGATTTAACTTTCCTTGACTATTAAGATACTGCAGAGCCTAATTATCAGTATATAAAACAAAATGTTTTGGCAACAAATAATGTCTCCTTTTCTTCAAAGCTTGAACTATTGCATAAGACTCCTGATCATAAATAGAATACTTTTTCTTGGCATCATTAAGCTTCTCACTATAATAGGCAATGGACTTACCTTCTTGACTCATAACAGCTCCTATGCCACTACCACTAGCATCACAATCTACCTGAAATACCTTATTGAAATATGGAAGTGCCAAAATAGGTTGTTCTATGAATTTCTACTCCAATGTATCACAGCTCTTGTCTACTCCTTTAGTCCATATATATTCTTTTCTATCCACTCTCATTGTCTTAGTTAGGGGTGTACAAATGCTACTAAAATTCCTGATAAACTTTTTGTAGAAACTTGCCAAACCATGAAAAGATCTTACCTCTGTAGCACTCCTTGGCATAGGCCATTCAATGATAGCTCTCACCTTCTCTGGGTCCATCTTAAGACCTTCCTTTGAGACAAAGAATCCCAGGTATACCAACTCCTTTGCAAAATTACATTTCTTTAGATTAATCAACAACTTCTTCTCCCTCAGCTTCTCTAAAACTCTTCTAATATGCATCAAATGCTTATCCCAAGTCTTACTAAAAATTAAAATGTCATCTAAATGAATGATAACAAAACTTCCCAAAAATTCTTTCAGTACCTCGTTCATGAGCCACATGAATGTGCTTGGTGCATTGGTTAGCCCAAATGGCATGACTAACCACTCATACAAACCCTCCTTTGTCTTGAAGGCTATCTTCCATTCATCTGCTCTAATTCAAATCTGGTGATGGCCACTCTTCAGATCAATCTTTGTAAAGTACTTGGCACCACTCAAACAATCTATTATGCCATCCATTCTGGGCAATGGAAATCTATACTTGATTGTGATCTTGTTAATGGCTTGGGAATCTGTACACATCCTCCACTCTCCATCTTTGTTTGGTGCTAGTACTGTAGGTACCGCATATGGACTTAGGCTGTCCCTTATTAGTCCCTTCCTTAATAGCTCATGAACTTGTCTGTTCAACTCTTCATTCTCTACAGGAGTCATTCTATGAGCTGCCTTATTTGGCAAACTGGCTCCTGGTATCAAATCCATTTGGTGACTTATCTTCCTCACTGGTGGTAAACCTTCTAGTACATTATCAAAGACAATGTCCTAAAATTCTTCCAGCATATCTGAGACTTCTATTGGTACATCTTCACATTTCTCTTGACTGATCCTAGGAATCAATGCAAAGCAATAACGCTCATGCTTCATACCCTACAAAAATTTCCTACCATCCACCAAGCAAACTCTAGCAATACTACATGCCTTTTCTGCCACCTCCTTCAAGGGCTTCAACTTATGATGAACTCCATCCTTTTTCAGGGAATATGTGTTTACATGGCCATCATGAATAGCACACCTATCATACTACCATATCCTTCGCAACAACATATGACATGCATCCATCGGTATGATGTCACACAACACCTCATCATGGTAATCTCCAATCTTGAACTTAACTAAACATTGTTCACTGACCAAAGCTCTATGGTCCTTCTGCAACCATGCAATCCGATATGGATGTTGATGTTTTCTCCTTGTCAACTTCAACTTATTAACCATCTCCTCTGAAACAAGATTCTCAGTGCTTCCACCATCAATAATAATATCACAACACTTACCTTCACACTTGCACCTTGTGCGGAACAGACTCTTTCTCTGATTTGGTTCTTTCTCCTCATTCAACAAGGTTCTTCTAACAACTAGGGTTTCACCCCTTTCAGTATCTTCAGAATGCTTAGACTGTGCATCTTCATCTACATGTGCAACTCATGCATTACCTTTAGGGCTTCTATTCATCCTTCCTTGATGTTGCAGACACTCGTATGCTCGATGCCATTCTTCTCCACATTGGAAACATGTTCCTTTGAAACCTCCTCTTCCAGGTCCTTGCCTATGTCTACCTCTTCCTCTTCCTCTTTGCCCACCATTATTCTGGTCACGAGGGCGGTAGGTATTGTCTCCTCTCTGATTTCGACCGGTTCTAGCTTCTTCACTTTTCTTTGGATCTTCATTTCAGCCTCCATAGGGTCTTCCACCAATCCTTCCACCTTGACCTTTTCCCCTTTGCTTTCTTTCAAATCTCTTATTTAGTTTCTCTTCCACCTTCAGGGAAAAATGGTACACATCTTCTATGGTGGTCATTCTAACCAGGTTCAACTCTTCTTGAATACTTGGCTTCAATCCATTAATGTAATGGGCTACCTTCTCCTTGTTTGCCTCTCCATGGCATGTCCTCATAGTGATCTTATAAAAATCTTCTGTATACTCCTTAACAGACTTGTTACCTTGTTTCAATCCTTGCAGCTTCTTCAGCAACTCCATCTCATAGTCCACAGGAATGAACTACTTCTTCAATTTCTCCACCATCTGATCCCATCTGGTAATCTTTGCTTTTCCTCTTCTATTTCTCTCTAACTGGACCTCCTTCCAACAAATACTGGCATGGCCCTTCAACTTTGTCTTTGCAAACTTGACCCATTCTGGGTCTTCCACATCTTCATACTCAAAATACTCCTCCATATTATTGATCCAATCAATAAGTTGTTCTAGATTCAAATCTCTAGAATAGGTAGAAACTTCGATCCTGGGCCTCTTTCCTATCTTTGAAATGGCCCTCAACAACCTAACTTCTGCAGGATCTCCCATAGCTTCTTGTTCTTCCTCAGATAGCTCTTCTTCAACTTCATCTTCATTTTCCTCTCTCCTTCTCAGCTCGAACCCTCTTCCCAGCTCCTCTTGCAATGCATTGATTTGTCTTTGCAGGGCTCTAAAACCCTCTTCCGTCAAAGCATTCCTCCCACCACGGTTTCTTCGTGGAGGCATCTTGATCTCTGAAGCAAACCCACAACCTTAGGTCCTGGTGCAAATTGCCTCATAGTCGGTGATATGTCTACACACTCAGGAACCCTTGCTTTGATACCACTTGATGAAGGGGGTAAATCATAAAACACACAATAACAAAAATTTCACATAGAAAATAGAATGATATTTTATTAATATGGGCAAAACATTACATTACAGAAGCTCAAATACAATAAGAGGATGAATCCCCTACAAGCTGCAACACATTACAACTCTCTCTCTCTCAAGACTCTAGAATCTTTAGCCTTCTATAACCCCAAATCAACTAGGGTTTCTATTTTCCTGCCTTTTCTTGATTCTACACCTTCCTTTTTAACTCTACTACTCCAAGGGTTCCCAAAAATGGTCATATATAGCCCTTTTTGGTGGCCACCAGCTTAATTTCAAAATTTGCATCTCACTCCAAAAATAGGTCGACTTCGCGGGGCCATAACTTTCTATCCGACTATTGGATTTTCAATTATAATACCTTTTTGGAAAGCTCATCCGGAGCCTCTAAGTGCCTCAAATTTGAGTTTGAATATTTCAATAAGATTTTTGGAACTTGAAATTTTAATGTCACAAATGACAAATGATATTGAAGTGATTTCTTAACCATTAGCTTCAATTCACCATTTTGGAGGTCTGTCTAAGATTTTGTATCCAACTGTGCACAAATGCAAACTTACTAAAAATAGTAACCCTACCAAATTTAGCCCTTATTGAAAAGAAACAACATTTTTTTTTGGTTGATGCAAGATTGCTCTTACACCCTGGATGCTCCTGCATCAAATTTTGGTGGTGAAAGTGAGTGGAATTGCCTCCACCCACTTGGTGAAGTATTCTGTGGCAGTGATGATGAACTTATGACCATTAGATGATGGTGGATGGATATTTCCTACGAGGTCAAGTCCCCATTATGAAAAGGGCCAAGGAGTTGTTATCAGTTGTAAGTTCTTGTGATGGTGCATGGATGAGGTCCCCATGCTATTGACATGACAGACCCTTTTTCACGAACCAATAGGCATCTCGCTCCATGGTTGGCCAATAGTACCTCATTCGCAAGATCTTTTTAGCTAATGTAGGTCCACTCGAGTGTGCCCCACAAATGCATTTGTGTACCTCTTGCAAGGCCACTTTAGCTTCCCTAGAGTCTAAACATCATAAAAGTATACCATCAAGACTCCTTTTGTATAGGGTGTCACCTACGAGAGTGAAGTGGGAGGCTTGTCAGATGAAGCTTTTTGTTGTGAGGATGAAAGGTTGGGGGGATAACATTGTCATGGAGGTACATGTATGTCTCTTGATACCAAGGGGAGAGGGGACCAACAATTTCATACACTAGTTCTGATTGGGGAACATCATAGGCCGGTATAGGGAGCTCTTCAATCAGGAATTCGCACTTCTTACTGTCCTTCTTCATGTCTACTAGGGATCCTATTGTGGCCATGGCATCTGCAGCTTTGTTGTTTAGGCTTGGAATCTGTTCAAAATGGAAGTCATAAAAATAGCCTTTAAAGTCCTCCACCATCCTTTTGTAGGGTAGAAGCTTATCATCCTTAGTTTTATACTCATTGTTCACCTACCAGATGACTAGTTGGGAATCTTCGTAGACCATTAGCTTGTCAATCCTCCACTGAATTGCCATAAGGAGTCCGATGATAAGAGCCTCGTACTCCGCTACATTGTTTGTGCATGGAAATGTAATCTTCTATGACTTGGGGATGGTGTCTCCTTGAGGCATAAAAAACAAAATGCCTGCCATGAGCCTCGATGTGTATAAGACCCATCAAAGTACATTTTCCATGGTTTTGCTACTAGTGCTACAGTCAATATGGACTCATTAGGAAACTCTGCAATTGTAGGTTTCTCTGTGGGGATGGGTGCCTTAGCTAACTGGTCAGCAATGACTTGTCCTTTAATGGCTTTTCTTTCTATACACTCAATATCAAACTCACTTAAGATCATTACCCATTTAGCCAATCGTCTAGTAAGGGCAGCCCTATTTAGTAGATACTTCAGTAGATCGATCTTGGCAATGGGCTTAGTCTTATGATTGAACATGTAATGCCTCAACTTTTGTGAGGTGAAGATGACAGCTAAGCATGCTCATTCAATGGGAGTATAGTTCATCTCATAGGTCACCAAGGTGTGGTTGATATAATAGATTGCTCTTTCCTTCCCTTGTTCATCATGTTGTGCCAACAAGGCCCCTATAGCTATTTCAGTTGTTGAAATATATAAGAGGAGGGGCTCTCCTTGTTTTGGTAGCATAAGTACAAGTGGGTTAGCAAGGTACTTCTTCAGCTATTCAAAAGCTCCTTGACATTGATTGTCCCACACAAAAGTTGTGTTTTGCAGAGGAGGTGCTAGAATGGCTAGCATTTGTTAGCAAGTTGTGCTATGAATTGACAGATCGATTGGAGCTTACCTTGTAAACTTTGCAACTGCTTGAGTGTTTTTGGAGGAGGCATCTCTGTGATAGCTTTGACTTTAGTAGGATCCACCTCTATTCCTCTCCTCGACACTATGTATCCAAGGAGTTTCCTAGAGGTGACCCCAAAGACACACTTCTTTGGATTCAGGTGCACATTTTATTGTTCCAATTTGTCAAAAATTTTAGTCAACAAATCCAAATGTTCCTCTCTAGTCTTGGATTTTCCTAGTAAGTCATCTACATATTCCTCCATGATGTGATGGAAGAGGTCATGGAAGATGATTGTCATGGCGCATTGATAAGTTGCCCTTGCATTCTTCAATCCAAAAGGTATTACAACCCAACAATATGTCCCCCACAGGGATATGAAGGATGTCTTATGTTGATCTTCTTCCGTAATCCTGATCTGATTATATCTTGAAAAGCCATCCATTAGGGATAGCATTTCGTACCCTGCAGTGAGGTTGACTATAATGTCAATGTTGGGTAAGGGACAGTCATCTTTAGGGCATGCTTTGTTAAGGTCTTTGAAATCTGTGCAGCATCGGATACCCCCAGTGACTTTTGCTATAGGTACTATGTTGGATACCCACTCAGGGTAGTCTATTGGTCAGATGAACCCCACATCTAGGAGTTTCTTTAGCTCTACCTTAACAAGGAGTACAATCTAAGGATTCCTCTTTCTTAGCTTTTGTTTTATAGGTTTTGTATTGGGCTACACTACGAGATGATGAACAACTAAGGCAGGATCTAGCCTCGACTTCTTTATTTGAAGAAAGCTAAGAAGTTTTCCTATTTTGTTGTGGTAAGAGATTCTGCTTTGAAGGTGATCTTTGGCACTTCCTTTGTTCCAAGGTTCATTTCTTGTGATGGTTCCACAAGGATTGGTGATCTGTCTAGATATACCTTCTCTATTTAAGGAAGGCCCATGCTTCCATCTTCTAACGCCTCATGGAGGTTTTCACTAGGAGACACGTCCTTTATTTTTACTTTCTCCTTGCTCGAAAGTGCCATGGAGTGGTTTTCACTAGGTGTTGTTTTTATTTTTATATGTTTGTGACTAGAAGCATGGGTGGTTTCACAAAAATAGGTAGACGTGTCAAGTTCCATGATATACCCAACTCTGTGATCTCCCTGGGGGAAGTGATCTCTGACCCCCATCATTTCTGCTATGGCTTCATCGTTCTATTCTACATCAAGGACCGGAGGTCCTTGTTGGTCCCAATCTATAAGGTCCAAGTACACAAGAGGTAGGTCATTAGATGTAGAGGTTAAAGTGGTTATGGTGTAAATGGTGCATATGGAAGACTCGAAGAGTTCAATGAAGTCACTAAAGGAGTCTTGATGGTCTGCTTCATCGATGTTATCGACTATAGGGGAAACCTTGGAAACCTCACCTAGGATACACTCGCCACTAGTGAGGATATACTATTTATTCTATACCCTAACCCTTGGGAGTAGGGATTCCTCATTGCTTGAATTGGTTCTACAATCCCCTATTCATGAAGGTCAATACCACCTTGCCCTTTATAGCCCATATACTTTACAATCTCTAGACCTTTGCCATATATCTCCACCGGGATGGTAGGGGTTTCTTGTTTTGCTTCTTCATCTTTGTATATCAATGATGATATATCCTCAAGTACATCCTGATCAAGGAGGTGTTTCTTCTCAAAGGTGGGAGATGGCTTGCATTTGATGACCACTATGGAGACCTCCTCTTCTTTTGGAGCACCAAATGTTTTAGAAGTGGGTAAGGTCCCTACACAAAAGGTACCGTGCAAGTTATATTCACCACACCCTATGTCACTCAACTTGATCTTGAGCTCGGTGGTGGATTTATTTGCGATGAAGCGGTGGTGATGTTGGTGGGGTCAACATATGAGGTAGATGATGTAGGGTTAGTTTGGGAGATGGTTTTCTCGATAGCCTTGTTGTATGGATAGAAAGTATGGTCATGTCCTTCCAAGAAGCTGCAATATTGGAAGGGTTGGGGATCGACATAGATAGTTACTTCCGTGCCATCATGAGGGTGTTAGATTCAGGATAGACAATTGAGAGGGGGGTGAATTAGTTGTCCAAAAATTTATTTAGATTAAACACTTAAATCTACTTTGTAATTCAGCAACATAATAATAAATCAATCATGGAAACATAATACATTAAATCAAGAGTAGAAACACATTAACACACAAGACACCAAGATTTTGATGTGGAAAACCCAGTTAAGGGAAAAACCATAGGGTGGCTAACCCAAGATTGTATTCTCTATTAGAAGAATAGAAAGAACAAAAATGGCACATGCCAATTAGGGCTCACTGCCTACAGGAGACACACTATCTATAGAATAATAAGTATTACATACTTGAATTGAAGAATAACATCTTCACCATGCTTGAGTTAGTTCCATTTAAGTCCAATACTTTTGCTCTGCCTTTTGCTCTTCTCCTCTCTACCACACTCTCATCTCCACAAGATGATATTGAAATGACCTTACAACTGTTTATTTATACAAGACATCGACTTAGGGATAATCACCAAAGTTGGCATACATGACAGAGAAAATACATAAATACAACATGACTTATTAAAAAAAAACTTCATGCACATCAACACACTGTCAGCCACACAGATTTGAGACTTCAATCTTCCTTTAGGAACATACCATTCATCACAAAATGCCTTCAAGATCATCCGCAGAATGTGTAACTCATCCGATCAGCCTGACTTGGGAAGAACATCATCATTTGGAAGTAATTCTTCAATTACGAGCTCAATCTTCAATGCAGACCACCAACATGAATTGGACACAATCCAAAGACCTCCACAAGCTTTTCTGAATCACCAAGAACATCCACACTACTTCTACTTACTGAAATAATTGTCTCCTTCATCCTGGAACCTCAAGAGCACAGTCTGTCATCACTATCATATTGGAATAGATGCTTGCGAACGTCCAGACCATGATCCAATTGAGTTGTCAATTCAAATTAACTTCCTAAACACTTCACCAAATCTGTAGAGCAAGATATTGCATTTCCAGAGCTCATCGGACCTATCTATGTCACTCAGTCACCTCGACCATCTACCAAAACCAGTTTTACTTGAGTGGCCATAACTTCTTTAGATCTTCATGCGGACCTCTAAAATATTTATTGGATCATCTTAAGACACATATCTACAGACCCTTTGAAGCTCATCCTCTTATATTCATCTTAGTTGGGATCTTTACCTCATTTTCTTCACTATTCTTCTATGTTCTTGATAGGACTAATTTTCTCAATATCCTCAGCATACATCTCATCCAATCCTTATCATGAATGTAACAGGAGTATGTTGACATCAATGACAACACTAGTTAGGCCCATACTTGCAACAATCTCCCCCTTTGTCATTAATGGCAACATATGATGTGAAAAACTATTTTAACCATCAAGACAAGAACTTCTTCTTACTGACACAACTCCCCCTATCAACAACAACTATTCACATGTCTTCTCTTCTTTTCTTGCTCCCCCTTTGATCAACAATTACTTGTTTTTCACATGTCTTCTCTCCCCCTTTGACATCAATGGCAAAGGGCACATACTTGCATCACTTCAAAATCATACCAATTGCTCCCCCTGAGTGGTACCTTCCCAAACATTAATCCAGATCACAAGATATGACTGTGAGATCCACTAGACTGATGCACATCAGTACACTTTAATTCAGAACCGGAGGGGTAATAACCCCTAACTTCTCCTTGAGATACTCAAAAGAGTCCTTAGGTAGAGGTTTAGTAAAGATATCTACAATTTGATCTTTGGAAGGCACAAACTCCAATCTGACTTCATTTTTGTTCACTTGCTCTCTCAAAAAGTAAAAATTGATGGATATATGTTTAGTCTTTGAATGCAACACTGGATTCCTAGATATATTTATTGCACTTGAATTATCACAGAAGATTGTGATAGGTTCCTCATACTCCACTCTAATGTCTCTTAGAATTTGCTTCATCCGCAAAACTTGAGTGCAACTACCTACTGTTGCAATATATTATGCTTCAACTGTGGATAGAGATATTGCCTCTTGTTTCTTGCTTAGCCAAGAAACCAATCTCTTCCCCAAAAAGAATGCTCCACCACTGGCACTCTTTCAGTCATCCACATCTCCTGCCCAATCCTCATCTGTATATGCATGAAGAGAAAAATCATGATCTCTAGGATACCACAATCCATACTCAACTATCCCTTTTAGATATCTAAAAATCCTCTTGATTGCCATGACATGAGATTCTCTAGGATCAGCTTGGAATCTAGCAACAAGACCAACAACATTCATAATGTCAGGTCTAGTTTGAGTGAGATACAATAGTCCTCCAATCATTAACCTACACTTTTTCTGATTAGCCTTAGGAGAGTCATCATCTTTGCTCAATTTACATCCGGTTGCCATGGGAGTATTCATTGGTTTTGAGTCTTCCATCCCAAATTTCTTCAACAATTCTTTCACATATTTGGTCTAAGAAATGAAGATTCCTTTCTTTGTTTGAGTGATTTGCAGACCCAAGAAGAAATTCATTTCCCCAAACATGGACATCTCAAATTCACTTTTCATTTGATTTGGAAAGGTTTTGCACATACTATCTCTTCCTCCAAAAATGATATCATCAACAAACACTTCAACAATCAAGATATTTTCATGATCAATTTTGAAATACAAATTACTATCAGCAGTACCTTTGTTGAAACCAATCTTCAAAAGATGCTTATCCAATCTTTCATACCAAGTTGTTAGAGCTTGCTTCAGTCCATATAGTACTTTCTTCAACTTGCAGACCATATCACCATGATCAGACAATTGAAATCCATCTGGTTGCTCAATGTATACTTCTTCTTCCAAGTCACCATTCAAGAAGGCAAATTTAACATCCATCTAATATACTTTGAAATACTTGAAGATAGCAAAAGCAAGAAATAATCTGACTGCTTCAATTCTTACCACTGGAGCAAAAGTTTCTTCAAAATCAACTCCTTCTACTTGGAATTAACCCTTGCAGACCAATCTAGCTTTGTTTTTGACTACTTCACCATCTTCATTCAGTTTATTCTAGAAGACCCATTTGGTTCCAATCACATTCTTGTTTTTAGGTCTAGGAACAAGATCCCAAGTGTGATTTTTCTCAATTTGCATCAACTCTTCCTCCATTGCTTTAGTCTAGTTTTCATCATTGCAAGCTTCATTCACTGTCTTAGGTTCAATCTTTGAAATTAGACAATACTCTTCTAAATCTTGAGCAATCCTTCTTCTTGTTTGTACACCTTTTCTTTTATCACCTATAATCTAATCTTCAGAGTGATTCAGTCTTACATACCTGGGAACTTTGGGAGTTTCTTGGACTTCTGATTCTTGAATAGGTTCATTCAAACTTATCTCTTCTTCCTGATTTACTAGATCAGTTTGAATCTAAATTTTAGGGGGAGCTTGGACTTCTTGAACATTATTTTGATCATCTTCATCATATTCATAAAACCTTGACGATTTTTCAATACCTTCATTAACCTTCACATTTGTAATTTCGACAATCTTCCTTAATCTCTTGTTATAACACCAGTATGCTTTGCTTTCAGTAGAATAACCCAAGAATATTCCTTCATCACTTCTAGCATCAAATTTTCCTAGATCTTCATCTCTTTTAATGTAACATTTGCTACCAAAGACTCTGAAATACCTCACAGTGGTAGTGATGCTAAACCAAAGTTCATAAGGAGTCTTATCGGCATTGCTTATGATTTGTACTCGATTGAGAGTATAGACTGCAGTACTTACAACTTCTCTCCAATAGATCTAAGGAATATTTTCTTCCATCTTCATGGGTCTAGATGCTTCCTAGATGGTCTAGTTCTTTCTCTCCACTACTCCATTCTGCTGTGGAGTCCTAGGAGCAGACAACTGTCTTTTTATTCCATGTATCTCATAGAATTATATGAACTCACCGGATGCAAATTCTCCATCTCTGTCAAACCTCAGACATTTTAATTTTAATCTAGTTTCATTTTCTACCATAGCCTTGAATATTTTGAATCTCTCAAGAGCTTCTAATTTCTCTTTCAGAAAAGTTACCCACATCATCTGGGAGTAGTCATCAATTAATAGCATGAAGTATCTATCACCTTGCACACTCCTGATTCTTGCCGGACCACACAAATCAGTATGAACTAAGTCCAATAATCTAGTAGAAGACTTTTCCTTACTTTTGAATGTGACTCTGCTTTGCTTACCCAACTGACATTCTTTGCACAAGCTATTAGTAGGTTTCACAATTCTTGGAAGATATCTTATAGCCTGAGTGTTGCTTATTTTGATGATATTATCAAAATTCACATGACACATTCTCCTATGCCACAACCAACTTTGATCAACTTGAACAAATAAGAAACTTTTACTAGTACCAACCAAGTGGAAGATATTACCTTTAGTTTGAGTACCGGATGCAATCTCTGTTATGGAACTTTCAAAGATCTTACATTTTCTATTTTTGAATCGAAGATCATAGCCTTTGTCCACCAACTGTCCAACACTGAGAAGATTGTGCTTTAGGCCTTCAACATATAGTACATTACCAGTTTTGTTCTTTCCATCAAAAGAAATAGTTACTCTATCTCTAATTCTACCAGCAAAATTATCACCAAATTTTACCACACCTCCTTCATACCTTTCCAAATTTATGAACTTATTTTTGTCACTTATCATATGGTGGGAGCATCCATTGTCAATGACTCAATCATCCTTTTCTTCAACTTGGGCAGCCAGAGCTCTTTCTACAATTTTATGATTGACAGATTCAGAGGGCATTGGATCTTCTTCTTTGATGGCAATAAACACCCAGTCACTTCCAGATTTGTTTCCTATTTCTGATTCATCATTTGTTACTCCTTCATCATCATCTTCATGGACATAGTAACATTTCTTCTGGAACCTTGATCTGTTAGGATTTGGCCTTGAAAATCTTTCCAAACACCTTGAGGCAAAATGACCAATCTTTATGCAGTTAAAACATTTAAAAGGCAGTTTCCCTTCATACTTACCGGATCCTCTTGGTTGTCTTTTTGCAATAAGGGCTTCAAGTTGAGCAGCTTTTGCTTCATCTTCTTCTAGGTCTTTTCTTTCTTTTTCATACCATGATAGTTTCCTTGAAGAGTTCTCTCCCGGATCAAACCTTTGTTTTCCTTTTACAGAGGCACTAGCTTTGAATGTAGATTCAGTCTTGGGGGTGACATCTCCAAACTTGGTCAATTCAAATGCAGCCAATTTGCCAACCAATTGATCTCTTGTGATACCTGAATAGGATCTAAATTCTTCAATAGAAACAACCTTGTATTTGGAAGAGTTGGGAAGGGATATGAGAACTTTACTAATAATCTCATCTTCATCCAAGATTCCACCAGCACATCTAATGCCACAAACAAGCTCATTTACTTTGGGCATAAATGTAGTGATATTTTCATCTTCTCTCATCTTTAGGTTTTTGAATTTTCCTTTCAGACTCTGTAGCTTGGCACATTTAACATACTTATCTCCTTCATGCAAAAGTTCTAGTTTTTTCCAAATCTCATGGGTATTTTTTAGGTCAACAACATTTTTCAGCTCTAAAATAGATAAGGCACTTAGAAGAGCTTCTTTAGTCCATAGATTATTTTCAGCATCTCTGATTTCATCTACGGTACTCGGACCATTCTATGGAGGAGTATACTTCTTTGAAGCCATGGTCCAATATTGCATTCCCATACATTGCAAGTGACATTCCATATGACTTTTCCAAAGAGTGAAATTGGTTCCATCAAACCTCAGATTATCCTTCTTGTAGGACGATATCCTGGATCTCCTCAAGCAGTTAAGCTCTTTTAGAGGAACTTATCTCTGATACCAATTGTTAAATTGAGGATAGACAACTAAGAGGGGGGTGAATTAGTTGTCCAAAACTTTCTTTAGATTAAACACTTAAATCCACTTTGTAATTTAGTAGCATAAAAATAAATCCATCATGGAAACATAATGCATTAAATCAAGAGCAGAAACACATTAACACACAAGACACCAAGATTTTGACGTGGAAAACCCTGTTAAGGGAAAAACTACGGGGTGACTAACCCAAGATTGTATTCTCTATTAGAAGAATAGAGAGAACAAAAATGGCACATGCCAATTAGGGCTCACTGCTCAAGCGCACTGTTCACAAGAGGCTCACTGCCTACAGGAGACACACTATCTACAGAATAATAAGTATTACATACTTGAACTGAAGAATAGCATCTTCACCATGCTTGAGTCAGTTCCATTTAAGTCCAATACTTCTTCTCTACCTTTCACTCCTCTCCTCTCTACCACACTCTCATCTCCACAAGATTATATTGAAATGACCTTACAACTCTTTATTTATACAAGACATCAACTTAGGGATAATCACCCAAGTCGACATACATTATAGAGTAAATACATAAATACAACATGACTTATTAAAAAACAACTTCACGCGGATCAACACACTATTGGTCACACAGATCTGAGACTTCAATCTTCCTTTAGGAACACACCATTCATCACAGAATGCCTTCAAGATCATTCGTAGAATGTGTAACTCATCCAGTTGGCCTGACTTGGGAAGAACATCATCATCCGGAAGTAATTCTTCAATTACGAGCTCAATCTTCAATGTGGACCACCCACATGAACTAGACATAATCCAAAGACCTCCACAAGCTTTCCTGAATCACCAAAACGTCCACACTACTTCTACTTACTGAAATCATTGTCTCCTTCATCTGGAACCTCAAGAACATAGTTTGTCATCACTGTCATATTGGAATAGATGCTTGTGGACCTCCAGAGCACGAACCAATTGATTTGTCAATTCAAATTAACTTCCTAAACACTTCACCAAATATACAGAATAAGATATTGCATTTCTGGAGCTCACCAGACCTATCTGTGTCACTTAGTCACCTCTGAACATCTGCCGAAACTGGTTTTACTTGAGTGGCCATAACTTCTTTAGATCTTCATGTGGACCTCTGAAATCTTTACTAGATCATGTTAAGACACATATCTACAAACCCTTTGAAGCACATCCTCTTATATTCATCTTAGCTGGGATCTTTACCTCATTGTATTCACTATTCTTCTCTATTCCTGATAGGACTAATTTTCTCAATATCCTCAACATACAACTCATCCAATCCTTATCATCAATGCAACACTAGTTAGGCCCATACTTACAATAGAGGGAGCTTTAGGCATTGATGAAATGTGGAGGGCATAGCTTGCATGACATGGATCCATGGTCAGCCGAGGAGGTTGTTGTAAGGGAGGTCAAGATCAAGCACTTGGCACTTGGTCTCCAATATTTTTTTCCTTACTTGAATAGGGAGTTTGATGGTGCCTTCAAATAGCCTCTGTGTCATCGTACCCCCTTATGGTTATACTTTCACTAGAATCTACAACCACATTAGAGTATCCCAAATGTTTTAATAATTTAAGAGTGCAAAGGTTTAGGCCAGAGCCACCATCTATTAAGAATCTTTTTATGGTATGTTTGTGGATACGGACTTTGATGTGTAGGACATCATTGTATGAACCATCAGAGGTGGGAAGGTCTTTCTTGGAGAAGGTTAAATGGTGAGGCAAAGTGATATGACCTGCCATGGATTGGAATTGTTCAACATTCATGTTAGTGGGGACCTAGGTTTCTATTAGGGCTTTGTTAAGGATTTCCTTGTGAAGGGGAGATGTACGAAGTAGTTCAAGAATGGAGATTTGAGCGGGGGTTTTACCTAGATGATCTAGGAGGTTGTATTTATGGGCTGATGGTGGATGGATGGATGAATGGTTTGGTTGATAGTTTGGTGTGGATGTGGATGTTTGATCGGTGGTAGGAGCCACATGGAGGGACACATGTCCACAACGGGTAGTGAGAACACAGTCAGGTGCCTTAGCTCGAAGGGTGATTGTGTTGACATGGTTAGATGATTCTTCTATCCGACCCATGATGGAGTTGAAAGAAACAAGAGGGGGAACAATGTGGTAAGCTTAGTTTAAGGATGAGGCCTTTCCCTTGTAGTCAGGTAAAGGGTCCTTGTAAGCTCCAAGGTTTGCATTGGGTGATTGTTGTGGGATTTCCTTGAGTTTGACTACCATTGTCTATGAGATCTTGTACACAGTGTTTTAGGTTCATGTAATCAGCTATTTTATGGTCCATGACATAGTGGTATTCACAATAGTCATTTTCGTTATACCACACAGGTTTGAATTGATTTTTGTCATAAGGCTTAATGGGTGGAAGAGTTATCAAATTATCTTTTAGAATTTTTTCCAAGACCTCTTCGATTGGTTCTCCCAAGGGTGTGAATTTCCTTTGAGATGTATAATTTTGTTTTGGTGGTCCCTTGGGGATATTGACATTATTTTTGGCAGGTGTGTTTGAGGGTGCTTGGCTTTGTACATTTTGGATGGCCTTCATGTCGGTGATGCTGTTATTGAGAGTGTTCTTGTTCTTTCCCCAAAAGCAAGGTTTCTCATTTGATTGTGCATTGTTTTTTACTTGTTTTTGGGGTGTTGACGTTGACTTTATTGTGTTTGTTATTATTGTTGTTATAGGGTTTGTTATCATATATCTTAATTGAACCCTTGGCAATAAGGGCCCTCTCAATGGTTGTGCCCTTGTCAATGACTCTTCAAAAGTGGTGCACATAGGATTTGTAAATGAAAACCCATTTATTGGTTAAGGGTAGCCACAAACATGGTGACTAATTGTTTCTCAAGAATTGGCCAAGGGAGTTTGCTCGCCAAGCCTCTCCATCTTTGGAAGAATGTGGTGAAGGATTCTTCACTCTTCTGTTTGGTGTTGCAAAGGTTCATCATGGATACTTTGTGTTCAAAGTTATAGGAGAAATGGTTAACAAACTTCTCTGTGAGCTCAAGAAAAGTCCTAATGCCAGGAGGAAGGTGTGCAAACCATTCAGTGGTTTGACCATGGAGGCTTCTAGGAAAGAGTCTCATTAGGTATGTGTCATTGTGTGAGACTTCAAGGCAAGAGATGTAAAATTCCCTAAGGTGTTCTCCAGGGTCTCCCTTTCCTTTGTATTTGTCAAATTTGGGTGTCTCAAAGTTCTTAGGAAAGGGAGGCATGTAGAGTGTTCTATCAAATGGCTATGGACAAATATCCTCAAAATAATATTGCTTGTGTTTGTTTCCATGCTGCATGTCATCCAATTTTTGAATTAGATCCTACACAACGCTCACTAAGTCCTATGTTGGGGGTGGTTGTGCGATGTGCATTTGTTGGTTTATGATTTGTTGGAGGTTAGGCAGAATTTTGTATTGGTTTGTTTGGTTTTGGTGGATGAGGTTTTTGATTTTGTAAGATCGTGTTTTGATTTTGGTTAAGTTGGGCATGGTGTTGTTGGTAGGCATGGAGTTGTTGGAGAACGTGAGGTGGTAATTGTGGATTGGGATTGTGTTGTGTAGATGATACCATAGGATGTTGTAAATATGTGAAATTAGATGGGTTGGTGTTAGATGGATTGGTCATGTTATGAGGTGGTTGTGAGAGAAATTGACTCATGTAGGCTACGGTGTTGGGGTTGAGGGTAGGCACACTTGTGGAGGCACTCATGTGTGTGGGGTTGCTAGGAATACCTAGGATGATTTGGGGAATGGGGTTATGTTTTTCATGGTGGTGGATGTGATAATGGGGTTGGAGATGGTAGGATTTGAGACACTAGGGATGGTTGATACGTTGGCGGGGGTTGTGAATGTGGTAACATTAGAGTTTGTGGGAGTGGTAGACATGGTGGGGTTTGAGATTTGAGATATGGTAGGGTTTGTGTGTGACATGGAAGGTTGTGAAGATGTGGTGGGATTGGTGTTGGATGTGGATGGTTGGGATGAGGTAGTGATGTTGGGTAGTTGCACATCATTTTTGAGAAGGAAATCAAGATATCTACTAGGATCCAATTTTAGAACTCTATCCAATATATCCATGTTATCGAGATCTTGTGTGAAGTTTAAGATGTCTTGATCTACTTGGTTGATGTTGGTGTTTTGGCTAGGTAGTGGTGGCAGTTGTGATTGTAAGAAGGTGAAGTGATTTATGTTGGGATCGTATGAGGGCATTTGTAAGACCGTGGGTAGGTTGGGTACTTGTTGGGCAATTGGTACATTGTTTTGATCAGTTGGAGGCATTCCCAAGGTTGGCCATCTCTTGATTTTCTTGTGTTGGGATCTTGTTATGGGCATGCAAGGATATGGATTTTGATTGTGGGGTGGATGAAGGTTGAGACCTTAGAGAATTGGTTTGTTTTGATGGACCCAAAGGGAATATGGTGATGAAATGGAATAAAGATTTAGGTTCAAGAGAGTATACTCCCTATGATCTAAATCTAAGGGTGAAGGGAGATTATGGTATGATTTTTTATTATAGGTTTTGACCATTGGGAGATAAGTCTTAAAAAGGTGGCAAACTAAGAATGGTAAATGTCAAGGCTATTGATTTTCACAAAAATTTTGGACCAAAAGAATGGAGGATGGAATAGATTGAAAAGGATGATTTGATAAGAGAGATTTTGGAGATGGGTTGGATGATCCTTCAACTAAGGAAAATCTTAGGTGATTTAGATGTTTGATATGATAGATTTTGATGATGTTTTTGGAAAAGGATGTTGAAGTCAACAAATGAGCTTAAATAGGTCTAGATTTTGGGTGTTGCACAATGGATGTTTTCTCTTTTCTTAAAGTAGACTTATGACCTCAAGCAAGAAGGGATGTTTATTCTACTTGAAGGTAGACTAATGACCAATCAAGAAAAATAGGGTGTGAAAGATGAAATCTAGATTTAACTTTAGCTCAAATATTGATTTTTTTGGATATGATTTTTGTTGTTAGTTGATGTTTTTTGGTTGATGTGTTGACTCTGAGATTTTGGATGTGTTTAGTGTAGAAGAGATAAATGGATTGGGGATGAAATTGTAGAAGGATGTATTTGATCCAAAAGTAAGTAAAAAATCAAAGGGAATGAAAAGATATGGCAATGGATGGATTATGGTTGGATTCAATAGTATGATGAAGGGTCCAATAGGGGAAATGATTTATTCTCTAAGGTCAAGACGTGGATGAAAATTTGGAATCAATATAGTTGTGATTTTGAGGGATTTTTGGAAAGGTGAATGTGGATTATGGATAGGCAAGTCTTAAAGGTCCCAAAATAATTTTCTAAGGTTGTGGGTAATTTGATCTGTAAATAGTGCCAAAGCTCAGGTATATAGCACCAAATAGACAAAAATAACACCAAAGATTTGTGAAATGGCACCAAAATAGGTCAGTGGTTGAAAATGGTTTAGCAAAGGTGGATTTTGATGCCAAATTTGGATTTTGTGGAGCTCAAAGTTTGTCAAATGTTGGAATGATGTTTCAATGATGTTATTTCTTGGTGAGTTTTTGCAAACACTTCAAACAAAAAGAACATAATAGCCAAAGGTTTTGACGTGATATTCAAGCATAATGAGTATGTTCAAGAAGCCCTTCAAGGCCTAAATTTCCATGGGTATAACACAATTGAAAACACTTGAAAGTAATGCTTAAACTCCCTTAAGGTCAAGATGAATGGTGACTTGACGAACCCACAACTTGGAATCTCTGATGCAAATGCTAACACGCTAACAAATAGGCGTGTCTCATTATATTGTCTTCTAGAGAGAGGATGGAAGGAGACCTCCTGCACTGGAAGGATAATGCAACCACCCTTTCCTCAGAAAGCTATGTATAGCTTATGCTAAGTTGAGGATTTCCATATCATCTCAAGGGAACCATATGGTGAGAATCTTGGGGGCAAAACTACCTATGCCCTTATCTTGAACAAATCGTCAAAAGGCCAACAAAGGGTAGGCTTCTAACCAAAGGTGTTTAGTGGGGGAACATTTGGGGGATTGACACATTATGAGCACCTAATAAACCACTTAAGGTTTTGACTAGCTCTACTAGGAGTTTCATATACACAAAGGTACTACTTCCTTTCAAGCTAGAATCGAATGGTAAACGCTCATACCAATTTGGACTTGGCTTTTGCTTTATCCTATTTTGTATAGTGGACCGAATGAAAGTACCGCTTGGGGTTGCCAATGAGTTCTCCTTGCAGATGTGTCTCAAAGGCAGGCCCACTCTAAGAAAATGAAAAAAGAAGAGTGTAGATCTATTTCTCTTCACCCAAGATCCTTATAAAAGGTGAGGGGAGAGGATACTTCGACTAACATAAATGTACAAGTACACAAGAAACACCAAACAAAAGCCAATGTTCTTTTAAAACCCAAATCAAAATGTGCCTAAAGTTGTTGCAAACACTTGTTAATTTTAATGCACCAATTTCAAATGTTGTCTACACTAGGCAAACAAAAGGTTCTTTTTTAGGTACACCAAAATGAAATATTTTCTAATGATTGTTTGTCAAGCAAGTGTTAATTTTAGTACATCAATTCCAAATGTTTCTAAACTATCAAGCAAGGGTTCTTTTTATGAGCACCAAAATGAAATGTTGTTTAAGCTAATAAAACCCTGCAAAAGTGGCAGTAGTTTTAATATAGTGATATTGGATAGTCGAAAATATCTTGTAGATCAGAGATAATACCCTACACAAAATCCAATGTCAGTACAAAAAATAGTGCCGAAACATATGTAAAAGGAACCATAGAGCTCTAAAATCACGCCATAGATATGAAAAATGGTGCCCCTGACTGTTGACAGGATAGAGACTTCATATCCTAGAAATAGCACTATAGATTGTTACAATGGTGCCAAAATTACAAACGACGCTACAAAAATTACAAATTACGCTAAAATACAAGATAGCACCAATACAGACAGAAATAGCGCCAAAATGAGGAAAGGTGCAAAAATATAGAGAAATAGCGCTGTTGTGGTTAAAATTTTAGTTGCCTGACTGGTTGCAGAGGAAAGCGTCGTTCTGGGTCTGGATAGCGCCGATATAGTGTAGCAGTGGTTAAGAGCTCTAAAACACAAAATTTTTTAACTAAATTTTTTGGATAAGTGTGGTTAGTGGTTGTTTATTAGTCTTATAACATCAAAATACAATAGATAATGATTTACACAAACATTTTAAACAACCAACTACACAAAAATTAACCCAAATGTCAAATGGATTTTCTCAAACTTTTGCCATAGTTTCTCCTTGTTTCTATGCAAAACCTACAAAAATTGATAACAAATGTGTACTAAAAATGATGAGAAACACAAAACACACACGTATGTGAGTTAGTATTGAAGCAAAGTTGTCGTGTGAGGAAGGCACCAATATAGCCAGAAATAGTGCAGCTTCAAGAGGAAATGGCTCCACCTCTCAGTAAAATGGTGCCACTGCATGGAAAGATAGCATCGATACCTAGAAAAAGCACATTTCTACAAGAAAAACTCACGGGCGTGCCAATGTGATTAGAGAATTTCAAAATGAAGGTAAAAAGCATAAAAAATAATGCATAAAACACAAAGATTATACCTCACAATGGATCCATAATCCAAGATAAGGTGGAGAGTGAATGCACCCAAACTCGCTCTTGCTTTACCCAAATGGAGATAATTGTGAAATAGTCTCAAATGACTCAATGCAACTGACAAATCAACTAGCTCAAGAAAGATTTTAGTATAATAATATTACAAGAAAATTGGATGATGAAATGGTTTAAGGAGTGTTGTATTTATAGGTATTTTGGAAGAGGATTTGATCCAAGGGTGGAGATTTATTTGAAAGATCAATGGTGGAGGATGAAAATGATGTGGAGGGCCTAGATTCAATCTTGAAAAATGGAGGGCTAGGAATAAAGATGAATTTTAAATTCATCTTGGGAAAGGGGTGGAGTTAATGAGGTTGGGTGAGATGGATTAGATGTGAATTAAAAATTCACATGGGTAAGAGTAAAATGAATTAAAAATTCATTTGGGGAAGAGTAGGATTAAATGCTTATGACATGTGTAAGAGGCTTTAATGAGGTGGTTGGCATATGTGTATAAAAAATTATTTTATGTGGCATAAATAATAACTTTTTATTGGAGATGTGTGGGGAAGGGTGTTAATTGGGGTTTGACCATTTCAATCAAGGTTATTAGCCTAATTAATATGGCTGGAAAAAGTTAGGAAATGGCTTAGTGAGGGGTTAATATTAATTAAATAAGGTTTTATTTAATTAATCCTAGGTCTAGGGTCATGTAGTTTAGGCCAGGTAATTAAATAATAGATATTTAATTAGCTAGGGTAGGGATAGGTTGATTAATAGGCTAAATTAATTAGATAAACATGATTTACCTAATTAATTGGGTTTAGGAAAAGGGGAAATTAATCAAATAAATATTTGCATATTATTTAATTAATTGGGTAATGTTAGACTATTGAATTAATCAAATTAATTCAATTTGGTAGGGTAGGAGGAAAAATAGGTGTTAAAGAGGATGATTAATTAAATAAAAATTTAATTAATTGTTTGGAAGAGGAATTTGTGTGTTTAGTGATGTCGGGAGTTAGTTTGATGATGAAGACAGTTTTAGGCGTCTATAGGTTGATTGATTAATTGATTGATTTACAACAAGATTAGGATTAAGACCAAAGGATGTGATTGGATAATTTGGCTAGATTGGATAAGATGAACAATGATGATGGTGAGGATGCCCCCTTGAGAGGAAATTTGGGTTCAAAGAACACAAGTGTGCTCTTGAAATGAAAAGTTAGGAGATAGAGAGACATGGATGAAAAGTTAGATGAAAGATGGAAGATAATGTAGAAAGAATAGAAGAATTGATATCATCGATTAGAGAAATGATGATTGATCGATCTTCATGAAAGCTATAGATTTTATCAGGATGTATGGATGAGATGGATGGGATGAAGTTTTTTGAGGATGTTTAGGTGAAATGATGATATCTTATGTACCTGAGTATTAGATACTTCCTTCATAGTCCAGATTGCCTACATACCCATATCCATAGGATCAATACCTTAAGATTGAGATGAGATGATATGTAGTTCTAGATGTGTGATGAGATGGAGTAATGTTGCAATGGTTACATGAATATGTATAAAGAGCAATGCTTATTTTGATATAACATATGGATGTTATGCACCAAGGTATTGAAGACCAAGGTGACAATGTATCCAATGCATAAGACATTGACTTTGCAAGCAAGTGGTTTGAACTTAAATCACTTAGACATAATATAATCTTAGTAGATATGTGAATGAACCATATTATTGAACATAAAATAAACTTTAATAAATGAATGCAAGAAGAATATTAATATGTAAGATGCTAGGTTGTAACACACACACCAGATAGAAATGATGCTAAGTAAGATAAAAGACCATTCCTCAAACATGGCACACAAAAGCAATGACTATGCCCCCAATCCATAATGAATCACAACATACCAAGATATAGATAATCAAGGTATTCTTGAATAGGTAATGGGAAAGGAACAAAAAGATAAACCAAAAAGCAAATTGACTGACTTACGAAGTAAACATACAGCTAACATATTCTCTTACCAAAGAGGTTGCTTAGGATAGATTAGATAGATAGGGTAGATAGGATAGATAACAAGTAACAACCTTATTGTAGGAACAATATATCCATTAAAGGGTGTTGATCTATTGATAGGATAAGTTGATTGAGGTAGAAGATGTTGGCAATTGATATGTAGGATAGCATATGGCTCTGCAAATAGGTTTCTTAGCTTTAGGTTGGTTAAGGACTTTTGCTTTGAAAGGATGTGTAGTTTGTGTGCTTCTTGAGTTAGTCAAGTCTAGGTGGTAGGATGTATTGTGTTAGATGGAAGACTAGAAAGATGGAATGTTAATGGATTGGGATGAAGAGTGATGATTTTTTGTTGTTTTTGGGAATGTTTTGATTTTTTTTTTTTAAATTCTATTTTTTAATTTTGTTGGATTTTTGGAGTTTATGATGGTTGGAATTTGAAATGTTTTGGGATGACATTGGATTGCGTTTGGATAGCCTTAAGTACTAGATACCGATGACAAGGGAAAACCAGGTCTAGATTCTATGAGAAAGATGGGATTAGATAAGTAGACAAAAAAGTGGGTGATAGCAAATGGGACGAAAGACTCATAATAGAAGGATGAATAAAAGAATAGACAATAGTGGATGGAAGAATTCAGGATGTGATCTCCAAACTATGTTGCATAGGAATAACATGCCCCATTCTAGGTATAATACTTAGGATTTTACATGACAAAGCTTATGACGATAGGATCGATTGGATCGATTGGAAATGATGAGGTATATCAAGAGATTTTCAAAGCATGTTTCAACATTTTTTGCCTTTATCTTTATCAAGATCAAAAGGAGGAAAAAGAATGGATTTGGATTTAGGGGATAATTATGCAGACATAATGGATAAGGAAGATATGATAGGAAGGATAGGGAGAAGGAATGATAGGATGGGTAGATGAGACAACATGCCCCAAGAGTAAGGTGCATATACATCAAATTACACATGACGCCTGTTTGCCAAGTTTTCATTATGGTACTTATCCAAGGTGCCTATTTACCAAGCTTTTACCATTGGACAAAGGGATTTCTCTTTAGTATTTTGATCCTTTTTTTTACTTTGACTTTGACTTTTTTGGATGGGATGGAGGATGAGAACTCAAGCGTCTAGTTCCAACAGCAAGGTAGTATGTTATCACTTTAATGTGTGTTTGCACATGGAATATATCAAGTAGTATTACATGCATGGATGTTAGTAGATGGAAATGGAATGGGTGGTGGATTATGATATAGATGATGGATGGAGATAGAAGGATAAATGGGTGATGGAGCAAAAGCATGGACCATAGAGGTGTGATGGGGAAACTATAGAGGATAATGGATGTAATATGGGGGGATGGAGGTATGTGGATATGGCATGGAATTACAGGGAACCAAGACAAATGGTTGCACAAACCGTGATAGATTTTGAAGCCTATCACTAGAATGAGGAGTGGGGAGTAATGGGAATTGGGATAGGGGATTTGGAAATCATCAATTTAGGGATTTAGGAACCCAAATGGACTTAGGATTTATAGGATTTTTTAATAGGGAATGAGATTTTTGGAATTTGGGGATGGATTGAGATATGGATGCTTCTTTTGGGGTAATTGCTTGTGGCTTGGGGACCCACACCATTTTCACTTTTTCTTTGAGGTGTGTGTGTGTATGCAGCTTTTGAGATGGATTTGAGATAATTGCTTGTTGCTTGGGGACCCACACCATTTTTATTTTTTCTTTGAGCTGTGTGGGTGTATGCAATTTTTGAGATGGATTTGAGATAATTGCTTGTTGCTTGGGGACCCACACCTTTTTCATTTTTTCTTTAAGGTGTGTGGGTGTATGCATCTTTTGAGATGGATTTGGCTTTGATTTTGTGTATTGATGCCCTACGACATGATATTCTTGAGGCTTTTGTAGATATTCTACTATATATGTGGAAGCATCCAAACTTTTTTATTTTTGAATCTCATGGGGTTTTGGATAGCTTCATATGTGGCTGATGTGTGCATTTGTCATATAAGATTTATGGATGGAGGCATTAAAAGTGGATTTGTGGATAAATGGATAAGGAGATTGGATGATAGAGATATTAGGTGTTGAGATAAGTGGAGGTAGATTGGATGGAAGGATTTTAGGAGTTGGAATTAGTGGAGGTAAAGTGGATGGAGGGAGGTGTATGGTCACATGATTTTGTAAATGGTATGACGATGGAGGAGGGATGGCAACATATGAGTGAGAGGTGTGATAAGGTGCACTGGGATATGGAGTGGAAGAATTATCTTATGGAGGTGTGGAGGTGGTACCAACATCATTGGATTGTTTTTATTGGGATGAAAAACCAAGACCACGTGCTCGAGGATGGATTGCGACATGGAGGGGCTCTAAGATACCTTGTTCATGAAGGCCTAAGCCTTTTCCTTGATAATTCATGTTTTGGAACATACGATATGCAATGGGATGTTTGTTTTGGAAACAAGACGCAAGTTCATTATTTGATGGAGAAGGTGAGATGGTGGATAGTGGTTGTTGTTTGCCTAAGGAGAAAAATTCATCAATGAATGTGGTAAGACCAAGAGGATAGGATATAGGTTTTTGAATGGGATCAATGGTGGATAGTGGAGGATCAACATGAGATAATGTAGAATCATGCGATGGATGACATGGGATGCTTGGATTTTGACTAACATTATGCTCAGTAGGAGATGAAATGATAGGATCCAAGTGACTTGTTTGATTATCTATTCTTTCTTGGGGACCAAGTGACTCATCAAGGGAAGTGGATTTTGTTGGATTATGGATAGGGCTAGATGGATGATGTATAGGAGAAGTGTGGATAACTTGTTCATGGATGTTGGTGGGATCATGGATAGGATCAAGTTGTTCATGGATAGGCTCATGATCATTGATAATATCTTGATCATAGAAAATATAAAGGTTATGGATGGTTTGGATGGAGTTTCTTTGACCTAGATTTTGATAAAGGGTTGATGTTTCCACATGCTTTAGATTATACTCTTGACATAGCTCTTGTTTTTCTTGAATGTAAGTGGAAGTGGGATACTCTTGTATAGGCTTGATAGGCTCTTGGACAAGTGTTTGATGACACAGAGATGGTTGATTCCTTGATAATAGCCATTGGATCACATCCTTCATAAGAGTATGGGTAGATGGACAATATAATGGATGAATGATAATGGTGGATGGTGTTGTAGGCTTAGGATTAGGATTAGGCTCTTGTATTGGTATATGAGTAGATGATAATGGAGGGCACACATAGGATACATAAACTAGAGTGGTGTTCCCCTTGTCAAAGGTATCATAAGGACTTAAGGACACTTGATTTTGGTGCAAAGGCAAACTTGCATGTTCTTGTGGTAAAGTAATTTGATAGCCTTGTAAATGGGTTTGATAATGAGTTGAAATTTTAGAATGATTTGTGTTTGGGATCTTGTGTGATTTTTAGATTTTGAAGTTTATGATGTTTTGGATTTTTGAACGGTTTGATGTTTTTGAATTTTTGTATGGGTTTGATGATGAGTTGAAATGTTGATTGAGGAGTTGGATGATCATGGGGTGGATCTTGTTGAGCTTTATAAACCTCCATGGGAGTAAGGAGAGGTGCAGGTGGTTTATCTCCCATGGGTTTTTGATTGGGTATACCCTCTTGTGAAGATGATTCAAGAAATGGTGTCGATATGGTAGACATTGTTTGGGTGGGGTTTACTTGAGGTCTACCCATAGAATTAACAGCCTCATCGATGGGATCTTTCTCCTTTAGAGTAGATGTATCAAAATCTCTAGGTAATTTGGCTCCCTTTGAGCAAGTAAGTGAGAGTAATGATCATGATTTTTGGTTAATAGTTTGTCTATAGAAGCCATAGTTTTGGGATTTTGCATGGTTTCTGTAAGATTTTGTTCTTCTTGAGAGGTTCTTTGATCTAAGGTATAACCATATGTAATCATATTGAAATAGTGCATTCTCGTGGGAGCATGTAGGTATTCTAAAGAGGTATTACCCTCTTAAGGCCTATTTTTGCTATTATTTTGAATTTCAAATTGGGGATTATGAAATGGGATGTTTTGATGATCTTGTTGAAGGGGATTAGGGTTTTGATATTGTTGTGGGGGAATGAGGTATGTGTTTTGATTTTGTGGTGGTTGAGGTGGAGGAAGATTTGTGGTGTTTAGATATTGAGAGTATTGGTGTGGAAAGTATCGATGTTGTTGTTGGGATTGAATGTGTTGATGTTGGATATATTGATGTTGTTATTGGCACTGAATGTGTTGATGTTGATATTGAATAACAATGGAAGAAGTGGGATAGGTTGATGTAGAATTTACATGATATGTGGGTAGGCTAGATTGGTATGATGATGGAGGTGACAGATGGGATTGTAGTGTAATTAGTTGATAATGAATAGATAGAGGATGAGGTGCTTGTTGGGCTTGTGATTGACAAATGGCTATGAAGTGTTGGGTTTTGGCTATGAGGTTTTATATTTGAGGTGATTTGTGTTGTGGAAGTGATTGGATGAGGTTTTGTGTTTTTTGTATGGTTTTTTGGTCTAGGAGTTATGGCATTTGGTAAAGTGCTTGGAGGTCTTGGAATTGGGGTACTATGTCTTCTAATGTTGGCATGGTGCTAGTAATATTGTAAGGCAAGTTTTGATAGATTTTTGATTGAATTTGGATTGGATTTGCTTTGACAAGAGAACACACAGTAGACAAAGATGCCAAGAACTGATACAATAGATAGCGTATGTTTGAGGCTCGCAAAAAAGTCCAATGTTTTCATGGGTATAAGACAATTGGAAACAATTCAAACACTTTTATCCCAAAAGACATGGTTTCATTGTAGTAGTTCAGCTCACAACTTAGTTCTTTGTCAACCAAATGTCATTCCATATAGGTGTTGGACATTTGTGTCTTTGCAAGAGATGATAGGAAGGGATATCTCAACCTCCCCTTGGAAAGCCACATGTAGGTGACAAGTAGCTTATGCTAGCCAAGGGAATACTATCTCTTCTCAAGAGAGGTAATGGTTAGTATCTTAAGGGCTTGTAACGATTCCCCTTGCACTGATGATTGCCGCAACATCTGAAGGTGAAACAGGTAGTCACTATCTAGATGGTTCTTAATAGCTTTGAGGGACCAATGCCTTGCGAGCATGTGGAAAGTTACTAAAATCTTTGACCAATCCTACTAAGAGTATCATATACCTCCCACAAATGCAAAAATTGTTTTCACATAGTGGTGGTATGCCTCTTTTCAATTTGGTACTGTAAGGCAAGGCTAACGCTAGTTAGGACTTGGCTTTTGCCTTATCCCACTTATATAGAGGTTCAAAGGAAAACTTTGCTTAGGGTCATCCCTTTTGGATGAAGCGCAATCCAAAAGAAGGCCCTTCTAAAGAAATAATTGAAATTAAGATCAAGCATGTCAAACAAAGGTTCAGTTGTCCCGTTATAAGAAAAATAAGGTGCAACTAGATTAGGCACACACACTATTGTAGTTGTCAATTATCCCTTAAGAAATTGAAGTGTTTTGCATTCATGTCCATTATTCCTTAAGAAATTGAAGTGTTTTTACATTCATGTCCATTGTCTCTTAAGAAAGCAATATGTTTCCTAAAAAAAGATGATTTGCTCAATTGTCCCTTACGAAAGTAATATGTTTCTAAGACTTAGTGATAGGTTTTGCAATTCTTCAAAGATCATCCTACATGAACATGTTAAAAAAAATCCTTTTGCTCTATTTTAAGAAGTTGTAAAAAGAGCTGATTAGTTCCACCACAACTCAATAGTTAGCAAAAAGAAATCAATTGACCAAAAACATTTTTCTGAGATTCAAAGGTAAGGTATTGTGTTATCGAAAGCATGTCATTGTGATACCAAAGGTGCGTTACTATCCTACAAAGGTGCGTTACTGTGTTGCAAAAGTGCACTATTGCGGTACAAAGGTGCTTTACTGTTCCAGATCTAAAAAATAGTCAGTATTTCGTCAAAAAGCTAGATTTGAAAGATGATGTCAAGATTGAATAGTGATCTAGAATGTTGATAAAGGATGAGATCAGAAACCAATAATCAAAATATGATAATTTAGAAACCCTGCAAATTAGAAAACTAATCAGAAACCCTAGGAAACCAAAGGCGTTGTTTTGGTGTGCAAAGGCATGTTACTGCTGACTAGAAGCACTGCACTATGTGCCAGAGGTGTTTTATTATCGCCTGAAGGCACTTTACTATGCTATAAAGGTGCTTTACTGTGATACAAAGGCATTTTTATGTGTTCAGTTGTGCATTTCCATACTGTACTTTAAAAGAAAAAAAATTTCTAAAAGAAAATAGTGATTAGTGGTCCCATCGGGCATGCCAAAATATGTATAGGAAAAATTGAGAGGTTGAATGATAAGATCAAAAGCAATGATAATAACAACTCAATTACCCATAATAGCAAAAGATCTATCTAAGCAATAACCAAATCAATGAATAATCAAGTCCCAAAAAAAGAAGCTATCACCTAGATTGTTTGGATCTCTTAGTCGTTTGTAGATTGATCAATAAATTGCATACCCATGGTGTTACAACAAGCAAATGTAGATTATGTTTATGTGCTCAAAAGGTTGATGTGCTCAATGATGCAATGAATGCTCCAAGCACTACAAGAATGCCTGAGAATAAATTATCAAAGATGATTTGTTATGAAGATGAGGGGGGTTTATATAGGTTTTCAATAAAGATCGATGAATGGATGAAATAATTCCATGAAATGGATGGTTGAGATAAATCAAATAACTCATGATGAACGTGCACACAACATGTGTCACTCCAAAAAGGTATTTTTATTAAGATAGTTGCTTTTAAAGACATGATAAAGATAGATTTGATTTCATAATTTAGAATGCTTTTTTTCTAATTTATGGGCTGATGATAAAAATAAGATAAATTAAAGCTAATTAACTTAACTTTAGATTGCCTTTTTGAAGTTCTAAAAATAAGACTGATTGTGCACATGAGTTGACATGATATTTTTAGAGGAATGGGAAGATAATTGATATTAAAAAAATAAATTTATTTAATTGATTGTGCATGATAGAAGAAATAGATTAGATTTGAATATTTAAATAAATTAGACAAATAAATTGATTTAATTTATTTTGCATGATGAAGGATACATAAAATATTTTATTTTATTTTATTTTAGAAGAGAGATTCAATTTAAATAAATTTGAATGATTATTTAAATTTGGAAGAATAGTTGATTTAATTAAATAATTTAGAAATTATTTAATTATAGATAAGAGGATTTAAATGATAAATTAATTATATAATTAATTTATTCAATTGTTTGGATTTGAAAATTGGAAGATGATAATGATTTAATTAAATAATTAAAATTATTTAATTTGGATGGATAAAGAGGAAATTTATTGAAATTAATTAAATAAAGAGGATTTATTTAATTAATGTTGAAAATATGTAATTTAGAGGAAATTGATGATTTTGATGAAATTAATTAATGTTGAGATGTAGGCGATTTAGGAAGAATTCATGAAATGCAAGTGATATGATGCGAAGGGTCATTTTAAGGTGTCTACATATACTTCATCATCTTTTAATAAAATCAGACATAACCTAGTCTTGGGACTAGGGTGCCCCGATGGGTTTGGCTGCTCAGGGAGGACTTGGGTGCCCTGTAGGGTATGGGGTGCTCAGGGAGGACCAGGGCACCCCAGGAGGACAATGGCACCCTGGGACCACTAAAAAGTGTCCTCAAGTCCATTTTTACCTCAAAATTTGGGAAAAGTCATTGAATTAATCACAAAAATGAGTTTACAAGTTGGAGCTTTCTTCTATGTGGCACCTTGAAGCAATGCTCGGCATCATACAATGACTACACAAGCCATCATGCATGTAAGCATCACCTTGGTTTGCTTATCTTGGGGAAAACCCCTTGTTGCAACATAGCTTTTGGAAAACACATATCATTTGGGTATGTGCTTTTAGAAGTCTCTCGTGCTTGTCTCATGTTTCTTTCTCACTCTACCTTAAAGGCAATTGCTCCCTATTGAAGTTGGAAATAACTTTAAGGTGGGGGCATATATAGTGCTATGTGTCTCACCTTCTTATTGCTATCTAGACACTTGTTGATCATCTTGATTACTACTCTCTCTTGGAGAGGATTATGAAAATCTTGGAAACAAGATCTTGAGTCTATCTTGTTCTTCTAGGTTGAAACTTGGAAGCAAGATCTTGAGTCATCTTGTTCTCCTAAGTTGAATCTCCTTGTATGTTTGGGAGAAGGGTTGTGCCGCCAACTTGAGCTTGGTAGTAAGGTTACTTAGCCTTCTTATTCTACAAGGCTTTGTGTAATTCCTCTTTCCAGAGGTAGCTTGGTGTTTTCCCTTGAGTGGAAACACTTTCCTTTTGAGATGGATTGTGTGTATGATGTGTTTGCACCTATCCTCTTTCTCCTTCTCTTTTTCTAACTAACCCCTTAGCATTCTTCTTTATTTCATATTAGGAAATGATGCATGGTGATTGAGACACCTTTTAGATCGAGGTCTCTCTTATCACGTTGACTTAAGGTCTTTCATTATGTGTTACTTGTGTTGCATTCTCTATGTGTTCTCTATGTATTCTTCCTTAAGTGTTTTGCATGTATTCCATGTGCATTTCATGTGTATTCTATGTGTGTATAGGATAAAATCAAGATTTAATGATAAGATCAAAAGAAATGAAATAACTAACAACTCAATCCTATAACATAAAGAGAACGATCTAGACAAATACCAATTGCGATATGTAAAAAATCAGGTTAATAAGATCAAGCATAGCCATGAAAACCTAACCCTACCATCATCAAAGAATCTAATCTAAATGAAACCAAAAGCAATGCAATTCAAGCACAACATCACCTAGATTATGTGATTCCTTGTTTATGATGTGGATTGCTTCTTCAACAATGAACAATTATGAAGATAAAAGCTGCCATGATAGATGATAATGATAAAAGATCAATGGATGCTATGGATTCTCAAATACTCAATATGGTCAAGATGATAATGTAGATGCTCTATGAATGTTGGATAGCCTGTAGTATGGAATGAGAGGGTGTTTATATAGAACTCACCCAAAATCAATCAATGATGGAGATTCGGAGACTATGTGAATGACTAAGATTAAAAGATAGACATAGGTGAATGTAAAGATGACAAGTGGTGAGAAGATAGGGCTCATGTGTGCTTGTGTACATAAAAAGTACTACATGTGAAAGATATTAAATAAAAAGATGTAGTACCACTTTTTTTTAAATGAAAGAGGCACACATGTTGGCTTATAAGATAAATGATAAGATAAATTAATTAAATAAAAGAGATTTATTTAATTAAAAATAGATAGAATGAAGATAATTAAATAATTGAAGATTGTTTAATTATAATTTAGAAGAAATAGAGGAAATAGCTAATGAATTAATTAATTAAATATAATTTATTTAATTAATAGAAGAAATATATGTTAGGAATATTGCTCAAGTGTGTTAGACAAATGCAAATGTGTGATAATGCAATATTTGAATGTTAATGATAATAAGTTAATTTTGGGTGTCTACACCAATATCAATGAATAAATCAAATTAAAACAAGAAAGCCTTCACCTTGATTGTATAGTTCTCTTTGTTAGATTGTGGATTGCTCAATAACGTTGCATACCCATGGCATTGCAACAAGTGGATTTGGATAGTGTGCTCAAAGATTCGATGTAATGTGCTCAACAATACGTAGTATGCTCAAAGGGTTGTAAGAATGCCTATAGCTCATATGCATAAAAGATTGGAGAGATAGGATAGATAACAACCTTATTGTAGGAACGATATATCTGTTAAAGGTTGTTGATTTGTTGATAGGATAAGCTGATTGATGTAGTAGATGTGACAAGGGATATGTAGGACATCATATGGCTTTATGAGTGGTTATTTTGTTTTGGGTTTGATTAAGTACTTGATCTTTCAAAGGATGCATAATTTGGTTTCTTCTTGAGCTAGTCACATCAGGATGGTAGGATGGATTGTAATAAATGGAAGACTAGAAAGATGGAGTGTCCATGGATTGAGATGGATGAAGAATGATGAATCCTATGTGCTTGTGTATTAGATATGTCCTTCGTATTCCAGACTGTCTACATACCCTGTATCCATGGGGTCAAGGGACATTACGATGAAAGATGAATATGTAGTTTTGGGGTGAGTGATGAGTGGGTCAATGTGTTTGAGTTTGGGTAGGTGAAATGATGATATCTTATGTACCTAAGTACTGGAAACTTCCTTCATATTCCAGACTACCTACATACCCATATCCATGGGATCAAGGTACCTTAAGATTTGAGATGATGATGATACATAATTCTAAGTGATTTTGATGATGTAGGAAATGATGAAGTGAGGGGAGATGATGATATCTTATGTACCTAAGTATTGGATACTTCCTTCGTATGTCAGACTGCCTACATACCCATATCCATGGGATCAAGGTACCTTAAGATTTGAGATGATGATAATATGTAGTTCTGAGTGATTTTGATGATATAGGATATGATGAAGCATTTTGGTTTCGGTGAGATGGTTGAAGTATTTTTGTTTTGGTGAGATGGTTGGATGGACTGCAAACAAGGATCCATTCCTAGACCTAGGTTAGGAAAGAGTTGCCCCATTTTGGTAAAGATCTTATTATGGATGACTGAATTGACACATGGATGAACCGATGATGGAGGATAAGAAGACATAGGATGAGTGATAACTGACGTAGGATAAGTGATAACTGACATAGGATAAACCAATGATGACATGGATAATTTGACATAGGATGAACTGACGATGACAAGGATAACTTGACATAGGATGAACTGACGATGACATGGATAACTTGACATAGGATGAACTGACGATGACATGGATAACTTTACATAGGATGAACTAATAACTGATATTGACATGGATATATGACATTGACAAATTTTCAAGCTATTCTAGATAGGGAAATGGAAATGCAAAAGGTCAATGGTTTATTATGGATGGATGGATGAAATTTATTATGGAAATGGACATGGGATAAAAATGACTCGATAGATGATGGATGCTGACTCTACACATAGTACCTATTTTTGAGGTATTCACTATGGTACTTATCCAAGGCACCTATTTAGCAGGTTTTCACCAGAGGATGGATTATTTTTAGCTATTTCAATTTTTTTTGGCTTATGTGATTTTTTTTTATTTTTTTGTGATTTTTTGATTTTTTGTGGAGGATACTTTGAGGATTAGGCAAAGAAATTCTTGAGATGAACACTGTTGAGTGGCTCATCTAGAGGAATTCCTTTAGGTGTTGCTAAAGTATAATCTTTTGATCCATATGTTTCTGTGATAACAAAGGGTCCTTGTAGTGGGTAAAATGGGATAATAAAATGAATTATAAAACACCCAATAACATCAATGAAATGTGCAAATAACAAAAGCTTTAAAATAAGAATGATACTTACAACCTTTGTTACCTCGTGATTTCTATTGTTTACCTATTCTTGTTTGATCTTTGGTGATGAATGTAGTCCTCAGGAAGCTTGCTTCCTTTCTTTAATTCCTCAAGATGGCAAAGGAGAAATGGCTTGGATACTTATTGCATTAAAGATGATCTTTAACACAATGTAGGATGAATAGTGAATGAAGTGAGAGTGAGGGTGCCAATGGTGCACTATGGATTTTGCAGCATAAGTTTACTTGAAAGCTTCATGATATATGAAATGGAAGGATATAGGGGTATTTATAGGATTGTATGAGAGAAGATAAATGGTGTAGAAGAAATAAGAAGATCAATGGTAGAGAACGTTGGAGAGAATGTGCGCGAATAGAAGGACATGTGTCATTCAAAAGGATGCTTTGTTGAGTTAACTGCTTTCTTGATGAGGATGAGCTTTTATTTCTTAAATTAGAATATATTTTTTTAATTTAAGAGTTTTGTTGATAAAAACAAAGTTGCTTTAAATTAGTTAACTTAGCTTTTGCTTTTGCATGACAAGAAGAATTTATTTTTAGAAGATTTTGAAGATTTTTTAGAAGATAAGAAAGCCAATTAAATAAATAAATAAATTTATTTAATTACTTGCACATGATTTGGAAGAATAAATAAAATATTTAATTACATTTTATTTTTGGAGAGTGAGAGGATTTAAATAAATTTAAATGATTTATTTAAATTTGGAGGAATATACTTGACTTAATTAAAAAATTTAGAATTATTTAATTGTTTGAAAAGAATTTAATTAAATAAATGATTTTATTTAATTTTGATTTTAGAAGAGATAATTAAATATTTTGATATTTAATTAACTTAGAGGAATATGAATCGAATAAATAAATTTAATTATTTATTTATTGATAGAGGAAGGTAGACTTAAATAAATATTAAAAATATTTATTTAGATAGAGTCATGTCATTTTTAGGTGTATACAGTCCTAACCAATTAGGCTTGAACTTGGCCTTCTTTTCCTGATATGCTTGATATCTCTGATTTTCCTTGTGGACAAGATCACCCACTTGGAACTGTCTTTCTTTGATCTTCTTGTTATTGTTGCACTAGAGGTGATTTTCATAGACATGGAGATGATTAAGCGCTGCAAGGTGCCTCTTATCTAGTAGTTCTAGCTCAGCTAATCTAGAAGTGCGATACTCCTCTCCATCAATTAGGTGTTGTATAGATACTCTGAGGGATGGGATCTTGACCTCTATAGGTAGAATGGCTTCAGATCCATAGACCAAGGCATAGGGTGTTGCACTAGTTAGTGTTTTGATACTAGTGCAGTAGGCCCGTAAGGTGTGATTGAGTTGCAGGTGCCAATCACGACTAGCTTCATTGACCATTTTCTTGAGGATTTTGAGAATGCTTTTATTGGAAGCCTTAACTTGGCCATTACTCTGTGGATAGTAGGGAGTGGAAAAGTGATGTTGGATATTGTATTAGGTACACAAGGCATAGACATTTTGATTCTTGAATGGTCTCACATTATTAGTGACAATAGCTTGGGGGATACCGTACTGACAAATGAGGTAGTTAAGGATAAACTTGTTTATTTGCTTTCTAGTAATATAAGTCATGGGAATAGCTTCGACCCACTTCTTAAAATACTCAGTGGTGGTAATGATAAATTTATGGCCGTTGGATGAGGATGGGTGGAATTTTCCTATGAGGTCAAGACCTCATTGTGAAAAAGGCCATGGAGTTGTCACAAGTTGTAGTTCATGAGCTAGTGTGTGAATCAAATCTCTATGTTATTGGCATTGTAGACACTTCTTAGCAAACTGTAAAGCATCTTGTTCTATGGTAGTCCAATAATAACCTATTTGGAGTATCTTTTTAGTGAGGTTAGGACTAGTAGAATGTGCACCACAAACACCTTTGTGTATGTCTCGTAATGTAACATCAGCTTCTTCTGCATTAAGACATCTTAGGAGGATACCATCGAGACTTCAGTGATATAGTGTATCACCCAAAATAGTGTAATGGGAGGCTTGGTGGATAAAGGTTTTGTGTTGGGTTGCAGATAGCTCAATGGGAAAGGTATCGGGTTTAAGGTATTCATAGATATCTTTCTACCATGAGGAATTGGGACCAACAAGTTTGCAGATGATTTTAGTAGTTGGAACATTGACGACTGGTATCAACAATTGCTAGATCAAGAATTCACATTTCTGGGTGTTTACATGCATGTCTATAAGTGACCCTATAGAATCCATAGAATCTACAGCTTTGTTATGCTCCCTTGGAATCTGTTCAAAAGTGATTCTAGAAAAGTGTGGTTTGTAGGCATCCACTAGTTGTTTGTAAGGAACCATCTTTTCATCTTTTGTTTGGTACTCATCAATGACTTGTCGAATGACTAGTTGTGAGTCTCCATATACCTGTAGTTCTTTGATGTCCCATTGGATTGCTATATGGAGACCTATGAGGAGTGCTTCATACTCAACTATGTTGTTAATGCGAGGAAATGCAAGCCAATATGACTTTGGGATATAATCATTTTTTGGTGTGATAAAAAGGATGTCAGCTCCTGATCCATGCTATGTGTAGGAACCATCAAAATATAATTTCCACATTACTGAGGTAGAGAGATTGAAGAGATTTTCATCTGGAAAGTCTAATGCCATGGGATGTACATCTGTTAAGAGTGCTTCTACTAGTTGATCTGCTAGGGCTTGTCCCTTGATTGCTTTACGATCCACATAATCAATGTCAAACTCACTAAGGATCATGACCCATTTAGCTAGTCTACTTGTGAGGGTTGCTTTTGCTAGTAGATACTTCAATGGATCAATTTTGGCTACAAGATTTGTGTGTTGGTTTAGCATGTAATGCCGTAACTTTTGGGAAGTGAATACTATAGCTAAACATGCTCTTTCCATAAGTGAATAATTGAGTTCATAACCCACCAAGGTTTGACTAATATAATAGATTGCGTACTCTTTTCTTGACTCATCCTACTATGCTAAAAGATCCCCTAGAGCTGCAGTAGTAGTTGAGATGTATAAGATCAAAGGTCTATCAACAACTGGTGGTACCAAGATAGGAGGTGTAGCTAGATATTCTTTGAGTTGATCAAATGCTTGTTGACACTTAGCATCCCATCAAAATGAGACATCCTTGTGGAGCAAGTGTTGAAATGGTTGACATCTATCCACAAGTTGTGAGATAAACCATCTAATAGATTGTAACCTTCCATAAAGGCTCCTTAATGCTTTAAGATTCTTTGGTGGAGGCATCTCTACTACAGCCTTCAATTTCTCTAGATCTACTTTGATGCCTCTATGATATATAATGTATCCCAACAACTTTCCTAAAGTTACCCCAAAGAGACATTTCTTTGGATTGAGTCTTACTTGATATTATTTGAATCTGTCAAAGATTTAGCTGAGAACCTATATGTGATCTACCCTAGAAGATTTTGCTAAGATGTCATCAACATAGTCCTCCATGATGTGATGAAGAGATCATGGAATATCATTGTCATTTCTTGTTGATAGGTTGTGTGAGGGGGAAATTTGGTTATTCAAATCAATGAAAAATAATCCCAAACATCTACAGAATAATAAAGATAAAAGAGATTTAAAATAAAGAACAGACAATACCTTCACCTTTTACCTTTTTGCCTTTTGTAGTTCGCCTATCTTCGTTCGATCTTGATTGTGAAGCCATCAAAAGTTGTTGCTTGCTTGCTTGTTTGAAGATGACAAATGAAGAATGGCTAGGATACTTTGGTATTTGAAGATGAGCTTCAAATACAGAAATGGAGGATGCTATGAAGTGCTCAAATATAATGGGGGTGCCAAAGGCGCGCTTAGATTCCTGCAGCATAAGTTTACACAAACTCCAGATATTGAAATGAAGAGAAGAAGGTTATATTTATAGAAGAGAGTGAGGGAAGATCAATGGTTGAGAAGAAAAGAATGAATCAACGGAGGAGGATTGTTGAGGAACGTGCAACAAATGGAAGAAAGACATGTGTCATTCAAAAAGAAGCTTTGTTGAGTTAAAAGCTTTCTTGATGAGTTTTTATTTTCTTTAAATTAGAATTTATTTTTCTAATTTAAGAGCAAAGTTGCTTTAAAGTTGCTTTAACTCAGCTTTTACTTTTGTATGACAAGAGGAATTTATTTTTAGAAGATATTGAAGATAAGAAAAAGAATTAAATAAATAAATTTATTTAATTTAGAAGATAAGAAAACAAATTAAATAAATAAATTTATTTAATTCATTTTTAGAAGATTTGGAAGATAAGAAAGCAAATTAAATAAATAAATTTATTTAATTTATTTTTAGAAGATTTGGAAGATAAGAAAGCAAATTAAATAAATAAATTTATTTAATTTATTTTTAGAAGATTTGGAAGATAAGAAAGAAAATTAAATAAATAAATTTATTTAATTTACTTGCACATGATTTTGGAAGAATAAATAAAATATTTAATTATATTTTATTTTTGGGGATTTTAATTTAAATAAATTTGCATTTTATTTAAATTAGGAAGAATGAAAGATTTAATTAAATAATTAAAATTATTTAATTACTTAGAAGAATGGATGTTTTAATTAAATAATTGAAATTATTTAATTATTTAGAAGAATAAAGTTAATGTAGATGAAATTAATTAAATAAACGAAATTTATTTAATTAAATGGGAGGAAGTGAATCAAATAAATAAATAAATTTATTTATTTATTGATAGAGGACTATGAAGATGAAATAAATATTTAAAATATTTATTTAAGTAGAGTCATGTCATTTTTAGGTGTATACAGGTTGCACCTACGTTCTTAAGACCAAATGGCATAACACACCAACAATAGGTACCCCAAGGACAAGTAAAAGTAGTTTTATGTTAATCTTCTTCCGCTATCATTATCTGATTGTGGCTAGAAAATCCATCCATTAGAGAAAGCATTTCATGACTAGCAGTCAAGTACACTATGAGATCAATGTTTGGCAGTGGAAAGTCATCTTTGGGACATGCTTTGTTGAGATCTCTGAAGTTGGAACACATGTGGATGCCCCCATTTGGTTTAGCCACAGGTACAATGTTTGAGACCCATTCTGGATAATCAATAGGCTTGATAAATTTTGCGTCTAACAATTTTTGTATTTCATCTTTAACTAAGAGAGCAATCTGTGGGTGCATCTTTATTAGCTTTTGTTTGATCGGTTTAGCTTTTGGATTGACTATGAGATAGTGAACTACTAGCGAAGGGTCTAGCCTTGGTATATTAGCATAGGTCCATGCAAAGTTGATGATTCTCCGTAAGAAGAAGTTGGTAAGATTCTTTCTCTCTTGTTCTGATAATGATGTTGCAAGGAATGTGGTCTTAGGATTTTGCTCTATTCCTAGATTTATCATTGTAGAATCTTCCACTAGGAGAGATAATTTATCTTGATACTTAGATGGTAAGGGAAGGTCAAATCCTCCATCCTGAGATGCCACAATTGGGTTTTCATCTTCAGATACATTCTTTATTTTGACTATTTTCTAATCAAGAGGTGCCACAGTGTAGTTTTCACCTAGAGATCTTTCTTTATTTTTATTTTTACGACTAGAGGATTTGGCATTCTCACCAAAATAAGTAGTTTTTATCTAGTTCCATTACAAAACTAGATTTGTGATCACCAAGAGGGATACCATCCTGGAGTTCCATGAATTTTGCAAGAGCTTCATCATTTTGAAGATTATCTAGAACAAGGGACCCTTGTTGGTCCCAATCAATAAGTTTAGGGTAGACAAGTGTTACAGTTTGGGTGCTACTGGTAGATGTTAAGGATATGAATGATAGCATAAATATGGACGATTTGGTGAATAGGTTAGTCATATGGAGATAGGAGTCATCAATGATATCCTCTTGAAAAGTCGAAGCTGCGAGAGAAGTTTGTGCTACCTCATCAAGAATACTCTCGATGTCCAAGGCATGTGGTACCTTCCTACCATATCTAACCCCTTCTTTTCTAGCTTCTTCTTCACAAAAATGGGTTCTATCTCACCTTGGTTATCCTTCCCAAGGCCACCTTTTCCTTTATAGCCCATGTTCTTCACAATTCTTAGGCCATTGCCATATTGTTTGATTGGTATGATGAATGGTTCTTTCTCTTTGTAGAGCCAAGATGAGATGTCTTCAATAGTTTCCTCTACTAATAATTTTCCCTCTTTGAACTGGGTTAAGGATGCTGGAGGGGGGATGGCTACTTTCTTAGTCACTTTAGCTATGGACGATTGGCCGTAGGATTTAGGGGATAAGGGCATCCGCCCCACACAACAAGATTTAGAGATATCATATTCACTGAAGCCTATATCACAGATGTAAGCTTTGATTTCAGAAATAGGATTAGGATTAGGTTCAACTTCGGAGGCTTTTTTAAGATTTTTAGAGTCAACATACAATGGGGATTCATAGGCTTTGTCGTTATTTGGCACTTGGTTTCTATTCTTATAACTGCCTTGTAGGGCACAACATAATTCAAAGGGATGAAGGTCTCTTGGGATAGTGATCTCCATACCATTAAATGGGAACTTGAGAGACTGATGGTACGTGGAGGGAACAACTTTCATGGCATGGATCCATGGGCATCCTAAGATAATATTATAAGGTACCTCAATGTTGAGGACTTGGCACCTAGTTTCAAGCATGATGGGGCCTACTTGTATAGGTAAGTGGATAACACCTTCTGCATGATGCTCAGCATCATCATAGCCCTTGATTGTAATGCCTTGATCAACATTGACATGATCCTAAGAGAATCCCAATTGTTTAAGTAACTTAAGAGAACAGATATTAAGACCAGCACCACCATCTATAATTATGTGTTTGATCTTTTGTTTATGGATGAAGACTTCAATGTGAAGTTATTCATTGTGACATGGATTGTGGGATGGGAGGTCCTTTTCAGAAAAGACCACATTGTATGGTGAGGCAATGTTACCTATTATAGCTTGGAAAGCCATGACCACTATGTTATTAGGAACAAAAGACTCTTGTAGGGCTTTTTCTAGCACATCTTTATGTGCAGGTGATGACTGTAGTGTTGGAAACAAGGTAGATAAGTGAGAGGGGGGTGAATCAGTTATCTCAAATATCTTAACTTTCTTTTCTCCTTAATAATTAGTGCAACATCAAAACACATAAGCATATATGATCATAAGAGTAGAAATAAAATCATCACACATAACACAAGGATTTTTACGTGGAAAACCCTGTTAAGGGAAAAACCACGGGGTGACTAACCCAAGATTGTATTCTCTGTTAAAAGAATAAGAAGTACAAAATGGCACTTGTCAATTAGGGCTCACTACCTGAGCACACTGCTCACAAGAGGCACACTGCCTACAAGAGACTCACTGTCTACAGAAGTTACAGAAGGTAATCAGGTGTTTGAACTGATGAGAGGCATCTACAAATGCTAGAGTTTAGTTTTGGTTAGGCACAATATACTGATATAATGCACTTCATTCTTCCTCTGCTGTAGTGTTGTTGCTCTGTCACATACCAAACTTGTATTGCGGCTTCCACACTTGTCTCTACTTTTCTTCGTACTTTATTTCATCACATCTGTACACACACACCTACATACTAGAATCCATCTGGTATATATATCTACGTCAAGGATTTTAACAACTTTCTAGTCGGCAACCAGAATATTCAAGATATTTATAAATTACTGATCTGTTCGCTAAATCCATGCTTGATTTGTGATGCGTATAAAAAACATAGGCATTGAAGTCATCAATCATGTCGGCCAACAATGTATGATCCCTCAAATTGCTTTATCAACATCAATTACTCATCCAGATTGAAGTCTGATACTTTGTCGGTTAGTTCTTCCTCAGTCTACTCTACCTGTCTGGAACCCAACACTCAGATGCTCATATCTTTTCCATGTTTTATCACCGGAGGCTCAATCTCTGGAATATAGTAGTCATGATACTCCTCTTGACTTGTCCAAGTCTGCAACTTGCTGAGTTACACCATCTAAGAGATCTAGACCTGATTGTCAGACCTTGTTGCATACTCTGTTCTTGTTCACCAGACCAAAACAATCTTCAATCTGAATTCTGGTATAGGCATATTATGTGTTACAGATGTGTGGGATAGACTTTGTTACCATCAATGACAACACTCATGAAGCCACACAATGTCTCTTTCCAACATGTAGGAGGTCCAAAATAGAGATTTGTGCAGGGGTTTTCCCTAGATGATCCACAAGATTGTAATCAGATTGGGTTGGGAGACTCGGTGTAGGCCCACGATGGGTAACATGACCATGACGAGTTGTGATGGTATAATATATAGATTTACCTTTGATAGTGAGGGTAGACACATGACTTTCTTCAAAGCAACCTACATTAGAGTCATAGGAAGTGGAAGCTTTATTAATGCCTTTACCTTTATCAAGATTTTGACCTTGACCATGGTTAGGGAATGGATCCTTGTACATGTTGAGGTCTTTGTTGGTGTTTTTATTTGGAGGTACATCAAAAGTGACTTCTCCTCTATCGATAAGGTTTTGCATCATGTGCTTGAGTTTCATACATGATATTGTTCTATGTCCTTTGGTCCTGGGGTATTCACAATATTCATTATCTTTGTACCATGTGGGTTTGAAAGCTGGTTTGTCATATGGGCGAGCTTCTAGTAGCATGATGAGTCCATTTTGTAAAAGTTTCTTTAGAACCAACTCTATAGGCTCTCCGAAGGGAGTAAACTTACGCCTTGGAGGGTAATCTTGGGGAGGTCGCTCTTGTTGATGCTGTTGGTTTTGGTTTTGTTGTTATTGTTGCAGTAGAGGTTGATTTTGTTTGGATGAAAGATTAAGGAGTGTTTGTAGTGTTTGAACATGTTTGGAATCCACCACACCATCATTGACCATATTTTTGTTTTTGTTCCAGAACTTGGGCTTATCATTTGATTGTTGTTGGGGAGCATTGTCTTTATTTTCCTTAAAAATTTTGACCACACCTTAGCGATGAGGGCTTTTTCAATGTTGATGCCTTTATAGGTAATCTCATCAAAGGTTGTAGCACTTAAGATTTGCAAATGGAAACCCAATTCTTGATTAATTTTCTACACAAACATGCTAACAATTTGCTTTTCAGGTATTTTAAATGGGAATTTGCTAGCCATGTGTCTCCATCTTTGAAGGAAAGAGATAAGAGTTTCCCTATTTTTCTATTTGTTGTTAAATAAGTTGGTCATAGAGACCTCATGTTCTATGTTGTATGAGAAATGGGTAGAAATTTTTTCTGTAATCTCGTTAAAAGTTTTGATACCTGAAGGTAAATGCAAGAACCATTCTATAGCTTGACCTCCAAGGTTGCAAGGAAAGAGGTGCATGAGCTATGTGTCATTATGTGCGACCTCTAAACAAGCGATATAGAATTCTCTAATGTGGTCTTTTGGGTCTCCTCTTCCCTTGTATTTATCAAATTTGGGTATATTGAATTTGGGAGGAAAAGGGATCATTTGCAATGACCGATCAAATGGATAAGGACAAACTTCCTCTAAGAAGGTTTTCTTAGTATGACCAACTATTAAATTAGCTACTTGTTGTTGTCCCTCGGCAATTTTACGTTGGCAAGAGACACTGTGTGGCTTCATGATTGTTGTCATTGATGGCAACAAAGTTTATCCCACCCATCCGCAGGACTTGGTGTGTCTTTACCGGAAGTCAGGTTGAAGAATGTTGTGGTCCGATAAACAAGGACAGAGCATATGGCAAGGTCTGATAGTCAGGTCTGGATCTCTCAGAGGAAGTATCTCAGTAAAGTACAGATTTGGGGAATTTAGGAGGACTACCTTGACTGATAGATTCTAGGGATTGAGCCTCTAGCAATGGAAGAGTGAAGAGACATGAGCACTTGAGTGTTGGGTTCCTGTTTGGCAAAGTAGATAGAGGAAGAACTGACTGACAGAGCATCAGACTTTAATCTGGATGAGATATTGATGGTTATCAAGTTTCTTGAGGTATCATTCATGATTGGCTGACATGATTGATGACTTCTATAAGCTTCTCCTTGATATGCATCACTTGACAAGTGAGGATTCAGTCGACAGATCAGAGTTTGAGAAAATATTGACTATTCCAGATGCTGACTAGAAAAGTGTTGAAATCATTTGTGTGGATATATATACCAGATGGATTTGGATATGTAGTCGTGTGTTGTGGGTTGTGAAGTGAGAAGAAAAGTAGAAGAGCAGAATAATAGTAGTAATACAGATGACAGGACAACAGCACCAAAGAAGAGGCAGAATGAAGTGTAGTAGATCAGTGTATTAAGCCTAACCGGAACTGAACCTCAGTATGTGTGGATGCTTCTCATCAGTTCAAGTATCTAGTTTCCTTGTATAAACTATTGTAGGTAGTGAACCTCTTGTGAGTAGTGTGCTTGGGCAGTGAGCCCTAATTGGCAAGTGCCATTTTGTATCATCCTATTCTTTTAATAGAGAATACAATCTTGGGTTAGTCACCTTGTGGTTTTTCCCTTAACAGGGTTTTCCACGTCAAAATAATTATGTCATGTGTATTGATGTTATTTTCATTTCATGGTTATGTTTCCTTATTTGATTTGATGCTACATTAATTACAAAGGAAGAACAGAAAGCTAAAATATTTGAGATAACTGATTCACCCCCCCTCTTAGTTATCAACAATTGGTATCAGAGCCAAATTCCTCCAAACAGAGCCTAACAGCTTGAGGAAGATATGGGAATTCAAATGGATGTGTATGGTATGAGGGAACAACTTTAGTCTGCCTTAGATGATCTTGAGCAATCTAACTCTAAAGTCAATGAATTAAAGGAAAGACTCAAATAGGTTGATGACTTCATAAATGAACTAAAAGGGAAACTGAGTATCTCTATGAAAAATAGAAAGGATCTACTTTAGCAATTGGCAAGTCAAGGTGAAGAAAATGATACAAATGAAGACTTGAAGGAGAAGACCAAGCTATGTGAAAAGTTGTCAAAAGAGATCATTATGGTAAGACATGAAATGGAATCAGGAGTTATGAAATTCACCCAAGAAATTGAAGAGAAAAGAAAAACTAAAGATGATCTAAGACAATCTCTCAAGGAGAAATTAGAAGACTGCCATAGGATGGATAGAATAATCAGACATTTGGAATTAGACCTTGAAGAAGCAAGAGATAATGAAGATCAACTTGAGAATCAAATTGATACTCTTAAAAGGGAGCTTCAAACAGCAAATGAATACAAAGAGAAATTCAAGATAAGCTCTACTCAACTTGAAGTTCTTCTTCAAAGCCAAAAGAGGGTAGATGACAAGCAAGGCTTGGGATATGAAAAAGGTGAAAGCTCTGGATCTGGTCAGAAGAACCCCAGATCAGAAAATCTAAGAAACAGGCCTAGAAGACCTCCGGTAAGGCAACCAAATGCTCAAAGATATCCATCTTTCAATGGATACTCCCACAACTACAATAACTTTGGTCATAAAGCAAATCAGTGCAAAAGAAGAATGAATCAGACTAATACATCCTTCTCTAGATAGTGCTTCAATTGCAAAAGGTATGGTCACAAATCCCATGAGTGTAGAAACATGCAAATGAACAATTCATTTAATGGTAGATGCTTTGCATACAATAGAATGGGACATATGGCTAATCAGTGTAGATCAAGAGGATATCAGTCAAATATGTAAAGAAATGTCGTTTGCTACAATTGCAATAGATTTGATCATATTGCCAAATTCTGTAGAAGTAGGAATCAAGACAAAAGGGGTCCAGAACAACATAATCATAACCAATACAAAGGAAAAGGAAAAGTGAACATGGATGAAATTCAAAGGGAGATGAATAAGATTTGGGTGAAGAGAAGCACATAGAATTTTGGGGATGGATCCGTACTAGAATCTGGTGCTGATAATCCTTCCAAAAATTGAATAGATGAGCTTTGGCTCAGGGGGAGTCACTAAGAAAAACAAATTCCCCCAGCCAGCCAATTGGTGCCTAAATTTGGCACATGAAAGGTTGCGAACTAAAGGGTTCTTAGAGAAACATCAAAAGAAGGCTTGGTTAAGAGTTGGATGATCTGCAAGAAGATTTGAAGAATCTAATCTACCAAGATAGATCTGGTTTAACAGTCAACCAGTAAAAATAGGATTTTCACAGTTAGATCCAGTATAATTCAAATTTAAGGTATCTTGATCCGTGGATAGATCAAATGTTTGGGTAAAGGAAGATAGATTGTCATTATTCACCAAGAATAACTCCAAGTGTATCTTAGTGATCCAGAAAAAGATCTATCTCAGATTAAGAAGAACAAGGCAACTGGAATGACTTAAGTTGTGCATTTATTACAATTTAAAATTAGGGTTTGCTCAGAAATAAAAGGGTTCATTCGCTCGTCATTTTCACATTTACACTCAAGAAGAAGAGGAAAAGAGCTCTACAAACAAGTTTGCTTCATCTCTCTCTCAAGGATCAACCACAAAATTCAAGTCAATCGGCGATCTTTTCAGCACATTCCGTGAACCCTAAAGGTGTAAGAGGTATTTTCCGTTCTTGAAATCTATTTCTGAATCCTTTGTAAGATGGCCACACCGAATGTTGTGAAGATTTCTGATAGGCCGTGCCCTAAATTTAAAAAGCATCCCTTCAAATCCTTAGAAGTGGATCCCTTAGGAGCATTCTCCAATATTCCACTTGGGGTTTTACATGTAGAAGATGTTAGGGCATATATTCATGCGATCATTGAAGAATTTGGGGAATCGAAGATGATAGATATTTACCACAAATAGTTGTTAAATGATTCCTTTGAACTCAAATCTTAGTACAAGGCCATTCGAGACAAGCATTTTGCACAATGCATCCATTTCCCTTATTTTGCTAAAGATGAATGGGTCTGGTATGTCTTGAGCAGAATGCATGACAACTTCATGTGGTTGAACATGCCATTTAAGATCACCAAGGATGCCATTAGGGCAGTAACTAGATTACACTCAACCAGAGGGATGCCTACTCTCAAATCTATCAAAAACCAAATTGTGAGTGAGGCTACTGGATCAAAATTTGATAAAAGAGCCATGACAATTGAGGATATAATAGATCCGGATATCAAGTTTGCATCAATGATAATTGGCTATAAGATATATCACTCTAGTAGGGAGAATTCAGTATCTAGAATTGCTGTATATACTGCCTATGAAATGTTAGGAAAGAATGCTAACTATGATCTCTGTGAGCTCCTTCTGAACCAACTTCTAGAAAATCTGCAAAAGATAAAGAAAGATAAGAAGAACTCCTTCAAATACGGTGGCTTGATACTCTGTTTGTTCTTCTATTATATGAATGAGCTACCTAGATCTAGTGGCTAGATATGGCAGAATAATAGACCATTAGCCATCCAAATTAGAGATTATATACATGGGCTTGGTGATGCCAAGGCACAGAATACAGCACTCTGGGGCTATTTCAAGAATTTTTAGAGCATGATGCAAGCAAGAGAGAGAATCCCCCAATCTTTGGTTGAAAAGTATATAGATACAGTTTGCTTTATGGTAGAAACTGATCAGTGCCTAATGGAGGCAGTGGAGCCAAGAGTAGTCTGGATCAGGCCTATGGGGTATGAAGTTGATGAAAAAATTATAAAGCTACATGTTCAACACATGCTAAGTTAGCCAAAGGATCCTAAGGCAGAAAGGTTTGGAGCCTTTGAAGAGTTGAGTGTGAAGATCCATGTGGAGCTACAACAACCAGAAATGAAGAGAAAAGTAAGAAAAGAAGTTGAGAATATTGCCAAAAGTTATGGCATTTCAAAAGAGGCACTTGATGCCAACAAAGAAAAGGTGGAAAGGGTAGAAAAAGAAAAGCAAGAAACTAAAAAAGAAAGTGCTCCGGTGCAAGCCCCCTCCTAGACCAGATCAACCAAAAGCTCTACAAATGCCACTTCCAAGGGTCAAAAGGCTTCAAAACCAGAAGCTCAGACATCTGGAAAAGAAGAGAACCAAGAAAAAGGCAACAAGATCTTACACAAGCCAAAAGGATGAAGAAGAGACAGAATCAGATGAGGAATTAAAGAAAATGAAGAAGAAAAAGAAAACATCTGGTGAACCCTCTAATGAAGAAGTAATAGAAGAATTTGTTGAGAAGCATACTCTGCACATTGATGACATCATAAAATCAGTTACTATGGATGGGAACCTTCAACCAATGGCTGAATTCTATGATGATTACAATGAAGCTGACCAAAAAATCTTGCAAGAAGCCATAGTCAGGTACTTGAATATCTACAATAAGGCTTTTATTGAAATCATATCTCTTATTCCCAAAATCATAGAGAAGGAATTAGAAATAAGGAAGAATAATGCTATGGCAAAGGATCTTGAGATTTGAGAACAGATAGCTATCCAACTATATCCCCTATTCACTCTAAAGCAAATGAATATGATCTTCAAAGATTGCAAGGATGAGTTCCAAAACAAAGCTAGAATGAATCAGCTTATGCTCAGAGAAATTGAAAAAGTAGCAAAAGAGATAGAAGAGATCCTCTGAAATGCATACAAAAGATTCAACATTCCTATTATAGAGGACTTAGGTGATGATCCCTCAGCTACATATGTTGAAGAAGAATCTACTGAGACAGTGGCAGAAGAGGTAAAGGAGACAGGTGAATAAAAAGATAAGAACTTAGATTCCTCTGCTCTGGAAGAGGAGGTCCATGAACAAACAAACATCACTCCTTCAGTTTCCCCTACAGACTCTGGATCCAAATAAGAAGAAAGAGTAGAAGAGAAGATCAATCAAGGAACAGAGGAGAAGGAAAAAGAAGATGACAGTGGTAAGGTTGTAGAAGGGGAGAAAACTCTGTCTCTGGCAAGAGACACAGCAGAAGCAGTAAAAGATTTCTTGACCAAAGAGATGATGGAATTTGATGAACCGGAACTACTTCAAGGTCCATTCAACTTTGATTCCCTCTCCCTGGTTCAAACCATGAAACTAGAATCCTTCACTCAAGCAAAGGCAAAAGAAAAACTACTGAAGTCTCACATGGAAGACTATGAGCTCATAGAAACTGCATCTGGTGTATTGGAGAAAATCATGCCATCCTTCCAAAAGGATCCTTCGGTCTCCACATCCGGTAATCTAAAGTCCCTTGTAAATTCTATTCATACACATTTTGATTCCCTAGAGAAGTCAGATGAAGAAAAGGTCTGGAAGGAGTTTTTGGAAAAGAGATTCTCCAAAGTACAGGGTCTGATAACAAATGATAGGAGAGTTATGGATATTGGGATAAAGAGCTTGGAAAATGCCCTTAAAGATGGCGGAGATATGTATAAATTTTTCTTATCCTGGCCCACAGTGACCAAAGATATTGAGAAGAAAGTAAAAGAGCAAGAAGATAAACTGCTAAGTTTGTCTCAAAGTTTTGATCCTCTCTCATCTTCCATAGTAAATCAAGAGTGTCAGACTATTGCAATCACAAATGCAATAAAGAAACTTGATAAGGAAAGGAAGAACATAATAAGTTAGAGGCCATGCATGAGGCCATAAGTGATGCTCAGACTACAGCCTGGACCAATGATCTGATAGATCTAAAAAGGGCAGAAGCTTTTGCATTCCTGTTGAGTGGTCACATCTCAATTTTGGACAGGATGAAGAAGAGTTGGGTGACAGAAGTGGTATAGCTAAAGACCACTTTTTCAGATATAATTCAGTATATGTAAGTAAAACATGTATATATGTTTTATGCGGCTAAATATAGATTATTTTTTGAATTTTTGGTGTACGGACCCCACCCTTTTCCATTGATGTCAAATGGGGAGTGAGGAGAAGTGAAAAATGAGGAATCCAGCTAAGGGAGAGCTCCAAAAAATGTATATAAGAATAGAGCATTAGCCAAGGGGGAGTATAGTGTGACACTTATTCATTTTTCACTAAGTGTTACCATCAATGCCAAAAGGGGAGATTGTTGGCAAGAGACACTGTGTGGCTTCATGATTGTTTTCATTGATGGAAACAAAGTTCATCCCACCCATCCATAGGACTTGGTGTGTCTTTACTGGAAGTCAGGTTGAAGAATGTTGTGGTCCGGTTGTTAGCACTCATTTTGACTTGGAGGTTGATTTTTCATGTTTAGGGGGTTTCTTCATTTGAACCCTATATCTTCTTGCCCATTTTCCTAAGTGTTGGACCTCCTTGGCATTTTTCAGCTGCATCATCATATTTTCTTTGAGGAGGAGATCATCATCATCATCTTGTCTTCGATGATGGTCCGCATCATCATGTTTTCTATCGACTTGTTTTTCATCAGGATCATCATATTTCAATATCGGGTGATGTTTGGATATCATCCCGATCCTGCTGATGAGCTACAATGTGCCTTAATTTTCTTGCGGAGGGTGATTTTTCAAATATCCGGTGATTTCCAATTATCACCCTGCCCTTTTATGATGATGATGTCACCCCGATCTTCCGAGGGGGTCATTTTCTAAGTTGTTCAACCCGGCCTATTTGTTCTTAAGGGTCGTCGTCATCATCATGATCATATTTCCAGTTATCGCCGTGTTGCTTGTGAAGGTCATCATATTGTCTACCTGCATGATCTTTTGCTAGGGTGATATTTTAACATCGGGTGATCTTTGTTAAGATCATCCTGATGATGTTGCTGTAAAGTTCTAAGTGTGACCCGATTTTCATCGTGGTCATCATATTTTGGACGTCAGGATGATCTTAGTCAATATCATCCTGATGTTGTTGTATCACTTCATGTTCGTTGTTTTATCATCCTGATGTCGATATGATGATGACGTCATCCGGATATGAGGAGGTGCACAGTAGGCAGATATGCTGATGACGTCAGCAGGATATGACGATGACGTCATCAGGATGTTCATCGGCTAGACTTTTGGTATCGGCTAAGCAGGAGGATCTTCTTCCGATGGATCAGGTTGTGCCGATGAAGGCGATTATCATGTAGGTTATATTGCAATGATGATGCTGACGTCAGGATGATTTTTCAAGCAACAGGATATCATGCTGTTGGAGGATGATGATGAAGTCTTATACTAGTGTCGTCAGGAGCAAAAGCACCGACATTATATATGCTCGTGGCCTAGTATATAAAGTGTTGAAAAGGTTGCCGCGGGGTGCATGTGGGATAATTGATATCCTGCATATTTGAAATATCATGACGATGAGGTATCTTGGCGGGAAATGGTTGCGATGCACAGTTTGACATTTTCCCAAGGCCGCGGGTTGGTGCGCCATTAAGCAGAGGTATGGGCGGATCTGGTACCTGATTGAAGGTGTACATCAACGGATAGTGGCGCAGGGCTCGAGGTTTCTTCCTGTCTCCTCCCCTACCTGCTGCATTCATGTTTGGGCGCCAATCTGGTAATGCATTGAGCGCCATTTTTCTGATACTGTGTATCTGGCGAGATTTTTGGTCAACCATGTAATTAACTACTGTGGTACACTACCTGGCTGTTATAAGTAGGAAGTGTTACTCATTTTTGGTTGTTGAAAGTTGAAGATTTTTGGCTCTGTAATTCAAAACAAGCTGATCTGGCTGCTCTGTACAGCTAAACCTGTGAGTCTATGTATCTCTTGTTGTATGTTTTGGCACGAACCCACTGATTTCATGATTAATCTTATATGAGAAATGCTATCTTAGCATGTGTTTTGTTAATTCTGTCTCCAGTATTGCATGTATTCTTCTTCTGATTCTGGATATTTGGGTAATGTTTAGATTCTAGAGCATAGAATTCCTATGTTGAATGTCTGATCTTTTAACTTCTGCTCAAGGGGTAGATTAAACTGTTTTCAGGTTGAACATTGGGAAGGGTATACTGCAGTAGGGATGCCATAAGTAGAGATAACTTAACACTCTATATTGGGAGATATCTGTAAGGCAGGTATCACATATATCCCCCTGAAATCTAGTTTTAGCTGTTCATGTTGATCATTCACAGGTGTATGTCTACTGACTCCAGGCCCTAGATAGGCACCAATCTTGCTTTGTGTTTGTGTTACAACCATGTCCAGCTTTGCATCCAAACTTAAAATCCAAATCAAAATCCAAAACAACCATTAGGACATTAGAATTAGTTTTAGGATCCTCAGTCCTCTGTCTACAACTGCAAATAGGCCCAAAGCTAGCCCCTTTGCTCTTATCTTTTAGTTTTGGTCTACTTACAGGAGGACTTATCTGCTTTCTGTCAGCATCCCAGCCTTTGTATGCATATCCTCATGGATGTTGAGTAGGGAATACCCCCCTAGGTTTTGTAGAGCCTGAAGAAGAAGAGGAGATAAAATACAGAGTCTATCTCCTACACTGTTGGCCCCTGGCCCAGAGATCCTGTTGATCACTGATGGCTACCTTGTAGGGAAATCTGGGAATAAGCATCCAGTCTGGGAAAAAGTCAACAGAAATTAGCGACTCCACTGGGGAATTTGTGAAAGAACCCTGGTTTTCAAAAGAAAACAGTTCCTAGTAATAGGTGGCAACTCTGAAGTAATCTCCCAACCGGTCAAAGTAAAATTTATATGCAGGGGAGAAGATCCCAACAAAATCCTTTGTTTAAAGAGTTACCAGTAACAAGAATGATGTACAGAAGAAAGGGAGCTGTCTCAGTTAGTCATGAGGGTTCCCCCAGAAAAGGTGATGATATGCAAGATAACCCTAGGCCATCAGGACAGCATGTGCCTTACTTTTCAAATGCAGAAGCTGATATTCAAGGTGCATATGAGAGGCAAAAGGGTGGTAGCATGAGAATGAGGTCAGAGGTGTTCCAAGAACGCCCATTTCTAGACCCAAGTGAAAGGTTTGAAGAGGCAGAGTCTCTGAGGGATGATGAAGATGATGACCAGAATGGTATGAGACCATCTACCTCCATGCCTAAGGATGAACAATTAGCTGAAGAAATCAGAAATCTAAGAGCAGAACTAGAATATCTACAAGCCATGAAAATCAGAGATGATATGAAGCAGAAAGTGCAAGCCTTAAGAACTACCCAAAATGATTCAGTTCCTACCCTAGAGAATGCAAATGTGCAGAGACATCAGCAAAGAAATGAAGTGCAACATCAGCATAATGATGAGAGACAAAATGTGAATGATGCTAGGATACCACCGAACAATGTAAGAAACCAGAATGCAAATAGAAATATTAATATTAATCAGTTAAACAGACAGCCAATGCAGCTAGATAGATTCAGACAGCTGGTATTTGATGGTATTCCTGGGTATCCTAACCCCATTGACAAGCATCTGAGGCTGCAAGTGCCTAAATTTTCAGGAAACAACACAGTGTCAGGAGAAGATCATCTAAAAGCCTTTCAAAATGTCATGGATAACTTTGAGGTTGAACATGAGGATGTTTTCATGAAGTCATTCATGCAATCCTTAATAGATGAGGCAAGAGAATGGTACAAGAATCTGCCTGACCGGAGTATTTCATCATGGGATGATTTTAAAAGGATGTTCAAGGAGCAATATGGTGACAAAATTGACCCTAGCTTTTTTGTAAATGAGTTCACCAGTATCACTAAAGGGTCAAATGAGCAGGTTGCAGATTTTAATGCAAGATTTACTAAAGTGTTAAACAAATTGCCACATCACATGAGGCCAAATGAACCAATGTGCATAATATTGTATATCAATGCCTTTGATGCAAAAACTGCATATGGATTAAGAGATAAAGGTCCTGCTACTCTCAGGGATGCTTTCAGAATTGCAGTAAATATTGAAAACAACAGGAAAGCATCGGGCAAGACAAATAGAAGGGATGATATAAAAATTCTGCAGAATCCAAACAAGCCTCAGAACACTCAAGGTAATACATCTGCCCCTGAAGATAAGATAGACAAATTGGCAAATGTTGTTAAGGACCTAAGCTATAGATTAGCTAGAAGTGAAAAAGGGATGGGTCCTGATAGGCAAGTCTATCAAAGGCAGGAAAAGAGGCCATGATTGCATGATATGCCTTATAATACCAATTGGCATGATGGTAAGCCTATTTTCCCACATAACCACACAAATCAGAGGGCTCAACATGTCAAAGAAACTCCTAATCCTCTAAAGAAAGCTATAAATATTGTTGATGATGCTCCATGGTGTATAATTTGCCAGATGCCACATTCACAGTTACAGTGTATGATTGCTCAATCCTTGTATGATAATGCTACATCTTGTAATGAATGCAATGAGCCACATTATGTGCAAGATGATGATGTTAATATGATGTCCATAGGCAATGGATACACCATTTATTATGCTGATGAGAATACAGATCATCAAATTCAGGCCTGCCAACAGTTCCCATATGATGAAGATAATGAAGATAACTATGTGTATGCTCAGAGCTCACACAATTTTCTGAGTAACTTACAACGACCTTCTGATGAGGAAATTAGAGCCTTCACAGCTGCAGCAGTTGCTCAAGTCAAAAGCAACTACAATCTCAGAGGTAAAAATCAAGTAGGCAGCCCACATCAGCCAGAAGATGTTTCTGCAGGTCAGCTAGTGCATGGTCATAAAGGAATTGAACCACAAAAAACACAGTGGGTAAATAATAAACAGAATTTTAGACATAGAACAGGTCATGAATCCCAAGGACCAGAAAATAGAATCCCTCAGGCTGAAGATCAAGGTAAAGGTTCCCAAGACAAGAATGATGATCAGGGAACTATGAAAGTAAAAGCTAAATCAGCTCAGGATAAAAACAAGATTGTGGAGCAAGCTACAACTGTTATACAAAATTATGCTCCATTTGATATAGCTCAGGTCCTCTCTCAGGTAAAAGTCTCTGTTCCACTTATGGAACTCATGAAAGTGGAAGAGATCAAGAATAGGACAATATCCCTAATTTCAGGGGTGCCCTTTCAAGCTAAACAAAATGTTCAGATCCAGGGTGAGAAACATGTCATGTGTAATGAAGAAGATGAGGCTCCTGAAGTCTATTTAGGAGTGACTATGACAAAGTGTCCTTCACAAGTGGAACCATTTTATGTTTCCCTGGTTATAAATGGAAAAATAATTAGAAATTGTATGCTTGACTCTGGAGCATCTACAAATGTCATGCCTTTGGCCATCATGCAACAAGCTGGATTGAAAATTGACAAGGCATGTGGAAAATGTTATGCTATGGATGCCAGAGAGGTACCAGTTATTGGAATCATGAAGGATGTAGATTTCAAACTGGCAGCATTTCTTGAAAAGAGATATAAAATCAATATAACAGTGGTTGACATCAAGCCACAGTATGGTATGTTGTTGTCAAGAAGATGGGCAGCACTAATTGGTGGAAGTATGCAGCTGGACCTGTCATATGCCATGATTCCAATGAATGGCAGGGATGTTAAGCTAATCAGAGAACAAAGATCATCAGAGACAGTGGAAGACCAAGAAGCAGAGGAACAGGTATGCTTTGTAGACACTGACTGTGATAACTTCAATGTTGTCTCAGATGATACAGAAGATAAAGAAAAAAATGTCTGCATTGAAGAGCTGGATCAGCAAGGCTTATGGACCATGTTTTTTGATGGAGCTTGTGCAAAAGAAGGCTCTGGAGCTGGAGTTGTTTTCCTGTCTCCAACTGGTAAGCTCCTCAAATTCTCTTTCTTGCTGAGGTTTGATTGCACAAACAACATTGCAGAATATGAGGCTTTACTCTTAGGCCTAAATATTGCTCTCAAACATGGAATTAAAATGTTAAGAGTATTTGGGGATTCTGAGCTGATTGTATCCCAAATTAGAGATAAGTATGCTTCAAAAAACAAAAGATTGAAACAATACAAGCATGCTGTTTGGGATACCATTGAACTATTTGATGCATTTTCAATAGGCTGGGTAGAGAGGTCAAAGAATGTTATGGCTGATTTCTTAGCCAATGTTGCAATAAGGCCAGATGACATCACTCTGTCAGATGTTACAAATGCAGAAGTTAAAATTAGGCCTGCAGTACCAGAAAATATATGCAGTTGGCAAGTGTTTAATGATGATAGGGATTTGTTGAAATTTTTGCACTGCATAGATGAATATGAGAATCAAGAAATTGATTTCCAAGCTTTTGTAGAGACTATAGATGGAAAAGAAACTCTTGTGGGAAAAGAGATAATTCAATTGAAGACTAATAAAATCCCTAGAGGGTTGGTAGCTTTGGAAAGAGCTTTTGACAGTAGAGATAAATTGGTCACAAGGACATCTCCCACAAATAAGGAAGATTTAGAAGAGATAAATTTGGGGACATCTCAGGCCCCTCAGAAGGTATACATTGGTAAACAGCTCAAACCACACATTAGGAGTATGCTGATTGCATTACTGAAAAAGTATAAACATGTTTTTGCTTGGTCATATGAGGACCTAAAAGCCTATAGGGAAGATTTATTCTATCATGAGATCCCATTGAAGCCTGGAGCTAAGCCATTTAGACAAAAGCAAAGACCTATTAATCCTACCTTAGCTCCCAAGATGCAAGAAGAACTCAAAAGGCTCAGGGAAGCTGGAATAATTGTGCCAATCAGGCATTCAACTTGGGTGTCTAACCTTGTCCCAGTCAGAAAAAAGAATGGTGATATTAGGCTTTGTGTTGACTTCAGGAACTTGAATGTATCCTCTTTAAAGGATAACTATCCACTGCCTAATATGGAAGCTATGTTGCAGAGAGTGACTGGTTGTGAACTCTTATCCATGATGGATGGATTTTCAGGCTATAATCAGGTGAAGGTAAAGGAATCAGAATAGTATAAGACCGCCTTTACCACTCCATGGGGAACTTATGTGTATGTTAGAATGCCCTTCAGACTAACCAATGCAGGTGCTACATTTCAAAGAGTAATGGATGTTGCTTTTGCAGGGTTGATTGATTCAATCCTGGCTGTATATCAGGATGACTTGACTGCTTACTCAAAGAAAGAAGAGCAGCATTGTTTGCATCTGGAGCAGATTTTCATAAGAGCACTAGAGTATGGTATTTCTTTAAATCCAAAGAAGTGTGCCTTTGGGGTAGTTGAAGGAAAGCTCCTGGGACATATTGTTTCCAAGGATGGAGTCAGGATAGATCCAGAGAGAGTGGCTGCTATTGACAGAATTCAAATGCCAAAAACTATAAAAGGAGTTCAGTCCTTCTTTGGATAGATAAATTTTGTTAGGAGATTTGTTCCCAACTTTGCAGAAACCACAAGGAACATTTCCAAGATGATGAAGAAGGATGCAACTGTCCACTGGGAAAGTGAAGCAATAGAATCATTTCAGAGTATCAAAGAGGCAATCAAGATGGCCCCTGTTCTTAAATCTCCTAATTTTTCTAGGCCATTCCAAGTATTTTCATTTGCTTCCTTTCATACTGTTGCTGCATGTTTGCTACAGAAAAACGAAGATGGTTTTGAACAGCCCATCGCTTTCTTCAGTATGTCCTTGCAGGCCTCTGAGTTGAAGTATGATATTATGGAAAAATAGGCATATGCACTAGTCAGAGCCATCAAAAGTTTCAGACCATACTTGGTAGGATCATATATAATTGCATATGTACCCCATGCAACAGTCAAAGACATATTCACTCAGCAGGAGGTGACTGGAAGAAGGTGCAGATGGATAAACAAACTACAAGAGTTTAACATAGACATACAAATTACCAAGTTGATAAGAGGACAAGGATTAGCCAAGATGATGGCACAGTCAAACTTGGAAGCATGCCAAGTTAATGCAGTCCAAAATGAGAGTGTAAATGTATCAGGATTTGAATGGTACAAGGATATTATCTACTACTTGCAAAATCTGAATTGTCCTTCCCATTTCAGTGACAGTCAAAAGAGGACTTTAAAGTTACATGCAATCAGGTATGTTATTGCTCAAGGTGAGCTATACTGGAAAAACCCTAATGGTGTGCTGCTGAGATGTGTGGATGAGGATATGGCTAACAATGTTTTGATTGATATGCATAAAGGATTGTGTGGTGGACATTATACTGCCCAAACAACAGCCCATAAAATTCTCAGAGCAGGATATTGGTGGCCCACTCTTTTTTCAGATGCACAAAAGTTAGTGAGGAAGTGTGACCCTTGCCAAAGATTTTCAGGAAAGCTGAAATATGATGGTGCTTTACCCCTCGGAACTATAACTGTGGATGCTCCATTTCAGCAATGGGGAATTGACTTCATAGGGGAAATTGCAGACAAATCAAGTGGGGGACACAGTTGGATTTTGGTGGCAACTGATTACTTTACCAAATGGATTGAGGCCATTCCAACTAAGAGAGCTATAAGTAAGGTGGTGACAGATTTCATGCTAGAAAATATTATCATCAGGTTTGGAGTACCATTCAAGATAGTCACTGATAATGCTATGTGCTTCAGATCAGGTGAATTTGTTGATTTTTGCAACAGGTATGGGATAAATCTATCATATACATCACCATATCACCCACAAGGGAATGGTCAAGCAGAATCAAGCAATAAAAGCATCATGAAAATTATCAAGAGGATACTGGACAAGAACAAGAGAGCTTGGGACTCAAAATTAAAGTTAGCCATATGGGCTGATAGAGTGACAGTAAAAAGGGCTATTGGGATGTCACCTTTTGAGCTAGTATATGGTGCATCAGCCAGATTGCCCATAAACAATCTCCTACCAGTTTACAGATTCATTCAGGAAAATGATGAGGAGATTGAAGACTCCATGACAGAAAGAGTGAACCAGCTGGTTGCATTGGATGAAAACAGAAGGAAAGCCCACCAGATCAATCTCAAAAGACAACAAGATGTGAAATATCAGTTTGACAGGAGAGCTATAAAAAGGAAGTTTCAAGTCAATGATCTGGTGCTCATTTGGAATGCAAAAGGTCAAGAAAAGGGTAAACATGGTAAATTTGAACCCTTATGGATGGGCCCATATCAGATTTGCAGTACTCATGGGGAGGATTCTTATTTCCTCCAGGCCCTAGATGGTGAAGTTCTAGAATTGCCTGTGCATGGCCAATTCCTTAAGTCCTATTTTGCATAAATGACTTGTCGCTGTGCACATTTGTAAAAACATGTATGTAGTGTAAATGTCTTGTGCAGTTCGTGCTTTTTGGTTTTTTGCTTGGTCTGCCCAGAGATCTGGTTCTCACTGCAGGTTTTCACCTGCACGTCCCCATTCGGAGCCAGTGTTAGCACTCATTTTGACCTGGAGGTTGATTTTTCATGTTTAGGGGGTTTCTTCATTTGAACCCTATATCTTCTTGCCCATTTTCCTAAGTGTTGGACCTCCTCGGCATTTTTTAGGTGCATCATCATATTTTCTTTGAGGAGGAGATCATCATCATCATCTTGTCTTCGATGATGGTCCGCATCATCATGTTTTCTGTCGACTTGTTTTTCATCAGGATCATCATATTTCAATATCGGGTGATGTTTGGATATCATCCCGATCCTGCTGATGAGCTACAATGTGCCTTAATTTTCTTGCGGAGGGTGATTTTTCAAATATCTGGTGATTTTCCAATTATCACCCTACCCTTTTATGATGATGATGTCACCCCGATCTTCCGAGGGGGTCATTTTCTAAGTTGTTCAACCTGGCCTATTTTTTCTTAAGGGTCGTCGTCATCATCATGATCATATTTCCAGTTATCGCCGTGTTGCTTGCGAGGGTCATCATATTGTCTACCTGCATGATCTTTCGCTGGGGTGATATTTTAACATCGGGTGATCTTTGTTAAGATCATCCTGATGATGTTGCTGTAAAGTTCTAAGTGTGACCCGATTTTCATCGTGGTCATCATATTTTGGACGTCAGGATGATCTTAGTCAATATCATCCTAATGTTGTTGTATCACTTCATGTTCGTTGTTTTATCATCCTGATGTCGATATGATGATGACGTCATCCGGATATGAGGAGGTGCGCAGTAGGCAGATATGCTGATGACATCAGCAGGATATGACGATGACGTCATCAGGATGTTCATCGGCCAGACTTTTGGTATCGGCTAAGCAGGAGGATCTTCTTCCGATGGATCAGGTTGTGCCGATGAAGGTGATTATCATGCAGGTTATATTGCGATGATGATGCTGACGTCAGGATGATTTTTCAAGTAACAGGATATCATGCTGTTGGAGGATGATGATGAAGTCTTATACTAGTGTCGTCAGGAGCAAAAGCACCGACATTATATATGCTCGTGGCCTAGTATATAAAGTGTTGAAAAGGTCGCCGCGGGGTGCATGTGGGATAATTGATATCCTGCATATTTGAAATATCATGACGATGAGGTATCTTGGCGGGAAATGGTTGCGATGCACAGTTTGACATTTTCCCGAGGCCGCAGGTTGGTGCGCCATTAATGGCGAAGGTTGTAGAGGTATGGGCGGATCTGGTACCCGATTGAAGGTGTACATCAACGGACAGTGGCGCAGGGCTCGAGGTTTCTTCCTGTCTCCTCCCCTACCTGCTACATTCATGTTTGGGCGCCAATCTGGTAATGCGTTGAGCGCCATTTTTCTGATACTGTGTATCTGGCGGGATTTTTGGTCAACCATGTAATTAACTGCTGTGGTACACTACCTGGCTGTTATAAGCAGGAAGTGTTACTCATTTTTGGTTGTTGAAAGTTGAAGATTTTTGGCTCTGTAATTCAAAACAAGCTAATCTGGCTGCTCTGTACAGCTAAACCTGTGCGTCTATGTATCTCTTGTTGTATGTTTTGGCACGAACCCACTGATTTCATGATTAATCTTATATGAGAAATGCTATCTTAGCATGTGTTTTGTTAATTCTGTCTCCAGTATTGCATGTATTCTTCTTCTGAATCTGGATATTTGGGTAATGTTTAGATTCTAGAGCATAGAATTCCTATGTTGAATGTCTGATCTTTTAACTTCTGCTCAAGGGGTAGATTAAACTATTTTCAGGTTGAACATTGGGAAGGGTATACTGCAGTAGGGATGCCATAAGTAGAGATAACTTAACACTCTGTATTGGGAGATATCTGTAAGGCAGGTATCACATATATCCCCCTGAAATCTAGTTTTAGTTGTTCATGTTGATCATTCACAGGTGTATGTCTACTGACTCCAGGCCCTGGATAGGCACCAATCTTGCTTTGTGTTTGTGTTACAACCATGTCCAGCTTTGCATCCAAACTTAAAATCCAAATCAAAATCCAAAACAACCATTAGGACATTAGAATTAGTTTTAGGATCCTCAGTCCTCTGTCTACAACTGCAAATAGGCCCAAAGCTAGCCCCTTTGCTCTTATCTTTCAGTTTTGGTCTACTTACAGGAGGACTTATCTGCTTTCTGTCAGCATCCCAGCCTTTGTATGCATATCCTCATGGATGTTGAGTAGGGAATACCCCCCTAGGTTTTGCAGAGCCTGAAGAAGAAGAGGAGATAAAATACAGAGTCTATCTCCTACACTGTTGGCCCCTGGCCCAGAGATCCTGTTGATCACTGATGGCTACCTTGTAGGGAAATCTGGGAATAAGCATCCAGTCTGGGAAAAAGTCAACACCGGTAAACAAGGATAGACCATGTGGCAAGGTCCAACAGTCAGGTCCGGATCTCTGAAAGGAAGTATCTCAGTAAAGTGCAAATTTGGGGAAGTCAAGAGGAATACCTTGACTGATAGATTCTAGGGATTGAGCCTCTAGTGATGGAAGAGTGAAGAGACATGAGCACTTGAGTGTTGGGTTCCTATTTGGCAGAGTAGACAAAGGAAGAACTGACTGATAGAGCATCAGACTTTAATTTGGATGAGATATTGATGGTGATCAAGTTTCTTGAGGTATCATTCATGATTGGCCAACATGATTGATGACTTCTATAAGGCTCTCCTTGATACACATTGCTTGACAAGTAAGGATTCAGCTGACAGATCAAAGTTTGAAAAAATTTTGACTATTCCAGATGCTGACTAGAAAAGTGTTGAAATCATTTGTGCAGATATATATACTAGATGGATTTGGATATGAAGTCATGTGTTGTGGGTTGTGAAGTGTGAAGAAAAGAAAAAGTGTAGAATAACAACAGTAATATAGATCCGGTATGTGACAGGATAGCAGCACCAAAGAAGAGGCAGAATGAAGTGTAGTAGATCAGTGTATTGAGCCTAACCGGAATTGAACCTCAGCATGTGTGGATTCTTCTCATCAGTTCAAGTATCTAGTTTCCTTGTATAAACTATTGTAGGCAGTGAGCCTCTTGTGAGCAGTGTGCTTAGGTAGTGAGCCCTAATTGGCAAGTGCCGTTTTGTATCATCCTATTCTTTTAACAGAGAATACAATCTTGGGTTAGTCACCCCGTCATTTTTCCCTTAACAGGGTTTTCCATGTCAAAATCATTGTGTCATGTGTATTGATGTTATTTTCATTTCATGGTTATGTTTGTTTATTTGATTTGATGCTGCATTAACTACAAAGGAAGATCAAAAAGTTGAAATATTTAAGATAACAAATTCACGCCCCTCTTAGTTATCAACAGTTTAAGCTTCATAGCTATTGGGGGTGTTGGTAAAGTCTCCTATTATAGTAGGGGTGGTTGTTGTTGCCCATAGGGAAGATTGTAGTTGAAGCCATAGGAATTGATGTTATATGGGTCGTATGATTGATTTGGATCATATGTGTCATATGATGGATTTGGACTAGGTTGGGTTTAGTTATTTTGAGGTTACAGAGGTGGTGCTAGATAAGAATGTTAGCTTTGTGATTGTTGTGAAGGGACAATGAAAGAGTTTGGTCATTGATATTGTTGAGGAGGGGTGATGAATGGATTTTGTGAAGGAAAGATGAATGTGTTTTGATTGGATTGTGATGGTGGAGTGTAGCCATAGGAAGATTGGATGTGAGAATGTTGAGAGTTATTGAGATAGGTGTTGGTGAGATTGAGTGTGGATTATCTTTGCAGTGGAGTGATGTAGGTAGATGGGTTTTGAGATGGTTGGGGTTGATTGAGATAGGTATGGGTGAGATTGAGTGTGTATGATCATTATGGTGGTATGACTTTGTTTGGATTAGTGATATGGAGGGTTGATGACATTGGGGGTGGTGTCATTTGTGACCCTTGTTGCATGGCTACATAAGTGTTTCCCAGTTTGTAATTTGGGGAAAAACCATCTTGTGATGGTGTGGCTAATGTGCCATGTATGATTGATGTGGGCATTTGTGATATGCTAGGTGGTGTTTGTTGGTTTTGTTTAGCTAGAGTAGCTTGTCGTGCTAATTCTTCTTGATGATGAAGAATCTCTTGTTGTAATTTATATATCTCCATAGGAGTCAAGAGTGGTGATATTGGTCTTTCTATTGTTGGATTTTAGTTTTGATAGAGGGGATTTTCATATTGAGTGTCAAAAGGATTAGTCATTCCCTCTTGTGAGACTTGTTTGGGTATGGGAGTGGATATGGTTGACATAGTTTGGATAGTAGTTATAGTGTCATGGGTATTGTTTTGCTCTTTAAGAGTAGATAGATCAAAGTCTTGGGGTAGTTTAGCTCCTTGTTGAGCAAGTAAATGAAATAAATGATCTTGATTCTCATGAATGAGCTTGTCAAACACTGCCATGGCTCAAGGATCTTGTATTATTTCATCAAGGTCTTGTCTATTTGCTTGAGAGGATTGACCTTCTTGAAATTTTTTCTCTTCTTGAGATGGGACTTGACCTATGGTGTAACCATGTGGAACAAAATCATGAGGCATGTCGGTAGTAAATTGAGGTACCTCTATTGATGAGACATTACCCTCTTGGGAATTGATTGGTTTGTCATTAGTTGGTTTATTTTGAAAGTTTTTTGGTATGCTAGTTGGTGTGTGGGGGGTACCTTGTTGAGACATGGTGGAATGACTTGGTTGAGGTGTGCGAGTGGGATATTTTTACTTCTTTGGGACATTCTATTTAGCATTCATGGATTGTTGAATTCTAGTGGTTATCATAGGATGTACTAGAAGAATTTGTGTTTTGGTTTGTGTTTGATTTTGGACTAGTTTGATAAGGTTGAGATTACTATGTTGGTGGATTTGAAGTGGGTTTCTTGTGGAAGATTATAAATTCTAGATCAATTATTGATTGGATAAAGATTGTTGTTCATGTAGGTAGATTATTGACCTCAATGAAAGCGGATAGTGTTAATGGCATAAACTAACTCAAAATAAGTTGATTCACTAAAGCTTGTAAAGACCAATATTGGATACTAGTTCCTCTTCAAAGACCTAAGAGATGTGATCACTCTCAAATCAAAGAGAAAACTAGGGGATTGATGTGATCTAGGATTTATGATGGAGACCAAATTACTTAGCTAGACAAAGCATGGGTAAGGATTTAGGTCTGTTTGGTGAAATGGGTTCGATGATAGTAATCTCAAGGGGATCAATGGTTTGAAAAGTCCAAGTTTAAGCAATGATTAGGGATGAAATGGATGGATGGATTGAGGGCATAGATCTGACAATACTGTATGTTGATAACTCAGAGGTAGATATAATCAAAGAGTGTGATTTTGCTGAGATTTGGGCTAGGCACTTTGTTGGACAAAAGGTGCTCGACTGTGCTACAAAGGTGCTTGAATGTGTTACTAGAGGCACATGACTGTGTTTTAGAAGCACTTGACTGCTGATCAAAGGTGTTGTACTGTGTTGCAAAGGCACTAGACTACATTTCAAAAGCACTAGTCTATGTTTCAGAAGCACTGAGATGGTATCAGTGATGTTTGTAAGGCAAATTTTGATAGATTTTGGATTTGATTTTGATTGGATTTGCTTTGACAAAAAAACATATCAAATAAAGTGGCAAAGGACTGACACAACAGATAGTGTATGTTTGAGGCTCACAAAAAAGCTCAATGTTTTCATGGGTATAAGACAATTACAAACAATTCAAGCACTTTTATCCCTAAAGACATGGGTTCATTGTGGTAGTTCAACTCACAACTTAGTTCTCTGTCGACCAAATGTCATTCCATGTGGTGTCGTACATTTGTGTCTTTACAAGAGATGATAGGTAGAGATATCTCACCCTCCCCTCGGAAAGATACAAGTAGGTCACAAGAGCTTATTCTAGTTGAGGGAATACTATCTCTTCTCAAGGGAGCCAATGGTGAGTAATCTTGAGGGCTTGTAACGATTCCCCTTGCACTGATGATTATCGCAACGTTCAGAGGTGAAATGGGTAGTCACTATCTAGATGGTTCTTAGTAGATTTGAGGGACCAATACCTTGCAAGCATGTGGCAAGCTACTAAAAGCTTTGATCAATCCTACTAAGAGTATCATATACCTCCCACAATGCAAAAAATCATTTTCACAAAGTGGTGGTATGTCTCTTTTTGATTTGGCACCGTAAGGCAAGGCTGATGCTGGTTAGGATTTAGATTTCACCTTATCCCACTTATATAGCAATTTAAAGGAAAACTCTGCTTAGGGTCATCCCTTTTGGATGAAGTGCAATCTAATAGCAAGCCCTTCTAAAGGAAAAATTGAAAGTAAGATCAAGCACGTCAAACAAAGGTTCAATTGTCTCATTATAAGAAAAATAAGGTGCAACTGGACTAGGCACACACATGATTTGTAGTTGTCAATTGCCCCTTAAGAAATTGAAGTGTTTTACATTCATGTCCATTGTCCCTTAAGAAAGCAATATGTTCCTAAGACTTTAGATTGCAAAAGATGATTTGTTCAATTGTCCCTTAAAAAAGTAATATGTTTCTAAGACTTAGTGTGATAGTTTTACAATTCTTCAATGCTCGTCCTACATGAACATGTTAGAAAAACCCATTTGCTCTGTTTGAGTAATAAGAAGTTGCCAAAAATTGATTAGTTCCACCAAAAACTCAATAGTTAACCAAAAAACCAATCAATTGACCAAAAGCACTTTACTGAGATTAAAAGGCGTCATACTGTGTTACTGAAAGTGCTTCAATGTGCTATCAAAGGCACATTGATTCTAATCATAGGCACCTCATTGTCGTGCAAAGGTGTATCATTGTGATGCAAAAGTGCTTTACTATGATGCAAAGGTGCATTACTATTCTAGATCTAGAAAAAGTAATATTTTGTCAAAAAAGCTAGATTGAAAGATGATGTCATGATTGAATGATTATCTAGAATATTGAAAAAGGATGAGATCTGTAACAATAAATGATCAATATGAGGAGTTAGAAACCTTGTAACTCAAAAATAAGTCAAAAACCCTAGAAACCAGAGGTGCTATTCTGTTGTGCAAAGGCACTTTACTGCAGACTAGAAGTACTTTACAATGCACCAGAGGCATGTTACTGTCACCCGAAGGTGCTTTGATGTAGACCAAAGGTGCTTTACTATGCTGCAAAGGTTCTTTTCTGTGTTTGATTGTGCTTTTCCATACTATACTTCAAAAAATTAAATTTTCTAAAAGAAAACAATGATTAGTGGTCCCACCAAGCAAGCCAAAATGTGTATAGGATAAAATTGATATTGAATGATAAGATCAAAAGAAATGAAATAACCAACAAGTCAATCCTATAATATAAAGAGATTGATCTAGGCAAATACCAATATCAATGAATAAATCAAATTAAAATAAGAAAGCCTTCACCTATATTGTATAGTTCTCTTTGTTATATTGTGGATTACTCAATAACGTTGCGTACCCATGGCATTGCAACAAGGGGATTTGGATAGTATGCTAAAAAATTTGATGTAATGTGCTCAACAATACGTAGTATGCTCAAAGCACTATAAGAATTCCTATAGCTCAGATGCATACAAGATTGGAGAGAGTTTGTGATGAGATGAAGGGGGTTTATATAGATTTGAATAAAGATCTATCAATGATTCAGATAATTCGATAGAAACAATGGATGCGATAAATCTAGGATTCATGATGAATGTGCACTTGACATGTGTCACACAAAAGATATTTTTATTGAGTTAACTGCTTGATGAGATAAAGACATGAAAAAGATATGAGTAGATTTCATAAAAATAGAAATGCATTTTTTCTAATTTATGAGTTGATGATAAAAACATAAGTGATTAAGTCAGTTAACTCAACTTTAGATTTGCTTTTTGCATGATTTGAATAAAATTAAATAATAAATTATTTAATTTTATGTGCATGATGAATAAGATTTATTTTTAGAAGAAAAAGAAAATTAAATAAATAAATTTATTTAATTGTTTGTGCATGATTGAAGGCTAGATAAGATTTGAAGATTTAAATAGATTAAACAAATAAATTGATTAATTTATTTTTCATGATGAAAGATAAATAAAATATTTTATTTTATTTTATTTTTAGAAGAGAGATTCAATTTAAATAAATTTGAAAGATTTATTTAAATTTGGAAGAATAATTGATTTAATTAAATAATTTAGAAATTATTTAATTGTGGATAAGAGGAAATTTGATGAATTAATTAAATAATTAGATTATTTAATTAATGTTGATTTGAAGAATTTGAAAGAAGATAATGATTTAATTAAATAATTAAAATTATTTAATTTGGAGGAAAAAAGAGGAACTTAATAAATTTGATGAAATTAATTAAATAATATTAATGTTGAAATTATGTGATTTAAGAGGAAATTGATGAAATACAAGTGATGCGATAGAGTGGTCATTTTAGGTGTCTACACTATGTATACTTTTCACCTTATATGTGTATGCTTCGTATATACTTTATGTATTGCATGTATGCGTTGTGATTTCTCAGGTGTATGCCTCATGTATGCCTTGTGCATGTCTTATCTTATCTCATGTCTTCTAAATGCTTCATGTATGTCATGTGTCTTATATGTATACCAATCATCATATACTCCTAGGATCCTAAGGTTGAGGGCTTGGTTACCCCTCAATCTCGGTGACATTCTATGGCTTCTATGTTCCTATGTGTTTGCAACCTTAGAATCCTAGGCTTGGGGGCTTAACCACCCCTTAATCTTGGTGACATTCTTTGGAGCTTCTATGTTGTGTTTGAATTGTGTCTTCTCCATCCTTTAGTATGAGTTTGAACGTAAGTGTTGTATATAGGTTGTTATTGATGTCAACAATGGTATGATGTGTTGTAGTATGGAAGGTTGCAGGTGATGTCAAAGGAGATTGCAATAGTATGATAAGCATTATGAGATAGATAAGTAAAGTGATGAATATGTGCTGAGATACTCAAAGAAGCAGACAGAGAAAGATGGTCAAAAGAGTTGTGAATTAAAAGAGATGGATTAATATCATCTGTACACAGTCATACCTTATTTGCTGAAGTTCATATGTAAGTTCACATTCTTGATATACTTATGTTTGCAGTCCATGATTAGTAGTGTTGGGTTTCTACTGCATGATGATATGAACTCATAATGATTGCCACTTGATAAAGAAAGTTGTGAAAGGTTGAAGGAAATTTGCCTAAGTAAAGTTTCAATCAGTAAAGGAGTCACAAGCTTAGATAAATGTACTACATATCTCTGTTGTTGAAGATTCTTCCTTGCGGGTTGGAAGATAAGAAAAATAAGAAAAAATAGGTGCAAGGAATGTATATTTCAAATCTCACAATAGGAAAGTCACTGCAAAATACTTTAAGGTCAAAAGAGTGAAGGCAGTTGTGAAACATAGTAAGTATTGTCACAGAGAGACAAGAGAATGCTCAGCATTTCTTTGTAGACAAAAATATGACTTGGTGGTTTAGAGAATAAGTAAATACGAGTATTAGGTATGCTCTTGTCAAGTTTCAAGTAATTTTATGGTCCACAGTTGCATCTTCAAAGTTTGTTGTGCAAAGGCATGCCTTAGTGCTAAATAAAGTAATTAGAGGAAGATAGCTGATGTTACCGTAGTTCACCATGCAACGATAACTGGTCTTGCTAATTGAATGACAAGTTCTTATGATTGGGAGGTATGTGATGATCAAGTTTGAAGTGATTGTGCTCACTGCAAGTATGACTGTTCACAATTTTATCTTAAGCATGTGTATGCAAAGGTCATTAAAACACCAGAATCAGATTTGAAATGTTTGGGCTAGCATGATACATCTTGAGATGATAAAAGAAGTGAACATGAAAATTTTGCAAGTCATATAACATTTAGTATGTAGTCTGCATTATGTAATTTTGTCTCCTCCAGTACTACTTTGGTTGAGAGTCAAATATAAGGGTGGATAGGTGTTGAGGTGTTGACTTGGTACATAATAAATTCTTTTGTTGTGTGTAAGGAATGTGTACTAGATTGGAAAAGTATGTGAAGGTAAAATATGACCTGATTATGCTTTTCTCTTGAACTAAACTTGATTTCTACTTACTGCATATGTTGTGAAGATGACCATAGTGACCGCTACATGTTTCATGTTATTTGTTTCATCTTTGCCAACCAACGAAAAAGATCTTGATGCTTGCGGAAGTGTATAAATATAAGATCAAATGCATCAAGGAATGGATGAGTTAAGAATTATAAGAATCCATTGGAAATGCACAAATAAACTTACCACTCAAGCAGATATGATGATGAAATGTGCTAAGGATCAGTTCACATAAAACAATTGTGGAAGATATTGTTTTGTATAAAAAAAGGAGGGGATGAGGATGAATGGGGTTTAGATCCTCCTTTCACTACAAACATTCAAGGGCATATCAACCGAGTTGAATCTCTACTAAGCGAGAGCATTCACCTAATAGGTTGGGCTACCACTTGGAATGATGCGGAAACTCAGATTTTATCAATCGATATCTCAATCTAATGTTCAAATGCTCTTAATAGCCTAAGTAAGCAAAATAGTAAGTAAATCCATCAATTACGACAAATCCTTTTAGATTAAGATGAAGGATAAAGATTAATAATTGACCATTTTTTGAAGTTTAGAATGTAGAACAATCAAGGAATGTAAAGCCTCACAAGTACATGTAAAAGCCATTAAACCAACTCAAGAGTAAATGAAGTAAATAATCTACTTAAATACAACATCACAATATCCAAAATAAAAGATGTAAATAATCCACTTAAATACAACATTTCAAAGATAAAAGATGTAATTAATTTGCTTAATTGCAATATCTCAATGAAAGATAAATCTCATAAATATGAATCACAATGTCATTAAATCTTACAAAATCACGTGCTTAATCCAGGTAACAAGCACTATAAAATAATATACATAAATTTGTTGGCAAGCATGCCATAATACATCCAATCAAGTATAATAATCATGTACAACAAGAATAGTAAATCAATATGCTCATCAGTTGCATGAACCAAGTGGTCCACCACTTGCAAGCTGAGAGACGGGAACATGACCCAGGTGCTTTTCCACCCAACCATGAAGTATTTACACTTCCTTGAATCCCTTCATGAAATGAAGGAAACCCAGCCTTGCATAAAATGTCTAGCCACCTAGTAACAACTGGTAGGAGGGAACACCTAATGCAACCTTGATGTCTGAATGTGCAATTCTAAATAATGAAAAGCAAATTGTCTCACAACAGGATGTGGCAAAGATATCAATAAATAATTTTGCTAGACAATAAACATCTATTTCAATGTCATCTCGATTAGATCTAATCCTAATAAGTAACCTGGTACAATTCCTAAAAAGAGGAAAAGCCATCTCTGAAAATACACATTCAGCATCCTAGCCCAGAAAGCAACCCATTTACATTCCTAGAAGAAAATCTTCTTCTTTCCCAAAGAAGCAAGAAAATAAATAATAAATTAAAAGAATCAAGTTTTACAATAAATCAATTGAAATCCCTTCCCAAAACATCATTTGAAAAATGACACTTTCTGCAAGCAATAATTCATCATTTCATACAATTTGCCATCACAAGTTTTATTAAATTTGACATAAGTTCATATCCATTATTCAATCATAATCTCTCATTATCATGTTAAATCTGGCTAATAATATTATCCATTTATGTAGTCATAATTCCACAAAATCATATGCAATCTAACCATTATCAACCTTGTTGTTCAATTTTGTGATGGGAATACATAAAAAACATAATTTAACTTCCTAATGTTGTAGCAAATCAAATGCAAAAAATTAAAACAACTTCCTGTTGCCTTCCTGTTGCCAGTAATAGGAACTATAGGAATAAAAGAAAAATAAACAAAACAATGAATATACTACTTACTGTTATTTGCTGAAAATGTATAAGAAAATGCATTGAAAAATAGTCCATAATAGGAAACTAGGTTTTGTCTATCTTTTGTGAGGTTTTGAGTTTCAATAATAATGGATCGATTTTCTATCTAAACTAGATTGTTTCAATTAGAATAAAATAAAGGAAATACAGTCATGAATAGGTCTATAGAAAATGTTTATGGAAGCCATATGGAGTTTAAGTTTTAATCAATAGTTTCCCTTCAATTTGATAATCAAAACTAAGAATAATATCTTTGTTTTAGGCAGTTTTAAACAAAGATAAAGATAATTATTTTGTCTCAAGAAATCAATGATCAGTCAAAGATAATAGTAGGTGATGACAAGGACTATGGGTCGATTTATACAAATCACCCAAGAAGCAGCCCCAAGTGGTCATAAAGGGGATGACCAATAGAATAGAAGACCATGGCTCTAAGAAATGATCATCTAGCATGAGTAGAGGTGGCTAGGGAAAATAAAACAAGTGGCCATAATAGAAGGAAATGGCTATAGTATTCAGGTCAGTTTCAAAGAGGAATCAGGTAGAACAAGGGTCGACTAAAGCATAGCAACCAATGCCTATAACTTTATCAATTTTAAAACCACAAAAAAAATGTGATTTCAAGAATGCAAAAACATGAAATAAAAACCTGGAGAAGTAGGTCGATGGATGATAAATTTTTAGCTGCTGTAGCTATCTCTCTCTTTCTCTCTCTGGTCGCGGCCTGGAGATCTCTAATTCACTGCTAAAAAGACCAGTTCCTGCTGCTCAGAGTCACCTTCCTATTTCTATAGATCGTGGGTTCCTATTATAAATTTGTGGTGTTCTTTCTTGCTTCCAAGAACCCCTCTTTTATTAAAGTCTCCCTATTCTTATTTTTGGCGATCCATGAATTAGGTTTAAAAACTAAAGTATTAGATTTTAAAACTGGATTTTCATCCACTTTGCATGATTTGCGACCAATGGAAATAAAAGCTTAAATGCTATTTAAAACAATTAATATAATATCTTTTATGAAGTTTACTATTATGCAGTGTAAAATTGACTTGCATAACAAGAAACTGCTTTTTAAATTCTTTTTTATTTAATTGTTTAAAAATATCTAATTATAATAACACTATTATTAACATTATTTAATTATTTAACTAAAACATATCTATTTTAATAAATCAAGAAGTAAATAAAATAAATATACAATAATATAAATATATCTAATTATAATTTAATTAATTCTACTTTGCATATTGTCTTCCAAACATCTAAAATTAGGTAAATAAAGACAATATTTATTATTTATTAAATTAAAATACAAATAAACATATATATCTTCTTTATTCAAATTGCAATACCTATTTAATTACAATTCGAAAAGGACCGCATTAAATAAAATAATGCATTTAATATACTATTGTAGCAATTTAAACACAATATTTTCTAATTATTCAAATCATCAATCACACTTATTTTCCACACATTGATGCATAAGAAAATCATTCAAAATGTATATGAAAACTACATGGTGTGTGATTGCATCAGGGTAATCCATCCATTAGTTCTTTCCAAGTGGTTAGAACACCTCTACCTCAACCATGTTCTCATCTTCAACAAGTACCTACATCCATTTGCACTCAACTCGACGTCAATAGGTTAGTGTATCCAAAACATAGCTGAGGTAATTATTGTAATCATATCGACAATATTTAACATTTAAATCAATTTCTAATTTTCATCAATATAACTCATAATAATTACCTTCATACATATAAAATTACTTAAGGTAAATGTCAATCACAGTAATTGTTCACTAATCTAGAATAATTATATTGTTCATAAAAATGAGACGTGACATCCTTCCCCACTTGGAAGAGACATTGTCCTGATGTCTTATTACACATCAAAATAATAAAGTATCCATCAATCACCAATAAAGTATCAAGGAATCATAAAACAATAACATCAACTCAAAGTATCAAAGTAATAACTGAAATCAAGGTATCATAATCCATGCATGAATAAGAAATCTATGCTATATTCTCAAATGAGGAAAAGACCTATCAATCTCCTCTGTATCCTCCCATGTGGCACTATCCTTCAAATACTAATCCCATTGGACCTTATATTGCACATCTCTACTATGCAACATAATGTTGCGCTTCCCCAAAATTTGAGTGGGCTCCACCAGCACCACTCCTGGATCCTAAACCTATAAAGCACACCAATCAAAAATATGTGACGTGTCAAGATGATAAAGATTAAGTAAAGACACATGAACAACATGATGGATTCTGGCAAGTGTAGGCAGTAGCGCAAGTCTATAAGCTATAGGATTGATCAATTCCAAAACTTTGAATGGTCCTACAAAATGAGGAGCAAGTTTGGATGCTTTGCCAAATTATACTGAACTCTTATGAGGTCTGACCCTCAAAAAGACTTTGTCACCAAGTGAGAACTATCTAGGAGTTCTATTCTTATTTGTATAACTCTTTTGATGATCTAAATCTTGCTTCAACTTCTCCTTGATCAACTTCATCTGATCATCCATTTCTCTTAACATTTCAGGACCAATCACAATTTTGTCCTCTACCTTATCCCAACTGATAGGTGTTTGATACCTACGCCCATAAAGAGCTTCAAAAGGTACCATTCCCAAATATGCATGGTATGAATTGTTGTATGCAAACTCTACCAATGGAAGATACTCCTCCCATTTATATTGCTAATCCATACAATACATTCTGAGAAGGTCTTCTACAACTTGATTGACTCTTTCTATTTGACCATCCATTTGAGGATGATAAGCTGAACTAAAATTCAACTTTGTACCCAAAGTTGCATTAAGAGTTGTCCAAAATATATATGTCATGCAAGTGTCTCGATCTGAAATGATCATCTCAAGAACTCCATGCAATTAGAAAATCTCCTGAACAAACTTCTTAGCTAAAACCATATAACCATCTGAAAGATTCTGTGGAATAAAATGTGCTACTTTTGTCAACTTGTCCACAACCACTAAGATGACATCATGCCTATTCTTAGACATAGGTAACCCTTGAATAAAATCCATGCTTATCACTTGCCACTTGTGCTCAGGGATACTATGCGGATACAACAATCCTGTTGGATGCACATGCTCAGCCTTGACTCGCTGGTATTCCAAACATCGAGCTACAAATTCTGTCACATCCCTCTTAAGTCTAGGCAAAAAGTATAAATGTTTCAAACCTTCGACCATATTTGTCACTCCAGAGTGACTTGAATAAGGTGTATTGTGGATCTCTTCAAGCACTAACTTCCTCAACTCTCCTGAGTTAGGAATATACATCCTTCCCTGAAATCTCAAAAGTCCATCTGATTCAATAACATAACCATCAAACCTATGATCTAAGGGGTCTACTTCCAAAGCTTGCTTTACTCTTTCATAATGCTCCTCCCATTGAAGATTCTGAATCACTTTCTACTTCAAATTGGATCTCATGGTAACAATGGCAACCATATGTCTTCTCCTACTAAGAGCATCTACTACTCTATTCTCCTTTCCTTTTATATACTCAATTCCAAAGTCATACTCACTAAGGAATTCTAACCATCTTCTCTGTCATGCATTAAGGTTAGGTTGAGTAAATATATACTTGAGCCCTAGATGATCTGTCTTTAACTCAAAGGGCTTACCTAGAAGATAATGCCTCCACATTTGAAGTGCATGAACTATGGCAGCTAACTCAAGATCATGTGGTGCATAGTTGAACTCATGTTGCTTTAACTTTCTTGACTCATATGCAACCACTTGCTCATTCTACATTAACACTCCTCCTAATCCTTCCCCCAAAGCATCTGTTATAATTGTAAAGTGCCCATTAGGATCTGGTATGGTTAGTATAAGAGCAGTTGTGAGCTTTTCCTTAACACTTGGAAAGCCTTTTCACACCTTTTTGTGCATTCAAACTTCTTACCCTTCTTTTTTAGTGTGGTAATCAGTGCTATTATGGTTGAGAAACCTTCCACAAACTTTATATAATAACCTGCAAGTCCCATAAAACTTCTGACTTCTATCACACTCTGCAGTGCAGGCTATTCCATTATTGCTTTAATCTTCTCAGGATCAACTACAATCACTTCAGATGAGATCACATGACCAAGATAGTGCACTTTATCTTGAAAGAATGTACACTTAGATAATTTACCATAAATATTTCTCTCTCAAATGCTGCAAGACAATCCTCAAATGCCTTTCATGCTCTTCCACTAATTTAGAGTATATCAATATGTCATCAAGGAAGATCAACATGAAATCATCTAAGAAATCTCTGAAAATGCTATTCATCAAATTCATTAAAGCTGCTAGAGCATTAGTCAACCCAAATGGTACCACTGTGAACTCGTAGTGACCATATCAAGTCCTAAAAGCTATTTTAGAGATGTCTTCATCCTTAATCTATAATTGGTAATAACTAGATCTAAGGTCTATCTTCAAGAACACTGTTGCTCCTTTCATCTGATCAAAGAGCTCATCTATTCTTGGAAGTGGATACTTGATCTTTATAGTAGCTTTGTTAAGCATCCTATAATCAATGCATAATCTCAAAGTACCATCCTTCTTCTTTACAAAGATGACCGGTGCACCCCATGGTGACACACTAGGTCTAATGAACCCTTGATTTAGCAACTCCTACAATTGTTCTTTAATCTCATACAATTATGTAGTAGTCATCCTATAGGGTGCCTTAGACTGTGGCTCAATCCATGGTAGAAAGTCAATTGAGAAGTCAAATTCTCTCTTTGGTGGTAACTCTGTCAACTCTAAAGGGAATACATCTCTAAAATCTCTAAGGATTGGATAGTCATTGAACACTGGTTCTTCTTTGTCAAGGTCCTTTACTTGGACAACATAAATGGCACATCCTTTCCTCTTGGATTTCTTTAATTGCATAGCCAAGATTTGTCTAAGCTCTAAAGGTCTCTTAGATCCATTAATTTCTACTTGACTCCCTAGGTCATCCAAACATCTAAAACCCTTGTCTTCACAGTTTACTAGAGACTTATGTTCAGTTAACTAGTTGATTCCCAAAATTACATCATAAGAGCCTAAAGGTGCTACATATAGATTTACTTGCATCTTAAAACTAGGAAGCTCTAAGTCACTACATGCTAGACATGAGTCTACCCTCTTTTCTACACTATTTCCATATTGTACCATCCAAGATTTTTCCATATGTCTAGGTCTAATAGATAACTTAGATTCTACTCTAGGATCTACAAAACATTATGTGGCACCAGTATCAATTAAAATAGAAACAGGTAGTCCATAGAGCTTACCTTGGAACTAAATATGTGTTGCTTGAAAATTTGCTTGTTGATTATCTACTACGACATGAATCTGATGTTGAGGTGCTCTTTGTTGATTCTTGTTTCCCCACTTATGTAGACATGCATTTGCATAATGCTCTCCTACATAGTTGTAACATCCACCCTTAGGTTCTCTTAGTCCTTCAGCTCTTTCCCTCTAATTGTTGTTTCTGTTGTTATAGCCACCTCTTTTGTTTCTACCATTTCCATCCTGAGAATTATTACCTCTCTTTAGATTCCTAATTTATCTATTATTGCCTTGGTTGTTATTCTGTTGATAGTTCTGTTGATTATTCTGTGGTTTCTTATTTGAAAACTTAGCATCTCTTTACTTACGGTAACTAGCTACTTGTTGCAATCTTTGCTCTTGCTTTATTGCTTTCTCAAAAATGGCATTCATAGTGAGTGGGTTATGAATTTCTACCTCAGTTCTAATATGTGGCCTCAATCCCAAAATAAACTTCCTGATCTAAAATCTCTCATCTGTCTAATAACGTGGAACATACTTAAGTAGATGAGAAAACCTTTCCCAATAACTGGTTACAAACATACCTCCTTGAACCAAATTCTAAAACTCTATCATCTTCTTGTTGAAGAATAACTATGGTAACCATCTTTTTCTAAACAATTGCAAGAAAATCTCCCAAGTTATTTCACCAGGTAACAGCTTCTTATCTACCTTCTCATTATCCCACCATGTTGCTGCTTCACCAATCAACTGGTAAGATCCCCACATTGCCTTTGTATGATCTAAACAGTTTCAGAGCTCAAAGTATTTCTCCATTTCTATTATCCAGGCTTCTACTCCATCTCCAATTGTCTTTCCATCAAATTTTAGCGGTGATACTTTCTTGAAAATTTTCCCCAATTCTTCTGCAATCCTTGCTTGATTATTAGCATTAGTTCCAACTTCGAGAACTTGAACTTCTATCCTTGGATTCTCATTTGCATTAGCATTTCCAAGATTTTCATTAGCATTTGGCTCTCTACAATTCCCTCTGATCTCCTACTCAAGGGCATTCATCCTCGTGTCCTATCGAGTCAAGAGAGCAAGAATATGGTTAAATCTCCCATCTTGATCATCACTAGCATCTCCATGATCTCCTATAGTTCAACCACCATGAGCACCTCCATGTGCACCTACACGTGATCCTCTACCTCAACCACTTCCTGATCTGTCACTACAATCAATGGTTCTAGTATTCATGATGGATAATCTGTATCAAGTTTGCAACTTTAGCACAATAGTCCCAAAAAATAAAACAGAGGCCCCAGTGTTCAACCTAGAGCTCTGATGCCAAAAGTAAAGCCTCACAAGTATATGTAAAATCTATTAAACCAACTCAAGAGTAAATGAAGTAAATAATCCACATAAATACAACATCACAATATCTAAAATAAAAAGATGTAAATAATCCACGTAAATACAACATTTCAAAGATAAAAGATGTAATTAATCCACTTAATTACAATATCTCAATGAAAGATAAATCTCATAAATATGAATCACAATATCATTAAAACTTACAAAATTACGTGCTTGATCCAGGTAATAAGCACTATAAAATAATATACATAAATTAGTTGTTAAGCATGCCATAATATAGCCATTTAAGGACAATAATCATGTACACCAAGAATAGTAAATCAATACGCTCATCAATCACATGAACCAAGTGGTCCACCACCTGTGAGTCGAGAGACGAGAACATGGCCTAGGTGCTTTTCCACCCAACCATGAAGTATTTACACTTCCCTGGATCCCTTCATGAAACAAAGGAAATCTAGCCCTGCACGAAATGTCTAGCTACCTAGTAACAACTGGCAGGAGGGAACACCTGATGCAACCTTGATGTTTGAATGTGCAATTATAAATAATGAAAAGAAAATTGTCTCACAATAGGATGTGGTAGAGATTGTAGAGGAAAACTAATGCGTTGTAGACTTAAACAAAATTCAGGGGTAAACCTATCTGAACAGTCCACTCTATCATTACATTCCTACATTGAATTATCGACCAAGGAGCGTAAGATTATGATGATGCTCACACTATCTATGCCTTTGAGACTCATTTCTATCCTAAACTAACTCATACAGACTTATTCTAATTAACCTAGTTTACTAAAGTTCATAGAAATATAAGAACAATAAAAATAATTAAAAATCTAGTTGCTATGGGTATCTTCAGCATGAGCTGAAGATAACTATATTCAACAGAGAATTACGTAATTTACTCAAAATACTTAGAATGATAAAAGAACTAACACTAACCTCCAGAGGACTTAAAATATGCACTTGTTCATGAATCACAACTACTAGAAATAGCAATCAAGATATTTCACTTGTCTCACGATGCAATTGATGAAACAACAAAAAAATGGTTTTAACTAGGAATGCATAAATAAATAAGGAAATATATGAAGTGAGGGTTAGTACCTTGGGTGACCAACTTAGGGAACTATCTCACTTAATCTAGAAACCAAATCTACTTCAAATTCTCATGCATTCTCATAACATTGAATTGTATTCAACTCATATCAGAAACAGAATCTTCTCAGATTTTATTCAAATCAAAACATGTTTGGATAATTGATAATTAAAAAATAGAGTAATGGCTAAGTAACTAGAAAGTGAAAAGCAACTAACTTAGCAACAAACTCATCCCTCTAACTTATACAAAATTAGGAGAGCTCTATACAACCACTAACTAATCCTCAATCAATTCAACCCTAGATACTAGGATAGAAGTTGCATGATTGATTTATTAATCTAACTAATCAAAAGAAGAAAAGTCCTATTCAAACAAGAACTCTCATGAAATAGTTTGTTTGAAAAATTACTCATAGACTACGTTTAGAACAAGTCTTCCTTTCTGCATTTATTCCAATCCATGATGGTACAAATTCATCCTCCATCTGTCTTCACTATTGGCATTCAAACTACACTTCTCTTAATTCCCCTATCCTACAACTCACTGCAATTACTCTTTCCTTGATGCCATGTCCTTGCTGATAAGGTTAATTCTCCAAACATATGCACACAAAATAACTCTCATATTTAAACCATAGGATTCTAGTTATATTACATTCATGGGATTCTACTTATATTACATGCATACTTATAATTTAAATCATTCACTTGATAATATAACCACCATATTCCATATTATCAACATAGGTTTAAAGTCTTTGAAAAGTATATGAGAAACAATATATAGTAATAGTAATGTTTGTAAAGTATCTACAAGATCATATGAAAAGGTCTTAAAACATATAAAATCAGCATAAAAGGAAGTCAATAATTCAACTCGTCATCTCCCCCCAACTACTCTTTTGCTTGCCCTCAAGAAAAATCAAGGAACTAAACATCTAGGGGAGAAGACTATAATGTAGAGTGATTTGTCTAAGGTCCATGACTACCCTGACTCCTTGTCCCTGTTTGAGATAAAAACAATTGTAGCAGGCAAGCTTATTCATCCTAACCAATTTTGCATTCCTACATTTATCACTCTTTTCTCCTGTCTAGTAGGGTACTGGGTAAAGGATAATAGGAGGGTGAAATGTGAGTTGCATCCATGCTAATCCTATTAATGCAAGAGCATCCTTGGTTCAAGAGCAATCTTGCATCAACCAAAAACATTTACATTTCAGTTTGTTTGCATTTTAGTTCTTTTCATTTTTCCAGTTCAGTTTAGGTAGTTTAGTCAGAAGTAGTTTTAGCTTGTGGTCTAGTTTTGGTACTTCACATCTTGTAGATCTAGACTTAGTATATACATTCATTCATCTACATCATATCAAGAATTTAAAGCATTTGGATTAGTTACTAGAAATATATCGCTATTAGAAGATCAACTATTTTCTTAGAACAGAGCATCCTGACAGTCTCAGACAAATTAGCTAAAGAAGAAGGCTTGCAGATCATTCCTTGACTCACGGATCCTAATGACACATCACTCAATGATCCTTGGTTTATGGCCGACCCTTTTCAGAGGTCCGCACATTGTTCCATTCATTTGAGGAAGTGTTATATGCATTTAGGTCTGACCTATCTGTGAACAAGTTACAACTCTTCATTGGAGTTTGTGACCTTCCTTGGCTAATGTGGAGGAATCTATTGGTCTAGAGATGATATATATTGATGTAATAGATCCTTAGGAAAGTAGTTATCAAGTTCTCATGATTTAAAAGATAGATAGTTGGCTCCTTTGCAAGAGAACTTCAAAGCTTTATCTTGCACATGTATGTAACTAGGCCTTTGAGCCCTAATTGTAAGCCCGCATGTTGTCAGCTAGATTGTATTTGGACTCTATGATATACTGAATGACTGAATCTGCATTTGCTTTATTTCTTGAGTTGCTTTCATTGTGTTTACTCTTGTTGCATGGTCCAGACAGTTCATTTTGTGAACCCTCCTACCAAGACTGCACCAAGTGGTATCAGAGCGAAAGTTTAAATCTTTGGGAGCAAATTGAGTGAAGTTGGTGAGGGAATTCTGTAAGATCTTGTTGTGGATAGATTGCCAAATTGAGGTAGGTTACCTATGTTGCAACCAATCGCCAATTGTGAGGCAATTGTCACCTTGTAGCCCTATCACTGAACTTGAGGTAGTTTACACTTGATCCTAGGAAGAATGTCACTGCGGAGAGTTGTTGCTATTGGAACAATGAATGGTAGAATGGATGAGATGATGGAGATGATGAAAACCATGCACATTCATTTGGATGCTATTGAAGAAGATAGGCGAAGAGGTTTGACACCGAGACCTAATGCTGAGAGTGATGATGATGATGAATTTCAATCTGCTAAACAAACTGGTAAAACCTTAGGAGGTGATGGAGAAGAAGAATCAGATCAACTAAAGATGTTGCAAGCTATTTCAAAGATTGGAAAGAGACCTAGAGTTGATGTGCTAAATTATACTGGTAATTTGAACCCGGAAGAAATAATTTATTACATAAATGACATGGAAGAATACTTTGAGTATGAGGAAATTGAAGATCTAGAGAAGGCAAAATTTGTAAAGACAAAGTTGAAAGGACATGTTGCTATATGGTGGAAAGAAGTTCAGTTGGAAAGAAATAGAAGAGGAAAAGAAAAGATTACAAAATGGATAGGATGGTGACAAAGTTGAAGAACCAATTTATACCTGTTGACTATGAGTTGGAGCTGTTGAAAAGATTGCAAAACCTAAGACAAAAGGAGAAATTTGTGAAGGAGTACACTGAAGAATTTCATAAAATGATCATAAGAACATGACATAGTGAGGCGAGCAAGGAGGAAGTCACTAGATACAACAATGGATTAAGATTGAACATTCAAGAAGAGCTAAGCTTGGTAAGGATGACATCTTTAGAAGAAGCATATCAGTTTGCCCTAAAAGTTGAATAAGAAGCATGATTAGAGATAGACAGGCAGAGAAGGAAAATTTTAGAGAGGAAGGTCATTTTTTAGATATGATAGATCATTTGTGGAGCAGAACAAGTTTGACAAACCGTTGAGGAAGGATGACATAGATAACAATGCTTATCGAAGAGATGACATAAATTTTTATCGAAGAGGAAACCCTAGTGCATACTGGAATGAAAGATATAGAAGAGAAGGAAGAGGATTTGATAAGAGAACATTCAGAGGTACTTGTTTCAAGTGTGGAGGTGAAGGACATAGATCATTTGAATGTAATTAGGGTAGTGCAAGTAAGAGAATAGAAAATAGTGGAAGAGCAGCCTATGTTGAAGAAGAACCTATTGGATCACCTAGTTCAGTTGGTAAACTTGAGAAAGGAGAATCACTTGTGATGAGAAGAGAACTATTTAAAATAGAGACAAATGAGGAACCACCGTAGAGGAAGAGCTTGTTTAGGACAAGATGCAAATTTGGAGGTAAGTGTTGTAAATTTGTGATTGATAGTGGTAGTTCAGATAACTTAGTTTCAGAGGAGATGGTGACCAAGCTGAAGTTGGAATGATTGAAACACCCTAAGCCATATCAGATAGCATGGATTTAGGATGATCATAAGGTACTAGTGAGTGAACAATGTTTGGTGAAATTTCATATTGGATCTTATCATGATGAAGTCTTATGTGATATTATGCCTATGGATGTTTGTCATATCTTGTTGGGTAGACCTTGGTAGTATGATAGAAAAGATATACATGATGGAAGAAATAATATATACACTATAACAATAAATGGAAAGAGAATTACCTTGATTCCTTTGGAGGATGATCCTAAAGATGTGGTATGTGGGAATGCTAGAATCTATTTGGTAGATGGAAGGAAATTTTTGGATGGTTTGAAACAGAAGAGTATGTGTTATGCCTTGATTCCTAAAAAGCCTGAAGCATTGAAGAAAGAGACTAAATAGGAGGAGATAAGAGACTTGCTGATAGAGTATGAAGACATCATTTATGATAATGTACCTGAAGGATTGCCACCTATAAGGAGTATCAGTCATCACATGGATCTTATTCCTAGAGCAAATTTGCCTAATAAAGTAGCACACCAGATGACACCAGTAGAGAATGAAGAACTGAAAAGACAGATACAAGAGTTGTTAAGGAAAGGTTTGATCAGAGAAAGTTTGAGCCCTTGTACAGTACCTATAGTTTTGGCACCGAAGAAGGATGGAGAATGGAGAATGTGTATTGATTCCAAAGAAATAATCAAGTTCACAGTTAAGTACATATTTCCTTTACCTAGGATGGATGATATCATGGATTGTTTAAGTGGAGAAAGATATTTTACAAAGATAGATTTGAAGAGTGGATACCATCAGATCAGAATCAGAGAAGGTGATGAATGGAAGACTGCTTTTAAAACAAATGAAGGATTGTATGAGTGGTTAGTGATGCCTTTTGGATTGACAAATGCACCGAGTACTTTCATGAGATTGATGAATGAAGTTTTGAAGAAATTTTTGGGTAAGTTTGTGATTGTATACTTAGATGACATTCTAGTTTTCAGTAAGACAAAATAGGAACATTTGTGGAATATTAGACAAGTTTTGCAGAAGTTGAGAGAAGTGAAATTGCTAATAAACATCAAGAAGTGTAGTTTTATGAAGGTTATATTTGGGATTTGTAATTTGTGCAAAGGGATTGAACATGGACCTTGAGAAAGTAAGAGCAATTGTTGAATGGCCTACACCGGAGAGGATTGGAGAAATTAGATCATTTCATGGATTGGCTAGTTTCTACCGGAAGTTCATAAAATTTTTTAGTTTAGTTTGTAACCCTATAATAGAGACAATGAGAGGTGACAGAAAAGATTTCAAATGGACATCAGGAGAAGATAAAAGTTTTGAGTTGTTGAAGCAAAAAGTGATAGAGAAACCTATTTTGGCATTACCAGATTTCAATAAGGTATTTCAAGTTGATTGTGATACAAGTGGAAATGCAATTGGAGCAATGTTAAGTCAAGAAGGTAGACTAGTAGCATATTTTAGTGAAAAGTTGAATGATGCAAGGAGAAGATATTCAGTCTATGATCAAGAGTTCTATGCCATAATTCAAGCCTTGAAGAAGTGGAGACATTATTTGTTGCCTAAGGAGTTTGTGTTGTATACAGATCATCAAGCTTTGCAATATTTGAATAGTCAAGGTAAGTTGAATCAGAGACATATGAGATGGGTTCTAGAGTTCATGCAGAGTTATACTTTTGTGTTGAAGCATAGGAGTGGTAAATCAAACAAAGTTGCTGATGCATTGAGTAGGAGAAGAAACTTGTTGACAGAGATGAGAATTGAGGTGTTGGGTTTTGACGAATTGAAGAACATGTATGAGGGAGACACTAATTTTGTAGAACCTTGGAAAGCGTGCAAATAACATGTTGTGATAGATAGGAGCAAGTAGTTGGACTATTTCATTCAAGAAGATATGTTGTTCAAAGAAAATCAGTTGTGCATACCTAGAAGTTCAATGAGGGATAATTTGATCAAGGAGAATCATAGTGGTGGATTGGTAGGACATTTTGGCATTGATAAGACAGTGGCTTTGGTAAGTGAAAATTACTGTTGGCCTTAGATACATAAGGATGTTTGGAGATTTGTGCAAAGTTGTAGAGTTTGTCAAGTTGCAAAAAAGAGTAGTCAAAACACTGGATTGTATAAACCTTTGATAGTACTGGAGAGACCTTGGGAAGACATAAGCATGGATTTTGTAATGGGATTCCCTAAGACACAGAGAGGACATGATTCAATATTTGTAGTGGTTGACATATTTTCAAAGATGGCTCATTTCATACCTTGCAGGAAGACAACTGATGTAATTCATGTAGCTGACCTATTTTTCAAGGAGATTGTGAGATTGCATGGATTACCTAAGAGTATAGTTTCAGACAGAGACAAAAAATTTGTTGGATATTTTTGGAAGACACTTTGCAAGAAGATGAAAACAAATTTGAAGTTTAGTTCAACTTTTCATCCACAGACTGATGGATAGATAGAGGTAGTAAATAGGAGTTTGGAAAACCTGTTGAGATGTTTGGTTGGAGACAAAACTAGAAGTTAGGATTTGATTCTTTCACAAGCAGAGTTTGCATACAATAATTTAGTAAACAGGAGTACCGAAAGAACACCTTTTGAGATTGTAACCAGAGTGAACCCTAGAGGAGTAGTAAGAGATATCAACATGGAAGAAAAGAGGAGTGCGGAAGCAGAAGAGTTTGTAGATCATATGAAGGCAGTGCATAATTAGGTATAGAATCATTTGGAGGACATGAATAGTAAGTATAAGGAAAAGGTAGATGTGAGGAGAAGACATAAGGAATTTGAAGTTGGAGATGAAGTGATGGTATATCTAAGAAAAGAAAGATTTCTAGTTGGGACATATAACAAGTTGAAAATGAAGAAGTTTGGACCTTGTAAGATACTTAGGAAATTTGATTCAGGAAATGCATATGAAGTGGAGCTACCGGAGACCTTGGGTATATCACCTATTTTCAACATTACAGACTTATATCAGTATCATGAAGTAGAGTTCAGTGACAACGTGGAATAAGACTTGAAGAAGCAGTTACCACAACAAGAACCAAAGTAGATAGAAGACATTTTGGACAACAGAGTTGGATGTAGCACTAGAGGACAACAATATAAAGAATACCTTGTGAAGTGGAAAGGCAGACTGGAAGAAGATTCATCATGGATTCCTTAGGTTGAAGTGGACCATCTTGGTTCTCCCCTAGCCCTGACAAAGTGAGGGACTCACTTTTCAATAACCCTAGATGTTTGATGCAGGAGAATCCCTAGTTCAAGAGCAATCTTGCATCAACCAAAAACATTTGCATTTCAGTTCTTTTCATTTTTCTAGTTTAGTTCAAGCAGTTTAATCAGAAGTAGTTTCAGCTTGTGGTCTAGTTTTGGTACTTCACATCTTGCAGATTTGGACTTAGCATCTACATTCATTCATCTACATCATATCAAGAATTCATAGCATTTGGATTAGTTACCAAAAAGATATCGCTATCAGAAGATCAACTATTTTCTTAGAATAGAGCATCCTAATAGTCTTAGACAAATCTATTGAAGAAGAAGGCTTGAGGATCATTCCTTGACTCATGGATCCTAATGACACATCATTTAATGATCCTTGGTTCGTGGATGAACCTTTCTAGAGGTCTGCACATTTTTCCATTCATTTGAGGAAGTGTTCTATGAATTTAGGTCCAACCTATCTATGAACACATTATAGTTCTTCATTGGAGTTTGTGACCTTCCTTGGCTGACATGGAGGAATCTATTGGTCCAGAGATGATATATATTGATGTAATAGATCCTTCGAAAAGTAGTTATCAAGTTCTCATGATTTAGAAGATAGATAGTTAGCTCCTTCGCAAGAGGACTTCACATCTTTATCTTGCTCATGTATGTAACCATGCCTTTGAGCCCTAATTGTAAGCCCACATGTTTCCAGCCAGATTGTATTTAGATTCTATGATATATTGAATGACTAAATCTGCATTTGCTTTATTTCTTGATTTGTTTCCATTGTGTTTACTCTTGCTGCATGGTCTAGATAGTTCATTTTGTGAACCCTCCTACCATGACTACACCACTTGTTCTCACTAAAATCTTGATATACATGTGTAGGCTCTCAAACATGTTCATGAAATTGTGGAAGGAGTGGGGATCTTTCCTCTACAATTTTGGAGTTAGACTATCCCATCTGTTTTGCACATACCTTTTGTAGTTCTGAATGATAGATACTACTAACCACTGTATCCTTCTATAATCCTTGAGTCTTAAATCCATAATTACCTTACCTGGACCCTTATGAGAGAGGAGTGTTAACCATTGGGTTAGGACCACATCAAGATTCAAGGCTTCTTGCCCAATTTATAGTGGCACCTTCTTTTCCTGTTCCTCATATTTATCCATTAGCTCCCCTCCACGTTGCTCATTTCTGAGCTAAGACATTAGTGCCCTGACTTGAAAATCACTAGCATAAATCAAGGGGTTCCACTTTGTATCTTCTTCCATCAAATAATTTTGCAAACAGTATTTACACAATTGATCTTGTTCTTCCAAACTGAATTCTTGAAATAATTGAAAAAAATCATGCCTTGAATAGATAGAAATAGACTGATCATTGATGAATCTATTAAATTGAAAACTAAGAAACTCTTCCTTGAGAAGTAATGCATAAACTCTTGGTGGAGGTCTACATTCAATGATTTGAATTGCTCTATTAATTACATCTGCTAGCTTCACTTCCAACCTTTTGATTACCAAATCCTTTTCCTCAATTGATGCATTAAGACTCTATTTCTCTTTTTCCCAGTTCTCCTTTTCCTACTTGGTTTCATGAGTCACCTTCATTAATTCAAATCCTAGAGACAGAGTGGTATGGTACCTTGGGGTTTTTGTCATAGGAGGTTGGAGAGTGAGTACTTCATCCTTTTCAATTTTTGTTTTACTTTCAGCCAATTGTGCTAATAAATCCAAATTGGAACTATGGCCATATGTCTAAATTTTCTCTTCAAACTCTTGAATCATTTTCTCTTTTTCTTTATCTTTCTCCTCATACCCCTTTACCTGTTCTTCTATCTTTCTTATTCTTTCCAAAGCCTCTTGAAGTTCTTTTCTAATATTTCTATCCTCTGGTAATTCTTTTTCTTTTTCAAAATTTAGATTTTCATCATCACCTTTTCTAGGAATATCAAAAACTTCTTGAGAAGAATTATCAAGTACAGAGTTCCCCATTTTCTTTATAGTAAACAAATCCTCTGACTCAGAATCAGAAGAAGAAACATACCTTCTTTTCCTGGTAGACATGTGACATTATCATAGGCATTAGTAGAGACATCCTCTAGAGGAATTTCTCCCCTATCTAAATCTATATTCAGTGGAATTGGATCACTATTCTGCTGGACTTTATCTTTTTCCTCAAATTTCTATTCCTCAACAACTTTTTCCTTGGCACTTTGCCTCTTTAGCCTACCTGAGTGTCTAGGAGTGATAGTCTCCTTCTTATCTTCATTTTTCCTCCTCTTCTTGTCCCTCTTCTTCCTTCTTTGCTCTGTATTTTCTTCTTTCATTGTGCTCTTATGCTTCTTCACACCCTTCCTATTCTTATTTTCTTTACCAGATGCTGAAGGAGTCTTTTTCTTAGCTTTAGGGGTGGATGATGAGGGTTCTTCTGCTGCTACAGGCCTAAATTCTAGAGGATTTTCATCTTGTGGCTCTTTATGCTCAATTTCATATAGAGGTTCAGGCTCATATGGATGCTCATCTTCTAGTTTTGGTGCCTCTAACAGTGTTGAAATATCCACACATTGCTTAGAAGCTTCCCACTCAACCTGTGGGTACTAAATTCTCAAACTTCTCTTTATTAATAGGGCTATTAAACAATGATGGGATAGAGTAGTGTCTGACTCTTTTTTCTGGTATCCTAAAGACATTATTTTCAACATACTATACAGAAAATTTGGAACATTGACTAGTTTTTTATGCTGTAGATGATTGAGCAATTTGAAATGTACAGTATATAACATGTTATATTGACCATCATAGGTAATATATATGATAATGTATGAAGCACATTTCCCCCAAAAGAAGGGAAGAGATAACCTCTTCATACCTTGTGTGGTGAAGTCCAGGTGTTCACCTCTCTCACATAATTCCTCCCTCGCTGTGGTTGCATTAGCTCTAGCTGGGTATTCAAATCCTATTCATGGAAACCTTGTGACCTAAGAAATAGCTTTTTCGAAAGCATCTACAATCAATCCTTTCAGCATTGCTTCATCATACTGTAATGTAAATGCAAATTCCTTGGCCATCTCATCATCATATTCTATCAGTTTTAGAAAGTAATCTAACCAACCCACTCTTGTAAAGAGTGGAAGAACCATTACATATTCTAGTATTTCTTTATGCATAGAGGGTTCTCTTCTGATTACATCCCCTCCCATGATTTCTATAAATTACAATTACAATCTCTACAATGTCAATTTCTGCTAAATAGTGTCAATATTTGCTGCTTCAACTCACCACCCCAAAAAGACAATTCTGCTACTTCAATTCACCACCCAAAAAGAACCACTTATAATTTCTACCTCTCCTTTCTTCTCCACTACAACTTCCTTTAGGTAATAGGTTCACTTATTGGAAGAACAGGGTAAGTTCATGGCATAGGAGGTTTTATCTAGTTTTTCTTGAAAGGCAAAAGATGATGAATGGCAAAAATTGAAAAATAAACCCCTCCACCCAACTTAAGTTTGAAGTGACCTCACTTCACATGTCAATTAATACAGAATGAGGAGTATTGATTAAATGGAATGGTGGATAATATTCTCGCATGTATGAAATAAACTACAAGTAATCATGAATATAAAAAGAAGGCTAGTTTTAATGATTGAAAGTTACGTAATGCACATATGGAATGGAAAGAAATAATTAACACACCTTGGAATTTGTGAACATATACTGATGAGTTGAGTTAATATGCATGCGGAGAATAGTAAGGTGGCTGGTACAATAGTAGAATTATGATGCAATGGTGCATAAAGGCAAAGAAAAATAAACAACTCATACATGTGTGTTGACACTTGCGATAGTAGAGAAGAGTGATTTGAAATGAATGTGGCATGTGGAATGGACAGGAAAAATTGGGTACTATTCACCAAACTGTGGAAGAAGAATGCATACAGGAGTGGCTACGGGTGCTGCTAGCATAGGTCCCAACTGTGTAATTATAGATGCAATAATCAGGTCTCAGCTGAGTCAAGTCCCTATTGTGTGACTGGTAAACAGGGCCTAGTTGAACTAACTATAGTAACCATGGATATTGTGTCGTGTGTGCATGTGACTTTAAAGAAAAGAAAATTATGTTTCAACGACAGGGGTTGAGTATTGCAACTCAATCTCCACATCACTGGACAATGTTGATGATCAACATTGGAAGGTGTATCATTTGGTGTCTCATCATCTTCATCAGGAGTGTCAAGAGTACCATACTAAGCAACTAAAGAAACAATAAAGTCATCCTTTTGAAGTATCTTTTTATACAGTTTGAGCCTGTACCTATTTACTAACAATGAAAATTGAACTTCATCAATAGTCTATAATTGAATTGCACCATTAGGAAAGACTTGTTTAATCTCATATGGGCCTAACCAATAGGACTAAAGCTTGCACCTGAAGTCCTTGTATCTTGAATCCAAGAGGAGTACCCAGTCACCAGTAGTGAATTCTTTAGTCTTGATGTACTTATCATGTCATTTGGCTCTTTGATTCTATATGACCTCTTTGTGATGGATGGCCTCCATGTGATGGATGGCCTCCAATAAGATTTTATCTAGGGCATTCAAATGTTGTAGCTTTCCCTGTTGAGTTGTTGTCAGATCCATCCCTAGTTCCATTGCTATCCTCAGGGTTTTGTGTTCAAATTCTATAGGCAGGATTGATGTCTTGCCATAGACCAGTTCATAAGGTGTAAACCCTATAGTTGTCTTCCAGGTAGTTCTGTATGCCCAAACAACTTCTGGGAGCCTAGAAACCCAATCTCTTCTATGAAGCTACACTGTCTTTGTCAAGATGTTCTTAATTTCTTTGTTGACTTCCACCTGACCATTAGCCTAAGGATGGTAGGGAGTGGATTTCTTATGTCTAATCTGATATTCTTCTACCAGTTTGGTGATTAATTCAGATGTAAATTGCAGTCCTTGATCAGTTACTATCTCCCTTGGCACACCATATCTAGTGAATATGTCCTCATACAAGAATTTGGCCACATTGCCATCCCTGGCAAACTGTAAGGCTTTAACTTCAACCCATTTAGTTAAGTAATCAGTACATACCATGATATATTCCTTGTTATTAGATGTAAGAGATATAAGTCCCACAAAATCTAGTCCCCACTTATCAAAAGGGGCCAATGAGATTTGTGGCTACAAAGACATCTCATCACTTCTTGTTGGCCTCCCCATTCTTTGAAATCTATCACAATTACTAGTGTACTTGACAGTATCTTTATGAAGTGTTGGCCAGTAATATCCTGTTGTCAGTATTTTGAAGGTTGTCCTCTTGGCTGTAAAAATGTCCCCCACAAGGTTCATCATGGCAAGCCTTCATTATATCAAACACTTCATCCTCTCTGATACATCTTCTCATAATATTGTCTAGGCTAGTGTAAAATAGGAATCTAGAAATCCAAGAGTAGGAGAAAAATTTGTGAACTAGCTACCTCTTCTCCCTTGTAGAGAAATATCCTAGAATCTACCCTGTAACCAAATAATTGGCTATATTTTCATACCATGGAGTGTGTATAGTTAGAGAAAATAGATGCTCATCAGGGAAAGAATCATCAACCACTCCTTCTGAGGACTGTGTAGGTAGTCTGGAAAGAAAATCAACAACTACATTAGCCTTGTCTGGTTTATCAACAATTGTAATATCAAACTCCTATAACAACAATAGCCATCTTACAAGTCTTCCACCCACTATTGGCTTATCCATCAAATATCTGATGGCTACATGATCTGTATATATGAATACCTTGTAACTAGTTATGTAGTGCTTGAATTTGTTAATTGCATAAACAACTGTCAACATCTCTTTCTCTGTCACGGTGTAGTTTAACTCAGCTCCTTGCAGATTTTTACTTACATAGTGTAATGTTAGAAAATGTCCCCTTGGGGGCTTTTCCCTCTTTATGTTTAGCTCCCGGGTCTTTTATGTGAATTTAGGACATCTTGCATCATAATCTGACATCTTGATGGAATGAACCCTACGTATCATGATAAATGGAGCCCAGGGGGACCCCTTAAACTTAACCCTACCCAAAATAGGGGGGAGGACTTGGGTGCCTGTGACATAGTCCTGCCCTATTTTGGGTCAGGCCCCAAATTTTTAGTGTCGGTTTATGACCATTATTTGGTCCGTAGACTGACACAATAAGTTTGAATTTACGAAATCTTGGTGGGAATGTTTGTAGTTGCATATAAAAGCATGTTTAGGCATTCATTTGTAAACTATATTTTCATTGTGAACTTTATGCATCCTAAAGGTGATTCAAGGCTTTCATTGTGTTGTAAGAGCAGATTTGTGTTGTCTATGTGTTTGAGTTTGCAGACTTGAGCATTCATCTCCTCATGGAATGAAGAGCTTCTTCTTCCCATGAGATCTTCACTATAAGGGGACATCTATCATGCCCACATTTCCCATGCGGTCACAACATGCAACACATGTGTCATATCCACATTTGTCATGTGGTCATGACATGGAATATCAAAAAAATTCATGCATCCCTAGAAACCCCCTCACACGCGTCAGCATGCTCGGTGGCAATATGTGTAATGCGTAAACATGCCAATCAAACTCAGGGTAATGCAATCACAAGAGCAATCCTCTACGTGATGATAGCTGACTAAGGGGGTCAATGTGACATGAGAAGCATCGCCATTAGGGTTAGGATCGATTGATTGAAACCCTAAGTTTTCCTAAGTGAGTGGCAGGATTTTGACACGAGTTGAAATCAAAACCCTATTTCTAGAGCATAAAAGAATTGAATAGCCACTTAAATCATACATCAGGTTTGCGGAAACATAAAAATATTATTCAACACAAAAATTAAATTGCTTAAGACATTTAACCCTAATTCCTAGAAAAATCCGGCAGCATAATGCCACTAGGGTGTGTATAGGAATTATTCTAATTAAGAAATTTAGGCCAAGGGTTTCACTAACCCATGAAAATCAATTAATTAAAATAATTATGCTAGGGAGAAAGATTTGTCACACTAATGTTCTTTAATTAAAAACTAGGTAAAATTAATCTAATAACCTCCTTCGATTAAATCTACACATACGATTAAATAAATTAAATCGATCTTGCCAACAAGGTTGCACTACAATTCTAAAGTTACAAATTAAATTAAAATTTCAAAGCATTATTAAATGATAACAATAGTCCCTCACAAACTCAAATTAATAATCTCTAAGTAAACCTTGAATAAATAAAATAACAACATTAACCTAATCCACCCCCAAAATAAAATTAAAATAATTTACCTAAGAAAATAAAGTGCTCAATAAACATATATATCATTTCCCCACCTAAAAGCTAAAATACAATTAATATTCCAATGAGGTAAAATAAAATTAATTACCCTAAGAACAAAATAAAGTGCACCCATTTTCCACAAGGAAAATTTAAAATAAAATTCCCACCTCAACAAAAGAAACTAATTTTAAAATCCAAAAAGCCCTAAAAGCATCTTACATTAAAGAATTAGTTTTCTTATGAGATAAGGAAAACCCTAACTCATTCTCAAATCTATTGTTCTCTCTATTCTTTCTTCTTCTCATGTCTCTCACATTTGTTTTTCTTCCTATTTGTTGCAGGTTTGAAGGGAAAGGGCAGCCATGGATATATATATACCCTTCTACATTAAGTAAAAATGGGTTTTATGCCTGATAAATGAAATTAGTTTGTGTGTGTGTGTGTGTGTGTCTATATATCAGGATAAAAATGTTCAGGTGAATGAGAGGTCAATGGCCTGAAGTAATGGAGGGGTGATGGGCTATGTGAGGGCAGCACCACCGATTCTAAGCATTTGCAGGTTTCACAAAGTATACACAAAATAGTGAATAGTGGTGGGTGGCGGACCTCCCACCCACCCCCCACCATATGGTGGGGAGTGGGTGGGGACTCCTTCCTCCACCTCTCCCATACAATAGAACCATAGGGGGGGTCGGCGGCCAGGCTGTCACCCCTCCTTGCCAAAACATTTTTTTATTAACACTGCTAAAAGTTAAAAAAAAACAATGACCTTCTTCTATCACTAGGATTAATTCATAACGGTGGCATTTATAAAAAAATCTTTCTATTTTTAATTATATATATATATATATAATTTCACATACACAGTTAGTGTATTGTATTTTTTTGTTTTTTTTCTAGCACATAAGTTAATGTATAAAATGATATATATATATATAGTTTTCATAGTTAATACTATATAATTTAAAAAAAACATAGTCATTATTAAAAGAAATTCCAGCAAGATAAATATAAATAATATATTATCTTATATATATATAAATATAAATATATTTCTCTCCTTAACTCAGAGATTTGACAATGTGATTACATTCATATATATATATATATATAATTTTTAGAAAAAAGAAAGGTAAATGTAACAATTTTTTTTTCTACTACCATTAAAACACAATATATATATTTATTCCATCTACTTGCTGTCACAAACAGTTTAAATGGGAGAATATATAAAATTTTCTTTTTCTTTTGCTTACAATCAAATTTAAAGGTAGCATCATACATATTTCTTTTTTGAAATAAAACAGCAACACATTTATTTCATTTTCTTGAAAACACATGCAAATGAGAACCAAATATAAATATATTTTGACAACAAATTCATCAAGGAGATTAATACATTTTTGTAACTTCTAAAGTAGAGTAAACACAAAATAAAATCATTTAAACTATACAAATGAAGAGAATATTTTCTCTCTTTCTTTTGAAACAACTACACAAAGGCCAACCTTGGCCATGGCTCTCAAGAAGCCAAAAATGACAATACACATGAACATAAAGCACTTCCTTCAAGTTCCAAAGCCAACAATATACCTACAAGAACCAAACAAGGGAGGGAAACCAAGCCACAAAATACCACTCTCCTCCCTACCATAAACTCACTAATGTGTCACCCCTGAGCTTGGAGGTCATCCACACAAGAATTTGCACTCCACAACACAACAATACACCAACCAACACAACATGAAGAACACCCATAGGTTTAACATAACACAAAACTCATAAAAATAAGTTTAAATGGGTAGGGGGAGTGGACATCACTCACTCAAGAGGCCACTCCAAAATCTCAAAACTCAACGCAAGCAAGCCTCAAGCCAAATAATTACTCCAAGAAACACATATATTCCACCATGGCACTCATGCCATACAAAACACTCATACTCATAATCTTTCCCTCAAGGCTAAAATACCAACACTAGGAGGGTGACCTCGAGGAGGTTCACTCCTCCCCCAACCCACACATGTTGAGCATTTTCTCCAAATGCAGAGGCTCTTACAAACACCCTCAAAACCCTACAACATCAAAGAAACAAAACACTCACAAGTAAACACATAAGTAAAGTAAATACATAAGGAAAGGCTTCAAGACTTGAAACCTACCTTGATAAGCCCAACAAGGAAGATAGTTGAAGTAGAGCCCTTCCAACTCCACCTCTAATTCCTTCCTCCAAAAGTGCCTCCAAAAACTCTCTAACTCTCTCCCCAAAATTCAAATATAAATGGAAAATGTAATGAAATCAACAACCCTCTCCCTCTCTTCAAGAGGGATTAAAATAGGTTCTCTTCATGAGCCTTGAGGAATGAGAAGGTGACACATGTCACCTTCTCCTTCCTCCTCACATCCGCTTGCAAGCTTCATGGAATGTGGGGGAAAAACTTGTCACCCTCCCATTCCACCAAGTCTTGCCCCCCTCCACTTGTGCTCCCTCACACATTTGTGAGAGCAAGGTGAAGCCTAAAAAAGATGAGGGTACAACAAGTGTCCAAATCCTATCCTCCCATGAAAGCCCACAAAACCCCAAGGTACACTCACCAATGTGAGAGGGCCTTGGAGTTGGGTCCTCCATAATTAGGGGACTTGAAGACTCCCCAAGCCTTCAATGCAAGGTACCCCAAGCTTTGGAATGAGGTGTGGATAAGGTTGAAGGTTTGACCCAACCTTCCACTCCTCCCCAAAATTCTATTTTCGTCACTTCACTTTAGGGTGAAGTTTAAGTGACCATATGGGAGTTAGCCTAGGGTTAGATAGGTTCAAATGGTCCCTAGACCCTAGGGGTACAACCCAAGATCACTTTTAACCCAATTTGAGCACCTTAGGGTGTAGAAAATCACATGAAAAAGGGGTCACAAAAATTAAAACTAAAAAATTAAGTCAAATAAACATTACACATTTACAACACCAATATACAATCAACTGAAAATAGGTAGACCTAGCCCAAAAGACACCATACACAAACATTACGAAAATTCATCATGCATATATACAGTTGATCTTGGTTCCTCTTGGAACTAGACCGGTTCAACACTGGATTCACAAAATGTGTGGGATGATCTTTGATTTTTTGTGGCTTGGGAAAATCACCTGCGCACGTAAACAAAAGATTAATCCAACATGTATATTATAGCCAAAGCAAAGAAAAGAGCATAGACTCACACCATCATATAAGCATTTAAAACATCATAAAAATCACATCATAATAAGATTCATAATTTGCATCTCTATAAACCATCTCAAGATAAAAATCACATAGTAAATCTATAACATAATCTCACAACTAGTATCTCTAATAGAATTAGAATGTATATCACATGTCTAATCATCATCAGTGAATAAAAATCAAGATCTAGTCTCATCACAGCATACTAAGCATAGCTAGCCAAAATAAAGAAGTATAGTCTAGAAAGTCTGCATATCGGGATCAATAGTCCCCAAATGTCTAAAATGTCTCCAACAGTAAATATGAAACAAACAAAATAAGGGAGTGAAATAGTGGGCCTCACATCCTCCCCCCTAAGACTAAACTTCCTCCTAGAAGTCATCAAAGAGGTGAGGATAAAGTGTCCTCAATCTAGCTGCATCCTCCCATGTTGTCGTGACCTCATCATACCTATTCCACTAAACCCTAACCTGGTTGAGATCTCAACCTTGAAGGTCCAGTGTCTGATGAGCTAATATGTGAATTGGCTCTAAAGCCAGCTACCTGTTCACCTCTACCTGTAGAGCACTCCAGTCTAATACATGAGAGAAATCAGATATGTAATGCTGTAAAACAGATACATGAAAAACATCGTGGATGCGCAATAGGATAGTTGGAAAGGCTAGATGGTAGGCTATGTGTCCTATCCACTCCAAGATCTCAAAAGGTCCAACAAACTGTGGTGTGAGGTTAGAGCCCTTTCTATAATGGATTGGACTCTTGTGTGGCCGCACTCTCAAGAATATTCTGTCCCCGATTGAGAAGCTTTGATCTAATCTCTTAGCATTGGAATACTTCTTCTGTCAATCCTGTGCCTCCTGAAGTCTCTATCTAATTAAAGTCACCTGTTGTTCCATATCCTACACCAACTTTGGCCCAATAGTAACCCTATCCTCTATACAATCCCAACTCAATGGTGTCCTGCAAGGTCTAATGTACAAGGTCTGAAAAGGAGGCATACCCAACGTACTGTGATGCCCATTATTGTAGGTAAACTCAACTAGATACAGATACTCCTCCAATCTAGACTAGTCATCCATAACATAGATATGGATCATATCCTCTAAAACCTAATTCACCCTGTCTATCTGACCATCTATCTCTAGGTGATACATTGAACTGAAGTTGAGCTGTGTGCCCAATGCCTACTGCAATACCCTCCAAAAGGATGATGTAAACACTAAGTCTCTATCAGAAATGATACAGTGAGGTACCCCATGTAATCTAACAATATCATCCAAGAATACTCTCGCCACTGATGGTGCATTGTACATCATGCATATAGGTGAGAAATGCACCACCTTGGTCAACTTATCAATCGTCACCATGATGGCATCATGGTGGCAAGATGACATAGGAAGAGCAACTATGAAATCCATGGAAATGGTGTCCCATTTCCACTCAGGTATCTTGTGAGGGTATAAAAGGCCTACTGGATGCTGATGATCAGCCTTGACCCTCTAACACTCAAGGCAATGAGCAACAAATTCTACAATATCTCGTCTCATACTCACCCAATGGTATAGTTGTCGCAAGTTGACATGCATCTTCTTCACCCTTGGGTGTGTTGTATAAGGTGCTCTGTGCACCTTTGAAAGAACTACTACACGTAGGTTGCCTAAACAGGGTACATAGATGCACTGTCAATATCTAAGTAACCCATTTGCCTCCAGGGAATATCCTACAAACTTGCCCATAAGGGCCCTTTGTGATTGGATCTCCTGCTGTACCTCAAGAAACTACTCATCCTCAAGCAGATGTTGTATGATGCGCCCTCTCAAGTCCACACTCAAGGTCAAGGTCAGGATCTTGTGGCGCCTCTGACTCAAAGCATCAACAACCACATTCTCCTTCCCTTTGATGTAGTGGACATCAAAGTCATACTCATAAAGAAACTCCATCCAACGCCGCTGGTGGGCATTCAGATTCGGCTACATGAATATGTACTAAAGACTGTGATGGTCTGAATGAAGCTCAAAGTGATGTCCTAGTGGAAAGTGTCTCAAACGAACAAGGGCATGAACCACTACTGCAAGCTCTAAATCATGAATGGGGTAGTTTAGCTCATGGGTCTTGAGATTTCATGACTCATATGTGATCATTCTACCACCCTGCATAAGTATGGCTCCTAAACCCTCGAGTATTGCATCTGTACAAACCATAAAATCTACTACTGGATCAAGAACCACTAGGATGGGAGTGCTAGTAATACACTCCTTGAGGACCCCAAAGGCCCTCTCACACTAGTCAGTCCAAGTGAAGCTTTTCCCTTTTCGTTGAAGGAAAGTGATGGGGTGCACTATCATGGAAAAGCCCTCTATGAATTTGTGGTAATTCTTGGCTAACACCATGAAACTCCTGACCTCTGTCACATTGGTAGGTGCTACCCAATCCCTAATAGCCTTGATCTTTGATGGATCTACAGAGATACCATCACTAGACAGAATGTGGCCCAAATACTACACTTCGGATCTAAAAAGGCACACTTCACCAAGTTACCATATAGATGCTGCTCTCTCAAGCACTACAAAACCTGACGTAAGTGCTCCTCATACTCCTCCTCGGTCCACGAGTAGATCAAAATATCATCAAGGAAAATAATCATGAACCGATCCAAGTAAGTATGGAACACCCCATTCATGAGACTCATGAACATTGCAAAGACGTTTGTCAAGCTGAAGGGTACCACAATGAACTCATAGTGGCCATAGCGAGACTAGAAGGCAGTCTTATGGATGTTTGCCTCTATGATGCACAACTAATGATAATCAGACTTCAGGTCTATCTTAGAAAACACTTTGGCTCCCTGCATCTGGTCGAAAAGATCATCAATCCTAGGCAGAGGATAACGGTTATTCATTGTCACCTTATTAAGCTATCTATAATCCATGTACAGACAAAGAGACTCATCCTTCTTCTTCACAAAGATGACTAGTGTGCCCCACGGTGAAATGCTAGGTCAGATGTGCCCCTTCTCAAGAAACTTCTCTAACTACAACTTGAGCTCCGTGAGCTCATGTGTGGTCATCCTATAGGGTGCACGAGACACTGGCTCGACACTTGCACTAGATCAATGTGAAAGTTTACCTCTCTACAAGGTGGCATACCTGGTAACTCTGGAGGAAAGACATTGGCAAAGTCCCTCAAGATCAGATGGTCATCTAAAGACACCTTTGGCTCATCCTCTGATTTGTCACTAATAGTGATGGCAAACAAATAACATCCCTTTCACATATAGCGCTTAAGCTGCTGAGCATATATCATACGAACTGCCATGGGCTTCTGAATGCCCACTACCTTGACTAATGTGCCATGATCATCTAAGCAGCTAATCACCTTTTAGCGACAATCTAGCTTGGCTTTATGAGATGCAAGCCAATCTATGCCTAAAACTACACCATAGGATCCTAAGGGCATAACATTAAGGTCGTATACTATAGTGAAGGCCCCCAAAGATATCTCATAATCCTAAACCAAAGCATCTACTGACATCTTGGCCCCAGTGGCCAACTCAACCTCCCACTTATTGCCCTGCCTAAAGGCCACCAGCCTGCAACGCTCCACTAATGATGGAGATATAAATGAATTAGTAGTGCTAGAGTCAAATAAAATAGCAATGGGGACATCCCCAATCATACCTATTGTCTCGATAACTGAGGGATGGAAGATAGCTTGGCGGTTATCAACCACTACAAACATACGGTGGGATCTACCCACATCTGCAACTGTCTACTCTGATCCTCTTGCACAAGGCTATCCCCTGCCATAAAGCCCTGTGGGCACTCTCTAGCTAAATGTACTACTCCACCATAAACATAGTATGGGCCCTGAGCTTGTACATGTTTAGATGTGTCCTACTACTCTGTTGCTATCCAGCCTGACCCATGGACCCCTGAGAACCTCTGTATGATTGTTGTGATCTAGCGGGCCCTACAAGTGGTCCCTACTGTTGTTGATCCCTATGCAGACCCTACTACTACCAACTATGATTATGTCCTCCCTGTGCCCTCTATTGGGGCTTGAACCTCTACTGATACTGTTGTTGCTGCTATTATGGAGGCCTAGGAGGTAATGGTGGAAAACAAAATCCTTCTCTTTGTGGTGGTGGTGGTCAATAGAAACTCTACTGCTACTGCTGACTATGATTTTGAAACTAAGGACATGAACTATGACCTCACCCTTGAATCTCCTCTGCAATGTATGCCTTCTTGGCAGCCTCACTCAGGGTTTGGGGGTCTATCATGTGCACTGGTCCTGATATCCCATGATTCAAACCTCTGATAAATTTGTGAACTAGAAGTTTTTCATCATGGAGATACTCTGCATATCGTGATAGCTCAATGAACTTGCTCTCATACTATACTACAGTAGAACCTCACTATTGCAAGTCATGGAACTCATCAATCTGACGCTGTCTATAATGGTCTGATAGATAATGCGCATTAAAGTGCTTAATGAAAGTGTCCCATGTAAGAGTATCCAAAGATAGGTGGCACTTGCACTCCTTAGTGCACCACCATGTCGTTGTTGCATCTCTCAAAAGGTGAACCGCCACGCATGCCTTTGTGTTGCCCTCATAAGGATGCAACGCAAAGTACCTGTCTAAACTGATAAGCCAAGCCTCAGCCTTGGCTCCCTCTGTGGTCCCACGAAGGTGGGTGCATTCATCCTAAGTAAGTCTCTAATGTGGTCCCCTCAGTCTCTGTGTCCTCTGATAGGCTCATCCACTCCCTCTCACCATCCATAATCATAAGGTCTATGATAAACCTGCTCTATCCTCACAGCCACCTCTCGCCTCTCATGATGCGGAGGGGTCCTGCTACGAGCTCTGTAAGTTGAACTAACCTCCTCTGTTGTGGTGATAGGTATCTCTACATAAGCCTCTACACATGGCTCTACACGTGGCTCCTCACATGGCTCCACGCAGAGCTCGACACACGGCTCTGCTACAGCCGGTGGTAACCTCTCTAACACTACCTATATTATCTGCAAGATCTATGGTCTGATATCAGGTTTGGGTGGTGTTTGTGGTGCTGATAGTCCCTAACCCTCAGCTAATGAGTCACTATGTACCTCTATGGACGCAGTGGCACGTGAACGTGCTCGCCTTATTCTGGGTGGCATCCTACAAGAACAAGGTATTCACAAATTAGATGAATTTGTGGAATAACAATGTGCCCAAACAAGCCTAGTGTTTAAACATGGGCTTTGATACCAAATGTCATGCCCACATTTCCCATGCGGTCATGACACACAACACATGTGTCATGTCCACATTTGTCATGTGGTCATGACATGAAATATCAAAAAAATTCTACACATCCCTAGAAACCCCCTCGCATACGTCAGCGTACTCAGTGGTAATACACATAAAGTATAAACATGCCAATCAAACTTGGGGTAATACGATCACAAGCGCAATCCCCTACGTGATGATAGCCAACTAAGGGGGTCAATGCAATGCAAGAAGCGTCTCCATTAGGGTTAGGATCGATTGATCAAAACCCTAAGTTTTCTTAAGTGATTGGCGAGATTTCGACATGAGTTGAAATCAAAACCCTAATTCTAGAGCATAAAAGAATTGAATAGTCACTTAAATCATACATTAGGTTTGCGGAAACATAAAAATATTACTCAACACAAAAATTAAATTGCTTAAGACATTTAACCCTAATTCCCAGAAAAATCTGGCAGTATAACGCCACTAGGGCATGTATGGGAATTATTCTAATTAAGAAATTTAGGCGAAGGGTTTCACTAACTAATTAAAATAATTACACTAGGGAGAAAGATTTGTTGCACTAATGTTCTCTAATTAAAAACTAGATAAAATTAATCTAATAACCTCCTTTGATTAAATCTACACATATAATTAAATAAATTAAATCGATCTTGTCAACAAGGTTGCACTACAATTCTAAAGTTACAAATTAATTTAAAATTCCAAAGCATTATTAAATGATAACAATAGTCCCTCACAAACTCAAATTAATAATCTCTAAGTGACCCTTGAATAAATAAAATAACAACATTAACCTAATCCACCCCCAAAATAAAATTAAAATAATTTACGTAAGAAAATAAAGTGCTCAATAAACATATATATCATTTCCCCACCTAAAAGCTAAAATACAATTAATCTTCCAATGAGGTAAAATAAAATTAATTACCCTAAGAACAAAATAACGTGCACCCATTTTCCACAAGGAAAATTTAAAATAAAATTCCCACCTCAACAAAAGAAACTAATTTTAAATCCAAAAAGCCCTAAAAGCATCTTACATTAAAAAATTAGTTTCCTTATGAGATAAGGAAAACCCTAACTCATTCTCAAATCTATTGTTTTCTCTATTCTTTCTTCTTCTCATCTCTCTCACATTTGTTTTTCTTTCTATTTGTTGCAGGTCTAAAAGGAAGGGGCAGCCATGGATGACCTCATACAGAGGTATACTCAACATATATATATTCATATTTGAAAGCTTCTTTTTTTAAGGGTTATATATATATGTGTGTGTGTGTATATATATATTTATATATACCCTTCTACATTAAGTAAAAAATGGTTTTATGTCTGATAAATGAAACTAATTTGCATAGATATATATATATATATATATATATATATATATATATATATATATATATATATATATATATATATATATTATCAAGATAAAATAATGTGTAGGCGAATGAGAGAGGCCGATGGCCCGAAGCAATGGAGGGGCGATGGGCTATGTGAGGGCACCGCCGCCGATTCTAAGCATTTGGAGGTTTCACAAAGTATACACAAAACAGTGAATAGTGGTGGGGGGCAGACCTCCCACCCATCCCCCATCATATGGTGGGGAGTCTGTGGAGGCTCCATCCCCACCTCTCCCATACAATAGAACCATAGGGGGGGTTGGTGGCCAAGCCGTTGCCCCTCCCTGTCAAAACATTTTTTTATTAACACTGCTAAAAGCTTAAAAAAAATAACGACCTTCTTCTTCTATCACTAGGGTTAAATCGTACGGATGGCATTTATAAAAAATCATTCTATTTTTAATTATATATATATATATATATATATATATATATATATATATATTTGTATGAACACTCATATATATATATATAATTTTTAGAAAAAAAAAAAGGCAAATGTAACAATTTTTTTTTTGTCTGCTACCATTACAACACAATATATATTTTTATTCCATCTACTTGCTATCACAAATAGTTTAAATGGGAAGAATATATAAACTTTTCTTTTTCTTTTGCTTACAATTAAATTTAAAGGTAACATTATACATATTTTTATTTTGAAATAAAACAACAACACATTTATTTCATTTTCTTGAAAACACATGCAAATGAGAACCAAATATAAATATATTTTGACAACAAATTCATCAAGGAGATTAATACATTTTTGTAACTTCTAAAGTAGAGTAAACACAAAATAAAATAATTTAAATTATACAAATGAAGAGAGTATTTTCTCTCTTTCTTTGAAACAACTACACAAAGGCCAATCTTGGTTGTGGCTCTCAAGAAGCCAAAAATGACAATACACATGAACACAAAGCACTTCCTTCAAGTTCCAAAGCCAAAAATATACCTGCAAGAACCAAACAAGGGAGGGAAAGCAAGCCACAAAATACCACTCTCCTCCCTACCATAAACTCACTAATGAGTCACCCTCGAGCTTGGAGGTCATCCACACAAGGATTTGCACTCCACAACACAAGAATACACCAACCAACACAACATGAAGAACAACCATAGGTTTCACATAACACAAAACTCATAAAATTGAGTTTGAAGGGGTAGGGGAGTAGACATCACTCACTCAAGAGGCCAATCCAAAATCTTGAAACTCAACACAAGCAAGGCCTCAAGCCCAAATAATTACTCCAAGAAACACATATATTCCACCATGGCACTCATGCCATACAAAACACTCATACTCATAATCTTTCCCTCAAGGCCAAAATACCAACATTAGGAGGGTGACCTCAAGGAGGTTCACTCCTCCCCCACCCGACACATGTTGAGCATTTTCTCCAAATGGAGATGCTCTTACAAACACCCTCAAAACCCCACAACATCAAAGAAACAAAACACTCACAAGAAAACACACAAGTAAAGTAAATACATAAGGAAAGGCTTCAAGCCTTGAAACCTACCTTGATAAGCCCAACAAGGAAGATAGTTGAAGTAGAGCCCTCTCAACTCCACCTCCAAGTCTTTCCTCCAAATGTGCCTCCAAAAACTCTCTAACTCTCTCCCCAGAATTCAAATAAAAATGGAAAATGTAATGAAATCAACAACTCTCTCCCTCTCTTCAAGAGGGATTAAAATAGGCTCTCTTCATGAGCCTTGAGGAATGAGAAGGTGACACATGTCACCTTCTCCTTCCTCTTCACATCTACTTACAAGCTTCATGGAATGTGGGGGTGACACAAGTCACCCTCCCATTCCACCAAGTCTTGCCCCCCTCCACTTGTGCTCTCTCACACATGCGTGAGAGCAAGGTGGAGCCTAAAAAGGATGAGGGTACAACAAGTGTCCAAATCCTATCCTCCCATGAAAGCCCACAAAACCCCAAGGTACTCTTACCAATGTGAGAGGGCCTTGGAGTTGGGTCCTCCACAATTAGGGGTCTTGAAGACTCCCCAAGCCTTCAATGCAAGGTACCCCAAGCTTTGGAATGAGCTGTGGATAAGGTTGAAGGTTTGACCCAACCTTCCACTCCTCCCCAAACTTCCATTTTCGTCACTTCACTTCAGGGTGAAGTTTAAGTGACCATATGGGAGTTAGCCTAGTGTTAGACAAGCTCAAATGGTCCATAAACCATAGAGGTACAACCCAGGATCACTTTTAACCCAATTTGATCACCTTAGGGTTTAGAAAATCACATGAAAAGGGGTCACAAAAATTAAAACTAAAAAATTAAGTCAAATAAACATTACATATTTACAACACCAATATACAATCAACTGAAAATAGGTAGACCTAGCCCAAAAGACACCATACACAAACATTATGAAAATTCATCATGCATATACACAGTTGATCTTGGTTCCTGTTGGAACTAGACCAGTTCAACACGGGATTCACAAAATGTGTGGGATGATGTCTGATTTTCCATGGCTTGGGAAAATCACCTGCACACTTAAACAAAAGATTAATCCAACATGTATATTATAGCCAAAGAAAAGAAAAGAGCATACACTCACACCATCGCATAACCATTTAAAACATCATAAAAATCACATCATAATAAGATTCATAATTTGCATCTCTATAAATCATCTCAAGATAAAAATCACATAGTAAATCTATAACGTAATCTCACAACTAGTATATCTAATAGAATTAGAATGCATATCACATGTCTAATCATCATCAGTGAATAAAAATCAAGATCTAGTCTCATCACAACATACTAAGCGTAGCTAACCAAAATAAAGAAGTATAGTCTAGAAAGTCTACATATCAGGATCAACAGTCCCCAAATGTCTAAAATGTCTCCAATAGTAAATATGAAATGAACAAAATAAGGGAGTGAAATAGTAGGCCTCACAACATCTATTGTGATTGTTAATAATTTATCATTTGGTTTTTGCCTCTGCCTCCCAAGGGCACGCACTCTCTATCTGACAAAGGTGTTTGGAAGACTTAAGTGTCCTTCTAGGGCTTTTTTGAGGCAAGCTCCTAAACACCACAACCCCCTCCCAAAGTTTTCATGGTTGCAGGTTATAGGTTGATGATGTAGACAAAGTGAAGTTGTAGGAGGACATATTGGAGTGTCAGAATTGTAGAACAAAAGGAAAAAGAGCACCCTAGACTAGGTTGCCCGCTCATTAGTCCTCGAAGTCCCATGATGGAAAAATCTCTGAAACAACATAAACAATTTAAAGACTGAGTTTCCATATCTCGACAAAAAGTAGGGCCTTAGACTTGGTGCCCACTCTTTTGTCCCTGACTTTTCCTCCTTGAAACCCCAAAAACAGGTGCATAGTTGTTATTTTACATCTTTCTGTAGAAGCATTTTCTGTAATTCATCTATTTATTGTCATATTTGCATTATTAGGGTTTTGATGGATAATTGAGCATAAGAGAAAGAAAATTGATAATCAAATACCCTAATCCAAGCTTCCATACATTCATGAGCGACCAAGGACTTGATCGTGCTCTGCCACTCGATCCGAAGGTCCTTGAATGTAATTGGTGAAAGAAGGATTCAAACCAAAACTAAACAATCCAAATTTTACCACATTACGTTCAGGTGAACCCATGTTTTAATTGAATTTGGCACCTTTTTGATTTTTTTACTTCAGATTTGGGTTGATTTCATTTATTCATATAGTCATTCATCTTATTGCATTGAGAAAATTTCAAAAAAATAATTTTTTTTTAAAATGGCATTTTAGGGTTACTATGTTGCATCAGTTCATTCTAATTTCATCTAATTTCTGATTTTTGCATTATATCTGAGATAAATTACATAACATTACAAAAATTCAATAATTTGCATTGCATTTTCATCATACAATTGCTAGGGTTTTGTAGAAATTTTGACAATTTTCATATAACCTAGTAATTACAAAATCTAGGGTTTGTAGGAAAAATCTTCTTTTAGATTTTTCTACTAATTTTAGAGACTCTTTAAAATTTGCATTTGGCTTTAGTCTTGCATTTTGGCATAAATTTGCATTTAGATTTCAAATATTTGCATTTTTGCATAGAAAAATTCAACAAAAAACTAGTAATTTTTATGCATTTTGATTAGATTTGCACTTGCATTTTGCAGCCTAGGGTGTGGAATTCATATTCAGATCTGAGTATATTTCATTTTCATCATAAGTCATATCTTAAAACATTCATATAGCATTTTGTGTCAAGATCTCAAACCTAGGGCTTCAAAAACCTTGATTTTCACTAAATTTGGCCTTATTGACTCCCTAAATTTGCACCATATGTGTGTTGTGAAGATTATTTTTGCACTAATTGGTTGTTATCAAGGTCATTATTTTCTACCCCTCCTAAAATTCTTCACAACACCTTTTGATTGGGCTCTTGCATTGAAAATTTGGTGAATAACAACACATTTTTGCTATTTTTGCCCTAGGGTTTAGCCTAGTTTGCACTACAAGTGTGTTGTGATGGATATTTTGTCATTAAGTAGCTACTATTACTGATATAATTTTCTTTCGATCATCATTTTCCTCACAACACCCTTTGTCATGCTCTTTTGTATTGAGATTTGGTGAAAAAATCACACATTTTAGCATATTTTCACTATATTTTGACTTGTCGTCATCTTAGACTTGTATCAAGAGTGTGTTGTGAAGGATCTTATTGCTGTGTTGGACTAATATCAGACATATAATTTTCTGCCCTTGATCAAAATCCTTACAACACCTTTTGTTTCATTCACTTATTTGCACTAAAAAAGTATAAAAAAAAAATCAAGCACTTACAACATAGCTTGCATGTAAAATTTGTGCATATTGTTGCATGAGTCTAATAACTTGATGCCCTAAGAGAAATATTCCTTTAATAAGAATCATAAGACACATGGGATCTAGTGCTCTTGAAGAAGTGGGTACATTGAACACCTTCTTTACAAAAGGAGAGACTCAAATATTACAAGATATTACACCCATTACAAGTACAATGGAAGAACAAACTTTTCATGATGTTGATGATACTATTGAGGCGACAGGATATGTATTTGATGACCAAATAGAAAAATTGGATATAGATCTAGCACAATTTCAATCATTTATGGAAAATGAGAGAATAGTTGAAGAAGTTGTTCCTATAATTCATAACATAAGAGAATTGATAAAAGAGGGAAAAGATGGTGTAAATGCAATTCGTGGTCTAGCACATATTGTACAAACCAACATTATGCTAGTGACCGAATGTGCACAAGTGATAAATAACACTTTAGCACCATCTCATACTCAAGTATCAGTACCTATATCGACTACCAGTATATCTACATTTACATCAATGATCTTAACAACTGATGTGAATGCTTGTAGTAATGCTACCACTGGTATTGGAGTATCTAATGGAACTAATTACAAAGTTGTGGGATTTAGTTATTAGAATTTGGTTTCTAAGGGGACCTCTTTTATGAATAATTTCTCTCAACCACCTCTTCATCCCACTTATTCTCAACCACCCATTGCATATAGTAATTCTCAACCACCTACCACCTACCATTATGTCCAACCACCATTGACCTAACCATAGCTGCCACCTACCATATCTCAATCTCAATCACCTCTTCACTTTGGTTCCAATTCTTCACAACAAACTGCATCTCCCAATGATTCCATCCTAAAAAAAAGGTAACAAATTTGACAAATTCTTTGCAACCTAATATACCAACATATCATGCTCATAATCCCCTTTCCTATGCAATTTTGAGAACTCCTATGCCCGAGAGGTTTGAGACTCCTCACTTTGAAAAATATGATGGAAAAAGTGATCCCAATACTCATGTGGTAGCATTCATAGCTATGTGTAGTGATTTCTATTTTGAAGAGGATTTGTTGGTAAAATTTTTCCCGTGATCTCCCAAAGGTATTGCTTTAGAATGTTTTTGCTCTCTGCCTCTGAATTCAATACACTCCTTTTCGCAACTGATTGATCAATTTTTACAACATTTTCAAGCAAACATTGGGCCTCAAGTCTCTTTGATTGATTTACTTCATTACAAGCAAGGTCTGAAAGAGAAGCTAACTAAATTCATTAGTCGGTATCAAGCTTTATATATGCAAATTCAGTATTAGATGAAAGATGATGATGTTCAGAAGATATTTATTACAAATCTACAACCTAATATTCATGATAAGATCCTCTTGATTAAGTATAACTCCTTTCAACATTTATGCACTTCCCTTCGTGATTACCAACTTTCGTCTAGTTAGTATGAAAACCAAAACTCATTGGCTCAAGTTGGTCAATCCATGGGTGGATCATCACAAAAAAACTTTAAGAGGAACAATAATAACAGGAGCTTCATCAAGGTTAATGGACCAAATACAAACAACTTTTCTAATGTTTTAGCTCTCACTAATCCAAAGAAAGCATCATATCAACCAATAAAGTTTACTCTGATATTTGAGTCTTATCATTCCATCATGAACAAATCTATAAGTAATAACATTCTAAAGCTTCCCCCAATCAAGCCTGTTGATCCTAGTAAATAAGGACCTTACTTCAATGCTAATTCCTTTTGTCATTATCATCGAATGCATGGACATGACATTAAATGATGTATGTGTATTAAACATGAGATACAAGACCTTATTGATTCAAATGTCATCCAGGTATTGGATGTGAATGATAATGGAAACAAGTCAGTTGCTTTGCCAAATCAAAACTTACAAATCTTCACTAATCCTTTCCCTAAGCATACTGAAACCAATATGTTAGAACAGGGTTTAGTGGAAGTAGAGGAGGATGATTACTTGGACTATGATAACATCGTAGGAATGATTGAAGTGAGAAATAAGTGGACAATCCACCTCGTCCACGAAGAAATGGAATTTATGCTAAGGTTCCTCCTCCATTATCCTTATATGGATCAGGAGATAATCAAAATGCATCAGAAAAGCAAATAGAACAACTGATACGAATGAGTGATATTGTACAAGATGATTCCTGTTTCCGTGTTAGAAAGATTCAACAATAAAAACTCATTAAAAATTAGAAAAGAGTAATATGACTATCAACAGTTGGAGAAAACAGTGGTTCCCCTCCTCATAAGCAACAAAAAGTTACATTTACACAAGGAGTTACAAAGCAAGTATCATATGATAATAAACAAAACTCTCATAAGAACCACTCAAATTTTGCACTCCACATGATCAAGTACCTCTCCAAGAGGTTCACAAATTCAAAAATCTGATACGAAGATCCTACAAGTAAGTATCTCTAACCCTTTATCTCTCTCGTGATGTGCTTCCCTTGTGATGTGTTATGTGTTGTTTAGGCCTCCTTGGACGACCCCTGATTCTCTTGTAAGGTTCGGGATACCAGGAGGCTGCATTTGTTGTGACCTTCATCTATTTATATCATCATTCTTCTATATTGCTTCTCTCTTTGATTTCATCGTTGTGTGTTGTGTCTTATGGACATAGTGTTGCGGTTGGTGACTTGGGGGCATCCTCCTACGTGACTGTCCCTAAGACACTTGTTTCTCCTCTCTTATTTATTGTTTCCCTTCCTTTAGTGTTTCTACCTAGTGGGTGGATGATGAAAAATATTTATACTAATGCGGACCTAGTGTCCCTTTCAAGAGCAATCAAAAAATAGACTTAGTTCCTAATATCACGATGGGGTTGTAATATCTTATCCAATGCATGGCTAGTGGAAGCATTCATGCTTTATGCGTAGTGATTTTGATGATGTTTTAATCTCATTTACAAACCTTAACAATACTACTGCTCTATGCACCTTTGTTTGTCTTTGAATCTAGCCTTGGTGGTACTTGATTTAGAGAGCTTTGTGATAAAGCCCCACGGTTATTCTGGAACTCTGAATTCATAGTATAACCTTGGCTCTTTGTGTGGTTAATCATATGCATTGATGTTGTTGTTTATCATGATGTTGTAGACACTAACATGTTTCTTGCAGGGATGTGTTTGTGGAAACATTTGATGATTGTAAAGTACATGTCACCTCTAGGGGCATGGGCTTCGCGAGAGCTTGTGTTCCCTTGTACATTTTCTTCCTACTTTAACGTGCTTGATATCAATACCTAATATCAACCACCTTAAGGTGGGGGCATATATAAGGTAAGTTGTCTATTGTAGATATTAGTAATGTGCTTGTCCTCAGATGTAGTTTAAAGACCTACGCGATGAGTGCATCCTGCATCCTGAGATTGTTTGCAATCAATCAATCAATCATGTAAGCCCTCTGCGGAGGCAAGATATCAAGCATATCCTTTTTTTAAGCCCTCTGCAGAGGTAGAGATGGTGTATTTCTCAGAGCAGATTGCACCATCCTATCATTTTCAAAAGTCCTCTATGGAGGCGGGGAGCGGTTATGTGACTAACTCAACCCTTAAGTGTGTCTTCGGTGATTGTTATGGCAAAGCCCAATCATCGGTCTATGCCTGTAATTTGCTTGAGATGGTGTTGGACCTAGAAATAGGAAGACTCTATCGCTTGTCTGTTGTGTTTTCTCTGTGTCTTCAAAGTGTGTGTGTTGGCATGCTTGCTTTATTTGGCATGTCTGTTGCCCCATATGCAGTCTAAAGACCTATGTGATAAGTGCATCCTACATTTTGGAAGGTTTTACATGTCTTGCATTTGTGTTGCCCCATATATGTAGTTTAAAGACTTGCACGATGAGTGCATCCCACATTATGGGAAGTTTGTTTACTTTCTAGTACTTGCATCTTTATTTCATATATATGAGAAAAAGAAAAGAAAAGAAATCATGTCTGTCTTCTATGCATTAATGTGTCTTATATGCATTTGTTGTATTCTTCATGTTCAACATGACTGTAACTGTCTTCTCTTTGTTTTGTGTGCCTATTACTATTTACTATGTTGTTGGCGTGTCTTCTCTGTGCTTGGCATGTTGGCTATGTTTGCGACTGTACTTTAATGCATGTATTGGCCTCGTGTTTATACATACATGAAAGTGGGGGCTAAATGTAACGTTGGAAAATGTCCCCTTGGGGGATTTTCCCTCTTTAGGTTTAGCTCCTAGGTCTTTTGTGTGCATTTAGGACATCTTGCATCATAATCTGGCATCCCAATGGAATGAACCCTAGGTATCATGATAAATGGGGCCTAGGGGGACCCCTTGAACTTAAACCTGCCTAAAATAAGGGGGGAGGACTTGGGCGCCCGTGCCCTAGTCTTGCCCTATTTTGGGTCAAGCCCAAATTTTTATTGTCAGTTTATGACCATTATTTGGTCCCTAGGCCAACACGATAAGTTTGAATTTATGAAATCTTGGCAAGAATATTTGTAGTTGCATATAAAAGCATGTTTATGCATTCATTTGTAAACTAGATTTTTATTGTGAACTTTATGCATCCTAAAGGTGATTCAAGGATTTTATTGTGTTGCAAGAGCAGATATGTGTTGTTTGTGTTTGTGTTCGCATATTTGAGCATCCATCTCATCATGGAATGAAGAGCTTCTTTGTCACATGAGATCTTCACTACAAAGTGACATCTATTGTGATTATTGAGCATTTATCATTTGGTTTTTGCCTCTGCCTCCCAAGGGCATGCACTCTCTATCTGACAAAGGTGTTTGGAAGACTTAAGTGTCCTTCTGGGGCTTGACTGAGGCAAGCTCCTAAACACCACAACCCCCTCCCAAAGTTTTCATGGTTGCAGGTTACAGGTTGATGGTGTAGACAAAGTGAAGTTGTAGGAGGACATATTAGAGTGTCAGAATTATAGAATAGAAGGAAAAAGAGCACCCTGGACTAGGGCACCCACTCATTAGTCCTCGAAGTGCTATGACGAAAAAATATTTGAACAATAGAAACAAGTTACATATTGAGTTTCTAGATCTCGACAAAAAGCAGGGCCTTGGACTTGGGTGCCCACTCTTTTGTCCCTAACTTTTCTGCCTCATAACCCAAAAATAGGTGCACAGTTATTTGTTATTTTACATCTTTCTGCAGAAGCATTTTTTGTAATTCAACTATTTACTGTCATATTTGCATAATTAGGGTTTTGATGGATAATTAAGCATAAGAGAAGGAAAATTGATAATTAAATACCCTAATCCAAGCTTCCCTACATTCGTGAGTGACCAAGGACTTGATAGTGCTCTGCCACTCGATCCGAAGGTCCTTGAATGTAATTGGTGAAAGGAGGATTCAAACCAAAACTAAACAATCCAAATTTTACCACATTACACTTAGTATATGGCATACTCTTTGTTTCCTTCTTGTTGGCCTAGGACTGCCCCAATGGCAAAATCTGATGCATCTATATGGATGTGAAAAGGTAGTGTCCAATTTGGACCTCTGAGAATAGGGGCTTGTGTCAATGATGTTTTTATCTTTTCAAAAGAAGTTTGACAATCTGGTGTCTATTCAAATTCACTGTCCTTGGTCAGCAGAGTAAACAAAGGTGTAACAATCTTGCTAAAATCTTGAATGAACCTCTTGTAATATCCTACATGTCCTAGGAAGCTCCTTACATCCTTCTGTCTTTGTGGAATAGGCAGAGTAGATATGATCTCAATCTTCTTTGGGTCAACTTAGATTCCTACACTTGAGATGAAATATCCCAAGACTATTCCCTGTGTCATCATTAGAAAACACTTTTCATTACTCAAAGAGAGGTTATGCTCTATGCATCTTTTCAACACTTTATACAAATTGTGTAAGGCTTCATCATATGTGTCACCATATGTGGTGAAGCCATCCATATAAATCTCCATGTCGTCATTGGCAAAATTAGAGAAAATATTGAGGATTACTCTTTGAAGTGTAGTTGGAGCATTACACAAACCAAAGGGTAAGACAAAATATGCATATGTCCCCCAAGGGCATGTAAACATTGTCTTATCCTGATCCTCTAGAGCAATCTTAATTTGGTTATACCCACTAAAGCCATCAAGAAAGGAAAAATATTTCTTGCCTGCCAAAGAGTCAAGAACTTGGTCAATAAATGGCAATAGAAAGTGATCCTTCTTGGTAGCAGTATTGAGTTCTCTGTAATCAACACAAACTCTCCATTTGCCACCTTTCTTGGGCACTATGACCAATGGTGAAACCCATTCACTATCTGAAATGGGGTATATAAAGCCTGCATCCAGAAGCTTTTGAAGCTCAACTTTCACAATCTTTCTGAGGGTAGGGTTCATACACCTCTGCTGCTGTCTGATGGGTCTATAGCCATCATCAATATATATTTTGTGCATGCATAAGGCAGGATCAATGCCTTTCATGTCATTGTAATCCTAGGTGAATACTGCTAAGTGTGTATGCAATATTTCATGCAGGGATTGCTGTTGTTCATCAGTCAATGTATTGTTAATATTCAGCATCTTACCTGGCTTGATTTCTAATTGTGTGGATAGTTCTTGCACATAAGACAAATCAAGGCTGGGTAATATGGGTAAGCATTGCTAGGGTAATAAAGCATGAAATATTTGGGATACCTCCTCCAAGGAACTACTAGGCATTATTCTGCTCGAAGGGTCTTGTAAGTAGGATAGGCAGTCTTGTTGCTGTGGGTGCCTCCCATAGTCATTTTGTATAACATAAGCAATTAATTCATCTTCATCTGGAATATCTAATAAGGGGCTACATTCAATAGTCATTAGGGTTTGTAGGGAATAGATGTCTTCATCCTCTAGGCTAGGTCAAATGGTCTGCTCAAGCTCATGGTATGGCTGGGCTAGTGGATATAAAATCAATTTCTTGGTCACAATCCCATTGGATATGATCATGTTACCAGACCTGCAACCTTTAAATGCATTAGTAGTGGCAAGCCATAGTCTACCTAGTATAAGAGGATAACCAACAAGATTAACCTTTGGATACAATACTATAAAATCAACAGGGTATTCCCAAGAATCTAATGCAATGACCAAATCTTCTATGACTCCTTCAGGTTTGACTGTAGACCTATCAGCTAATTGCAAGACTGTCTAAGTAGGCCTAAGGTTGTTCATTTGGATTGTCTGCATTATCTCCTTGGTCATGACATGAATTGCAGCACCTAAATCTATCAAGGTATTCTTAATCAGAGTCCCATTGATCTTGACATCCACCACTAGACTACCTGGATTTGTATATTTGGGAACAATTATATTACCCAACATGATATCAACAAGATTACCTAAAATATGTACTATCTGAGGGTCTATTCTCCTCCTTCCTAGTTTCTTTATGCAAAGATCCCTAATAGTCTTAGTGTAGCTACAAATATCCTTGATGTCTTGGTCTAAGGGAATCTTGATATTTATATCTTTCAGCTGGCTGAGAAGGACAGTATCAATTTGGGTTGTTTTCTTTTTCATGGCCAAGCGCTCAAGGAAAGGAGAAGGCTTCTGATGTAAGATAGTTTGGGCATCTTGGGTTGATTCAGGTTCCAAATGTGGTTTAACTAAGGCTTCTTCGATGGGTTCTTCGTCTTCAAGCTCTGTGATTTGCGGAGATGAAGGCCCTGCAAGTCAATTCCCTAATCTAAGATGAACATTACTCACTTCCACCCAATAGGTGGGATATTTCATTACCTCGTTAGTATAAGCCTGTTGGATAGGCTTGTTGTTAGGGTTAGGTACATGTTGGGTAGGGATTTGGGTAGGTCTAGGAGGTGGATTTTGAGGTGTTGATGGTGGCATTATGGTTGGTTGTTGTGGCTAAGATAGAAACATTGGTTGCTGAAAAGGTGCATTTTGCTGCCATTGTTGGCCCTTGTTCCATTGAGGCTACCATTGTTGCTGCTGAGTAGGCCACTAGGGGTTATAGTTGGGACCTTGGAAATTTTGTTGAGGCCATGGGTTTGGCTATTGTTGGTTCCAACCAGCTTGTGGAGTAGGCCATTGTTGAGTATTCCAAGAAGATAAATTCTGGTTTGCAATAGGAAAGGGAGAATTAAAATTAAGTGGATCAAAGGGCATACCTTGTCTTTACTACCAAGGTCTCCTTTGAGCTATGAAGAACAGTTGCCCATCTTCTCCTTCAAATGGTTGTAATTCTGGCCTTTCAATCTTTTCTTGCTGGATATTGGCCACCCTTTTGCATTTACAATTGGCCTTCCTCTATCTATAGTTGGGACAATATTTAGTAAGCATTGTATCTGCCTCTTCCTATTTCTTCTTAATATGAAGAGTGTCTAGCTATGTAGCCATATGGCTAATAATGTCCTCTTTCATGTTGGTCAATGGGTTACTAATTTCCACTCTTGAAACCCCATTGGTTACCTTGCCTGTGATGGTTGTTCTTTCTCCCCTTGGTTTTCTAGAAAAGGTTCTAGAATAATTTATGCAAGCTTTGCATAAATCCTCAAATGAAAGTTGAGATATATCCTCTGTTCTAATGAGATTGAGGGCATCCATGTAGTCATCATTAACACCTCTCAAAAAGACCAGCTTTAGTGATTCTTCAGATAATCTATTTTGAGGGTTTTCTTCAAGACAAACTAAAATCTTTCAACATAGTCTTCCAGTGGCTCATCCTCTTTATGTGACATCCTAAAGATATCATCTCTCCTATCCTGTCCTCTACAGTATTCTTTATATTTTTCTAGGAACTTTGTCTTCATGGTATCCTAGTCTGAAATGGCATCTTTCCCCAACCCCATAAACCATCTTAAAGTAGCATCTTTTAGTGTGGCAGGGAATAGTTGAGTCTGTAAGGATCAGTGGTGTAGTCATAACTCCTACACAAGACATCAAACTCAAACATAAAAGTGTCAGGAGCTTTAGTCACCAAGCCATAGAAAATAGGCAATGCAAAAGGTGGTATATTTTTTAGAGTAGCAGCCTATGCTTGGTCTGGGATAGGGAATTCAAATGTTACTTGTCTTGGAGGATCCTCTACTGTAGCATCTGCCATGGTTCTAAAAGTCCCTTCTGTAGCTATGGAGATGTAGAAGGTGTTGATGAAGATGTAAGAGGAAACTCTTCTTCAACACTTTCTACTATATAATTGATAAAGTTAGTTGTGTCCTTGTTATCCTGAGAAGTTGAAGGGAGTAATCCACCTCAGTGATCTCTTTGCCTCCGCATTCAGTAGTTTTAGCTTGATATTTTAATGGTCCTACACAATGTTAGTGTAATGTTTGGTGTTTCCTAAAGAAAAATGAATTCATTAATTCTAATGTTGGAATCAAAATTTAAACTATGAAAGCACATAAAACTAATGAGACTATGAAGGTAGCACCATCCTTAGCAACAGTGCCAAAAATGTAGAGGAAAACTAATGCATTGTAGATCTAAATAAAATTTAGGGGTAAACCTATCTGAACAATCCACTCTGTCATTGCATTCCTACATTGAATTTGTTTAGGGTAAAAATTGGATTGTTTTGTTTAGTGTTTGAATCCTCTTTTCACCCTTTACATTCAAGGACCTTCAGCTCGAGTGTCAAAGCACTATTAGGTCCTTGGTCACTTACAAATGTAGGGAAACTTGGATTAGGGTATTTGATTATCAATTTTCCTTCTCTTATGCTCAATTATCCATCAAAACCCTAATTATGCAAATACGGCAGTAAACTGATTAATAACAGAAAATGCTTCTACAGAAAGATGTAAAATTACAAACTACTATGTCCTATTTTTGGGGTTCTGAGGTGGAAAAGTCAAGGACAAACGAGCGGGCACCCAAGTCCAAGGCCCTACTTTTTGTCAGGATCTAGAAACTCAGTCTATAACTTGTTTCTATTGTTTCAAAGATTTTCCTGTCACTGAACTTCAGGGACTAGGGAGCAGGCACCCTAGTCTAGCATGTCCTTTTCTTCACTGATCTATAATTTTGACACTCCAATATGCCCTCCTGCAACTTCACTTTTTCTACATCATCAACTTGTAACCTGCAATCATAAAACTTTGGAAGGGGGTTGTGGTGTTTAGGAGCTTGCCTCAGTCAAGCTCTAGAAGGACACTTAAGTCTTCTAAACACCTTTTTCAGATAGAGAGTGCGTGCCCTTGTGAGGCAGAGGCAAAAACCAAATGAGTAATGATCACAAACAAAATAAATATCACCTTGTAGTGAAGATCTCATGAGAGGAAGAAGCTCTTCATTCCATGAGGCAATGGATGCCCAAATCTACAAACATAAACACATAGACAACACCAATCTGCTCTTGCAACACAATGAAAGCCTTGAATCACCTTGAGAGTGCATAAAGATCACAATAACAATCTATTTTACAAATGAATGCCTAAACATGCTTTTATATGCAACTACAAACATTCCCACCAAGATTTCATAAATTCAAACTTATTGTGTCGGCCTAAGGACCAAATAACGGTCATAAACCAACAGTTAAAATTTGGGACTGACCCAAAATATGGTAGGACTAGGGCATGGGAGCCCAAGCCCTCCCCCCTATTTTGGGCAGGGTTAAGCTCAAGGGGTCCCGTAGGCCCCATTTGTCATGATACCTAGGGTTCATTCCATCAGGATGCCAAATTATGGTGCAAGATGTCCTAAATGCACACTAAAGACCCAAGAGCTAAACCTTATGAGGGAAAAGCCCCCAAGGGGATATTTTCTGACATTACATTTAGCCCCCACTTTAATGTATGTATAAACACAAGGCCAATACATGCATTAAAGTATGGTCTCAAACACAATAAACATACCAAGCATGGAGAAGACACGCCATACATGGAGAAGATAGTTACAGTCACGCAGAACATGGAGAATACAGTAAATACATAGAAGACACATTAATGCATAGAAGACAGGCATGATTCTTTTCTTTTCTTTTTCTCATATATATAAAATGCAAATGTAACTACTGGAAAGTAAACAAACCTCCCATAATGCATGATGCACTCATCACGTAGGTCTTTAAACTACATATATGGGGCAACACACACGCAAGACACACAAAACCTTCCAAAATGTAGGAAACACTCATTGCATAGGTCTTTAAACTACATATGGGGCAACAAACACGCCACACAAATCAAGCACACCAAACACATGCGCTTGAAGACATGGAGAAAACACGGTAGACAAGCAATGGAGTGTTCCTATTTCTAGGCTCAAAACCATCTCAAGCACATTATAGGCACACATCAACGATTGGGCTTCACCACAACAATTGTTGAAGACATGCTTAAGGGTTGGGTTAGTCACAGAACCGCTCCTCGCCTCTATAGACTTTTGAAAATGATAGGATGATGCAATTTGCTCTGAGAAATACACCATCCCCACCTCTACAGAGGGCTTAAGAAAAAGGATATGCTCCATATCCCACCTCCGTAGAGGGCTTACATGATTGATTGATTGATTGTAAACAAACTCAGGATGCAGGATGCACTCATCGTGCAGGTCTTTAAACTACACTTGAGGACAAACACATAGCTAATATCTACAACAGAAAGCTTACCTTATATGCCCCCACCTTAATGTGGTTGATATCTTGCATCGATATCAAGCACGTTAAGGTAGGAAGAAAACACATAAGGGAACATATACTTTCACAAAGCCCATGCCCCCCAGAGGTGACATGTACTTTACGATCACCAAATGTTCCCACAAACACATCCCTACAAGAAACATGTTAGTGTCCATAATCATGATAAACAACAACAATGCATATGATTAACCACACAAAGAGCCAAGGTCATACTATGAATTTAGAGTTTGAGGATAACCGTGGGGCTATATCACAAAGCTCTTCGAATCAAGTACCACCAAGGCTAGATTCAAAGACAAACAAAGGTGCACAAAGCAGTAATATTGTTAAGGTTTGTAAATGAGATAAAAACATCATCAAATTCACTATGTGGAAAGCATGAGTACTTCCACTAGCCAAGCATCGGATAAGATATACAACCCCATAGTCATATTAGGAACTAAGTCCATTTTTTGATTGCTCTTGAAAGGGACACTAGGTTTGCATTAGTATAAATGTTTGTCATCATCCGCCCAGTAGATGTAAACACTAGAGGAAGGGAAATAATAAATAAGAGAGAAACAAGTGTTTTAGGGACATTCACGTAGGAGGGTACCCCCAAGTCACCAACCACAACGCTATGTTTGTAAGGCACAACACACAACAATGAAATCATAGAGAGAGGCAATAGAAGAATGATGATACAAATAGAAGAAGTTCACAACAGAGCCGGTCTCCTCGTATCCCAGAACTTACAATAGAGTCAAGGGTCATTCTAGAAGGACTAAATAGCACATAAAACTTCATAGGGGAAGATCATCATGAGAGATATAAAGGGTTAGAGATACTTACTTTTAGGGCCCTATCAGGCTAGCAGGTGTCACAGATCTTGATTTTTAATAGTTAAGGAATTATCAGTTCTTCTCTCTTCCATATGTGCATGATTTTGTGAGGGTAACCATGTAGGAAAGGTTTCTCTTAATAATTGTTGAGAGGGGATGTTGCCATTGTCTGTGTCAGCTATAGGAGCATTTGAAATTCCATTTAAATGAGCTTGTGGAGGCATCCAAAAAGTACCCATTTCAATCCCTATATAGGGTGTGGGAATGGCTTGAGTTAGAGGGATAGCTTGTTCTTCCACAACATGTAGGATTTCATTGATTTCCAAAGTATGTGATGGTTCATTATTTGTTTTCTTGTTTAGAATGTAATTGAGAAGTTCTTGAACATCAGGTGGCAAACTATCATTAGATTTAAGCAAATGGTCACAAAGAGAATCTGCATCATCCAAAGCTTCATCCTGATTAGGGAGAGTAGGAAGGGATGGCAGAGTGGTGTGGAGAAATGTATTAATGATATCTTTTTCTTGTGCCAATATATCCTCACCAAGTGGGGTTATGTTGGGACAAGTCTCTTTGTTTGATAGATCACCCATTGCTATTTCATTCTCATAGGTCTCAAAAAGAATTCGCATTATATCATCATGAAACAAAGAGAGAGCATGAATAAAGTTATCACCACTACTTTCCCCATGATTGAAGGAAAAACATCTACAGTCTCAAGAAAGTTATCAAAATAGGTTATTGATCGAAGAATATCACATGTAGTACTACTGGTCATGTCAATGCCATAGATGTATGTGATTTGATGAAAGACTTGAGGATATTTGTCAGTTAATTTGCAAAAATTATCATAGTTCACAATGTACTCATATTAGTCTTCTAAAGATGTACCCGTAGGAGAATCTATGAATGCAAAATATATGCAAAAATGCTTTATTTTTTGTACTTTTTTAATGCAAATGAATGAAACAAAGAGTGTTGTAAGGATTTTGATCAGGGGTAGAAAATTATATGTCTGATAGGAGTCCAAAATAGCAATAAGATCCTTCACAACACACTCTTGATGCAAATCTAAGATGACAATAGGTCAAAATATAGTGAAATATGTCAAAATATGCAATTGTTTCACCAAATCTCGATGCAAAAAGCATGACAAAGGGTGTTGTGATGAAAATGATGATGGAAAGAAAAATATATCAGTAATAATAGGCACTTAGTGTCAAAATATCCATCACAACACGCTTTTAATGCCACTTAAGGCCAAACCCTAGTGAAAATATAACAAAAATAGGCTATTTTTCACGGTTTTTCAACTCCAATACCTAGAGAAAGGAGTGTTGTAATGAAATTTAAGAGATACAAAGAATAATACTAATGATATTAGTCACCTCAATCCATAAAATTTGTCACAACACACTTGGAGTGCAAACTAGGCCAAACCCTAGGGTAAAAATAGCAAAAATGTGTAGTTTTTCACCAAATTTTCAATACAAGAGCCCGATAAAAAGGTGTTGTGAAGATTTTTAGGAGAGGAAAAAAATAATTACCCTTATAACATCCAATTAATGAAAAATTACTCTTCACAACATGCCTATGGTGCAAATTTAGAGAGTCGATAAGGCCAAATCTAGTGAAAATCAATGTTTTTCAAGCCCTATGTTTGAGATCTTGACACAAAATGCTATATGAATGTTTTGAAGTCTTATTTATGATGAAAATGGAGTGAACTGAGATATGAAAATGAATTTCACACCCTAGGATGCAAAATGCAAATGCAAATTTAATGAAAATGCATGAAAATTGCTAGTTTTTTGTTGAAATTTTCTATGCAAAAATGCAAATATTTGAAATCTAAATGTAAGTTTACACTAAGATACAAGACTAAAGCCAAATGAAAGTTTGAAAGAGTCTCTAAAATCAGTAGAAAAATCTGAAAGAAGATTTTGCCTACTAACCCTAGATTTTGGAATTACTAGGTTATATGAAAATTGTCAAAATTTCTACAAACCCCTAACAATTATATGATGAAAATGCAATGCAAATTATTGAATTTTTGTAATTTTCTATATTTTATATCAGATATGATGCAAAAATCATAAATTAGGAAAAATTAGAATGAATTGATACAAATTAGTAACCCTAAAATATATTTTTTTTCAAATTTTTCAAAATTTTCATTTTTTTGAATTTTTCTCAATGCAATAAGATGAATGATTATATGAATGAATGAAATCAACCCAAATTTGAAGAAAAAAACTCAGCAAGTTGTAATTAAATCTAAAAACATGGGTTCACCAAAATGTTTAGGGTAAAAATTGGATTGTTTTGTTTAGTGTTTGAATCCTCCTTTCACCCTTTACATTTAAGGACCTTCGGATTGAGTGGCACAACACTATCAGGTCCTTGGTCACTTAAAAAATGTAGGGAAACTTGGATTAGGGCATTTGATTATCAATTTTCCTTCTCTTATGCTCAATTATCCATCAAAACCCTAATTATGCAAATACGACAATAAACTGATGAATAACAGAAAATGCTTTTGCAGAAAGATGTAAAATTAAAAATTATTATGTACCTATTTTTGGGGTTCCAAGGCAGAAATTTTGGGACAAAGGAGTGGGCACCCAAGTCTAGGGCCCTTCTTTTGTTAGGATCTGGAAACTCAGTCTGTAACTTATTTCTGTTGTTTCATAGATTTTCCTATCACAGAACTTTGGGGACTAGGGAGTGGGTGCCTTAGTCTAGGGTGTCCTTTTATTCACTGATCTGTAATTTTGACACTCTAATATGCCCTCCTACAACTTTACTTTGTTTGCATCATCAACCTGTAACCTACAATCATAAAAATTTGGGAGGCGGTTGTGGTGTTTAGGAGCTTGCCTCAGTCAAGCCCCAAAAGGACACTTAAGTCTTCCAAACACCTTTGTCAGATAGAGAGTGTGTGCCCTTGTGAGGTAGAGGCAAAACCAAATGAATAATGTTCATAAACACAATAAATGTCACCTTGTAATGAAGATCTCATGAGAGGAAGAAGATCTTCATTCCATGAGGCAATGGATGCTCAAATCTACAAACACAAACACATAGACAACACCAATTTGGTCTTGCAACACAATGAAAGCCTTGAATCACCTTAAGAGTGCATAAAGATCACAATAACAATCTAGTTTACACATGGATGCCTAAATGTGCTTTTATATGCAACAACACACATTCCAACCAAGATTTTGTAAATTGAAACTTACCATGTCGGCCTATGGACCAAATAATGGTGATAAACTGACATTTAAATTTGGGATTGACCCAAAATAGGGCAGGACTAGGGCATAGGTGCCCAAGTACTCCCCCATATTTTAGGTAGGGTTAATCTCAAGGGGTCCCACTAGGACCCATTTGTCATGCTACCTAGGGTTCATTCTATCAGGATGCTAAATTATGATGCAAGATGTCCTAAATGCACATTTAAGACCTGGGAGCTAAACCTTATGAGGGAAAAGCCCCCAAGGGGACATTTTCTGACGTTATAGAATTATCAACCAAGGAGCATAAGCTTATGATGATGCCCACACTATATATGCCTTCGAGACTTATTTCTATCCTAAACTAACTCATACAGACTTATTCTAATTAACCTAGTTCAGTGAAGTTCACAGAAATGTAAGAACAACAAAAATAGTTAAAAATCTAGTTGCTACGGGTACCTTCAGCATAAGTTGAATATAACTATATTCAATAGAGAATTACAAAATTAACTCAAAATACTTAGAATGATAAAATAACTAACACTAACCTCTAGAGGACTTAAAATATGCACCTGTTCATGAATCACAACTACCAGAAATACCAATCAAGATATTTCACTTGTCTCACGATGCAATTGATGAAATAACAGAAAAATAATTTCAACTAGGAATGCATAAATAAATAAGGAAATATGTGAAGTGAGGGTTAGTACTTTGAGTGGCCAGCTCAGGGAACTATCTCACTTAAACTAGAAACCAAATCTACTTCAGTTTCTCATGCATTCTCATAACACCAAATTGTATTCAACTCATATTAGAAACAAAATCTTCTTAGATTTTATTTGAATCAAAACATGTCTGGATAATTGATAATTAAAACATGAAGTAACAACTAAGTAACTGGAAAGTGAAAAGAAACTAACTTAGCAACGAACTCATCCCTCCAACTTATACAAAATCAGGAGATTTCTATACAACCACTAACTAATCCTCAATCAATTCAACCCTAGTTACTAGGATACAAGTTGCATAATTGATTTATTAATCTAACTGATCAAAAGAAGAAAAGTCCCGTTTAAACAAGAACTCTCATGAAACGGTTTATATGAAAAATCACTCATAGACTGCATTTAGAACAAGTCTTCCTTTCTGCATTTATTCTAATCCATGATGGTATAGATTCATCTTCCATCTGTCTTCACTCTTGGCATTCAAACTGCACTTCTCTTAATTTCCCTATCCTGCAACTCACTACAATTGCTTTTTCCTTAATGCCACGTCATTACTGCACAGGGTTAATTCTCCAAACATATGCACACAAAATAACTCTCATATTTAAACCATAGGATTCTAGTTATATTACATGCATACTTATAATTTAAATCATTCACTTGATAATATAACCATCATATTCCATATTATAACATAGGTTTAAAGTCTTTCAAAATTATATGAGAAACATCATATAGTAATAGTAATGTTGTAAAGTATCTGCAGGATCATATGAAAAGGTCTTAAAACATATAAAATCAGCATAAAAGGAAGTCAATAATTCAACCCATCAGAGATATCAATAAATACGTTTGCTAGACAATAAACATCTATTTCAATGTCATCTAATCCTTAAAAATAACCTAGTACAATTCTTGAAAAAGAGAAACAGCCATCTCTAAAAATCCACATTCAGCATCCTAGTCCAGAAAGCAACCCATTTACATTCCTAGAAGAAAATCTACTTCTTTCCTAAAGAAGCAAGAAAATAAATAATAAATTAAAAAAATTAAGTTTTACAATAAATCAATTAAAATCCCTTCCCAAAACATCATTTGAAAAATGACACTTTCCGCAAGCAATAATTCATCATTTCATACAATTTGCTTTCACAAGTTTAATTAATTTTGACATAAGTTCATATCCATTATTCAGTCATAATCTCTCATTATCATGTTAAATCGGGCTAATAATATTATCCATTTATTTAGTCATAATTCCTCAAAATCATATGCAATCTAACCATTATCAACCTTGTTGTTCAATTTTGTGATGGGAATACATAAAAACATAACTTACCTTCCTAATGTTGTAGCAAATCAAATGCAGAAAATTAAAATAGCTTCATGTTGCCTTCCTATTGCTAGCAATAGGAACTGTAAGAATAAAAGCAAAATAAACAAATAGCGAATATATTGCTTACTGTTATGGAAGCCATATCTTTTATGCAATTTACTGTTATGCAATACAAAATTGACTTGCATAATAGGAAACTGCTTTTTAAATTCTTTTTATTTATTATTTAAAAATATCTAATTATAATAATACTATTATTAACATTATTTAATTATTTAACTAAAACATATCTATTTTAATAAATCAAAAAGTAAATAAAATAAATATACAATAATATAAATATATCTAATTATAATTTAATTAATTCTACTTTGCATATTATCTTCCAAACATCTAAAATTAGGTAAATAAAGACAATATTTATTATTTATTAAATTAAAATACAAATAAACATATATATCTTCTTTATTCAAATTGCAATACCTATTTAGTTACAATTCAAAAAGGACATTAAATAAAATAATGCATTTAATATACTATTGTAACAATTTAAACACAAATATTTTGTAATTATTCAAATCATCAATTACATTTATTTTCCACATAGTGATGCATAAGAAAATCATTCAAAATGTATATGAAAACTATGTGGTGTGTGTGATTGCATCAGGGTAATCCATCTATAAATTCTTGCCAAGTGGCTAGAAAACCTCTACCTTAACCATGTTCTTGTCTTCGATGAGTACCTGCATCCATTTGCACTCAACTCAACGTCAATCGGTTAGTGTCTCCAAAACATAGTGAGGCAATTATTGTAATCATATCAACAATATTTAACATTTAAATCAATTTCCAATTTTCATCAATATAACTCATAATAATTACCTTCATACATATAAAATTACTTAAGGTAAAAGTCAATCACAATAATTGTTCACTAATCTAGAATAATTATATTGTTCATAAAAATGAGACATGACAAGGACACCTCCACTAGTGCCCTTGTCCAAGGTACGATTTTCTGCACAGAGTCTGGATCTCCTCCTGACACTCATATTCACTATATCTTCTATTTCTACCTTGGAAGATGCAAAGGATGCCTTCACTAGCACCCTAGTCCAATACCAGATGTTTTTCAGGGTGTTAGAAGCTCTTTGGATGTTGATTATCACTGTCTAGTCTATTTCTATGTTTGCAAATCTAGAAGACACTGCCACTAACGCCCTTATACTAAAATGTTCAACTCTATCTTCTATCTTTCATATCCTGAATCCCTATTATCTGCAACCTCCTTCTACAACTCCACTCCGCGAAACTTGGTACTGTTGGTCATGATGTTAGTCATAAACAAGTATAGAATAAAAGTACACATTAACCTTTATTCATCTTGAATAGGGTTCCTCCCTTCATCATATACTTTTGTGACCTTATCTTCAAGGCTCTTCTCTGTGAAGCTTGCAATCTCAGAGGACATCTTCCAGTAATCAGGATGTGCCTGATATCTGAATACCATTCTTTATTATTCTTATCATTGATAACATACTGCTGACTTGTGATGTTTGGGTCAATTTCAGATATCATTTGGCTTAAAGCCTGTCCTCTTACTAGCTTCATTGGTGTAATTTCCATGTCATACTCTTGTAATATAGTAATCCACTTGGCTCTTTTCTCACCACGCTCACTCTGCATGAGCAGCATCTTCACTGCTGCATCAGGTACTACTGCTATCACCTTGCTTCTCAGTATATAATGCTTGAATTTCTTTATTGCCCTGACTAATGCAAGTGCTTGTCTTTCAACATCCACATATCTTAATTCAACATCCTTGAAAGGATAGCTCATGAAGGCTATTGGTTTCTCTTCTTTTTCTTCATTCCTTTGAGTTAACACTGCTGCAGGGGTATGCTTTGAAGCAAATGAATAGATGTAGAAATCCTTTGTGTAATCTAGACTGATGAGTACAGGAGCATCTGATATGGCTTTCTTTATGTCCTCAAAAGTAGCTTTAGCTTCTGCTGTCCACTCAATTTTGGCATCTTTTTTCAGCATAACATTTAGTGGTCTGACTATTTCTGCAAAACCAATGATGAATTTTCTTACAAAGTTAATCTTACCAAAGTAAGACTTAAGTTCTTTCTTGCTTCCAGGAAGTTGTATTTTCATGATAGACTCCACCCTGTCAGGATCAATGATGATTCCATCTTCAGTTATCAAATGGCCTATTAACTTTCCTATTGTCACCCCAAATATGCATTTCTTGGGGTTCAGTGATATTCCATACTCTTCACATTTCTTCAGCACATTTCTGAGATCTGCTACATGATTTCCCCTTTCTTTGGAGAATACTGTCAAGTCATCCATGTAGATGACTATACATTTTCCTATTAAGCCTCTGAAGGCTATGTCCATTGCTCGTTGGAATGTTGCTCCAACATTTATAAGTCCGAATGGCATACGTCTATATGCAAATATCCCCCACTTGGTGGTGAAGGCAGTTTTCAATCTATCAATTTTATCAACCATCACTTGGTTGTATCCTAAAAAGCCATCCAGGAATGACATCATTTTGGCTCCATTTACAATCTGTAGAACTTCATCTAATGAGGGTAAAGGATAATTATCCTTTTCGGATGCTCTATTCAGATTCCTGAAATCTACAAATAGTCTGATGTCTCCATTATTCTTCCTAATTGGCACTAGATTTGCCACCCAAGTGGAGTGCCTCACAGGAAAGATTATCCTAGCATTTAACAATTTCTTGACTTCTTCAAATATTATTGGTTCAAGCAAAGCATTGACTGGCCTCTACTTCTGTCTGAAAGGTTTAGCATCTGGCTTGAGAGGTATAGTATGAGTTATGACAGATGTGTCATATGTCTTCAACTCATCATAAGTCCATGCAATTACATGGATGTAATCCTTAAGGGCCTGAGTTATTCCTTCTAACTCTTCTGCTGTGCAAACCTTACCTATCAAGACATTTTTCTTGTCATCATCCTATCTGATATTCACTTGTGAATATTGACCTCCATCAGCTTTGGGAAGATCCTTCTGCTTCAATCATGCCTTTGGGAATTCTGTTGCTAGGCAACTCTAATATTTCATCTTCTTCCCAAACATGATCTTCCATACCATTCTCATCTATAATCTAAGCATCAAATACATCCCTGTTGGAGATGAAATCAAGAATGTGCTGGTTATCATCAAAGACCTGAAGATTGGTAACATTATCAGGTACTGATGGTATAGATACCAAATCTACTGAAAATCTCTTCAGACCTGATATAGATAGTGGCTTCAATGTACTGGTAGCCTGGGCAAGTGCATCTGCCCTATGATTCTGTTCTCTAGGAACATGAGTGATGTTAAATGCATCAAAGTCTTCGATCAAATCCCACACTCTATATCTATAATTTGACAATTTTTTATAAATGCAAGAGTAGATTCCTCTTACTTGTCTGACAACTAATTCTGAGTCTCCAAAGACATGCAAAATTTTCACTTTCTTTTTGAGAGCAAACAATATCCCATGAATCAGAGCTTCATACTCTGTCACATTATTAGTGCAGGGGAACTGTAATCTGTACGCAGCTAAGTAGGATTTTCCTGATGGATTAATAAGATCAATCCCTACTCCGGCTCCTTGCTTAGATTTGGATCCATCAAATCTAAGGATCCAAGACCTATCTTTAGCATGAGGTTTAGCCGAACCTTTATTTTTCTTTGCAGCTCTAGCAGCTGCTCCAACTGATATCCATTTCAACTTAGGAATGTTAGCTTTCTCATACTTCATCTTTTCTTCCCTCTGAGAAGCCAATTTTTCTTTTTATTTTCCATCATTAGGAGGATGATCTTTCGGATTAGGTTCGGTATGTTTCTTCAAAATGTGCAGACACAGCGAACAGGCGGTCTCTGGATGAGGTGCCTCATGCAGCCTACACCAACCTTCAGTTAATGCATTCTGTGGATGTTTCTTTTGCCTTATCATTTTCTTAATTTCTCCAGACAAGAACTCTTCAAATCTGGTCAGGTTACTGCCTTTGTCTTCGTCAGACAATTCATAGTCTGACTCCATCAGACAATCACTCCCTGGGGTGATCTTTTCTTTTTTGCTAACATTCATCTGATTGTACATCAGAATTTCTTCTCTTCTCTGTTCATGATCTTCATCATGATCTGTCACCTTTTCTGTGGTTCCTACAGAAGACAAAAAAAAATCAGTGTCATCATCATCACCAGATGTAGAGCTTACCTCGGAATATGATGATGATGCCTCACTGCATGCCTGCTCTAGCATCATCATGTCTAAGCATGTTTCACAAGTCTTTTCTGAATACGCTTCGTTGTGTAATCTGCACCATCCATCAATCAAAATATCATTAGCAGGTATATTTAACAATTGACAATGCTTTACCTATTTGGACAAATGCATCTCAAAGTCTTTGAAGTGATCTATTTCATTTTCGTTCTCAAAATTATTATCAGTTTCTACAACTGGCACACCCTCCTGATAATCATCATGATGATGATGATGAAAATCAAGCATCAGGATCTCTTCTATTCTGATAGTCTGTGGTCTAATGGCATAAACTCTAGGCTCAATATCAACATACATGATCTCATTCATTTTATTATACTCGGTTATCATGTGCTTCATTCTGGGTTCAACATCTATTCTTATCTTGTTTGGTATACCTTTCCAAGGTAACCACATGTGACTGAAGTCAATGGACATATATCCATTCAAAGTTTTTGACCAGTCTCTGCTAAGTAGCATCCCATATGTATCAGGTATGTCAACTACCTGGATATCAATGTAATATTGGATCTTGGGATCAGATGCTAGCTGCATATGTATATGGGTCAGTTATCCTACTACACTCACTTCTGTTTTATCTAGCTATGTCACCTTTTTTAGGGATTTAGCAGGATGCAGTCCTAAGGCATTGTAGATGGACAAGGGCATCACATTCGTAGATGCACCTGAATCTACCAAACAGTTGTGTAAATTCTTTCTGAACATCCTTATGGTAAGGAGGAAAGGTGGTGACTCACTCTTATCTCTGTATAATGTCATATGTGATGTTTCTACAGCTTGGACAGTAGCTGGCATTTTAGGCTTGATATTACCATCTCTAGCAGCATGATCTTTATTGCTATGATGACCTGGAGAAGGAATATCCTCTTTAGGATCAGGATCATCTAGTGACTTCATGAATGCTTTTTTTGATTGCAGGAGTTTTCAATAACTCTGATAAAGACAGGTTGATCTTTATCTTTTTCATTTCATCTGCCAAGTATGTAACAAGTTTATCAGATTCATGAGGCAAGCTAACGGCCTTTGATGCTATATTTTGTGGTGACAGATATTGGGCATTTACCTTGGGGAACCCAGGATTATTGCTTGCTTTGGGATCAGAAGGTGTATTGAAATTATTTGGAGGTAAAGATGACGATAGTGGACCAGTAGGTCTGTTGGAGCTACCTCTCAAGTTATAGTTATGCTTACCCAGATATTGCTGCTGGTATGCATGCACCTCCTCATGTTCAGTGGAAGGCTCATTCTCATCTTCAAAAGGGAAGACATAATTTGACTCAAAAGCTAAAGCAGATTCTTCATATGCATGAGAATAATTTTGATGATTGGTATAGCTTTCTAGCACTAGGGTTGAATCATATCCACAAGGAACTATTTCATTACCCTCTACCTGAGGTGGATGTCCTACAGTATTAGACACTTCTATTTGAAAAATGCTGGCAGCAATTTGAAATTGTGGACAATCTAACTCTGCATGAGCATTTGTGTTGTGGATCCTACACCAGTTGGTGAGGGCTGCCTCAGCAAGATTGACTCTAGTAGTCTATTTAGCTTCACCAAATGGCTGATTATCTAAAGGTGATGGTAATGAACCATTATTTGGTCTAGAATTCCATATTCTAGGCTATCTTTGAGGATTATTGTTATTTCCACCACTATTATTGAAATTACTGTTGTTATTATATCCTCTGTCTGGATAATTTGGTCTATCATTGGAGTAATTTCTATTCTGATTTGGCTAGGATTAGAAACTTTGATTTCTCAAATGTGTCACTTCTGTGGTGAGTTTTCTCAGTTGAGCAGAAATTTCTTTAATTTCCTCCTTCTCTTCTTGAGCTTTGGCTACTACATTCTCACTTTGAGGCTTGAAGAAATAGGATCCATGGTTATTGTTAGATAGATCAACACCTTGAGATGTCTGAATTTGTGCAAGATATTGTGACATCTGGCCATTCCCATTAGGAGGTGGCATGATACTTAATGGAGGCACCTGCAGAGGTGCAGGCATGACTGCTGGAGGTATCATTGCACCATTAGGATATTGTGCAGGATATGATGCAGGATGTTGTGCAGGATATGATGCATACGTGCCAGGCAATGTAGGGAATGCAATATTTGGAGTAGGAGCTGGGACTAGCTGCTAATTTACTTTGATAGCTTCTTGAAAGGCTTCTGTTAAGGTAGTAATCTCAGGATGTGTTCTCCTAATGAACATGGAAGTCAATGGATCCAGGGCTGAATAATAGATACTCCTAGCAGAAGCATCTGCTACTACATAAGGAGCAACTAACTTGGATAGCATTTTCTAGAACCTAGCATTAAAATTGGCAATAGGTTCATTCTCGAATCTTTTGATTGTAGCAAACATGTGGTAATTCATAGATGGATCAATAGGGACCTTGAACCTATCAAGAAAGGCTTTCTCTAGGATAGGCCATGAACCAACAGAGGCTTGGCCAAGACTAATAAACCAATTATAAGCCTCTTCCCCTAGGGAAAAAGGAAATAATCTGCATACAACATCCTCATGTTCTATTCTGGCTCTGCAACAAGCTTCTTTAAACGTCCTGACATGATCATCAGCATCTTGATAAGGGTGATATTTTGGACAAAGTTTGTCTAGATTCTTTGGTAACTCATGATATGCGTTGAAGATTAAAGGTGACTCTGCAACAAAGAAAGACATTGTGACTGGAGGAGGTTGAGCCGGTGGTACAGCTGGCTGAGGTTGGCCTTGGGGTTGAGGTTGAACAGGAGGTGTCACAGATATCCCAGAAGGTGCTTGGAAACCAATAGAAGTTACAGGAGGAGGTTCTGGTGAAGCTCCTAATGCACTAGACCTAGGAGTGTGATGGATGTCTACAGTTCTAGGTCTGAAACCTCTAACAGGCAATTCTTCAAAGATTCCACTAGATCTAGACCTGGTATTTATCCTGTGAGCCAGGATTTCTCAATTTTGAGGCAAATTGGCTAAAGCTAACTAGATGATAGTAAATATTGAATGAATTTCACCAGTTGAGACAATATTTGCAGTCGGATGACTGATCAGACTGAATATTTACAGATTATTTGCAAAGATATTGCAAATATGACAGATATTTGAGGTACAATGACTCTTACCACAGGATATCAAGTTTCTAAGGCCAAAACTCTTCAAAGCTTGAATGGATTTACTTATCATTGGCTGATATTTGTGAATTCATGATGATCTACTGTAAAGCTTGCAATATTTATGACTAATTTTGGGAACTTTACACAAAATGAACATGTACAAGCCTATTACAGTAAATATTTGAGTGATATTTGAAATTCATGAATGCACTGGGGTTACCTTACTCTCTGCATCATCAAACCTCAAAATAATGATGATGAGCATGTTCTTTCAGAGGTTCAAGCCCTCCTTCTAGCGCCAATTTATGTTGGTCATGATGTTAGTCATAAACAAGCATAGAATAAAAGTACACATTAACCTTTATTCATCTTGAAAGATACGCTGAATTCAGAGAATTCATGATCCCAAGTCTCTGGTGATTAGGTCTTAATCTTCTGACGTTACTCAGAGGTTGATGTGCATTGCTGTTTCCATTTTGGGGCCTTACATAGAGTTCATCATCATGACGCTATTTCTGCAAAGATTCTTCACAGAGAGGTCACTTTACATAGTTATTTGATTCGATGATAGAGTTATATTCAAATATTTGCATGATATTTATCAGTAATGCCTACTTTAGCTTCAAATATGCTAACTATTTCCACTTATCTACGAGATGTCCACATATTTGTATTGTTTGCTTTAGATGTTCAGTTATTTGCAATTATGATAGTGAAATGCTCTAAAATTTAAAGAAATTGAAAGAAATGCATCAAATGAAAGATGAATCTTTAGCTATTGCACCACATGTATATCAGATATAGTCATGAGGAGAAGAAAACCAAACCATATGTTCACCAGGACATTCCACAGCTAGATACAGTAGGTGCTAACTTCAAAGGAATTGTATGAAAACAATGTATGTGAGTAGACATGCACTCCTAAGGACACAACAAATCACCACATAAATCTAGAATTCACACACACTGATTACTCAAGATTTACTATGAATTGTAACCAAAACAATCTTCTCATTCACTAAGTATGCAAAGATATAAATGTATACAAAAAGCTTTGAAATGAGCCCTGAGTATTTCAGCAGACAAATTTCAATTAAGTTTCGAATATTCAAAATGAAGCATTCCTGCACCTTTTATAGAATAAGGTGAGGAATATGTTACAAAAGATCGGCGATCTTGATTCACCTATGCACATCTACGGTCAATATTTCCTTTGACTATGTCAACCTTTACAAAATGGCACAAGTTGCCAACTAGCAACTATCTAAAAACCAATTTTCATTAAGTATCTGATGCTGATATTCACTCTATGATGCATCATCACTTACTTTATCAGAGTCATGCTCTTCATCACCAGGTGCATCACTTCCTGAACTTTCATCATCATGATGATGATGACTGCGCATATGAGGTTGCATGATATTCTGGACCTGCTCATATGATTACACAATTTTATCTATTTCCCCGCCATCTTGAGTCTTTGTTTTGATCATGGCATGCTTGTGTGCCTCATATTTATGCCTGCTGCTGTCCAACTTGCTCTTCCTATCTTGCAACGTCTCATTGTACTTCTCCATCTTGACTTTGATTCTCATTATTTTATCTATGGCTTCTTCTGTCAAGTGAGCAAGTGGATCATTTGCTATTGATTGGAAATTGCTGCATAAAGCATTGATGGCAAACTCCTCATCTTGATTTTCAACTTTCCCTTCCACTTTTCCTTCTAAGGTTTCCAATATTTCTGCCTCAACAGACATTAAATCATGCAACTTCATGCTGATATCCCTCAGTTTATTATTGCATCTTCTGAGTATTCCACATTCAAATTAAATATCTTTATACCATATGTCAATTAGTAAGGCAATATTACTATTTAGTACCTGTTTATTAATGAGCAGCTAAGGATTTATCCTCTTTATTTCTCCCAGTATATTTAATACTCTTTCCAGTTGGTAAGACCTTTTTTCCTGTCTGCATCTGCAATTTGTCTACCTTGGTCCTGGAGTCGCTGAGAGTATTCCACCTCTTCAAAGAGGCCTTTACCACTTCCTCTGCATCACCCAATGTGGATGACATCCATCTCCTGAGTACAGGTGCCTCATGTTTCATGAGGTCTAATTTATTCACCTCCTCTTGAGAGATAACAGTCAATGGGACTGCATGTTCAGTGGAAGTATCTTCAGTATTGGTTAGCCTTCCTATGTAGGCATGCAACTGAGCAATGTGCTCTTTGTGTTGCTTATTTTTCTCCTTCTCTCTTTTCACCTTTTGAATTAAAGAATCAATAATATCTTTGCCCTCTTGACCCTCTTGGTCCTCATTGGCAAATCCTAAGTCTACTGTGCTGATCTGGAATTCATCTAAGGTAATTTTACCTTTTTCTTTCTCCATAGTAGGTACTGCAATTTGGGCGGTCCTCCTCCTAGTTGTTGGATCTCTTCTGATGGCTGAAGTCATTTTGGCCTTCCTTTGAGGTTTTATTATATTTTCAGAGAATAAAGTGGAGACATCAAATTCTTGAATTTCAAATTCTTCTTCCACATTTACCTCTTTCTCCAACCACGGAGGTACTTGATCATGTTTCTCTACATCATCATGATGTTCACCTGTGTCTCCTGTTTCTGTTAGCAGATGTGGTGGAGAAGGTGATTTCCTTAATTCTTCTTCATGATGCTCACTTTGACATTGATCCTGTGGTACATCCTCCTGTTGAGGAACTTCTTTCTCTGGAGGAGCACCTTCTTGAGGTGGAGGATCTTGTGCTACGTCCTCATGCTGATCCTGATGATCATGATCCTTTTCTGTCATTACCTCATCCTCCTTCAACTTTTCCTCTTGCTGACGAACATTCTTAGTTGTAGATAATTGGGAAGTCTCCTTAGGTGCTGGCGTTTGTTCTAAAGCCATTATCTATTCTGCACATGTGTTGCTTACTTCTTGGACTTTGGCAGTAGGATCTTCAAATACATCTTTCTCATCAGCCTTCTTTTCCTGAACCTCTACTATAGTAGGTTCCGCTGATGCATCCTGTGCACTTGGTGGGCTTATTTCTGAAGCATGGCCTTCTGGTTCTGCCATCTTCACCTCTTCTGTAGGTTGTCCTTTGTCAGGTGATCCTGTTGGATGTTCAGGACTTGCATCATGTTTATCTGTCAAATCTACCACTGTAGGATTTGTCACCTCTACAATCAGTGTGTCTAGCCCCATTTCTTGGGCTACCTGCTCTGGGCTCTTTCCCTTTTCAGCTTCCACTTGCTTCATCTCCTCCAGTATTGTTTGATTTGTTGGAGTCTTATGAGGGGTCATTTGTGTACCTGCAGCAAGGGTTTCCATCTTTTGTGAGGATACCTCCTTCACAACCTCATCATCAGATAGGTTAATTGTCTCCTCTAATGAGATATGACCTCCTGGTGAGGTTTCTTTCATCTTCTCTTCTGCAAGTTCAGTTTTGAACTTGACGATGGTAGGAAGTGGAACATTATGCTGAAGTTCCTTGTGCACTTCACTACCTGCCCCTTGTAACAATGTAGGGGGTTGTTTTATTTCACCTCTCATGGAGGTTCTCAATTTCTTAGGTGGGGTAGACACCACCACCTGTGGAGCTCTTCTTTTTCTTTTTATTATTAAAGGAGCCTCTTCTTCTTCAGGCTCTTCCTCCATGAGGATATCCTCTTCATCATGTTTCCTTGAGGATTGACCCTCTTCTAGGGTCCCAGTAATTTTAGCCTCTGCTATCTTACTCTTCTTGGACTTTCCTTTCCTTGTCCTTGGAGGGGATGCTGATCCTGATCCTGATGCTGCTACCTCCTCAACTGCAAATACTACCTTTTTGATAATAACCCCTTTGGGTTCCTTATCTACTTTCTTGCCCCTTGGGGGTCTTTTGCTCTGTTGTTGTGGTGGAGAGAGTCTATCTCCCTTAGACTTTCTCTTCTCGTTCAGGAAGTCATCATACTCCCCATCGAGAATATCCTGCCCCTTCTTCTTGTTGTCCACCATAATGGCAACACCCTTCTTTTTCAATGCCCCTATCTGTTCATCAACCCAGGCTTGGGTTAGTTGTATGGTCCTGGCAATGAAGGGGTCCAAGGATATATCCTCCTATATGGTGAGGTCAGGTGTAGAGATGGTATCATTATATATCTTCTTCTGTTCATATTCATCTGCAATTATCCTGCCATCATCTTTCTTCAATTGTTGGGGGATGGGGATACAATCAAAGGTTCTTATTTGATTCAAAGTCAGCCTTTGATATCTTCTTCTTCTTGCCTCTGCTTTATCTTCACAGTCAGCCCAGAAGTCTTCTAGGTGCCTCTGATGAATAGGCTTTCCTATTATTTTCTGCATCCTACCGTAAGGATCATATGGTCTTGTCAATGGAAAAGGCTGCAGTTTCATTTTATTCAAGGTGACCATCACCTTCTTTATGTGCTCTGAATCAGGGCACATATACTAGCCAATGGTGACTGGAAACAAAATTGGTGGAAGCTTCTTGGCATCCTTGTATGTTTTTATCATTGTGGAGCTCTGCCTGATGAACTCCATCAGTATCATTGCATCAGTGGGATACCTTGGCAGCATGAGGGGATTTCCATCAAAACCCTCAATCCTTATGTATGAAAAGGTAGCAAACTGAATATACCAAGCTACATGCCTGTAAATTATCTCTTGAGCCTCCATGCTCAATCTCTTTGTTCTGTCTTCCTCCATGGTCCTCACCAGATGCATAGAGAATGCATCATTGACCAGTTTGTAGTCTTGAAGGTAATTGGCTCTTTGCAGCTGGGGATGATGATCCTAGATATGCACAGCATTAACTGTTCCTGTGACTTTCCCATCTGTAACCAGCACATCAAATGTGCCTTTATAAGCATAGGAGTAGATGATGTATGAGGTCATATAGAAGGCACAATTTGAACCTCCTAGGTTCATCAGCTGCTCATGCAGAGCATCACTTATTAGCTGGCCCCATAATGGCTTGATATCTGAATATAAACACATCATTATTATACCATACATCTAGTCTCTGAAACTACTAGCATCAGGTTGGCCTGTTACCCTGTTCAGTAGTGCAATCATGTATTGATATTCATCAGTAAAATCATACTTGAATAAATGCACAGGAAGCTTGGCTACTGCAGGATATGTACTATTTTTAGCCCTCCATTGATACATATTTTTCCTGGCTTGTTTCTTATTATTTTCATATTCTTTCTCTGACTTCTTCAGGTCCACACTTTTGACCTTGCTGCCCAATGACAATCCCAATGTCTTGGAAAGACCCTTGATGGATAGGTTAGCATATATCCTCCCATGTTTCATCACCTTCCTGGTTTCTAGATTGTAGTTCCTGGCACACTCAATCACCAGTTCTAGAGATTCCATGGAATATGGAAACCCAGCAGCATTCCACATCCCAGAAACAAAAACTGCATCTAGCACTGGACTCTTGTTATTCTCATCATTCAACCAGGCTAACCATGCTTCCAGATTGGTACTCCCCTGATGGGTGTCTGTAATGGCGCCATATTTAAACAGGACGCCCCTCTGGGAGGAGAACATGGGCCTTTTGAATTTTGCTTGACACTTTACTAACCTCTTGTCAGCCATGAGTACCTACAACTAAACAAATCCTGTCTTACAATGGGTATATACATGCATGCATATTACAATTAACTTTACTAATCATCATGCATATTGTATATGTATAACATTACTTAATCATATGGACGCATAAACCAGAACTTTAGATTAACCATCCCTACCTGACTATTACAGAAACAACAGGATGAGGGTTTCATTTACTTACTTGGATACACAAATTTCCCTTTTATACCCGTGGACTTCTGACGACGCTCTTAACTCAGTTGATGATCACGCACTTCCTTCTGTCTGTGAGCTCAATTCGTGCAACTATTGCCTGTATGAGGATATGGAAGAAGGTGCTCTGTAAAAACAAATTTATCACCAGGTAAATTTGAAATGACGTGAATTCATCCTTTTAATGATGCACTTAGGGTAAAATTAGGGCAACCCTGATAGATTGGATTTTTACTCATTGATTATCCGTGCGAAAATGTAGGATCTTGCCAGGTGTTCCATCAAGTTTCTTGGTCGGCGGGAACCACCTACCATGTCTGCACACATTAAATGACAATGGCGGCAATGGGAACGGGGTGATATCCCTATGACAAGATATCACGACAGCAGGATGATATTCAAAAATATTGGGTTGAGTTTAATATGATCATCTTCCTTGAGAGGGAAAACTATTGCGACAACATCATGTGACGAAAGCACCTTTTGGTTATGTTTAGCACATCAGGAGGATATCTCGATATATCGGGTGATGTTTCAAAGATGATGATGATCGGACAAACTTACATGTCTCTCCTTCAAAATATCGGGATGACGTCATTCGGATATTTCGCTCAGTGTATCGTCAAGGCATCATGACGTCATCGTCATGTTATGGGAATAGGATCATGTTTATGGAATATCCTACTGAGAGGTAAATGTGATGATGATGTCATCATCATGTTTGTTTCTTCATTTATCAGACTTGGATGACGTCATTAGGATATTGGCTTAGGGGAATATTTCATAGCAGGAGGATATTATGGGATATCAGGTTACTTTGAAAATTATGATCTTCGCAAAATGCATAAGGCTATTGACGGGTAAAGGTTACTATCACCTAAAATTGACATCCAGATATTCAGACCGCATGATTTTATCAGGTGATATACTATATCAGGGTGACCTTTATAATATGACAGATGTTATGAAATATGATCCTCCCCCTGGGAATATCAGGTTTGACTCAAACTTTGACCATTCATAACTTTCACATCCTGACGAATATCAGGGTGATGTAAAAGATAAACCTACATGGAATTTAATGCTCTCTCTAAATATGAGGTCTCAGGAATAAAATATGAAATTTGATAGACTGACCTCATGATGATCACTTACCCAGCCTTTTCAATGCATGATGATTCGCATGACTTACTTTTACCGAACCGCCAGAAAGCACAAGACACAAGCCCAAAAGTTGGGTCCCTGTTTTGTCAAGTCAAAATGGGGCATGTTGTGTAACCACAAAACAGGTACCTATAACCTATAATCACAAAGTGTTGAGAATTAAGGTGTCTCAACCTTGGTAATTCCTTACATTTGTAATATTTGCATTTATTATCTAATTGCCTATGTTGTAAATATTTGTAAATTCCATATTGTCATATTGTGGGATGTGGCACGGTGATGTGTCAATCCTACATGGAATATGACAACTTGTAATTTTGTCCTCACATGATGAGATAGGCATCCCACTTTGTGGTAGGAGAATTTTTCCATGTGTTGGCATCTTCCATGTTGTGTAAGGGAATGTTTGACCGAAATGGTTATGACAGATTCCTATGACGAATCTATGACATGTAAGAGTCATAAATAGAAGGTTATAAGATAGGTGATGACATGTGTCATGAAGCATCTTTGAATAAGGCATATTTGGGTACCCAACTTGGAATATGACATGTTGTAAGAGAATATTCTATTTATAGCATGTGTATGATAGATTCTCTTATAGCTATAAGTTGTAACCGCTATGACAGATTCTATGACGGTCGTAAGTGTCGTAAGAGCATCTGTCATAGCCCATTTTGGAAATAGGTGACCTCTTTGGGACAGGAGCTATGGACAAGTGTTAGGCACATTCTACAATGTTGACCAAGTCTCCTTAGGCATGGGTTTTGGTCCATGAAGCCATGTTGGACGCCCATTCCAAGAAAGGTCCAATATTGCCTTGTATTTCCCATATAAACATGTGCTTGGACATGGAGTTTGTAGTATAGGTTTACAAGTACTGTTATGCTGCCGGATTTACTCCAGACATGAGTGTTGAAGACCATTGAAGCTTGCATTGCAAGTGTATTGTAAACAACTTTCAGATTTGTTAATACATTGTGCAGGTTTTTGAGTGTAGGGGTTTTCACCTGATAAGGGTTTTCCCCACCGTAAATCTTTGTCTCTCTTCTTCTGTCTTCTTTTTGGTTCTTGTGTATTTCTGTAGTAACTATGTTAGATGTTGTATGTTTCTATAGTGATAAGGAATAAATTGATATCTCTCCCCTCATTAGATTAGTGTAGGAAGCAATTTCTGCACACCTAGCTTCCTTTCAGTTGGTATCAGAGCTTGGCCAGTTTTGGTCTTAGCTATTGGGTAGGGATTTTTTGAGCTGATCTTAAGTTGAGTGGGAGTCTGTGCAGAGTATTCTGATTTCTATTATAGCAAGGAGATGGCAAGCACATCAGGAAGGTCTGAAGTGGAGAAGTTCAATGGTAGTAATTTCGAGTTGTGGAAGCTCAAGATGGAAGACATGCTTGTTGACTGAGACCTTTGGGAAAGTGTTAATGGAACTAAAGTAGCTGCAATGTCACAAGATGAGTGGGATCTCAAGGATTAGAAGGCTAAGGGTCTCATAAGACTTAGTCTTGTTGATTCTATTCTATTAAATGTCCATGAGGAGACTACTGCAAAACTACTTTGGAAGAAGTTGGGGGATGTGTATCAAGCCAAATCCTTAGTTAATAAACTTTTCCTGAGAAAGAAGTTGTATTCTCTTCGAATGGAGGATGGAGGATCCGTTTCTAAACATATGAATGCTTTTAACATGTTAGCTACACAATTGACATCTATTGGTGTAAAGATGGAGGAGGAGGAACGGTGTATGACCCTGCTTTGTTCTCTACCCGACTCATGGGATCATCTTGTCATGAAAATTGGAAGCACCACATCTACATTCAAAATGGAAGAAGTGGTTTCTTTGTTGTTGTCTGAAGAGATGTGGAGAAAGTCTTCTGAGGCAGCCAAAGAGGCCCTTGTAGTTCATGGAAGACCCAAAGCAAAAGGGAAGAAGAAGGACAAGAAAGCCGAGAAGGGTAGATCCAAATCTTGTGGGAGATCCAAATCCCCTAGAAAGTCCAAGGCTCTTTGTTGGAACTGTGGTAAAACTAGACATTTCTGAAAGGAATGCAAAGAGGAGAAGAAGAAGAAGAAGAAAGCTCCTGATTCAGATTCTGACAAGTCACAAGATGACAGTGATGCTTTCATCACAGCCCTGGCAACCCATGCATTTGATGATGTGTGGCTAATCAACTCTGGTGCATCATTCCATATGACCTTGCATCGAGATTAGTTCACTAAGTATGAGGAGTTCGATGGTGGAAAGGTGTATCTAGGTGGCGACTCTCATCTAAAGATTGTTGGTCATGGAAGAGTCTCTATTTGATTCCCTAATGGTCAAGTGAAGGGTATCTCTGGGGTTATGCACATCCCAGGCTTAGCACGAAACCTGCTTTCTATAAGTATGTTGAATGATGCAGGTGTGCAGGTTGTCTTTTCGAAAGAAGGATGCAAGATGACTAGAGGAGCTATGGTGCTTGCTAAGGGTACTAGGAGAGGTACTCTATTTCAGTTGGAGGCATGTATTACACAATGCAATAGTTCTTCTGACTCAAGGAAGAGGGCAGCAGTCACTTCATCCCCACCATCTGAACAAGCAGTGAAGAAATCTGTTGTTTTTGATCTTGATGGTTGTAATCGTGCATTGGAAGTTAAACTTCCTGTTAAAAAGATAATGTTATGGCATAAGAGATTTGGCCACATTGGTGAGAAGGTTCTGCATACCTTGAAAAATAAGAACCTCGTTGAGGATTTAGATGATTGTAATCTTGAGTTTGACTTTTGTGAACATTGCATTTATGGAAAACAAAACCCTGTTCAGTTTTACTTGAGTTCTCATAAGTCTTCTGGTCTGTTGGACCTTATTCATTCTGATGTGTTTGGTCCTGTTAATGTTCCTTTGTTATCAAAGTCTGTATATTTTGTATCTTTTATAGATGGTTACAATAGGACATGGATTTATTTTCTTAGAAGCAAATATGAAGTCTATAGCAAGTTTAAGGAGTTTAAGGCCTTTGCTGAAAATTAGACTAGTAAAAAGATTAAATGTTTGAGAATTGACGAGGGTGGCGAGTTCTATTCTATAGAATTTGATAAGTATTGCAAGGAACTTGGGATTGAAATACATAGTACAATTCCATACACCCCTCAGCAAAATGGAGTTGTCGAGAGAATGAATAGGACACTGATGGAGAAGGCTAGGAGTATGCTTAGTGGAGCTAGCCTAGAACAAAAGTTTTGGGCTGAAGCTATTACCACTACTTGCTATCTAGTAAATAGATCTCCTACATTAGCTCTTGTTGGAAAGACACCCATGGAGGTGTGGTCTGGTAGAAAGCCTTCAATAAGGCATCTTCATGTTTTTGGTTGTGAGGCATATGCACATGTGCCTAGGGAGAAGCAGTCAAAGTTGGAGAACAAGGCTATTAAGTGTATCTTCATTGGCTATGGTGTCGGTGTGAAAGGATACAAGCTTTCCAAGGCCCCGTGGATAAAAAAGTGTTGTATAGAAGAAGTGTCATCTTCAGAGAGATTACACCTTCTTCCACTATTTTGCAGCCAGAAGAAATAGTAAAGAAAGAGGATGTTGTTCAGTTTCCTGCTACCCCTGAGAAGACTGAACAAAAAGACAATGTTGGGCCTAATGATGAGGACAGCTCTGGCAGTTTTGAAAGCTCAGATGAAGAAGCTAAACCTTAACCTCAACCTTTAAGGAGGTCTTCACGGATAAGAAAGTAACCTGAAAGGTTTGGTTTTACATTGCTTGATTCCATTTGTGCTTATGCTTTAATCACTAATAGTGATAAACCTAGAATTGTGTTAGAGGATTTGCATATGAAAGATGCAGGTTCCTAGAAGGAGGCCATGGAGGAAGAAATGGCTTCTTTGGAAAAGAATCAAACTTGGGACTTGGTGCCTTTGCCTCCTAGATGAAAAATTGTTGGATGCAAATGGGTGTTCAAGAAGAAAATTGGTGCAGATGGCAGTATTGAGAAGTGTAAGGCCAGATTGGTTATGAAGGGGTATTCACAAGTGGAGGGAATAGATTATGGTGAGATCTTCTCTCTAGTTGCAAAGATGACATCCATTTGATTCTTGTTGTCTCTCGCAGCAGCTTATGACTTGGAGGTAGAACAAATGGATGTGAAGACAACTTTCCTTCATGGTGACTTGGAGGAAGAAATCTACATGTCACAGCTAGAGCATTACATGGTGAAAGGTAAAGAAAATTTGGTTTGCAAACTTAAAAAGTCTTTGTATGGTTTGAAGCAATCCCCTAGGAGATGGTACTTGAAGTTTGATGCCTTTGTGTTGTCAATTGGATTTGTGAGATCAAAATCAGATCACTGTGTGTATTATAAATTTGATGGTGATCATATTCTCATTGTTGCACTATATGTTGATGATATGTTGCTCATTGGGAAGGGTAAGAATATGATTTCTAATTTTAAATCTTAGTTGTTAGCACAATTTGAAGTGAAAGATTTAGGGGCAGCCAGATACAAATCAGAAGAGACAGAACCAACAAAAAACTTTGGTTAAGCTAGAGTAAGTATGTGAAGATCGTGTTGGATAGGTTCAACATGGTAGATTGTAGACCATTATGTGTTCCTGTTTCTTTAGGGACAAAGTTGTCTGTAGAAGATTGTCCAAAATCTCCTAGTGAGGTGGAGGACATGAGCAGAGTACCTTATGCTAGTGTTGTTGGTAGTTTGATTTATGCTATGGTCTGCACAAGACCAGACATTGCCCAAGTAGTGGGAGTCCTTAGTTGATTTATGGCTAATCCTGGATGGGTTCATTGGGATGCAGTTAAGAGAGTGTTTAGATATTTGAGGGGTACTTTTGAGTATTCCATTTTCTATCATGGTAATGTTTCAAGACCTCCACATTCTATTGATATTCATGGATTTGTGGATTTAGATTGGGCATGTGACATTGACAGTAGGATATCCAATAGTGCTTATGTGTTTACACTGTTTGGTGGTGCTATTAGCTGGATGAGTAAGTGACAACCTATTGTTGATTTGTCCATGATAGAAGCTGAGTATATGGCAGCAACTCATGCTTGTAAGGAAGCCATTTGGCTTAAGAGATTTTGTTTAAATATTGGTGTTGATGCAAGTCAGATCACGATCAGTTGTGACAGTCAGAGTGCAATTTGCCTTGCAAAGAATCTAGTTTTCCATGCTAGAACAAAGCACATTGATGTTCAGTTTCACTTCATATGAGACATGGTTGAGGATGGAAAGGTAAATTTGGAGAAGGTAGATACTTTGAAGAATGTTGCAAATGCATTGACAAAACTAGAGAGCACAAAGAAGCTTAGATGGTGTTCGGAGTCTATGGGCCTCTTGGCCTATAGCAGTTAAATCCTATTTTTCTATTGGCTCTTACAAGGTGTTCGACAAGTGGGAGAATGTTGGGAATTAAGGTGTCTCAACCTTGGTAATTCCTTACATTTGTAATGTTTGCATTTATTATCTAATTGCCTATGTTGTAAATATTTGTAAATTCCATGTTATCATATTGTGGGATGTGGCACGGTGATGTGTCGATCCTACATGGAATATGACAACTTGTAATTTTGTCCTCACATGAGGAGATATGCATCCCACTTTATGGTAGGAGTATTTTTCCATGTGTCAGCATCTTCCATGTTGTGTAAGGGAATGTTTGATCGAAACGGTTATGACAGATTCCTATAACGAATCTATGACATGTAAGAGTAAAAAATAGAAGGTTATAAGATAGGTGATGACATGTGTCATGAAGCATCTTTGAATAAGGTATATTTGGGCACCCAAGGTGGAATATGACATGTTGTAAGAGAATATGCTATTTATAGCATGTGTATGACAGATTCTCTTACAGCTGTAAGTTGTAACCACTATGACAGATTCTATGATGGTCGTAAGTGTCATAAGAGCATCTGTCATAGTCCATTTTGGAAATAGGTGATCTCTTTGGGATGGGAGCTATGGACAAGTGTTAGGCACATTCTACAATGTTGACCAAGTGTCCTTAGGTGTGGGTTTTGGTCCATGAAGCCATGTTGGACACCCATTCCAAGAAAGGTCCAATATTGCCTTGTATTTCCTATATAAACAGGTGCTTGGAGATGGAGTTTGTATTACAGGTTTATAGTTACTATTATGCTGTCAGATTGACTCTAGACATGAGTGTCAAAGACCATTGAATCTTGCATTACAAGTGTATTGTAAACAACTTTCAGATTTGTTAATACATTGTCCAGGTTTCTGAGTGGGGTTTTTCACCCGATAAGGGTTTTCCCCACTGTAAATCTTTGTCTCTCTTCTTCTCTCTTCTTTCTGGTTCTTGTGTATTACTGTAGTAACTCTGTTAGATGTTGTATGTTTCTATAGTGATGAGGAATAAATTGATTTTGTATAGCTCTCCCCTCATTAGATTAGTGTAGGAAGCAATTTTCGCACACCTAGCTTCCTTTCACAAAGGAGTGTGGTTGGGGGGTTTTGGTGTTTAGAGGCTTGCCTCAGTCAAGCCCCAGAGAGACATTCAAGTCTTCTAAACACTGTTGTTAGATAAGAGTATGTATCCCTATAGGATAGAGGCAAAATCCAAATGATAAATGATTGAAAACACAATAAATATCACCTTGATGATATAGCTCTCATGGAAGGAAGTATCTCTTTCATGCCATGAGAAGATGGAATGAAATTTGCAATCACAAACACAATAATAACAAAATATTGCTCTACAACACAATGAATGCCTTTAATCACTTTTGCATAAAAGTTCACAATGTCCATCTAGTTTGCAAATGAAGTCCTAAACATGCTTATACATGCAACTACAAACATTCTTGCTAAGAATTCAAACTTGAGATGTCGGCATAGGACCTAAATAACAGTCATAAAAATGACATTTAAATTCAGGGTTGACCTAAAATAGGGCAGGACTAGGGTACTAGCGCCTAAGTCCACCCTCCCATTTTTATTTGAGGATCATCAAAATAGCACCTCTAGGTCCTATTTGCCATAAGAATTTAGTTTTTTCTCATCAGGATTCACAATTATCATGCAAGATGCTCTAAATGCATTCTAAAGACTCGGGAGCTAAACCTTAAGATGGAAAAGCCCCCAACATGACATTTTCTAACATAATAGATATGATGAGATCTATGATGATAAAGAAGAGTTCCTGAAGATGTTATGATGTTGTAAAGATTAGTATTGTTGTTGTAAGGAAGAAAGATAGTAGTGTAGAGGCTAAAGTGATCAATATTTTGTGATGTATGAAGAACATTATGATAAGCTTTGTAAATATATAACTGGTCAGGGAGTTGCAGCTTCCTTTGGGTTGTAGCCCATAAATAATATTGTAATCTTGTTTTTATTTGTGAGGATGGATTTGGACAGTAGATCCAAGCAACTTACTCACCGTGGTTTTTCTGTTCTTGGGTTTTCCACGTAAATTTGGTGTTATGGTTGTATGCTCTTGTGTTCTTGTCTCTCTCATGATTTGACTGGTTATATTCACTTGAGTTCTGTTGATACTAAAGTAATTTGAATATGTACTAATTCACCCCCCCCTCAGTACTTCTGTGTGTTCAACAATTGGTATCAGAGCCAAGTTCCTTGGATGCAACCTAATAGATGAGGAGATCTTGGTGTGGAACACATGGGAACATAAGTAAGGTTTATTAGAAAGAATTCTCTAGAAGATGATATAAACATAACAGCTTATAATCTAGAAGATTGTGTAGTTGACTATGAAGGAGAACTCATTTCTACCCTAGAAGATCTGAATGCTGCTAGAAGTGAAAATGAAGAATATAAGATCAAGCTCATAAAATCAAAGGAAGCAATTGCCAAGTTGAAATCTCAAGTTGAAGAAGGTAAGAAGGTTATCGATTGTTTAAATGTTAATCTAAATAACAAATCAGTTAAATGTTCCAAACTTGAAGAAGTTGTCACTCTAAAGAAAGAATTAGAATAAGCAAAGGATTTGATAGACAAAGGTCTAAAATTGAAGAAAAGCACCAACATTCTTGATGAGATAATCAACAGTCAAAGGCCTCCACAAAATAAAGGTGGTATTGGATTTGAAAAACATCTGAGTCCTAAAATAGATATCCCTGAAGGCATGTTTGAAATGAAAAAGGAATAACCTAGTATTGAAGTCCTTGAGGAAACTAAAGATGAGGGGTTGGAGTTGAATGATGACAACTTTATACATGTCAGCAATCAGATGAAAGATTTCAGGAGATCTCCACCTAGACCAACTGCTAATCCTAGGTTCTCTCAATCTTTCTATGGCTACTATTATTCTTGCAATAAATTTGGACATAATGCCATTGACTGTAGAACTATGGATAGAAGAAATAATAACATAAGGAAGAATTCATTTGTGCCTCCACAGCATGATGCTAGAACCTCTTACTCCTTTTATGGGTATTGCTTTGCATGTAATAAGTTTGGTCATAGGGAAATAGAATGTAGAACAAAAATGAGGAGAAATGGTGTGAATCCAAAATATAATGTTGTGTTCTACAAATGCCACAATTTGAGGTATAGAGCAAGATTCTACAAAATTGGTTCTATTGAACTACCTGTTCAACACAAGAAAACATAAAGAATTGTGACTCAACAAAAGAAGGAAATAGAAAATATATGGAGAAGAAATATAGAACAGAGTGTTGAAAAGGACTATGTGTCTCTGCCTAGTGTAGAGGAGTCCATTGCTAATTGAAATAAGGCATAGGGTTAGGGGGAGCTAATCAGGATATATTCTTTCTTCCCCCCATTTTTTTAAGTTGTGGGAATTGCAAGTGAAAGCCACTCATACAGATAAGTTGGAATGAAATAGTTGGAAAGGATGTTGACATGACTAGATAATATCTTTTTTCCCAAATTTTTGGAGAAGAATAACATAATGCAAAGGATTGTAGAGAGTTCTTGAGACTTTGTAAGTTTATAGGGTAATCCTGCAGTATGTCACCTACTAAACAAAGGTGCATTAAGTATGGAAAGTTAGGGCAAATGCAAGATACTTCTACTTCTTTTGGATGATCAAAACTCATTTGTGATCAAGTATTCACCTCCAAAACTGAGAAGAGAAGAAGTCTATCAAAGATTTTGGAAATTTTGATAAGACTTGAGTTGCAGGTAAAACCCTAGAGTTTGCACAAAGAGGTATTGATCAAAACTACTGCTTCTTAAAAACCTAGTTGCTAGATTCATAGAAAATTGTGATGGTGACTTCACAACTAGTCGATGTTTCTGAGAAACCTAGACCTAAATATAAGAAATGCCCTTTTAAGGCAATGGAGGTTAATATGAAAGGAATAATTTCCCACATACCTGCATATGTTTTTTACACAAAAGATTTTAGAATTTATGTTCACTCAAAAGTAGATGAAATTAATCATGTAAAATTTGAGGAACTCATAAATCAACTTCTTGATGGTGATGTTATCTATAAATCCAAATATGCAAATGTGGGGGCAAAGAACCTAGACATTTGGAAGGACTATCTTGATTTCTATGATGAGCATGAGTGGGTTAGATTCATATTGAGTAGAATTCATAATGAATTCATGTATTTAGACAAACCATACTAGATAACCAAGGATACAATCAAGGTAGTCACTGGGTTATGTTCCACCAGATTTGTATCAGTGAAGAAGCTAGTTAAGAATGAGAAGGTTACTGAGCTGATCAGAGAAAAATTTGACAAAAGTACACTGACTGTGAATGACATAATTGATCCAGGTGCTCGTTATGTAGCTATGGGAATTACCTACAAAGTTTACTTCATAAATAGAGAAGGTTCCACCACTGGTACTACCATTCATATTACATACCAAATGGTCAAAGACAAAAGGCTTTTATCTTTGTGAGGTCATGAGAGAACAACTCCTAGAGAATTTAAGAAGGATAAAGGAAATGACATACATTTTCAGGTATTGTACATTGATTATCTATCTTGTATTCTATTTCCTAAATGAATTACATGGCTTTAGTGGAAAGATCTAGTAAGAGTATATTCCTATTGTGACACAAATCAAGAGTCATGCAAGAGGGTTTAGTGATCCAAATCACTACAAGACAATGTATTGGGGTTTCTTCAAAACCCTTCAGACCAACATGCATGCTAGAGAAAGGATTCCTTACTGCACTATATAGAAATATAGGGAGAAGATTACATTCTTGGTTGATAAGGATTACACCTATATGGAGGTAGTTAAACGTAGAACTAGATTCCTAGACTTCCATATGAAGTCTTTGGAGAAGAAATAAAGGTATATGCTGACATCCCGCTTAGCAAACCCAAAGATATGTCTGCTAAAAGGTTTGGAACTTATGATGAGATCATGAACAAAATTCTAAAGAAGAATGCAAAGGAACAACTTGAGAAGAATAGGAGTAAGCTACATGAGAAGTGCGGCATTTCATCCAAAACTACTTCAGAACCCCTTGTGGAGGAGATACATTAGTCTCTACTATTCCACCAGTTACACAATACCTAAGGAAAACTAGCAGAGCTACTTCTACTATTACAAATGTGACACTACCCTCTGGATCAGCACAAATGGGGTCCACTGGAAGAAGGCCAGCTTTTGAAACACAATCACAAAACAAGACTGAAGAAAAGAAGCATGTAAGACCTAAAATTCAAGTCAAAAGGAAGAAGGTGAAGGGAATAGAGATTGAAGAGGAAGAAGAAGAAGGTGAAGAGGAAACATATAAGTTAATAAGAAAATTTAAGAAGTCTAAGAAAAATCCTCCGGTCGTATCTACAGAATGTCCTCTTCAATTGGAAGCTATTTTCAATGAAATTGAACAACATGGGCTATTAAAGCACACTGCTGATTTGTATCCTGATGTTCCTCCTAAGGATTACAAGACTATTGAAAAGGCAGTAGTCATGAATATGCTCAAATATAACTTTCTCATGATTGATGTGATTGAAAAGGTGTCAGAAAGCCTAGCTCAGGCCTTAAAGTAGAAAAGAGAAGAAGATATTAAAATGAATAATGGGTTGAGACAACAAGCTCTAGAAAAAGCTAGATCATCTATGTCTTGGGAAGAAAAAGACAAATTAGCCCAAATACAAGCCCAAGAATTGAGGACAAAAAAAATAGTGGACACACTTATGGGCCTATAGGAAAGTGATAAAGAGAAAATTTAGAAGGAAATAGAGGATGTGACAGAGAAAATTGTAAGTGAGGTAAAAGGAGCTAAAAATGTGGAGCAACCACAAGTTTCTCCACCACATAACACTACTCCACCTCATTTGACCACATCTTCTCCACATATCACTGAGCATCAAGTTCCTCATGAGGAGAAAGAAAAGCAATCGGGAAAAGATCAAAAACAAGATGCTCATGAAGAAGAAAATGATTCTTTGGATCATACTATTGGGCATGATGATCAACCTTTGGTAAATACAAAACAACATTATAATATTGCACATCAAGAGGGGAAACAAATATTGATTCAAGGGAAAATTTATAAAAGGAACAAGATACACCCTCCTCTTCCTCTCTGGTTGATTCTATCAAGGAGTTCCTAGCCTAGCAAATGCAGATTCAACCAGTGGTCACTAATCAGCTATTGCAGTTGCTTATATTAGATGGACAAGTTAACTTGCCCAATATATCTCCACTTCACAAATTACAACTAGGAGATATACTTCAATCCTCAGCAAGGCAAGAGATTCTGTAACAATAGGTTGAAGGGGTTGAAGTATTAGAAGAGACAATTATGATGTTACAAGAGGAATTGCCTAAGGCTAAGAGAGATCACACCTTGCCTCCTACTCAACAAATGAAATTCATGTTGGACTCTTTCAAGACTCATTCTTCTTATCTAGAGAAGTAGGCTAAGAAAATGATAATAGAACAAATAAATAACAAAAGGTTGGCTGAAGTATCTAACAGGTGTGCAAAGGCACATAATAGTCTACAAGAAAATTTGAAAAACATTCAGAAAAGCATTGAGGATGCCAAAATCTTATATCAATTTTGTTTGAATTGGCCAGCTACCACAAAGAATATAAAGGATCAAGATAATTCAAATGGCCAAAGTGTATGATCCTCTAAAGGACAAAGATTGAACCATTAGGGTTCAAATTGAAAACATACATAGTTAGTTAAAGCAACTCCTGGAGAAAAGAGAGAAAATCATGGGAGAAATAGGTCAGCTGAGAAAAGTTGTGGATACAAAATTAGAAGTATTAATTGGCATCTTGATTGAAGTGGAGAATGTGGCTTAGAAAGTTAAAATGTCATTCACTTTGGAAGAAGCAGAAGATTTGTATATTTAGTTTGAGAGCCAATCACACATTTTATCCTTTGCCGAGAAGAAATGGGACTCAACTCTTGCCTAGTTGAAGGTAATTTACAAAAAAATTCTACCTTCCAAGTGAATAAATTTTTAGAAGGTATGAAAATTTTTTAAGTTTGTATAAATATGCAGTGAATAAAATAAGAATATGTAGTGCTATCTTGATATAAATAAGGCACATTGTACATAGTATCTTGAAGGGCAAATTTTTGCTACATCAGTTTTGAAAAGTTAGAGGCTACTCCTTAGGGGAAGTTGACTAATAAAAAGTGATAAGAAACATTCAGTCATGGGGAGCCTACTTGTTTTTGCTGGTACAAAGGAAGAGCACTAGTCCTTTTCCATTGATGTCAAAGGAGGAGAAATATATGTATATCAAGTCAAGTGTTGCCATCAATGACAAAAGGGGAGATTATTTCATATAGGTTGGCATTGATGTCAATAGTTGTATGATGTGTTGTAGTATGGAAGGTTGCAAGTGATGTCAAAGGAAATTGCAGCAATATGATAAGCATTGTGAGATAGATAAGTAAAGTGATGAATATGTGCTAAGATACTCGAAGAAGAAGACAGAGAAAGCTAGTCAGAAGAGTTGTGAAGTAAAGGAGATGGATTAGTATCATCTCTACATTGTCATACCTTATTTGCGAAAGTTCATATGTAAGTTCACATTCTTGATATACTTATGTTTGAAGTCCATGATTAGTAATGTTGGGTTTCTACTACATGATGATGTTATGAACTCATAATGATATCCACCAAACAAAGAAAGTTGTGAAAGGTTGAAGAAAATTTGCCTAAGTAAAGTTTCAGTCAGTAAAGGAGTCACATGCTTAGATAAGTGTACCACATATCTTTGTTGTTGAAGATTTTGCCCTGCAGATTGGAAGATAAGTAGAAATAGGTGCAAGGAATGTATATTTCAAATATCAAAATAGGAAAGTCACCACAAAATACTTTAAAGTCAGAAGAGTGAAGGTAGTTGTGAAATAGAGTAAGTACTATCAAAGAGAGACAAGAGAATGCTCCACATTTATTTGCAGATGAAAATATGACTTTGTAGTTTGGAGAACATGTAAATATGAGTGTTAGGTATGTTCTTCTCAAGTTTCAAGTAATTATATGGTCCACAGTTGCATCTCCAAAGTCAATTGTGCGAAGTTATGCCTTACTGCTAAATAAAGTAAGTAGAGTGAGATAGCTTATGTTACTGTAGCTCACCGTGCAATGATAACTGGTCTTGCTAATTGAATGACAAGTTCTTATGACTAGGAGGTATGTGATGATCAAGTTTCAAGTGATTTTGCTTACCACAAGTATGATTGTTCACGGTTTTATCTTAAGTCTGTGTATGCAAAGGTCATTAAAACATTGGCATCAGAGTTCAAATGTTTGCGCTAGCATGATACATCCTGAGATGACAAAATAAGTGAACATGAATACTTTGCAAGTCATATAACACTCAATACATGGTCTGAATGATGTAATTTTGTCTCCTCTAATACAACTTTGTGTCAGGAGTCAAATACAAGGGTGGATAGGTGTTGAGGTGTCAACTTGCTACATAATAAAGTCTTTTGTTGTGTGTAAGGGATGTGCACCATATTGGAAGAGTGTGTGAGGGTAAAATAAGACTTGATTATGCTTTGCTCTTGAGTTGTACCTGATTTCTACTTACCACATATGTTGTGAAGCCAACTACAGTGACCACTATATGTTTCATGTTATTTATTTCATCTTGGTTGATCAAGGAAAAAGATCTTGATGCTTGCAGAAGTATATAAATATAAGATCAAATGCATCAAGGGCTGGATGAGTTAAGAATTATAAGAATCCATTGCAAAATATGCAAATAAACTTACCACTAAAGTAGATATGATGATGAAATGTGCTGCTTGGATCAGTTCATGTAAAATAATTATGGAAGATATGATGGGCTCTATGATGATAAAGAAGAGTTCCTAAAGGTGTTATAATGTTGTAAAGATTAGTATTGTTGTTGTAAGGAAGAAAGATAGTAGTGCAGAGACTAAAGTGATCTGCATTTTGTGATGTAGGAAGAACATTGCGATAAACTTTGTAAATATGTAACTGGTCAAGGAGTGGTAGCTTCCTTTGGGTTGTATCCAATAAGCAATATTGTAATCTTGCTTTTTTGTGAGGATGAATTTGGACAATAGATCCAAGCAGCTTGTTCACTGTGTGTTTTCCCTTCTTGGATTTTCCACATAAATTTGGTGTTATGGTTGTATGCTCTTGTGTTCTTGTCTCTCATGATTTGACTGGTTATATTAGCTTGAGTGCTACTAGTACTAAAGTAATTTAAATATGTATTGATTCACTCCCTCTCAGTACTTCTAAGAGTTCAATAGTAACTTCATACCTACACTAAAGTGGGGGCTAAATATAATGTCATAAAATGTGCATGCCACTATTTTACACCTTGTTTAGCTCCTAGATGGGCCTCAAATATTTACACTTGTTAATTAGGACCTATTTTAATACCTTTTTTAGTATTAAGCATTTAATACTTGATCCCGATGCATGACACCCAAAAAAAATAATAAGACATGGCTAAACACACTTAAAATGCCTTTGTCCTGACAATCTTGGGCTAAAGGATTAGAGCGCCCAAGCTCCCTGGTCCCCTCTTTAGCCTGGACCTAAATTTGTGCCTTGTTGGCTTGGATCCTTTAAAACATTCCTAATGTCAGCCTTATGTGGTTTAACTATCCAGAATATGATGGTAATGCATATAAAAGTAAGTTATTCTATTCATTTGAATATCTCTATGCTCTTGCTAACTTCTTGGAAGATTCTTATGCTCTCTACTCTTTTATCAAGATCTCTCTTATGGATTATTGTTGTGGCACTAACATATTGCAGGTCTTGTGAAGATCTTGGAATACTACATCAACTTCTTGAGTCAAGTTGAGACACCATCTACAAGCATACAAGGGTTTCCATGGTCATGGTGACTTATTTCCTTCATGCTTTGAGTTAGCATTCCATTCTACTTCGGATTTGCTTCTACCTTCCCAGGGGCATGCACTCTTTATCAATTATCTTTACTATTGTGGATGTGGAAACACCATTCACAGGTCTTGACTAAGGCAAGCTCCTAAATAGTACCCAACATTTTCCATCTCTTCATGTGTACAGGTCAGATAGATAGGTTTTAGAAGGTTGCATGTGTGAATAAGGATAAGCTTGATGGTATAGGCTTGATAGAGAAAATAGTTTCCTAAAACCCTAATTTAGGACTAGGGTGCCTAAGTGTGATCTCTAGGAAAAGTTTCTAAGTTGTTCATTATCCTCTTTTGTTCCTTTGGTTGCTAGGTTTCAGGCATAGACAATTTGTTTTACTTTGATCTTTGTTAACTAGGGTTACATGCCTTAACTCTAGCTTGATTGATTGGATTTGGTTAATTTCTTCTCTTATACAACAAAAGGACTAAGCTCCCATAGTTTGTCTCTCCTTCTAAGGTAGAAGCCAAACACAACTTGTGTCCCAATGTTTTGTAGAATAGGGTTTGATCTAGTTTGATCTATTGAGCTAGTCTCTCTTTTCTACACTACAATTTGAAAGGTAACTTACCTTTGTACTTGTCTAATCTCCTCTTCAAATTTCTCACAAAATTTGCTTCTTCCTCCTCACCTTCACTATATAAATCAGATGTTTCTTTATTCTTCATAGCTTTGAAAGCAACTTCCTTTTTGTATGGACCTATGAATTCATTTCTCATCTCATAGGCAGTGAGGGACCCAGATAGTTCTTCCATGGTAAGAGTCCTTAGATATTTGGCTTCTTCAATTGCAAAAACTTTTGAATCAAATCTATGAGGGAGAGTTCTCAGGACTTTCTTCACAACCTCTAAATCAACTAGATCTTCACCTAGACTTCTGATTCCATTGACTACTTCATCTACTCGGATCAAATAGATAGCAATGTTTTCCTCTTCTCTCATCCTTAGATTCTCAAACACTATCTTGTAAGATTGTAACTTTGCTTTCTTTATAGTGTCATTTCCTTCATAAAGATTTTTAAACTATCCCATATCACCTTGGCTCTCTTGCACTGAACTACCTTGATAAGCTCTAAACTAGTCAAACCACTTAAGATGACATTATTGGCTTTGGCATTGTTTTTATGAGCCTTCTTTGCATTTGAATCTATAATATTATATTTGGGTTTGGTATAAGCATCCATTGACGCTCTCCAAACATCATATCCTAGTGAGGTAAGATAGGCTTCCATCCTTACACTCTAGAAGGCATAGTTGCTTCCATCAAATATCAGTGCTTTAGAAGAGGATTCTTTCTAAGCCATGTGTTCTACTCCAATATCTACCTTTAACTATTAGGCTGCACCAAGGAAGTCAGCTCTGATACCAATTGTAAGAACATATTGATATACTAAGAGGGGGGTGAATCAGTATTTCCCAAAACTTAATACAAGTTGACTTTATCAACCAAATCCTTTACTGCATTAAATAGATGATAAAGAAAATTAAGAAATTCAAAGCACAACACATAAGCTAATGTAGGAGCATCCCTGGTTCAAGATAAATCTTGCATCAACTAAAAACATTTGCTTTTCAGTTTACTTGTAGTCAATTTCTTTCCTTTCATTTTCTAGTTTAGTTTAGGTAGTTTAGTCAGTAGCAGTTTCTATATTTTGGTCCACATTCTACCACAGTTGTATTTCACATCTTACAGAGCTAGACTTAGCATCTAGATTCATTCATCTACATCATATCTAGAATTCAAAGTATTTGGATCAGTTACTAAAATGTTATCGCTATTAGAATATCGACTATTTCTCAGAACAAAGCATCTTGATAGTCTTAGACACATCAATTGAAGGAGAAGACTCGCAGAACATTCCTCGACTTGTGGAGCCTAATGACACATCATTCAATGATCTTTGGTTCATGGCCAACCTTCCCCAAGATCTACACATCATTCCATACATTTGCATAGGCAATCTACATGATTAGGTCTGACCTATCTGTGTACATACGTTACAGGTCTTTATTGAAGTTTGTGACCATCCTTGGCTGACGCAAAGGAATCTTTTGTACTAGAGATGATATATAAGGATGTAAGAGATCCCTAGGAAAGTAGTGATTCACATAGTGATAGTTGATAGTTTAGATTTTGCGTGAAGGAGCCTCAAAGCTATATCTTGTGCTTATTATGATATTTTGAAATTAGGCCTTTGAGCCTTAATTGTAAGCCTGCATGATGCTGGCCAGATTGTATTTGAATTCTATGATATATTTAATGACTAAATCTATGTTTGTTTCATATCTTTGAGTTATTTCCATTATGTTTACTCTTGCTACACGGCCTAGACAGTTCATTCTGTGAACCCTCCTACCGTGACTGCACCAAGTGGTATCAGAGCAAAAGTTTGAATCTTTGGGAATGAATTGAGCGAAGTTAAAGAAGGAAATTTTGTAAGATCTTGTTGTGGATAGATCGCTGAATTGAGGCAAGTTACTTATGTCACAACTAATCGCCGATTGTGAGGCAATTGTCACCTTGTAGCCCAATTGCCAAACTTGAGGTAGTTTACACTTGATCTTAGGAAGAATGCCACTGAGGAGAGTTTTTGCCATTAGAACAATGGCTAGTAGAATGGATGAGATGATGGAAATGATGAAAACAATGCAAATTCATTTGGATGCTATTGAAGAAGATAGGCAAAGAGGATTAACACTGAGACCTAATGTTGAAAGTGATGAAGACAAATTTCAATCTGTTGAACAAATTGGTGAAACCTTGGAGGTGAAGAAGAAGAATCAGATCAAGTAAAGATGTTGCAAGCTATTTCAAAGATTGGAAAGAGACCTAGAGTTCATGTGCCAAACTATACTGGTGATTTGAACCTTGAAGAATTGATTGATTGGATAAATGACATGGAAGAATACTTTGAATATGAAGAGATTGAAGATTTGGAGAAGGTAAAGTTCGCGAAGACAAAATTGAAAGGACATACTACTATATGGTGGAAAGAAGTTCAATTGGATAGAAATAGAAGACGAAAAGAAAAGATTACAAAGTGGGATAGGATGGTAATAAAATTGAAGAATCAATTCATACCTGCTGACTATGAGTTGGAGCTGTTGAAAGATTACAAAACCTAAGACAAAAGGAGAAATCTGTGAAGGAGTACATTGAAGAATTTCATAAGATGATTATAAGGATATGACATAGTGAAGCAAGAAAGGAGAAAGTGGCTAGATACATCAATGGACTGAGATTGAACATTCAAGAAGAACTAAGCTTGGTAAGGATGACATCTTTGGAAGAAGCATATCAGTTTACCTTGAAAGTTGAAGAGAAGATAAATAAAAGGCATGATCAGAGGCAAGGAGGTAGAGGAGGTAAATTTCAGAGAGGTAGAACATTTTTCAGAGGAGACATAACACATTCAAGAAGGAGGACATAGACACTAATGCATACCGGAGCAATGACAAAAAAATTTATCACAGAGGTAATTATAATTCATATCAGAATGAAGGATACAGAAGAGAGGGAAGAGGATTTGATAAGAGAGAATTTAGAGGCACTTATTTCAAGTGTGGAGGTGAAGGACATAGAGCATTTGAATGCAATCAGGGTAGTACAAGGAAGAAGACAGAGAATAGTAGAAGAGCAACCTATGTGGAAGAAGAACCTATTGGATCACCAAGCTCAATTGGTAAACTAGAGAAAGGAGAATCATTAGTGATGAGGATAGAATTATTTCAAGTAGAGATAATCGAAGAACCACCATAGAGGAAAAGTTTGTTCAGAACAAGATACAAATTAGGAGGTAAATGTTGTAAAGTTGTTATTGATAGTGGTATTTCAAATAATATAGTCTTAGAAGAGATGGGGACTAAGATGATGTTGGAAAGATTGAAACACCCTAAGCCCTATCAGATAACATGGATTCATGATGATCATAAGGTACTAGTGAGTGAACAATGTTTGGTGAAATTTCATATTGGATCTTATCAGGATGAAGACTTGTGTGATATTATGCCTATGAATGTATATCATATTTTGTTGGGTAGACCTTGTCAGTATGATAGAAAAGCTATACATGATGGGAGAAATAATACATTCACTATAACAGCAAATGGAAAGAGAATTACTTTGATTCCCTTAGAAGATGATCCTAAGAGTGAAGTATGTGGGAATGCTAGAATTTGTTTGGTAGATGGAAGGAAATTTTTGGATGGTTTGAGACATGAGTGTATGTGTTATGCCTTGATTCCTAAGAAGCTTAAAACATTGAAGCAGACTAAAGAATAACAACTAGAGGAGATAAGAAAGTTGCTGACAAAGTATAAAGACATCATATTAGATAATGTACCTAAAGGATTGCCACTTATAAGGAGTATCAGTCATCACAGAATCTTATACCTGGAGCTAGTTTGCCTAATAGCTTTATCAGACAAAATGACATTGGCAGAGAATGAAGAATTAAATAGACAGATACAAGAGTTATTGCGGAAAGGTTAGATAAGAGAAAGTTTGAGTCCTTGTGCAGTACTTGTAGTGTTAGCACCAAAGAAAGATGGAGAATGGAGAATATGCACTGACTCTAGAGAAATAAACAAGATCATAGTTAAGTATAGATTTCCTTTACCTAGAATGGATGATATCATGGATTGGTTGAGTGGAGCAAGATATTTCACAAAGATAGACTTGAAGAGTGGATACCATTTGATTAGAATCAGAGAAGGAGATGAATGGAAGACTATGTTTAAGACAAATGAAGGATTGTATGAGTGGTTAGTGATTCCTTTTGGATTGACAAATGTACCGATTACTTTCATGAGATTGATGAATGAAGTCTTGAATAAATTCTTGGGTAAGTTTGTGATTGTATATTTGGTTGACATTCTAATTTTTAGTAAGACAAAAGAAGAACATTTGTGGCACCTTAGACAAGTTTTCTAGAGGTTGAGAGAGGAGAAATTACTGATAAACATCAAGAAGTGTATTTTCATGCAGGAATAACTAGTGTACTTAGGATTTGTGATTTATGTAGAAGGATTGAAGATGGACCCTAAGAAAGTAAGAGCAATTGTTGAATGGCCTACACTGGAGAGCATTAGAGAGGTTAGATCATTTTATGGATTGGCTAGTTTCTACTGGAAGTTCATCAGAAATTTTAGTTTAGTTTGTAACCTGATGATAGAGACAATGAGAGGTGACATAAAAGATTTCAAATGGACATTAGGAGTAGATAGGAGTTTTTAGATGTTGAAGTAGAAAGTGATAGAGCAACTTGTTTTGACATTACCAGATTTCAATAAGGTATTTCAAGTTGATTGTGATGCAAGTGGAAATCCAATTAGAGCAGTATTAAGTCAAGAAGGTAGACCTATAACATATTTTAGTGATAAGTTGAATGATGCAAGGAGAAGTTATTCAGTTTATGATCAAGATTTCTATGCCATAATTCAAACCTTGAAGAAGTGGAGACATTACTTGTTACCTAAGGAGTTTGTGTTGTATATAGATCATCAAGATTTGCAATATCTAAATAGTCAAGGTAAGTTGAATCAGAGACACATGAGATGGGTAGAGTCCATGCAGAGTTATACATTTGTATTGAAGCATAGGAGTGGAAAATCAAACAAAGTTGTTGATGCATTGAGTAGAAGAAGAAACATGTTGACAGAAATGAGAGTTGAAGTGTTAGGTTTTGATGAATTGAAGAACATGTATGAGGGAGACACTAATTTTGTAGAACCTTGGAAAGCATGTAAGGAAACTGTTGTGATGGATAGGAGTAAGTGGTTGGATTATTTCATTCAAGAAGATATGTTGTTCAGAAGATTTCTTTCTTTTACCTCTAGCTATAGATCAATTGTAGAAGGTTTCAACTCACAGAAGATCACACTTCTGATATACATCACCTTCTTTGTAACTGGGTTCCAAAGCTTGTACCCTTTCATACCAATTCCATAACTGATGAAGATACATTTTATAGCCTTGTTTTCTAGTTTAGATCTTTTTTCACTAGGCACATATGCATATGGCTCATAGCCAAATACTCTAACATGTCTCAAAGAGGGCTTCTTATTAGACCATGCTTCAATAGGTGTCTTGTCCATGAGCACCGAAGTGGGAGATTGATTAATCAAGTAACATGTAGCTACGGCCTTAGCCTAGAACTTTTGTTCAAGACTAGCACTACTCAACATACTTCTCACCCTTTCCATTAGCATTCTATTCATCCTTTCTGCAACTCCATTTTGTTGTGGAGTGTAAGGAGTCATCCTATGTCTTTAATTCCTTGATCCTTGCAAAACTTATTGAAGTTTGCAAAACAAAACTCACCGCCATTATCTATCCTCAAGCACTTAATTTTTCTACAAGTATGATTTTCTACCAAGGTTTTAAATTCCTTAAACTGAATGAAAAATTTAGTTTTACTTCTGTGAAAATAAACAAATGTCCATCTCAAATAATCATCTATGGACAAAACAAAATACATGGATTTTGATAATGAAAGAACATTAACTAGACCAAATACATTAGCATGAATATAATCTAGAATTTTAGAAGATTTATGAGGACTAGAATAAAATGAAACATGGTGTTGCTTTCCATATATGTAATGTTCACAAAAATCAAACTCAAGATTACAATCATCAAGTCCTTCAACCAAACTTTTATTTTTCAAGGATTTTAAGCCTTTTTCACCAATATGGCCAAGTCTTTTATGCCACAACATTGTCTTCTCCATTGGAAGCTTCATCTCTAAAGAATTAGCACCCACAGAAACAACATTCTCCTTCTCTAGATGATTAGATTTTCTTGACTCTGCAAAAGCACTATTACATTGAACTACATGTGCATCCATCTTATACAGAGTGCCAATTCATGTACCCTTAGCCAACACCATAGAGCCTCTAGTCATTCTACAAGCACCATCTAAGAAAAACTCTTGTACACCAACATCATTAAGCTTACTTATAGAAAGTAAATTTTGAGCCAGACCTAGTATATGCATTACACCATCAATTCCCTTCACTCTTCCATCAGGAAACTAAATTCTGACTCTTCCACGACCAACAATTTCTAGGTGAGAATCATCACCCAGATACACCCTTCCACTAGCATACTTCTTATACTTTGAAAACCAATCCCTATGTGAGGTCATGTGAAAGGATGCACCTGAGTCAATCAACCAAACATCATCAAATGCCTGAGTCACCAAGGCTGCTATGAAGGCATCTGCATTGCTCTAAGAAGAATCATTATCAGAAGAATTATCTTTCATTTTCTTCTTCTTCTCTTTACAATCTTTTTTTTTGTGTCCGTCTGCCCACAATTCTAGCATTTCACCTTGGAATTTTTACTAGGAGACTTTGATCTCCCTTGTGACTTGGATTTAGATTTCTTGTCTTTCTTCTTGCCTTTCTCCTTTGATCTGCCTCAAATAGCAAGGGTGTCCTTGGCCATCTCAGAAGATTTCCTCCGCATTTCTTCTGACAATAGCGAAGAAACCACATCTTCCATCTTGAAAGTGGTTGTAGTACTCCTAATAGCCATTACCAGGTGATCCCACATGTTAGGAAACAAACACAATAGGACCATGCAATGATCCTCATCATCTATCTTCACACCCATAGATGCCAATTGAGAAAAGATCATGTCAAACACATTCAAATGATTTGCAATGGATGCTCCTTCCTCCATCTTCAAAAAATATAGCTTCTTCCTCAAAAATAACTTATTTACCAAAGATTTCCCTTGATAAATGTCACCAACCTTCTTCCACAAAAATTTCACTATCTTCTCTTCATGGACATTCAAGAGAACTAAATCGGCCAAGCATAGTCTGATCAGACCCTTGGCTTTCTGGTCCATTGCATCCTAGTCATCTTGCAAGGTTGTTGATGGTTTGTTAGAGTACACTACAGTCCATAACTCTCGATCCATGAGAAAATCTTCCATCTTGAGTTTCCACAACTCAAATTTGCCACCATTGAACTTCTAAATCTCCATTCTTTCGAGTGTGCTCACCATCTTAAATCTGCAATAAGATTTCAAACTAGATTTCTCTGCAAAACTCCTACTAAACAAGATCAGCACAAAAAACATGTCTTACCCACAAGGACAAAAAAGTTGGCCAAGATCTAATACCAAATGAAAGGAAAGTAGAGTGTGGAATACACCTTCCTAATACTAATCTTCAAGGAGAGAGATACAAAAATTTACAAAACTTGGCAATTACAGTTCATTTAAGATGCACAAACAAGAATAACAGAATAAACAATAAAGATTGAACAACATATTTTTACGTGGGAAAACCCATACGGGAAAAAAACCCACACACCAAAGCAAGATCACTTATATTACAGTAAAATATCAATTACATACAAGTTACAGAGTTGTGCTCTTTTGGGTGTCAATTCATAGAATGAATTTGGTAGCATTCAAGTACAATTCACTCATCCTTCTCTCTCAACTTAATGGACTACTGCATTATATTACAGACTTCTCAAACATTTTAGGAAGCCCATCCTTACAACTTCCATATCAAACAAAATTGTTACATAATGTTTTAACTATATCCATCATTTCCAGTCTTTACTGCCATATTGTAGGACTCTTAGATTGACCTTCATGGGATGGTGAGATCTACCACAACATTGTAGGCTTGTTCATTATCGATCATGAGGCCGCAAGGTATACTGTATTACCGCAAACAATCTTACAAGTTGTCACAAGTCTACAGTATGACCCACACACCTACTAGCCTCTCAAGTTACCATCGTGGGGTGGTGGGATAACTCCCATTCTACCATCGGCACCATCAATGAACCACTGCGGAGTGGCAGTAACACCACACCACTGCAAGCCCACTGAAAATGCTTTGTAGACTACCACCATACTACAAACACCAACAACAAGCCATGGCAGGAAGGTGGGATATACACCGCACAACTGTAAGCCACTTCATAGGCTATCACGAGTTAGTAGCAGAGGACTCTCCCCACACTACAGCATAGGTAGATGAAGACCACTGCAAGATGGCAGGTAACACCGCCTACTCGCACTCCTCTTAAGTGCACCCAACGGTATTGCAGTAAACCCATGAATGCAAAACCTTGGAAGTCTAATTTTGATAGTAACTAAGCTAGGGTTTTGAAAATGCATTTAAGACACATATTCTCAACATGCAAGTCATGGAGGTGCTCCATAAACCTTCTCCTTTAACTGACTGTCTGGGTGCTCTGTTATGTGAAAAATGATGATCTTTTGATAGTGATAACTTTCTAGAAACAAATCCAAATCACTTAAAATCTAAATATGATGTACATGATACTGTGTAGATGCTAAGTCCTACTCTGTGAGCTCTGATATGAAGATGCAGTGAAATGAAGTACAAAATGCTGAAACTACAAATGACTGTACTGAACTAAAATTGCAAGATTGCTTTGCAACCTGGGATGTTCCTACATCAAACACCTGGGGTTGTTGAAACAGTGAGTCCCTCACTTTGCTGGAGCTAGAGGAAAACCAAGGCAATCTACCTCAACCTAAGAAATCCATGATGAATCTTCTTTCAATCTTCCTTTCCACTTGACTAGGTATTCCTTATACTACTTGCCTCTGGTATTGCGTCGAACTCTACTACCCAAGATGTCCTCTATCTGCTCTAGTTGTTGCTGTGGTAACTGATTCTTCAAACCATGTTTAATGCTTTCACTTGATTCTCCTTCGTGATACTAATATAGGTCTGCAATGTTGAATATAGGTGATATACCAAATGTCTTCGATAGCTCCACTTCTTATGCATTTCCTAAATCAAACTTCTTAAGAATCTTACATGGTCCAAACTTCATCTTCAGCTTGTTGTATGTCCCCACTAGAAATCTCTCTTTTCTCAGATATACCATTACTTCATCTCCCACTAAAAATTCTTTATGTCTCCTCTTCTCATCTCCTTGCTCCTTATATTTACTATTCATCTCTTCCAAATGCTCCCTGACCTGATTATGTAGTGTCTCCATGTATCCTGTAAATTCTTCTGCCTTTGTACTTCTCTTATTCTCCATACTAATGTCTCTCAATTCTACAACTCCTCTAGGTTTTACTCTATTCACAATCTCAAATGGTGTCTTCCCTATACTCCTATTTACTAAATTATTGTATGCAAACTCTACTTTCGATAGAATTAGATCTTAATTTTTTGCCTTATCTCCTACTAAGCATCTCAACAAGTTACCCAAACTCCTATTTACCACTTTTGTTTGTCCATTTGTCTATGGATGAAATGCTGAATAAAACTTTAGGTCTGTCTTTATCTTCTTCCACAATGTCCTCCAAAAGTATCCAATGAATCTTGTATCCCTTTCTGAAACTATACTCTTAGGTAATCCATGTAATCTCACAATCTCCTTGAAAAATAGGTCAGCAACATGCACTACATCACTTGTCTTCTTACAAGGAATGAAATGTGACATCTTTGAGAATCTGTTCACTACCACAAATATAGGATTATATCCCCTCTGTGTTCTTGGAAATCCTAATATGAAATCCATGCCTATGTCTTCCCAAGGTCTCTCCAGTACTATCAAAGATTTGTACAAACCAGTATTCTGACTACTCTCTTTTGCAACTTGACATACTCTACAACTTTATACAAATTTCCATACATCCTTATGTATCTGAGGCCAAAAGTAGTGTTCACTTACCAAAGCTACTATCTTGTCAATCCCAAAATGTCCTACTAATCCACCACTATGCTTCTCCTTAATCAAATTATCTCTCATTAAAATCCTAGGTATACACAATTGATTTCCCTTGAACAACATATCCTCTAGAATGAAATAGTCTAGCCACTTACTTCTGTCTATCACAACAGGTTCCTTACATGCTTTCCATGGTTTTGTAAAAGCAAGATCCTCTTCATACATATGCTTTAGTTCCTCAAATCCTAATACTTCTATCCTCATCTCTGTCAGCAAATTCCTTCTTCTGCTCAATGCATATGCAACTTTGTTGACTTCCTACTCCTATGCTTCAATACAAATGTGTAACTTTGCATAAAATCTACCCATCTCATGTCTCTGATTCAACTTTCCTTTACTGTTCAAATATTGTAAAGCTTGATGATCAGTGTACAACACAAATTCCTTAGGTAACAAGTAATGTCTCCACTTCTTCAAAGACCGAATTATGGCATAGAACTCTTGGTCATAAACTAAATATCTTCTCCTTGCATCATTCAACTTCTCACTGAAATATGCTACTAGTCTCCCTTCTTGACTTAATATTGATCCTATTGTATTTCCACTGGCATCACAATCTATTTAAAATACTTTGTTAAAATTTAGTAATACTAATATTGGCTACTCTGTCACTTTCTGCTTCAATAATTCAAAACTCTTATCTATCCCTGATGTCCACTTAAAATCATTTATGTCACCTCTCATTGTCTCTATCATTGGTGTGCATACTAAACTAAAATTTCTAATGAACTTTTGGTAAAAACTTGCTAATCCATGAAATGATTTGACCTCTCCAATGCTCTCCAGTGTTGGCCACTCAACAATATCTATAACCTTCTCAGGGTCCATCTTCAATCCTTTCGCAGAAATCACAAATCCCATGTATAACAATTGTTCCTTCATGAAACTACATTTCTTGATGTTTATCAACTCTTCTCTCAACCTCTACAATACTTGTCTAATATACTACAAATGTTCTTCTTTTGTCTTCCTAAAAATTAGAATATCATCCAAGTATACAATAAAAAAACTTACCCAAGAATTTCTTCAAGACCTCATTCATCAACCTCATGAAAGTACTCAGTGCATTAGTCAATCCAAAAGGTATCACTAACCATTCATACAATCCCTCATTTCTCTTGAATGCAGTCTTCCACTCATCCCCTTCTCTGATTCTGATTTGATGGTATCCACTCTTCAAGTCTTTCTTTGTGAAATACTTTGCTCGACTCAAATAGTCCACGATGTCATCCATCCTTGGTAATGGAAATCTATACTTAACTGTGATCTTGTTGATTGCTCTAGAGTCTGTACACATCCTCCATTCTCCATCTTTCTTCAATTCTAGTACTGCAAGTACCACACATGGGCTTAAACTTTCTTTGATCAATCCTTTTCTCAACAATTCTTGTATCTGTCTATTTAGCTCCACATTCTCTGCTGGTGTCATCTTGTGTGCTACTTTGTTAGGCAAACTCATTCCATGTATAAGGTCCATATGATGATTTATACTCTAGATTGGTGGCAATCCTTCAGGTACATTATCTGATATGATGTCTTCATACTCTGTCAATAATTCAGTTATCCCCTCTGGTAGTCATTCTTCTTCTTTTCCGGTAGCAATCTCTACACTTAGGGTTCTGCACTTCTTAGGAATCAAAGAAAAATACATATTCTCATGTGTTAATCCATCTAGAAATTTCCTTCCATCTACCAAACATATTCTAGCATTCCCACATACTTCACTTCTAGGATCATCTTCCAAAGGTATCAAGATATGTTTATTTCCATTTGATTTTATAGTGTAAGTATTCTTCCCCCCATCATGTATAGCCTTTCTATCATACTGCCATGGTCTACCCAACAATATATGACATACATACATCGACATGATATCACACAATACTTCATCATTATAAGATCCTATATGAAATTTCACCTAACATTGTTCACTCACCAGTACCTTGTGTTCATCCTAAATCCATGCTATCTTGTAGGGCTTAGGGTGTTTCAATCTCTCTAAGTTTAGCTTAGTCACCATCTCCTTTAAAACCAAATTATCAGTACTACCACTATCAATGATTACCTTACAACATTTACCTCCTGATTTGCATTTTCTCTGGAACAAAATTTTCCTTTGCAGTGGTTCTTCAATTGTCTCTACTTGAAATAGTGCTCTCCTCATGACTAATGATTCTCCTTTCTCTAGTTTTCCCACTAAACTAGGTGATCCAATAGGTTCTTCCTCCACATAAGATGCTCTTGTACTATTCTCTATTCTCTTGCTTGTACTTCCTTGATGACATTCAAATGCTATGTGTCCTTCACCTCTACACTTAAAACAAGTTCCTCTAAATGATCTCTTATCAAACCCTCTTTCATCTCTCTTATACCCTTCATTGTGGTAAGAATTATGATTCCCTCTACTATTGTGGTAGAAATTTATGTCATCTCTCCCTTTGTAGTATGTATTATTATCCTTTTCTTCCTTTTAGTATGGGCTACTTTCTTTGTTTTGCTCCACATATGATTTTTCTCCTCCAGAATATGTTCTACCTCTTTTAAATTTACCTCCTCTACCTCTCTATCTTTGTTATGCTTCTTATGCAACTTGTCTTCAACTTTCAATGCAAACTAATATGCTTCTTCTATCATTGTCATCCTAACTAGACTTAGTTCTTCTTGAATGTTCATCCTCAATCCATTTATGTATCTTTCCACTTTCTCCTTGCTTGCTTCATTATGTCCAATCCTTATGATCATCTTATGGAATTCCTCAGTATACTCCTTTACAGATTTCTCCTTTTACCTTAGGTTTTGCAATCTCTTCAATAATTCCAACTCATAGTCAACAAGTATAAATTGATTCTTCAACTTTGTCACCATCCTATCCCATTTTATGATCTTTTCTTTTCCTCTCCTAATCCTATCCAACTAAACTTCTTTCCACCAAATAGCAGCATGTCCTTTCAACTTAGTTTTTGCAAATCTTACTCTCTCTGGATCTTCAATTTCTTCATATTCAAAGTATTCTTCCAAGTCATTTATCCAATCATTCAATTCCTCTAGATTCAATTTTCTAATATAGTTTGATACATCTACTCTAGGTCTCTTACCAATCTTTGAAATCACTTTCAACATCTTCGCCTAATCTGATTCTTCTTCTAGAGCTTCTTCATTTTGTTTTGTTGATTGAAATTCTTCATCATCACTTTCAACATCATGTCTAGGGTTTAGTCCTCTTCTTCTATCTTCTTCTATAGCATCCAATCAAACTTTCATTTTCCTCATCATCTCTATCATTTCTTCCATTCTTCCAGCAACATACATTGGCCATAGCAGGCATCCTACTTGGCAACATCTCTTCCTAGGATCTAGTGCAACTGCCTCAATTTGATGGTCTAACTACAATGCAGAAACTACCTCACAATCGGTGCTCTATTGACAAACACAAGTATACTATCTCAGGTCAGTGATCTATTCACCACAAGATCTTATGGAATGCCTTCACTTCCCAAAGGATTCAAAACTATGCTTTGATACCACTTTGTGTAGTCATGGACGGAGGGTTCACAGAATGAACTATCCAAAGTAAACATAATGGAAACAACAAAATCATAGAATGCAATGGAAGATTCATATACTCATAATATCAAAGAACTAAAATTCTCATATGCCGGAAACATGAATGCTACATTCAAAGGGCTCACAGGACAGATTTACAAGATACGACATTGAAGTGCCTTCTTGAAAAGAATCTAACTTCTAAAACTATCTAAATCATATCATCAAATTAATGACTTTCTAATGCATCTAAGGGATCTATATATATAATCTTCAAGATCATAGAATCCTCTGCATTGGCCACAAGAGGTTACAAACTCCAATGAAGGATGTAACATGTAGAAACAAGGTAGGTCCACCTACAACATCTGGTATTGTTCTGCAAATGCATGAAACTTGGTGTGGACCTCAACAAAGGTCTATCTAATTCATATGTGTCATGTATAATATTGTATTTGTCTCTATAAGTCATGAAAGTGCTCCTCAAACATTCTACTTCAACTCACTGTCTGGGTGCTTTGTTCTATGAAAAATGATGATCTTCTAATAGTGATACCTTTCTGGAAACAAATCCAAATCACTTGAAATATGAATATGATGTACATGATACTATGTAGATGCTAAGTCCAACTTTGTGAGCTCTAATATGAATATGTGGTAAAATGCGGTATAAAATGCTGAAACTGCAAATGACTAAACTAAACTAAAAATGCAAGATTGCTCTACAACCTGGGATGCTCCTACATCAACCTCCTATGGATTCATTAACTTTAGAAGTTGTATCAAGCATTAATAGGTTGATCTTTTGGTGCAATGACAACCATCTTTCTAACAAAGATTAGCAAAATGGGTCATGATTCTTAGTGAATTTGATATTGAGCAAGTTGATCACAAAGCAATCAAAGGACAATTCATTGTTGATCATCTAGTAGAGGCTCCTATTATAGATACACACCCTATGCTTTCTAATTTTCCAGATGAAGGGATAGTCAATGTCTATCCATCAGTTATATGGCAACTTTACTTTGATGGTTCATATACCCAACATAGGGTGAATGTATTCCTAATTCATATCAGCTAGCTTTTCCTTGTACCAACAACATTGTCAAATATGAAGATTTAATTATAGGACTCCACATGGTAGTACAATGGAATATCAAGTAGTTACAAGTCTATGGAGATTCCCAATTGGTAATTTGATAGGTTATAGATGAATATCAAACTAAAGAAGACAAGTTGCTTCCCTACAAAAGGATGGTCGATGACTTCAAGCAATATTTTTCTAAGATCTCCTTTGAACAAATTCCTAGATTGAACAAAAAGGTTGCCAACACTATGGAAACAAATGGATCCCTCCTAGATATGACAACCAATACTCAATGCTGTAAATTCTTAGTCGAATAACTCTTGATACTAGATTTTGATGTTCCACCTACTAAATTAATCTATGAACTTGTTGGTCCCAATTCTCCCTGGTACCAAGACATCTATGTTTACCTCCATGATAACACCCTTCCATCAAACCTAACCAACACATAGAAGAAAACCTTTATCCACCAAGGATTTCAATTTACTATCATTGGTGACACACTATATTGAAGGAGTCTTGATGGTATCCTACTTAGATGTCTCAACTCAAAAGAGGCTAACATTACTTTATGATAAGTTCATGAAGGTGTCTGTGGATCACATTCTATTAGGACAAACCTTGCTAAGAAGTTTTTGTGTACAGAATACTATTAGCCTACTATGGAACAAGATGCCCACCAGTTTGCTAAGAATTGCCTTCAATGTTAGCAGCACGAAGACCTAATTCATGCACCAATACATCAGTTGCAACCTATTACTACTTGATGGTTGTTTTCATAGTGGGGACTCGACACCATAGGTAAAATCCCTCCATCATCCTCTAATGACCATAAGTTCATCATCACCACCACTGAGTATTTTACAAATTGGGTATAAGTCATCCCTATGAGGTACATTACTAGTAAATAGATAGCTAAGTTCATCTTGCATTATATCATTTTCTAGTATGGTATTCCACTTGCTATTGTAACTAATAATGGAAGACCTTTCAAGAACTAATATGTCCATGCCTTGTGCACTTGGTTCTATATTTAGCATCACTTCTCCACCCCTTACTATCTACAAAGTAATGGCTAGGGCGAGGCTTCAAATAAAACCATATTAAAAATCCTTAAGAAAATAGTCAATGAAGCTGGTCGTGATTGGCATTTACAACTCAATCCCACCTTATGAGCATAACACACTAGTATCAAAATCCCAACCAGTGCTACTCCATATGCTTTAGTCTATGGGATCGAAGCCATTTTACCTATCAAGGTTGAGATCCCTTATCTTAGAGTTTCCATGTAACATTTCATTGATGGAGAAGAGTACAGAATTGCTAGATCACATGTGCTAGAGCTATTGGATGAAAGACATCTTACAACACTAAATCACCTTCAAGTCTATCAAATCTACCTCCATCGCAGCTACAATAAGATCAAAGAAAGATAATTTCAATTAGGTGATTTTGTTCTTAAAGAAAATTAGACAAACCAACAAGATCAAGACAAAAAGGGAAAGTTTAAACCTAATTTGTTGGGACCCTTTGTTGTTACAACAGTCTATGGATCAAGAGTTATACATTGTCAACAATAGAAGACATTCCTCTAGATGAACATATCAATAGTGTTCATCTTAAGAAGTTCTATGCTTGATCCTCAAAGTATCCTTAACAAAAAAGTCCAAAAAAATAAAAAAAAATAGAAAAAAACAAAAAAATTAATAAATAATCCATCCTCTAGTGAAAACCTGGTAAACATGCACCTTGGATAAGTACCATAGATTCCAACCCATTCCATAATAAAACCCCATCCATCCATCATAAAGTTACCAATATTTGCATTTCCATATACCCATTTATCATGGCTTGGAAATTATCAGTGTCAATTGTTATCCATTAGTATCATCCTTATAGTTATTCCACTCATCCATCATTCTCCATAATAAATCTTGTACTTGATTGGGATCACATTTCCTTAACCTAAGTCTAGGAATGGATCCTTTTTTTGTCTCAAGAGGAATTATCATGTTCACCCATTTTTCCATAAACATTATTCATCCATCACAACCATTATAAACTCAAACTTTCACTTCATTCATCTGTCACAATCCATCATATTCACCTACCACCCCAACTTGACTAACTCAAGCAAAAAATGAACTATGCATCATTTGAAAGCTCAAGTACTTATCAAATCAGAAGCAAAAGACTACTCCTAAAGAAAAGCACATGCCCGCATACCGCTTGCCTCATCCACTAAATCCATTTATCCTAATCTAAAGACTTTAACATATATAATTTACTACAATAAGGCCCAATATAATGTGAGCACCCTCTTTGGTAAGAGATATGATGGTTGTGTTTTTTTTATCAGTTGGTTGATTTATTTGGCTTATCTTTTGTCCCTTTCTAATACTTAATCAAGACTACCTTGATCTTTCTATATCTTGGTATGTTGCAATATAGTATGGATTGGGGCATGGTCATTGCTTTTGTATGTTGTGTTTGTGGGATGTTCTTATTATCCTACCAAGGCTAATTTTTATCTTGTGTGTGTTGGAATTAGCATCTTGCATAACAATATCCTTTGCATCTAAGGTCTTTTTAAAGCCTTATGTGTAGTAGGATCATTCTATGCTAAGACTATTTTCCATTCACGTTTCCAACAAAGTTCTATTATGTCTAGTATGAATAAACTCAAATCGTTTGTTTATAAAGTCAATGTCCTATGCATTGGATACATCGTCACCTTGGTCTTATATACACTTGTGCATAATATCCATATTCTATATCAAAATAAGGATTTCTCTTTACATTTTATATAGCATAACCAAAGCAAAAAAGTTTTCCATCCATTCACCCATACATCCTAATAAAATCTATAGCTTTCATGAAGATCAATTAATAATCACTTCTATATTCTAGACTAACATCACCTTCATCTTCTTGTCTCTCATTCACATAGAAATTCTGCAAAACATGCATGTTAGCCATCACATTTATAAGCATCATATATATCACATAGCCATTCATCATCCATACATCATCTATAAGCATGCCATAATATAAATCCATGATCCTAATACATATCTATCATCCATAACATCTATAAGTATATAAACCACATGAATCCATAATCATAGTACACATCATGTCATATACATCCATATCATCATAAAAAAATCAAAACATCATACATAACATTACAAGTCTCATTCATAATACATCATATAGGTCATAGAATCATGTCATGTCATCATATATATATAATAAATAGATAAGTGTCATACAATGGGATACCAAGAGCCATAAATATATACAAATAAACTCGAAGGCATCATCAAGTGATCATAAGTGTCTAAGGGTGATCATGTGTTGAACTCCCTACTTAAGGCTCATCCATGGTCCTTGATGATGATGGTGGTCTTGGTGGTGGTCCTCCTAGAGGTGGTTGTGGTGGTCCCATAATAGATCCCCTAGATCTCCTCCAATATGAGGTCCCTAATTTTCTTTGCTCTCTGACACTGGGCTACCTCTGGTATGCTGGCACAACACTATGATAGAGCCCTCTGTAATACCCTGCCTCTCAGATAACTTGGGTCAAATCATACTCAAATTGAGATAACTCTATCACCAAGGCCATAGTGGGTTGATCTATACCAATCATAGCCCTAGTTGTATCTCTCTCCTGAGTCACCCTTTGAAGGGATAAATTAGTCTATAGTCTCATGGCAACAGCCCCATCCCACTCTACAATAATACAAGATAGCTTTGTAGTGTCTGATACCTATGCCTATCCCTGTGTCTACCCTACTACTCTAGCCTATTGTAGCTCTAACCTGAAATCATCCATCTCTTGACAAATTCTCACTGTGAGAAACTCCACCCTCATTTTCCTATGTGTCTCTATCTATAAGAGACATTGTAGTATCTCTAGCTCTAACTCTACTACTGCGGTGTCCTAATGTCCTACCTCCCCCATCTCTACATCATCCTGTCTAGGACTCCTTGGGATCTCCTGTTGTCCTACATCCTTCTTTGTAACCTCCACTATGACCACTGCAACCCTCTCGTGCCTCTGCCTCCTAGCCCTCCTAGGCCTGGCCTCTAGACCTCTATCTCCTAGCTCTCCCACCTTCCAATCCTATTTGCCTACCACACCAAGGACTATCAACCTAGTTAGTCTATTCTCAATCCAGTAAGCATCATACTCTAGTGTCGTACTAGTGCCAACTCCCCCTCCCACTAGGTTCCATATCACCGGGGAAGGCACGTCAAACTCTACAGGTGCTATAGCAATTACCACCTCATGTCCCCACTCGGAAATATCGCTTCGAGTGCATGAAAAAATAACCTCTCCCACTGGCATAAGTTGTTAGAGTTCAAATTATCATAGAAATCTCTCTAGAAGATACCTCTCAATAATATACATGGTCGTACCAAATAGGTACTTGGTTTGACGATAGTAAGATAAGTGCTCTGCATCATCATCCCATAACTCACAGTCCTACCAAGGTCACTAGATGACTGTGTCAATCTCATCGAAGGTCATCCTCTAATAGGTCAGCTCCCTAATCTACCTTTGTGTAACTGTGTCATTATATAAGTGAATGAATGGTTGTCCAACCTATCTTTGTCATGGTTAGATTGGCCTCGTCACTGCTATGTGCTCCTAGGCCAACACATGTAGAAGTGTCACTCCAACTACCAAACTAGATCCAAACCTGTATAGAAACTAGTGCATGTCATGGTATAGTTGTCTAAGCATACATGAGCCCCATGCATATATAATCATGTGTGTAAACATGCTCTCCAAAACTGGGCCCCATCCAATAGAGAATCCTTGAGACTATCTATCTAACACTAGTACCCCCAATCGGCCCTGCTACTACAAGCTGAATCTTGTCAAATTTCCTCCTCATTTGGTTTGGGCATATCTCAGAGTCCTTAATCCCAAGATCTCATGTCATTAGTAATTGAACTAGTTCAATCTCTCTCATATCCATGTCATATGCCACTTGTGTCCCGTGGTGGGGATGTACATAATCCTCCACACATCCTCTAGGGTGATGGTGATCTCACCCATGGGTAAATGAACTGAGTTGTGCTTGTTGTGCCATCTCTCTACCAAAGCAGTCATCATAGGATAGTGGGCTCGCACCAACACCATATGGGCCACATACCATAAACCCATGACCTCCAAGAACAAGTCCTCATCCTCATCCAAGTCAGCAACCAACCTAAGAATTGCTAGATACCACTCTCAAGACATCAATGAAGGAAGTACAACTTGCATCCATAATGATCAACTTGTTAGCACTTGCCAAAATTGGAGTATTCTACATCAAAAACCAAAAGTGGCCCCTAAAAACCATAAGTACCTAAATATAGCCATTAAAACAACCTTATCCACCAAATGCACCATTATGTCTGCCATTTGTGATGAGCTAAAAACCATTTGTGCCACTTTTCCACTTGCATCATTTTATCCGCCACTAGCATCGTCTTATCCACTAGTTGCACAACTTTCTTCGCCAAAAGTACAATTCTAGTTTTCATTTGCAATTTCTTTTTCCATTTGTGTCTGACGACTATCTTAGACCTAGCCAAAAGCAACTCCCTTTTTCCATAAGCATTGTGCTATCTACCATTTGTGGCCTCTTTTACCAAAAGCGTGGCACAATCTACCATTAGCTCATTTCTACAAGCCAAAAGTGACCTATAAGATTAAACCCTAATTGTACCAAAAGCATTCCCTAAACACAAAAAGTGCCATTGTGTGCACCACAAGTGCCATTGTGCACCAAAAGTGTAGTAGAACTAGCCAAATGCGTCATTTTAACCTATTGACCACTTTTGGTCAAGACCTAGGACCTACCCAGTTTGACGCTCATTAATGACCCTAATAAATGCATTTAGTGGTTTGATTAGGGGTACATACCACTCTTGGTGCTCCTTTTGTTTGGCCATGCATCCTAACCCTCTCCGCATGGTGATCCTCTCATGGAATGTCTGACATCTCTGCAAACTAGTAATCTTTGAGCTATGAAAATTTCTAAGCACTAGAAAACAAAAATCTATAATCTCTGAGGATGCAAATGAGTTGAAAGTGACCCCTGGGATCTACTTATAGCCTCTCAACCCTAATTTCTTCCCTCCCATGTCCTAGTTTTCTTCATGTCAACCCTTATTCTCCATCATGTCGGCCTCCACTTTTGATCTACTCTTTCTTAGCCTCTTTCTTCCATGTCGTCAACCAATTCTTCTTGTTGTGAGTCAACCTAGTCCATCTTCCATTTCCCTAGTTTTCCTCTCGAGGGGGTGTCCTACCACTATCACTCATTACACTAGGGCACAACAATCGACACATCAATCACATCATCAATAGTTCTTTGAAACAATGCCATGGAACACATTGTCTCAAAGAGGGGCAAAATGTAGACACCAAAAAATGACCATCACATCATCACCTTGCATACGCATCATTCTTCTAGCATTAATTCTTCTATTTCACCTTCATTTGACATTAATTAAATGATTCTTAATTATTTAATTAATTTCACCATATTACTCTTCTATTTTTCCCATTAATTAAATAAACAATTATTTAATTAATTCAACATTTCTTAATTACTCTTATCCACACAATTAAATAATTTTAATTATTTAATTGGCTAATTATTCCTCCAAAATTAAATAAATTATTTTAATTTATTTAAGCTAACTTTTCAATATCTTCTAAATAAATAAAATCATTATTTTATGTATTTTCTTCCATCATGCACAACATATTAAATAAATTTATTTATTTAATTTCTAATTGTCCTCTCATCTTCCAAATTTATGTTTTTCCTCTAAAAATCTTCCATGCACATAAATTAAATAATTTTTTATTTAATTTTATCCTTTGCATGTCAAAAAAACCAAAAGTTGAGTTCCCTTGGCTTTAAAACTTTGTTTTTCTCAATCAATTCATAAAATAGAAAAAACATTCTATTTTTACGAAAATAAATCCTATCTTTAGTCAACAAAGAAGCTAATTCAACACAACTTTTTGCATGGACACTTGTCATGTGCACATTCACTCATGATTCCTTAATTTATCTCCTCTATTGATTTCATCAAATTTACTCCACCGTTGATCAATCTTCCTTGAAAGCTATAAATATGCCCATTCACCTCTTCACAAACCCTTCATGATTTTGAGAATTTGGCATCCATATCTCCCAGTGCATTTGAGCATTCGTTGAAGCAATATCACTATCATCCATCAATCTCACTATTAAGGTTATTCTTTTAGTATTTTGAGCAATCCACATTCACAAAGTACAACAAGGAATTACATTTGATGGGTAACATTTAGAGTTTTCATTCTTTTTATATTATCTTTGTTATGCCATTGATGGTTTCTTGGTGTTATGATCGATTTTGGTGTTGAATCATTGTTGTTTTGATCCCTTTATGAATTCTAGATTTCCCCATACATAGGTGTCCTACATTGGGATGATGCCGATTTCATATCTAACCCCACAAGTACAACTTGTGACAATTGGGTGCAAAGATCTTATGAGTTAGTTGGATAGGATTATGGAACCATTAAAAAAAAAGCAATCAGTTCCATAGGTGGACCAAGACTTCCAAGGATGAAGTATGTGAAGTGTGTAGGAAAAATAATCATTGCCAACTCACTAAAATATCAAGGGGATGGAAATATTAGAAATTTATTACAACAGATGGATATGTATTTTTCTCAAAAGGATGATTTCATGGCCTCCTTGGTTTACTCTCTCAAAGGGACTATTGTTCAGTGGTGGGTGACCCATCAACCAATACTACATACTTGGATACAAGTGCAAGATTCTATGTGCTTGAGCCTTTAGAGGGCCAGTCAGACATGTTAACTATTGAGCTATAGTGGAGTCACCACACCCAAGGAGCATATTCAGTATTATGAAGCAGCTTAGACTACTAGATCATTACCAATTCCCCCATCTCTATGGATGCATGCCTTCTACTCTTCATTGTTAGTTTGCGCATGTGTGTGGTATGTCAACTATGAATTGAAATGAGAGATGACCAATTGGGAGGACCTAAAGTATGATTTTGTTCACACCTTTTCCTTCTCTTCTCTCTTAATAGGACTACATCAATCTCTTTAGTGGTTTAGGAATGTAATCATGGGTGATGATGAACAAATGGAAGAGAATGTATCAAAAATATACAAAGGGAAAAGTATGTCTCTATTTGAAACCTTTGATGAACATAACATGCATAGTGATTCCAATAAAGAGGATGACCAAGTCTGGATAGAGTAGAACTGGCTACAAAAAGGGAAGGAGAAGATGGTGTACTAAATGGAAGAAGGATTTTTTGATAACCATCTTAATGTTAAAACTTCCTTTGGGTCATGCAAATTGATCAATTCTAAGGGGCTTATAAAGAATGAACCATACAATGAGGCCCTAAAAATGATCAAGGTGAATATTGGCTTAGAAGAAGAACCTAAGCTTGCAAACATCACTGACTACTAGATAATTAAATAGGTGGCTAAGATTGTGGAACTACTACATGAGTATCAAAACCTTTTCCCATAAATCTACAAAGAAATTAAGGGCATGCACCCATCTTTAGGAGTGATGCACATAATTTTGGTTGAAGGTTGAAAGCCTATGTAAAGAAATCCATATTGCATGAACCCTAATCTATGCATCAAAGTCAAAGAGGAGATTGACAAGATGTTGGCCACTAGGATAATTATGCCAATCAAGAAGTTTGAATGGATCAGTCCCATGGTCATCAACATGAAGAAGGATGGGTGCATATAGATTTGTGTTGATTACCAACAACTCAATTTAGTGTGTGTACTTGATCCATTTCCTACACCCTTCACTAAAATTTTTTTGAGGGGGTCACAAGATAAGAGATCTACATGTTCACTAATGGATTTTTAGGATATCATCAGGAGCAAATCATAGAAAAATATAGGCCAAAGAGTACTTTCACAGTAGAGTGGGATTCTTTTGCTTAAACCATCATGCCACTTGGGCTAGAGAATGCATTGGTTGTCTTCTCATAGATCATGGTCACTACTTTTGAAGACTTCATTCTTCATTTCCTCAAAGCCTATATAGATGACTAGATAGTGTTTTGGTTGGTCAAGGATCATTATGACTTTTTTTTTTTCCTAATGTTTGAAAGATTCTAAAAATTTAGATTTCTTTTAACTTATGTAAGTATGTGTTCATGACTCCTTTTGAGACATTGCTAGGACACACAATCTACCATGATGGTCTTCTTGTCAACCCAACCAAAATTGCAGCCATTCTCCATCTTGAAGTTCCACAAACTTAGAAGGATGTGTACACATTGTTTGGACATACAGGGTACTACAAAAAATCTATCAAGGGATATGCAAAGATCTTTGTGCCATTGGAAGCACTGCTGAAGAAATAAGGAACACTCAGGTGGAAAACACATCAACAAGTTTTTGAGTTGCTAAAGGAGAATCTAGCTAGCACATTGATAATGTAGTTTCTAGATTGGATGAAACCATTCCATGTTCATGTTCATGCTTCAAATACTATCATTAGTGCAGTACCTTTCAAATTTGGAAGTGGTTTAGTAGATTAGCCACTCTACTTTTCTAGTAGGAAATTAATCTTGGCAGAGCATAACTACACCACAACTAAGTGTGAGGGACTTTCCATGGTCTATGTGCTCTAGAAGTTCCACCAATAACTACTAGCCACTCTATTTGTATTCTTCACAAATCACATGGACTTGAAATATTTTGTCAATAAACTTGTACTTCATGGAAGGATATGTCGATGGGTGGTTTTCTCAAGAATTATAATTTTTAGTCTTTGTCAAACCTGGGAAGAATAACTATTACACATAACCACGTGTGACGAAGAATATGACATAGATGAAAGAATGCCAGATGTACAACTATTCTAGATTCAACATGCATCTAATGAGATGGTAGAAATATACCTCTTCTTATCATCTAGACACATGTCATCCATATTGAACACTACCGATAGAAAGCAGTTTGTTGTCTGCATGGCCCCCTACTAGACAATTTAGAGTGACTTGATGCAAGAGCATCTTGGGCCCATGAGCAATCCTCATCAACCAAAAATATTTCATTTCTTTGTTCATTGATTTTCTTCTTATTTTTGCTTGCAGGACTTGGTGATCAAATTTTTGGTAATTCTAGTTGGCTCAAAACTAAGTGATGACTTCACCTTTAAGAGGAGCCAAATGGGTGTCTATAGCTCAAGTTGGGAGAAGATTTGATCAAAATTGAGTGAGTTCTACTTGTACAAATGTTTATGGCTTCAACTATATATATCTGGGTGTCTTTGCCTCCAACATGATGTCCAGATGTGCTTTCCCTCCAACAGGATGTCCAGATGCACTTTGCCTCCAACAAGATGTTTGGATGTGCTTTTCCTCCAAAAAGATGTCCATATGTGCATTACTTCCAACAGGATATCCAAATTTGCTTTGCCTCCAACAAGATGTCTCGATGTGCTTTACCTCCAATAGGATGTCCAAATGCGCTTTGCCTCCAACAGGATGTCCAAATGTACTTTGCCTCCAACAAGATGTCTAGACGTGCTTTGCCTCCAATAGGATATCTAGATGCACATGTCATGCTGAACTTGAAATTCCCAATCAGATGTTCCAAATGGGTGTCTTTTCCTCCCAATTGGATGTTCAAATGTCTCTGCCACCCAACCAGATGTCCTGTTGCTCTGCATGTCTTGTTGACCTAGGGATTTTTGCTAAAATGTCCTACAACACATAAAAAGTGATACAAATAGTTTTTAACTACCTTAAAGCATCTATAAAGTGACAAAAGTGGTTTTTAACCACCTTATGACCGATCAAAAGAGTTAGTACAAGGATGCCAATCTAAAGATCTAGTAAGAGGATGACACATGTCCTTTTATGTGAAGGATGTGTGGTAACTGCCTCTTTTGCATATAAAAGGGAAATTTCATGCTTTTGAAATAATAATCTCCGTAGTGAGTTTTTGACTTTTATTGTAGCTATTTTTGCAAGTTTTTGATTAAAAGGCAGATTATTTTAGGTTTTTCAAAGGAAGGCTAAGGTACTCTGATTTGGCTATTGGAATGATTGTAAGGCTTAGGCCAAGGCATGTAAGGTTGCAATGTCATTTTATTCCTATTGTAAACTCTAGTTACAAATGAATAAAGAGGTTTTTGTTTTATTGTTGTGTGTTGTTTTATTTTGCTACCTAGTTTAGTATCTTGTCCAATACCCTAGACTTTGATCTGCATCAAGTGGTATCAAAGCATTAGAATCCTTGAGGTTGTGGACATGCAAAAATGGCACACCAAACCAAGGTAGAAGAGGAGTGGTTCTAAGAGCTAGAGATGCATCATTGGTAAAGATACTGAGAGGCATCATAGCTAGGCTAGATGCAATGGAAATAACACATCAAAGAGTACCTATGCAGGATGTGAGTGATAATGACAAAGGATTAAGTGAAGGAGTAGAAGAAGGAGATGAACATGAAAGAAGGTTTCTAGGTGAAATGAAAAAGATTGCTAGTAAACCTCGTGTAGAACTACCTAGTTATAGTGGTAGTCTAAATCTAGAGGAGTTAATATAATAGATCTTAGAGGTAGATAAGTATTTTGAGCTAGAATCTATTGAAGAAACTAAGAGGGTAAAGCTTCCAATTACAAAGTGGAAGGGACATGCATCTCTATGGTGGGATCATGTGCATGTTGAGAGACAGAGAAAAGGAAAGGAAAAGATTAAAACTTGGGAGAGAATGATAGCTAAGATGAGGGAAAATTTTCTACTTGTAGACCATCAAAACACCATGTTTAAGATGTTGCAGAACCTCAAGCAGAGGGAGAAAAGTGTGCAAGTGATGTAGGAGCATCACAGGTTGTAGAGCAATCTTGTATCAACATGTGTATGTTGAGAGACAGAGAAAAGGAAAGGAAAAGATTAAAACTTGGGAGAGAATGATAACTAAGATGAGGGAAAATTTTCTACTTGTAGACCATCAAAACACCATGTTTAAGATGTTGCAGAACCTCAAGCAGAGGGAGAAAAGTGTGCAAGTGATGTAGGAGCATCACAAGTTGCAGAGCAATCTTGTATCAACCAAAAACATTTGCATTCATTTCATTTCAGCTGCAGTTCAGTGATTTGTAGTTTAGCATTTTCTACTGCATTTTGCTGCATCTTTATATCAGAACTCACAAAGAAGGATTTAGCTTCTATACCATGTCATCTACATCATTTTTATATTTTAGGAGATTTGTATTTGCCTATAAAAAGTTATCGCTATTAGAAGATCATCAACTTTCACAAAGCAAAGCATTTGATAGTTAGTTGAGAGTAGAAGGTTTGCGGAGCACTTTCATGACTTGTGGTGCCTAATGAAACATCATACATTGTACATTAGGACCAGATAGACCTTTCTTGAGGTCCGCACCAAGTTTCATTTATTTGCAGAGCAATAGCATGTGTTATAGGCCGACCTACATGTTTCTATAGGTTTCATCATTCATTGGAGTTTGTAACCTCTTGTGGTCGATGTGAAGGATTCTATGATCTTGAAGATGATATATATACATCTTTTGGATGCATTAGGAATCCAGTAGTTTTAGATGATATGATTTGATAGATTTGGAATTGAATTCTTTTATGGGAAGGTACTTCAATGCCATATCTTGCATATCTGTTGTAACCCAAAAAGTAGGCCTATGAGCCCTTTGATTATAGCTCACATGTTGCTAGAATATAAGTATTTTGATTATCTAATATATTGAGAATTTGAATCTTCCATTGAATTCTATATTTGAGTTGTTTCCATTGTGTTTACTTTAGCTTCATGGTTTGGATAGTTCATTCTTTGGACCCTCCATCGATGACTGCACCAAGTTGTATCAGAGTGAAGTTTTGAATCTTTGGGAAGTGAAGGCATTCCATAAGATATTTTGGTGAGAAGATCACCAACTTGAGGTAGTCTACTTGTGTTTTCCAATAGAACACTAATTGTGAGGTAGTTGTAGCCATGTAGTCAGATCGTCGGATTAAGGCAGTTGCACAAGATCCTAGGAAGAGATGTTGGTGATATGTCATTGTACCTCATCATTTAATCTATTTTTAGATGTCAATAATCCAGGGGCTGTGTCCTCGGCTATTTGCAACTAGGGATTCTACAGTTATCAGTTTTCCTAACTAATCTAAATTGCTTCTACTAATTTGAAAAGATTAACCTATCTACTTACTAAATGAATTCAAGAAATGTTGAAACATAATAAACTAGGAAATTACTTAAATCAATCTTGAAAATAATAACATGCATCTATCTATCAAAATCAATAAATACTTTTCACAGCAAAATCTAAAGTAATAAAACAATGGTACTAGCCTTCCGCCTGTGTGGTGAGAGTGGGCCCTTGCTCCACACCCTTAGGGCTAAAGGCTACAGTAGAAAATTAGCACAAAAGAAGATCACAACTAGATCTAGTCCAATTCATTCACTTTGCATTCATAAAAATATTGCTATCACAGAACTGAGATTACCGAGAATCAGAATAATTCAATCATTGTATATATCTTCTGCTATTTCTACAAGTATATATATCAAAAGAGTGATGACATATCACTTATCTTATCTATCAGTTCTTCTATGAGATGGCATCCATCTCTTTATTACACTAGCTGTTTAACTATGAAAGCAAATCAAGCAATAAAAGTAGACTTGAGTGGAACATAGGTCCACTCAGAATCTAAGTTTGAGTCTTAATACATTTGTGTAGCGAGGCCCTGAAAATATGGGTATTAAATCAGTTCTATCTGTAACTCATGCAAAAACTTTATAAAGATAAAAACTCTAGCAGTTTAACTAAAGGTGACCCTTCACCACTTAGGTGATGATTTGAGTGAAATGAGGGGTGTTAAGATCACTATTGAGAGTGCCTAATCGGTAACTTATGCTGGAAATATGCCCCACTCTCAGGAGGCACCGGAGTTAACTATTCTTTTTTGTAGCTCTAGAGATATGTCTATAGCTCCGAAGATATCTATGTAGCTCTAGAGATATCTCCGTAGCTCCGGAGATGTCTATAGCTTCCTTTGTTTAGCTCTGGAGATGCTCCAAACTCCCACCCAGCTCCAGAGAGGCTTTCCTCACTTCTTCAAAACTTCAGGTGGCATGGTACTCTGGTATTACCTCTGGAGATCATTGAAGACTATCTTCAAAGATGCACAAAATTGTTGTTCCTGGCATCTACACCTGTTGATTCAAAAAAAGAGAAGTTTCTGTATTTTTCCATTAATTCCATGCACATTAGTCACTCAATCAGAAATTATAATCTTAAGTAATCTATCTCAGTTAATCCTTAACTAGAACGATCTTGCTAGCTTATTTGGGTGTAGACATTAGGAAAGATGGACTCATGAAGGAGAAAAAGTGAGGTAAAAAGATGTATTTCATGGGTGCAACTTGGCACTCATCATCCCCCCCATACCTAAGGTTTGGCAGGTCCTCCTGCTTCTCACATTCTGGATTTATTCTGGCAAAGTAGGTTGTCAATCAAGCTATAATCCTATGCATAGGTGGTCCATGTTGTGCGGTTGATATTACCATTGCCTCTGTATTCATCAACTTGCTTCATCCATTCCTACAATTTCTCATCTTCCATCTGCTCTACCTAGATGGGGAGTGGTTCAATTATTAGAGGGGGCCTGAACCGTCCACCTATCCATTGCTGCTTATGGTTATTCATCATTTTGGATATCAACTTTTCTTTTCTCATAAATAATCTAAAGTTTGCAGGGGTGACCACCTCCCTCAATTTCTACTTTGGGGTCAAAATATTCCATCTCTTCTTTGCTATGGCAAGTACTGGGTTTGTTGAATTGATCATGAAAAGACCAAAATCAATGGAGCACTCTTGCAAACTCTTTAGGTATAGCGGCAAAATTCTATTCTTATTATCAGGATGATAGATAAGGGACCTGAATTTGATCCTAAAAGCACAAGGATTGGGACATTCCTTCCTGATGAAAAGATCTATTTTTAAATCCTTCTTAAGGTAATCTTCCATCCTTTCATTCTAGATTTGATGATTCCTCATTAGGGACATAAATGCCTTAAGCTGACATTTCCCCACAAAATGATTAAGAATGAAAGTTATATCATTAACACAGAACCCATGTAGGTATAATTCACATAGGAAATTCTTGCATCATCATTACTCCTGGTATATGCTGTCATGAATCCTTCTGTTGTCTCTGTATCCTCAGCCAGGTCAGACAGGACTAAAGAGAATTTCCTCTGTAGGACTCTTTCTTGTAAGAACATGGAATAGCTGGCACTTGGAGGTCTGCAAGATAGAATTTCTAAAGAAAGGGAGGCCATTTCAAGGATTTTGCCTTCCAGAGTTGCTATTCTATTTGTTTTGGCAGTGATTGCCCTTTGTAACTACAACATAGGCTTGGAAGCTTCATATTCTCTACACTTCTTTTCCCAATAGAATAGGGCTTTGGGAATGTCAATGGGGATTGGACCCACATAGGCATCTATTTGTATTTCCTATTCATTGGTTGCCCTTGGGTCTGCCAACTCTTGAATATATTCCTCCTGGTCATCTAGTCTATTGTTGGCCCAAGTTAACTATCTATCTTGGTTTTGTATTTTCTCAATCAATGCTACCATTATTGTGAGGCTATCGTCTCTAGCCATGGTGAGCTTAGAAACACTATTTGCTATCTCTTTCTCTTTTTGTTCCAATAGTTTGGCTGCCTTAATTTTTTGTGCCTCCAACTCTACCTCTTTCTCAATTATCTGGGCCTCTAATTCTATCTCTTTCTCCTAGATGATCCTATTTTTGCTTTGGAACTCTATTTGTAGATTTTCAATGATTTGTTTCTGCTCCATTTCTACCTCTATTCTGACTTTCTTGAGGTTAGTAATAATTAGATTCTTCCCCCAGAGTAATCTCTTTGAGTTTTCAATTTCTTCCATCATTTGTTGTTCTTTTGAAATTTCCACATCCTCTTGATCAGAGGGATGAGAGAAGGTTTCTTCTTCTGCTTTTGTTGCTACTTCTATGGCTGTTTCTATGGATGTTGGTTGATCATCAAGGTTTTCCATGGCCATCTTCCCTGCACTATCAATTGTACCCATCTGCCCTACTTTATCCTTTTCTTCAGGCTGCATGTCCTGAGGGGCCTCTTGGGGTTCCTCTACTTCCGCTGGTACCAATGAAGGTCTAGTTTTATCCTCATATGTTCTAAAATCTAGGAGTACCTCAGCTAGGAGGGCAGTATCCTCCTTAGCCTATGAGAGTTGTCTCTACCTTTTGCTTCTTCGTAGCAAAGGTGGGGCAGGTGCCTCTGGAGTAGGTCTCTCTTCCTCAGAATCTGAGGAAATAGTAAAAGTTGGTATGTATTATGTCTCTGGAGCACATGATGGTTCTAAAATTGGACTCTCTAGAGCACATGATGGTGCTGGGGAAACTTCTCTTTGCTTTCTCTTCTTGACTAGAGGGATCTCATCTGAATCATGAGATGGTTCTTCAACCCATCAAGTTCCCTCTGCTCTCTATCCTGACCTTCCCTCTATTAATTCTTTAGGGCAAGATTCCTTAGTTAGAGTTATCTATCTCCTAACTGATCGAGTCATGTATGGGGTTTGTCTAGGAGCAAACTCTATAATTTATTTGCCTTTCCCCCTTTTATCAAGAACAGGGGTTGCAGATGAAGATGCCTCCTGTGAGGGTTTCTTTCCTTTTTAAACAGCTATGGAGGAGGCTGAAGGCTTAGTTTCTTCTTCTTGGTGAGTAGGAGAACCCTCACCTCTTGCTGTGTCATTTCTAGTTCTCTGTTCTGGGAAGTCTGTTCAAGAAATTTTTGCCATTATTCCTCCCGATTGGCTTGAGATAGGAAGTGGTGTTTAACTACAAGAAAGATGAGACCATGATGTTTCATGGGACCCTTATTCTACTGATATTTCATGGCAGTTGCCCTAATGGCAGAATACAAGAAATTGGGAATGTTTATGCTATACTCAGGGTGTCTATTTCCATGTCTTAGAAAAATCAGCATTTTCATGATTGGCCCTAAAACTAGAGAGAATTGACCATCACAAGTGAAGTATTTCATCAACCAGGTGGCAACAAATTGCCAAGGGTTTGGGAGTGTGGACCTCAGAATTCCTTTTACTTCATTTTTATTTGAATGCACTTGTATAGCAGGCTCACCATGAACAGAGAAATTTTCAATCAAATTAGTGTATAAGGTTTTCAAGTGATAAAACCTCTCACCTTGTTCAAGAAGTCCAGAAATGTGCTTGATAGTGGTTGAGGAGAGATTTATTCAGACCCCTCTGACAGCTATCTAATTATCCCTTAAATTTTTGAGGAAGTCATCCATGATATCTTCCTGAAACCCTTCAAATTTTTCTAGGAAGTCTAGCCATCCTGCAGATCTTAGAATGTTTGTTGTAGCTTCATCCTACAGGAGACCTGTAGCACTTTCTGGCTTAGACTTCTTCTTTACCCCCATTGCCAAATTGGTTCCAACATCTATGCTTAATTTCTCACCTCCTCAATCTGTAGTTTTATCCTCTCCTCTTATCTCTGTAGGCTCTGGAGGACTGTTCAATTTACTCTTTTCTTCAGGGTACTTCAGAGGTTCGAATGAGGAATGTTATGTTTCTCAATTTAGGATTATGTAGATTAGCTAGAGTACCTAGGCAGTCATAAATGTGATAGAATGATAGGACACTCTGGAGGCAAGGTGGCAGTATAGCATAGATGGTGACATGTGTGAATTTTAGAAAGAAAATGATGGCAGGAGGACATGTCATAGTGGCGGCACCCAAAAATAGATTGACAAGACAGTTGCTATTAATTATTAATTAAAGATAGAATTACCTAGATCAATTTTAATGATGAGGGCAATGTACATGACAAAGATGCTATGTCATTGTTTGAGACTGCATGCATCATGGCACATGAGCAACTTCTGGTGGCTAGAGATGACACCCACTACTCCGTTGGCAAGTGACCTGTAATCATTGCATTGAGTGGTTTGAGAATCCACGTTCCTTGGGTGATGTCAGCACTGGCTTGTGAAGACCCCTGCAATTATGCATACTAATTGAATTTATTCTTGTAATAAAGTAGAGGATGGGTCATGATGACCTCATCATGATGTGTCCACTATATCACCTAGAGAGGTGGGTCCCCTCCCTTATTATTTGAAACTGACTGCTTTATTGACAGAGGGCCAGAGGTGCTCCTAGTTGGGAAGTTGATGCAGAGGTAAGGTAGAGAGGTTGCAGAAGTTCACTCAATGAACTTAGATCACTTCCCCCAAGAGGTTTAAAATAGTGTTTGTGAAGACAAAACCTACACAAGGCTATTACAGAGATTGACCTAGCCTAGGACCACTATCTAGTGTCCTCCTCACAGGCTACCCACTTCTCAACTTGGAGAGTCATTGCTCCATCCAACCTACTTGCACAATACACCCTTTTAAGGACTCACAACCTACTACCCACACCTCTACCAATAGTGTCCTCATATAATTGTTAACAAATACTTGTTAAGGAATCATAACTATCATGAGGTCTCTGACCAAAAGACTAATTTCTGCATTTTCTAGGATAATGGACAGTAACAGCAGAAGGACTGTTCTAGGACACCATTTGGAGAAGGCTTAAGTCTTATAGAAATTATTAAGCAACCCCTCAAGGCTTCAAAAGAACATCAAAACTCAATGCATACTGACCACTCAAAGTGAAAGAACAACCATCTACACACATGCAGACCACACTGTGTTATAGAGGACAGAGGACAGCAAATGGTATCTTGACTGTCCTATGACAGTGCTGCAATGACAACTTATAACTTGTAGCTATTAGGAACAACAAACTGGCATTGTACTCCTATATCTATAGGGATCTCCTCATCAATCTCCCCATGTACCTTTAGAGGACAGGAACAACAATAAACTATTAACAAAATGATCAAACTTCTGCCCTAAACAGGACTGTGAACAACAACTAGCCTTGACTATCACAAAATAGTGTCAAAAAGAGATCTACTTCATTAAGATTGGTTCACACAATCTCAACTCATCAGTCCTTCAACAAACCATGCAAGGTTACTACACATTCCAACACCCATGAAGACTTCACAACTTTCCACAAAAGTATAGGGCCGTACTTTGTCAGCATGGAATAGTAAATAGACTGTCCTTCATAACAGCAAACTATTTTTTTCTTCTAGAAATCATTCTAGTTTGAGGGTAAGAGAAAGATATGTTTCAAAAACACCTTGTCTAGATTAGTAGGGCTCCCTTGTAGGTCTGCCTTCCTCCTAAAACACAAAGATCAACATCATTAAATCAGGCCTATGACTGTTTTCTTCTCCTCTTGCTATCTTAAGCATTTTCTTGACTAACTAGTCACTGTTTTGACTAGATAGCAACACACCAATGACCATGGAGGAAGGAGAATGACTAGACAAACCTCAAAAACATGAAAAGTACTCTAATTTCCTCTATCTCATCAAAAGATGACTGTTCACCTTCAGAAGATAGAGGAAAAGAACTCCATTTTACCTCAAGACCCTAGGCAAAGAGGGTTTAACCCAGTGTTTACAAAAGGAGATGAAACTAGCACCACCAAACGTTTCAAAGGCCAAAATTACTTGCAAATGAGAGCCACTTCCAAGATCTAAAGCATTTTCAAAAATTCACTTCCTTAGTAGTCCGTACCTGGCCGTACAGAAGACTGTTTTCATAGAAAAAATAGAAAAGCACAGTTTTCTCTTAATAAAAGTCCTTCCTTCATATTATTTTTGGCATGTTAAAATAAAACTCAGTTTATAGGAAGTTGTCCAAACCTTTCCTCTTCCAAACAGTCCATATAAGTGCCCCGGAAAGGCAGTGAAATGGTGGAAAAGGTAGCTTTTTCAGAAAAAACAAATTTCTAAAGAAAAACTCCTAAAAAATAGGTCTTGTCAACATCCTCATGGACTAGTCAACCTAAATGACTAAGTCTTTATTACAAAGCATTGAAAATGGCTTTCAAAGCCTTAGGGAAAACAAATTAACATAAAAATCAACTAGGAAAACAATACAATGATTTAAACTGTGGAGCTCCTGCACCATACTCCCCCTGTGGGAAAAACTCAAGTCCCTTGAGTTGCCAATTGTTGAAGTGTCATGCCATGCTTCAGAATATCTGCTTCAGTCATCCAGGTGGCCTCTAAGTTAGGGAGATCCTTCCATTTCACCAAGTAGTCCTTATAGACACCTCTATGAGTCTTCTTGATAACTTTGGAATCCAGAATGCACTCCAACTGTAAAGGTTTTCTTGGAGGCAAATCCTTGATCGAATCAGCATCTTCAGCCAACACATCTGATCCACTTTCATCAGGCAATGGAGGTCTGAAAGGAAAAAGATCACAAACATTAAAAATTGGAGAGATACCCAGGCCATCTGGTAGCTCAATCTCATATGCATTTGGACTGAATTTGTGCACTATCCTGCATGGCCCAATCTTCTTCATCAGGAGTTTAGTTGGCTGACCCTTTGGCAACCTCTCTTTCCTTAGATATGCCATGACTAAGTCACCAACTTTGAACTGTACTTCTCTTTTCTTCAAATCTACCTTTTCTTTGTACTTTGTGACTGATTTTTCTAGTTGCAACTTGACTTGATCATGAACTATTGTCATGGAGACAACAAACTCTTCACCAAGTGCACTCCTTCTATCCCAACCTTGGAGATCCTTCAGCTCAAGTGGCCCTCTTGGATGAAATCCATAAACTATCTCAAAAGGACTTTTACCAGTGCTCCTATTCCTTGAATCATTGTAGGCATATTCAGCCTGACTGATAACCAAGTCCCATTCCAAACCATGCTGCTTTGTAAGGCACCTTAGAAGGTTTCCAAGTGATCTATTAATGACCTTAGTTTGACCATCAGTTTGTGGATGGTAGGCTAATGAAAAGGACAACTGTGTGCCCAGCTTCTTCCACAAGGTCCTCCAGAAGTGACCTACAAACTTAGAATCTCTGTCAGTTACAATGGACAATGGTAAACCATGCATCCTTACTACCTCTCTGAAAAATAGACCTGTAACATGAGATGCATCATTTGTGCATTTACATGGCACAAAATGAGCCATCTTGCTGAACCTATCAACAATGACAAACACACTATCCACCCCTCTAGCTGTCCTGGGTAACCCAAGCACAAAATCCATGCTGATGCTTTCCCAAGGTCTGTTGGGAATGGGAAGGGGCTGGTATAGACCTGCATTTAAAGACACACCTTTGGCTCTTTGACAGATTGCACAACTAGCTACATATTTTCTCACATCTGATTGCACCTTTGGCCAAAAAAAGAACCTTATGACTTGTTCTAGTGTCTTGTCCAAGCCAAAATGTCCTCCTAAAGAACCATTATGCTTCTCCTTGATGATGTTGTCCTGCATAGAGCACTTAGGAACACACAGCAAATTGCCCTTAAACAAGAGGCCTTCCTGCAAAACAAAATCTGCATACTCTCCATGGAATGTGTTAGCCAAGTTCACACAAACATCATAAGCCTCTTTAAAATTAGAATCTTCTTTATACAGCTCCTTTAAACAGTCAATACCCATGCTTCCTAACTGAATTTCATGAATAAGAAACAACCTCCTACTCAATGCATCAGCCATCTTATTAGAGACACCTCTTTTGTGCTTAATTATGAAAGTATACACTTGTAGCTGTTCCATCCATTTAACATGTCTATGGTTTAATTTTTCTTGACTATTAAGAAAGCTTAAAGCATGATTGTCAGTAAACACAATAAATTCCTTAGGCAGCAAATAATGTCTCCATTTTTTAAGAGCTTGCACCATTGCATAGAGTTCTAAGTCATAGGTAGAATACCTTTGCTTGGCTTCATTCAACTTTTCTGAAAAGAATGCCATTGGATGTCCTTCCTGGTTGAGAATAGCACCAATAGCTTGCTGACTTGCATCAAACTCAACAACAAACACCTTATCAAAATCAGGGAGTACTAAGGTAGGTAACTCAGCCACCTTTGTTTTGAACAACTTAAAACTATCATCAGCTTCCTTTGTCCACTGGAATCTACACTTGACTCCACCCTTGATGGTGTTGAGGATGGGAGCACTAATGTGACTGAAACCTCTAATAAACTTCCTATAGAAAGTCACCAATCCATGGAAACTTCTCACATCTCCCACTATTTTTCCATCTTCAAACAGCCATTAGAAATGACAAATCCCAGGTATACAAGTTTAGTTTTCATGAACTCACATTTGTCTAAGTTGATCATCAACTTCTGCTCATGCAGCTTCTCTAACACCTGACCAACATGTTTCATATGGTCTTCCCTTGTCTTGTTGAATATTAGTATGTCATCAAGATAAACAATAATAAATTTAACAATGAATTCAACTAATACCTCATTCATCAGGCGCATAAATGTACTTGGTGCATTGCTAAGACCAAATGGCATAACAAGCCATTCATAAAGACCTTCATTGGTCTTGAAAGCAGTCTTCCATTCATCTCCCTATCTGATCTGGATTTGATGATATCTAGATTTCAATTCAATCTTTGAGTAATAGCATGATCCTCCCAGGTAATCCAAGAGATCTTCAATCCTTGGCATTGGAAATCTGTATCTTATGGTGATCTTGTTTATGGCCCTGGAATCTGTGCATAGCCTCCACTTTCCATCCTTCTTAGGAGCCAGTACACTTGGAATTGCACAGGGACTTAGACTCTTCCTAATTAGCCCTTTCTCCAGGAGATCTTGAATTTGCCTTGCCACCTCTTCATTTTGCTATGGAGTCAGCTTGTATACAGCCTTGTTAGGCAATGTAGCACCAAGTATTAAGTCAATTTGATGACTAATATCCCTCATGGGTGGTAACGAGTTGGGAACTTCCTCTACCACAAGGTCTTGATACTTATCCAGAAGTTGCTGTACTTCTAATGGAATCTCCTTCTATTTTTGATCTTGCTGATCTGATCCACTCTTGGGCTTTATGACCAAGGCATACCCCTAGTTGTCATTCTCCTTCAAAATATTTAGGAACTCATTTCCATTCACCAACATGACACTGCTGTTATTTTCCTTTCCCTTGGTTTGCTCCAACAAAGGATCCATTTTGAATGGCCTTCCATTCTTGGTGATGACATAAGTGTTCTTCTCACCATCATGCTGATCTTTAACATCATACTGCCATGGACGGCCAAGAAGCAGGTGACATGCATCCATAGGGATGATTTCACATAGTACTTTGTCCTTGTAGTCACCAATTGCAAATTCAACCCAAGCTTGTTCCTCCACCATGAAACTTTGGTTCTTGTTCAACCAAGAAATCTTGTGAGGACTGATATGAGGCAGCCTCTTCAAATTACACTTGTCAACCATCTCAGTGGATACCACATTCTCAGTAGACCCTGAATCCACTATGATTTTGCAAAGTTTCCCATAGGTTAGGCCTTGGGTTCTGAAAAGATTCTTTCTCTGAGGAGGCTCTTGCTTCAATGGCATCTTCAACATAGACCTTTTTATCATCATACTCTTTCCATCTAGAATAGGTGCAGCACTTCCCATTGGTGAATTCACACTTTCATAGTCATCTTTCACTAACTGATTTCTCTTCCCACTGTCATGAGAGTTGTTGGCTTTCCCTAGACATTTGTTCATTGTATGGCCAACTTGGTTGCAGCCATAACATCTTCCAGTGAAGACTCCTAGTCCTCTACCACCTCCACCATTTTTGCCTTTGCCATTATGACTTCTATCACCTCTAAAACCTCCTCTATGCTTTGTTGCTGATTGTGTTTCTTGCTGGCTATTATTTTAAGTTTTGTTGAACTGTCCACGGCCAAATTGCCTCTACCTCTTTGGTTTCTGCCACCTCTTTCTCTGGCACTTTGGTCACCCTTCCTTCTCAGCTTTTCCTCAACTCTGGAGGCCAATAAGAAACATTCATCCACTGTCTTTGGTAACACCAAACTTATCTCATCTTGCAGATTGTATTTCATCCCATTCAGGTATCTAGCCACCATCCCTTTTTTATCTTCATTATGATTTGCCCTCATACTGAGTCTATGAAATTCTTCTGTGTAGGTAGCCACATCCATATCTTTTTGTCTCAAATTCTGAAATCTCCTTATGATTTGAATCTCATAGTCAGGTGGCATGAACTTGCTTCTGAGCATAGCCATCATTTTGCTCCATTTAGTGATGGGACTCTTCCCAATCTTCTCCCTGTCACTCTACATATAGTTCCACCATACAAGTGCAGAACCTCTTAGCCATGTCTTGGCAAACTTAACTTTTTTGCTATCATTAAACTCCTTGTAATCAAAGAAGTTGCACATAGCTTCTATCCAGTTGGTGAGAACATCTCCATCCAACTTGCCATGGAAGGTAGGCACCTCCATCTTGGGATCACCACTGTCTCCATGAGCACCCTTAAGTGCATTCAAGAAGGCTTTCTGATCTGTAGACATATCCTGCTCCTGAGTATCCTCTTCTGCCTCTGTTTCTTCATTTGTGTCTGAAGAACTTCCTTCTTCTTTGATCTTGCCCTTAGACTTCTTCTCTTCATGCAATTTTGCTTCTTGAAGTCTTGCTTCAACCATCTCTTCCACCAACTTCTTGATGGCATCTTGACTCATTGTCTTGGGAGGCATTGTACTAGCCTCTATTTCAATTTCCTCTTCTGACATACACTTTCTTCAATCAGAATATTGGCTCTGATACCAATATGATGCAGAGGTAAGGTAGAGAGGTTGTAGAAGTTCACTCAATGACCTTAGATCACTTCCCCCAAGAGGTTTACAATGGTGTTTGTGAAGACAAAACCTACACAAGGCTATTATAGAGATTGACCTAGCCTAGGACCACTATCTAGTGTCCTCCTCACAGGCTACCCACTTCTCAACTTGGAGATTAATTGCTCCATCCAACCTACTTGGACAATACACCCTTTTAAGGACTCACAACCTACTACCCACACCTCTACCAATAGTGTCCTCATATAACTGCTAACAAATACTTGTTAAGGAATCATAACTATCATGAGGTCTCTGACCAAAAGACTAATTTCTGCATTTTCTAGGATAATGGACAGTAACAGCAGAAGGACTGTTCTAGGACAGCATTTGGAGAAGGCTTAAGTCTTATAGAATTTGTTAAGCAACCCCTCAAGGCTTCAAAAGAACATCAACACTCAATGCATACTGACCACTCAAAGTGAAAGAACAACCATCTACACACATGCAGACCACACTGTGTTATAGAGGACAACAGACAGCAAATGGTATCTTGACTGTCCTATGACAGTGCTGCAATGACAACTTATAACTTGTAGCTTTTAGGAACAACAAACTAGCATTGTACTCCTATATCTATAGGGATCTCCTCATCAATCTCCCCATGTACCTTTAGAGGATAGGAACAACAATAAACTATTAATAGAATGATCAAACTTCTGCCCTAAACAGGACTGTGAATAGCAACTAGCCTTGACTGTCACAAAACAGTGTCAAAAAGAGATCTACTTCCTTAAGATTGGTTCACACAATCTCAACTCATCAGTCCTTCAATAAACCATGCAAGGTTACTACACATTCCAACACCCATGAAGACATCACAACTTTCCACAAAAGTATAGGGCCGTACTTTGTCAGCATGGAATAGTAAATAGACTGTCCTTCATAATAGGAAACTATTTTTTTCTTCTAGAAATCATTCTAGTTTGAGGGTAAGAGAAAGATATGTTTCAAAAACACCTTGTCTAGATTAGTAGGGCTCCCTTGTAGGTCTTCCTTCCTCCTAAAACACAAAGATCAACATCATTAAATCAGGCCTATGACTGTTTTCTTCTCCTCTTGTTGTCTTAAGCATTTTCTTGACTAACTAGTCACTGTTTTGACTAGATAGCAACACACCAATCACCATGGAGGAAGGAGAATGACTAGACAAACCTCGAAAACATGAAAACTACTCTAATTTCCTCCATCTCATCAAAAGATGACTGTTCACCTTCAACAGATAAAGGAAAAGAACTCCATTTTACCTCAAAACCCTAGGCAAAGAGGGTTTAACCCAGTCTTTACAAAAGGAGATGAAACCAGCACCACTAAACGTTTCAAAGGCCAAAATTACTTGCAAATGAGAGCCACTTCCAAGATCTAAAGAATTTTCAAAAATTCACTTCCTTAGCAGTCCGTACCTGGCTGTACAGAAGACTGTTTTCACAGAAAAAATAGAAAAGCACAGTTTTCTCTTAATAAAAGCCCTTCCTTCATATTATTTTTGGCATGTTAAAACAAAACTCAGTTTATAGGAAGTTGTCCAAACCTGTCCTCTTCCAAACAGTTCATACAACTGCCCAGGAAAGGTAGTGAAACGGTGGAAAAAGGTATCTTTTTCAGAAAAAAATAAATTTCTAAAGAAAAACTCCTAAAAAATAGGTCTTGTCAACATCCTCATGGACTAGTCAACCTAAATGACTAAGTCTTTATTACAAAGCATTGAAAATGGCTTTCAATGCCTTAGGGAAAACAAATTAACATAAAAATCAACTAGGAAAACAATACAATGATTTATACTGTGGAGCTCCTGCACCAGAAGTGCTGGAGGTGCTCCTAGTTGGAGAACCACTGGAGGTGCTCCTGGTTTGAGAAGTGCCGGAGGTGCATTTGATTTGGGAAGCACTAGAGGTGCATTTGATTAACTCCTAGCACTTGATCACCTCTGGAGCTCAATTATTTCAACTATCCTGAAGAAGGGAACTACCATTTGTTGGTTTTCGACTCCCTTGGTTAAGAAAGATAGCCATTTACTAGTTTTTGATCTTTCTCTATTTTTTTTTTAATGCCGCCATTTGCCGGTTTTTAACCTTCCTTTTTTCTTTTTCTCTTTTTTTAATCCAACACTGGGACAAAGGAGGTATCCCGTGTATCAAAACTCAAATCATTGAGAAACTCTTCTTTAGTAGATGGTCTTTTATAGAGTCTGATTCGGTGACCATTTACTAGGAATGTGTCTGTGCTTCCATCAATAGGTTGCAATGATACTGTTCCATTTTTAAAAACTTCCTTGATTTGATAAGGACCCATCCAATGAGTTTGTAATTTCCCTTTGAACTCCTTGAATTTAGAATCATAAAGAAGAACCCAATCACCTTGTTGAAATGTCTTTTTAATGCGTTGGTCATGCCATTGCTTCCTCTGATACTGAACCAGTTCTATTTGCTAAATGGCCTCTGTCCAAATTTCATCCAACTCATTGAGCTGAAGAATTCTGTTCTGTTGAGCTATAGACAATGGTAGACCAATATCCAATGCAGTTTTAAGTGTCTGGAGTTCAAATTCTATAGACAAAATAGGCTTTTTCCCATAAACTAATTCATATGGTGAGAACTTTGTTGTGGACTTCCAAGTGGTATTGTAAGCCCAAACTGCTTCAGGTAATTTGCTAGCCCAATCTTTTCTATTCATTGCTACTGTCCTTGTCAGAATATTTTCAAGTTCCCTATTAGTTACTTGTACTTGCCCATTCGCTTGAGGATGGTAAGGTAAAGATTTTCTGTGTTTGACTTGATATAAATCTATGAATGCTTTGATTACCTGTGAAGTAAACTAAGGTCCTCTGTCTAAAACTATTGATCTTGGGGCTCCAAATCTTAAGAAAATCTTATTATAGAGGAAATCAGCAACATTTTCTTCTCTTGCAAATTGTAATGCTTGAACCTCCGCCCACTTAGTAACATAGTCTGTGCATACCAGAATGTACTCCTTGCCTGATGATGGTGGGGAAATTGGTCCCACAAAGTCCAGACCCCACTGCTCAAATGGTTCCATCATGACTTGTGGATGTAGTAACATCTCCTAGGTAAAGGTTGGTTGTCCCATCCTTTGGCACTGGTCACAGTGTTGCACATACTTCTTTGTATCTTTATGAAGAGAGGGCCAGTAGTAACCAGCTCCGAGGATCTTGTGGACTGTCTTGTGGAAGGAGTAATGGCCACCATATGGTTCATCATGACATGCTCTCAACGCATAAAAAATCTCATCAGCTTTTAAACACCTGCATAGAATGAAATCAAGACCACATTTAAAAGTATACTATTCAACCATTTGTAAGATAAACTTTCTTTAACCAAACGTTTTCTTTGTTTTGAGGTAAAATGGGATGGATACAAGCCTGTAGCTAAAAAATTAGCTATGTCAGCAAACCAAGGTGCAGTAGAGGATATAGCAAAGAGATGTTCATCTGGGAACTTGTCCTCCACTGGTTGGTTTTCTCCTCCTGTATGCAATCTTGACAAAAAATTAGCAACCAAATTAAACTTTCCTGGATTATCAACTATGGTAATATCAAATTCCTGCAATAACAATAACCACCTGATGATCCTTGCACCCACTATTGGTTTGTTCATTAGGTACTTGATGGCTGCATGATCAGTGTGCACAAATATCTTATATCCAGTGATGTAATGCCTGAATTTATTTATAGCATAGATGACTGCCAAGAATTCTTTTTCAGTTGTGGTGTAATTTCTTTCTATAAGGGTAAGGTTTTTGTTGATGTAATAAATGGCATGCATACTTTCTCCTTCCTCCTTTTGTCCTAAAATTGCCCCAATGGACTCATTTGAAGCATCAATCTGTATGTGAAATGGCAAAGTCCAATTAGGTCCTCTTAAAATTGGTGTGACAGTATGCTTCTCTTTTAAGGTTTCAAATGCTGATTGACATTCTTCTGTCCATAGAAATTATGTGTCTTTGTTAAGCAGGGTAAACAGGGGGGCAACTATTCTGCTGAAATTTTCTATGAATCTCCTATAGTAGCCTACATGACCCAGAAAACTTATAACATCTGTTTGATTTTTAGGTGAAGGCAACTGTGTAATCACTTCTATCTTGTTTTGATGCACTTTGATCCCCTTTTCTGAGATGTGGTGTCCTAAAACAATTCCTTCTTCTACCATCATAAAGCACTTTTCATGGCTAAGGGATAATTGATTTTTCTGACTGCATTTCAGTACTTTCTTAAGGTTTGTGAGAGCTTCTTCAAAATTATCCCCATACACAGTAAAGTCATCCATAAATACCTCCATGCATTCATTAGCTAGTTCAACAGAAATAGCTAAAACAAGTCTCTGAAATGTAGCTGGGGCATTGCATAGTCCAAAGGGAAGAACTTTGTAAGCAAAAGTTCCCCAAGAGAAGGTGAAGGTGGTTTTGTCCTGATCTTTAGGTGCTACTTGAATTTGATTATACCCATTGAATCCATCTAGAAAATAAAAATACTTTCTCCCAGCAAGGTTGTCTAGAACTTGTTCAATGAATGGTAAGGGAAAGTAGTCCTTTTTTGTGGACTTGTTGAGTTCTCTATAATCAATACACACCCTCCATTTCCCATTCTTTTTATGCACTATGACAAGGGGTGAGACCCATTGACTATCTGAGATTGGATATAAGAACCCTGCTTGAAGTAATTTTTCTATATCAGTTTTGACAATGTCCTTTAAAGCAGGATTCAATCTTCTCTGGGGCTGTCTAACAGGTTTAACATCCTCAGTGTATATATGATGGGTACAGATTTTAGGAGGTATGCCTTTCATGTCTTGGTATTCCCATGCAAAAGTTGTTGAATGGGAATTCAGAAGTTGGATGAGTTTTTCTTCTTGATTGATTGTTAACTGAGTATTGATATTGAGTGTTTTCCCTGGTAGAATCATGACCTATTTTGTGATTTGTTCCATAGATGTAGTTAATCCGCACATTGGAGTCATGGTATTGAGAGGACAAGAATGTGGAAGCAACATGTGGAAAGTGGCTAAGTCTCTATAAAAGGTTTCCCCACAAGGAATGATGTTGGCGAGGTACAATGAGAAGAAGTAAGTTCTCTCCTAGAGTCTTGGACAAGTTCCATCACATCCTCATTGATTAGGATGTGAGTAATGTCTTCTGTTGTATCATAGTATATTTCTTCTTCTAACTCTCCCAGATGTTCCTTGATGGTTACCATAGTGTAATATCCCTTGCTATTTCGGACCTTAATTGCTGATTTGAACCTCAAGGAATATTATCAAACACTTCGTATGCAAAGTATGTTCTTGCTGTTTCTGAGTTTCAGTTTGCTTTGCTTGATGAAATTGGAAGATAAGATGATGCAAAAGCCTTGAAATAAATGCTAAATGACTAAACTACAAGTATAGCATGAAATGCAAGTGTCTTTGCATTTTTCAAATGCAATAGATGACTAATGCAAGTGTAAATCAACTCCTACAGCCAATTGACATTTTGTCAAACACTTGGCATGCATACTATTATGCCAATCATGATGGATATTAATATGCACATTACATCAAACAGATGGCCTACAACTTATCACTCCTTTATTGAGATATATTGTCTAATACAATGCTGATATGAATGGCCAAGACTCTTGGCTCTACAATTTTTATGCAACTCTTAAAATGACAATATGAAACAATGCTGAGATAAAGATGCTAACTCATGAAAGAACCTGGAAATGTAAGTTGCTGTGAATCGATGACGAAGATGAAGGAATGGCAGCCTCAAAACAGCTCATAAACATCCCTCTCAAGCCCCAATCGTGCCTCTCAAGTGTAGCACCCAGCCTTCTCATCAACCAAGGAAATGAGTCCCTTCCAAACCCAAATTGAAACCCTCTCCTAGCTGCCCCGTACTGTAGCGTTACTGTTCACGGCACTGTAGCAACACTGTAGCGTACTGTAGCAAAACACTGTAGCGCGCACTGTAGCAAATCACTGTAGCAAATCACTGTAGCGCGCACTGTAGCGTCACTGTAGTGCTACTGTAGCAAATCACTGTAGCAAAAACACTGTAGCAGCCAATAGGAAAACTTCTGATATGCAAAATTGATACCTCCAAACTCCCTATTAACACTGCAGATTTAAGCACAAATGAAAGGACTGAAGTATCCCTTCCAATTTGCAACCCTTCGGAGGATATTTCACCACCTCAGTTATACTAATCTATGGGAGTTTCCGTTCCCAAAGACCAAATATGCAGAAACCCTTGGCTCCACAAAACTCATCAAATGCAAATGTCAATAATCGGATGCCTGGAAGCTTGCCTTGCCCCTTCCTTTATACTTTTTCAATCCCACTTTAAGAAGCTTCTAGAAAAATAATATTATTTTATTTTAGTGACTTTATGTAATAATATTTATCTAAATCACTTTATTAAATTAATTAAATATAAGGTCACTTTATAATATTTATTTATTTAATAACCTTACAAATAATTAATTTAATTATTATCTCCCTTATTTTTCCCATCCAACTAAATCCAGGAAACCAACCATCGACTAGGTGACTGCCTCAAGAAGACCCCCTAACCATGTGCATTAGCCTACGAGGGTCAGGAATAGGCTAAACCATCTGCAAACAACATCAGCTAAAAAGGGGACATTACAGTCCGCCCTCCTTGAAATTGCTTGTCCCCAAGCAATCTTGGCTACAAAGACAATTCTCCCCACCTGGATCCCAAGGGAGGATCCGTGTAATGTCCTTGTTGTCACCAAAGAGCTCCTGTAACACCAGCACTAACACAACTAACTGCACCTGCTGAATTAAATCAACGCCAACGCCAGATGTCACAAGAGCATAAGCATTAAGTGGAAGCAACTTTGAATACCGACAATGTTTGCTTCCCATAACTACGCAAGCTAAGCTATCATACACACTATCTAGCATATACACAACTAAGCTATGCGTCTGAAACAGATCATGTACATAAAGATCAAAAGTGCAACTGCAAGTAATCACCCTCATATACATGCTGCAAAACTCAACAGTGAACCCTGATGCACACAAAAGATTCCTCAACATACTGGAGAGTATCCCACAACTAATGCCCGAATCCCAAATGAATCTGTAAGGAACTGCATCAGAATCTCGCTGAAAACAACTATAGCCATAGAACCTGCCAAAACTCAGCAAACTGTGCAATTTTGTAGCTGAAATAAACATATCACTTCTGATGTCAATCCTTGGGTCCCAGTGCCAAATTAGAAGTCTGTCACAAAGCGCACCTGTTGACTTCCACTATACCATTCTACATAAACCACTGACATAGCACCAAGATGGGTAGAGCACCTCATCAGGACCAAAATAGAGTGATGAATCAAACACGTCACCACCAGGATCTCAAAACAAAATCAATAATCCACTACCAATGACAACTAGTGGCACCTGCTGCACCATACTGTAAGCAACTGAATCACTAATCTGCCAAGAGGCTGCTCCCTGATACTGAGACCTGTGGGTTATGGACCCAAACAACTGTCAGAAAAGATGAGTATCTCCTAACTCATCTGTAAATGTTGGTGTCCCCACAATACTCCAACTGCCAAAGCTAGAAGAAGAGTACTCCTGACACCAACTCATAAAGCTAGTTGCACTAATCAATGCAAATGTGGAGGGTTGATCCCTCTCAGCATCAACGGAAGTGGATATCTGTGCCTCTTCCCTCACGAGTGCACCATACAACTGCCTAGCAAGCATGAAAGCACAACCGCTATCCTTTGCCCAATTCCTATGGATGTGCTGACTAACCAAGCCATCATACCTACTGCCCCCATAATCATCCTGTAACCATGTATCTGTGTGAAATCTCTGTGACATGGAAGTAGCAAACCTTGTCGGATACATAATAGCATGATGGATAACTGACTGCTGTAAGTAATTCCTCATACACAACTGAGTCGGGTACTTGTAGGCTCTAGTTCCATCTTCTGTAGATGGCAACTCTTCATCCCACAATGGATGGTATAAGCCCTCCGTCAATCCACATCGATGCATCCACCAATCCTTTGCATGTGAACTAAAAGAAAGGTGATGAACTCTCCTCACTATGTAGTCATGGTAAAAAGCACCAATCTCCGTCAATAGTTGACTATCATAGTCCTGCTTTCTATCACCTGACATGGAACTAACCTTAGGGGAATCAAGTGTATTTTCAGATTCATCCCATAGTTGAATAAAAAGTCTTCCAATGTTATCTATCCTTTTTTGTCTTGCTATGTTGATGAGATTGATCTTTTCTTTCACTTTTTGAAGATGTTGTCTTGCATTGGCAGCCACTAATCTAGCCTCTTTGGCTTTTTGCAACCATTCTTCATTAATCTTTTTGGACTTCTTTACCTCTTTGATGCCAAAATATACAAAATTAGTCCTCTTATCCTTGATATCTTCATGTCTACCAAATGGTGTAGGGCTGCCATCAATGGGTGATATCATATCATTGGCTTTCTCATGATCACAAGCTCCTATCTCACGAGAATGATGGGACATAGTGTTGCTGTCCTCAAACAAATTAGTGATGACATCATGCCATTGTAAAATGTCTCCTTCATCATGTGTATTCAAAACACTAGTGGCTGCTCCACTAAGCAAAGGATCAACTTTCACATCCACCTTAATATCGTGGACTTTCAATAGACTTTCATATGTATGAATAACATTCATGGAAGCACCATCTGATTCTTTACCATGATAGGATGAAGCAATGCTAGACTCACTAGATGAAGCCATGCTAGACTCACCTAATGAAGCATCACAAGAAACCTTATCTTCATGTAGCTGCTCTAATGTAACTAGTTTGTCTTCACCCATCACTTGCTCTTCTTTTCCCTCATTTCCTTGTCTCTCAATCACATGCACAACACAAGATTCTTGCCCATTCAAAGACGCTGCAATAGAAGACTGATTTTCTGATTTCTTTGGTGAAGCATGAGCCAAACTCAACTCCACATTCAACTCCTCAATCTGATTTTCTACCATAAGGAGAGCCATTTGAGAGTCTTCCAAAGATTTTCTAGTCTTCACTAGCTCTGTGGTGAGTTGATCAACCTCTTCCTCTTTCCTCTTCAATGCATCTGAATATATGACACCCAATTCAAGTAGGTGATCTCTATCGGAAAGAAGAGTTAAATAGTTATTTTTCATAATCTCCATGGCTGTCTTAAATGCTTGCAAATCAGAGATTGATGAAGCCTCTTCAACACCTCTATGTCTCCCCTCTAGTTGGACCTTCCATAGATGAATTTCCACCATCTTGTGGGAATGATCAAAATGGGACAGCACTGTAACAATCTTATCTTCACCAACCTTTAGTTGGTTCTCCAATTCAGACTTAGGGACCAAGGAAAATTCATTAGTTGAAGTTGTGGGCTGCCAATGGAGAGTTTGACTCTCATCAAAATATTCTTCTGAAGTGTCCTCATGCTGGTTTGGAACTAGAGCAGCAGTAGTTCCCAACTCAAACTCCTCATCATCCCTCAAAAGAATGGACTTAATGGATGATGAATCGCTAATCTCATGCAAAGAGGTAAGATCACTCTTAGGACTATCGAAAGAGTCCCCAATCATAACCTCCATGTCACCAACTAGGAGACTCGTGCAACCCTGTCCTGTAGGATCCACTGTTTCTTCCTCTCTATCTTTTGTAACATCAACTGGGTGAAGATCAACTGAAATAGACCCAAGCTCAATACTACTGGTCCACACTTCACCTGTTACTTTTCCCGCTGAATTTTCGTGAGTGCATTTAACATCAGCCCCAAAGGAATCATTAAAAGAATCCATACCATTGCTATCCTCCTGAAGAGAAGATGAAACCTGTAACCCAAAAGAAGGCATCTCCTGCTCATCACCTTTGTCCATTTTGTTCTCCATAGGATCAGCTGAATGTTGGTCACTAACTGTTGAAAATTCATTGTAGAGGTTTCTAGATACTTCACCTATAGAGACCTTTTGTTCCTCCTTTTTGTTTTGTGATGTAGACCCCTTAAAAATGGATGCCATAAACCAAGCTATTTTGTCTATGTTTGCAGGGTGTGAAAACAATTCATTCATCCTCTTCTGGTTTTCATCCAACTTATTCAAACTTTGTTTAAGCTTCTCCATATTCCTGTCCCACTGCTTCTGAGTACTTGAAGTAACCATGATTAACTAGCTGATTCAATGTCCAATCTACCCAACAGGATGGCAGGACAAAAGCTCTGATACCATTGTAATATCCCTTGCTATTTCGGACCTTAATTGCTAATTTGAACCTCAAGGAATATTATCAAACACTTCGTATGCAAAGTATGTTTTTGCTGTTTCTGAGTTTCAGTTTGCTTTGCTTAATGAAATTGGAAGATAAGATGATGCAAAAGCCTTGAAATAAATGCTAAACGACTAAACTACAAGTATAGCATGAAATGCAAGTGTCTTAGCATTTTCCAAATGCAATAGATGACTAATGCAAGTGTAAATCAACTCCTACAGCCAATTGACATTTTGTCAAACACTTGGCATGCATACTATTATGCTAATCATGATGGATATTAATATGCACATTACATCAAACAGATGGCCTACAACTTATCACTCCTTTATTGAGATATATTGTCTAATACAATGCTGATATGAATGGCCAAGACTCTTGGCTCTACAATTTTTATGCAACTCTTAAAATGACAATATGAAACAATGCTGAGATAAAGATGCTAACTCATGAAAGAACCTGGAAATGTAAATTGCTGTGAATCGATGACGAAGATGAAGGAATGGCAGCCTCAAAATAGCTCATAAACATCCCTCTCAAGCCCCAATCGTGCCTCTCAAGTGTAGCACCCAGCCTTCTCATCAACCAAGGAAATGAGTCCCTTCCAAACCCAAATTGAAACCCTCTCCTAGCTGCCCCGTACTGTAGCGTTACTGTTCACGGCACTGTAGCAACACTGTAGCGTACTGTAGCAAAACACTGTAGCGCGCACTGTAGCAAATCACTGTAGCACGCACTGTAGCGTCACTGTAGCGCTACTGTAGCAAATCACTGTAGCAAAAACACTGTAGCAGCCAATAGGAAAACTTCTGATATGCAAAATTGATACCTCCAAACTCCCTGTTAACACTGCAGATTTAAGCACAAATGAAAGGACTGAAGTATCCCTTCCAATTTGCAACCCTTCGGAGGATATTTCACCACTTCAGTTATACTAATCTATGGGAGTTTCCGTTCCCAAAGACCAAATATGCAGAAACCCTTGGCTCCACAAAACTCATCAAATGCAAATGTCAATAATCGGATGCCTGGAAGCTTGCCTTGCCCCTTCCTTTATACTTTTTCAATCCCACTTTAAGAAGCTTCTAGAAAAATAATATTATTTTATTTTAGTGACTTTATGTAATAATATTTATCTAAGTCACTTTATTAAATTAATTAAATATAAGGTCACTTTATAATATTTATTTATTTAATAACCTTACAAATAATTAATTTAATTATTATCTTCCTTATTTTTCCCATCCAACTGAATCCAGGAAACCAACCATCGACTAGGTGACTGCCTCAAGAAGACCCCCTAACCATGTGCATTAGCCTACGAGGGTCAGGAATAGGCTAAACCATCCGCAAACAACATCAGCTAAAAAGGGGATATTACACATAGCTACTGAGGCACTTTTGTCATTGTTCTCTAGCTCATCCACCCATACTCTTCCTGTATAATGCATTGATGGTTTAGCTGGAGGATACAGAGATATTTTCTTCAAATCTATCCCATTAGAAATGACCATATCCCCAGTTCGACAATCAATAGATGCTGCTGTTGTAGCTAGCCATGGTCTTCCTAAGATTAGTGGATAAGCATTTCTCTAGTTTCTAGGTTCTAATATTAGGAAATCCACTAGAAATTCCCATGAATCTATCACAACTGGTACATCAGTGATTACTCCTTTTGGAACAACTATTGACTGATTAGCAAGTTGAAGAATTGTAGTTGTGGATTGGATACTTGATAGAGCTAATTTGTCCATTGTGTGAACTGTCATCACATTAATTGATGCTCCCAAATCAACCAAAACATTTGAAATTTATACCCTTGAGATGAAAATAGTTACGACAGGATTTCCAGGGTCTCCATATTTTGGAAGGAGAATTTCTCCCATCAATAGATCTACCACTTTGCCTTCCACCTATATTGTGGAGGGAAAGTTTTTCTTCCTACCCTACGTTTTGTTACAATACTATTTAATGAACTGATTTAGTTCTGGTACATCTCTGATTCCTTGGAGAAGAGGAATTTCAATGTTTAGTTGCTTGATTTCTTGTAAAAGTTCTGATTCCAAGTTGGTTTGGATTTGTTTTTGTAAGATCTTTTTCTGGGGAACATTTTGTTTAAGCCGTTCTGGGTATGGTGCTAGTTTTTCCATCTCTGGAGCATCTCCAGAGCTCTTGTCAGAATTGTGTTCAAGAATGTTCTCCAGAGTCAGTCTTTTAGGAGAAACTCCAGAGTTGTCCAAGGATGATTCTTTTAGCACTTTTTCGTTAGTAATCTCCTCCGAGGGTTGAATGGACTAATTTTTAGGTTCCTCATCATTGGTTACTTTAACTATAGTTGGAGGAGATAGTCTTGGGAATGCTTTCCCAGAACGCAATTGGAGGTTATTGGAATATATAGCATTAATTCTAGCTAGATTTTCTTGCTCTATCATGTAAATAGGTGCTCCTTGTTTATTCTGTGGGTTTGGTATAGGCTGAGCTGGTAAAGATGGTTGGCTAATTGATTCATTTTGTGCTTGACCTTGTGTGTTGGAGGGTCAAGTTACTAAATCTTGTTGTTGAGGTTGGAAACATCTAGGTTGTTCCTGGTATTATTGATTATATCCCTATTGAGAACCCCATTGAGGTTACATGTTTTGTGATCCAAACTGTGGTGGCCACTGTTGATTTCCTCAAGGCTAATTTTGCCAATTTTGGTTTTTCCAATGTGGATTTGGCCAATCTTATTGTCCCCAAGGAGGATTATTTTGAGGCCCATGCCAAGTTTGATTCCACTGATTATTTCCCCAATTAGAAGGACCCCTATAAGAAGGCTGGTTTGGATACTGATTATAAGGAAAATTCCCAACTTGTTTTTGTCCTACATAGTTCAATTCCTCTTCTATTACAACATTCTTCTTACTCAATCTTTTCAAGGCTGGAAGTTGACTACATTGATTGCTAGGATGTTCCTTATCACAGATCTGACAAATCTCTAATTTTTCCAAAGAGCATTCTCTGAATAGATGTTTATTTATACACCTAGGACAATAGATAGAGAGTGGTTCAGTTGCTCTGTTTTGATCTGTTGTTTTGGTTTTTGTCTAAATCCCATCCAATGTGGTATTTAATTGGACCAAAATGTATGTTTTTAGATTTGCAATCTCTTCCATTAACTGTCCTATTTCATTCCTCCCTTTAAAAGTTTTGGATGACCTCACTCCATCTTGGGTTCTAGAATAGTTCCTACAGAGTTCTTCTGTAGCAAGTATTTCCATTTTGTTGATATTTCCTTTCCCCATCAGATCTAGTGCCTGTTTTGATTCTTTATCCAATCCTTTTACAAATAGGGTTCTAACTAAGGAGTGATCTACTGGGTTACCATACCTTCTCAAGGCAAAATTAAACCTATCCACATAGTCCTCTAAGGACTCTTCCTCCCCCTGTCTGATTTTAAACAATTCTTCATTTTTATTACTGGATCTACAGTAATCTTGGTATTTTTCCAAAAACTCTGTTTCCTTCTGATCCCAAGAATTGATAGAATTCTGGGGTAAACCCATAAACCATCTCATTGCAGAATCTTTTAGAGTTGAAGGGAACAGTTTGAATTTTTGGTTATCTGATCCATAATCATAAGTTTGGCAGACTACTTTGAATTCAAACAAGAACTGATCTAGATCCTCAGAAGAAAGTCCTCTTAAATTTGGCAAGTGTGCTAGTGAGATGTTCTTCATAGGAGCATTGTCTCCAGTAGCCAAAACAATAGGATATGAGAAAGTTCTTGGAGCCTGATTCTTCTCTTCTTTGTGATTATCATTTTCCATGTTTAGTACTGGTTCTTCTCCCTGAGATTCTAGGAAATTAGGTTCTATTAAAGGATCTGCCTGAAATTTTTGTTGTAATTCTTGGATACAATCGGCAAGTGGAAGGTTTGGAGGGTCTAAGGGATTATTGTTTTGCGGTGCAACTTCCAAAGTAGGCTCTTGTTTTCTCTCCTCAACAAGATCTTGTGCCACCCCACTACTTTCCCCTATGGCTTGTTGTTGGGGTGTCTACTTTATATATCTTCCTTTTGAATCTCTAGCTCTAACCATACAGATCTATCCTAAAAACTGTTTTAACTTAGTTTCCCTAATTAACACAATACATCCCCAACAATGGCACCAAAAATGGTGAGATGTCATTGTACCTCATCATTTAATCTATTTTCAGATGTCAATAATCTAGGGGCTGTGTCCTTGGCTGTTTGCAACTAGGAATTCTACAGTTATCAGTTTTCCTAACTAATCTAAATTAGTTCTACTAATTTGAAAAGATTAACATATCTACTTACTAAATGAATTCAAGAAATGTTGAAATAGAATAAAACAAGAAATTACTTAAATCTATCTTGAAAACAATAACATGCATCTATCTATCAAAATCAATAAATACTTTTCACAGCAAAATCTAAAGTAATGAAATAATGGTACTAGCCTTCTGCCTGTGTGGTGAGAGTGAGCCCTTGCTCCACACCCTTAGGGCTAAAGGCTATAGTAGAAAATCAACACAAAAGAAGATCACAACTAGATCTAGTCCAATTTATTCACTTTGCATTCATAAAAATATTGCTATCATAGAACTGAGATTACCGAGAATCAGAATAATTCAATCATTGTATATATCTTCTATTGTTTCTACAAGTATATATATCAAAAGAGTGATGACATATCACTTATCTTATCTATCAGTTCTTCTATGAGATGGCATCCATCTCTTTATTACACTAGCTATTTAACTATGAAAGAAAATCATGCAATAAAAGTAGACTTGAGTGGAACAGAAGTTCACTCAGAATCTAAGTTTGAGTCTTAATACATTTGGGCAACAAGGCCCTGAAAATATGGGTATTGAATCAATTCTATCCGTAACTCATGCAAAAACTTTATAAAGATAAAAACTCCAGCAGTTTAACTAAAGGTGACCCTTCACCACTCAGGTGATGATTTGAGTGAAATGAGTGGTGTTAAGATCACTATTGAGAGTGCTTGATCGACAACTTATGCTGGAAATATTCCCTGCTCTCAGGAGGCGCCAGAGTTAATTGTTCCTATCTGTAGCTCTGGAGATATGTTTGTAGCTCCAGAGATATCTTCATAGCTCTGGAGATGTCTGTAGCTTCCTTTGTTCAGCTCCGGAGAGGCTTTCCTCATTTCTTCAAAACTTCAGGTGGCATGGTACTTTGGTATTGTCTCTGGAGATCATTGAAGACTATCTCCAGAGATGCACAAAATTGATGTTCCTAGCATCTACACCTGTTGATTCAAAAAGAGAGAAGTTTCTGCATTTTTCCATCAATTCCATGCACATTAGTCACTCAATCAGAAATTATAATCTTAAGTAATCTATCTCAATTAATCATTAACTAGAACGATCTTGCTAGCTTATTTGGGTGCAGACATTAGGAAAGATGGACTCAGGAAGGAGAAAAAGTGAGGTAAAAAGATGTATTTCGTGGGTGCAACTTGGCACTCATCGGATGCCACCAAGGAGAATGCCTGCTATGGCCAATGTTGCTGGAATAATGGAAGAGATGATAGAGATGATGAGGACAATGAAGGTTAGATTGGATTTTATAGAAGAAGATAGAAGAAGAGGAATAAACCCTAGACATGAAGATGAAAGTGATGATGATGAATTTCAAGATGCTGACCAAAATGAAGAAGCCCTAGAAGAAGAAGAATTAGATCAGGTGAAGATGTTGAAAGCTATTTCTAAGATGGGTAAGAGACCTAGAATGGAAGTATTAAACTATATTGGAAATTTGAATCCTAAGGAATTGGTTGACTGGATAAATGACTTGGAAGAATACTTTGAATATGAGGAAATTGAATATCTGAAGAAGGTGAGATTTGCAAAAACTAAGTTGAAAGGACATGATGCTATTTGGTGGAAAGAAGTTCAATTGGATAGAAATAGGAGAGGAAAAGAGAAGATCATAAAATGGGATAGGATGGTGACAAAATTGAAGAATCAGTTCATACCTGCTGACTATGAGTTGGAATTTTTGAAGAGATTGCAAAACCTAAGGAAAAGGGAGAAATTTGTGAAGGAGTGCATTGAGGAATTTCATATGATGATCATAAGGACTTGACACAGTAAAGTAAGTAAGGAGAAAGTGGCCAGGTACATAAATGGGTTGAGAATTAACATTCAAGAAGAACTAAGTTTGGTGAGGATGACAACAGTAGAAGAAGCATATCAATTTGCCTTGAAAGTTGAAGACAAGTTGAATAAAAGACATGAGAAAAGACATAGAGGTAGAGGAGGTAAATTTCAAAAAGGTAGAACATATTCTGGAGGATAGAGACCTTATGCAGAGAAAAATAAGAAAAATAGTCCATACATGAAGGAAAAAAGAGATAACAGTTCATACCAGAGAGATGACAGAAATTTCTACTACAACAACAAAGGGAATCATAATTCTTACTATAATGAAAGATACAAGAGAGATGAAAGAGGGTTTTATAAAAGATCATTAAGAGGAACTTGTTTTAAGTGTGGAGGTGAAAAACATAGAGCATTCAAATTTCATCAAGGAGGTACTAGTAAAAGGATAGAGAATAGTGAAAGAGTAGCTTATGTGGAGGAAGAACCTGTTGGATCACCTAGTTCAACTGGAAACCAGAGAAAGGAGAATAATTAGTCATGAGGAGAGCCCTATTTCAAGAAAAGACAACTGAGGAACCATAGTAGAGGAAAAGTTTGTTCCGGAAAAGATGCAAATTATGAGATAAATGTTGTAAAGTGATCATTGATAGTGGTAGTACTGATAATTTGGTTTCAGAGGAAATGGTGACTGGAGAGATTGAAACACCCTAAGCCCTGCAAGATAGCATGGATTCAAGATGAACATAAGGTACTGGTGAGTGAAAAATGTTTGGTGAAATTTCATATAGGATCTTATGTTGATGAGGTATTGTGTGATATTATGCTGATGGATGTATGTTATATATTGTTGGTGAGACCATGGCAGTTTGATAGAAAGATAATACATGATAGGAGGAAGAAAACTTATACTATAACATCTAATGGGAAGAAACACTTCTTGATACCTTTGGAAGATGAGCCTAAAAGTGAAGTATGTGGGAATGCTAGAATATGTTTGGTTGATGGAAGGAAGTTTTTGTATGGACTGAGACATGAGAGTGTTTGTTTTTCTTTGATTCCAAAGAAGTGCGGAACCCTAAGTATAGAAAACACCACATCAAAGGAAGAAGAACCACCACCAGAGGAGATAATTGAATTGTTGACAGAGTACCCAGACATCGTATCAGATAATGTGCTTGAAGGATGGCCACCAATCCAAAGTATAAGTCATCATATGCAACTTATACTAGGAGCAAGCTTACCTAACAAAGCAGCACACCAGATGACACTAACAGAGAACGTGGAGCTGAATAGACAGATATAGGAGTTGTTGAGGAAAGGATTGATCAAAGAAAGTTTAAGCCCATGTGCAATACCTATAGTACTAGCACTAAAGAAATATGGAGAATGGGGGATGTGTATAGACTCTAGAGAAATCAATAAGGTCACAGTTAAGTATAGATTTCCATTGCCAAGGATGGATGACATTATGGACTATTTGATCGGAGAAAAATATTTTACAAAGATAGACTTAAAGAGTGGATACTATCATATCAGGATCAGAGAACGAAATGAGTGGAAGACTGCATTTAATACAAATGAGGGATTGTATGAATGGTTAGAGATGCATTTTGGATTAACTAATGCACCGAATACTTTCATGAGGTTGATGAATGAGGCTTTGAAGAAATTCTTGAGTAAGTTTGTTATTGTATACTTGGATGATATTCTAATTTTTAGTAAGACAAAGGAGGAACACTTGTGGCATATTAGACAAGTATTGTAGAGGTTGAGAGAAGAGAAATTGTTGATAAACATCAAGAAATGTAGTTTCATGAAGGAAGAATTGGTATATTTGGGATTTGTGATTTCTACAGAAGGATTGAAGTGTTGAACACCCAGACTACTGAGAGGGGGGTGAATCAGTATTCTCTTAAACTATTTACACATCAAACATTTTAATCCATTTAGCATATTCAATTATGTAAAGGAAATTAAGCATAAAACATGTAGCCACAATTCATAACACATGAACACCAGATTTACGTGGAAAACTGAAGAAGGGAAAAACCATGGTGAGGATTAGCTCACAATATAAAGTAGAATCAACACTGAATTACAAAAGGTTCACTACCAGAGGGCTCACTGCCAAAAAAAAAAGGCTCACTTCTAAAGGGCTCATTGCCTAAGGACTCATTGTCCTAAATGAATGAGATAGAAGGGGTGGCTCACTACCAGAGTTGAACTGTTATAATTACATCTAACATATGCATGGAGTACAATTCCAATGAAGCTTAAAGTGCTAAAACAATGTTTGTCACACTGTTCTGAAATTCCAGACTCTACTACTCTACAATCATTCAATTTGCTTCCACAGACACTTGTCACATCACACATTCATTAGCACTTTTATTCACATCACATTCATAGAATACACATACTCAATCATGATCCCTTGACACCTATTTATATTGTCTTTGTAGACACCCAAAATTGTCCCAAATTTGTCCATGTCTTGCAACACCTTGATAAAAACATCACTTAGACATCATGTAGCATTTTGTCCTAAATCCCACTCTTAACCCCACTTATTCTATTAGCCAATTAATTAAATAAATTTTATTTATTTAATTAATATCCAACTCATATCCCAACTAATTCAAATATTTTATTTGAATTAAGTTCTCATCATAAGCCGACTTTCCAATTAATTAAATAAATTTTATTTATTTAATTAATTTATCTTATCATTAAGCCGACATGTGTACCTCTTTCATTTAAAAAAGATAAGTGGTACTACATAATTTATTTAATATCTTTCACATGTAGTACTTTTTATGTACACAAGCACACCTAAGCCTTATCTTCCCTTGCCACATGTTAATTGACTACAATTTCTTAATGTGCAAGGAAACCTAACTTAATCCTATCCATCCATTTCATCTAAAGCCCTAATTGATCCTAGCCATCCATTTGAACCAAGCCAATTCTATAAATCAACCCCCTCATAAGCCATTAGAATGCATTGAGCCTTAAGCACCCTTATTCTGTCAAATTTTCTAAAAGGGCATTGATCCTCAAGTATCCACATGCTGTTGAAATATCATTAGAGCCTTTGCATCCTTCATCTATCATTCATTCTAGCATCTTCATCTGAATGTTATGCTGCAGAAGTGAGCACCCAACATATCTTCCAACAATAATCCTTCAAAATCTTGCATGCTCATGTGAGGTGGAGAAGAGCAATAGAGATAAATCGAGCATAGCATGGAGATCGGTTTGCATTTACATTTGTTATTTTGATTTTCATGTTGTCTTGTGCTTCATTGTGCATTGCTAGGATTTTTATCATTGCCATTTATTCATTTGCCCTGATTTGCAATTTTACCCTAACTACAGTCTTCAACCTTGAAAGCATTCTCCAAGGTCAGAAAAGAACCTTAGTTTAACAAATTCAAATTAGGTTGGACCTAAAACATTCCCATGGTGAAAAGGAATGAAGGAAGACCACAATACACCTTAGTGCAGATCTAAATTCATCCAAGCACACCACTCCACACTACTACAATCACTAAGCACCTCTGCAAAATAGTGTAAACACCCAAGGTCGGCCAAACCTGTGCTAACACAGTAGTATTTTAAGCACACACTTCCTCAAACCCAAAGACAACTTTTGGACCACATGCAAGGCTTCAACACAATCTAGAGTATTCCTCAAACATCCTGAACCCTCTTGAGATCCAACAAATTCCTCTACAACAACTTTCACCTGACTGTAGTTCACACTGGAGCATTCAAACAACTGTCATACTCTATAGCTCAAGAATTCAACTTGCGGAGCACCAAACCATGAACAACCTAAACTAAAGCAATATATAAGAATTATAAGCACAAATCTAGAAGCACAAAGCTAGAAACAAATCTGCGGAGAAATACAGAGAAACAATTTCTCCCAGATACCTCTGCAAAGCTTAGAAACATAGTCCACACTCTAATGAACATAAATTCCTCTGCACAATGAACTAGAGCACAAAATTTAGAATATAACATCTCTGAACATCCTTGAACAACATATCTAAACTACAAAGATAGGTTTTCAATATAGAAGAAATGTGGAGTAAAACCAGAACACTACTCTGTTAAGCCAAACAAACTCTTCAACACATTGTTTTCTTTATTAATCAAATTTTTCTCAAAAGCACTTGGAAACCAACCATCAGAAACATATTCCTAACCTCTTCAACACTTCTTCAAGGAAACCAAATGATCTTCAACAAAGCAACTTAACTAAACAACTCATACACTTACAACAACCTCATAGTAGATACAATTGAAACTAATGACAATACCGACTATGCATACTTGCAACAATCTCCCCCTTTGTCATTGATGGCAACACATAATGTGAAAAACTGTCAAGCCACAACACTACACCAAACTTATTTTCTTTCTCACTCTTCCCCCACATCTTACTCTCTCTCCTTAACAACTAACTTTTTTCTTTTTCACACTATTCTCTCTCCCCCTTTGACATCAATGACAAAGGGTTGCACATCTCTCCTTCAATCTTACCAGCTCACATCACCTTTTCTTTCACTACACTGAATTCTCCCCTTAGGAGTACACACCAAACTATATGAACTCTTACTCTCATTCCAAAGGACTTTAGGACATGAAACTTTAGATTTGGACTCTCTAAATATTTACTAGCAACATCTTACAACCGTAAAGAGAAATATTTCATGCTAGAGAAATGTAGAGCATTCCATCACCTTCACAAAACCAACACTTCATTGTTGATGTGTCAGACAACTGAGGGGGGCTAAATTAGTTGTCCCATAAACTTAAACACTTACTACAATTAAACATTCATCACTTATCCACAATTATTATGATTTAACAATGAATGCATGAAATTAGAGACTTGACCATAGAGATAACATCAAACACAAGAGACACCAGATTTTACGTGGAAAACCCCAAGGTGGGAAAAAAAACAGAGAGGATTAGCTCCCAATATATATTGCAATCTTGAAATAATTATGTTTAGTCTTGGTCACTCCACGGGCCTAAACATACTAGCTTACTACCATGAAGAACAACTAGGTCTAGCAGGCTCACTACCTCAACCCTAAACCTAGCAAGATTACAATAAGGGCTGTTAAACCCTGAGGGTTGTTAAACCCTACTGGCAGCTCACCACCAAGCTCTCTACCATGATTAATATCTTATGTTTGTGATTGAAGCACAATTATTCCTCTCCTCTGCTCTGCCTCTATTCTACTCTTCCTCTTCTTTCCTCTTCCTCTTCTCTACTCTACCTTTTGGACCTTTCTTAATATCTTTCCATTTTCACTCGAGGACACCTTTTCCACGACTCAACTATAAGTATTTATACACTTCATCAACCTTGGAATGATCATCATGGTTGGCATCACAATCATCAACCATTGGAACAATCTCCAAGGTCAGTATTACAAACAGTTATAAAATAGGTCATGACCTATTAAAACATTATGTAAAGGAAATGAAATGTGATCATGCCATGCCTTAGTTGGAACTCAAACATGATCTTCTATGCCACAACATGCTTCCACAATCTTCCAGAGATCCACTAGGATTTAACTAGGTCGGCCAAGACTGGTTACATGCTACATTATCTGGGAACAATCTTCAAACACCATCTCAATTTCTTAACGCAGACCAAGTCTAGATAGGAACATGGTGCAGGAGCACCATTTGTCAGAGGTGGACAATTATTAAAATCTAGGCTTTAATTTTGAGTTTTGCATAAAATAAGGTCTTAAAAGACCATTCATTATTGTAATAAAACCTATTTGAGGCATTTTTTGTAGTGGGGGTAATTATAGGACTAGGGTCTTTAAGTTTTTTCTTAAGTTTGGTATTTTCTATTTTGGTAGCCTTAGTGGAGAGGCTATTTTTTAGCCTTTCTTTTTGAGTTTTCTAGATGGAGGAGGAGTGGAGTGAAGTTATATATTATAAAACATGCTTTTCATATGACATACAGGTCATGGAAAAAGGATATGAAGCTTTTGGAATGAAGGATATAAGATAAAATAATTTTTTTTGTTGTTCTAGCTCTGTTTTTCACATTTTTTTGTATTTTTTGTTGTTCTTTACACTTGTATGGCCTTGTATGGCCATGTAGCACCCTAAAACATACATGGTTGGATGGTGTATTCGATTACCTTTATTTTTTCATATAAGTTTATGGTCTGGTCTCATGTTTTGTGGATTTTATGCTCATTTTACTAAAAATAGTCCAATAACCTAGGTTTTGACAGTCCTACAGAGAAATTTTATGTTTTTGAGTGCCATGACCATACCAAAATGACACAAAATGGTGGAATGACAGGTTTTTAAGTCCTTCAAATTATTTCTTCACTTGTGGAGCAAACAAATAAGTTTTCTTGGTGTTCTGAAAAGTTCTTATTGCTGTAATTTCCTTTTTTTAGGAAGAATGAGGGTTTCTAGTTTGCATGTTTGAATTTGATGAGATAAGTGAGGGTCCTGATAAACAAAATGGTGGATTCTTCTATTTTAATACATAACTAAATACTTTCCATTGAGTTTTGGTAAAAATTTGGTGATCTTGAGGCACCTCCTTTGTAAAAGTGGGCTAATTAGGCCTATTAACAGAATTACCAGTCATTTTTAAGGCCTTATGTTACAAAACAATCATACCTGCATGAAATATATGTTACATAAGGGGATAATGGGTACTCAAAATAGGTTTTATTTCATGGGTTTGAGTCATTTTATGAAAGTTATGCCAAAAATACTTCATTTGGTGTCTTAATTAGGCCTAGGAACAAGTACAATCCATTTTTGAGGATTTTGGTCCAAAAAAAACCTACCCTGCATGTTAGATATGTTGTTGAGGGGCTTAATGGGTATTCAAAAAGGTAATTTTTTCATGGCTTTGTCTTATATTCTACAAGTTATGCCCCAAAAACCCTATTCCAAGGGCTACAAGCGAAGTTGACCTAGTTGTGAAGGGACAGTAGGAATAGCAAGTTACTAAGTTGTTTTGTGAGTTTGGTGAGTATCCCCTAGTCATTTTAGTGTGGTCTAAGGTGGTTGGGAGGTTTGGTGGGTAGCTTATGCATTCAAACCATGAAATGGCATCTTTTCCTAGTCTTAAAACAATGCATTCTAAGAGGACAGTCAAGACAATGTGTGAATAGTCAAGTGGTAAATGAAACCTTGCATTTGTGAGCTACCCCTACCTCTACATCAAGTGGTGTCAAAGAGTAAAAAGTAGGTCTCTTGAGAGTTGAAGTTTGGAGTTTGAGCAAAGTGGAATTTGAGAAGTCAAGATGGCTCCTAAAGGAAGTTCAGTTGCAAGAAAGATTGATCAGCAGGCTAGAGAGCTAGAAGCCTTGAAGAAGGAGATTGCTGCATTGAAGTCTAAAGTTGGAGGCACCATGAGTGAAAGTGATTCTGAAGAAGAAGAAACTTCTAGTGAAGAAGAAGAGTTGGATCTAGAGGATGTGAGGATGGTAAAGTTTTTGAAAGCTATGAAAGGTGATGGACATAGCAAAATGGATTTGCCAATGTATGGAGGCAAACTAGATGGTGAAGAGCTCTTAGACTGGATAGGAGCCATGGAAAATTACTTTAAAAGTGAAGAGATAGATGAAGATCACAAGGTGAGGAAGGCTAAAACCAAACTGAAAAGAAATGCTTTGCTGTGGTGGAACTTTGTGCAAGAGGAAAGACAGAAACAAGGGAATAACAAGATCACCTCTTGGGAGAAAATGAAGGCAAAACTAAAAAGTAAGTTCCTTCCTGGTGACTATAATGTTCAATTACTGAAAAGATTACAAAATCTTAGGCAAAAGGACTTAGATGTGCAAGCATACACTGAGGAGTTTTATAGGTTAAGTATAAGGACAAAGCTTGAGGAGGATGAGGAAGAAAGAGTGGCTAGATATCTCAATGGCCTAAGGTATAACATTCAAGATGAAATCAGTTTGTTGGCACCAAAAATAGTGGAACAATGTTTTCAAATGGCAATAAGGGTAGAAGAAAAATTCAAGCGGAGACAAGAGAAGGCAACAAGAGGAAGAGGCAGTACTTCTAGGGGTAGAGGTACATTTTCAACACCAAGACAATCCAAAGAAGATTTTGAAGATGCTGATAAGAGTAAAGAACAAGCACCTGAGTCTAGAGGAGGATGGAGAGGTGGAAGAACAAGTTTTAGGGACAGATATGCAAATCAAGGAAGAGGTTCAAATGTGTTTACTGGAAAGTGCTATCACTGTGGTGAGTTTGGTTATCCAGCCTATAAGTGCCCTAACAAGATTGGTACTACTTCAAGTGGAGGTGAAAGAAGAGGTGAAAAGAGAGTCCAAATTGTACAAGAAGATGGAAGAGAAAGTGTCCATGCTGCACTAGAGGTGGGTGAATCATTGATGTTGAGAAGACAACTCTTGAAGACATCTAGGGAAGAAGATCTAATTCAAAGAAGAGCCTTGTTTAGGACAGCCTACAGATGCAAAAATAAGGTATCTAAAGTAGTAGTTGATTCTAGATGCACTGATAATATGGTATTTAGTGATATGGTGGACAAATTGAACTTGCAAAGAGTGCCTATAGAAAAACCTTATCAAGTGTCTTGGGTAAGTGAAAATCAAACTATTTTGGTGAGTGAACAAGCTACTATTGAATTTCAAATTGGTCAGTATAGAGATAAAGTCATTTGTGATATTCTACCTATGAGTTGTTGCCATGTTTTACTTGGAAGGCCTTGGTAGTTTGATAGGTCAACAATGTATAATGGGAGACAAAATACATATAACATTGAAAAGGATGGGAGATCATTCATTCTAACTCCATTGGTTGAAGAGGTAAGAGAGCAAGGTGAGATCATCATGATAGGGAGAAAAGAATATGTGAGAAATGAGGAAGGTGAGAGTGTGAAATTTGCAGCCAAGTCACAATTTGATGCTGTTGGGACAACAAATGAGAAGGAAAAACACAATGTGCAGACAGAGATGAATAAGAATGTTTTTGTATGGAAAGAGGAAGAATGTGGCATGATATATTAGGTTAGTATAGACAAGAGTAAGTTTGAAGTACAAGAAGGCATATTGATAGGGACAGTCATGTGTCCTGTGGTGATGAAACATGTACAAAGGCATCCTAGTGATGTTGAAACAAGAGTTTGTGGGGTAGTGAATAGAAGGACAATGGATTGTGATGTTGGTTGGACAGTGGAAAAGGTAGGTGCAGGTTTGACAGAGACCACTAAATGCATTGGTATAGATTTTTGTAAGGATGACAGAGAAAAACTTGAAGAGGCGAAGGGCACTGAGCATGGAACTATGCATGAAAGACAAAAGAATATGGCAGTACTGTATGACAGCGGGAAGCCAACTTCAAAAGAAGACAAGAACAAGGATTACAAAGATAGTGAAAACACAAAGCAAGGTGAACCTATTGAAGGCAAGCATGAAGGTCAGAGACAAGTAAAGCATAATGGAGGACAAATTGATAAATTCTTTCCAAGGGACTTGGAAAAGTTCTATGTTGGGGTGTATGGTGCAGGAGCACCATTTGTCAAAGGTTGACAATTATTAAAATCTAGGCTTTAGTTTTGAGTTTTGCATAAAATAAGGTCTTAAAAGACCATTCATTATTGTAATAAAGCCTATTTGAGGCATTTTTTGTAGTGAGGGTAATTATAGGACTAGGGTCTTTAAGTTTATGCTCAAGTTTAGTATTTTCTATTTTGGTAGCCTTAGTGGAGAGGCTATTTTTTAGCCTTTCTTTTTTATTTTTCTAGATGCAGGAGGAGTGGAGTGAAGTTATATATTGTAAAACATGCTTTTTATATGACATATAAGTTGTGGAAAAAGGATATGAAGCTTTTGGAATGAAGGAAATAAGATAAAATAATTTTTTTGTTGTTCTAGCTCTGTTTTTCATAGTTTTTTTGTATTTGTTTGTTGTTCTTTACACTTGTATAGAATTGTATAGACATATAGAACCCTAAAACATACATGGTTAGATGGGGTATTGGATTGCCTTTCTTTTTCATATAATTTTATGGTCTGGTCTCATGTTTTGTGGATTTTATGCTCATTTTACTAAAAATAGTCCAATAACCTAGGTTTTGACAGTCCTAGAGAGAAATTTTAGGTTTTTGAGTGCCATGACCATGCCAAAATGACACAAAATGGTGGAATGAAATATTTTTAAGTCCTTCAAATTATTTCTTCACTTTTGGAGGAAACAAATAAGTTTTCTTGGTGTTTTGAAAAGTTCTTATTGCTATAATTTCCTTTTTTTAGGAAGAATGAGGGTTTCTAGTTTGCATGTTTGAATTTGATGAGATAAGTGAGGGTCCTAATGAAAAAAATGGTGGATTCTTATATTTTAATACATAAATAAAGTCTGTCCTTTGAGTTTTGGTAAAAATTTGGTGATCTTGAGGCACCTCCTTTGTAAAAGTGGGCTAATTAGGCCTATTAATAGAATTACCAGTCATTTTTAAGGCCTTATGTTACAAAACAATCATACCTGCATGAAAGATATATTACGTAAGGGGATAATGGGTACTCAAAATAGGTTTTATTTCATGGGTTTGAGTCATTTTATGAAATTTATTCAAAAAATACTTCATTTGGTGTCCTAATTAGGCCTATGAACAACAGGTACAGTCCATTTTTTAGGATTTTGGTCCAAAACAACCTACCCTGAATGTTACATATATTGTGGAGGGGCTTAATGAGTATTCAAAAAGGTAATTTTTTCATGGCTTTGTCTTATATTCTGCAATTTATGCCCCAAAAACCCTATTCCAAGGGCTACAAGCAAAGTTGACCTAGTTGCGAAGGGACAATAGGAACAACAAGTTACTAAGTTGTTTTGTGAGTTTGGTGAGTATCCCCTAGTCATTTTAGTGTGGTCTAAGGTGGTTGGGAGGTTTGGTGGGTAGCTTATTGTTGATCATGATGTTAGTCACAAACAAACATAGAATAAAAGTTATACATCAACCTTTACTCATCTTGAAAGATACGATGAATTCAAAGAATTCATGATCCCAAGTCTCCATCAATTAGTTCTTAATCTACTGACATTACTCAGTGGTTGATGTGTGTTTCTACTTCCATTTTGGGGACTTACGTGAATTGATCACTATCTTTAGTATCCTGTAAAGATGCTTTACAGAGAAGTCATTTTACACAGTATATTTCTTCAAATGATGTGTCTATACTCAAATCTTTGCATGATATTTATCAATTGTACATGCTTTAACTTCAAATATGCTATGAATTTCCATTTATCTATGAGATGTCTGCATATTTCATTTATATTTGCTTTTGATTGTCAATTATTTGCAATTATGAGGGTGAATTGTTCTGAAATTAAAAGAAATGTAAAAGAATACTTCTAATTATGATGAATCTTTAGTTATTGAGCCACATACACACTTGATACTATCATTAGGAGAAGAAATCAAACCATGTGTTCACCGGGATGTTCCACAGCTAGATACAGTTGATGCTAACTTTAGAGGATGGTGAATGAAGACAATACATGCAAACTGATGAGCACTCTAAGGAACGCAGTAAATCAAAGCATATATCAAGAATTCAGTCACAGATTATTCAAAATTTACGATGATTTGTAATCAGAATGGTCTTCTCTTTCATTAAGTATGCAAAAGCGTGTGCATATACAATAACTTTGAAATGAGCCCTAATTTTTCAGCGAACAAATTTTAATTAAGCTTCGAATGTTCAAAATAAGGCACCTCTGCACCTTTTATAGAACAAGGAGAGGGAGCGGTTACAAAGGATCTATGATCATGATTTATCTATTAAGATCTATGGTGTACATTTCATCTTTGACTTTGTCAAGAGTATCTCCATGGCATAGGTTGCCAGCTGGCAACCATCTAAATTACTTATTTCTTCTAAGTATCAGATGCTTATGTCTTCCTTGGTATTGCATCTTCATCTACTTTTCATTCTTCATCATCAGGAGCATCAGGATCATCACTTCTTGTATCTTCATCATCCTGATAAATGTCGCTCTACATATGGGCCTGCATGATTACCCTGACATTTTCATATGCTCCCAGTGCTCGTTCAACTTCTCCGCCATCCTCAATTTTTGCTTTGGCAATGGCGTGCTTGTGGGCTTGATATTTTTCTTGAAGAGTCTCCAATTTGCTCCTCCTATTGCTCAATGTTTCGTTATAGTTCTCCACCCTGACTTTGATCTTCATGATCTTGTCCATGTCTTCTTCTATCAGGTGGTTAAGGGGGTCATCATCTATCAGCTGGAAGTTATTATGCAGAGCCTTTACTGCAAAATCTACATCTTGATTTTCAATTTTACCTTGTACTTTCCCCTCTCAAGCCTCCAGGATCTCTACTTCAAATGACAGCATGTCATGTAATTTCATGCTGATGTCTCTTAGTTTGTTGTTGTATCTCTTCAACACATCACATTCAAATCTGATATCTTTATACTAGATGTCTATTAGCATGGCTGTATTATTGTCCAACACCTGTTTATTAATTAGTACCTGAGGATTAATCCTCTTTATTTCACCCAAAGCATTCAAGGCTTTCTCTAGTTGGAATGACCTCCTTCCGGCCTCCATTTGCAATTTATCAACCTTCCTTCTAGAGATGCTTAAGGAATTCCACCTCTACAGAGAGGCTTTCACTACTTCCTCAGCTCCACTGAGTGCGAATAACATCCACTTTCTCATTATTACTGATTTGTGCTTCATAAGGTCCAACTTATTGACCTCTTCCTAAGAAATTGTAGTCAATGGGACTGCTTCTGTGTTTGAAATATCATCAGGGTTAATTAACCCTTTTATGTAGGCATGCAGCTAAGTAATGTGCTCTTTATGCTGCTTATTTTTCTCTTTTTCCTTCTTTACCCTTTGAGTCAAAGAATCAATAATATTTTTTCCCTCTTGGCCTTCCTAATCCTCATTGGCAAATCCCAAATCAACTGTGCTAATCTGGAATTCTTCCATAGTGATCTTTCCTTTCTCTTTTTTAACTATGGGGAGTGCTACCTGAGTGGTCCTTCTGCTCGTAGCAGGATCTCTTCTTATGGCAGATGTTAACCTGGCCTTCTTCTTCGGCTTCATGATGGTTTCTGAAAATAATGTTGACACATCAAACTCTTGTATCTCCAAACCTGATTATGTGCTTATTTCTTTTTTGAGCCATTGAGGAACTTGATCTCTAGATCCATATCGTCCATCATCATCATCATGATCACCCTGATCTCCTGTATCTATCTCTATTCTTAATGGAGAGGGTGACTTCCTCATCTCTTCCTCATGATGCTCTTCATGAGGGTGATCCTGGGGTACTTCCTCCTGTTGAGGAATCTCTTTTTCTAGAGGAGTCTCCTCTTGAGGTGGAGGATCTTGCGATGCATCCACATGATGATCTTGTATTGCCTCCTTTTGTATCTCATCTACTTTGGTAATTTCCTCATCCTGAGGCGCATTTGCATCTGTGGGTGTCATTGTATATGTCTTAGGTGCATCTACTTGATCTTGCATCACATTATGTTCCACACTTGAAGTATCTACCTCTTGAGTCTTTAGGTCATCATGACCTGATGTGTCTTTTTCACCTGAGGTTTCTTGAGTCTCGGAGGCATCTTCATTTGATGTAGCCTTGTCATTCCCACCCTTTTGATGGACTTTTACAATTTTGGGCTCATCAAATATATCTTGTTGTTGTTGGTCCATATCTGAAGTGTGGCTTTCTATCTCTACCAGCTTTACTTTCTCAATATTTTCTTCTTTATCAGGGGTACCTGCTTGATGTTCAGGACTTGCATCCTTCCTGTATGTTAGATCAATCACTATAGGGTAGGTTACCTGATCAACCAATTTATCAAGCCCCATTTCTTGGGCTACCCTTTCTGGGTTGTTTTCCTTTTCCTATTCCACTTGCTTCACTTCTTCTACCATAGCCACCTGTACTGGTGGAGTTCCCTGTGGAGTTATGCGGGTGTTAGTAGCAAGGGTTTCCATTTGTTGAGAGGCTACATCCTTTACTACCTCATCATTAGATAAGTCAACTGTCTTGTCTAGTGAGACAAGACCACTTTGAATTAGCCTAGAGGTTTCTTTCATTTGTTCTTCAGCTTGTTCAATCTTGAACTGAACAATGGTGGGAAGTGGTACATTATGTTGCAATTCCTTTCTGAATACTTCACCACCAGCTCCCCTCAATACTATGTGGTCATGCATTATTTCACCTCTCACAGATGTTCTTGGTTTCTTAGGTGTGGATGCCATCACCTGAGGTGCTTTTCTTTTTCTAATGAGGGGCATGGGGTCCTCCTCCTCAGATCCTTCATCAAGAGGAACATCCTCTTCCATTTGTTTTTTTGAGGCTTGACCCTCCTCATATGTTTCAATAACTTCCACAGCCGGCCTCTGGATCCTTTTAGCCTTTTGTTTATCAATAGAAGGTGGTGCTGATGAGGCTGACGCCTGTCCTGATGCGGATGCATCTTTAGCTATAATGATTATTCTTTCAATTATCACCCCTTTAGGTTCACTATCAGTTTTCTTACCTCTGGGGGGTCTCTTGCTTTGTTCCTAAGGCAACATTCTTTCTCCTTTTGATTTCCTCTTTTCAATCAAAAAGTCATCATATTCATTGTTAGGAATATCCTTCCTCTTCTTCTTGTTGTCAACTATAAGGGCTACACCCTTCTTCTTCAATGCATTTGCTTGTTCATTTACCCAAGACTAGGTTAACTGCAGCATCCTGCCTGTAAATTGATATAAGGAGATATCCTCATGCTGTGTAAGGTCAGGTGCTGAGATAGTGTCATTTTATATCTTCTTTTCTTCATATTCATCTGCTATTATTTTGCCATCATCCTTCCTTAATTGCATAGGCACTGGAATACAGTCAAATGTTCTAATTTGGTTGAGAGTTAGCCTTTGATATTTTCTTGTTCTAGCATCAGCTTCATCCTCACAATCTATCGAGAAATCCTCCAAGTGCTTCTGATGGATGGGCTTTCCCATGATCTTCTACATCCTCCTGTATAGGTCATATGATCTTTCCAGTGGGAATGGTTGTAATTTCATCATGTCTAGCCCAGCTATGGCCTTCTTAATGTTTTTAGAATCTTGGCATATGTACCAGCCCATTGTAACTGGAAACAATACTGATGGAATCTTATTATTTGCTTTGTAAGTATCCAGTATTTTGGAGATTTGCCTCATAAACTCCATCAAAACAACTGCATCAGTGGGATATCTTGGGAGCATGAGGGGCTGCCTTGAAAAACCCTCTATTCTGATATAAGAGAATGTGGTATATTGTATAAACCAGGCACCATGCCTGTATATGACTTCTTGAGCTTCCATGCTTAGTCTTTTAGTCCTATCTTCTTCCATTGTCCTTACTAAATGCATAGAAAATGCATCATTCACTAGTTTGTAGTCCTGAAGATAATTTTGTCTTTCTAGTTGGGGATAATGATCCCATATGTGGGCATCATTGGTACTGCCACCAATCTTTTCTATTGTTGTTAGTGCATTAAATGTACCCTTGTAAGCACATGAGTATACCACATATGAAGTCATATAAAATGAACACTCCAGGCCCCCTAGGTTCATGAGCTACTTATTTAGGGCATCACTTATCATCTTAGCCCACAGTGGCTTGTTGTCTGTATATAGACATGTCAAGATAACCCCATACATCCAATCTTTAAAACTTCTAGCATCAGGCTGACCTGTCACTTTGCTGAGTAGGGCTATCATATATTGGTATTCATCATCAAAGTCAAACTTGTACATGTGCACTGGTAATTTGGTAGACGCAGTATAAGGACTATTCTTTGCTCTCCATTGATACATTCTCTTCCTGGTAGCCTTCTTGTTGTTTATATATTCAACTTCTAGTTTCTTCAGATCCATGCTGACAACCTTCTTTCCTAACGGCAAACTGAAAGTGGTTGCAATCCCCTTAATGGACAGATCCGCATATACCTGACCATGCTTTTCCACTCTCTTGGTCTGCAGGTTGTAATTTCTTGCACATTCAATAACCAATTCTGGAGCCTCCATAGAATAAGGGAATCCAGCTGCACTCCACATTCCTGACACAAAAATTGCATCAAACAAGGTGCTATTATTCTTGTCATCACTCATCTTGTCCGACCATGCCGCCAAATCTATGTTTCCCTGGTGTGTGTCTATGATGATGCCATACTTGAACCATACACCTTCAGGTTGAGAGAACATTAGTTTAAGAAATTCAGACTCGGACTTGCTCAACCTCTTGTCAGCCACGGTTTCCTGCAATAAACAGGACCAGTCTCACCATACAATACTTCACATGCATGCATATAATAGTATATCTTCACGGCATGATGCATATTATACTTATTAATCATCACTTCTTCATAACATGCATAACATAAAGCTTCAAACCAGTGAAAAGCACACTACCTGGACATGCAGAAACGACAAAAGGAGGGTTTTTTTAATCACTTACTTGGCAATGCTTATCTCCTTGATTATGCTGATAATTATATGGAAGATATTTAGATACCAGTGATGATCACATGTCCTATTCTGCTGCAAGCCGTGTGCATCTGCAGGTAGTCGTATGAGGGTTTGAAAGCTCGGCGCTCTGTAAAAACTTGTTTTATCGCAAGGTAAGTGTAAAATGACTCTAGAAATTCACTTTTAACCTCATAATTAGGGCAAATTAGGGAAAATCTAGGCCATTGATCTTTTGTCATAAATCTATGGACATTGCCAGGTGTTTATATCGTGTTCGCAATCAGCGGGAATCCACCTACTGCATTTATGGCATTTAATGTTGCGTGGCATGATAAAGGGGGTGATCTTCGGAAGATTGGGTGATATTCAAAATATCAGGTGATATTATGAATATGACCCCCTATATGTAATATAATCATCTGCCTTTGAGCGGGAACCTATGTCGAAAAGATCAGGTGATTTTGAAAATGTCAGGTGATGTTTTACGATGATGACCCCCTAAACTAAAGTGACCTCCTTTTTGGAATATCAGGATGATATCATCAGGATAATGACTTGGTTCATCGTTGTAGCACTATGATGTCATTGTCATGTTATGTAGGAAGGTCATGTTTGGAAAATATACCTTTGCGAGGTAAAAAGGATGATGACGTCGTCATCGGGGTGATTTTCACGTCTATCGAGATTAGATGACATCATCATGATATTGACTTTAGGGTGATATTTTGCACTAGGGTGATATTCGGAAGATAAGGTGATATTCAAATATTGGGTGATACTTGGGATATCGGGTGATATTTGGGAATATGACCCTCACAAAAGATATGACACTATTTGAAGGGTAGATGTCACTATCACATAAAATTGACGTCCAGATCTTCGGACCAAGTGATTTATCAGGTGATAAAATTGGATCGGGGTGATCTTTTATAAGATGACTAATGTTGAGAAATATGACCCCCCCTTAGAATATCAGGTTTGACCAAGACTTTGACTCACCATAACTCTCGTTCCCTAAGGAATATCAAGGTGATCCAAAAGGCAAACCTGCATGAAATTTTGCACTCTTTCTAATCATGTGGTTATTGAAAGAAAAAATTAGCTTTGATAAATTAACCTCATCATGATGACTTACCTAGCTCCCTTATACAGGATCACCTGCATGACTTTCTTTTACCAAACCGCCAGAAGCAGAAAAACACAAGCCAAGCCAAGTAGAAAGTTGGGTCCCTGTTTTGCCAAGTCAAAATGGGGCGTGTTGTGTAACCATACAACAACTTGCCACCAAAGAAAAATACAAAATTCCAATGATTCAAGTGAGGTGAACACATTCACATATAGTATTCTAATTCTTTCTATATATAAGCATCATAATCTTTCTGTATAATAAAGTTTCATCATGGAAATAGTGCTAACCAAGAATCAGGTGTGTGCAAAAGATTATTTATCCTCATCTTGAATGCAAGTTGAAAACATGAGTAACTAATGTTAAGCTACATAGTTTGGGATCATCCCTCATAGCCAACCTAGATAGAGCCTTGCTGCCAGCAGGCATCCATAGCCCCAGCAAGGTTATCTATACAATCCCCCTAAGTAGAGCCCCACTGCTAGCAGGTGTCTATAGCCCCGGTAGAGTTACTTAGATGGCCTAATTTATTTCTTTTTTGATTTTTTTCATATTTTATACTCCATATATCTGATATCATCATGTATGCTTAGTGTGCAAGGTATGGTCACTTACTGATTTAGGTTGGAGATTGTATTGGTAGCAAGGTAGTCCCTTTAGATTTTTCACTTAACATCTATACTAGTGTGTTCAACAAACCCAAAGCTGTTAGGTGAGTCATTGTGAAAGAATCACTTTGGTCAAGAAAAGGCACCCTGATGAAAGGATATTACAGACCTGATCATAAGTACTTAGAATGAATCACAACCTATATATAAATTTGTTCTCATCACTTGAATCCTAACAATTTAGTCATTTTCTAGGGTGATAAGCTGCATCATCTTGACTAACCAAAACAAAAACTCAACAAGCAAACAAAACAAAAACACAAAACAAAACTGTACAAGCAACTATACAAATATACACTATAATAGACATGACTGTCATGGAGCCACTCAAGCTTGGAAATAATGTGTGAGGAATTGTCCATTAACTGGTAATGGGACATCCTCACCTGTTAAGTTCTTCAGCCTGTAAGTGATGTCTCCTAATATCTTAGAAATTTGGAAGGGACCTATCCATAACTTGTCAAACTTACCATGGTCTCCTTTCCTCTCATGGGCTTTATCCCACATCAGGACTAAATCTGATATCTTGAAGGCTTTAACCTTGGCTCTTTTGTCAAACCAGCATTTGACAACAACCTGATATTTGGCAAACTGATCAATTGCTTGACTTCTTTTCTCTTCCAGGTTCATCAATTGAAGCAACCTGACTTCTTCCTTATTGTCTATGCCTAGATATTCTTGGGCAAACTGTAGTGTAGAAATTTTCAAGTTCATAGGGAGGATGGAATCCACCCCATACACTAAATGATAAGGTGAGTTTCCTAATGCAGCCTTGCTCCTGGTTCTATCTACCCATAAGGCATATTTCAGAAGGGTGTTCCATTCCCTAGGGTTTTTCTCTATTAATTTTTTTATGATATTTAGCAAATTTTTATTGGTGGATTCTGCTAATCCATTCCCTTGGGGATAATAGTTGGATGAGAACTTCAGTATGATCCCATAATCAAAAGCCCATCCTGACAATTTAGTTGAAGTAAAAGCAGAGCCATTATCACTTACTAGAGCATAGGGAACCCCATACCTGGTAACAATATTACTTTCCAGAAATTTGATGGCATCTTCAGTATTACAGGTTTTGGTGCTAACTGCTTCAGTCCACCTAGTACAGTTGTTAGTAATCATTAAAACATACTTGTGGCTTAATGATGATGGAGGATTGATTTGTCCTATGAAGTCCATGCCCCATTGTGCAAATGGGTGCATCTCCATCACCGGCTACAAGGGTTGAGCAGCATATCTCTCTCTATTGGCAGCAACCTGACATACATGACAGCATCTAATATGTTCAACAGTATCCTTGAAAATAGTGGGCCAGTAGTATCCTGCTTGGAGGATAGCGTGAGTTGTGGCCAAGGGTGACCCATTTGTTGTTCCAAACTTGTCATGTAGCTCTGATAACACTCTATCTGGTTCTGGCCTCTCTAGGCATCTTAGATATATTCCTTCATAATTTTTCTTGAAGAGGACTCCCTCTTTCATCATATACTTCTATGACCTTATTTTTAGGGCTCTCCTCTGTGAGGCCTGCAGTCTTGGAGGACATCTTCTAGTAATCAGGATGTGCCTGATGTCTGAGTACCACTCTCCATTGTCCTTAGCATTGGTAACATATTGCTGACTCATGATATTTGGGTCTATCTCTAATATCATTTGGCTTAAAGCCTATCCTCTTACCAAATTCATGGGTGTAATTTCCATGTCATATTCTTGTAGGACTGTGATCCACTTAGCCCTTTTTTTACCTGGCTCGCTCTACATTAATAGCATCTTTACCGTTGCATCAGGTACCACAACAATAACTCTACTTCTCAATATATAGTGCCTAAATTTTTTTACTGCTCTGACCAATGCAAGTGCCTTCCTTTCAACATCTACATATCTTAGTTTAGCATCTTTGAAAGGGTAGCTCATGAAGGCTATGGGTTTCTCTTCCTTTTCTTCATTTCTTTGTGTCAGCACTGCCGCAGAGGTATGCTCTGAAGCAAATGAATAAATATAGAAGTCCCTGGTGTAGTCTAGACTAATCAGGACAGGAGCATCAGATATAGCTTTTTTTATGTCTTCAAAAGTTGCTCTAGCCTCTGGTGTCCACTCAATCTTTGCATCCTTCTTGAGCATGGCATTTAAAGGTCTAACAATTTCAGCAAAGCTAGTGATAAACTTCCTAACAAAATTGATCTTACCGAAGTAAGACTTGAGTTCCTTTTTACTTCCAGGAAGTTGTATTTTCATAATGGACTCCACACTGTCAGGATCAATGATAATCCCATCTTCAGTTATTAGGTGGCCTAGTAATTTTCCTGTTGTCACCCCAAATATGCATTGCTTGGGGTTCAAAGATATCCCATATTCCTCACATTTTTTAAATACATTTCTGAGATCTTCTACATGGTTGCATCTCTCTTTAGAGAATACTGTTAAGTCATCCATGTATATGACTATACATTTTCCTATTAAGCCTTTGAAGGCTATGTCCATTGCTTGCTGGAATGTTGCTCTAGCATTTATCAGCCCAAATGGCATGCGCTTGTAGGCGAATATCCCCCACTTTGTGGTGAAGGTAGTTTTTAGTCTGTCTATCTTGTCAACCATTACTTGGTTATAGCCTGAAAAACCATCTAGAAATGACATCATTTTAGCACCATTCACAATTTGTAGGATCTCATCTAAGGAAGGCAAAGGATAATTATCCTTTTCAGATGCTCTGTTTAGGTTCCTGAAGTCTACACATAGTCTAATGTCTCCATTTTTCTTTCTCACTGGGACCAGATTTGCTACCCAGGTGGAGTGTCTCACAGGAAATATAATCCTGGCATTTAACAATTTCTTAATCTCCTAAAAAATAATTGGCTCCAGCAAAGAATTGACAGGGCTTTGCTTTTGTCTAAAAGGCTTGGCATCTAGTTTGAGGGGTATGGTGTGAGTAATGACTGATGTGTCATATGTCTTCAGCTCATCATAGGTCCAGGCAATATCATGTATGTAATCTTTGAGAGCCTGGGTGATTCCTTCTAACTCTTCTTCTGTGCAAACCTTTCCTATTAGGATATTTTTCTTTTCATCATTTTGTCCAATATCAACTTGAGAATATTGTCCTCCATCATCTTTTGGAAGATCTTTCTGCTTCAGCATGTTGTCCAGTTCAAAGGCTTTCTCTAGCTCTATCATTCCTTTTGGAATCTTATTGATGGGCAACTCTAAAATTTCTTCCTCTTCCCATACATGATCCTCTACATTATTCTCATCTATGATCTGAGCATCAAATATATCTCTATTGGAGATGAAATCTAGGATATGTTGATCATCGTCGAATACTTGGAGGTTGGTCACATTGTCAGGCACAGAAGGTACTGATAACAGCTCTACTAAAAATCTTTTCAGACCAGAAATAGACAGCGGCTCTAATGTACTGGCAGCCTGGGCCAAAGCATCTTCCCTATGATTCTATTCTCTAGGCATGTGGGTGATATTAAATGCATCAAAGTCTTCAATCAGGTCCCACATCTGGTGTCTGTAATTAGATAGTTTTTTATAATTGCAGGAGTAGATTCCTCTTACCTATCTGACTACTAATTCTGAGTCCCCATATACATGCAGAATTTTTACTTTCTTCTTAAGGGCAAACAGTATCCCATGAATCAGAGCTTCATACTCTGTCACGTTGTTGGTGCAGGGGAACTATAGTCTATATGCTGCCAAGTAGGACTTTCCTGATGGATCAATGAGATCTATCCCTACTCCAGCTCCTTGTTTGGATTTGGATCCATCAAATCTAAGGATCCATGGTTTGTCTTCAACTAAAGGCATATTTGAGCCTTCCTTCTTCTTTGCAGCTCTGGCAGTTGCACCAGCTGATATCCACTTTAACTTAGGTATTTTAGCTTTCTCAGACTTCATTTTTTCTTTCTTTTGTGAAGTTGATGGCTCTTTTTTCTTTTCATCACCAACAGGAGGATCCTCTGGACTAGGCAATGTATGTCTCTTCAAAATATGTAGACATAGTGAGCAAGTAGTTGAGTGAGGTGTCTCATGCAACCTGCACCAGCCTTCAATTAAGACATCTCATGGAGTTCTCTACTACTGACTTATCTTCTAAATCTCTTTTGACAGAAATTCCTCAAATTTAGACAGATTGCTACCTCTGTCTTCATCAGACAACTCGTAGTCTGATTCAACTAAGAAATCACTCCCTGGGGTGATTTTCTTTTTCTTCTTAACATTACTCTGGTTGCATACTAGCATCTCTTCTATTGTCTGAACATGACTTTCATCTTGACATGTACCTTCTTCTGTTCCTACAGGAAATAAATAGCAATCAGCGTCACTATCATTATCACTGTCTGATGAACTTACCTCTGATGATGATGATGATGATGTTGATGCATCACTACACACTTGTTCTAGCTCCATCATATCTATGCATGCTTCACAAGTCTTCTCAGAATGTGGCTCATTATGCAACCTACACCAACCATCCATTAGAATATCATTAATAGGCATATTTAATCTTCTACATCGTTTCACCTGTTTAGATAAATGCATTTCAAAATTTCTGAAATGATCTACTTCATCCTCACTTTCCAGGTTATTGTCAGGCTCTACATTTGTTTTGTCATCTTGAGGATCATCATCATGATGATGCACATCATACATCAGGATCTCCTCTATCCTGACGGTCTGAGGTCTTATGGAGTAAACTCCAGGTTCCACATCTACATACATGATCTCATTTGTTTTGTTATACTTGGTGATCATGTGCTGCATTCTAGGTTTAGCGTCTATTCTTATTTGGTTTGGTATCCCCTTCTAGGGTAACCACATGTGACTAAAATCTGTGGACATGTATTCATTGAGGGTTTTAGACCAGTCCCTACTAAGCAACATTCCATATGTATCAGGTATGTCAACTACCTGAATGTCAATATAATATTGGATCTTGGGATCTGATGCGAGTTGCATGTGGATGTGAGTTAGCTCTCCTACTACACTTACTTCTGTTTTGTCCAGTTGTGTGACTTTCTTCAAAGATTTAGCAAGATGCAGTCCTAAAGCATTGCATATAGACAAGGGCATCACATTGGTGGATGCTCCTGAATCAACCAAACAATAGTGCAGGTTTTTACTGAACATTCTTATTGTGAGGAGGAATAGAGGTGACTCACTTTTATCTCTATATAAGGTCATGTGGGAGGTTTTTACAGCTTGAACAGTAGCTGGCACCTTATGTTTAACATTATTGTCTCTAGTAGCCTGATTTTTACCACTAGACTGACCTGAGGGATGATTATCCTCTTTCAGAGCAGGATCACCTAGTGACTTCATAAATGCTCTCTTAATGGCAGGAGTTTTGAGCAATTCTGCCAGGGACAGGCTGATTTTGATTTTCTTCATTTCATCAGCCAGATATGTGACTAATTTGTCAGATTCATGAGGCAAACTTAAAGCCTTTGATGCCATGTTTGGTGCTGACAGATACTGAGCATTCACTTTGGGAAACCCCAGGGTGTTACTTGCCTTAGGATCAGGAGGTGTGTTAAAATTATTCAGAGCAAGGAAGATGTCAATGGACTAGTAGATCTGTTGGCATTATTTCTTAGGTTATAGTTATGCTTACACAGGTATTGTTGTTGGTATGCATGTATCTCCTCATGTTCAGTTGAGGGTTCATTTTCATCTTCAAAGGGGAAAACATAATTTGACTCGAAAGCCATGGCCAATTCCTCACAAGCCAGGGTATAATCTTGTTGAGCAGGCACTGTCTATTGATAAGGATGATGAATGTAACTTTCCAGCACTAAGGCAGTGTCATATCCACATGGAACAAGCTCATTTCCTTCTATTTGAGGCTGATTTCCTGAAGTATTAGATACTTCAGTCTGGAATATGCTAGCAGCAATTCTAAATTGAGGACAGTCTAACTCTGCATGTGCATTGGTGTTGTGAATTCTACACCAGTTAGTGAGGGCTGCTTCTACAAGATTGACTCTAGTAGTCTATTTGGGCTCACCAGGAGGCTGATTGTCTAAGGGTGATGGCAAAGAATCATTGTTTAACCTAGTGTTCCACACTCTAGGCTATCTTTGAGGATTATTATTGTCATTATTGTTGTTATAATTATTGTTATACCCCCTATTAGGATAGTTTGGTTTGTCGTTTGCATAACCTCTGTTCTGGTTAGGCTGGGAGTAGAAGTTTTGACTCCTTAAGTGAGTAATCTCAGTTGTAAGCTTCCTTAGCTGAGTTGATATTTCTTTAATCTCTTCTTTCTCTTCTTGAGCCTTAGCTACTACATTTTATGTTAAAGGCTTGAAAAATGAGGATCCATTGTTGTTATTTTGGTCTATAACCTGAGGTGCCTGTATTCATCTAGGATATTGTAGCATATGGCCATTTCCATTTGGAGGTGGCATAATACTGAATGGAGGTATCTGCAAAGGTGCTGGCATCACAGCTAGAGGCATCATGGCTCCATTATGTTGTGGTTGGACAGGATATCCTGGATAACCAGGAAGTGTGGGAAATGCTATGTTTGGTGTAGGAGTAGGGACTAACTGCTGATTAACTTTAATAGCCTCTTGGAAAGCTCCTATGAAAGTTGTGATTTCAAGATGTGCTCTCTTGATGAACATGGAAGTTAAAGGATCCAAGGCTGAATAATAAATGCTCCTAGCAGCTTCATCTACTACAACATATGGGGCAACTAGCTTGGATAACATTTTCTGGAACCTAGCATTGAAATTGGCTATAGGTTCTCCTTCAAACCTATTAATTGTGGAAAATAGGTGATAATTCATTGAAGGATCAATTGGTACCTTGAACCTATCAGTAAAAACTTTCTCTAGGGCAGCCCATGATCTAATAGAACCCTGACCTAGACTAATATACCAATTGTAGGCTTCTTCCCCTAAGGAAAAAGGAAATAATCTATATACAACGTCCTGATGTTCTATTCTAGCTCTACAACAGGCTTCTTTGAAAGTTCTGATATGATCATCCGCATCTTGATATGGATGATATTTTAAACAGATTTTGTCTAGATTCTTTGGCAACTCATGATATGCATTAAAGGCTAAAGGTGAATCTATTGCAAAGAATGACATTGCAACCAGAGGAGGTTGAGCTTGAGGTATAACCGATTGAGGTTGGACCAAAGGTGTAATCTATAATCTTGTAGGTGTTTGCAAACCAATAGGAGTTATAGGAGGATGTTCTGGTGATGCTCCTAATGCACTAGAACCAGAAGTATGATGGATATCAACTATTCAAGGTCTAAATCCTCTGACAGGTAGTTCTTCAAAAGGTCTGGTGGATCGTGACCTGGTATTTATCCTGTGAGCTAGGATTTCTCAATTTTAAGGAAAATCCACTAGTTGACTATAAAGATCAGTTGGAATTTATCAGCAAAGGTTGTATTTATGGTCAAGAAGTTGTTTTGACTGGATATTTATGGGATATTTGCACAAACAATGCAAATATGAGGTGATATTTAGGGTTTGGTGACACTTGCAATTGGATATTAGGTTTCTAAGGTGGATTACCTCAAAGTTTTGATAGATTATCCTGAAATTGGCTGATCTTTACAAATTCATGACCATTTATCACAAAGCTTACTATATTTATGATCAACTTTGAAAACTTTACATAGGGTTAGCATGTTCAAGGATAAAACAATAAATCTTTGCACAATACTTGGAATTATGAGGTCCTTCAGTGTTACCTCGCGGTCTGCATCATCAAATCTAACTTTCTGACAGTGATCTTCTAGCATCGGATCCTCATTTATGTTGTGTTATGAGTGAGGAGCCTACATAAAATGAATAATGACTGAAGCAAAAGTGTCTTTACCTATGGGCCCTCCTTTTAGCGCCAATTTATGTTGATCATGATGTTAGTCACAAACAAACATAGAATAAAAGTTATCCATCAACCTTTACTCATCTTGAAAGATAAGATGAATTCAAAGAATTCATGATCCCAAGTCTCCGTGGATTAGTTCTTAATCTACTGATGTTACTTAGTGGTTGATGGGTGTTGTTGTTTCCATTTTGGGGACTTACGTGAATTGATCACTATCTTCAGTATCCTGTAAAGATGCTTTATAGAGAAGTCATTTTAAACAGTATATTTCTTCACATGATGTGTCTATACTTAAATCTTTGCATGATATTTATCAATTGTACATGCTTTAACTTCAAATATGCTATGAATTTCCATTTATCTATGAGATGTTTGCATATTTCATGTATACTTGCTTCTAATTGTCAATTATTTACAATTATGAGGGTGAATTATTCTAAAATTAAAAGAAATGTAAAAGAATACTTCTAATTATGATTAATCTTCAATTATTGAGCCACATACACACTTGATACTTTCCTTAGGAGAAGAAATCAAACCATATGTTCACCAAGATGTTCCATAGCTAGATAAAATTGATGCTAATTTAAGAGGATGGTGAATGAAGACAATACATGCAAACTGATGAGCAATCCAAGGGACACAGCAAATCAAAGCATATATCAAGAATTTAGTCAGAGATTATTCAGAATTTATGATGATTTGTAATCAGAATGGTCTTCTCTTTCATTAAGTATGCAAAAACATGTACATATACAATAACTTTGAAATAAGCCCTAATGTTTCAGCAAACAAATTTCAATTAAGATTCGAATGTTCCAAATAAGACACCTCTGCACCTTTTATAGAACAAGGAGAGGGAGCGGTTACAAATGATCTACGATCATGATTTATCTATTAAGATCTACGGTGTACATTTCATCTTTGACTTTGTCAATAGTATCTCCGTGGCATAGGTTGCCAACTGGCAACCATCTGAATTACTTATTTCTTCTAAGTATTGGATGCTTATGTCTTCCTTGGTATTGCTTCTTCATCTACTTTTCATTCTTCATCATTAGGAGCATCAGGATCATCACTTCCCGTATCTTCATCATCCTGATGAATGTTGCTCTGCATATGGGCTTGCATGATTATCCTGACATTTTCATATGCTCCCAACACTCATTCAACTTCTCCGCCATCCTCAATTTTTGGTTTGGCAATGGCGTACTTGTGGGCCTGATATTTTTCTCGAAGAGTCTCCAATTTGCTCCTCCTGCTGCTCGATGTTTCGTTATAGTTCTCCACCCTGACTTTGATCCTCATGATCTTGTCCATGGCTTCTTCTATCAAGTGGTTAAGGGGGTCATCAACTATCAGCTGGAAGTTATTATGCAGAGCCTTTACTGCAAAATCTGCATCTTGATTTTCATTTTTACCTTCTACTTTCCCCTCTAAAGCCTCCAGGATCTCTACTTCAAATGACAACATGTCATGCAATTTCATGTTGATGTCTATTAGTTTGTTGTTGCATCTCTTCAACACATCACATTCAAATCTGATATCTTTATACCAAATGTCTATCAGCATGGCTATATTATTGTCCAACACCTGTTTATTAATCAGTACCTGAGGATTAATCCTCTTTATTTTACCCAAAGCATTCAAGGCTTTCTCTAGTTGGAATGACCTCCTTCCGGCCTCCATTTGCAATTTATCAACCTTCCTTCTAGAGATGCTTAAAGAATTCCACCTCTACAGAGAGGCTTTCACTACTTCCTCAGCTCCACTGAGTTCGAATAACATCCACTTTCTCATTATTACTAATTCATGCTTCATAAGGTCCAACTTATTGACCTCTTCCTGAGAAATTACAGTCAATGGGACTGCTTTTGTGTTTGAAATATCATCAGGGTTAATTAACCCTTTTATGTAGGCATGCAGCTAAGCAATGTGCTCTTTATGCTGCTTATTTTTCTCTTTTTCCTTCTTTACCCTTTGGGTCAAAGAATCAATAATATCTTTTCCCTCTTGGCCTTCCTGATCCTCATTGGCAAATCCCAAATCAACTATGCTAATCTGGAATTCTTCCAGAGTGATCTTGCCTTTCTCTTTTTCAACTATGGGGAGTGCTACCTGAGTGGTCCTTCTGCTCATAGCAGGATCTCTTCTTATGGCAGATGTTAACCTAACTTTCCTCTTCGACTTCATGAGGGTTTCTAAAAATAATGTTGACACATCAAACTCTTGTATCTCCAAACCTGATTCTATGCCTATTTCTTTTTCGAGCCACTGAGGAACTTGATCCCTAGATCCATATCCTCCATCATCATCATGATGATCACCCTGATCTCCAGTATTTGTCTCTATTCTTAATGGAGAGGGTGACTTCCTCATCTCTTCCTCATGATGCTCTTCATGAGGGTGATCCTGGGGTACTTCCTCCTGTTGAGGAATCTCTTTTTCTGGAGGAGTCTCCTCTTGAGGTGGAAGATCTTGCGATGCATCCACATGATGATCTTGTATTGCCTCCTTCTGTATCTCATCTACTTTGGTAGTTTCCTCATCCTGAGGTGCATTTGCATCCATGGGTGTCATTGTATATGTCTTAGGTGCATCTACTTGATCTTGCATCACATTATGTTCTGCACTTGAAGTATCTACCTCTTGAGTCTTTAGGTCATCATGACCTGACGTGTCTTTTTCACCTGAGGTTTCTTGAGTCTCGGAGGCATCTTCATTTGATGTAGCCTTGTCATTCCCACCCTTTTAATAGACTTCTACAATTTTGGGCTCATCAAATATATCTTGTTATTGTTGGTCCATATCTGAAGTGTGGCTTTCTATCTCTGCCAGCTTTACTTTCTCAATATTTTCTTCTTTATTAGGGGCACCTGCTTGATGTTCAGGACTTGCATCCTTCTTATATGTTAGATCAATCACTATAGGGCTGGTTACCTAATCAACCAATTTATCAAGCCCCATTTCTTGGGCTACCCTTTCTGGGCTATTTTCCTTTTCCTGCTCCACTTGCTTCACTTCTTCTACCATAGCCACCTGTACTGGTGGAGTTCCCTGTGGAGTTATGCGGGTGTTAGTAGCAAGGGTTTCCATTTGTTGAGAGGCTACATCCTTTACTACCTCATCATTAGATAAGTCAATTGTCTCCTCCAGTGAGACAAGACCACTTTGAATTGGCCTAGAGGTTTCTTTCATTTGTTCTTCAGCTTGTTCAGTCTTGAACTAAACAATGGTGGGAAGTGGTACATTATGTTGCAATTCCTTTCTGAATACTTCACCACCAGCTCCCCTCAATACTATGTGGTCATGCTTTATTTCACCTCTCACAGATGTCCTTGGTTTCTTAGGTGTGGATGCCATCACCTGAGGTACTTTTCTTTTTCTAATGAGGGGCATAGGGTCCTCCTCCTCAAATTCTTCATCAAGAGCAACATCCTCTTCCATTTGTTTTTGTGAGGCTTGACCCTCCTCATATGTTTCAGTAACTTCCATAGCTGGCCTCTGGATCCTTTTAGCCTTTTGTTTATCCATAGGAGGTGGTGCTGATGAGGCTGACGCTTGTCCTGATGCGGATGCATCTTTAGCTGTAATGATTATTTTTTCAATTATCACCCCTTTAGGTTCACTATCAGTTTTCTTACCTCTTGGTGGTCTCTTGCTTTGTTCCTGAGGCAGCATTCTTTCTCCTTTTGATTTCCTCTTTTCAATCAAAAAGTCATCATATTCATTGTCAAGAATATCCTTCCTCTTCTTCTTGTTGTCAACTATAAGGGCTACTCCCTTCTTCTTCAATGCATTTGCTTGTTCATTTACCCAAGACTGGGTTAACTACAGCATCCTACCTGTAAATTCATCTAAGGAGATATCCTCAAGCTGTGTAAGGTCAGGTGCTGAGATAGTGTCATTGTAGTTGGGGATAATGATTCCATATGTGGGCATCATTGGTACTACCACCAATCTTTCCTATTATTGTTAGTACATTAAATGTACCCTTGTAAGCACATGAGTATACCACATATGAAGTCATATAAAATGAACACTCTAGGCCCCCTAGGTTCATGAGTTGCTCATTTAGGGCATCACTTATCATCTTAGCCCATAGTGGCTTGTTGTATGTATATAGACACGTCAAGATAACCCCATACATCCAATCTTTAAAACTTCCAACATCAGGCTGGCCTGTCACTCTGCTGAGTAGGGCTATCATATATTGGTATTCATCATCAAAGTCAAACTTGTACATGTGCACTGGTAATTTGGCAGATGCGGTATAAGGACTATTCTTTTCTCTCCATTGATACATTCTCTTCCTGGCAGCCTTCTTGTTGTTTATATATTCAACTTCTAGTTTCTTCAGATCCATGTTGACAACCTTCTTTTCTAATGGCAAACTGAAAGTGGTTGCAATCCCCTTAATGGATAGATCTGCATATACCTGACCATGTTTTTCCACTCTCCTAGTCTGCGGGTTGTAATTTCTTGCACATTCAATAACTAATTCTGGAGCCTCCATAGAAGAAGGGAATCCAGCTGCACTCCACATTCCTGACATGAAAACTATGTCCAACAAGGTCCTATTATTATTGTCATCACCCATCTTGGCTGACCATGCCGCCAAATCTGTGTTTCCCTAGTGCGTGTCTGTGATGATGCCATACTTGAACTATACACCTTCAGGTTGAGAGAACATCGGTTTAAGAAATTTGGACTTGAACCTGCTCAACCTCTTGTCAGCCATGGTTTCCTACAATAAACAGGACCAGTCTCACCATACAATACTTCACATGCATGCATATAACAGTATATCTTCACGGCATGATGCATATTATACTTATTAATCATCACTTCATCATAACATGCATAACATAAAGCTTCAAACTAGTGAAAAGTACACTACCTGGACATGTAGAAATGACAAAAGGAGGGTTTTTTTAATTACTTACTTGACAATGCTTATCTCCTTGATTATGCTGATAATTATATGGAAGATATTCAGATACTAGTGATAGTCACATGTCCTATTCTGTTGCAAGCCATGTGCATCCGTATGTAGTCATATGAGGGTTTGAAAGCATGGCACTCTGTAAAAACTTGTTTATCTCAAGGTAAGTGTAAAATGACTCTAGAAATTCACTTTTAACCTCATAATTAGGGTAAATTAGGGTAAATCTTGGTTAGATTTGATCAAAACCATTGATCTTCTATCATAAATCTATGGACATTGCCAGGGGTTTATATCGTGTTTGCAATCGGCAGGAATCCACCTACTGCATTTATGGCATTTAATGTTGCACGACATGATAAAGGGGGTGATCTTCAGAAGATTGGTGATATTCAAAATATTGGGTGATATTATGAATATGACCCCCTATGGGTAATATGATCATCCGCCTTTGAGCGGGAACCTATGTCGAAAAGATCAGGTGATTTTGAAAATGGCAGGTGATGTTTTAAGATGATAACCCTCTAAACTAAAGTGACCTCCTTTTTAGAATATCAGGATGACATCATTAGGATAATGACTTGGTTCATCATTGTAGCACTATGATGTCATCATCATGTTATGTAGGAAGGTCATGTTTGGAAAATATACCTCCGTGAGGTAAAAAGGATGATGATGTCATCGTCGAGGTGATTTTCACGTCTATCAGGATTAGATGACGTCATCATGATATTGACTTTAGGGTGATATTTTGCACCAGGGTGATATTTGGAAGATAAGGTGATATTCAAATATCAGGTGATATTTGGGATATCGGGTGATATTTTGGAATATGACGCTGTTTGAAGGGTAGATGTCACTATCACATAAAATTAATGTTCGGATCTTCAGACCAAGTGATTTATCGGGTGATAAAATTGGATTGGGGTGATCTTTTATAAGATGATTGATGTTGAGAAATATGACCCCCCCTCAGAGTATCAAGTTTGACCAAGACTTTGACTCACCATAACTCTCATTCCCTAAGGAATATCAAGGTGATCCAAAAGGCAAACCTGCATGAAATTTTGCACTCTTTCCAATCATGAGGTTATTGAAAGGAAAAATTAAATTTGATAAATTAACCTCATCATGATGACTTACCCTGCACTCTTTCCAATCATGAGGTTATTGAAAGGAAAAATTAAATTTGATAAATTAACCTCATCATGATGACTTACCTAGCTCCCTTATGCAGGATCACCTACATGACTTACTTTTACCAAACTGCCAGAAGTAGAAAAACACAAGCCAAGCCAAGAAGAAAGTTGGGTCCCTATTTTGCCAAGTCAAAATGGGACGTGTTGTGTAACCACACAACACTTATGCATTCAAACCATGGAATTGCATCTTTTCCTAGTCTTAAAACAATGCATTCTAAGAGGACAATCAAGACAATGTGTGAACAGTCAAGTGGTAAATGAAACCTTGCATTTGTGAGCTACCCCTGCCTCTACATCAGAACATGAATAGGAGACATCTACAAGCACGTTATAATCATCAAGAGCAATCGCACGAAGCTTAACCACTTTATCCATAGGAATCTTCTCACCAGAACACATAAACATCACTATCTTCAACTGTCATAAAAGAAAGATAGCTTGAGGACCACCAAACCACAAACCATTGCAACTGTAGGCATTTATCATCATTCTAGAATTCCTTCTAGAACCACAGAGTAAAATACTTTATTGCGGAGGAATGCAGAGCAGAATACTTTCTTCCTGTCCCAACTGAACTTATAGAAAAATTAGGTTTCACTCTGGTGAACACAACTCACTCAGATCTTCATGTGGAGGGCTCAAACCAAAAATATAGCATCCTTAGTCATACCTCTAACTTAATTCCAATCTACAGACCATGATATTCAAATAGAAATAAATGTGAAGCAATTTACCGGACTGTTGTTCAGCATACAACTTACTGTCTGTATTGCACTTCTCTGTAAATCACTTGTTTCTTCCAAAGTTGCTAATTTTCTCAATATCCTCATCATACAAGTATTCTAAACAAGTAATAGAATAAGATACAGTTGACATCAATGACAACAAAGATAAGTTTATATCAATGACAACACCAATTAGGCACATACTTGCAACAATCTCCCCCTTTGTCATTGATGGCAACATATGATGTGAAAAACTACAACAACCATCAAAACAAGATTCTCTCATTTTCTCTTTACACACCTACACTCTTTCTTTCTCCAAAATTATCCCCTTTCTCTTACACATCTACACTCTAAGTTTTTCACATGACTTCTCTCCCCCTTTGACATCAATGGCAAAGGGCACATACTCTCACCCTTCTATTTTGATCTAATCTCTCTTCTGAACTCTCTGACTACTCCCCTTGAGAAGTAGCCCTAAAAAGGCATCAATCCAAACCTCTAAGCACCTTCAAACTGATGCACTATTGTGCATCTTAGTTTAGAGTAGGAGGGGTGATAACCCCTAACTTTTCTCTGAGATACTCAATAGTATCCTTAGGTAGAGGCTTGGTTAAAATGTCTTTAATCTGATTCTTGGTAGAAACATACTCCAACTTGACTTCATTCTTTGTCATCTTTTCTCTTAGAAAATGATACCTGATGGATATGTGCTTTGTCCTTGAATGCATTACTGGATTCTTTGATATGTTTATGGCACTTGTGTTGTCACAAAAGATTGCATTGAGATCTTCATACATGATTTTGATGTCCTTCAAAGTCTACTTTATCCATAACACTTGAGTGCAACTGCATGCTATTGCAATGTATTCTCCTTCTGTAGTAGACAGGGATATTGAATCCTATTTCTTGTTCAACCAAGATACTAATCTTTTTCCCAAGAAGAATGTACCTCCACTTGTACTTTTTTTGTCATCCACATCTCTAGCCCAATCTACATCAGTATATGCACTGAGAGTAAAGTCATAGTCCTTAGGGTACCACAAACCATAATCTATTGTACCTTTTAAATATCTTAGAATTCTCTTGACTACCATCACATGTGATTCCTTGGGTTATGCCTAAAATCTTGCCACAAGACATACTACATGCATTATGTTAGGTCTGGTTTGAGTCAAATAAAGTAATCCTCCAATCATAGATCTATACCTTTTCTGGTCTGCCATGGGTGAGTTATCATCTTTGTTCAACTTACAACCAGTTATCATAGGTGTGCATACTGGTTTAGAGTCTTCCATCCCAAATTTATTTAGCAACTCTTTCACATACTTAGACTAAGAAATGAAGATACCTTTATCTGATTGACTTATTTGTAGACCTAAAAAGAAGTTCATCTCTCCAAACATAGACATTAGAAATTCACTTTGCATTTCTCCAGCAAAAACTGAGCACATACCTTCATTGCCTCCAAAAATAATATCATCAACAAAAACTCCAACAATTAAGGTTTGTTCATCAATGATCTTGAAGTAGAGATTACTATCTATAGTACCTTTACTAAACCCTATCTATATCAGATACCTATCCAATCATGCATACCATGCCTTGAGAGCTTTTTTTAATCCATACAAATCTTTCTTCAATCTGCATACCATGTCACCGTAATCTGATGACTAAAATCCTTATAGTTGTTCTATATAGACTTCCTCTTCCAACTCTCCATTTAAGAAAGCATACTTCACATTCATTTGATAAACCCTGAAATCTTTGTATGTTGCAAAAGCCAAAAACATCCTTATTGCTTCAATCCTTGCCACTGGAGCAAAAGTTTCTTCAAAGTTCCTTCAACTTGAGCTTATCCTTTGCATACCAATCTTGCTTTGTTTCTTACCACTTCACCATTCTCATTCATCTTGTTTCTGAAGACCCACTTTGTACCAATTACATTCTTATATGTTGGTCTAGGAACAAGATCCCAAGTATGATTCTTCTCTATCTGCATCAATTCCTCTTCCATAGCCTTTATCTAATTCTCATCTTTGCAAGACCCATCCACAGTTTTAGGTTCAATCTTGAAAATCAGACATAAATTTACTTGTTCTTCTGCAGCTTTTCTTTTGATTAAGATCCCTTTGCTCTTATTTCCTATGATTTGATCTTTAGAATGACTGATTCTTACATATCTTGGAGTTTTGATAGCACTTATTAGAGCTTGTTCTTCTTCATCTGGGATGTCTTCATGCTACACTTCTGAAACATTTGGATCATCTGACTCATATCCACTTGATTCTAAATACCTTTCCTTACATTCATCAACTTTAACATTTGCACTTTCAATTATCTTATTCAGCCTCTTATTATAGCATCGGTAGGCCTTTCTCTTGGTGGAGTAACCAAGGAAGATTCCTTCATCACATCTAGCATCAAACTTGCCTAAATCTTCTTCCCTTTTGATATAACATTTGCTACCACAAACTTTGAAATATTTCACAGTAGGAACTCTACCATGCCACAATTCATAAGGAGTCTTTGAACTGTTACCTTTTACTTGAACTCTGTTTAGGATATATACAATGGTGTGAATTGCCTCTCTCCAATATGCTTCCAAAAGATGACTTTCCTTCATCATGGTTCTAGTAGCTTCTTGAACTATTCTATTTTTTCCTTTCAACAACTCCATTTTGTTGTGGAGTTCTGGGCGCAGATAGCTGTCTCTTTATTCCATGTTCTTCACAAAATAAATTAAATTCATTTGATGTGAACTCTCCTCCTCTATTAGACCTCAAGCATTTGATTTTCAAATCCATCTCATTTTCAACAATTGCCTTAAATGCCTTGAATTTATCAAGAGCTTCAGGTTTCTCTTTTAAAAAGGTGACCCAAGTCATTCTAGAATAATCATCAATGAGCAACATGAAATACCTATCTCCTTGCAAACTTATTACTTTGGTAGGTCCACACAAATGTATATGCACTAGCTCAAGTAGTCCTCAAACTGATTGGTCCTTGCTTTTGAAAGTTATTCTTGTCTGTTTCCCAAATTGACATTCCTTGCAAATAGGATTAGCAGGCTTCACAAGCTTAGGCAAATATCTAACAACCTGTACAATACTTATCTTCATAATATTATCAAAATTTATGTGACACAACCTTCTATGCCATAACCAACTCTCATCAGTCAGAGTCAACAAGTAATAGTTCTCAGTTCCTTTCAAGTGATGGATATTACCTCTGGTCTTCTTACCAGTTGTAATGACTATTCTGGAGCTTTCCCTGATCTTGCATCCATTGTCCTTGAAGCTTAAATCATAGCCCTTTTCACACATCTGACCCACACTCAAAAGATTGTACTTTAATCCTTTCACATACAAGACATCTTCAATATTATGCTTGCCATCAAAAGAAATAGATCCTTTCCCACAAATCTTACCAGCTGTATCATCTCCAAACCTAACCAGTCCACCATCATATCTTTCCAAACTCACAAACTTACTTTTGTCACCAGTCATGTGGTGAGAGCAACCACTATCAATAACCCATTTATCCTTGTCCTTAATGACCTGAGTGGCCAAAGCACTTTCCACTGGTTTTTCTTCCTTCACATAGCTAGTAGAATTAATAGACAAGGGATCTTCCTTAATAGCAATAAACAAGCATTCATTTATAGAGGAACTACCATTATCTGATACTCCTTCATCATCATCAAAATCTTCAACATAATAACACTTCTTTCAGGTTCTAGGCTTGTTCTCATATCTTCTTCTATTTCTTCAATTCTTTCAGGACATTTGGAAGCAAAATGACCTACTTTACCACAGGAAAAACATTTGAAAGGTAATTTTCCTGTATACTTACCAGATCTTCTTTGCAGTCTATCCATGAAGTTGGCTTCAACTTCATCAAACTCTTCATCAGATTCTACTTTGTACTTTTCTAATCTGGAAGTACTTCCAAGAGTACTGGCTTTGAAGGTCGTTTCAACTTTCGATAGAGCATCGTCAACTCCCTCATTTCAAAGGCAGTAAGCTTACCAGGCAGCTAATCCCTATCAACCATTTTTACTTACATGAATTCTTCAATTGTGGCTACCTTGTGATAGTAGGACTTGGGCAAAGATCTGAGAATTTTCATAACAACTTCCTTTTCATTGAGAGTTTCACCTATGGCTTTTATCCCTGCAACAAGTTCATCAACTCTTTGCATAAAGGCTGATATGTTTTCATCATCATTCATCTTCAAACTTTCATATTTCACTTTTAGACTTTGTAACTTGGCTTCCTTCATAGAATCATCTCCTTCATATAGATTTTTCAACTTTCCCCATACCTTATTTGCAGTTTCAAGATCCACAACTTTTGTCAATATTGAGTAAGTTAATGAGCTTAGCAGAGGATCCTTTGCCTTGATATCTATCTCATATTCTTTGATTTCATCTTCAGTCATCAAACCATTTTGAGGTATGGTGTATTCTGCTTCTGTATCTTTCCAAACTTTTTAACCAAGAGAAAGAAGATGGCTTTTCATCTAAGCCTTCCAAAGAACATAATTCATTCCATCAAAATGTGACACTTCCTTCTTGTAAGATATTTTGGATCTTCCTCAAGTTGTTAAAATTTCTTTAGAGGAACTTGGCTCTGATACCAATTGTTGCTATGCATCAGACAACTGAGAGGGGGGGTGAATCAGTTGTCCCAAAAACTTAAACACTTACTGCAATTAAACATTCATCACTTATCCACAATTATTATGATTTAACAATGAATGCATGAAATCAGAGACATAACCATAGAGATAACATTAAACACAAGAGACACCAGATTTTATGTGGAAAACCCCAAGGTGGGGAAAACCATGGAGAGAATTAGCTCTCAATATATATTGCAATCTTGAAATAATGATGTTCAGGCTTGGTCACTCCACGGGCCTAAACATACTGGCTTACTGCCATGAAGAACAACTAGGTCTAGCAGGCTCACTACCTCAACCCTAAACCTAGTAAGATTACAATAAGGATTGTTAAACCCTAATGGTGGCTCACTTCCAGGCTTTCTACCACGATCAACACCTTCTTATGTCTGTGATTGAAGTACAATAATTCCTATGCTCTACTCTGCCTCTATTCTGCTCTTCCTCTTCTTTCCTCTTCCTCTTCTCTACTCTACCTTTTGGACCTTTCTTAATATCTTTCCATTTTTTCTCAAGGACACCTTTTCCACAACTCAACTACAAGTATTTATACACTTCATCAACCTTGGAATGATCATCAAGGTCGGCATCACAATCATTAACCATTGGAACAATCTCCAAGGTCGATATTACAAACATTTATAAAATAGGTCCTGACCTATTACAACATTATGCAAAGGAAATGAAATGTGGATCATGCCATGCCTTAGCTAGGACTCAAACATGATCTTCCATGCCACAACATGTTTCCACAATCTTCTAGAGATCTCCACAATCACTGGGATTTAACCAGACCGGCCAAGACTGGTTACATGGTATATTATCTGGGAACAATCTTCAAACACAATCTCAATTTCTTAATGCGGACCAAAGTCCAGATAGGAACATGATTAGGAGAAATCCACAAGCTTGTTATAATCATTAGGAGCAACTGCATGAACCTTAACCACTCTATCTATAGGTATCTTCTCATTGGAACACATGAACTTCATTGTCTTCAACTGTCATAAAAGAAAGATAGCTTGCAGACCACTAAACCATGAACCATTGCAACTGTAGGCACTTATCATCATCCTAGACTTCCTTCTAGAAGTGCAAAGAAAAATACTTCATTGTGGAGGAATGCGGAGCAGAATACTTTCTTCCTGTCCTAACTAAACATATAGAAAAGGTAAGTTTCACTCTGTTGAACACAAGTCACTCAGATCTTCATGCAGAGGGCTCAAACCCTAAATGTAGCATCCTTATTCATACCTCTAACTTACTTCCAATCTACAAACCATGATCTTCAAGCAGAAATAAATGCGGAGCAATTTACCAAACTGTTCTTCAACATACAACTCACTGTCCATACTACACTTCTTTGTAACTCACTTGTTTCTTCCGCAGAGGCTAATTTTCTCAATATCCTCAGCATACAAGTCTTCTAAACAAGTAATAGAATAAGATATAGTTGACATCAATGACAACACCGATTAGGCACATATTTGTAACATTCATGTGATCATATTCCCATGAAACTTGGAGCATACATAATGTTACACATTATAAATCTATTTTCCAAACCGCAACAACTAAACATTAGTATAATGATAATGCAGAGCAATCTTGTAGACAATCTTCAAAAGAGTAGTCATCCTGAAATAGGGACACACACTAACTTCTGGAGTAACATATCTTGTCTTCTCAAGAATTCAAACTTGACTTTGCACTAATCAAGGTATGGCATCCAACCATGAACTTTCCTTCTTCTTTGGGAACATAATGTCTCATCTCTTGTCAACCTTCATGACAACATATAACATTAATACATATTATGACAACACATATGGTCAACAATCTCCCCCTTAGATTAGTACTCATTTATCTACAACCTTTCTCTTGCAAGCTCCCCCTATCATTAGTCACTACTACCTACTCCCCTTGAGAGGTAGCCATCATCAGTCCAGGTAAAGTAGTGTTGAACAAAGAGATTTTTAAATCATTTGCTTTTTCCTTCCATTTTTGTTACTGTCACTATCATTGTCACTTTCATTCTTAGAGTCTTAATTTGATGTATCAAAATTTGATGAACCTGATGAACTAAAAGAATCATCATTAGAGATTGATTCACCTAACTTAGAGATAGACTTATGTTACTGCATTATAAACCTTGGCATATTCTTCAAATACTTATGTACACTCTCAGTGATTCCACCAAGATCAATGGAAGTGAAGAAATTGATAGCAAACTGTAAATTTATGGGATTTTCCTTTGGGAAAATTAAATCAAAGGAATCTTGCATTGTCAAATCATTTAACCTCTCATTAAGCAACAATATGCCTAATTGCTCTACCAGCTCCTGGAAGAGAATCTTTATAAATGTCTAGGAAGAGGAAGTGGTATTCTCCTAGAATCTTTGCCCAAGAAGACCATAATAACAAAGGTATATTTTCTCTTGACTCTAGCATTCTAACAACATGATGCATAACTCCATCTCTTGACTAGGTTCAAGATTGATCTTTAGTATCTTATTACCATCTTCCTCAAAATCAACGGTTGACATCTTTGTCAAGTAAATTGTGTGCCTTAAATTGACCAGGTTTGTCTCTGTCTTATCCTGTATTCTTAGTGCTTCCTTACCTTCATCTTCTTCTTCTTCATCATCATCATCTAAATCATTACCTGAATCATTATCCCCTTTTGCTTCATCAGAAGAAGCATCTCCAAGGATATCTTTCTTTAGTTTTTCATAGGCCATATCATGCTCTAAGAACTCAAGGTCTAGCTTGAAAACATCCAAAATTTCATGTGTTAACTAATCTGCTTTCTCTACAAGATCTAAATCAGTATGTACATCTGGATGACCCTCAAACTTAGCTTTGCAATAAGACCTTCAATTAAAAACTATACTCGTTTGCCAATTTCCCCTCTCATGGAGAATGCCTCTAAATCATTCAAAAATCCCATAGAGACCTTTCAATGAAAGATCTTGCAACAAAGACCCACATTCATTCACAAAACCAATATCAACCTCTACACTATCATCTATAGGATTCTCTTAGTAAAAGGGTTAGAAGTTCCAAGGCAATGATCTCATGAGCAACTTATTGATTTAATAAAATAGCTATGAATTTTGTTGTTGCTATCAAAATGTGCTTATCATTGCATTTGTATGCCCTCTTGAGCTGCAGGATAATTCTTTGCAAAATTAGATTTCCAACTTCAGGGGACATTGTATTTACCACAGCAACCAAGGCAGAAAAAACATCTGTAAATCTAGGGGATGCCAATTGGGATTTCATACAAGACGTTGTTCACTAACCCATTGATACTCTTTCGAAGGACATTCCAAGTCATGAACTGATATTCCACACTGTTCTTGTCATGCACATAGACACCCTCACTCTTTCCAACACCCTTCTCAATCCCTCTTACAACACATTCATCATTCCTATTCTATGATGAAATAGAAATATTCACTTCCACTATTTCTCTGTCCCTCTTGTTTTTAGAAACCCCCTTTTTCACTTATTTCAAGCTTATGTCTATCATCCAGCTCCTTGTGAGATCAGATTTCTTAGATCCTTAAAATGCTTCAAACTTTTGTTAAGATCATCTATAAGTTGTGTACTTTAATCATAATGGAGAATTGATAATGAGATTTTAGAAATGACTCCTTTTACCTTACCTTTAATTTTCCATAAATGCCTCATTTGACAAAGCTGTCAAACCTTTCACTATACACCCAGTCATCTTCAAATTCTCCACAAACTTCCACATTAGGAGATTTTCTACCATAGACTTCACCAAATGATTAAGCATGACAACCTTCATCTCATATCTTCCTGTTGAGCATTAGCACCATTCCTTTGACAGGGGAGAAAATAATTTCAATGAAGCTTCCCATGAGCCAAATCTCTAATCTTAGTTCCTGGAGGGAACATCTGCACCAGATGCTAGTACAGGCTCATCCTTAACCTCTATTACATCCTTCTTTATCTAGATCTTATTCATTTACTTATTTTGTGGAGAAACATCAAAGGGTTTCTTATACCTTTTAGGGTATATGGCTTCATTGCACCTAGAATAGTTGCACATGTCTTGTTGAGCATTTCCACTTCTTGCCTTTGATCTACAGTTAGCTGCTTCGTGGCTGAACTTATTACATGTATAGCACTATCCATAAAATGGTTGAGCATTATTCCTATTATACCTTGGTATTTTTCTTCTGTACTCATTTGCTCTATTTTCCACCTTATTGCATGCATAGCACCTAATAGAGTTCTGACTCACTTGTGCATTCAACAACTCTATGACCAACTTTATTGCATGTGAAGCATTAACTAGAGAAAAATGGAACATTTTGATTCCTTCTACTTCTACATTCTATTGATTTGTGTCCATATTTATTGTAAAATGACAAAATCCATTGAAAGATGGGTAACTTAGAGCATTTGTTTGTCTGACTGGTGGTCTTCTAACTTTATTCCTTTGATTATGGACCTGCTTGTCATTGTTCTTCTTGTTTTTAGCATTTGATGTCTAACTTGATTTTGAGCTTTTACCCTTTTCAAATCCTAAGCCTTCTTCATCATTTGCACCTTTCTAAATTGCAATTAATTAATCAAGCCTTGCAGTGCTCATCTTGAATTTTTCTTCATGAATCCTTGCCTTCTCCAAATTTGATTTCAGTGTCACAACTTCTTCTTCAAGCCTTGTACATTCTTCAGATTTTCTTTTCACAATTGCATTAAGACATTACTCAATTCTTTTCTTTTCTTCAACTTGCACCTTTAGACTAGTGATGGTTCCATTTTCTTGCTCCAATTGTTCACTGACTTCCTTGTGCTTGTCTCTAAGCTTCTTGACTTTCTCTTTTAATTTCCTGATATTTTCTTTTAGACCTCTATTTTCTCCATCAGTTCTTTCAAGATCTTCAAGAGCAGCATTGAGTTCTCCTTTATTGACAAGTATATAATCTTCTTTAATGAGATTAACAACATGAATCTCTTTTGGAGGTGTTGGTTCTTTCTCTCTGAATCAGATGAAGGGTTTTCCAGTTCCAATGCACAAATAGATTTGACCAACAAATATAGGAGGTTGCATGAGCTGTCTCCCCTTCACTTCTGGTTCTACCACACCAAGGGGGGTATCCCTATAGCTAAAGATTTTTCTTTGACTCACCCAATGATATAAAGATTTATCTTTACAACAACATGCAGAATACTCTCATGTTTGGACCAAGATTTGTGTGATAAATCACAAGGTTAGCAGTGTTCTTAGACATATCTAATTGGTTAGGAATGAGAGTATGCAGGGGTCCTATTCCTATTCCTACAACTAACAAGTTGGAAATATGAAATGATTTGTATTTAAATTTTGGATACAAGACAGGGGTTTTGGAAACATAACACAACACAGGGACCAGACTAGTGCCTATCCCAAGGCAAGGAGTTAACTAGACATATACAAATGAATGATTTGCACCAGTATTCAAGTTTCAAGGGGCTAGAACTGGTATTTTCCTTACAAACACCACCCAAGATTGAGTATTTAGTTGCCTCTACTTACAAATATTCTAGCTGACATACATTCTTCCCCATACTTAACCTAAAATAGTTTAATCCACTCCTTGAATGGAAGTCATAGATCAAGCATGCAATACAGAAAGTCTATATTCTAGAATTTGAGAAACCCTTAGCAACTAGATTCAAAAGAAGGGATGCATGCAACAAATGGAGACAAATAGCTAAACACATGCAATAATACATTTTTCATATAAAACAACAATGAAACTGAACATATATGCAACATGCATTCAAAATACAACTCATAAACTCTAACAAAGATAAAATAGCCAAGAAAGGCTTTGTTTCTCCTTATTTCCTAAAAAATTTTCCCAAGTCTTCAACAACGTAAAAATGAGTAACACAGTTCACTATATAGGAGGAATGTGTACTCAGCATTAATCACAAGGTCATTTCAAAAATTCACCAGATACATTGCACCCTCAGAATGGCAACTAAAACATTCAATGCTCTAGGGAGAAGAAGAAGAAAGGAGTGGTTGAAATCGGGATGTGAGCCACAGGCTGAAAGTTTTCTCATCAAATATGGTAGTTGGCCAGTCAATTAGACCCATATCTCTGCACTTCTGCCATTAATGGCCAACCTACCCACAGCCTCTAGAAACACAGTAGCCATGTGCTTTGCAATTCTTTTCCCACCTGAAATGATGCAGATACAAAGAAAATCCTTCCTTCCTCAGGTAATCAAAACATGGTCATCGATTTCCCCTTTATCGCTGAGATCTACAGCTCCAAATCATGCTGAAAAGTCACCAGCCAATGAGATCACACCACACAGGTGTCCTTTTTCCATTTGAATTTTCACGTCGCGGCATACATTTTGCCTTTTTGCCCTCTTTTTCCTTCAAATCCTTTGTATATGCAAATTCATATACATGCAACTGACTTGGACATGTGGCAGCTGCTGATTGGTTTTCCATCGCTAAGCATTTGCATGTTCATCAGCCATCAAAATGACCCAGGAAATGTCCTCTGATGAGGCTTGTTTCACCGATGAGCCATTGTATCTTTATGCATCTGTGGTTGCATACTTGAGATTGTATATACATATAATCACCAACATACAAAGGTGCGAACTCTAAATTATTATGAAACAAATTGAAACTGAAATCAGGTTCGGCTTGCATCCTCATTCTTTGTATGTCTGAATGTATATTGGGAATATGCAATCCCAATATACAACCCACAGATTCCTTCTTTTTCACAAATGCAGTTAACTCCTTGGTCGCATCCGCCTTGTATCTATCTGCCTATATATTTTACTTGTATATCAGAGATACATACAATGCAACATACAAGGAAATGCTTTGACTTTTCAACTCTACTTTTGCATCCATCCCCACCAAGCCTGATTTGATAAACTTTGACATCCGGGACTTATATATTTTGCATTGTATGATCAATTGTATCTTTCACTTGTATCTACCCTTTGCACATTCAAACATACAACGCAATATACAACAACTCTTTTGATACAACTGCGGGCCCGACCACCATTTTAACTTGACTTGAAACTTTTTTGAGATCTGTGACTTGTATATACCCTTTCTATAACAAATATACAACAACATATACATGCACAACCTTACATACAAGCACGAAATCTACAATGGAATATTCGATGCACATACAACCCGATATGCATATGAAAATTCATACAATAGTGGACCCCACCGCTTGGTTCTTGACTTGGATGTATCTTTGTACCCTCATCGGCCCATCAAAAACACCTTGAACTTGGTTGCCAATAGGCTTTGTTTCGTCGATATGCATTTACCTTTGCTCATTTCATCAGCCATCGGAAAGAGCTTGAACCCGGCCACCGATGACCCTTGTCATTCCGATAGAACCCTTGTACATTGTCCCTCTTGTATGTCATCTTTGTATCTTTTCTTTGTATACACCCTTTGCATGTTTTCCATTGTATGTCTGCCTTGTATGTCGAATATACATAGAATCCCGCCTACACATACTTAGAATTTTTTGAGGGTTTAAACAACAAGACTAATAGATTTTTAAGCTTGAAACCCTAACCCTAGGTGCAGGCACCAACATTGGCTCTATTTGGGGATGCATGCCTCTTGTAGGCATGGCAAGAACTCCAGAACTCTGGGATGCAGACCAGTCCCTTATCCATTGGGCAATAGAGTCAAATACCATACCAACTTGCATCACAAACACACCTTTTTAAAATTTACTTGGTAGCCCCAGGCCACCAAAAAGGAAAAACCAGAATTTTCCTTTGTCAAATATCTGATTTTCTTTTGATTTCTTCAAATGAAGCTGAAAGCATTTAACTATCTGTAGCAACCCACTTTGCAATTTGTTGTGCTGCTACTCATTTCTCTTTCCTTAACAAATCTACAACAAGCTTCATCAGCATACATTATCATCAACTATAGACTGTCATCATCATATGAGTCACTAATGTTGCTTGGAAAAATAACAGGCTCACATGAAACAGATGAATCCACATCATAATTTTGCCCTTCTTAAAAAAATAAGAGCTCCTCTGTATCAAACAAACAATACGCAGGCACAAGAAACATCTCATAATCATATTCATTTTTATAAACATTCATATATCCATCATCATTGTGCTCAACAATTTTATCATTAAGGTCCACCTGGAATGTCTCAAGAGAAGGCATGAATAGTTAAGAGTGTAGCCCTATGCTAAAAGATTCATAGTCACCCCTACAACCAACACTATCCCCATCTATATGAGCACATACATCTACAACTTGTCCAGTCACGTCTGAATAGTGACCCTGATTTTCCTCTTCAACAATGTATTGATGATCAAAAGTAAAAATTTTAAACTCTGCATTGTAGATGTGGTCATAATCTTCAAGGAATCACTCATATTTAGCATCCATGTATATCTCATCATTTGAATGGATCACATTTGAATCTAAATGCTGACAGTCATCAAGACATTCCCTGACATCCCTTGAATCAACATTTTCTATATTCAGAGTGAAGGTCTACATATCCACCTCATATAAATATTCAAGAATAACTGGGATATGCCTATTACAGCAAGACACAACTTCATGTATATCTTTTGTTTTATCATCTGAAATGCATTTTGCACCTGTAGGCTTCTCTTCCAGAGGCTGATAACAATCTTTGTCTTCACCATTATAGGATGTGCCTACATTTTCTACATCTTCTTCATGTTTATGCATCACATCATGACTGCACCCATTGTTGTGAGATATATTACCCTTTGCAAAATCATCTCTCAATGAACACACTAGGAAAGCTAAAATATATTCACTTTGAAAACTATTTTGAAGGTTTGCAGTCATGAAACCTACTGGCATTCCATATCTCTAATTATTTTCAATATCCATAGCAAATATATAGGCCTAGTGAAGTGTGACTAGTTCCTTATCTCTAATAAATAACTCATTTCTTTATCAAATGCAGCCAAATAAATTGTCAAGCACAATGCATCATTGGGTCTCATATATTCAGGAATTTGCTTGAGCAACTTAATAAATTGAAGATTAAAAGCTGGAACCAGTTCCTCATCTTCCTTTTGGATATTCATAAAATGTATGATCAATGAGGCCAAATCAACTCTTTCACCAAACTACTCTAGGAATGCAATTTCTAAATCTACCCATGAAGAAACTGAACACATAGGTAGGTCTGAAAACCAAACCCTAGAATCATCCTCTAATGACTGAACAAAAAGTCTCATTACTACAGCTTCAACCTCTACCTGATAATCTTCTATCAAATTATAAAAAATTTGCAGATGTCTATTTGCAGACTCAGAATTTGATCTACTATATTTTGGTAAACATTGTCTAATCTTATTGGGGATAACATTTGGGTAACCATTTATTCCTTTGAAATTTAGAGCTTTATGTCTTTCAATAAAAAATGGTCTTCTTTGAGAGCACAACCAGGATTGTTGCTCTAAACTCATCATTTTGAAATAACAGGTGGAATACCTAGAAATATGTTGCAGCTTTGGATAGGTTCAATCAACAGAGTCACCACCTCTCATAGAGAGGATAGAATATCAACAAGACACCTTTGTTTTCTGGATTCATCATGCCAGCAGAGCACCACATGGTCGTTCTTTTGGTTTTGTTGCAACAAATTCAATGGAAACTAGATTTTCCATTCTTCAAATCACTTGACTCTCCCTAACAAAGTTGCCACTTTGTTGGTGACTCAGATGGGCAAAAAGATAACACCTTCAAATCAACTCCCTAGTAGAGTCACCACTTTGTTCGTTCTTTCTCTCTGAATCAATAGAGAGTTTGCCAGTTCTAATGCACAAATAGATTCAGCCAACAAATATAGGAGGTTGCGTGAGCTACCTCCCCTTCACTTTTGGTTCTGCCACACCAAGGGGGGTATCCCTATAGCTAAAGATTTTTCTTTGACTCACCCAATGATATAAAGATTTAACTTTACAACAATAGGTAGAATACTCTCATGTTTGGACCAAGATTTGTGTGAAAAATCACAAGGTTGGCAATGTTCTTGGACATATCTAATTGGTTAGGAATGAGAGTATGTAGGGGTCCTATTCCTACTCCTACAACTAATAGGTTGGAAATATGAAATGATTTGTATTTAAATTTTAGATGCAAGACAGGGGTTTTGGAAACATAACACAACACAGGGACCAAAGTGGTGCCTATCCCAAGGCAAGGAATCAACTAGACATATACAAGTGAATGATTTGCACTGGTATTCAAGTTTCAAGGGGCTAGAACTGGTATTTGCCTTACAAACACCACCCAAGATTGAGTATTTAGCTACCTCTACTTACAAATATCCCATCTGACATACATTCTTCCCCATACTTAACCTAAAACAGTTTAATCCACTCCTTGAATGGAAGTCACAGATCAATCATACAATACAGAAAGTCTATATTCTAGAATCTAAGAAACCCTTAGTAACCAAATTCAAAAGAAGGGATGCATTCAACAAATGGAGACAAACAACTAAACACATGCAATAATGCATTTTTCATATAAAACAACAATGAAATTGAACATATATGCAACATGCATTCAAAATGCAACTCATAAACTCCAATAGAGATAAAACAGCCAAGAAAGGCTTTGTTTCTTGTTATTTCCTAAAAATTTTGCCCAAGTCTTCAACAACCTAAAAATGAGTAACACAGTTCACTATATAGGAGGAACATGTACTTAGCATTAATCACAAGGTCATTTCAAAAAATTTCCAGATACATTATACCCTCAGAATGGTGCCTAAACATTCAATGCTCCAGGCAGAAGAAGAAGAAAGGAGTGGTTGAAATCAGGATGTGAGCCACCGACTAAAGGTTTTCTCATCAAATATGGTAGTTGGCTGGTCAATCAGACCCATACCTCTACACTTTTGCCATTAATGGCCAACCTACCTATGGCCTCTGGAAATGTAGCAGCCGCATGCTTTGTAATTCTTTTCCTACCTAAAATGATGTAGATACAAAGAAAATCCTTTCTTCCTCAGGCAATCAAAACAGGGTCGTAGATTTCCCCCTTACCGCTGAGATCTGTGGCTCCAAATCGTGTTGAAAAGTCACCGGCCAATGAGATCGCGCCACGCAGGTACCCTTTTTCCATTTGACTTTTCATGTCACAACATACATTTTGCCTTCAAATCCTTTGTATATGCAAATGCATATACATACAACTGACTTGGACACATGGCAGCTGCTGATTGGTTTTCCATTGCTAAGCATTTACATGTTCATCGACCATCGGAATGACCCAAGAAGTGTCTGCCGACGAGGCTTGTTTCACCAATGAGCCATTGTGTCTTTATGCATCTGTGGTTGCATACTTGAGATTGTATATACATACAATCACCAACATACAAAGGTGTGGACTCCAAATTATTATGAAACAAATTGAAACTGAAATCAGGTCTAGCTTGCATCCTCATTCTTTGTATGTCTGAATGTATATTGGGAACATGCAATCCCAATATACAACCCACGGATTCCATCTTTTTCACAAACACAGTTAACTCCTTGGTCACATTCACCTTGCATCTATCCACCTGTATATTTCACTTGTATATCAGAGATACATACAATGCAACTTACAAGGAAATACTTTGACTTTTTAACTCTACTTTTGCATCCATCCCCGCCAAGCCCAATTTGATAAACTTTGATGTCCGGGACTTGTATATTTTACATTGTCTGATCAATTGTATCTTGCTCTTATATCTGCCCTTTGCACATTCAAACATACAATGCAATATACATGCAACCCTTTTGATACAACCGCGGGCCCGACCACCATTTTAACTCGACTTGAAACTTTTTTGAGATCCACGACTTGTATATACCCATTGTATATCAAATATACAACAACATATACATGCACAGCCTTACATACAAGTATGGAATCTGCAATGGAATATTCGATGCACATACAACCTGATATACATACGAAAATGCATACAACAGTGGACCCCACCACTTGGTTCTTGACTTGGATGTATCTTTGTACCCTCATCGGCCTGTCAGAAACACCTTGAACTTGGCTGTCGATAGGCTTTGTTTCGCCAATATGCATTTACCTTTGCTCATTTCATCAACCGTTGGAAAGAGCTTGAACCCAGCCGTCGATGACCCTTGTCATGCTGATAGAACCCTTGTACATTATCCCTCTTGTATGTTGGCTTTGTATCTTGTCTTTGTATCCCCCCTTTGCATGTTTTCCATTGTATGTCTACCTTGTATGTCGAATATACATACAATCCCGCTTGCACATACTTTAGAATTTTTTGAGGGTTTAAACAACAAGACCAATAGATTTTCAGGCTCGAAACCCTAACCCTAGGTGCAGGCACCAACAGGAGGAATAGGTAATCTTCTAGCACCCATGTGTTTAATTTCCAAGATCTTCCTTGAGTGGTTAAGCTTCTTCCAAAGGACTTGGCTTTGATACCAATTGTTGAACACCTAGAATATTGAGAGGGGGGTGAATTAGTATTCTCTTAAACCATTTACACATCAAACATTTTAATCCATTTAGCATATTCAATTGCAGTAAAGGAAATTAAGCATAAAACATGTAGCCACAATTCATAACACATGAACACCAGATTTACATGGAAAACCCAAGAAGGGAAAAATCACGGTGAGAATTAGCTCACAATATAAAGTAGTATTAACACCAAATTACAAAAGGCTCATTGCCCAGAGGACTCAATGCCTAGAAGAAAGGCTCATTGCCAAAGAGCTTGATGAGAGCCCTTTATGTCTCATTTTATGCCATATTTTAGCCTATTTCATATGCCTTCATACCAATTCCATTTTTGTTCCATATTATACAATTTTACCATTTTATGTTGCATATGATTTAATATATAGAACTAATATTTAATTTAGTTTTTTAGATAAAATATGTGAATAAATAAATATTAGATTGTATTTATGCAACATACTGACTATAGAATGTAGACTTCCTGTCACTGTCTATTAAGAAACCTTCCTGTCACTCAACTCTTTCTTCCATTACTGCCACAATGTACTCTTGCCACATTAGCTTAGTGCCATGTGTATACACCTAAAAATGACACGATTCAGTCTAAATAAATATTTTAATATTTATTCCCTTCTAATTCTTCTATCAATAAATAAATAAATAAATTTATTTATTTGATTCACATTCCTCTTAATTAATTAAATATCAGAATATTTAATTATTTCTTCATTATCCCATAATTAAATAAAATCAATTTATTTAGTTAAATTCCCTAAATTCTTCTAATGTCTCACATAATTAAATAATCCTACATTATTTACTTAATCATAAATTCCTCTATCCTAAGTCCTAATTCCATAAATCCACCTCATCTTTCCACCTCACCTTTTCCACCTCACCATCTTGCACATGTAATTAAATATCTTAAATATTTAATTAGCTAATATTCTCTCACCCACATGTCCTATTTCTCCTCTAATCAAAATTAGTTAACTCCTCAACCAAAACTGTTAACTAATCAATCAATTCTATCAGCTCCTCAATCTATTCGGGTAACTGATCAATCAATTCTGTCAATTCCTCAATCCATTCTATTAATTCTTCAATCAATTTTGTTAACTACCCTATTACATGATGGCAGTGGGACACTTGTCCTCTTTTTATTCGTTGCACATTCCTCAACCATTCTCAACCATTGATCTGCTCATTTCATCTCAACCGTTGATTTTCATCCTCCCAAGTCTATAGATGGAACCTTATTCTTCCATTCTATTCATCTAGGCTATTTGTATTGTTACTCTGCAGGAATTTACCAGCACGCCTTTGGCACCTCCATTTCTATTCATTAGCTTGAGATCACACATTTGCTTTGGAGCTCATCTTCATTGCACGTTTATCACCACAGCCATTTACTATCGACATCCTTGAACACAACAAAGGAGTGCACTCTCTGAGGGCCCTACATCATATAAGCAAGGACGGTTTCAATAGGCAAACAATAGAAGCTCCAATCTAAGGAAGGTTTGCATTGTTTGATTCATTTCTTCATTTCATTTAATCTTCTTAGTTTCATTATTCTATTGAGTTATGGGTATTTGATGTTGTTTATTGCTTATTCATTGTCTAACCAAATTTTCCCTAACATTTTTGGTGCCCACCATGGGGCCTTGCCCCTTTATCTAATCAAAATCTGAGCTTTTTTGAAGACAGGTTTTGTACAGGCATCGCACAGGCTAATCCAATGCATCTGAACAATTCCACGATGCTTTTGTCCTCTGTTCCGGTACCTGTGACCTTACTACACTTTTAACCACTATTCTGGTGCATGTATCTCTTGTCACTACGCATGTGTTCTTTCTACGCATATGCTCTTTCTTACTACGCTTTTAACCATTGTTATGGTACATATGTGTTACTGCACTTCTGTTGACTATTTCTGCGCATTTAGTCACTGAAGCGGCGCTTCTGTTGTAGGCAGAGATTTTAAGGTTTTCTAGGAGATTTTTGCTAACGCTGACATCTTTGCAGGAATTCTCTTATCAGTTTTGCAGGCTAGGCACTAGTTTAGATTCATATAGTTGCATTTGCTAGATCACACTTTGATTTCTAAGACGGGAAAGTAAAACGGATCTTCATGCAAAGTCTCACATAGTCTAACTAGGAAAGTGGTAATGAAACCTTTGCTATCTTACATTGCAACATTGCTATCTTTACAAAATTATTGCTATCTAGATTAAAACTGAACTCACTATTGCTATCTGGGTTAAAATAGAACCACTTCTATCTTGATTGACCAAAATTTCAAAGTTAACAATTCGTGCTATCGTGGATTGAAACTGAACTCACTATTGCTATCTGGGTTAAAATCTGAACCACTGCTATCTCGATTGACCAACATTTCAAAGTTAACTATTCATGCTACGTGGATTAAAACTAAACTCACCATTGCTATCTCGGTTAAAACTGGACTATTGCTATCTTGCTAATCACTTCAAAGTTATGTGCTTGCCCAAGTAGATAGCTCATCTAGTTTTTTCTATTTTAACTAGAGGAAAAAGAACCACTGTATACTGTGTTTTTGGGAATGATACCAAGCCTATGCTCTCCCCTATCTTGGGTGACCAAAATGCTAGAAGTATCATTTTTGCATGTGTTTTTCCTTTAGAGGGGCCTGCTCTTGGATACCACTTATCCAAGTAGGAACGACCCTAAGTGGTAACAGGTTAGATGCCAAGCCCTTCCAAGCCACTATAAATAAATTGTGTTTGGAGCGAAAGTTTCAAACAATGAGTGTAGTTCTGTTACACCAACAGCCAACCTCCCCCAAAACCCTCCAAGGCGCAACCCTTGTAGGCTGGGAGACTCCATAATGGAGAGTAGTGCTTCCACATGTGTAACCACTTGAATGGTTGCCCTCATTAAATGCCTTTTGTTCTAGTGGCCAAAAACCCTTGTAATCCATTTCGAGCCTAAGATTTTGTACTTGTTTTTTTTCTTTTAGTCCAAATAGAGTCAGAAAAATCACTAAAAAAGTTCAAAAAAACCATAAAAATTGTTTGTGTTTGCTGTGTTTTCTTGCCATTAATTTAGAAAATCAAATCAAGAAGACCTTTTTTTGCAACCAAAGTACCAAAAACATCGAAAAAATTCCAAAAATTACAAAAACACTACAGAAAGCCAGAGTAGTGCATCCGTCCTCTGTTCCTGCACATCGGTGCCAACCTACAGTGCATTTGTTTAGACTTCCTGTGCTTTTGTTGTCTGTTGCTATGCATACATCTTTACCAGTACGGCGCATATATTCTGACTTGCTGCGCATTTGTCAATTTTTGTTGCACATCTATTTCAGCACATACACGACAGTGAGCACTTGCACAATTTTTGAGGGAAAATTTTTACCAGTTCTGAGTACCCATTTCATCTTAGCTCCAAGATCAGAGATCAGGTTCTACCTTGCAGTCAATTTTCATCCATTTCGTCCAAACAGTCTCTCTTTCGTCAATCGTCCCATCCACTTTCTATCAAGTTTTTCTAATCCCAAGGTCAGAGTATCCCATATCAAGTCAGCATAGACCCCTTTTTCGTATCATTGTGAATTCAATTAAACCTAGTAGGTCATAGAACTTTGCTAGTGGTTTGTTGCATGACTAGACCCTACATAGTAAGATAGGTATCGAGTACCCTTACTAGTGGCTACCGTCTTGCATCAACCGCCTTACTTGAAATCATTGAGCGAGGAAGTCCTTTATCCAAGTCTTGTCCTAAGTATCCTATTCACAGCAGTCTCCGTCGGCACCTTGCATGGTTCTTACTAGATCCCAATACAAAAAGGAACTTGAAATGGCCAGCTCATCCAACCACATCGTCACACCTCATGATAGTGACGAAGAAATCTCGCACGAAGATTATCAAGGAAGCATCCAAGATCAGAAATTCCAACGCTTAGTAGAGAAGGTGCTCCATGCAGACCCTCATAAGTATTTCTATCATCTTGCTAGTCTTGGAATTAAACTCCCCACGGATTTTGATATAAGCTCAATCCTAGAAAACATGGAAAATGATCACGAAAAGGGAAAGAATTCCATAGACCCAAATGCAAATGATAAAGGAAAGTGAACCATGGACCAAAATATTCCTATGGAAGAAATGAGGAAACAACTTGAGAGTTTAATGCAACAAATGTCGGATCTCAAGATGGGTACAAACACTAAAAACTACTCCTTGAAAGATATCGCACTGTACCCCTTTGATAAAAGTTTGATCATGAAACCATTTCCCTATCGATTCAAAGTCCCTAAGTTTGACAAGTACAAAGAGAAAGGGGACCCTAGAGACCATATTATGGAATTCATCACAGCATGTTTGGAAGTAGCTCACAATGAGACTTACTTAATGAGACTATTCCCTAGGTCTCTAGGCAGCCAAGCTATGGAGTGGTTCTCACGGCTTCCACCGGGCATCAAAACTTTTAATGAACTAGTCAACAAATTTATCATGCACTTTTCTTACAATATCAAACATGAAGTATCTATGCTAGATCTATGCAACACCAAACAAAAGAGTGGTGAGTCATTCGCCACCTTCCTACAATGATGGAGACAACTAGCAAGTAAGTGTTCTTACGATATACCTGAGAAGCAGCTATTGGAGATGTTTGTCCATAACCTCAATACCGATCTTAGCTATCAAATACAAATATAATGCCCTACATCATTCTCAAAAGTCATTGAAATGGGATTGTTCATTGAAAAAGCTATGATCACCAAGGGGGCAATCAAGTTTTACAAGGACGCACCTACCTCCAACTACACGATAGACAAATCAAAGTTTTGGACCAAGAATAAGAATGTTGTCAATGATGGGGTAGTGGATGCCAAGGTGGCAGCTCCCAAGCAACAACCCATATTCACTCTCAAAGGAGAAGCAAACAATGTTACACCCAACAAATCATTCTCTCGGGAGCCTAGATCGTGGTTCAGTGCAAATCCAAGGTGAAAGTTCACACCACTGGGTGAGTCTCAAGAATCTGCATTAAGGAAGTTATTGGCTAACAATGAAATTTCTCTACCACCAACAAGTGATTATGAGCCTATAGTCAAACCTCCCTATTGGAAATACATAGACTATTGTGAATACCATAGAGGAAGGGGGCATACAACCAATAATTGTATCTGTCTCAAAAATGTTATCCAAGATGTGCTTGATCAAAATCAAGGAGGAACCCAACAGCATACCTCCAATGAGACACATGTGGCTTACCAAGATCCACTTCTCAATCATGACAGGCCATACAACAGCAATAACAACAACGGCAACAACAACAACAATCGCAACAGGCCAAATTAGAACAGTGGGAATAGTAATACCAACTATGCAAGTGTGCCATTTGACTATACCATAAATTACATTTCTGAACATATCCCACATATCAATATGATCACACCCAACCAACGATCAGAACCTAACAGAACTAGATGTAGTATCATTACCCGCAGTGGTAAAGTCACGTTAAATACCGTCCCCCCAAGGTCGTCACCTTCTCCGTCCAACTTCTATCAGTATAATGTCATAGACCAACTATAGAAGACTCCAACCCACATTTCTATCTTGGAGTTGTTGCGTCTATCTCCTTCCCATAAGGAGATCCTTGAGAAAGCCTTAGTGGAAACCACTATCCCCACTAACTTGGCCCAAGAGAAGTTTCAGATCATGGTAGGTAATCTGACCTCCTCAAGCTCCATATCATTTACCGAGCAAGATGACCTCTCTGTGTCTCAACCTCATAACACCCCTCTACATATTGTCCCCCTCATCCACAAGCACTGCATCAAGAAGGTTCTCATTGATGGGGGGGCGGTTTAAATATTTGCACGTTAAAGTTGGTCCTTGCATTGGGGTTCTCTGAAAAGGCAGTTGATCGAAGGAAGAAGATTACTATGAAAGTATATGATGAGGAAGAGAGCACTACAAAGGGAACAGTAGTCCTACCCATACAAGTGGGACTGGTAATAAAAGATGTTGTGTACCAAGTCCTTGATAGGGAGCTCACTTATAATATCCTTCTAGGGAGACCATGGACTCATGCCATGAAGGTCGTACCCTCTACCTATCACCAATGCATAAAATTCCTGCACGATGGCAAACAAGTCACCATCCAAGGTGACCCTGACCCCTATCAACATTGCAACTCTTTCCTTGCAAAACCTGATTACATCATACCAATAATAGAGATTATACATCCCCTATCCCGCACCATGATCATACTGCCGAAGCTTCCTCATCAAGGCCCAAAGAGCAGAAAGTTACCATCAAAGAAACCAGAGTTGGGGAATACTCCATAGAGCACGGCCTAAATCTACCCAAGATGCCTTTGTCTCCTAGATCTTTTGGCCGACCCAAGCATTTTCCAAAGCCATTTGCTCCTCCTATAGCTCCACAGCTCCCTTTGTAAAATGGGGGACCTTATCCAATGAGATAGAAGAAAGAGATATCCTACAATGGCTTTATACTGAAGAAGAGAATACACCACAAGAATCACCTAGACTCCCAATAGAAGTCTATGGGAGAGGCGAAGCTATCCTACATAGAATGGGTTATGAAGGACAAGGCCCCATTGGCCTAAGAAAAGAAGGAATCATAGAACCCATTCAACCTTCTTCATCCTCATTGGATAGAAATACAAATGGCCTAGGATACAAAGGCAAGGGCAAGGTTAAAGAAAATGCCTACCTTGTAGAAATGATCCATACACTTCAAGAGGACAGCGACATAGATTCTAATGAATATGAGTGGGATGAGCTAACAGAGCATTCTTGTGATGACAAAGAGGTTGATACCATCCAAACTTTCAGTCCCTACCATGAGGGACAAACACTACCAAACAGACCACTAGAGTCTGATTTGCCCATCTCTGAGATTATGGCTTTCGAGGAAGGTTCAAGTTCCATCGCAATAAACTTGGAGGAAAGTACCATCCCGAACACCACCCCTACCTATACTCCTAGCATATCCATTCACACTATCAATGAATCAGGTCTATCCTCTGAGTCCCTCCCCCTTGTGCATCCTAAGCTTATTAACTGAGATCTGCGAGGAACTCCCCAACTAGATATGTTCCAAAATAATGATGCTTACATTGACTATATGGAACTTAGGGACCACCTACCCAAAGGAGATCATAAAGTTGGTTTCTATATTGAACTTAAAACCATGGCTTACTTTGAAGAGGGTGCCAAGCCTTCCAATCACAAAAATATCAAGGTAAAATCTGGATCTGACGGTGAAAACCATTTTGCGGCAGTGTCAGATCCCAAAACAGTAAAAAGAAAGGATGCATCTAAAGGGGAAAACCCAATTGTGGCACCTGATGATGGAAAGCTTGACACTCTCCCCACAAACATGCACCAGGAGAAGTCCCAAATTGTTTTGGAATTGACAGAGCCTATTAATATTGGTACAGAGGAACAGCCTAAGATCATTCACTTTGCTAAGTCTCTCACTCCACTGGAAAAGACCAAGTTTGTACCATTCTTCAAGAAAAAGAGAGGCAGCTTCACTTGGTCATATGCAGACATGCCAGGTCTGGACCCAAACTTGATTCTACATCATTTCCATTAGATCGAGGAGTAAAACCAGTGAAGCAAAAACTTAGAAAGATGCATCCACACATAGCACTATTGGTCAAAGAAGAACTCAAGAAATTACTAGATGTAGGGTTCATCAAAGCTATAGACTACCTGGAATGGATATCCAACATTGTACCAGTGTCCAAACCTGATGGTCGAGTCAGACTATGCAATGATTTTAGAGATCTAAACAAAGCCTGCCACAAGGATGATTTTTTGTTGCAAAATATAGATATCATAGTCGACTTAACAACAGGGCATACCATGTTATCTCTCATGGATGGATTCTCAGGATATAATTTGATCTGAATAGCACCAGAAGACCAACACAAGATAGGTTTTACTTGTCCATGGGGCACTTTCTGCTGGAATGTCATGCCATTCGGGCTAAAAAATGTAGGAGCCACATATCAACGGGCTATGACAACTATATTCCATGATATGATGCATGTAACAATGGAGGACTATGTCGATGATATCTTAGCAAAGTCACTCACAAGAGAATCACACCTAGATGTGTTAGAGAAAGTCTCTCAGAGATTAGACCAATTCAAAGTCAAATTGAACCCAAAGAAATGTGTGTTCGAAGTCACTTCAGGTAAGCTACTAGGCTTCATCGTGTCAACAAATGGAATAGAGGTGGACCCCGCCAAAGTCAAGGCTATTATGGACATGCCACCACCTAAGACTCTTACTCAATTAAGATCACTACAGGGCAAGCTACAAGCAATCCGTAGATTCATATCCCAGCTGGCAGAAAGTGCCAACCATTTAGTCATCTCTTGCACAAGAACATTCCATTCAGATGGGATAAAAGGTGCGAAGAGGCATTCAACAAGCTGAAAGAATACCTTATGAATCCACCCATTCTCACACCTCCTATTCAAGGGAAACCACTGATACTCTACATATCTACTACACCTATAGCTCTTGGTGCTCTTCTGGCACAACAAGATTATAAGAATAAAGAAAGAGCCATCTACTACATCAGCTGAACATTAGTGGGTTATGAATTGCAATACTCATAGATAGAAAGATCATGTCTTGTGGTAGTTTTTGTTTCACAAAAACTCTGACATTATATGCTTGCACATCCAGTTAAACTCATTGCAAAAATAGATCCACTGAAGTACCTACTAAGCAAAGCAGCTCTCATGGGTCGCCTAGCTAAATGGGTAATGCTCTTAAGTGAATACGACATTGAGTATGTAGACAGAAAAGCTATCAAGGGATAGATCATTGCTAGTCAACTAGCGGATGCACCATTACAAGACACCACACCGATGCAATTTGAGTTTCTGGATGAATTCCTATTCAACATATCAACATATTCCTGGAAACTCTACTTCGATGGGTCCTACACAAATCATGGATCAGGGGCAGGAATCTTGTTTGTGACTACTCATGGTGACACAATTCCAAAGTCTTACCATTTGTTAATCCCATGCACCAATAACATAGCAGAATATGAAGCCTTAGTAATTGGTCTCAAGATGGCAACTGAGTGGAAAATCCAAGAGCTACATGTCTGCGGTGATTCTCAACTTATAATCAATCAAGTCAATGATGATTACCAAACCAAAGATGAAAAGCTTGTCCCATACAAGCGGATGGTCGACGACTTCAAAGAACACTTTGTAATCATCTCTTTCGAACAGATACCTAGGATCAAGAACAAATCAGTAGATGCCATGGAAACCATTGCCTCTCTCCTTGAGATACCTGAAAATGAGTCACGGTACGAGTTCTTAGTGGAAACTATCTGACAACCAGCTTATGATCTTCCTGAGACCCGTTCCATATGCCTTCTAGTTGGATCTGATTCACCTTGGTATGGTAAGATTTACACTTACCTTAAGGACAACATCCTCCCACATGACCTATCTTCTAACCAACAACAAAATTTTATATGCCAAACCTCTTGCTATACCATCATTGTCGATACCCTATACCGACGTGGTCTCGATGGTACTTTACTCCGTTGTTTAGAACGAGAAGAATCTATAACCGCTTTTCAAGATGTACACGAGGGGATTTGTGGAACACACTCTAGTGGTCCTTAGCCAAGAAACTCATGCGCTTGGGTTATTACTGGCCAAACATGGAAATGGATTCATATCAGTTTGTCAAGAAGTGCAAACAGTGCCAAATACATGGGAACCTGATACATGCACCAGCTTAAGAGTTGAGACCTTTAACGACACCTTGGCCCTTTTGCCAATGGGGACTTGACCTCATGGGAAAGATCCATCCACCCTCTTCCAACAGCCATAAATTTATCATAATTGCCACTGAGTACTTTACAAAGTGGATTGAAGTCATTCCCCTCACCACCATCACAGGTAAGCAAATCTCATCATTCATCCTGAATTACATCATCTGCAGAAATGGAATTCCCTCGTCCATTATCATGAACAATGGAAGACCCTTCAAAAACTAGGATGTCCAAGAACTCTGTGACCGCTTCAAAATCCAACACCATTTTTCCTCACCCTACTACCCCCAAGGCAACGGTCAAGCTGAAGCATCCAACAAGACCATCTTGAAACTCCTCAAGAAGATAGTCAACGATGCTAGCCATGATTGGCATATCCAACTCAATTCTGCTCTGTGGGCATATAAAACCAGTATACACACTCCCATAGGTTCTACACCTTACACCCTTGTCTATGTCTCAGAAGCTATCCTCCCCATTGAGTTTGAACTACCATCTCTCAAGGTGTCGTTAAAAGGTCTCATATCAGATGAAGAATACAGAGTCTCCAAGTTGCAAGAGCTAGAGTTTCTAGAAGAGAGGCGATAGAAAGCCTTTGATCATCTCAAAGCATATCAACAAATGATGTCAAGAAGCTATAACCACAGAGTTTGCCCAAGAATCTTTAAAGTTGGAGATCTCGTTCTTAAGGAGAATCCTCGCAACCAACAAGATAGGGAAAAGAAGGGCAAGTTTGAACCCAACTAGCTTGGGCCTTATGTAATTGTAGCTGCTTATGGATTGGGGGCATATCAGTTGGCAACATTAGAGGGTGAGCTATTCAATGACCCAATCAACAACATGTATCTTCGTAAGTTCTATACCTAGGAGAACCCCAAATGTAAGGGGGGCATAAAATACAAAACAATACAAAAAAATAAAAAATTAGAAAAGTACAAAAAAAATTTGTCCTTTGGTGAAAACCTGGTAAACAGGTGCCTTGGATAGGTATCATGGTGAAAATCTAGCAATCAGGTGTCATGTATACTTTCTAGCTTTTCATGCAAATAAAATCAAGTGGTGAAAACCTAGTAAACAGGCGTTACTTGTGATAAACTGCCTTCTCCATCTTTGGAAATCAATCACCTTGCATCCATTATTTCTCATGTCCCATTCAACCCATATCTATCCCATAATAAAATCCTGACAGGAACCTATCATGGCTTGATACTCTATCTCTTTGTTGGCCTTGTCAGCCAAGGTTTTATCCCATATCGTATCCATAGTGTGAGCCTAACATAGTGTCTCTCGTCAATCTCCATGGTCCAGGTCCATGAACTATGTTGCCTCTGCATTGTCACGTAGGCAAAGCCATTTCTCAAATGTGCCCCAGAGGCTCCCACGGTCCCATTCGTCCCTTTTCCTGTTGTCTTTTCTTCTAGTCCATCCATGGTCCATTAGGGTTTACCTTAAACTATGTTGCTTCTGCGTCGTCACGTAGGCAAGGGCATTTAGTAATGAGCCCCCAAGGCACTAGGTCAGTCCCTTAGGGTCTGTCTCACCAATAAGGATTGTGAAATCTTCTCGCCAAGCAAGCAAGCACAAGTAGAACCTGATCCTAAAGCAAAAATTTTGACACGAGGCACTTAACCTATCCAAAGAAAAGCAGAAAAACACCTAAGGCATTCTAAATGATTTTACTCAAATTATGGCAAGAAATAAACACATCTAAATGCAAGAATGATTTGTGGTAGTTAGGTTAAACTCACTGAGTCTTGATTTATGTTATCATGCCTTTCTATGCTACTAGAGGATGCCAAAAGCTAGAGATGCTATGATGGGGGCATGATTATTTTCTTTGTTTGTTGTTTGTGGATTAATCTTTAGTAATGTGAAACCTTGTCTAAGGACATGATCGGTAAAAGATCATCGAGGACATCCAAGGTCTAACATGAACGGGGGCAATCCTTGTTTGTTGATATGCAAGAAATACTCAGGTCATCTCAGTTCAATTATACCCTGATGCTTGTATTAACTTGCTAAATCAAAATCCATGTAAGCAATACTGAGGTCATCTCGGTTCAATTATACCTAGATGCTTGTATTTTCTTACAACATTTTGAAAAAGTACCAAAAACAAAATTGCCCAATGATGAAATAAACACTTCAATATATTTGCACCATCAAGATGTCAAAATCAAAACATCCATTATGCATGCATCCATCCATCCATCCATACATCCATCTCCCACGCAATAAAAGATCAAAGCAATACAGAGTAACAATACAAAGTTAAGCTTGTGAATCTTTCTATCGAGTCACTCTTCTATTCATCAAATCTTCTGTCTATCATTCTGTCATTTCTATGTCGATAGAGTACATTTGGACATCACAAAAACATAGCATATAGCTGCATACCATATCACATGAGATAGTCATTTACATGATTAAATCAGTTGCATACATAGTCATTACATTAGGTCATCCATATACAATCATTATATAGTGTCAAAACAGAAAACAACCAAGAAACATAGATAATCGCATCACATATAGATACCATTTGTACTCACACACATTAGAAGCATGTCAAGTAAAAAGCATCTAAGTTTGCATTAGGTCATATAGCATCACATAACATCATATCAAAAGCTGCATCTACATAACATCTCATAGCATCAAGTAAAAGCATCTAAGCCTGCATCAGATAAACACATACATCGCATCATACAATAGAAATGCATCATAAACTCATACATATAGAGAGAATCACATAGCTGCATCATCATATAAATGTATCACAAAAATGTGTCCAAATGTACAATATCAAAAAAATATGTCTTTGAATCAGTGTCATTTACAAAAATGCATCCCAACAGATGATGATACATGTTTCAAAGTAAACAAAAGCGGTACAAGTCTGTCCAGCTATCTGAGCCATCAAAAGGTACATAGATCAAGTCTCTGCTACCCCTGCTACTGTGGACCATCACTGCCAACAGTGTCTTCTCCTCTACTACCTCCTGACTATTGTGGGCCCATCACAAAATCTTCTGACCTCGATGGACCTACTCTCTAAGAAGCTGCAGACTAGCTCCTATAGCTAGAAGCCCTCTGACTCGCCAGCATAGCACCATGATACAACCCCCAATAGTACTGAGCCTGAGCTTGTGCTCTAGCAAGCTCACCCTGCACCTGTGCTAGTTGTGTCTGTGTTTGTGTTAACTGTGCCTATGCCTGCTGCACCTGCCCAACCAAGAAACTGGTCACTGCATCTATCCCCAAGGCTTCTAATGTGGTATCCCACTCTACACAGATAATGTGTATCTATGCGTCTGCCATGTCTCTCTCTAGTCAACCCCGCAATCACCTCTGCATTTGTCTCTCGTCAGGTGTCAGCTCTCCTGAATTGTGCTTGCAGCTGCCTAATTTCTCCCCTTAGTGTAGCTATAGTCCTCTCCTACACATCTTACTATGCTAGACCCTGAGCTGCCTCTGCCTGTCTCTGCCCCTGTGGCTGAGGTCCCTATTGCTATGCTACCTACTGAGGTAGAGGCATCTGTGCCTGCTGTGCAACCTGTGATGGCACTGCCTGCTTAGCATGGGTCAGTCCCTCCCCACCTCTCCTCCTCTATCTAGGTTGACCTCCATCATCTCCCCCATCTCGGCCACCTCCTCATCCTCCTCTACACCTCCCACTCCTCCTCCGACCAACCTAGCCCTCCTCATCTAAGTCTACCTCGTCTATCCGTGGTATTAGCAACCCAGGCCCTGAGTATCTCAGAAACAGGTGTGCAGTAAACTAGTCCTCATAATCTTGTGTCACCCCTACATCTGCAATCATCCTCCTCATATCCCAGGCAATGTTTGGCATCTACCAAAAATCAGCCAGTGCCTCCTCATAGGATGCCATCGGCCCCCATCTGAACCTCTCTGCATGTGTCCTGGCAAACTATGCCTACCCCTGTGGCATGCCCTATCTCCTCCCAAACTACCTCTCTAGGATAAAGCGTGTCTGTCCTATTAGCCACCGCATCTGGTAGCAGTAAGGCAGCTCGTCTACCTCATCATCCCATGGCTCACAGTCTAGATATGGTCACCACTCGACCACATCTACTCCATCCAATGCGTGTCACCAGTACTCCAGCTTCCCCAGCCTATGCTGGGAAATCACTCCTGCATAGCCATAGTTGTATGGCTCTCCTCTCTATCTCTCGAACACACAAATCAGTCTAGTGATCACTATGTGCTCCCATAGCCAAAACTGTAGAAGTGACACACCTACAGATAGGCTCGTACTCCTGTGATATACCACCTAGTGCATATCATGGTATAAATGAGCAAGTACACAAACCCCCCATGCATATCGAGTCCCCTCTATAATCATCCTCTCCATGATCCTACCCCATCCAATGGGGAACCTGTGCGACCTCCTGTCAGGGCATATCACACCTCTGATCAGTCTTGCTACAATACCAGAGAAGTAGTTGTAGCACTCATAGATATCCTGCCATGGGATAACCTGCCCTGCCAGCTCAGGGTTGTCAAACACTCACCTGCACTTAGTGAGTCTGATGCCTCTCTGTGAATCATACTCCACCAAGTCACCCTGAATAGGCAAGTGAAGAATCCTGTAAACATCCTCCAAGGTGATGGTCATCTCGCCAGTGGGGAGGTGGAAGGTCCCATCCTCACTATGGAATCTCTCCACTGTAGCAGTCAGTAATCCATGATTCGCCTGAACCTCAGGCATGAAGCAAACATAGTCGAGCCCCATAGCGCTGAGTTTCTCTCTATCTATCTTTGTTAGCATGTATCTCTACAGCATAGGCATAGGGAACTTCTCCCTAGATTGAAGCATATCTCGTATATCCTCCTGCAAGCACGCAAAGCAAGGCATCAATCCAAAACTGCAAAGTCCCATATTCAACATATCTATAGAAACAAATCAACTAACTTAGCATTTCAAATTGATGAAAATAGCACACTACATCTCTTGACTAGATTCCTGCAATCTCAGAGATAGCTTATTGATTGACATGTCAAGCAGAACACCAATCAAGTCAATTTGCTAGGTCTTTCACTTATCTATATCATATGCACCACAATAGGTGGTAAATGCACCGTTTCATAGTAAATGCACCATTTCTTGACCTATGTGCCACTTCTGGTAAATGCGCTACAGAAACGCATATATGCGCCACCCTATGCTACACATGCCCCACTCCAGTGTATGCGTCGTTACATCTCATGCATGCGCAGCAGTATTATGTATGCACCGACTTATTTTACATATGCGCTGATTCTATAGATGCACCAGTTTATTGCATGTATGCGCCGCAAAACAACAAATGCGCCGTTTTGCACAACATATACGCCGCACTGGCTTTTAGCACATCTATTTTCCCTAATTTTCTCCTAGCATTTATGACCCTCAAACGTGACCCTAGGGAAAGTTTTTTGAGCTACATACCGGGGGTCCCACCTCTACTAGTCGGTCAAATCGACGAACACACTTGAATCGATGCTCCTCACGTGGAATGTCCATTCTCGTGTTGACTGCTCTATGCTCTGATTGCTCTAAGCTCTCCAATGTGAATCAAACCAAGACAAGTGTGCAAATGACTTATCTTATGGCCCCAGCTCCTATATATAGCTTGCAAACCCTAAATTTGGCTAGGTAGTGAGTGTGACTACTTCCCACACCTTTTTCTTCTAGTTTTCTTCCCATTTCTCTGAAACACCTCATGTTTTCTTCCAACCTATCCTAAAATCCCTTCGTCTTCATGAGATTGTCCATCTCACGCCTTCTGCCTTCTTCCCGTCCAAATTTCCCAAGGGGGCATCCTATCGTTATAACCTGTACCAGGGGCAAACTGGGGCATGTATCACCATTAGACTTTTTATTCTTTGAAGCAATGTAGTAAACTGCATTGCATCAAAGAGGGGCAAAATGTATACGCCTAAAAATGACACAATTCAGTCTAAATAAATATTTTAATATTTATTCCCTTCTAATTATTCTATCAATAAATAAATAAACAAATTTATTTATTTGATTCACATTCCTCTTAATTAATTAAATATCAAAATATTTAATTATTTCTTCATTATCCCATAATTAAATAAAATCAATTTATTTAATTAAATTCCCTAAATTCTTCTAATGTCTCACATAATTAAATAATCCTACATTATTTAATTAATCATAAATTCCTCTATCCTAATTGCTAATTCCATAAATCCACCTCATCTTTCCACCTCATCTTTCCACCTCACCTTTTCCACCTCACCATCTTGCACATGTAATTAAATATCTTAAATATTTAATTAGCTAATATTCTCTCACCCACATGTCCTATTTCTCCTCTAATCAAAATTACTTAACTCCTCAATCAAAACTGTTAACTAATCAATCAATTCTGTCATCTCCTCAATCTATTCAGGTAACTAATCAATCAATTCTGTCAATTTCTCAATCCATTCTATTAATTCTTCAATCAATTTTGTTAACTACCCTGTTACATGATGGAAGTGGGACATCTATCCTCTTTTTAGTCATTGCACATTCCTCAACTATTCTCAACCATTGATCTACTCATTTCATCTCAATTGTTGATCTTCATCCTCCCAAGTCTATAAATGGAACCTTATTCTTCCATTCTATTCATCTAGGCTATTTGTATTATTACTCTGCAGGAATTTACCAATGTACCTTTGGCACCTCCATTTCTATTCATTAGCTTGAGATCACACATTTGCTTTGGAGCTCATCTTTATTGCACGTTTATCACCACAACCATTTACTATCAACATCCTTAAACACAGCAAAGGAGTGCACTCTCTAAGGGCCCTACTTCATACAAGCAAGGACAATTTTAATAGGCAAACAATAGAAGCTCTGATCTAAGGAAGGTTTGCATTGTTTGATTCATTGCTTCATTTCATTTAATCTTCTTAGTTTCATCATTCTATTGAGTTATGGGTATTTGATGTTGTTTATTGCATATTCATTGTCTAACCAAATTTCCCCTAACACCATGACCACATCTACCAAGGCATCAAACCTGCCTTAAATGGTTGCACACATTACTATTCAATTGGATATTTTGGCATTCACCTCTACCTCAGTATTTGGCATTAACAGATGACGCCTCCTGCATATCTTCCACAATCTCTTAGCTATTTACATGCCACATCAGCACATGGTACAATCTGTCAATCATTACATCCATGTTACATGAGATTTTCATGAGCTAGTTGAGGAGAATAATATGTGATACATATGGTCTTATTATTAGTTTGGAGTAAATTGAAAAATCTGTCCTTTCCTATTTCTTAGTTGTTGTTGTAACAAAGTTGTTTTTAATATATGACCAACATGCAAGGTTTTACGTAAACCATTCATCTCTAGTTTTTTGGTTGTAGGTCCAAACAAACTATCTATTATTGTATGAAGTTGTTATAGATTGGAGTTGTATATATATCATCTCCAATGCAGACTTCTGTATCATTTTTTCTGATAATAAAACCCAACATTACTTTTGATCGAAACAACGTAGAAAAGATTTTATTCCTTTCACTGTGCGAACCAGGAGCAAGGGCCTACTCCTTGGGAAAGATCGATGATATTTTCTATATTTTATTGCTTCTATAATGTGTGTGTATTTCTGTCATGCTTTAGATTGCGTTGTATTTTCTCTTATAGTTATTATTCAAATTAAATTATTTCTGTATTAATTGCAAGTGTGATCTAATGTTTACTATTTGAATTTTAAAACTGTGGGAATAATCATTAAATCATCTATCGAATATTTTTATTGTGATTGGAACATTTTGAGACTATTGATTTATATTATAAATTGTTATTTTTCTTGTCACATAAACTGCTACTATTATTCTTGTCGCAGATTGCTCTAGTTTCTGTCATAGAAATAGAATAAAGGAATTAGACCAGATTTTCACTTAAGTAGTTTCCATGTTTTTTTAGTTGTATTTTCATCCCTACTCATCTCACTATCTACAGCCCTTTTGTAGATAGCCACAACACCTTCCACAAGCTTACGTTCCCTAGATTGACACTTAGACCAAACTGAGTTTTATTATTAAACATTAAATCTTTCTTATTCTTTACCCCAGCTTCGGCCTATCATTTTGGTGCCATCGCCAAGGAAAGGTGTCAAAGGCCTATTAGGTTTGTGAGATGAGTTAGGACCAATGTGATAGGATGAAAGCTCACACAATTGCTTGCCTTGCCTAGGTGATTAGTCCTAATTTGCGTTGTTTAAATCATATAGATGCATGAGTAGAAATTTGTAGGTAGATCTTAGAAGTTAAAACCATTTATATATCAACACCAGTTGTTGTGAGTTAATTGATAGGCAAGAAGTAAGTTTGAAGAAACAACATAAAAGCAATAAAAATGTTGCATTTTCAAGGTAGTTCAAACACATCAATTTTGGGAGAAAAATGCTTCAAAAATGAAAAATTTGAAGGCACCACAAGAGGGAAAATGTGCTTCACGGTGGGGCTGCTTCCCCTCAACCCCGCCCTATATCGTGATAGGGAGTGCACCCAAGGCGCTGCCCTAGGACCCCACAAGGGGTGCTGCCCCTTGACCCCACTGGGGGCTGCCGCCTCCAGACCCCTACTTTCAAAATTTAAAATAAAAGAAGAAATTGGTGGGGAAATCACAAAGTGATGTTTTTATAGCCCCTCTACCTAACAAATGCAACTTAGCTTCTCATGATCTTCCATTAACATTGTCACAATCATCTACAAATATTATTTCCATAGTTGAGTAAGAACAAATAATTGATAAATTTTTAGAACAATGGAATTTTGAAAATGATGATTTGACCATCTGTTGTTTTGATTGTTGCAAGGAAGAAGATAAGTTCACATGCCAAACTATTCAAGAGGACATGGTGAAGGGGATAGATGTTATAAGTGAGCCTCGACATGACAAAGGTTAAAGTGAGAATGTCTTATTTGTAATGCAAGGATAACTTCACACATCAAATTGGGAAGATCAAGCTATTCTTAATGATTTTAAAATTAATTATAATTCTATTGGATTTGAAAGGCAATATGTTTCTTCACAAAATGCTTCCCCATATAGTATGTATGGTAAATGGAAACAATCCCCATACTACCAAGAATGGAATAATGAAGGCTCACAACAACCATACCCATCCCATATATTACCATCTCCACCATATCCATCTCATATATTACCATCTCCACCATATATGTCTTATATATTACCATCTTTACCACCTACTCTATATCCAACACAACTTTTACCATTGTCATTATCCCATTCATATCATCCACCATCCACTCCAACATATCTGCCAAGGAAAATTGAAATTCCTAATAAACTGTTATTATCTAATAAAGTGGTTCAAACTGTATATAATAATGAGATTTCAAGGATCCCTTTACATTTTGTTACTATGCTTGAAATTGCTGAATCACAATGGCAATGTATTAATACAACTAAAGCATGTGATTTTGGTATAATTTAATTAGCAGAACAATATGATCAATTGAAAGATAATGAATTTAGTTCCTTTTATCTACTTAATAAATCACAACCTTTAGAAGGAATTCACACATAAAGAAACACTTCAATTTGAGTCTAGTTTTACCATTGAGCTCATAAATGTGTGTGTTGAAATTTCTTATGCACTAAGAGGTGTTATACATTATACATTAATCATTCAAGAATTGTGTGAGATGAAAAATAAAAACCTACAAGATCTACTCTTCAATGTTCTTATACTCAAACATCCAGATCTTTGGAGACCTATGGTCAAAATACGTATTCCTCACACACTTATTGATCTAGGTCCAATGATTAATGACCATACCAAACATTAATGAAAGATAGTTTGAATGCATTAATGACCATACTAAACATGCTACAAATGGATGATCATTCATTAAATCTCTAAGATATTGAATATGTCTTTATTAATTCTTTGGATTATCCTAATACCCTCATGATTTTACAATGTGAATTAAGCTAGGGGGAAATCCATTGAATTTTGGAAATCTTTGGTTGATCATTCATTGAACAAGGCTCAAGGTATTATTAACATGTCACTATATTTATTCATTCTTTGGATTATCGTAATACTCTCATGCCCTTGCAATATGAAGTTAAGTTGAGGGGAATCCCTTCAATTTTGATTATTCTTGGTTGATTTCTAATAAAACCTCATTGATTGTTTCATTGGTGCTTCTAATACAACCACCTATGTGATACTTGGACCAAATAAAGGTACACATTTTTGTGTTAAATGATTTTATATTATCTCTACACAAGCATTCATTGTAATCGTATTTATTCATATCAATAACTCTACCCTCCATTTTCTAATAATAAATCACTCACTAATGGTGGAGTTATTAAATGGATGATGTTGTACAAATTTCTATACTTGATATGCTTGGTCTTGAGAATATGGTTGCAGGTTTATTATCTAGTTTGCCCAATATTTTTACACTACTTGATAATGCTTCTTTTCATGAGCATCCAAAAGCATATTTTGTTGGCCTTGCTAGCTGTATGAGGACATCAAGTTTCTTTTATGTTTCTCTATTGGAGATTACACAAGGATTATTGGGAAAAATGTGAACAAAATTTATGTGTAGAACTTCTCTTGATGCCAGACCATATGGAAGACAATATACAATTTGGTCTATGAGATCCATGAATCTTGTAGTACTATGTTCCTTGAGCTACACACCTAGAGACAAGTTGAAGACATGAGTAAGGAGCTTGAACACATTATAATGTAGAACATCACACTCCATCATTGAGATGAGTATCCACCTACCTAAAGTTGTGTGGACACATTTGACAAGTTGAGAGAATACAATTGGTCTTTCACTATGCAACCTTGTCTTTGGTAAGGAAGCTGTATTATTTGCAGCTACTACTTTTCATACAACTTTGGAAATAGTTATCGATATCTCTCATTTTTAAAAGGAAAGGATAGTATCACTTCAAGAGATGTAAATATGATTGAAGTCATCACAAAGTAGTATGTCTTCCCAAGATTGCAGCTATTGTATGTAATCCTTTCAACCAAGTGATTAGGTATGTGTTCCAAAGTTCTACAGGAAGCTTTAAGATATCATGGCAGGAGCTAAATGTTTCTTGTAGCAGTGATGCTATGAGATATGCATGGTCAATCTTGATGAAGGTATATTTTTTGTTGTTGGTCATCATTTCAAGATCTACATGCAACCAATTTCTACATTGAACTTCATTGAAGGGCTTCAAAAGGAACTTCATGTTTTGGATGGTATCACTTCAACATCCATATGAAAGTTTCTTTTTCTTTGGTCATTAAATGTAGTTTTTCACAAGGAAAAAAATGAAAAAAAATGATGAAAAAAAAAATTAAAAAAAGAAATAAATTCTAACAATGAAAACCTTTGGTCGTTGTCAGACAACTACAATTTGAAAACCAGTTTTTGGCAGATTGTAATTGAATAAAATTATTAGTGGTGAAAATTGTTTTCATAGTGCCACTAAGTAGTAAGTGATTGAAAATTGGCTTTCCAGTGGTCACTTGTCGTTATCAAAATTTTTAAAAAAATGAAAAAAAAAAGAAAAAAAATGAAAAAAAATGCAATTTTTTTGTGTTCTTTCTTTGGGATAATCCTTTTTAGGTACACTCAAATGATTCCATGGTTGTTTCACTCTATCTGAGTGCCTCTAGCACCTCATATATCTAACTTGTGTAGCTGTGCTCTAGTTTGTTGTGATCGGTGTGACTTTGATCACCTGTAGCACAAGTTACACATTCAGTTGAGGTGTTCACAAAAGTGAAGACAGAGTCAACTACCATCATTATGGTCCATGAATCTTTTGTGGGATAGATGTATTTCCTGTGTTTCAGTTCTTATCACAATTCATGTCATAGCTTTTGGTTCTGTCTTGGAGATTCACAGTTGTTGAGTTCTTTTGGCTACTAGACCTTGGCATACATGGACATGCAAGTTGGTAAAACAATCAATTTTATTTTTCATTATTTTATCTCTTAACTTTATTAATTTTCCTTATTAAATTAATCATATAAGAAAAATTCCTACCTATCATCTCCTTGTTTCCTGAGGACGGTCAAACCTTTCAGTTGGGGGGAGCTCAACCATCTTTATTACCTATCTTTTCACCTATTATCCTTCATTATTCCACCTTAGGCATAGTATCCATCATTTTCACCTTTCATAATCATTCATATTGTCTATCATTTCACCCATTTCACATAGCTCATGAATATGGAGATAGTTTTTCTTATGATACCTCCTATATATAGCATTTCCAACAAATAATGCTATGGAAAAATGAAAAAAGAGAAAAAAAAAGAAAAATGATGGAAAAAAACACAAAGTTGGAGGAAGGTATGAACATTGAAAAAAATGAAAGGAAAATTGGCAAACAAAAGTAAAGCCATGACGATTGATATGTAGAAGAGCTATAGAAAAATTGATGGGAATTATGATTGTGAATAATAGTCGAGGGTGAAGAAGGCTACCAGTGCAATCACAACTTCTTAGTAATAAAGATTGCACATAGACATGCAATATGTTAAGTTGGGGGGAATGATGAGAGCCCTTTATGTCTCATTTTATGTCATATTTTAGCCTATTGCATATGCCTACATACCAATTCCCACATTCCATTTTCATTTTATATTATACAATTTTAACATTTTATGTTGCATATGATTTAACATATAAGTAATATTTAATTTAGTTTTTTAGATAAAATATGTGAATATATAAATATTAGATTGTATTTATGCAACATGTTGACTATAGAATGTAGACTTCCTGACATTGTCTATGCAGAAACTTTCCTATCACTCAACTCTTTCTTCCATTACTGCCATAATGGACTCTTGCCACATCAGCTTAGTGCCATGACCACATCTACCAAGGCATCGAACTTGCCTTAAATGGCTGCACACATTACCATTCAATTGGATATTTTGGCATTGACCTCTACCTTAGTTTTTGGTACTAACAGATGACACCTCATGCATATCTTCCATGATCTCTTAGTTATTTACATGTCACTTCAGCACATGGTAAAATCTGTTAATCATTATAGCCATGTTACATGAGATTTTCATGATCTAGTTGAGGAGAATAATATGTAACACATATGCACTTATTATTAGTTTGGAGAAAACTAAAAATCTATCTTTTCCTATTTCTTAGTTGTTGTTGTAACAAAGTTGTTTTTAATATATGACCAACATGCAAGGTTTTACGTAAACCACTCATCTCCAGTTTGTTGGTTGTAGGTCCAAACAAACTGTCTATTATTGCATGAAGCTGTTGTAGATTGGAGTTGTATATATATCAACACCAATGCAGACTTCTGTATCATTTTTTTTTGATAATAAAAACTAGCATTACTTCTGATCAAAACAACATAGAAATGATTTTGTTCCTTTCACCATGCAAACCAGGAGCAATGGACCACTCCTTGGGAAAGCTTGGTGATATTTTATGTATTTTATTGCTTCTGTAATGTGTATGTATTTCTGTCATGTTTTGGATTGCATTGTATTTTCTCTTTCAGGTATTATTCAGATTAAATTATTTATGTATTAATTGCAAGTGTGATTTGATGTTTACTATTTGAATTTTAAAATTGTGGGAATAATCATTAAATCATCTATCAGATATTTTTATTGTGATTGGAATGTTTTGAGACTATTGATTTATATTATAAACTGTTATTGTTCTTGTCACATAAACTGCCACTGTTGTTCTTGTCGCAGACTGCTCTAGTTTCTGTCATAGAAATAGAATAAAGGAATTAGACCAAATTTTCACTTAAGTAGTTTTTGTGTTTTTTTAGTTGCATTTGCATCCCTGCTCATCTCACTATCTACAACCCTTGTGAAGATAGCCACGACACCTTTCGCAAGCTTATGATCCCTGGATTGACACTTAGACCAAACTAAGTTTTATTATTAAACATTAAATCTTTCTTATTCTTTACCCTAGCTTTCGCCTATCAGAGCTCACTGCTCAAGGACTCACTCTCCTGAAAGAATGAGATAGAAGTGGTAGCTCACTACCATATTTGAACTATTATAATTGCATCTAACATATGCATGGAGTACATTTCCAATGAAGCTCAAAGTACTAAAACAATGTTTCCCACACTGTTCTGAAATACTAGACTCTACTGCTCTACATTCACTCAATTTGCTTCCACAAATACTTGTCTCATCACACATTCATTCACATTGTTATTCACATCACGTCCATAGCACACACACACTCAATCATGATCCCTTGACACTTATTTATAATGTCTTTAACCTTGAAAGCATTCTCCAAGGTCAGCAAAGCACGTTAGTTTCACAAATTCAAATTAGGTCAAACCTAAAACATTCCCATGGTGAAAAGGAATGAAGGCAGACCACAACACATCTTATCTCAAATCTAAATTCATCCAAGCATGCCACTCCACACTACTACAATCACCGAAGCACCTCCTCAAATAGTGTAAACACCCAAGGTCAGCCAAACCTGTGTTAACACAATAAAATTTTAAGTACATGCTTCCTCAAACCCAAAGACAACTTGCAGACCACATGCAAGGCTTCAACACAATCTAGAGTATTCCACAAACATCTTGAACCACCTAAAATCCAACAAATTCCTTCGCAACAACTTTCACCTAACTGAAGTTCACACTGGAGGATTTAAAGAACTCTTTCATACACTACAACTCAAGAATTCAAATGTGGAGCACCAAACCACAAACAACTTGAAATGAAGCAATATATAAGCATTATAAGTATAAATACAGAACTACAAAGCCAGAAACAAATCTACAAAGAAATGCAAAGAAAAATAGTTTCTCCCAGACACCTCTGCAAAGCTCAGAAATACAATCCACACTCTGGTGAACATAATTTCCTCTGCACAACAAACCAAAGCACCAAATTTGGAATATAACATCTCTAAACATCGCTAAACAACATATCCAAACCAAAAGATAGATCTTCAACATAGAAGAAATGCGAAGCAAAACTAGAACACTACTCTGTTAAGCCAAACAAACTCTTCAACACATTATTTCCTTTATTAATCAAATTTTCTCAAAAGCACTTGGAAACCAACCATCAGAAACATATTCCTAACATGTTCAACACTTATTCAAGGCAACCAAATCATCTTCAACAAAGCAACTTAACTAAATAGCTCATACACTTATAACAACCTCATAATAGACACAATTGACACCAATGAAAACACAAGCTTGTTAACACCAAAGACAATACTGACTGCACATACTTGCAACATGAAGATGGACCCTGAGAAAGTTAGAACAATTGTTTAGTGGCCAACACCTATGAACATTGGAGAGGTAAGATCATTTCATGGATTAGCAAGTTTCTACCAGAAGTTCATAAGAAATTTTAGTACAGTATGCACACCTATGACAGAAATAATGAGCGGTGACAGGAAGGACTTTAAGTGGACATTAGGAGCAGATAAGAGTTTTGAATTATTGAAACAAAAGGTGATAGAGAAACTAGTGTTAGCATTACCAGATTTTAACAAAGTATTTCAAGTAGATTGTGATGCCAACGGAAATACAATAGTAGTCTTAAGTCAAGAAGGGAGACTAGTAGCATATTTTAGTGAGAAGTTGAATGATGCAAGAAGAAGATATTGTTGGAAACAAGGTAGATAACTGAGAGGGGGGGTGAATCAATTATCTTAAATATTCAACTTTCTTTTCTTCTTTAACAATTAATGTAGCATCAAAACATATAACTATACATTATCATGAGAGCATAAAAGAAATCAACACACATAACACAAGGATTTTTATGTGGAAAACCTGGTTAAGGGAAAAACCACGGGGTGACTAACCCAAGATTATATTCTCTGTTAAAAGAATAGAAAGAACAAAATGGCACTTGCCAATTAGGGCTCACTGCCTGAGCACACTGCTCACAAGAGGCTATAAACTAGGTACTTGAACTGATGAGAAGCATCCACATATGCTGAGGTTCGGTTCCGATTAGGCTCAATATACTGATCTACTGCACTTCATTCTTCCTTTGCTTTAGTGTTGCTGTCTTATCACATATCGGACCTGTATTGCTACTTCCACACTGCTCTCTACTTTTCTTCACACTTCACAACACACCACACACTCCTTCACATCAAAATCCATCTGGTATATATATCTGCACCAAGGATTTCAACATCTTTCTAGTCAGCATCTAGAATACTCAAGATTTTCCCAAACTCTAGTATGTCAGCTGAATCCTTGATTACTAAGTGATATGTATCAAGAGATAGTTATAGAAGTTATCAATCATGTTAGCTAACCATGAATGATCCCTCAAGAAGCTTGATCACCATCAATTCCTCATTCAGATTAAGGTCTAATACTCTGTCAGTTAGTTCTTCCTCAGTCTACTCTGCTAAATAGGAACCCAACACTTAGGTGCTTATATCTTTTCACTCTTTTATCAATGGAGGATCAATCTTTAGAATGTAGCAGTCATGGTACTCCTCTTGACTTCCCCAAGTCCACACTTTGTTGAGATACTTCCTCTGAGAGATCTGGACCTGATTGTCAGACCTTGTTGCATACTCTGTTCTTGCTCACCAGACCAAGATACTCTTCAATCTGACTTCTGGTATAGACATACCATGTGCTGCAGATGTGTGGAATGGACTTTGTTGCCATCAATGACAACACTCATGAAGCCACACAGTGTCTCTTGCTAACAATCTCCCCCTTTGGCATTGATGGCAACACTTAGTGAAAAATGACTAAGTGTTATAATAAACTCCCCCTTGGCTGATGCTCTATCTTATGTACATTTTTACTGGAGCTCCCCCTTAGCTGGATTCCACATTTTTCACTACTCCTCACTCCCCCTTTGACATCAATGGAAAAGGGTGAAATATGCACACCAAAATTTGTAAAAAGTAGCCTATACATAGCTGCATATATACAAGTTATACTTACATAAACTTAAGTATGTCCGCAAAAGTATTCTTCAACTGTACAACTTCTATTGCCCAACTCTACTTCATTCTGTCCAAAATTGATATGTGGCCACTTAACAAAAATGCAAAAGCTCACTGGTCTGGGCTGTGGTCTAAGCATCAGTTAGGGCCTCATGCATTGCCTCTAACTTAGGGATAATTATCCCTCTTAGTTCACTTAGCCTGCTTACTCTATTCTTCTTATCCTTTTCAAGCCTCTTTATTTCATTAATAGTGGCAATAGTCTGACACTCTTGATTTATTATGGAAGAGGTGGGAGGATCAAAATTTTGAGATAAACTTGATAGTTTACTCTCTTGTTCTTCCACCTTCTTGGCAATGTCTGCTGTCACTGTGGACCAAGATAGACAAAATTTGTATAAATCTCTGCCATCTTTAAGAGCATTTTCTAGGATCTTTATCCCAATATCTAGATTTCTCCTATCATTTGCTATAATTCCCTATACTTCGAAGAATCTCTTTCCCAAAAACTCTTTCCAGACTTTCTCTTCTACTTACTTCTCCAAAGAATCAAAATGTGTGCTAATAGAATTAACAAGAGATTTCAAGTTACTGGATGAAGAGGCCAAAAGATCCTTTTGGAAGGATGGCATGATCTTCTCCAACACACCAGATGTAATCTCTATCAGCTCATAGTCTTCCATGTGAGACTTCAAAAGCTTTTCTTTTGCTTTGGCTTGAGCAAAAGATGCTACCTTCATTGTCTGAATCGGAGAGAGAGAGTCAAAATTGAGTGGTCCTTGAAACAGTTCTAGTTCATCAATCTCTATTATTTCCTTGGTCAAGAAATTCTTCACTGCTTCTACTGTGTCTCTTGTCAGAGACTTCTTTCCTCTTATAGCCTCAGAGGTGTCAACAAAGATCTTTTATGTTAGTTCTTCTTCTCTTCCCTTTTTCTCCTCTTCTTGACTTGCTTTCTCCTCTTTTCTTGCTTCTCCTTCAGTTTTAGAGTCTGCTGGAGGATCTGGAAGAGAGATATTGACTTCTTCATGTACTTCCTCTTCTAGAACAGAGGAATCCAGGTCTTTAGTCTTCTCCTCACCTATTTCCTTTGACTCTTCTTCAATTTTCTCAGTAGAATCTTCCTTTGATACACTTAATCCTTTGACATCCATGGTAGAAGGTTCATCACTTATGCCCTTTATAATAGGAAGATTGAATCATTTATATGCATTCCAGAGGATGTCTTCAGTCTCTTTTGCCACCTGATCAGTCTCTTTGAGCATAAGCTTATTCATTCTAGCTTTGCTCCGGAACTCATCCTTGCAATCCTTGAAGATCATGTTCATTTGTTTTGGAGTGATGGAAGGATAGAGCTAAATAGCTATCTATTCCCGGATCTCCATATCCTTTTCCTTGGCATTGTTCTTTCTCATTTCAAGTTCCTTTTCTAGGCTTTTGGGAATTAGAGATATGATTTCAATGAATGCTTTATTATAGATGTTTAGATACCTGACTGTAGCATCTTGCAAGATCTTCTAGTCAGCTTCACTATATTCATCATAGACTTCTATCATTAGTTGTAGATTTCCATCCATAGTGACTACCTTGATGACATTGTCAATGGAAAGAGTAGGCCTTTCAACAAATTCTTCTACCTTTTGTGCTGTATGTTTACCGGCAGAGGATTCCATGGATGTTTTCTTTTTCTTCTTCATTTTCTTAACCTCCTCATCAGTCTCTGTCTCTTCATCATCCTTTTGACTTATGTATGACCTTGTGGTCTTTGTCTTTTCTCTCTTTTCTCCTTTTCTGGATATCTTTGCTTCTAGTTTTGAGGCTTTTGGGCTCTTAGTAGTGGCAGGTGCAGAGCTCTTTAAGGATCTAGTTCGGGAGGGGGCTTGCACCGGAGCACTTTCTTTTTCTACTTCTTGCCTTTCTTTCTCTGCCCTTTCTACCTTCTCTCTGTTGGCATCAACTACCTCCTTTGATATCCCATATCTCTTGGCAACTTCTTCTACTTCCCTTCTCACTTTTCTCTTGATCTTAGGCTGTCTCAGTTCAACATGAACTTTTACACTCAACTCTTGGAAGGTTCCAAACCTTTCTGCCTTAGAGTCCTTAGGCTGACTCAGCAGGTGTTGGACATGTAGTTCAAGGATTTTCTCATCTACCTCATATCCCATTGGCATGATCCAGACTGTCCTAGGCTCCACTGCCTCCATTAGGCATTGATCAATGTCTACCATGAAACACACTTTGTATTTGTATTTTTCAACTAATATTTGTGGAATTCTCTCTCTAGCCTACATCATACTTTGGAAGTTTTTGAAGTATCCCTAGAGTGTTGCACTTTGAGCCTTGGCATCACCAAGCCCATGCATATAATCTCTGATCTATATGGCAACAGGTCTATCATTTTGCCATATCCAGCCACTAGTTCCAGGTAGCTCATTCATATAGTAGAAGAATAGACATAGTATCAAGCCACTGTACTTAAATGAATTCTTCTTATCTTTCTTTATTTTCTGCAAATTCTCTAATAGTTGGTTTAGGAGAAGCTCACAAAGATCATAATCATCATTTTTCTTAGCATTTGATAAGCAGTGTATATTGTTGTTTTGGATACAGAATTATCCCTATTGGAGTGTTATATTTTGTAGCCAATAATCATAGAGGCAAATTTGATGTCTGGATCTATAATATCTTCTATTGTCATTGCCCTTTTGTCAAACTTTGATCTGGTAGCCTCACTTATAGTCTGGTTTTTGACTGATTTGAGAGTAGGAAACCCACTGAATGAGTGTAATTCAGTTACTACCCTAATGGCATCTTTTGTGATCTTAAATGGCCTCATCAACCACATGACGTTGTCATGTATTCTGCTCAGAACATACCAGACCCATTCATCTTCTACAAAATAGGGGAAATGGATGCAATGTCCAAAATGCTTATCCTAGATGGCCTTGTATTGGGGTTTAAGTTCAAATGTTTCATCTATTAATTCCTTGTGATAGATATCCATCAGTTTGTATTCCCCAAATTCCTTAATATTTGTGTGTATGTAAACCCTAACATCTTCTACGTGCAGAACCCCATGTGGAATGCTAGAGAATGCACCTAGGGGATCAACTTCTAGGGATTTGTAAGGATGTTTCTTGAACTTAGGGCATGGCCTATCAGTGATCTTAACAACATTTGGAGTAGCCATCTTTCAAAAGATTCAGAAAGAGATATTCAAGAGTGGAAATACCTTTTTACACTTCTAGGGTTCATGATAGGAGTCGAAAAGATCGATGGTTGAATCAAATTCTGTGGTTGATCCTTGAGAGGGTTGAAGCAATCTAGTTGTAGAGATCTTTCTTTCTTATTCTTGAATGCAAATGTGTAAATGATGAACAAAAGAACCCTTTTATTTCTACGCAAACCCTAATTCCATATTGTAATAAATGCACAACTTAAGTCATTTTGGTTGCCTTGATCTTCTTGTTTTGAGAGAGATCTTTCTGGATCACTGAGATTTACTTAGAATGATAATTTGCAATGTATCTCCCTTCCTTGAATCATCCTATTTATCTGCAGATCAAAGATATTTCAATTTAGAATCATAACGGATCTAACTGTGAGAGTCCTTCTTTTACTAGATGACTGTCAAAATAGATAAATCTTGGATGATTAACCTCTTCAAAATTCCTTGCGGATCTTTCATATTTTTACCAAGGGTTAATTAGATATTTCTCTGAGAACCCTTTTATCCGCAACTTTCCATGTCCCAATTTCAAGCACCAATTGACTAGCTGGGGGAATTTATTTTCCTTTGTGACTCCCCCTGAGCCAGAGATCATCTATTCAATTTCCAAAAGGAATATCAACACTAGATTCTGGTGTGGATCCATCCCCAACATTTTCTGTACTTCTCTTTACCCAAATCTTGTTCATCTCTCTTTGAACTTCATCTGCATTTACTTTTCCTTTTCCTTTGTCTTGATTTTGATTATGATGCACTGGACCCCTTTTATCCTGATTCTTACTTCTATAGAATTTGGTAATATGACCAGATATATTGCAGTTGTAGCAAACAACATTTCTTTGCATATTTGGCTGATATCCTCTTGATCTGCATTGATTAGCCATATGTCCCATTCTATTGCATGCAAAGCATCTACCATTGAATGAATTGTTTATTTGCCTATTGCTATATTCAAGAGATTTGTGACCATACCTTTTGCAGTTAAAACATTGTCTGGAGAAGGATGAATTTGTCTGATTCATTCTTCTTTTGCACTAATTTGCTTTATGACCAAAGTTATTTCAATTGAAGCAGTATCCATTGAAGGATGGATATCTTTGAGCATTTGGTTGCCTTACCAGAGGTCTTCTAGGTCTATTCCTTAGATTTCCTAATCTAGAGTTCTTCTGACTAGATCCAGAGCTTTCACCTTTCTCATACCCCAAGCCATGCTTGTCATCTACCCTTTTTTGGCTTTCAAGAAGAACTTCAAGTTGAACATAGCTTATCTTGAATTTCTCTTTCTATTCATTTACAGTTTGAAGATCCCTTTTAAGAGTGTCTATCTGATTCTCAAGTTGTTCTTCATTATCTCTAGCTTCTTCAAGATCAGATTCCAGACACCTGATTATTCTATCCATTTTGTGGTAGTCTTCTGACTTCTCCTTGAGAGATTGTTTTAGATTATCTTCAATTTTTCTTTTCTCTTCAATTTATTGGGTGAATTTCATAACCCCTAATTCCATTTCATGTCTTACCATAATGACCTCTTTTGATATTGATGCAGAGGAAAAGAACAACTTAACTCAACTTCATACTAGCATATTGCACACAATGTGTCACAATCACTAGATACATCAAGTTTCACAAAAACTTCATTAGACAAGGATCTCACAAAGGCACCATTAGGGGTTTCTAACTCTTCTAACCCAAACAAGGTTATCAAAGGCCTTCTCATCCTTTAAGGACTTTAACTCAATCCCAAATAATCATTTACTAAACTATTTCTTCATGCATGCAACTGTCTCCTTCATGACTGTCATAACACCTTGTAGCCCTTCACTGAGGAACAGTCACTCATATCTTTTGAGGTAGTTCATCAAACAAAACTGTGAGAGCATATTTTGATACCCATTAAGATGTTCTCAAACATATCAGGAAATCACTATAGCTTACTTTGGAAGAGACTATCCAAAAATGGACTGATACATTTGCACAAAAACTTAAAAATCAGAAATTTACTATTTTTTGACCATAACTTTCAAACCTGATCTCATTTCCAACATCTAGAACCTGTTTTGAGTACCCATTAAGGCATTTTAAAACATATCTAGAAATCACCATTGGTTATTTTGAAAAGAATGCCTCAAATCAGGACTGTTAGCGTGCTAACTAGGCCTATTAGGTTATAACTCACCAAGGGCTTATTGCAAGTGGGTATCCCATGACTTCCCATACCTTGCATGTGCATGGAACACATCATAGAAGGTATGTACATGCTTATTTAATCATCCAAATACCTTTCCAACTGATATTTTACCAATCCCAACACCCATACCTCTTAACTGTTCTTGAAACTTTGTTTTTCTGGACTGTCACACAGAAAAATAGTCATAAACTTTGATTTTTTCTACATCAACCATAGATATCTAGTCGGAGACCTCAAGGAATTGAAGGGTAATACTACTATAATCATTTCCATTAAGGATTTACAACATGCAAAGGATAAAACAATGAAGAAACACAAGATTTCATTGCCACTATTTACCCTAACAAGGTTTTTGGCAGTTTTCACTAAAAATGCAATATCCTACACAAAACAACATCAAAAAGCATGAGACCAACTGCAAATGGAAGGTGGTTGAAGTATCTAAGATTTGCAATCCATTAGACATCCATGCATTTCTGTACAAGGCTGTACAATATCAAAAGACAGTAAATTTCTGAAGGAAAATACAGGAAAACAGTGTTTTTTCTCATTCCATGTTAAAATCTTCAACCACCCACGAATTTCTTGGATGTTACAAGGCCTTTTAAAGGCATTCCAATTTGTCTTTTTAGTTCCTAACTTCCTAGGAATGAATCAAGAGCCAAATGACTCCTCACCTTCCCTCATTTTTACATTTTTGAAAGATAACATTTCCCCTTTTGCAAATGGAGATAACATTTGAACATTTAACTCTCCTAATGACATAACAATGACTTGTTTAACCTTATATAATGTTGAAGCATTACAATTTAATCAAAATCAAAGATTTGTCTAGGACAACTTTGATTTTCCAAGGTGCTCCTGCACCAGATATCTTCTCACATAACTTGTTTTTCTCATTCAGATCTTCATTAGTATCATTGGCTTCACTTTGACTTGCTAATTGTTGAAGTAGTTCCTTTCTTTTCTTCACTGAGATACTTAGTTTTTCTTTGAGTTCATTTATGAAATCATCATCTTGTTTTAGTCTTTCCCTTAGGTTATTGACTTCAAAGTGAGATTGCTCAAGATCATCTAGGGCAGACTAAAGTTGTTCCCTCATATCATACATATCCATTGAGATTCCCAGATCTTCTTCAAGCTGTTAGGCTCTATTTGGAGGAACTTAGCTCTGATACCAATTGTTGGAAACAAGGCAGATAACTAAGAGGGGGGTGAATTAGTTATCTTAAATATTCAACTTTCTTTTCTTCTGTAACAATTAGTGCAGCGTCAAAACATATAACCATACATTATCATGAGAGCAGAAAAGAAATCAACACACATAACACAATAATTTTTACGTGGAAAACTTGGTTAAGGGAAAAACCATAGGATGACTATCCCAAGATTGTATTCTCTGTTAAAAGAATAGAAAGAATAAAATGGCACTTGCCAATTAGGGCTCACTTCCTAAGCACACTACTCACAAGAGGCTCACTACCTACAATAGTTTATAGAAAGAAAATAGGTACTTGAATTGATGAGAAGCATCCACATATGCTGAGGTTCAGTTCTAGTTAGGCTCAATATACTAATCTACTGCACTTCATTCTTCCTCTACTTTAGTGTTGTTGTTTTGTCACATATCGGACCTGTATTGCCACTTCCACACTGCTCTCTACTTTTCTTCACACTTCACAACGCACCACACACTCCTTCATATCAAAATTCATCTAGTATATATATCTGCACCAAGGATTTCAACATCTTTCTAGTCGGCATCCAGAATATGAAAGATTTTCCCAAACTCTAGTCTATCGGCTGAATCCTTGCTTACTAAGTGATGTGTATCAAAGAGATAGTTATAGATGTGATCAATCATGTCAGCCAACCATGAATGATCCCTCAAGAAGCTTGATCACCATCAATTCCTCATCCAGATTAAGGTCAGATACTCTGCCAGTCAGTTCTTCCTCAGTCTACTCTGCCAAATAGGAACCCAACACTTAGGTGCTCATATCTTTTCATTCTTTCATCATCGGAGGCTCAATCTCCAGAATGTAGGATTCATGGTACTCCTCTTGACTTCCCCAAGTCCGCACTTTGCTGAGATACTTCCTCTGAGAGATCCAGACCTGATTGTCAGACCTTGCTACATGCTCTACTCTTGCTCACCGGACCAAAATACTCTTCAATCTGACTTCTGGTATAGACATACCATGTGCTGCGGATGTGTGGAATGGACTTTGTTTCCATCAATGACAACACTCATGAAGCCACACAATGTCTCTTACCAATAGATATTTAGTTTATGATCAAGAGTTATATGCCATAATTCAAGATTTAAAGAAGTGGAGACATTACTTGTTGCCTAAGGAATTTGTGTTGTACACTAATCATCAATATTTGTAGTATTTTAATAGTCAGGGAAAGTTGAATTAGAGACATATGAGATGGACAGAGTTCATGCAGAGTTACACATTTGTATTGAAGCATAGGAGTGGGAAGTCAAAAAAGGTTGTAGGTGCATTGAGTAGAAGAAGGAATTTGCTGACAGAGATAAGGATAGAAGTATTAGGATTTGAGGAATTGAAGCACATGTATGAAGAATATCTTGATTTTGTAGAAGCATGGAAAGCATGTAAGGAACCTATTGTGATACATAGAAGTAAGTGGTTGGATTATTTCATTTAGGAGGACATGTTCAATAGAAATTAGTTGTGTATACCTAGGAGTTCAATGAGAGACAATTTGAACAAGGAGAAGCATAGTGGTGGATTGGCAGGATATTTTGGGATTAACAAAATAGTGGCTTTGGTAAGTGAACAATATTTTTGGCCTTAGATATATAAGGATGTAAGGAAATTTGTTCAGATTTGTAGAGTTTGTCAAGTTGCAAAAGGGAGTAGTCATAATATTGGTTTGTACAAATCTTTGACAGTACTAGAGAGACCTTGGGAAGATATAAGCATGGATTTCATACTAGGTTTTCCAAGAATACCGAGGGGATATGATTCTATATTTGTAGTAGTGAATAGATTTTCAAAGATGGCACATCTCATTCCTTGTAAGAAGACAAATGATGTTGTATGTGTTGCTGACCTATTTTTCAAGGAGATTGTGAGATTGCATGGATTACCTAAGAGTATAGTTTTAGAAAGAGATACAATATTCATTAGCTATTTTTGGAGGACATTGTGGAAGAACATGAAGACATGCCTAAATTTTAGTTCAACATTTCATCCACAAACAGATGGACAAACATAAGTGGTAAATAGGAGTTTGGGTAACTTGTTGAGATGTTTGGTAGGAGACAAGACAAGAAATTGGGATCTCATTCTACCACAAGTAGAGTTTGCATACAATAATTTACTGAATAGAAGCACAAGGACTACACCAATTAAAGTTGTGATAGGAGTGAAACCTAGAGAAGTGGCAGAGTTGAGAGACATCAGTATGGAGAACAAGAGAAGTATAGAAGTAGAAGAATTTGCAAGATACATGGAGATACTAAATAATATAGTCAAGAAACATTTGGAGGAGATGAATAACAAGTATAAGGAGTAAGCGGATGAAAAGAGTAGACATAAAGAATTTTTAGTTGGAGATGAAGTAATGGTATATCTTAGAAAGGAGAGATTTCTAGTGGGGACTCACAACAAGCTAAAGATGAAGAAGTTTGGACCATGTAAGATTCTTAAGAAGTTTGATTTAGGAAATGCATATGAAGTGGAGCTACCAAAGACATTTAGTTTATCACCTATATTCAACATTGCAAACCTATATCAGTATCATGAAGGGGAGTCAAGTGACAACATTGAAGAAGGTTTAAAGAATTAGTTACCACAACAACAACCAGAGAAGATAGAGGACATATTGGATAGTAGAGTTGGTTGCAGTACTAGAGGCAAGAAGTATAAAGAGTATTTGGTTAAGTGGAAAGGAAGACCGGAAGAAGATTCATCATGGATTTCTCAGGCTGAGGTAGACCGCCTTGTTTTTCCTCTAGACCTAGCAAAGTGAGGGACTCACTTTTTAAACAACCTCGGGTGTCTGATGCAGGAGCATCCTAGGTTGTAGAGTAATCTTGCATCAACCAAAAACATTTGCATTCTTTTCATTTCAATTGCAGTTTAGTGATTTGTAGTTTAGCATTTTTTACTGCACTTTTCTACATCTTCATATTAGAGCTCATAGAGTAGGATTTAGCTTCTATGCCATGTTAGCTACATCATATTCAGATTTCAAGAGATTTGCATTTGCCTATAGAAAGTTATCGCTATTAGAAGATCATCAGCTTTCATAGAGTGGAGTATTTGATAGTCAATTGAGAGGAAAAGGTTTACGAAGCACTTCTGTGACTTGAAAAGCCTAATGGAACATCACACACAACACATAAGGACTAGATAGACCTTCCTTGAGGTTTGCACCAAATTTCATTCATTTGTGGAGCAATACCATGTGTTGTAGGCTGACCTACATGTTTCTACATGTTTCATCATTCATTGGAGTTTGTAACCTCTTGTGGCTGACACAAAGGATTCTATGAGCTTGAAGATGATATATATACATCTCTTAGATGCATTAGGAAGCTAGTAGTTTTAGATGATATGATTTGATAGATTTGGAATTAGATTCTTTTTTGGGAAGGCACTTCAATGCCATATCTTGCATATTTGTTGTAACCTAGAAAGTAGGCTTGTGATCCCTTTGATTGTAGTCTGCATGTTGTCAGCATATAAACATTTTTATTATTTGATATATTAAGTATTTAAATCTTCCATTGTATTCTATATTTGAGTTATTTTCATTGTGTTTACTCTAACTGCATGGTTTGGATAGTTCATTCTTTGGACCCTCCATCCATGACTGTACCAACAAGACTACATCGAAGATTTTTATAGATTGAAGATCAGGGCTAGTCACATTGAAGATGATGTGGAGAAGGTCTCTAGGTATGTAAATGGTTTGCATTATTCTATCCAAGATGAAATTAGCATAGTCAGAATTACCAGAATAGAAGAAGCCTATATATTTTCATTGAAGGCAAAAGAAAAGATCTCTAGAAGGCAGAATAGTTCTAAGGGAAGAGGGTAGTCAAACCTTGGACATGGTTCTTAGGATAAGTAAGGAGAAACAAGTTCTTCTTAGATTGGTACCCAAGGAGGTAGAGGAAATTATGGAAGAGGATTAGGGTTTAGTGGAACATGTTTGAACCAATGTGGACAAGATGGACATAGAACATTTGAATGTCCTCAAGTACAACAAAGAAGTGGCAAAGGAAAGGACACTAGAGTCCATATAGCACAAGCTAAGGAGGAGAGTGTGGCAAGTGTAGCCTCACCAAAATTTGGAGAAGAAATCAAGGATGGAGAATCCTTGATGCTGAGGAAAGTCCTTCTAACACCAGAGAAGGTACAAGAGGAACTAGGACAACAAAGAAATTTTTTTAGAACTAGATGTAAGTCTCAAGGAAAATTATGAAAATTCATTATGGATAGTGGTAACACTTACAACTTAGTGTTAGAAGAGATGGTGGAGAAGCTAAAACTAAAGAGGCTAAAACACCCAACTCCCTATAAGGTTTCCTAGTTGCAAAAGGGACATCAGTTATTGGTAAGTGAACAATGCCTTGTTAAATTTTACATTGGGAATTACAAAGATGAGATAATGTGTGATGTTATGCCAATGGATGCATGACACATTTTGTTAGGCATACCTTAGCAATATGATAGGCAAGCCATTCATGATGGCAAGAGTAATTTCATTAAAATCAAGAAGGATGGGGTTGAGTATGTGTGGAATCCTTTAAAGGATAAGGATGAGGAGGTTGAGAAAACCAATAGGGTTTGTTTAGTGACTGGAAAATAGTTCTTGAAGTAAATAAAAAAGGAGAAGGTATGTTATGCCTTCCTTCCTTATGTTGCAGTAATTATGACAATAGAGAAAGGTGCAGAAGTTCCCATAGAAGTCTAAGAAATTATGAATGAATTCAGTGACATTATAATGAAGGACTTACTTGATGGATTACCTCCAACTAGAAGCATAAGTCACTACATGGACTTGATATTAGGTGCAAGCCTACCAAATAAGGCACCATATAAAATGAAACCCAAGGAAAATGAAGAGATGATAGACAAGTGCAAGAGCTATTGGATAAGGGGCTAATTAGAAAGAGCCTTAGTCCATGTATTGTACCTACTGTACTAGCACCTAAGAAATATGGGAAATGGTGAATGCACACTGATTCAAGGGATATAAATAAGATAACCATTGCCTTGTATGGATGACTTGATGGATTGTTTGAGTGGAGAAAAGTACTTCAACAAGATTGATTTGAAGAGTGGATACCACCAAATTAGAATTAGAGAAGGTGATGAATGGAAGATAGAATTCAAGACCAAGGATTGATTGTATGAATTGCTTATGATGTCATTTGGGTTGACAAATGCACCCAACACCTTTATGAGACTAATGAATGAGGTAATGAAGCCCTTCCTTGGCAAGTTTGTGATTGTTTATTTGGATGACATTTTGGTTTTTAGCAAGACAAAGGAGGAACACTTGCTGCACCTAAAGGCAATTTTATAGAAGTTAAAAGAAAAGTTGTTGGTAAACTTGGATAAATGTAGTTTTATGTAGAAGGAACTAGTATACTTTGGTTTTGTAGTGTTTGAAGAAGGGTTGAAAATGGATCCTGAGAATGTTAAGGCAATAATGGATTGGCCTTCACCTAGAAACATGTTTGATGCCAAAAGTTTTCATGGCTTCAAGAGCTTCTACAAGAAGTTCATCAGAAATTTCAGTGGAATGTGTGCACCAATCACCGAAACAATGAAGGGTATAAGGAAAGAGTTCCAGTGGACAGGTACAATAGAAAAGAGCTTTTAGTTGTTGAAGAAGAAGGTGATAGAACAACCAGTGTTGGTATTTCTAGACTTTGGAAAAGTATTTCAAGTGGATTTTGATGCTAGTGGTAGTATAATTGGGGGAGTATTAAGTCAAGAAGGTAGACCCATTGCATACTTCAGTGAGAAACTAACTGAAGAAAAGAGGAAGTACTTAGTTTGTGACCAAGAATTCTATGTTATAGTGAAAGCCTTGAAGAAATGGAGCCATTACCTTCTATCAAATGAGTTTTTATTGTATACAGACCACCATGCCTTGCAGTACATCAATAGTCAAGGTAAGTTAAACCAAAGGCATATGGAATGGGTGGAGTTCTTGCAAAGTTACTCTTGTCTTGAATCATAGGAGTGGTAAGTCAAATAGGGTAGTAGATGCACTTAGTAGAAGATATTTATTGATGAATGAGTTAAGGGTCAGTGTTGTTGTCTTTGACGTAACGAAGGAGTTGTATCTTGATGATCTTGATTTTAGAGAAGCATGGACAACTAGTAAAAGTCTAGTGGAGGGAGATAGGATACCATGGTTGGAATATTTCATCCAAGATGGCTTGTTGTTCAAAGGACATAAATTATATATACCAAAAGGTTCAATGAGGGAGAATTTAATAAGAGAAAAGCATAGTGGAGGCTTGAGTGGACATTTTGGGGTAGATAAGAAATTGGCACAACCGGGTGAAGGTTATTTTTGGCTTAGAATGAGTATAAATGTGAGGAGACTGGTACAAGGTTGTAGAATTTTCTAGCATGCTAAGGGAACAAGACAAAACACAAGACTATATCCATTGCCCATGCTAGAGAGACCATGGGAGCACCTAAGTATGAATTTTGTTTTGGGATTGCCTCGCACATAGAGAGGAAATGAATCAATTTTTGTTGTAGTGGATAGGTTTCTAAAGATGGTTCATTTAATACCATGTAGAAAGACTAGTGATGCATCACACATAGCTACATTATTTTTCAAAGAGGTAGTTAGGCTACATTGTTTTCCTAAGAGTATTGTTTTAAATCATGATGTGGAATTTGTTGGTCATTTTTGGCATACCTTGTGGAAGAAAATGGTACACATTTGGGTTTTAGTTCAACATATCATCCTCAAACTGATGGTCAATCTAAGGTTGTTAATAGGAGTTTGGGAAATTTTCTGAGATGTTTGGTAGGAGATAAGCCTAATTAGTGGGACTTAATATTAGCTCAAGTAGAGTTTGCTTATAATAATTTAGTTAATAGGAGTATAAGGAAAATTCATTTCCATGTTGTTTATGGATACAATCCATGAGGTGTGGATGAGTTGAGGGATAGTTCTGATTTTCCTAGAAAGAGTTTTGTAACTGAAGATTTTGTTGAGTACATTCATGATTTATATAGAGAAGTGAAAGAAACTTTAGAGAAGAGTGCCACCAAATACAAAACACATGCTGATATGCATAGGAAAGATCAAGAGTTTCATGTTGGTGATTTGGTTTTAGAACATTCATAAAAGGAGAGGTTCCCATAGGGAATATATAATAAACTAAAGTGGAAAATCATTGGACCTTGTAAGGTCTTGAGGAAATTTTCATCTAATGCTTATGAAATTGAGCTTCTAGTGGGTATTGATATTTCTCCCATCTTCAATGTGGCTAATTTGTATAAATATTATGAAGGAGAATCATGTACATAGGGGAATTCAATTTCATATTTTCATGATGCCCATGAGTGGATACATTAGTTGCCTAAGAAGAATTTTGAGCAGGTTGACACGGTTATTGATTCCCAAGTGTCTAAATGAACAAGGGGGAAGGAATATATGGAGTATCTAGTCTATTGGAAGAATGGACCAATAGAAAAAGCCTCTTGGATGCAAGCTTAAAAATTGGTTAAGTATGGGATACCTATTCTAGACTTACCTAAATGTTCATGAGTTTCCAACTCATGGAACATTTCAGTTAAGCAACATGTCTGACGCAGGAGCATCTCGGGCCCATGAGCAATCCTCATCAACCAAAAATATTTCTTTGCTTTTTTCATTTATTTTCTTCTTAGTTTTTATTGCAGGAGTTGCTGATCAAATGTTTGGTAATTCTAGTTGGTTCAAGGCCAAATGATGAATTCACCTTGAAGTGGAGCCAAATAGGTGTTTATAGTTCAAGTTGGGAGAATATCTGATTAGAATTGAGTGAGTTCTAATTGTGCAGATGTTTTTGGCTCCAACCAGATATATCTGGATGCCTTTGCCTCCAACATGATGTCTAGGTATACTTTTCCTCCAATAGGATGTTTGGTAGTGCTTTACCTCCAATAGGATGTTTGGATGCACTTGGCCTCCAACAGGATGTCTGGATGTGCTTTGCCTCCAATAGGATGTCCAGATGCGCTTTACCTCCAATAGGATGTCTAGATGTGCTTTGCCTCCAATAGGATGTTTGGATGTGCTTTGCCTCAAATAAGATGTCCAAATGCACTTTTCCTCCAATAGGATGTCCAGATGCACTTTGCCTCCAACTGGATATCCAGATGTGCACATCGTGTTGAACTTGAAATTCCCAACCAAATGTTTGAATTGGATGTGTTTGCTTCCCAATTGGATGTCTGGATGTCCGTGCCACCAAATCAAATGTTCCCAACTAGATGTTTTCCAATGAGATTTCCTGTTTCCTTGCATGACCTACAGATTTCTACTAAAACACCCTACATTTCCCAGAAAGTGACAAAAATGGTTTTTAACCACCTTAAAGTGCCCATAAAGTGACAAAAGTGGTTTTTAACTGCCTTATGGCTGATCAAAAGAGCCAGTAAGAGGATGACACATGTCCTTTCATGTGAAGGGTGTGTGGTAACCACCTCTTTTTCATATAAAAGGGAAATTTCATGCTTTTGAAAATAATAATGTCCATAATGAGTTTTTGACTTATGTTGTAGCTTCTTCTACAAGTTTCTGATTTAAAGGCATATTATTTTGTGTTTTTCATAGGAAGGCTAGGATACTCTGATTTGGGTATTGGAATGATTCTAAGGCTTAGGCTAAGGCATGTAAGACTATAATGTCATTTTACTCCTTCTGTACACTCCAATTGCAAATGAATAAAGAGATTTTTATTTTATTGTTGTGTCTTGTTTTATTTTGTTGTCTGGTTCAATAGCTTGTCAAAGCCCTTGGACCTTGATTTGCATCATAAACTCTACAAACTTGGCCATGATGAGGTTTTGTGTCATTGCATCTTGACGCATGAATGGTAGGCTATTATACAAGAAGCATAGAATGACATTGTTGGAGGCCATTACACCAGGGAGGTGATAACTCGTAATATACTCTTGGCTAGATTGTGGTAACCCACAATATTCAAAGATACAACAGAGTATGCCTAGTGGTGAAAACATTACTAGTGCATGGGAAATCCAAATAGATAAGCTAAAATATCATTATGCCTAATCATGTCCCAAGAATGATTTGAGAAGTGGGAGATTGATTTTTTAGGGCCTATTTCTCCTACAACATGTCAAACAAGTGTAGGGTATATCATCATTGTCACAAACTATTTAACCTATTAGGCTAAAGTTGTATCCACATGAGATTGCACTATTTCTATAGCTGCAAGGTTCCTATGGGAAAATAGTCTTAGTTGGTATGGATGTACACCAAGTTTGACAAGTGATAGAGGTACTCATTTCCTAAATGAAATTGTGCCCATCCTATTAGTTGATTTTATGGTTTCCCACTATAAAACAACTTTGTATCACCCTCAATCCAATGGAATAGTGGAGACCTTAAACAAGATCCTTAGTCACACCTTGATGAAGATATGTGATATAGGTAGGCACGACTCAAATGATAAAGTTTCAATGGTCCTATGGGAATATTGGATCATACACAAGTGTCTCAATAAAGCTACACCCTTTCAACTTATGTTTGATGTAGAGGCCATCCTACAAGTTGAGCTTATGATCCCATCCTTAGGCATAGTGTGCTTCATCCTTCTAAATGATGAGGAATCTCACACCACCAAACTTGATGCTTTGATAAAACCTGATGAGTAACACACTATCACACACTAGAGCCAAAATATGGAGAAAGCTTGACAAAAGGCATGGCATGATCACCACATCAAGAATATAATCTTCTAGGTCAACCACTTAGTGTGGTTATATGAATCTAAATACACCCACCATCCAAGTAAACTTCAAACACATTGGTTGAGACCATATGCAATACATGAAATTCTACCATCTAGTGGCTGCAAGCTAAAAAATTTGAAAGGAGATTTGCTCACTGGGCATTGCAATGGGAGTCATCTAAAATATACCATCTTTAGTTGTCATATGGAAACAAAAGAATAAGGCATGTGCCCTTGTACTATTTAGGATAGTTTGTTTGGACAATAGTTGTTTAGGTAACAATGTTGAAATTAGATACCCATAGAGATATGTGTGCTATCTTGTAATTCCATCCATGCAACTTGCTTTACTCTAGATGCTTAAGTATTGGGGGTTGATGGCACTCATTTACCACATGGTTTTGGTTTAGTTTATTTTTTGGGTAGAAGGTTAAGTTTTAGTTTTATATATGTTGTTATACACACATCTACATACTTTGTAATAGTTCTCTTAAATTAATGTTACTACAATCAAGAGTTTTTATTTCAATTTGTGTATCTTACTATCATAAAAAGTTTATTTTCTTGTTTAATTCAACATTTATCCTTTGTCTCTATGCATTGGAGAACCAAAACCAATTTTAGTATGGGGTAAGGAGTAGTCTAAAAAGTAAAATTTATAATGGAGAAAAAGGCACACCACATATGAGCACTAAAGAACACAAGGCATATGAAAATCTATGAGGCAAGGTGTGTGAGGAAAGCAACAGAATAGGATGCACTAAGGGAAGCACATGGGCCAAGAACCTCCCATTTGTTCAAAAATTATAGCAGACAAATAAGTTATGAAGAATAGGTGATAAATGAAAGATGTGAAGTGGTGATAGTGGACCATTAATGTTTTTATGATGAAAAGACAATTCAAGCATGTAAAATTTTAATGTAGAGGAGAGAGATTAAAGCATGCCAAGTATAGGAAAAATATAAACATGGGTAAGGATTTGGATTTGAAAAATACTTGTTTACAACCATTGACAACCCTAGAATCTTGAAGTATTAAAGAAAATGGCACATAGTGAGAAATCTAGGACCAAACGACTCCTAGTTGTAGATAATGCAAACACTTAACCGCCACTAGCATGGGGGTTAAGATCAGCTATCGAAAAGATAAGAAGGTTCAAGTTGATAAACCACCCACAACTTTTCTAGTGAGAGGAAAGGTGTAAGATTTACAAGAGACGAAACATGGACATACCTATGGTGGATTCCATACAAAAGAACCTATTTTTATCATGAATGAGGAAGAATTCAGAAGGGCAATCTCAAAACAAACAAGTGGTGGAGAAGAAATAAGAGAATAAAGCATAGGTCGTAAAGGAAAGAAACAAATTATGCCTAATAGGAAGGGCAAGAAGGTAGCAAAGACTCCCACACCATCTAATAACATCTTTGCAAAGATGCAGTACCCAAAAATGGTCTGACGAGGAGAAGAATAGACCTCTTCCATCTCTAAATGCAAAATCTCTGAGTTCAACCACCACATGAAAAATCATGAATCAGATTTTGTAAAGGATTATATGCAACAAACCAATAAGAAGATGCCTAAAGGATGAGTCATCCTCAATGATAGTGTCAAGAACAAGCTTGAGGCCAAAGGAATTCTCAAAATATTTGATCCTTATTTTGGGAGGCCATAGGAGTTGGTACAATTCTTTCTCTCACACATCCATGAAGGATACTTCTACTTTGTGAGGTGTAATATTAGGCTTACTTCAGTGCAAATTAGTTGAGTAATAGGTTTGTTGTGTACTAGTGAAGATATGGCATTGGTACTTGAGGATGAGGAGGTCATAGACAAAACAATCATTGAACTCAAACACAAGAAGGAAGAATGCATGTTCCCAATTTCAAATATTGAGGACCTGACAACAAGGATGACTACATGATTAGTGAGCTACAAATTGACAAGTTATAAAGGATGGTGGGAGATAAATCTAGAATAGTTTTACACATTGCAAGGTAAATTGAAAAATGGGTCTTTTTCAATATATCATATTACATTTCCAATAGCATCATAAAAGATGCCACAATAATGCATAAGACTGGGGGAAAATTCATATGGGGTGCAATCTTGATCCTTATAGTTTTCTATGAGATTAGGGTGGCCAAAGGAGAGGGAACAGTTAAATGGTGTTTCCCTATGGAAGACAAGTCTCCAGAAAAGAGGTTTCAAGAATTCACATGCACAGGCACCATCACAAGAAAATACATGACTAGTCTTGATAATTGGTTCAAACACTTCAAGAAAACCTTTGAAAATGAATGGCACATCCTCAAAGTTCTTCCAAACATAGTTTTAGGCTAGAGAAAATTTGTTGTTATGAAATTCTACACTTTGGAAAAAATTGCTTGGATGATGGTAGCATGTCAGCATGGGTAAAACTGCCTTATGGGTTAGTAGAATGCTATTTTGCAGATTTTGCAAATTAGATTTCAAATGCTAAGAAGATAAAATTGATGATGAGTGCATAGATGTGGATACTCATTTGCTTTGCACCATGTATGAATACCCTAAATGAGTGCCTATATGGAGCAATTTGAGTTCAATGTGACTTAGTTGGACCCACAAATACCTATTGTGGTGAACAACAATGTACATAAGTCATTCTACTACCTCAAGCCAAAGAGGAAGGATGACAACATAAAGCACGAGGATGAGGATGAGTAATTAAGTGCTCCAATAAAAATGAGACACAAACAAAAAGGGTCAAAGACAAGGCAAAGGGAAGAAAATGTATGTTTTCTTATTAAGGACTTCGAAGAAGGGATAAATGAGGAAGACGGACCAAAAGAAAAGAGGAATAAAGTGTAAAGATCAATTGAAATATTGTAAAAGGCATTGGATGAAGAAGGTATCTCATAGGGCCAATCTCAGAAAAGGAATTACAGGGAGTAGTTTTCAGTATGAAGAAAGGTAAAACTCTTGGTCTAAATGGATTCCTGATTGATTTCTATCAAGATTTTTGGAATATAATTGAAAGAGACTTCCTTAAAGTGGTGGAAGAGGTGAGGACAAATAAAACAATGATTAAGGAAATTAATAAAACCTTCATAGCTCTTATTCCCATGATGAGGTGTAAGATATTTTTGGTTTTAGCCCTATAGATTTTTGTAATGTTCTATATAAAATTATTACCAAAGTTATTTCTAAAAGGCTGAAACCTCTCCTTCACAAGTTTATTTCTCCTAAACAAGGAGGATTTATCCCTAGATGACAAATAAATGATTAGATTGTGTTATCTTAGGAAGCCTTGCATTCCTTCGACATCCACGAATCCCTTTCTATGTTTATTTGGCTAGATCTGTCTAAGACCTATGATCAAGTGGATTGAGGATTTTTATGTAAAGTTTTGGCACAATTTGGATTTTCCAAGGAATGAATAGATTGGGTTAGAGCTTACTTATATTCAGTCTCCTTTTTAGTCTTGGTGAATGGTACCACATCTCAAATCTTTATGGCTTCTAGGGGGATTCTTCAGGGAGATCCCTTATCTCCATTTTTATTTATTATTTTGGTGAAATGTCTTAGAATACTTGTTACTAAAGCTTGGCAGGAGAAAATAATTCATGGCATTCGTTTGGCCAAACTAGCTCATTTGCTACCACATCTCTAGTTTGTGGATGACTCTAGGCTTATTAGCAGAGCTACTTGCTTAGAGGCCCATAAATAGGAGAAACTTCTACATATGTTTTCATCAGGTACTGGTCACTTAATTAATCAGGCTAAATCTAGTATAATTTTTTTCATTGTTCTCTTAGATAAGAGGAACAAATCCTTTCTATCTTCCATTTCTAAAGGGGTTCTCTCCCACTTCAATATTTGGGTTTTCCTCTTTCTCCCAAGAAGATTCTATACTAGAATTGGCTCATCAAAAAAGTTGAATTAAAAAAGTAGAAATAGACAAATAAATGGCTATCTTCAGGAGGCAGATTGACTTTGGTCAAAGCAATTCTTTAGGCTCTACCAATACATGTTTCCTCTATTTTAAATATTCTAGTTACTATTTTAAACAATTGGATTCTATATGCTAGAAAGTTTTATGGAGTGGTTTGTAAGGAAAGAGAAGGTGGTCCTTAGTTAAATGGGAATCTCTCTATAAATCTAAGAAGGAAGGTGGATTAGGCTTTAGATCTTACAAGTGGACTAAGGCTCTTGTTTTGAAGTTATATTGGAGGATGTTAGTCTATCCTAATGACTTATGGGTTGTCAATCTTAGAGCCAAATATGTAAATAACAATCCATTGGATTGTATTATTAGGTTGTCCCTTCCCTCTAAAGGTTCACCTAACCTTACTGTGCCCAGAGTTAGCTAAGAGATCATTAAACAATAGATTTTCTAGATTATGCATAATGAGAAATACAAATTTTTGGATAGATTCTTGGGATGGACAATCCCCTATTACCTCTCAATATCCATAATTACAACCAATCATGGAGGTTATGTAGGACAAAGGATGGATAAAGGTAGCAGATTATGGTAGAGAAACCACTTATCCCTAGGAAATTGATAAGTGTTGGATTCCTATTTCAAAATGGCCAACTCTCATTGAGCAGGAAGGACAAATTTTGCTTAATAATATTTTGATGGAGCATCCTCTTTCCTCTTCTCCACATCCAAACTCTTTAGGGTGGGGACTTAATTCTTTAGGTGTTTATTTAGTTTCATCTAGATATGCTTTTGTGACTACAGGTGCCCTTCATCCTCTTAAGGATATCTTTAGGAATATATGGAAGAATTCTATATGGCCTAAGGTCATTTTTTCATCTAGTTGCTTGTTGAGTCAAAGAAGAGTCTTAACTAGTGACCTGTTGGCAAGAGACACTATATGGATTCATGGTTGTTGTCATTGATGGCAACAAAGGTCATTCCACATATCCGCAAGTCATGATATATCTCTACCGGAAGTCAGATTGAAGATTGTTGTGGTCCGGTGAACAAGAACAGAGCATGTGGCAAGGTCCGACAGATTGGTCCGGATCTCTCAGAGGAAGTGTCTTGGCACAGTGCGGATCTGGGGAAGTCAAGAGGACTATCTTGAGTAGTATATTCCAAGGATTTAGCCTCCGGAGATGGACAAAGAAAAAGATATGAATAGTTGAGTACCGGATTCCTGAGAGACAGTGAAAACAGAGGAAGAACTGACTGACTGAGTATCAAACTACTTTCCGGATGTGTTACAGATGATGATAAAGGTTGCGGAGGCATGAATCATGTTTGGCCGACATAATTGATGATATCTACAAGTATATGCTTGATCCGCATTGCTTGGTAAGCAAGGATTCAGCCGACAGAACTAAGTTTGTAAGAAAATAGACTGTTCCGGATGCCGACTAGAAAGGTGATGAAATTACTTGTGCGGATATATATAGAGGATGGATTTAGTTGTAAAGTGTGAAGTGTGTGAAAGGATATGCGAACAAGTCCAGAGTAGAGCAGAAGTAGTAAGAAAGATCCGGTATGTGAAAGGATAGCAGACTAAAGAACAGAGGAAAGATGAAGTGCAGCAGATCAGTATACTGAACTTAACCGGAACTGAACTCCAGCATATGCAGATGCTTCCAATCAGTTCAAGACTGTGATTCTTATCACTTTGTAAGACAGTGTGTCTTCTTGTAGGCAGTGAGCCTCTTGTGAGCAGTGTGCTCGGGCAGTGAGCCCTAATTGGCAAGTGCCATTTTTGTAATTTCTTATTCTTCTAACAGAGAATAATTCTTGGGTTAATCACCCCGTGGTTTTCTCCCTTAACAGGGTTTCCACGTCAAAAATACTGTGTCATGTGTTTCTTATTTCATGGTTAATGTTTTGTGTTTGATTTTATGCTGCTTCAATTAAAAGGAAAGTTCAATAAGAGAAATAATTAGGACAACTGATTCACCCCCCCCCTCTCAGTTGTCAACAATTGGTATCAGAGCTAAGTTCCTCCTAATAGAGCCTAACAGCTTGAGGAAGATCTGGGATTTCAAATGGATGCATATGGTTTAAGGGAGCAACTCACGACTGCCCTTGAGGATCTTGAACAGTCAAATTCTGAAGTCAGTGAATTAAAGGAAAGACTCAAACAGGCTGATGAATTCATGAGAGAATTAAAAGACAAATTAAGTCTCTCTATGAAAAAGAGAAAGGAGCTGCTTCAACAGTTGGCAAGACAAAGTGAAGAAAGCAATACAAGTGAGGAATTGACTGAGCAAACCAAGTTATGTGAAAAGTTATCAAAAGAAGTCATTATGTTAAGACATGAAATGGAATCAGGAACTATAAAGTTTACTCAAGAGATTGAAGAAAAAAGAAAGGCTGAAGACAATCTAAGACAATCTCTTAAAGAAAAATCAGAAGAATGCCACCAGATGGACAGGATTATCAGACACCTTGAATCTGATCTTGAAGATTCCAAAGATAATGAAGGAAAACTTGAGGATCAAATTGCCTCTCTCAAAAGAGACCTTCAAACAGCAAATGAATATAAAGAGAAATTCAAGATAAGTTCTGCCCAACTTGAAGTTCTTCTTGGAAGTCAAAAGAGGACAGATGACAAGTATGGCTTGGGATATGAGAAAGGAGAAAGCTCCGGATCCGGTCAGAAGAATCTTGGATCAGAAAATCCAAGGAGCAGGCCTAGAAGACCTCCGGTAAGACAGCCAAATGCTCAAAGATATCCATCCTTCAATGGATACTGCCACAGCTGCAACCACTTTGGTCACAAAGCTAATCAGTGCAGAATGAGAATGAATCAGATTAATTCATCCTTCTCCGGACAGTGCTTCAACTGCAAAAGGTATGGACACAAATCCCATGAATGCAGAATTATGCAAGTAAACAAATCATTCAAAGGTAGATGCTTTACATGCAATAGAGTAGGTCATATGGCTAATCAATGCAGATCAAGGGGATATCAGTTAAATATGCAAAGAAATGTTATTTGCCAAATCTGCAATAGGTCCGGTCATAATGCTAAAGTCTGCAGAAACAAGAATCAGGACAAAAGAGGTCCGGTGTATAATCAGAATCAAGACAAGGGTAAACAAAAGATGAATGCGGATGAAGTTAGGAATCAGATGAGCAAGATTTGGGTGAAGAAAAGCTCAGAGAATGTAGAGGTTGGATCCGCACCAGATTCTGGTGCTGATATTTCTTCCGGAAATTAAAAAGTGAGCTCAGGCTCAGGGGGAGACTCAAAGAAGATTCTGTTCCCCCAGCCAAACAAGTTGTGCCGGATGTGGCACAAGATGCGGATTAAAGGGTTTGTAGATATAAGTCCTGAGATGCTTCAGTCAAGTTTTCAGAGGTCCGCATGGAGTTATGAAGAAGCTGTGTTCGATTAAGTTAGACCTGTTCAGGGAGGTGCTCCGGTATGATAAAGGATTACAAAAAGGTCCGGAGAGATCCGGAAGTGCACGATCTTGTCTTGCGGATTGGACAGAGTGTTTGGGATGTTCTTGTAATATGTTACCTAGATTTATTCATGATTTAAAGATCCGGATGATATTCAGTGATCAGGACTAATCCGGGATACTCCAAGCTGTCCAGACATGGTAAACCAGAATAATGCAGGTGAAGCATTTATTGCAGACAGATATTAGGGTTTGCGGAGCAATATAAGGGATTTCTCAAAAGTTATCTGCTCATTCTACACTTGAGAAGAAGCGAATAGTGGAGCTCTGCAACAAGGTTCATCAAGCACACCAAGGATCTCCTGCCGAAGCTATTGCATAAAGAAATCAATCCAACCACTCCGTGCAAACCGAAGGCGCATAAGGTATTCTTCGTTTTTCATTGCCTCACTGCAAATCTTTGAAGAATGGCTACTCCAAACATAGTTAAGATCTCTGATAGACCTCGCCCCTCATTCAAGAAACATCCCTACAAATCATTGGAGGTAGATCCACTAGGAGCCTTCTCTAGTGTTCCCCACGGAGTCTTACATACTGAAGATATTAGGGTTTACATACACGCAAACATTGAGGAATTTGGGGAATTCAAATTAAGAGACCTCTATCACAAGCAACTGATAGACAATGCTTTTGAGCTCAAACCAGAGTATAAGGGTATCCAGAAGAAACAATTTGAGCAATTCATTCATTTCCCTAGCTTTGAAGAAGATGAATGGGTCCGGTATGTACTGAGCAGGATGCATGACAACTTCCTTTGGCTAGATAGACCCTGTAAGATCACAAAAGAAGCAATTAGAGCAGTAACTGGTCTATACTCTTCCGGGGGGGTACCTATCCTCAAATCTGTCAAGAACAACGTTGTAACTGAGGCCACCGGATCAAAATATGATAAGAGGGCAATGACCATTGAAGATATTTCGGATCCGGATATCAAATATGCATCAATGATAATAGGATACAAGATCTATCACTCCAGCAGGGAGAATTCTGTATCCGGGACTGCAATATACACAGCATATGAAATGCTAAGAAAGAATGCAGATTATGATCTTTGTGAACTACTACTAAGCCAATTAATGGAAAATGTACAGAAAATCAAGAAAGACAAGAAGAACTCCTTTAAGTATGGTACTCTCATTGTATGTCTATTCTTTTACTTCATGAATGAGCTACCCGGAACAAGTGGATGGGTATGGCAGAATGACAAACCTGTTGCAGTCCAGATAAGAGACTATTTGCATGGACTTGGGGATGCAAAAGCGAGAAACACAGCTCTATGGGGATACTTCAAAAACTTTCAGAGCATGATGCAAGCAAGAGAGAGAATTCCCCAGTCTCTCACTGAGAAATACAAGGACTCAGTATGCTTTATGGTTGACACTGATCAGTGCCTAATGGAGGCAGTGGAGCCAAGGACTGTCTGGATCATGCCCATGGGGTATGAAGTTGATGAACAGATAGTAGAGCTGCATGTTCAACACATGCTAAGTCAGCCCAAAGATCCTAAGGCAGAAAGGTTTGGAACCTTTGAGGAGCTGAGTGTGAAATTACATGTAGAACTCAGGGAACCTGAGATTAAGAGAAAAGTGAGAAAAGAAGTAGAGCACATTGCTCAAGGCCTAGGCATCTCAAAAGAGGCACTTGATGCCAGCCGGGAAAAGAGGAGAAAGGCTGAGGAAGAAGAGAAAAGCAAAGAAAGTGCTCCGGTTGAAACCCCCACCCGGACCAGATCAACAAAGAGATCTGCACCTCCCTCAACCAAAAGTTCAAAACCGGAAGTCCAGGCATCCGGAAAGAGATCAAAGGCAAAAGCCACAAGGGCTTATGGAAGCCAAAAGGATGAAGAGGAGACAGAATCAGATGAAGGAGTAAGAGAAGTAAAGAAACAGAAAAAGAAAGGATCCGGTAAGCCCTCCACAGGCCAAGACAAGGAGGAAATGGCAGAGGTAACTGTTGAAAAGCCCACTCTGTCACTAGAGAGCATAATCAAGTCGGTCACGGTGGATGGAAACCTTCAACCAATGACTGAATCCTATGATGACTTCAGTGAGGCAGACCAAAAGACTCTGCAGGAAGCCACAGTTAAATATCTGAACACATACAATAAGGCTTTCATTGAGATCATATCTCTCATTCCTAAAAGCCTAGAGAAGGAAATGGAAGTAAGAAAGAATAATGCTCATGCCAAAGATCTTGAGATCCGGGAGCAGATAGCTATTCAGCTATATCCTCAAATTGATCCCAAGACAATGAACATGATCTTCAAGGACTGCAGAGATGAGTTCAGAAGTAAAGCCAGGATGAATCAGCTCATGCTTGGTGAGACTGACAAAGTGGCACAAGAGACAGAAGAGATCCTCCGGAAGGCCTTCAAAAGGTTCAATCTTCCTGTTGTAGAGGACTTAGGTGCAGAAACAGCTGCTGATTTGGAATCTTCTGTTCCGGAAGAAGTGAGCCATGAACAGACAAGTGAGGACTTGGGACCCTCTGCTCCAGAAGAAGTGGCCCATGAACAAGCAAGCATCTCTCCTCCGGTTTCCCCTACAGTCTCCGGATCCAAAGAAGAAGAGCAATTGCAGGAGAAGGAAGCAGTGGTGACAGACAAAGAGGTTGACAGTTCTAAGACTGCAGAAGAAAAGAAACATCTGTCTCCGGCAAGAGACACTGCACAAACTGTTCAACAATTTTTGAGCAAAGAAACTCTAGAGATTGATGAACCGGAGCTTCTAAAAGGTCCATTTGATTTTGACTCTCTCTCTCCGGTACAAACAATGAAGATAGCTTCATTTGCAAATGCCAAGGCAAATGAAAAGCTCCTGAAGTCTCATATGGAAGACTGTGAGTTGATAGAGGCTGCCTCCGGAGTACTTGTAAAGATCATGCCATCAATCCAAATAGATCCGACAGCCTCCACTTCCGGTAATCTAAAAACCTTAGTCAGCAGTATTGACACACATTTTAATTCTCTAGAAAAATCAGCTGAAGAAAAGGTCCGGAAGGAATTTTTGGATAAGAGATTTTCTGAAATATTAGAATTAATCTCTAAGGATAGGAAGATTGTAAGCATTGGAATAAAGAGCTTAGAAAATGCTCTTAAAGATGGCGGTGACATCTACAAATTTTGTATATCTTGGTCAAAGGCAACAGCTGCAATTGACAAGAAAATAAAAGAGGAACAGGACAAGCTTCAAAGCTTATCTCAAAGTTTTGATCCTCTCTCTTCCTCTATAATAAATCAAGAATGTCAGACTATTGCAGTCTTGAATGAAATAAAGAATCTTGAGAAGGAGAGGAAGAACATTACCAACCGGATGGGAGAACTTAGAAGGATTATAGTCCCTAAGTTGGAAACTATGCATGAGGCCATCAGTGATGCCCAGACCACCGCCCATACAAAAGATCCGACAGATCTCAGGCGGGCAGAAGCTTTTGCATTTTTGTTGAGTGGTCACATTTCAATCTTGGACAGAATGAAGCTAAGTTGGGCTACTGAAATGGTTCAACTGCAGACATCCTTTGCAGACATTCTGCAGTATATGTGAGCATGTAAATATGCGGCTATATATAGAAAATTTTTGAAAATTTTGGTGTGCGGACCCTACCCTTTGCCATTGATGTCAAAGGGGGAGTGAGGAGCAGTGAAAAATGAGGAATCCAACTCAGGGGGAGTTCCGGAAATTGTATATAAAGACAGAGCATCAGCAAAGGGGGAGCATAGTGTAAACACTTAGTCATTTTTCACTAAGTGTTGCCATCAATGCCAAAGGGGGAGATTGTTGGCAAGAGACACTATATGGATTCATGGTTGTTGTCATTGATGGCAACAAAGGTCATTCCACATATCCGCAAGTCATGATATATCTCTACCGGAAGTCAGATTGAAGATTGTTGTGGTCCGGTGAACAAGAACAGAGCATGTGGCAAGGTCCGACAGATTGGTCCGGATCTCTCAGAGGAAGTGTCTTGGCACAGTGCGGATCTGGGGAAGTCAAGAGGACTATCTTGAGTAGTATATTCCAAGGATTTAGCCTCCGGAGATGGACAAAGAAAAAGATATGAATAGTTGAGTACCGGATTCCTGAGAGACAGTGAAAACAGAGGAAGAACTGACTGACTGAGTATCAAACTACTTTCCGGATGTGTTACAGATGATGATAAAGGTTGCGGAGGCATGAATCATGTTTGGCCGACATAATTGATGATATCTACAAGTATATGCTTGATCCGCATTGCTTGGTAAGCAAGGATTCAGCCGACAGAACTAAGTTTGTAAGAAAATAGACTGTTCCGGATGCCGACTAGAAAGGTGATGAAATTACTTGTGCGGATATATATAGAGGATGGATTTAGTTGTAAAGTGTGAAGTGTGTGAAAGGATATGCGAACAAGTCCAGAGTAGAGCAGAAGTAGTAAGAAAGATCCGGTATGTGAAAGGATAGCAGACTAAAGAACAGAGGAAAGATGAAGTGCAGCAGATCAGTATACTGAACTTAACCGGAACTGAACTCCAGCATATGCAGATGCTTCCAATCAGTTCAAGACTGTGATTCTTATCACTTTGTAAGACAGTGTGTCTTCTTGTAGGCAGTGAGCCTCTTGTGAGCAGTGTGCTCGGGCAGTGAGCCCTAATTGGCAAGTGCCATTTTTGTAATTTCTTATTCTTCTAACAGAGAATAATTCTTGGGTTAATCACCCCGTGGTTTTCTCCCTTAACAGGGTTTCCACGTCAAAAATACTGTGTCATGTGTTTCTTATTTCATGGTTAATGTTTTGTGTTTGATTTTATGCTGCTTCAATTAAAAGGAAAGTTCAATAAGAGAAATAATTAGGACAACTGATTCACCCCCCCCCTCTCAGTTGTCAACATGACCATCTTATGAAGAGAAGATTTTATGGCCCTTTTAGATGTGCCTTATGTATGGAGGATGAAGAGACCCTTTCTCACTCGTTCTTCCAATGCTAGTGGGTTACAACCTTAAGGTATTTTTTATCTAAATTGTTTAACATCCATTGGAATAGCATTAGGTCTTTTGAGAAGTTTCCTAAAGATTGGTAAGGACATCTTCCTAAGGGTCAAAATTTACTTCCAGTTTTATGGACTATCATTTCCCTTCTCCTCTAGTGTTGGAAAAAAGGGAGAGAGAACAAGGTAAAGTTGCATCTATGTAGATTTTAAATGTTTTCAAATCTGAAATAAAAGCATGTGTAAATCTAAAAATTACTTTCAATTTAGATGTAATAGTATTTCTCCAGTTTAATCAATGTAGTAGAGAAGAAAAAAGCATGATAGAAGTAGACACAAAATTTACATGGAGAAACTCTTATGGGAAAATACTCCACACCCAAAGAGATTATGCTTGTATTAATTCCTATAAATGAGTTTACAATAATACTGAAATCTTTTTTGGATTCTATCAGCACTTCATTACTTATTCAATCTTCAAATACCTGTCGTTCTTGTCATTACATGTCTGAAATCTATAATGTTGTGATGTTATTTCTACCAACTCAAGGCATCATTATATAGAAGTCATGGATCTCAAATATACAATAAAATGTATCCAATAGCATGAGAAGAAACCTCATGCAAATCTAAGCACCCAATATAGTGAACTCCAAAGCTGCATGGTAGAAATCAATTGTTAACTACAAGTCTCAAACATGGGTGTCCAAGAAGTCCCAATCAAACTTAGTCAATTGAAGTATTATGTGACAAGAATGAAGTACAACTAAAAGTCTCAACATGGGCACTCAAGAAGTCAAACTGCAACTTAGTCAACTGAAGTGTTATGTGACAATAACAATGTTGAACTGAAAACTTCTTCATGACTGCCTAGTAACTCCCAACTAGACATAGTCAACTGAAGTATAATTGAAGTACCAACACACACCAATGTCATGCAAACAACATGCATCATTGATGTCCCCAATATTATTCTTTAACAACTTGTTCTGTAACATGCAAGAGTCATGTAACCACCCGTAGCACCATGCAAAATTTATCCAAAACTAATCCTGAGTTAGAGTGTCATGCAAGATACATGCAACACCATATAAATGGCATGCAAGCCCATATAACTTACATGCAATAACATGCAAGTCCATATAATTGACATGCAACAACATGCAAGCACATGCAAGTGACATGCAACAACATGCAAGTACATGCAAGTTCATATAAGTGACATACAAGTACATGCAAGTTCATATAAGTGACATACAACAACATGCAAGTTTATATAAGTGACATGCAACAATATGCAAGTCCATGCAAGTAACATGCAATACATGCAAACTCATATAAGTGGCATGCAACAACATGCAAGTCCATGCAAGCTTTTATGAGTTCATGCAAGCAATATGCAAATATTATGCATCTCTAACTTCACTGTTAACTGCCACATCATATTCATGCAAATATCATGCATCTCTAACTCCACTATTAACTGCCACATCATGTTCATGCAAATAGCATGCATCTCTAACTCTGCTATTGTTAGCCATGTTCTTGACCTAGCCAATTTTTAATTTTCTAGAGCATCCTGAACACTTTAGCCTGCAAATCACAAAAACAATTAATTTTGAAAATCCATGCTAGCTAGTGTAGAATCCTTTTGTGGAGTTGCTCCTAATTTCATTTTGTCTCATGTGACCATTTTTCATGCCAAAATACCTTACTGTTTGAAATATTTTAAACTTTAAATTTCTTAGGCGGTAATTTACAAATAAAGCCAAGATTTGATATTTGAGTTGCTGGAGAAAAAATGGTTTCTAGGTTTTATTATAGAGCCTTCACACATCTTCCTATCCAAATTTCATAGAAAATAGAGTTGTCATTTGAGAGATATGAAATTTTTCATTTTTAACTCAAAACATGGCTTCAAGGTTCCAAAATTTTAAATTTTCAAGAAGTTAAATTTTGTCGGAGCTTGACAAGGTTTCTATAACCACCACTTTTTCCAACATTACGGAGCTTAATATATTTTTCCAAGGTCAAAAAAGTGAATAAAGGCATTGTTATTTCGGATAACTTTATTTACTCTTTATGGTGACAAGTTGTAAAGTCTAATTGTTTAAAGAGTAAATGACTTTATTAAAGTCAAGTATTTATAGTGGCTTTAAAATCTTTATGAGAAAATTCCTATGAAAAGATTGTGGACTCCGTGAATATTGGACTCCCTATTGTCTTTCACTTCATTAGTTCTTGAACTTCAAATATCACCGACTCTTTGTTGTCGGGTGTTTCATGGGTTCTTGAACTTCATACATCACCAATTGCAATGTTCAAAATTTTAAAGGATTGTCAAAACCTGATTCCCTTGTAATCAGCATTTTTAAAAGGTTCTGGAACTCTTTTTATACCTGACATTTCTTCTTAGTTGGGGATCTTTAGGGTTTTAGAACCCTTGTCCTTGCAGATGGCCGAATCCCTCGAGAAAATGTGATCCCATGGAGTGTAATGACTGCGCAGAAGATACACAAAATAAGTTTGTTGAAATGGCTCGAATCTTTCAAAACAAATCCCATCAATACCTCAATCTTTCTCTAGGGATTATAGAGGAGAAAGAGAGAAAATATGTGCACTTTGATAAAAAGAAGTCAACTTTAAGTTCACCGAAATGCAAGTGGGTGGAGCCGTAGTAAATGCAACAAGATTTTCCTTTACCAAATGAAAATTCACTTGCCTATGAAGAATCATATGCAGTGTTGTTTGTAGTCATTAGTGGGTATAAGGGGGTAGTATTGAACCTCACCTAATGCTAGAGCACAAATTGTTTGAACTTTGCATGGTCTTGACATGTTTACAAATTTGTGCCTACTGTTTTACCTCAATTAGCAGATTCTTTTATTTCGAGGCGAGATGTTGCTGAAGGCGTTGACATTATGGCAGTTAGAGAGCTTTCTGGACGTATCTACTATGGGAAACCTAAAGGTTTTTTGTATGAATGATAAAAGTGAATAGCCAAAGTCTAGATACATTGAAAGATTTGATGCAAGAACTCGAGCAATTTTTGACTTAAAAGAATATAGCAACAGAGAACCGAAGAAAGGTGAAGTTTGCAGCAAGGATGGTGAAGTCCTGCACCAAACTTATTGTGAGATAATTTGGAGAAGGATCCTACAAGACAATGTAAGGAAGAGATTAAATTCTGTGCCATGGTACTTAGGAAATTGAGGACCAGATTTGTCTCTAGACTATCATCAGACTCGGTTTAGACAACTTTGAAATTTGAAGCAAATGGAACTATTGATGTAGGAGTATACAAAGCAATCCATGAAAATAAATGTTCAAACTAACAGGAATGAAGATGAGCCACAAACTATAGAGACAAATATTGATAAATTGAATTTTTAAAATTCAAAAGGAGATTGACATTGCAAAGTTGCATTATGTGGACAAGGCTTTTCATTTATCATTAACAAGGGAATGAAAAAATAGCAAGAAAAAGGCAGATGGAGAAAAGGTCACTATTGACCTAAAGGGAGCTTTTGATGAAGATATATGCACTAGTTCCCATAATTCTCCAATCACAGATAATATTTCTAATATATCAAATGATGCTAATAGTCCCTATGGGAAGTTTGTACTTAACTGTCGTCCTTAAGAAACATGAAGATCAAAGTGCATTTCTATGAATTAATTTGGGATCTCTCATTTGTGACAAAGGTCTCAACTCATTAATGAGTTAAAAATTCTCTCGGCACAAGAAGGTAAAAGGGTGATTTTGTCTTTATAAACACTTTCAAGAAGCAATTACAAAGAAGAGGATCGTGAACGGTTGGGCAACCATCCCAAGCAATCTATTTAAACTCATTATGGTCTTTAAAGGGGGAACTTTTGCAGACTTCTGAAAAGAACTTTGAGAGGGAAAAGGGGAGCAGTTTGATTTTCTTTTCAAACACAGTTTGTTGTACATAGATGTTGAGCTTGTGAACTCATGTTTTACATTGGAGAAATAAAGATGTTTTAAATCCGTGAATTTATTAATGTTTCCTTTTGATTGCAAATGTCCTATGCATCTTTGTAATCACTCTTCAATGTATTATTTGTTATATTAGATTGTGTATGTGTTTATTTTAGAATCTGTGAGTTCAGATTAACTCATCTATTGAAAAGGTCTGTTGTTTGTCTTTTCCTAATTATCATTTGTGGGTGTCGAATAGGTAATCTTTGTGTCAGTTATTCACATTCTCTTCATTCCAAGTTAATCAATCACATCTGCATCATGGTTATGTGTAGTTGTTAGATTTTCCTTTTCTGCTTTTTAGTTAAAAGCATATAGTGTTTTCATTCATTACATATCATCATAAGGTAGCTGCGCCTTGTAAAATAAGTAGAGAGTCATTACAAAATATAATTGCAATTGACTCAACTATTGGTATTTTTGTCATTTGCATGGGAAAAAGGATAAAGTGTTAACTAACGAATATGTATACCGACATCTATTAACTGCTACATCATGTTCATGCAAAGTGTATCAACATTATCCACTCATGCACACAAAAAAAAGAAAACTCCTAGTCTTCATTAGAAACACCTCCAAAGTGAGCGCCAAAATTAGCTCCCACTTCCTAAGAAGTACCACCAAGTCAAGATAGACACGAAAGAGTCAACTACAAGTTTCCATGGACTCCACTTCCAAAGTGGGCACCCAAATTGGGTCCTACCTCATAGGAGTTATCGATAACATGTCATAGTGCTATAATTAGATATTATTTTATCTCTCAAGTTCATATGTGTTGGAGAACACTTTCTAAGAACTTTGGAGACACATGAATTTGGTTTGGATTGCAAAGTTAATGACAATTTATCCCAACATCTAGAATATCCGGAAAGAAAGAAATAGAAGAATTTTCCAATAGGTAAGTAGAGAAAACCAAAATCAATGTTGCGGAAAGCTTCAAATATAAGGTCTCTTTACCTCCTCCTATTATCCCCAAATGGGAGTTCATATGTAATCAAATTCCTTACAACCTAGACAATCAACTATATTAGCTTTTTGACACAAAAAGAAAGTCAAGAGGGACAGGCAATGGATAGCTCCCCCAATGGAGTATGGGAAATTGAATACTAATGGAGCATCAAGGGGGATCCATGTCTCACAGCTGTGGGAGCCATTGGTTGAACCTCTAATGGATCCGTGACTCTTTTCTTTGCTGAAAAATTAGGTAATACTTCCAATAATATAGCTAAGATCAAAATTGTGTACAAAGGAATGCAAGAGGCTTTGAAAAGTGGTTGGTAAAAACTCCAAATTGAATCAGAGTCTAAGGTAATTGTTAGATTTTTATCAAATTCAGGAAAAGGTCAGAGTCCAAATTAGAAAATTTATTGAGAAGTGTGGAAAATTAAAAGGCTACAAGATCAATCTCAATATGTGCAATTCAACCATATATCAAGAGAGAGAAACAAAGTGGTGGATGGGTTGGCTAATTGGGCTCTTGATAACCATAACCTTGTTTGTTATGGCTTTCCACCTATATGGTTGTCAAACAAGATCTAGGAAGACATGAGAACTATTCTAAATTCTAATTCCTTAGAATGAGAGCTTCTAATTTTCCTTTGTTGTATACTACCAAGGCTTGGTCTAATATTTTTCAGGCCTAGCACAATAGAATTTGTACTCTTTGATTTCCTTTTAGTATGATTGGGGTTTGTTTTTTATCAAAAAAAAGAAGAGGCAAAGGGAAGAGAATGCATGTTTGGTTATTAAGGAGTTTGATGAAGGGATAAATCAGGAAGAGGGACTAGAAGAATAGAGGAATAAAGTGTAAAGATAAATTGAAATCTTACAAAATACATTGAATGAAGAAAGTAGCTCTACATGCCAAGAAGAACAAGAAGTGGTCTAGTCACCCACTCATAACACCCTTGGTCGACTAAAATATACCCTCAATATAGATATGGAGCAAGCTATTGAGAATGTGCAAGATCTTAGTGGAGATGATTTAGTAGAAGAAAAGGGACCAAAGATAATCGATATGACCCTTTAACATGATGAATAACATCCAGAACCTATGAAGGAGCTTCCCAAGATAGAAATATAAGAAAGTAAAGGAAACAAAAAAGAAGAATACAAAGTTGAGGAGGGAGATAGATCTCCTAGGTCGGAGGAACAAAAATCCCAGTATCTAAAGGAAAATACTTGTCTAGTTTAAGCAAGGGAGGGATGGAGGAAGGAGATAATAGGCCAAGAGGCCATGTCCCAAAGAAACTACATGGTGATGACAAGTGGGTTTTATGCACTTGTTACTAGCACAACATCCTTGTTAAGGAGTTGTATTTATGTGGCATAATGGGCAAGAGGACACCCTACCGAGGACTTGTTGGGAATTATCTTTTTCCTTAGAAACTTATACTAATGAGACACATTATGGGATTCCAATGGACTCAATTCTCTAACAATGTGATGGATTGGCTCATTGTAAGGGACTTGTGCTACCTGACCTTTTACACCTAAATTCTACTCAATCTAGGAATGCCTTGATGAAAATGGATGTAGAAGTAGCCAAGAGAAATCTTTCTAATAGCTATGATGCACAACAATTTTTAGAAAAAGTAAAAGAACTAGAGGTAAAAATCAAGTAGCTAGATCTTGAGAACAAACATCTCAAGGAGGAGAATAAATGGCTCAAAGATGAAAAGGAATAAATTAACAAGGGGATTGATGTCAAGCACTAGAAGATAGAAATGGATTTGAAATCCTTACACCTATGTTCCCACATCATACAAGAGGATCTTGCAAAGTAGCACTTGACCAATTAGGGGGCACAGAGAAGCTTGAAGTCTTGGTTGATTCAATGTTAAAATTAAGAAATGATGATAGAAGCAAAGAGGTGAGCACTTAGAGGAAGAATGAGCAAAGAAGTTGGTAGCCTATGAGTGAATTAAGGAAAAATTAGATGAGTACATTGTTATATGTGAAAAATGTAGAAGAGGGATGAAAGGTGTTAAAGTATATCAAATCAAACCCTCCTTTCACAATAACATTCAAGGACAAAAATTGAGCCATGTCACTACAGATGAATGAGGACTTAGCTACAAGTTTGTGTGCTCAAGAATGATATGGAAAGAATAGGTTAGATTTAGATATTTGTCCAACCCTGGATCAAATAAGCCTCAAACCCTTATTATAGTGCAATCGAGTACAAATAGACAGAATGCTATAGGGAACCATATATGAAGGTACTCATGGATGATCAGAAACATACTAGAAGTTGAGTTTTCAAAAACAAAAACTTTGTAGACTACAAAGTAGGTGCCCAAGTCTAATAGGGTAGAACTTTTAGATATTTTAAATAGAGAGATGTTGTAGACTGTATCCTGCTCTTGAGTTTTGAACCAAACTTATTGAGAGGACTACGGGGCAGGTACCCTAGTCTAGGAGGGAGAAATATCTGAAAGATTCTTCAAGATCCAAAATTCTTATCCTTCAAACTTCTTCTCTACACTTGTACTTTTCCAATTCCCACACTTATAACCTGTAATCACAAGGAAAGGGAGTTGGGGGTTGTCGTGTTTAGGAGCTTTCCTCAGTCAATCCCTGGAAGGACATTTAATTCTTCCAACATTGTTGTTAGATAGAATGTGTGCCAAAGGAGAGTAGAGGCCAAATCCAATGATGAAAAGAAATGATTGAAAAACAAATTGATGTCACTTTAGAGGTGAAACCCTCACGGAGATGAAGATCCTTCAAATCATGAGGAGATGGATTGATGAAGCCAAATTTGCAACAAACCAACACAATAACACAATTCTTCTCTAAAACACAATGAAGGCTTTGGAATCTCTTTACTCAATACCACAAGTTTGCATTATCCATCTAGGTGTAAAATGAAGTCATAAACTCACTTATATATGCTTTCCCATTAACATTCGTAAATTAAATTGAAGAGGCCGACATAGGGAACCCTTTGAGAGGGCTCAAGTTGACATGCATTTATTTTTATTGTAGCAAATTAGGCTAGACTTGGGCATGGTGCCCAACTCCCAAGGCCTTAATTTGGTCATGATTAAGATTTATAATGGGCCCCTAGTCCCCATTTGACATGGGTTTTAGGGAAAATTGCTCTGGGATTAGTATTTAACTTGCAAAGTGTAAACACGAGGACCTAGGAGCTAAACTAGGAGGTCAAAAGATAGGGAAACTTTTTACTCCATAACATTTAGCCCCACTTTAATGTATGTATAATCTAATGATTCCATGCATGCATTAAAGTATGGTCAAAGCACATCAAACACATCAAACATTCTAGGCACATAGAGCTAAGGCATACCCAAAGATTGGAGGACTATTTCTAGACCCCAATCTTAGGTAAGCACTAGAAAACACATGAAAGACATGCAATACATAACGAAGACAATAAGAAGCATGAAAAACATAGAGAATGTAGTGGAAACATGCAATACATGAAGAAGACATGAGAGAAGTCATGCAATACATGAAGTATACACTGATTTAATCAACTAAAACAAATCTTAAACTAGGGGTGGAGGGAGCTCATCGCTACGTGCCTTTAGATTGCCAAAAACATGCAAAATAAAACCCAAAATATGGAGGGAGCTCATTGCTATGCACCTTTAGACCACACTAGGGGGAAGACATGCCAAACAGAAACCCAAATGTGGAGGGATATCATCGCTATGCACCTTTAGACCACACTCAGGAGAAAACACAACAAACACATAAGGAAGACACATGGAATACATGAGCACTACATAGCACATCATCGATATACTATACATCTTATGCATGACAAACACGAGCGAGGGGAAGGAGCTTATGGCTAACTCCCACCATCTAAAATGCATTTCAGACACACCTAGCAATTGAGCTACACTACCACAACTGCTAAAGACACGCTTAAGGGTGGATACTCAAGATCCAACCCCACCTCACGATGAGGACTTTGTATAAAAGGATGAGCACTTGCTCAATATATACACCATCCTACTTTCTATAGAAGGGATTTGTATAAAACGATGCACACTAGATCAAGGGATACACCATCCCACCTTGTGGTGAGAGATTTTTACTTTAAAAGGATGTGCACTAGCTCAAGAGATGCACCATCCCACCTTGTGATGAGGGCTTTCAAAAATGCTTTGTCATTGTAAAAGATAATGAGATAGATACCATTATATATGCCACCACCTTAAGGTGGTTGATACCACTTGCCAATATCAAGCACATTAAGGTAGAGTGAAAACATGTAGGGAACAAGAGCTTTCACAAATCCCATGCCCCCAAACGTGACATGTGCCATGATCACTGAATGTTCCCCACAAACACATTAATTTTGCTAAGATAATCAACAAGAGATAAGGTTAGAACATATTACTCTAAGATAATAACCAAATCAAATCATGAAAGCTATGCATAAATCATATATTAGATCACACCAAAGACCAAGGCTACACTTGTAGGTTCAAAACCAAGTATAGCCATTGGGTTATACTGCAAGTATCTTAGAATCTAGTGTAGCAACAAGGTGAGATACAAAACCATCCAAAGTGCATTGAAGCAAACTGAGTGTATTGCAAAATTTTGTTACAAGAAGTTTCACAACATGATACATCACATGAAGTGATTCTACTAGTCAAGCATAAGATATATACAAATCAACCCCATCTTCATATATGGACTAGGTCCATTTTTGCTTACTTGTTGAATGGACACATGGTCCTTATCAGTATTTGTTTGTTTTCATCATCTGGCAACTAGGTGGAACCACTTAAAGAATGTAAATAATAAAAATGAGAGAGGAGAACCAAGTGCCTTAGGAATGCCATGTAGGAGGATGCCCCCAAGACATGATGCACAACAATAAAATAGAGGAGAAATGAGTAGAAGAATGTAGAAAAAATAGAAGAATGGTCAAAACAGAGGCGGTCTCCTGGCATCCTTAACCTTACAAGAGTATCAAGGGGCATTCAAGGAGACCTAAACAATACTTAACACAACACAGGGGAATACAAAACATAAGAGGAGGCCACATAAGTGAGCAAAGGTATGTTACAACAAAAGTGGCTAAAAGGTTAGAAATACTTACCTGTTTATACAACTGAACTAGTGGTTGTCATTGAGCAAATCATCTTCCTCCCAATCTCAAAAGCAAGAGGAAAGAGGTACATAAGGCACAATTGCCCAAATCTTATCATTGTCCTTAATCTCTTCCTTATTTGATTCAATATCTATGGGTGGAATGTTTTCTTGTTGAGGTATTGCTTGTCAAGCTAAAGCTTGTCTTCTCCTCCTTCTTTCTCTTACTTGCCTATTCCTTTTTGTTTTATTTGTGATGTTTGAAAAAGGATTCTCAGGATTCTCCATAGTCTTTGACAATTCTGAGGAGGAAGCTTCTACCAAATTGATTTTTTATGATGAGATACTTTGTTTTTGGTGTAGGAGCATCCATGGTTTAAGAGCAATCTTACATCAACCAAAAACATTTGCATTTTAGTTTGTTTTCTTTCATTTTTCCAGTTTAATATAGTCAGTTTAGTTAGTAGCAGTTTTTGTATTTTGGTTCGCATTTTGTCGCAATTTCATTTTAGACCTTCTGGAGTTCGACTTAGCATCTAGACATCTTCATGCACATCATATCCAAAATTTAGATCTTTTTGATCAATTTCTAGAAAGATATTGTTATCAGAAGATCCACTATTTTCTCACAACAAAGCATCCTGACAGTCTCAAACAATCAGCTAAAGGAGAAGACCTATGGAGCATTTCACAGCTTGTGAAGCTAAAAGACACATCATTCAAGGAACTTTGGTTCATGGCCAATCTTCCTTGACATCCGTACATTATTTCATATACTTGCAAAGGATTACCATCTGTTTAGGTCTAACCTATCCATGTACACATGTTACATCTCTTTCATTGGAGTTTGTGATCATCTTTGGCCAACAAGGAGGAATCTTATGATCTGGAGATGATATATAATCATGTAATAGATGCTTAGGAAAGTTTTCAATCATATAGAGATAGATAGGTAGTTTGAATTCTTTGTGAAGGCGCTTCAAAGATACATCATGCACATATATTGTAACTGAGGAATCAGGCTTGTGAGCCCTAATTGTAAGCCTACATGTTGCAGCCATGTTTGTATTTTGAATCTATGCTATATTGAATGATTGAATCTACATTTTCTTTATATAATTGAGTTGTTTCTTTTGTGTTTACTCTTGTTGCATGGCCTAGACTGTTCACTTTGTGGACCCTACTAATTGTGACTGCACCAAGTGCTATCAGAGTGAAGTTTGAATCCTTTGGAAGCGAAGTGAGTGAAATTGGTGAAGGAATTATGTAAGATCTTGTTGTGGACAAATTGTCAAATCTGAGGTAGACTACTTGTCTTTTCACCTGATCACCGATTGTGAGGCAGTTGTCACCTTCTAGCCTGATCGCCAAATATACGGTAGTTACACTTGATCCTAGGAAGAAATGCCGACAAGGAGAATACCTGTTGTTGGTACTATGGCTAGAAGAATGGATGAGATGATGGAAATGATGAAGACAATGCAAGTTCACTTGGATGCTGTTGAGAAATATCAAAGAAGAGGACTTACACCTCGACCTTGTTGGAAACAATGCAGATAATTGAGAGGGGGGGTGAATCAGTTATCTTAATTTCTTAACTTTCTTTTCTTCTTTAACAATAGTGGAGTATCAAAACATATAAGCATAAATGAACATGAGAATAGAAATGAAATCAACACACATAACACAAGGAATTTTACGTGGAAAACCTTGTTAAGGGAAAAACCACGGGGCAACTAACCCAAGATTGTATTCTCTATTAAAAGAATAGAAGTACAAAATGGCACTTGCCAATTAGGGATCACTGCCTGAGCACACTACTCGCAAGAGGCTCACTGCCTATAAGAGACTCACTGTCTACAAGGTATATAGAAAGTAACCAGGTATTTGAAATGATAAGGGGCATCCACATATGCTGAGGTTCAGTTCTGATTAGGCTCAATATATTGATTTGTTGCACTTCATTCTTCCTCTGCTTAGTGCTCCTATTCTGTCACATACTGGATTTGTATAGCTACTTTCACACTTCTCTCTACTTTTCTTCGCACACTTTATCACACCACTCACTCCTTCACATTGAAATCCATCTGGTATATATATCCACACCAAGGATTTCAACATCCTTCTAGTCAGCATCTAAAATACTTAAGATTTTCCCAAACTTTGGTCTGTTGGCTGAATCCTTGCTTACTAAGTGATGCGTATCAAAGAGATAGTTATAGAAGTCATCAATCATGTTGACCAACCATGAATGATCCCTCAAGAAGCTTGATCACCATCAATTCCTTATCCAGATTAAGGTCTGATGCTCTGTCAGTTAGTTCTTGCTCAATCTGCTCAGCATGTCAGGAACCCATCACTTAGGTGCTCATATCTTTTCATTTTTTCATCACCGGAGGCTCAATCTCTAGAATGTGGTAGTCATGGTACTCCTCTTGACTTCCCCAATTCTATACTTTTCTGAGATACATCCTCTGAGAGATCCGGACCTGATTGTCAGACCTTGCTGCATGCCCTGTTCTTGTTCACTAGACCAAAACACTCTTCAATCTAACTTCTGGTAAAGACCTATTATGTGTTGCAGATGTGTGGGATAAACTTTGTTTCCATCAATGACAACAATAATGAAGCCACACAATGTCTCTTTCCAACAATCTCCCCTTTGGCATTGATGGCAACACTTAGTGATAAATGACTAAGTGTCACACCACACTCCCCCTTGGCTGATGCTCTATTCTTATGTACACTTTTCTAGAGCTCCCCCTTAGCTAGATTCCACATTTTTCACTACTCCTCACTCCCCCTTTGACATCAATGGAAAAGGGTGGAATCCACACACTAAAATTTACAAAATTTAACCTATACATCGCCGCATAAGTATATATACAAGTTATACTTACATATACTTAAGTATATCTGCAAAAGTGGTTTCCAATTGGACAAATTCTATTGCCCAACTCTGCTTCATCCTGTCCAAAATTGAGATGTGACCACTTAACAAAAATGTAAAAGCGTATGGCCTCTTTAAGTCTACTGGATCACTGGTCCAGACCGTAGTCTGAGCATTAGTTAGGGCTTCATGCATTGCCTCTAACTTAGGGATAATTATCCCTCTTAGTTCACTCATTCTTCTTATTCTATTCTTCTTCTCCTTCTCAAGCCTCTTTATCTCATTTATAGTGGCAATAGCTTGGCACTCTTGATTCATTATGGATGAGGTGAGAGGATCAAAACTCTAGGATAAACTTGATAGTTTTCCCTCTTGTCCTTCCACCTTCTTGGCAATGTCTATTGTCACTGTGGACTAGGATAAACAAAATTTGTATAATTCTCCACCATCTTTAAGAGCATTTTCTAGGCTCTTTATTCCAATATTTAGATTTCTCCTATCATTTGCTATAAGCCCCTGAACTTCAAAGAATCTCTTACCCAAAAACTCTTTCCGGACTTTCTCTTCTACTGATTTCTCCAAAGAATCAAAATGTGTGCTTAAAAAATTAACAAGAGATTTCAGATTACCAGATGAGGAGGCCGAAAGATCCTTTTGGAAGGATGGCATGATTTTCTCTAGCACACCGGATGCAATCTCTATTAGCTCACAGTCTTCCATGTGAGACTTCAGAATCTTTTCTTTTGCTTTAGCTTGAGCAAAAGATGCTACCTTCATTGTCTAGATCGGAGAGAGTGAGTCAAAATTGAGTGGTCCATGAAACAGTTTTGGTTCATCTATCTCCATTAATTCCTTGGTCAAGAAATTCTTCACTGCTTTTACAATGTCTCTTGCCAGAGACTTCTTTTCTTTTGTAGCCTCAAAGCTATCATCAAAGATCTTCTCTGTTTGTTCTTCTTCTCTTCCCTTTTTCCCTTCTTCTTGACTTGTTTTCTCCTCTTGTCTTGCTTCTCCTTCAGTTTCGGAGTCTTTTGGGGGATCCAGATGAGAGACATTTACTTATTCATGGACTTCCTCTTCTGGAACAGAGGAATCTAGGTCCTTAGTCTTCTCCTCAGCTATCTCCTTTGACTCTTCTACATTTTTCTCAGTAGGATCTTCCTTTGATACACTTAATCCTTTGACATCCATGGCAGAAGGTTCATCACTTACGTCCTCTATAATAGGAAGATTGAATCTTTTATATGCACTTTGAAGGATGTCTTCAGTCTCTTTTGCCACCTGATCAGTCTCTTCGAGCATAAGCTTGTTCATTCTGGCTTTGCTCCGAAACTCATCCTTGCAATCCTTGAAGATCATGTTCATTTGTTTTGGAGTGATGGAAGGATAGAGCTAAATAGCTATCTGTTCCTAGATCTCCATATCCTTTTCCTTGGCATTGTCTTTTCTGAGTTCAAGTACTTTCTCTAAACTCTTGGGGATTAGAGATGATTTCAATGAATGCTTTATTATAGATATTCAAGTACTTGACTGTGGTTTCCTCCAATATTCTTTTGTCAGTGTCATTATACTCATCATAAAATTTAGTTATGGGCTACAGATTCCCATCTACAGTGACTGCTTTGATGACATCATCAATAGAAAGAGTAGGCCTTTCAACAAATTCTTCTGCTTCTTCTTCTTTGTTCTTGCCGATAGAGAATTCCATAGATGTTTTCTTTTTCTTCTTCATTTTCTTAACCTCCTCATATGTCTCTGTCTCTTCATCATCCTTTTGACTTATATAGGATCTTGTAGCCTTGGTTTTTGTTCTCTTTTCTCCTTTTCTAGATGTCTTTGCTTCTGGCTTTGAGGCTTTTTGGCTCTTTGAGGTGGTAGGTGCAGAGATCTTTGAGGATCTAGTCCGGGAGGGGGCTTGCACTAGAACACTTTCTTTTTCTGCTTCTTGTCTTTCTTTCTTTTCTCTCTTCCTTCTGTCTATTGGCATCAACTACCTCCTTTGATATGCCATATTTCTTGGCAATTTCCTCCACTTTCCTTCTCACTTTCCTTTTCATCTCTACCTATCTCAATTCAACATGTATTTTCACACTTAATTATTGAAAGGTTCCAAACCTTTCTGCCTCAGGGTCCTTGGTTGACTTAGCAGGTATTGAACATGTAGCTCCAGAATTTTCTCATCCACCTCATAGCCCATTGGCATAATCCAGACTATTCTGGGCTCTACTGCCTCCATTAGGCATTGATCAGTATCTACCATAAAGCACACTATATCTTTATATTTTTCAACTAATGTCTGAGGAATTCTTTCTCTGGCTTGCATCATACCTTGGAAATTCTTGAAATATCCCTAGAGAGTTGTGCTTTGAGCCTTAACATCACCAAGCCCATACATATAATCTGTAATTTGTATAGCAACAGGTCTGTCATTTTGCCATATCCAGCCGCTAGTTCCAGGTAGCTCATTCATATAGTAGAAGAATAGACATAGTATCAAGCCACCGTACTTAAATGAATTCTTCTTATCCTTCTTTATTTTCTACAAATTCTCTAATAGTTGGTTCAAGAGAAGCTCACAAAGATCACAATCAGCATTTTCCCTTAGCATCTGATAGGCAGTGTATATTGCTATTCCAGATACAGAATTCTCCCTGCTGGAGTGATATATTTTATAACTGTAGACACCTAAAAATGTCTTCTACCATCAAACTGACTCCCAACATCCCTAAACATATCAATTTCCTTTCTAATCAATTAATTGAATTTTATTTAATTAATTACCCCTTTCATTTCCCAAATTCACACCATTTTATCCCCAAAATTGAATTAATTTCATTAATTCAATAGTCCAAGCCTTAGCCAATTGATTTAATAAATATGCAATATTTATTAAATCAATTTCCCCTTTTCTACTAAATCCAATTAATTAGTTAAAACCATGATCAACTAATTAATTCAGCCTATAATTGACCTATCCCTACCCTAAACAATTAAATAGCTATTATTTAATTGCCTACCCTAGCCTACCTCATCCTAGTCCTAGGATTAATTAAATAAAACCTTTGTTTAATTAATCCTAACCCCTTCATTTGGGTGGTCAACCCTTGTTTAACACCCTTCCCCACATCCTTCAAATAAAAAATTGAATTAAATCCACATAAGTTAATTTTTTATTTTAAAACATCCCACATCACATTTACTTCTCCTTACAACCCCATACTCATTTATTTCCTCTCTTCCCCAAATGAATTTTTAATTTATTTACATTCCCCCATATGAATCTTTTATTCCAAAATAATCCTTCACCCCCATGCTCATTAAATAACCCCTCTTCCCAAAATGAATAAAAGAATCACTTTTATTCCTAGCCCTCCATTCATTCAAGATTAAATCTAGGCCCTCCACATCACTTTTATCCTCTACCCTTGATCTCTCAAATCAATCTCCACCCTTGGATCAAAATCCTCTCCAAAAATCTATAAATAGAACCTCTCCCAAGCCATTTTCATAATCCAATTCCATGCAAAGTCATAATGCCAAAATCATTCTTGAGTTAGGATAGTGAGTTGCACAATTGAAGAGCATTTCACATTAAAATCCATAGTCTAGGGATCATCTTGGTCTAGGAGCTTGTTTTGGGTGCAAAGGCTTCTTCTTCCCTTGATTGGATTAGGTTGTGCATGTGAGGTATAACTTTGTATTTATTGTATTTAGTTAGCATTTTACCTTGTTTGCATCATCTAATCTACATTGGCACTCCCGGTGGGACCCACAAGGTCCGAATCTAATCCTTGTTTGTGAGTTTTGGTGTGAGGACTTGATTTTTGCAGGTGCAGCGCTATCCACCCTGCGAAGTGGCACTATCTTAGCCGGGTTTTGGCGCTATTGCTATATTAATGCTATTTCTGCGCAACTTTTTTTTCCTTACTAACATCACTCACGTGCTCTTGATTGCTCTTCCTATCATTTTCTGTTGTCGTTTGCTCTTTGTTTTGCAGAAAAACCAAGCATTACAGGGGGAGGTTATGGAAAATTTTTGAAAAAAGGAAAGACAAGCATCAGTTCCCCATTTTGGCGCTATCATTCAAATTGGCGCTATCTACACGTCCTTCAAACCCTCTGACCAACTATGCAGTGACACCTTTATATAACTTTTTTAGTGCCATTTTTATTTTAGCACCTTCCATAGGTGCTAGTAGTGCTATTTAGTTAAGTAGCGCTATATTGTATAGTGCTTTAGACTTATTGTATTAGTGCCATTGTTTCATTTAGCGCCTTTTTTACAAGTCGGGTTGTTCTACCCGTAGTGGCGCTTGTGCATATTTATTTTAGCGCTATTTAGAAAAACTGACATTGCTCTCTGTGCAGGTGCTGACAAGGGTTTTACAGGTTCTTATCATCCTTTGCAAGATACTAACAAACTGTTTGCAGGGTTCTTTTAGTTTTTCTTACACAACCTCATTTCATGTGGGACTTAAAATGAACCTTGCTTTTGGCATCCTAGATAGATCACACTTCAATTTGGTGTTATAAAATTGAACAAGACAAATCAAACAAATCTCTTTGTGTGTGTGTGTCAAACACTTTAAGTTTTGGTGCTCTAAAATTTACAAAATGATGTGTGTGCCAACAAATCAAAATTTCAAATTTGGGCTTAAAAGGAACCAACAAATTGCATCAAAATACATCATTGGATAAAAAGAACAACGAACTTGCATTTCTCATGCATCTAATCAAGACAATCAAAAATACTTGTGTGAAGTGTCTTCATTGTTGTGTCAAGTAGAGTGAGAAGTGTATGCTCTTCCCTCGCACCCTTTGGTGATCTTTGGAATCAAAAACTTCTCACAACACTTTGCATTAATCACCCCCAACTTAATCCAAAAGATCTAAAACAAACCATGTTAAGTGTGATACAATCATAGGGAACACGTATGCTCTCCCCTCGCATCTTTTGATGAACTTGGGGATCAAAAGTGTTGTCATGATTGTGTTGCTTTTGTAATCCTTAGAGGGCCTACCACCCCACTTCGAAAGATGGGAATGACCCAAGCAGCATCAAGCTAAAGCCAAGCTCTTCCAAGCTGCTATATAAAATAAGGCGTTTGGGATGAAAGTCTCAAGCGAAAGGTGTTGTTTTGTTATACCGACAGCCAACCTCCCCCAAAACCCTCCAAGGTGTAACCCTTGGAGGCTGGGAGACTCCATAACGGAGAGTAGCGTTGCCGCATGTATAACCACCTGAATAGATGCCCTTACTACGAATAATTATTTAGCAAGCTAAAATCCTTCTATTTGTTGATGCAGAGGGGAAACCCTTAAAGTGGCCCTGATTCATGCGGTTCTTAGCCGAGGTAGCAGGGACAATCTAAAGGTTTGGTGAGGGACAAGCCTTATAAGAAACCCAGATCTTGGTATGCGTGAGAAGTGTGTGCAATTGTAAGGAGCCGGTGCTACCAAGATCCTAGAGCTACCCGCTTTGAATAGGCGCAGCTAGGGGATTCAACAAATACTGTCACATTCTTGCCTTAGGTTGTGAAAGAGTGCTTGTCCAAACAAAATCATACGTCATTTCACAAACAAAAAATCATTGGTTGTTTTGCATTCAAATATGTGTTAAAGTGCTTTAATTTTTCACAAACAACTTGCCAAGAGACATTGAAAACAATTTGATCAAATTCCCATCAAAGGAAATCCAAAAAATTGCCTTCACAATCTGTCTGTCCTGTTTTAGCACCATATCTGTCTGACTGTGGCGCCATTTCACCCGTGGATTGGTGCTATTCTCAGATTGATTTGCCTAAAACTAAGAAATATTCCATTGTGATCTCCACCATCTACTTTGTCATAATCCACACTCATTCCCCCAAAATCTGACAATAGTCCATCCATTTTCTTCCAAATTTTTCTAAAATCAAACCTTCTCTTTTGACCTTAGAGGATTAATCACCACCATTGTTGGACCCCTTTGCTATATCAAACCCATTCAAAATCATATCCACTTGTCTTCAGTGATTATTTGCACACCTTTTGGACCAAACCAAAATCCTTATCATAAGAAAATCATTCCAAAAATCTCCAAAATCTCCCAAATCAAAACATCATCAAAATTTGTCTTCCTTTTGAGCTAAAATTTGATCTAGATTCCATCCTAAACACATCATATCTTGCTTGGAAAGTCAATAGTCTACCTTCCAAGTAAAATCATTATCCCTCTTTGTGTAAGGTCATTAGTCTACTCCAAACAAAGAAAGACATCCCTTTTGTGCCAACCACAAATCTAGGTCCTACCTAAGCTCAATTTGTCGACTACCAAAATCATCCACATCACACATCAAGAAATCAAACATCAAACAAAATGTCATCCATCACCCATCTCTTTGGTCCAACATTTGTGCAACATCAATATCATCCATCCATATCACCCTTAGGTTGAAACCTTTAGAAATACATATCGATCTCCCACCACATCTTCTCCCTTATTCCATCTCACTACCACATCCATCTTTGGGTCCAACATAATCAAATCAGATTCTCTAAGGTCTCCATCCCCATCTCATCCTACATCTAGAAATCAACCCCATATATGTGCATGCCCATCACAAGATCACAAAGTAAAAAGAATCAAGAAATGGCAGAACATTGGCAATTTGGCATGCCTAACACCGATAGCTACAACAGACCCATCAATCCAAATCCACCTACATAGTCCTTCATCCCCCCATATGGTCCTAATGAAAATCCCTTCAGTTACTTATGACAAACACAACCATCACCCCCCCCACCACCACCAACACAAAATGTCCCCATTACTTCCCAAGATGACCTAGATGTCTTAAGCTTCACGCAAGATGCCGATAACATGGACATGCTTGACAAAGTCCTACGGTCGGATCCAACTAGATTTCTAGATTATCTTCTCAAAATTGGTGCTCAACTACCCCCCATCATGACATCATCACAACCATCCACCTCTACAATCATACCTACCCATCAAATACCCAAGCATCTACCTCACATACCCAACCCACTACCTCTCAAACATCAACACCTACTGTATCTACCACTTCCACAAGCTCAACCACCTTCACATCTACCATTTCCACAAATCCCACCATCCCTACCAATTCCCAACCTATTATCACATCCACCACCACCACTACCACAAACCCTTCTGTTCCACAAATCACCCTAAATGTACAAGGGAACCCCACATAGACAAGTACATCCACAAGTGTGCCTCCACCCAACCCCAACACCATTGCATATCTACAATAGTTGTTCTCACAACCACCATACAATACATCCAACCCATCCCACACCCACCAATCCAATGTCAATCCATCCACTGTTACATATCCACATAACCTCGTAACATCATCCACACAATATCAAATAAAGCCCCAATATCAAACCCCACCCCAATTCCAACATCTCACCAACTAACAAGCGTACATACACCAACCACAGCAACCACAGGATATCAACACTGTTGTACAAGGCTTAATCCGATAGGTAGTGGACCTACAAACTGGGGGAAAATGCAAACATTATTCCTTTGAGGATATTTGCCCCTACCCATTTGATCGCACATTATACATGCCCCCTTTCCCCAAGAACTTCGAGATACCTAAATTCGACAAATATAAGGAAAGGGAGACCCTAGGGACCACCTTAGGGAGTTCTACATAGCTTGCTTAGAAGTCTCTAATAACGACACCTATCTAATGAGACTATTCCCACGAAGCCTCAGTGGTCAAGCCGCTGAATGGTTCGCACATCTCCCCCCAGGTATTAGGACTTTCCCTGAACTTGTAGAGAAGTTTGTGAAGCACTTCTACAATTTTGAGCATGAAATTTCCATGACCGACCTTTGCAACACCAAACAAAAGAAAAAGTGAAGCTTTCGCTTCCTTCTTGCAAAGGTGGAGAGGCTTAGCAAGCAAACTCCCATGGCCCATTCCTAAAAAACAACTTGTCACCATGTTTATGGCCAACCTCAATCAGGAACTAGGGTTTCATCTACAAATACTTTGTGCATCTACCTTGAAGAAGTTATCAACAAAGGCACTACCATTGAACGAGCCCTCATTGCCAAGGGCTCCATCAAACTGTACGACCCCAAATCCAACAACAACAACTACTACTACTACAAATCCAATAACAACACCCCCAATACCAACAACAACGCCAACACACAGTCAAACGACAAATCATGTTATTGGGGGAAGAACAAGAACAATTTGAATGACGGCATCATAGATGTGAAGGCCGTCCAACATATACAAAACCAAACACCTGCGCATATGTATGCAACAAATGTAAATAACAAGAGAGGTCCAACTAAACCACGCAAACTACGCAGACAATTCACACCCTTAGGGGAACCTGTCAAAGACATCCTCAATAGATGTCTCAAGCAAAATTTGATCACGCTTCCACCCATCAGACCCCATCAAGAAATTGAACTAAAAGCCGCGTGGTACAATGAGAACGACTACTATGAATACCACCGCATTGCGGGTCACAAAACAACCGACTGCATGCAACTCAAACATTGCATCCAAGACCTTATCAAACAAAATCTAGTCAGTCTCGATCACAATGCCCAACCATCACCAAACACCAACCTAGGAGCTTACAAGGATCCCCTACCTAATCATAACAAAGCCTCCTCATCCAACCAAACCTACAATATCACCCCACCACCCGCATCTTATGACTCTATTGTAGGACATATAGAAGCTTCATCCCATCATGTCAACACAGTCACCATCCACGCACAAGCACCTAGTTGTGCTGTTACAACCCGCCGTGGCCATGTATCCATTTGCACAACCCCTCTCACTGAACAAACACTCGCATCCACAACAGATCCCCTACCTCCTCACCGAAATGCATGTGCACCACCTACCCACCAATATAACCTCCTAGAACACCTAGGAAAGACACCCGCACAAATCTCCATCCTTGAGTTGCTTCGCACATCCCCCCTTCATAAGGACGTCCTCGATAAAGCGCTCTTGCAAACACAAGTCCCTGCCAACTTGAATGTAACAGAATTCCAAGCCATGGTAGGACACATCACCTCACCCCATCATCTCACCTTCTCAGAAAAGGACCTACCTGCCTCCGATCACATACATAACGACGCCCTGCACATCGAAGTCCGTATCCACAAGCACACCATTAAAAGAGTCTTAATAGATGGTGGTTCTGGCCTCAACATATGCACTCTAAAACTGTTAAAACACTTGGAGTACTTCGATGTGGTTGTCGACACCAGCGAGTGCATTACGATCAAAGGCTATGATGATACTGAATGGCTCTCTGAAGGTACTATCAAGCTTCCCATACAGGTAGGACCAAAAATCCTCAAAACAAAATGTCAGGTTCTGGATCTTGATCTCCCCTATAAACCCTTGCCCCTTCCACTACTGCAGTTTTCTAGAAGGCCACAACCAAACATTCTACCCATATAATAAAGCCACCACCGAAGCCAAACCAACAACATCAAACGCATATATCGACCCCGCAAACATCGCTTCCACTTCCTTAGCAACTCCACCACCCGAGGTCCAGATCAAGCTATCCAACATGGGATGTGGGGAGTATGACCTACATGGCACTTTTTGTGTGGGCACATTACCCAATCCTAAGACATTCGGCATCCCAACAACAGACATAGCTAATACAGTCTTTATCAAGTGCAAACCCTTGCCCACCTTCGAGCAGAAGCATCTCCTGGATCAGGATGTACTTGATGATATCTCATCTTGGCTTTACAAAGATGAAGAGCCGAAACAAGAAGCCCTCACAATCCCCATAGAAATCTATGGCAAAGGTTCTGAAATTGTCAAGAGCATGGGCTATAAAGGATGAGGCGGTATAGGCCTTCATGAATAGGGAATCATGGAACCACTGCAAGCAACAAAGAATCCCTATACTTAAGGGTTAGGGTATGGTCAACCGCAACACATCCTCACTACCGGCGAGTGTATCTTATTCGAGGTTGCTACGGCCCCCTTAGACATCGACAATGTTAACGAAATGGGCCTTCAAGACTCCTTTAGCCACTTCGCCGACTTCTTTGACTCCTCCATTTGTACCATTTACTTTGTCACCACTCTCCCTTCACCTTCCAATGACTTGCCACTAGTTTACCCTAACCTCATTGATTGGGACCAGTGGGGACCTCTTGTCTTTGACATCGCACCTAATGACGAGGCCATCGCCGAAATGATGGGGATAAGAGATCACTTCCCTTTGGGAGATCATCGAGTAGGGTACATAATGGAACTCCACCTAGATGCCTATTTTGGGGAGACAACCCCTACTTCTAGTCACAAAAACACAAAAAGAACAAATGGATTTGATGGTGAAAACCATTCCACAGTAGTATTAGATCCCAAAATAGTAAAAATAAATGACGTATCTCTTGGTGAAAACCTCCACGAGGCACCAGGAGATGGAAGCATGGGATTCCCTGAGATAGATAAAGTCTATCCCAACAGGTCACCCATCCTGGTCAAACCAGCTCAGGAAATGAACCTTGGAACAGAGGAAGAACCAAAAATCACATACAGAGCAAAATCTCTTAGCATACAGGAACAGGAGAATTTCTTGTCCTTCTTCATTCACAGAAATCGTAACTTTGCGTGGACCTATGCAGACATGCCAGGGCTAGACCCCGCATTGGTAGTTCATCACCTTGCAGTACGCCCTGATGCAAAACCAGTCAAACAGAAGCTCCAAAAGATGAATCCTCAGGTCGCTCTCCTTGTCAAAGCAGAGCTTAAGAAATTATTGGATGTTGGGTTCATTCGCCCCATCGATTATCCTAAATGGGTTTCAAATCTTGTACCAGTTGCTAAACCAGATGGCCAAATCCGCTGTTGTACCAATTTCAGGGATCTCAACAAGGTCTGCCCGAAAGATGACTTCCCACTACCAAACATCGACATGATAGTGGATCACATAGCAGGATATGAAATGTTATCCCTCATGGATGGTTTCTCAGGATACAATCAGATAAAAATTGCTGAAGAGGATCAGCACAAAATGACCTTTATATGCCCATGGAGAATATATTGCTGGGTGGTAATGCCATTTAGCCTAAAAAATGCAGGAGCCACCTATCAAAGAGCCATGACCGTCATCTTCCATGACCTCTTCCACCACGTCATGGAAGACTATGTGGACAATTTTCTAGGAAAATCAAAGACCAGAGAAGAACACTTGGAAGTGCTGGCCAAGATCTTTGATAGGTTGGAGCAATACAATGTCTGTTTGAATCCAAAGAAATGCATTTTTGGCGTCACCTCAGGCAAACTTCTGGGATACATAGTCTCGAGAAGAGGAATCAAAGTAGATCCCGCAAAGGTCAAGGCCATCACTGAGATGCCGCCTCCAAAAACACTGAAACAGTTATGAAGCCTACAGGGAAAACTCCAATCTATCCGTCGATTCATTGCCCAACTTGTGGATAAATGCCAACCCTTCCAGCATCTACTCCAAAAGACAGCCTTCGTCTGGAACACTCAGTGTCAGAGTGCCTTCGACCAAATAAAAGAATACCTGGCTAATCCTCCTGTGCTAACTCCACCAAGGCAAGGCAAGCCCCTCCTACTTTACATCTCCGCAACAGAGATAGCCATCAGAGCCTTGCTAGCACAACTTGACGAGTAGGGGAAAGAAAAAGCCATTTACTATATCAGTCACACCTTGATCTTGTATGAGCTCAATTATACACAAATTGAACAAGCATGTTTAGCCCTTGTCTTTACATCCCAAAAGTTGAGACACTACCCAAAAGTTGAGACACTACATGCTCAATCACAAGACAAAGCTCATTGCTAAGATCGACCCATTGAAATATCTCCTAAACAGAGCTACTCTTACTGGCAGAATGGCTAAATGGGTCATGATTCTAACAGAGTTTGATATAGAATATACTGAGAGAAAGGCCATCAAAGGGCAGGTTATAGCAGATCAGCTGGCTGAAGCACCTATCCTTGCAGAACATCCTACAATTGCAGACTTTCCAGATGAGGCCATCCTCACAATCACACCAGCCACAGACACATGGAAGATGTATTTTGATGGATCATACACCCATAGGGGCTCGGGGACAGGCATCCTATTTGTTACCCCTCAAGGAGACACAATCCCTAAATCCTTCAAGATCACATTTCCATGTACCAACAATGTAGCAGAGTATGAGGCCCTCATCACAGGTCTCTGCATGGCCATCCAATGGAAAATTGAAAAGCTACTGGTGTACGGCGACTCTCAACTGGTCATTAGGTAGGTCATTAATGAATACAAAACCAAGGATGACAAGCTCCTTCCCTATAGAAAGATGGTTGATGATTTCAAAGATTACTTTGAAGACATCCACTTCGAGCAAATCCCAAGACTCAATAACAAAGTAGCAGATGCCATGGTAACTATTGGATCTCTGGTAGACATGAAGAAGGACAGCAAGAAATGTGAGTTCTTGATAGAAGAACTCCCTATCCCAGCATACAATGTTCCTCAATCCGAACTAGTGTGCGACGTCGTTGGTCCCTTGTCCCCGTGGTACCAATAAACATACTTATACCTCCACGACAACATCCTCCCCCCTAATCTGTCCACCTCACAAAGAAAATCATTCATCCATCGAGCCTCTCATTTCATCCTTGTAGGTGATACATTATACAAAAGGAGTCTTGATGGTACGCTTCTACAATGTTTAGACTCTAGGGAAGCTGAAGTAGCCTTGGAAGAGGTACATGCAGGCATTTGTGGGGTGCATTCAAGTGGATCCACCCTTTCTAAAAAGATCCTCAGGACCGGATATTATTGGCCCACAATGGAATAAGATTCCCACAGGTTTATCAAGAAATGCCTCCCATGCCAACAGCACGGCAATCTCATCCACGCACCAACACAGGAGCTGCAACCAATCACAACGCCATGGCCTTTCTCACAGTGGGGACTCAACCTCGTAGGAAAAATACATCCTCCATCCTCCAATGGCCATAAGTTCATTATCATTGCTACTGAATACTTCACCAAGTGGGTGGAAGCAATACCACTCACCTTCACCACCGGTATCCAAATCTCAAAATTCATCCTCCACTATATCATCTGCCGATATGGTATTCCCCATTCCATCATCACTGACAATGGAAAGCCCTTCAAAAACCAAGAAGTTCACACCTTGTGTGAAAAATTTGACATCAAACATCACTTCTCCACACCGTATTACCCGCAAGGGAACGGTCAAGCAGAGGCTTCTAACAAAACCATCCTCCACATTCTCAAGAAAATAGTCAATGAAGCTAGCCATGACTAGCACCTCCAACTCAACCCTGCCCTATGGGCCTACTGCACAAGCATCCACACTCCTATAGGAGCCACCCCATTCTCACTAGTATTCAGATCTGAAGCCATTTTACCTATAGAGGTCGAGCTCCCATCTCTCTGAGTGTCCTTGCAAAACATTATCTCTGATGAGGACTACCGCGTCGTAAGGTTGCATCAACTTGAACTACTAGATGAGAAATGCCTAAATGCATTGAATCACTTACAAGCATACCAAAACCACCTCAGAAGAAGCTATAACAAAAAGATCAGAACCAGAAAATTTGAGGTAGGTGATCTTGTCCTAATGGAAAATCAGAAGAACCTGCAAGAGTGTCCGAAGCAAGGAAAGTTTGAGCTCAATTGGCTAGGACCTTATGTTGTCACCATCGATTATGGGTCAGGAGCATATCAGCTTGCCACACCTGAGGGGCAGCCTCTAGATGAGCCGATGAACATCCTGCATCTCAAGAAATTCTATGCATAACCCATCTGATACCCCAAGTCAAAAAATAAAAAAAATTAAAAAAAAAAAAATCAAAAACACCAAAAAAATTAGACAATCAAGAAAAAATAGAGTGCACTAAAAACTTCCAATGGTGAAAATCACTTTGGTGACGCCTTGGATAAGTACCATGGTGAAAACCTGCTTCAGGCGCCATGCGTAGTGGCCAGTTCTACCATCTAATAAATCCTCTTTCTATCACATCACTCCATATCTCACGCATCCCATGGCTTGGAATTCTGAAACATCAAGTCCTATTGCCCAACCCATCCTATCCCATCCCAAGACCAACTCATGGAATGAGGATCCTTGTAAGCTCCCTTTGTACATACAAAATCTAAAAAATCCAAAATCATTGTAAAATCATAAAATACAAAAATAATAGAAAATGCAAAAAACCCAAAAAATCACACATCTCATCACAATCATCACACATGTATCAATCTTCATCAAATCAAACCCATCCCGAACCATTCCCACATCATCAAGTCTTGCCAGAACTACATATTGATTTCGCCTGCATCTTAAAAGTACCTTGATCTTATGGACATAGTGTATGTAGGCAGTCTGGATTATGAAGGATGTTTCTAGTACTCAGGTATCTAAGATGCACCCATCCACCCCGTTGGATGGTCCCCCATTTACTAAGATTTCTGGATATAATAAATGATACACAAGCTACGTATACACTCCAAACAAGTACCCCAATGCACAAATCATCAATCAACATACCAACCATAATCCTACACCTGGCTAGACTGTTCTTTTGCCCATCTTCCAACAATTCTCTAATCAGCACCAATGGATTTGCATCCTAGGATATATCTTTCCTACAATGGACAAAAAATCTATCATTCTACCATCACGTCTCTTGGCAAGAGCACACAAAGGCTATTTGTATCTTTTCGTTGGTCTTTTTGCTTATTGATTTATATCTTTTTTGTCTTGCTCTAAGTCATCTCCAAAGCTACCTTGATCTCACTATATCATGGTAAGTAGTGGATAGCACCTGGAGTAGACATCATTATTGTTTCTGCATGCTGTGCTTGTGGGTTGGCTTCATTACTCCAAGAATCGTATTCATATCTTGAAGTCCAGGTCGGTTCTAGCATGGTGTGTCCTATTTGCATATACAGGCATCAAAACCTTTTATGCATTATACACACTCATTACTATGAGTCCCCTTCCTCGACTAGACAAGATTATACTACCTTGGGCATTCATGAAATCAACCTATTGTTTGTGGGTCTAGTCCATGCAATCGCATGGTATACATCATCACGTAGGTCATTTCATACCTTTGTGAGCTGTATCCTACATTGCTACATTAAACTAAGAAAGGCTTTCAATTAATCTTGTGCAACTACTGTTACTAGCTCAAGGTCATCATCCTAATCACTCAGTCAACTATCCCATCTCGGCCTAGATTTAATAAACATTTTCCCCCATCCCCCACAAACCCACCCCTCACTACTCCCATTCCCCCACCGCATTTCCACTCAACATATCTTGAACCAAAATACATCTCCCCTCAAAACACGTGGTGTCCTATGACCTAACAAGCCTCTCATCTCCCCAACCCCCCAGTCTCTAGACACTCCCAATCCTACCCATACCCATCCATACACCCCTATCCTCTCCCCACCTCATCCCCTTTCCCACAGCCTCCCCACTCAGGGTCAACACAAAGAACATCATGTGTATCAGGACTGGACCACCTCACTTATCACCTCAACTGCATCTACGCATATTATTTAGCTACATGACATAATCATTTAATTGCATATCATATTGGATTCATTTTAATCCATTTTTGCATATCACATTAATCCATCATTGCATATCATATTAGATTCATTTTTATCCATTTTTCCATATCACATTAATCCATCATTGCATATCATATGAGATCCATTTTATTCCATCATTGCATATCATATTAGATTCAGTTTACTCCATTTTTTCATATCACATTAATCCATCATTGCATATCATATTAGATCCATTTTAATCCATCATTGCATATCATTCATTTTAATCCATTTTTACATATTACATTAATCCATTTTACATATCATTTAGGTACATTTTAAACCATCTAAAACTCACATGTCATTTAGATTTATTGCATATCAAATAGAGTCATTTAAACCATCTTGAATTACATATCATTTAGATTCATTTTAATCCATTTAAGTTTGCATTATAATTAGGTTCATTCTTGGATCATTTAGTTACAAAATATACATCACATTTCATAAACCACTTAGTCACATAAACCTCTAGCTGCATATGCACATCATTATCATATAAACATAACATATCCATAACATACAAAATCCATAAAGAAATAACACATCCATAAGCATCATAAACCATCAGAAAGCATCATATCATATCAACTCACCGCAAAAAGTATACATCGCTCATATATAAATCAAAAAATAAAGTATCCTGATACGAAATGCCTCCAAGGGCTATCATGATATACCTCACATAGAGGATCCCCTCTCTGATGGAGTGGGAGACTCTGATCCTGGTCAAGTCTATGATCCTATCAGTGGCTATGGCTGTGGTAGTGGTTGTGCCTGCACCCAAGGAACCTGCTGGGGTACATGTGAGGGAGGCAGCATCATCTGCTGAATGGACTGAATAGACCTCGATCTATGAGATCTCGATGCCCTTGATCCAATAACCTAGCTATAACTCGGTGCTTACTGCTCTGCTGGCACGGCTACATAATACAGCCCCCTATAATACTCCATCCACCTACTGGCCTCTATAAAATCCCCTTGTACCTGCATCAGCTGCCCCTGGGCCTGACTCAACTATGCCTGCAGCTGATAGGTCTGTGTCTATGCCTGAGACAACTAAGCCTGCATCCCTGTCAAAACTGGTGCAATCCACCCCTAATGCCTGTAGACTACCTAATGCACTCTTTGCCTACTGTGCCCTGCCAAGTGCTGCATCCCGCTCCCTGGTCAACACCCCTATATCACCCTACACCTGGACCAACTATGCCTGCAACATAGTCACCTGTCCATCTGCCACATCTAATAATGCCAGGGCCCCCCACAACTGCACCAACTTTGCCTCATGGCTCTCTAGTGACTCCTCCAAGCTGGCCACTTGTGCCCGTAAGGTCTCCATCTCCTCCTCCCGTCATCGTCGACGAGGTGTCAACCTCTCAGACTCTGCCCCCAATGCTGTCCCTGAGGTCCCTGCCTCTGCATCAGGCCTACCAACCTGCTCCTGTGCTACCTGTGGTGGAGGCAGGTGCCCCCCGTGTTGTTGAGGTCCTCTAGGCTGTTGCCCTAACCCCACTTGTACCTACTGCATAGGAACCTGCTATGCCAGAACCTGCTGCGCCTGCACCTGCTGTGCAGGAACCTGCTATGCTTGTCCCTGTCCTGCTGCCACTACCGCCAGCACATCTATTGGCTGGCCATCCCTCCCAATCACTCTCTCCTCTACATCATCCCCAACCTCCACAAAGAAGTCCTCAATGATCACCTCCCCCTCCACGCGATCCTCCCCATCAGGGTCATCTCCACCATCTGGATCATCGCCCTCTAAACCTCATGCCTCCTCTGCTAGATTTGTCAACCGAGTAGGACGATGCATATGCCACCATATATCATACGCAGCTGTGGTCCCTGCATCCCTCATCGTGCTCCTCCAATCCCACTGTACTAGCCGAAGCACTACAAAATCTACCAGGGTGACCTGTGGCTGTATGGTTGTAGGCTAGTAGGCCGTATCCTGAGGAGTGTGCGAAAATATCGCCATTTGTTGTGGCACATCCTGGACCAAACCAAACTATCGCATGACCTATGAGGGTAGATACATGTCTATCATATGGTCTCCTTGACCCATCAGAAACTGCTACTGAAACACAAGAGGGAGATGAATAACATCATCTGGCCACACCTCGCAACTGATATATGGTTGATAGGTCACACTAATCACGTCATCCAGCATCCTCCTCCAATACCACACTTGCCCAATATATGTGTACTCTGCATCCCAATATAAAAATACAAAGGCCTCAAACTACCGTCGATAGTACCCACATGTCGGCCTCAAGACTGGGATATGCTCCCAGATCCATATGTGAAGTAGAGTAACTCCAGCTGACAATGCTCTATCATGCAAGTAGGTGACCATATGCATCTCATGATATAACTGCCCTAGCATGGCCGGCCCCCATGCATAGACGGTCCCATGCGTCACCATCCCCTCTATCATCCTGCCCCAGCCAACCGGAAAACCCCTGCCTCACCTATCAGGCATCACGACACCTCCAATCAACGCACAAAGGAATAAGGCAAATGGATCTGCACCCGCAGCTAGTGTCCCCTCATAGTCCATCTCCCTCCCATCTGGAGAGAGAACCAGATGATCTGCACCAAACACCTTAACTAATGCACTCCACCATCTCCTCGTGTCATATCTAACACATTAACCCCGGATAGGTAGCTTGAGGATGCGATAAACATCCTCAAGTGTGATGGTAATCTCTCCAGTGGGTAACAGAAAACTGCAAGTCTTCAAGCGATATCGCTCCACATCGCTGTCATCAGAGCTCTATGAGCTTGCAAAACTGGCATAGATGACACTGTGAGAAGCCCCAATCTTGCCAACCGCGCCTTCGTGGCATCATCAAAACCATCGAATAATGCTCTCACAGCAGGAACTCGTCACTCTCGCGACTGCAATATGAATCGCTCTGTATCCTACATCCATCATTTTCTAGTTAGACATTACCCTATTAACCTATCTCTTTCTACAAACACCCCCTTTCCTCTACTGTCTAAAAGCTAACATACTTGGCGCTAAAATAGACAGCCTTACGTGGCACTCCCAGAATGGCACTACAAATTCTACCTCATTGCACCATTCCAGACCATAGCGTCAATCCAAAAAACTCTTAGCGCTAAAACCCAAGATAGCGCTACTACGCATTCCTTTAGGTGCCATTTCAAAAAATGGCGCCAAACAAACTTGTGACACCATCCCACTTCATCGTGCAAATCACCCAAAAAGCACCATTTCACATGATAGCGCTATTTTAGAGGATAGCTCTACCCTAACCTCGTTTTGGTGCTACAACGCTCCAAACTTCTTCTTCTCACCAATGGCACTGATCTGAAAGATAGTGCCAATTTGGCTACTAAATGGTGACAAAACCACCCTACCCTACCCGGGTGAATAGCGCCAGTCCAGAAGATGGCGCTAATCCACCTTACCGATGGCGCTACGCGCTCCCATCCCCAACCCTAAAACCCTAAAAACATGCACGTAAAATGAAAAAATTACAAAGATAGGGTTAGGCCCTACCAGAGGTCTAGTGCCTGGTGCCTGACCAAACTCTCAAAACCGCTCGGAGATGTGTCGAAGTCACAGGAATTGGGGGTTGCTGTTAGCCATCTCTCCTTCATCGTTTCTTCTCCAAAGTCAAAGGGTGCAAATGTGGCACTCTAAGGGCCCACTTTGCCTAATATAGTGGGCCATGTCATTCTTCCACCCCTTCTTCTTGTTGCAAGTATGAGGTTAACCAGTGTTGTCATTGATGTCAACATACTCATATTACATTGATAAAAAGGATTGGATGTGCTGTGTGTTGAGGATATTGAGAAAATTAGTCTCAATTAGAAACAGTGAAGAACAGTGATAAAAAGAAGGCAAAAGCACTGAATTAGTTGAGGATCAGAGGATGTGGATTAAAATTTTTGTAGATATATGTCTTGAGATGTTCCAGTTAAGATTTCAGAGGTCCGCATAAAGATATGAAGAAGTTGTGATCGGTCAAGTGGAATCAGTTTCGGGAGATGCTTCAGAATGACAGAGTGTTACAAAAAGGTTTGGTGAGATCCGAAAGTGCATTTTTATATTCTATGGATTGGAATGAGTGTTTGGGATGTCCTTGTGATGTGTCATCTCAATTTGTTCATGGTTTGGAGGTCCGAAAGCACCTGTTGCAGTTTGATAGTGGCGACAGACTGTGTTCTTGAAGTTCCGGATGAAGAGGAGAAGAGATTCTAGTGAGTAGAGGAAGTGCAGATGTACCTGGTCATTCAGACAAGCTCGTGAAGGTTCTTGGATCATGTTGAGGATGTGTTGTCGATCTGCATTAGTGTTAGAGCCCGAAATTGAAAATAAACTTCTAGATGAAGTGTTCTTGTTCAGACTGGCCGACCAGATGAGTTATTTATCTTGCGAATGTTCGTATGGATGATTGCCGACTTGCGGATGTTCTTGTGGATGATTTCTGACTTAGATGATTGTTCCTAAGTTAATACCTTGTATAAATAAAGGTTTGTGAGTTCATTTCAATGTGTTGTGTGGAGCAGATGAGTGTGGCATAGCAAAAGAGTGAAAAGTAGAGCAGGTGTGTCTCGGGCTTAAATGGAACTGATCCAGACATAGTCAAGATGTCAATCTCTAGTTCAAGTTTGTAAAACTTATCATCTTGTAGATAGTGTGTCTCTTGTAGGTAGTGTGCCTCCTTGTGAGTAGTGTGCTTGGGCAGTGAGCCCTAATTGGCATGTGCCATCCATTTTTTCCTTATTCTTCTAACAGAGAATAATCCTTGGGTTAATCACCCCATGGTTTTTCCCTTGACCGGGTTTTCCACGTCAAAATTTTGGTGTCTAATGTGTTGATGTTTATTTGCTCTGATGTTTATGCTTCATGCTTTCATGAATGGTTAATTGATATGATGTTAAGTAACAAAGAAGAATCAAGTGTTTGAAATAGAAGAAAGTTTTTGTACAACTGATTCACCCCCCTCTCAGTTGTGTGCCCTAGATCTAACAATTGGTATCAGAGCCAAGTTCCTCTGAAAGGAGCTGAACCGCTTGAGGAGATCCAGGATGTCGTCATACAAGAAGGATAGTCCAAAGTTTGATGGAACCAATTTCTCACTCTGGAAAGGTCGCATGAAATGTCACTTGGAGTGTATGGGAAAAGCATACCTGTCCATGATCACAAAAGCTTATGTACCTCCACAGGGTGGTCCGACAACTCTGAATGAAATCACAGATGCTGAAAACAATTTGCAGACCAAAGAAGCTCTTCTAAGCGCATTGAATGATTCAGAGCTCTCAAATGTTATTGACCTACCAACTGCATATGAGATCTGGGTTAAACTGGAACTTCTGCATGAAGGAGATGAGTTTGTTAAGAGTGCAAGGTTGCAAAGTCTGAAAGGGAAATTTAAAAGATTGAAGATGAGAGATGATGAAAATATCACTACCTTTATGCCAAGAGTGAATGAGCTGGTGTGTGGAATCAAGAATGCTGGTGGAGTTCTGGATGAAAATGAAATTGTTTGCAAAATTCTCAGATCCCTTCCTGCTGCCTACAAAATCAAGGTTTTCGCCATTGATGAATTCAGAGCCCATACAACTATCACAAGAGAGCAATTGGCTAGCAAACTGGTTGCATTCGAAATGACTGAGTTTGGAGATGATCCCCCCAAGACTGAATCAGCATTCAAAGCCAATGCCTATGTGAAAGGCAAACAAAGATTTGATCTGGGAGAAAACTCTTCGAGGAAGCTGTCATGGTATGATCAAGCAAGGAAAGACATGGAAGAGGAAGAAGCAGAAATAGCTCATCTTGAAGCCCTCATTGCAAAAAGACTGCCAAGAGGATTCGGTAAGTATGAAGGAAAATTACCTTTTAAATGCTTCAACTGCAATAAGATTGGTCATTTTGCTTCAAGATGTCTGGAAAGATCTACAAGGTCAAATTCTAACAGACAAAGGTTCCAAAAGAACTTTTATTATGTTCATGAGGAAGATGACAATGAAGGAGTAATGGATGATGAATCAGAAATAGGAAACAAATCTGGAAATGAATGGGTGTTTATTGCCATCAAGGAAGAAGATCCAATGTCCTCTGAATCTATCAATCATAAGGTTGTAGAAAGAGCTTTGGCTGCCCAAATTGAGGAAAAGGATGATTGGGTTATTGATAGTGGATGCTCTCACCATATGACAGGTGACAAGAACAAGTTCTTAGATTTGCAAAGGTATGAAGGAGGAATGGAAAAGTTTGGTGACAATTCTGCTAGTAGAATCAGAGGTAGGGGAACTTTTTCTTTTGATGGAAAGAGCAAAACCGGTAATGTACTGTATGTTGATGGATTGAAGCACAATCTGCTTAGTGTTGGTCAGTTGGTGGACAAAGGTTATGACCTCCAGTTCAAGAATGGAAGATGCAGGATCTTTGAAAGCTCTGGAACTGAGATTGCATTTGGTACTCAAACAAAAGGTAATTTCTTCCATCTGGTTGGTTCTAATAAAAGTTGTTTGTTTGTTCAAGTTGATCATAGTCGGTTATGGCATAGAAGGATGTGTCATGTTAATTTTGATAAGATCATCAAGATAAGCAATACTCAGGCTGTAAGAGATCTTCCAAAGTTGGTGAAACCTACAAATAGTTTGTGCAAAGAATGTCAGCTAGGTAAACAGAGCAGAGTCTCTTTCAAAAGCAAGGATCAATCCTCTATCAGATTATTGGAATTAGTTCATACTGATCTATGTGGTCTGACAAGAATCAAGAGTATGCAAGGTGATAGATATTTCATGTTACTAATTGATGACCATTCTCGGATGATGTGGGTTACCTTCCTAAAAGAGAAATCAAAAGCCTTTGAGAAGTTCAAAATCTTCAAAGCTATGGTAGAGAATCAAACCGGATTGAAACTAAAATGTCTGAGGTCTGATAGAGGTGGCGAATTCACATCTGGTGAATTCATAGACTTTTGTGAGAAGCATGGTATAAAAAGACAGTTATCTGCTCCTAGGACTCCATAGCAGAATGGAGTAGTTGAGAGAAAGAACCTGACCATCCAGGAAGCATCCAGGACAATGATGATGGAAGCAAATGTTCCTCAGATGTTTTGGAGAGAAGCTGTTAGCACTGCAGTCTATACTCTCAATCAAGTTCAAATCAGAAACAATACCGGTAAGACTCCTTATGAAATATGGTTTGGTATCACTCCTACTGTGAGATATTTCAGAGTATTTGGTAGCAAATGTTACATCAAAAGAGATGAAGATCTAGGAAAGTTTGATGCTAGAAGTGATGAAGGAATTTTCTTGGGTTACTCCACTCATAGCAAAGCATACCGGTGTTACAATAAGAGACTGAGAAAGATGATAGAAAGTACAAATGTGAAGGTTGATGAAGGAGTTGGGAAGCCCTCAAGGTTTTATGAATTTGTTGAAGATGATCAGGATGATGTTCTGGTCGAAGGAACTCATTCCTCCTCTAAATTTCAGATTCAGACTGATCCGGTAAATCAGGAAGAAGAAGCTTGTCTGAATGAGCTTGATCAAGAAAGTGTAGTGTAAGAAACTCCCAAAGTTCCAAGGTATGTAACTCTAAACCATTCTAAAGATCAGATCATAGGTGACAAAAGCAAAGGTGTTCAAACAAGGAGAAGAATTGCTCAAGATTCAAATGAATACTGTCTGATTTCAAAGATTAAACCTAAGACAATTAATGAAGCTTGCAATGATGAAAACTGGACCAAAGCAATGGAGGAAGAATTGATGCAAATTGAGAAAAATCATAGTTGGGATCTTGTTCCCAGACCTAGAAACAAGAATGTGATTGGAACCAAATGGGTCTTCCAGAACAAACTAAATGAAGTTGGTGAAGTAATTAAAAACAAAGCTAGATTGGTCTGCAAAGGCTACTCTCAAATAGAAGGAATTGATTTTGAAGAAACCTTTGCTCTGGTGGCAAGAATTGAAGCAGTCAGATTATTTCTTACATTTGCTGCCTTCAAAGACTTCAAGGTATATCAGATGGATGTCAAGTCTGCCTTCCTAAATGGTGATTTGGAAGAAGTATACATTGAACAACCAGATGGATTTCAATTGTCTGATCATGATGATATGGTCTGCAAGTTGAAGAAAGCACTGTATGGATTGAAGCAAGCTGCAAGAGCATGGTATGAAAGGTTGGATAAATATCTTGTGTAGATTGGTTTCAACAAAGGTAATGCTGATAGTAATCTATATTTCCAAATAGATAAGGAAAACATCTTGATTGTTGAAGTATTTGTTGATGATATCATCTTTGGAGGAAAAGACAGTATGTGTAAAACTTTTGCAAATCAAATGAAAAGTGAGTTTGAAATGTCAATGCTTGGTGAAATAAATTTCTTCTTGGGTCTGCAAATTACTCAGACAAAGAAAGGTATCTTTATCTCTCAAACCAAGTATGTGAAAGAATTGTTGAGGAAATTCGGAATGGAAGATTCAAAGCCAATGAACACTCCTATGGCAACCAGATGTAAGTTGAGCAAAGATGATGACTCTTCTAAGATAGATCAGACCAAGTACAGATCAATCATTGGAGGACTATTGTATCTCACTCAGACTAGACCAGATATAATGCAGGTTGTTGGTCTTGTGGCAAGATTTCAGGCTAATCCTAGAGAATCTCATGTCATGGCAATCAAAAGAATTTTTAGGTACTTGAAAGGAATAGCTGAGTATGGTCTATGGTATCCTAGAGATTAGGACTTTTCTCTTCATGCATATATAGATGCAGATTGGGCAGAAGATATGGATGAGTGGAAGAGCACTAGTGGTGGAGCTTTCTTTTTGGGAAAAAGATTGGTTTCTTGGCTAAGCAAGAAACAAGAGGCAATATCCTTGTCTACAACTGAAGCAGAATACATTGCAGTAGCAGGTAGTTGCACTCAAATCTTATGGATGAAGCAGATGTTAAGAGACATTAAAGTAGAATATGAGGAGCCTATCACAATCTTCTATGATGATTCAAGTGCAATAAATATTTCTAAGAATCCGGTGTTGCATTCTAAGACCAAGCACATATCAATCAATTTTCACTTTTTGAGAGAACAAGTGAACAAGGATGAAGTCAGATTGGAGTATGTACCCTCCAAGGATCAGATTATAGATATTTTTACTAAACCTCTTCCCAAGGAGTCTTTTGAGTATCTCAGGGAGAAGTTAGGGGTCATGGCCCCTCCGGTGATGAGGATGCACTGATGTGCATCAGTCTGGTGGATATCACAGTCATATCTTGTGATCCAGATTGATGATGGGGAGCTTCTACTAAGGGGGAGTAGCTGGTATGATTCTGATGTGCTAGAATTGCAAGTATGAGCCCTTTGCCATTGATGTCAAAGGGGGAGAGAAGACATGTGAAAAACAAGTTGTTGTTCAAAGGGGAAGCAGTAAAAGAAAGAGAAGACATGTGAAGAGTTGTTGCTAATAGGGGGAGCTTTGACAGAAAGGAGAAGTTCTTGTCTTGATGGTTTTTCACATCATATGTTGCCATCAATGACAAAGGGGGAGATTGTTGCAAGTATGAGGTTAACCAGTGTTGTCATTGATGTCAACATACTCATATTGCATTGATAAGAAGGATTGGATGAGCTGTGTGTTGAGGATATTGAGAAAATTAGTCTCAATCAGAAACAATGAAGAACAGTGATAAGAAGAAGGAAAAAGCACTAAATTAGTTGAGGATCAGAGGATGCAGATTAAAGGGTTTGTAGATATGCGTCTTGAGATGTTCTAGTTAAGACTTCAGAGGTCCGCATAAATATATGAAGAAGTTGTGATCGGTCAAGTGGAACCGGTTCAGGGAGATGCTCCGGAATGACAGAGTGTTATAAAAAGGTTTGGTAAGATTCAGAAGTGCATTTTTATATTCTGTGGATTGGAATAAGTCTTTCAGATGTCCTTGTGATGTGTCATCTTGATTTGTTCATGGTTTGGAGGTCCGGAAGCACCTATTGCAGTTTGACAGTGGCGACAAACTGTGTTCTTGAAGTTCCAGATGAAGAGGAGAAGAGATTCTAGTGAGTAGAGGAAGTGCGGATGTACCTGGTCATTCAGACAAGCTTGTGAAGGTTCTTGGATCATGTTGAGGATGTGTTGTCGATCTGCATTAGTGTTAAAGCCTGAAATTGAAGATATACTTCTGGATGAAGTGTTCTTGTTCAGACTGGCCGACCGGATCAGTTATTTATCTCGTGAATGTTCGTATGGATGATTGCCGACTTGCAGATGTTCTTGTGGATGATTGCTGACTTAGATGATTGTTCCTAAGTCGATGCCTTGTATAAATAAAGGTTTGCGAGTTCATTTCAATGTGTTGTGTGGAGCGGATGAGTGTGGCATAGCGAAAGAGTGAAAAGGAGAGTAGGTGTGTCTCGGGCTTAAATGGAACTGATCTAGACATAGTGAAGATGTCAATCTCTAGTTCAAGTTTGTAAAACTTATCATCTTGTAGACAGTGTGTCTCTTGTAGGCAGTGTGCCTCCTTGTGAGCAATGTGCTCGGGCAGTGAGCCCTAATTGGCATGTGCCATCCATTTTTTCCTTATTCTTCTAACAGAGAATAATCCTTGGGTTAATCACCTCGTGGTTTTTCCCTTGACCAGGTTTTCCACGTCAAAATCTTGGTGTCTAATGTGGTGATGTTTATCTGCTCTGATGTTTATGCTTGATGCTTTGATGAATGGTTAATTGATATGCTGTTAAGTAACAAAGAAGAATCAAGTGTTTGAAATAGAAGCAAGTTTTTGTACAACTGATTCACCCCCCCTCTTAGTTGTGTGCCCTAGATCTAACACTTCTTCCCTCAAGGGTGCAGATCCCAGCTTTTTTCCTGCGTTCTTCTTCCCGTCATCCTCTTTTGCCATCCCCTATCTGATTTTCACTACCCTCACATACTTTTCGAGAAATCACCTGGAAAATTCTTATTTTCCCACTAACCTCTCGAGGGGACATCCCTTATCCATCCTATTCCCTCTCGGCAGCTGGGGCATATTTTTCTTCGACTTGACTCCACTTCCCTCCTAGGTTCAGAGGCCACATCAAAGAGGGGCAAATGTAGACACCAAAAAATGTCTTCTACCATCAAACTGACTCCCGACATCCCTAAACATATCAATTTCCCTTCTAATCAATTAATTGAATTTTATTTAATTAATCACCCCTTTCATTTCCCAAATTCACACCATTTTATCCCCAAAATTGAATTAATTTCATTAATTCAATAGTCCAAGCTTTAGCCAATTGATTTAATAAATATGCAATATTTATTAAATCAATTTCCCCTTTTCCACTAAATCTAATTAATTAGTTAAAACCATGATCAACTAATTAATTCAGCCTATAATTGACCTATCCCTACCCTAAACAATTAAATAGCTATTATTTAATTACCTACCCTAGCCTACCTCATCCTAGTCCTAGGATTAATTAAATAAAACCTCTGTTTAATTAATCCTAACCCCTTCATTTGGGTGGTCAAACCTTGTTTAACACCCTTCCCCACATCCTCCAAATAAAAAATTGAATTAAATCCACATAAGTCAATTTTTTATTTTAAAACATCCCACATCACATTTACTTCTCCTTACAACCCCATACACATTTATTTCCTCTCTTCCCCAAATGAATTTTTAATTCATTTACATTCCCCCATATGAATCTTTTATTCCAAAATAATCCTTCACCCCCATGTTCATTAAATAACCCCTCTTCCCAAAATGAATAAAAGAATCACTTTTATTCCTAGCCCTCCATTCATTCAAGATTAAATCTAGGCCCTTCACATCACTTTTATCCTCCACCCTTGATCTCTCAAATCAATCTCCACCCTTGGATCAAAATCCTCTCCAAAAATCTATAAATAGAACCTCTCCCAAGCCATTTTCATCATCCAATTCCATGCAAAGTCATAATGCCAAAATCATTCTTGAATTAGGATAGTGAGTTGCACAATTGAAAAGCATTTCACATTAAAATCCATAGTCTAGGGATCATCTTGGTCTAGGAGCTTGTTTTGGGTGCAAAGGCTTCTTCTTCCCTTGATGGGATTAGGTTGTGCATGTGAGGTATAACTTTGTATTTATTGTATTTAGTTAGCATTTTACCTTGTTTGCATCATCTAATCTACAATAACCAATTATCATAGAGGCAAATTTGATATCCGGATTTGTGATATCCTTAATTGTCATTGCTCTTTTATCAAATTTTGATTTGGTAGCCTCGCTTATAGTTTGGTTTTTGATTGATTTGAGAGTAGGCAACCCACCAAATGAGTGCAAACTGGTTACTGCCCTGATTGCATCCTTGGTTATCTTGAAGGGCTTCAACAACCACATGAAGTTATCATGTATTCTACTGAGAACATACTAGACCCATTCATCTTCTACAAAATAGGGGAAATGGATGTAATGTCCAAAATGCTTATCTCGAATGGCTTTGTATTGGGGTTTAATTTCAAATGTTTCATCTATTAATTCCTTGTGATAGATATCCATAAGCTTGGATTCCCCAAATTCCTCAATGTTGGCATGAATGTATACCCTAACATCTTCTACGTGCAGAACCGCATGCAGGATGCTAGAGAATGCACCTAGGGGATCAACTTCTAGAGATTTGTAAGGATGTTTCTTGAACTTAGGGCGTGGCCTACTAGTGATCTTAACAACATTTGGAGTAGCCATCTTGCAAAAGATTCAGAGAGAAATATTCAAGAACGGAAATACCTTTTTATGCTTCTAGGGTTCACGATATGAGCCAAAGAGATCGTTGGTTGAGTCAGATTCTATGATTGATCTTTGAGAGGGTTGAAGTAAACTTGTTTACAGAGCCTTTTCTTTCTTCTTCTTGAGTGCAAATGTGCAAATGATGAGTAGAAGAACCCTTATATCTCTGCGCAAACCCTAATTCTTATTGTAATAAATGCACAACTTAAGTCATTCTGGTTGCCTTGTTCTCCTTGTTCTGAGAGAGATCTTTCTAGATCACTGAGATGCACATAGAATGATAACTTACAATGTATCTCCCTTTCTCCAATCATTCCATCTAACCACAGATCCAAATATTTCAATTTTGAATCATACCAGATCTAACTATGAAAGTCCTGCTTTTGCCGGATGACTGTCAAACCGGATTAATCTTGGATGATTAACATTTTCAAACTCCTTGCGGATCTTTCATATTTTTACCAAGGGTTATTTAGATGTTTCTCTAAGAGCCCTTTTAATCCGCAACTTTCCAATTGACTGGCTGAGGGAAATTATTTTCTTTTGTGACTCCCCCTGAGCCAGAGATCATCTATTTAATTTCTGGAAGGAATATCAGCACTAGATTCTAGTACAGATCCATCCCCAACATTTTTTGTACTTCTCTTCACCCAAATCTTGTTCATTTCCCTTTGAATTTCATCTACATTCACTTTTCCTTTTCCTTTGTCTTGATTTTGGTTATGATGCACTGGACCCTTTTTGTCCTGATTCTTACTTCTGTAGAATTTAGCAATATGACTGGATCTATTACAATTGTAGCAAACAACATTTATTTGCATATTTGACTGGTATCCTCTTGATTTGCATTGATTAGCCATATGTCCCATTCTATTGCATGCAAAGCATATACCATTGAATGAATTGTTTATTTGCACATTTCTACATTCATGAGATTTGTGACCATACCTTTTGCAGTTAAAACACTATCTAAAGAAGGATGAGTTAGTCTGATTCATTCTTCTTCTGCACTGATTTGCTTTATGATCGAAGTTATTGCAATTGTAGCAGTATCCATTGAAGGATGGATATCTTTGAGCATTTGGTTGCCTTACTGGAGGTCTTCTAGGTTTGTTCCTTGGATTTCCTAATCCAGATTTCTTCTAACCGGATCCAGAGATTTCACCTTTCTCATACCCCAAGCCATGCTTCTCATCTACCCTCTTTTAGCTTTCAAGAAGAACTTCAAGTTGAGTAGAGCTTATCTTGAACTTCTCTTTGTATTCATTTGCAGTTTGAAGATCCCTTTTAAGAGTGTCTATCTGATTCTCAAGTTGTTCTTCATTATCTCTATCTTCTTCAAGATCAGATTCCAGATGCCTGATTATTCTATCCATTTTGTGGCAGTCTTCTGACTTATCCTTAAGAGATTGTTTTAGATTATCTTCAATTTTTCTTTTCTCTTCAATTTCTTGGGTGAATTTCATAACCCCTGATTCCATTTCATGTCTTACCATAATGACCTCTTTTGATAGCTTCTCACATAACTTGTTTTTCTCATTCAGATCTTCATTAGTATATTGGATTCACTTTGACTTGCTAATTGTTGAAGTAGTTCCTTTCTTTTCTTAACTGAGATACTTAGTTTTTCTTTGAGTTCATTTATGAAATCATTAGCTTGTTTGAGTCTTTCCCTTAGGTTATTGACTTCAGAGTGAGATTGCTCAAGATCATCTAGGGCAGACTAAAGTTGTTCCCTCATACCATACATATCCATTGAGATTCCCAGATCTTCTTCAAGCTGTTAGGCTCTGTTTAGATGAACTTAGCTCTGATACCAATTTTTGGAAACAATGCAGATAACTAAGAGGGGGGGTGAATCAGTTATCTTAATTTCTTAACTTTCTTTTCTTCTTTAACAATAGTGCAGTATCAAAACATATAAGCATAAATGAACATGAGAGTAGAAATGAAATCAACACACATAACACAAAGATTTTTACGTGGAAAACCATGTTAAGGGAAAAACCACGGGGTGACTAACCCAAGATTGTATTCTCTGTTAAAAGAATAGAAGTACAAAATGGCACTTGCTAATTAGGGCTCACTACCCGAGCACACTGCTCACAAGAGGCTCACTGCCTACGAGAGACTCACTATCTACAAGGTATATAGAAAGTAACCAGGTATTTGAACTACTCAGGGTCATCCACATATGCTGAGGTTCAGTTCCGGTTAGGCTCAATATACTGATCTATTGCACTTCATTCTTCCTTTGCTTAGTGTTGTTGTTCTATCACATACCAGATTTGTATAACTGCTTTCACACTGCTCTCTACTTTTCTTTGTACACTTTATCACACCAGTCACTCCTTCACATTGAAATCCATCTAGTATATATATCTGCACCAAGCATTTCAACATCTTTCTAGTTGACATTCAGAATACTCAAGATTTTCCCAAACTCTGGTCTGTCGGCTGAATCCTTGCTTACTAAGTGATGCATATCAAAGAGATAGTTATATAAGTCATCAATCATGTCATCCAACCATGAATGATCCCTCAAGAAGCTTGATCACCATCAATTCCTTATCTAGATTAAGGTCTGATGCTCTGTTAGTTAGTTCTTACTCAATCTGCTCAGCCTGTCAGGAACCCATCACTTAGGTGCTCATATCTTTTCATTCTTTCATCACCAGAGGCTCAATATCTGGAATGTGGTATTCATGGTACTCCTCTTGACTTCCCCAAGTCTGCACTTTTCTGATATACATACTCTAAGAGATCCAGACCTGATTGTCAGACCTTGCTGTATGCTTTGTTCTTGTTCACGAGACCAAAACAGTCTTCAATCTGACTTCTGATAAAGACCTATTATGTTCTGCGGATGTGTGGGATAAACTTTGTTTCCATAAATGACAACAATAATGAAGCCACACAGTGTCTCTTGCCAATAGACCTAATGTTGAAAGTGATGATGAAGAATTTCAATCTACTTATCAAAATGAAGTAACCCTAGATGAAGAAGAAGAATCAGATCAAGTAAAGATGTTGCGAGCTATTTCAAAGATTAGGAAAATACCTAGAATTGATGTACCAAATTACATTAGCAATTTGAATCCTAAAGAGATGATTGATTGGATAAATGACCTACAAGAATACTTCAAATATGAAGAAATTGAAGATCCAGAGAAGGTGAAATTTGCAAAGATAAAGTTGAACGGGCACGCTGCTATATGGTGGAAAGAAGTTCAATTGGATAGGAACATAAGAGGAAAATAAAAGATCATAAAATGGGATAAAATGGTGACAAAGTTGAAGAATTAGTTTATACCTGCTGACTATGAGTTGGAACTGTTGAAGAGATTGCAAAACTTGAGACAAAAGAAGAAATATGTGAAGGAGTATACTGAAGAATTTTATAAGATGATCATAAGGATATGACATAGTGAAGAAAGAAAGTAGAAAGTGGCTAGATACATCAATGGACTGAGATTGAACATTCAAGAAGAGTTGAGTTTAGTGAGGATGACATCTCTGGAATAAGCATATTAGTTTGCCCTAAAAGTTGAAGAAAAGTTGAACAAGAAGCATGATTAGAGATAGAGAGGTAGAAGAGGTAAATTTTAGAGAGGTGGAACATTTTCTAGAGAGAGATCATATGCAGAGTAGAACAGACAAGATAACACATTCAAGGAGGATAGAGATAAAAATGCATACCAGAGAGATGATAGAACTTTCTACTGTAGAGGAAAGCCTAGTTCATACCAAAATGAAGGATACAAAAGAGATGGAAGAGGATTTGATAGGAGAACATTCAGAGGAACTTTTTTTAAATGTGGAGGACACAAAGCATTTGAATGTAATCAAGGAAGTATAAGCAAGAAGACAGAGAATAGTGGAAGAGTAGGCTATGTGGAAGAAGAAACTATTAGATCACTAAGTTCAGTTGGTAAACCTAAAAAAGGAGAATCACTTGTCATGAGGAGAGCACAATTTCAAGCAGAGACAAATGACGAACCACCGCAAAGGAAAAGTTTGTTCTAGACTAGATACAAATCGGGAGGTAAATGTTGTAAAGTTGTAATTGATAGTGGTAGTTCAGATAATTTAGTTTTAGAGGATATGGTGACTAAGCTGAAGTTGGAGAGATTAAGACACCCTAAACCATATCAGATAGCATGGATTCAAGATGATCATAAGGTACTGGTGAGTGAACAATGTTTGGTGAAATTTCATATTGGATCTTATCATGATGAAGTCTTGTGTCATATTATGCCTATGAATGTATGTCATATATTGTTGGGTAGACCATGACATGAGTATGATAGGAAAGCTATACATGATGGGAGAAAAAATGCATATACCATAACATCAAAAGGAAAGAGAATTACTTTGATTCCTTTGGAAGATGTGTCTAAGAGTGAAGTATGTGGGAATGCTAGAATATGTTTGGTAGATGGAAGAAAATTCCTGGATGGTTTAAGACATGAGAATATGTGTTATGCTTTGATACCTAAGAAGCATGAAGACCTAAAGACAAAGACTGAAGAATCACAACCAGAGGAGATAACTAAGTTATTGACAGTGTATGAAGACATCATATTAGATAATGTACCTGAAGGATTGCGACCAATCAAGAGTATCAGTCATCACATAGATCTTATACCTGGATCTAGTTTGCCTAACAAAGTAGCACATTGAATGACACGAGTAGAGAATGAAGAACTAAATAAATGGATACATGAATTGTTGAGGAAAGGTTTGATCAAAGAAAGCTTGAGCCCTTGTGCAATACCTACAGTGTTAACACCAAAGAAAGATGGAGAATGGAGAATGTGTATAGACTCTAGAGAAAACAATAAGATCATAGTTAAGTATAGATTTCCTTTGCCTAGGATGGATGACATTATGGATTGTTTGATTGGAGCAAAATATTTTACAAAGATAGACTTGAAGAGTGGATACCATCAAATCAGAATCAAAGAAGGAGATGAATGGAAGACTACTTTTAAGATTAATGAAGGATTGTATGAGTGGTTAGTGATGCCTTTTGGACTAACAAACGCATCAAGTACTTTCATGAGATTGATGAATGAAGTTTTGAAGAAATTCTTGGGTAAGTTTGTTATTGTATATTTGGATGATATTCTAATTTTTAGTAAGACAAAAGAAGAACATTTGTGGCACCTAAAACAAGTATTGCAGAGGTTGAGAGAAGATAAATTGCTAATAAACATTAAGAAGTGTGGTTTCATGAAGGAAAAATTGGTATATTTAGGATTTGTGATCTCTGCAAAAGGATCGAAAATGGACCCTGAGAAAGTTAGAGCAATTGTTGAATGGCCTACACCTAAGAGCATTGAAGAAGTAAGATCATTTCATGGATTAGCTAGTTGCTACTAGAAGTTCATCAAAAATTTTAGTTTAGTATGTAACCCTATGATAGAGACAATGAGAGAAGACAGAAAAGACTTTAAGTGGACATCAGGAGAAGATAAAAGTTTTGAATTATTGAAGCAAAAAGTGACAGAGCAACCTTTGTTGGCATTATTAGATTTAAACAAAGTATTTCAAGTAGACTGTGATACAAGTGGAAATACAACTAGAGCAGTGTTAAGTCAAGAAGGTAGACCTGTAGTATATTTTAGTGAGAAGTTGAATGATGCAAGGAAAATATATTCAGTTTATGATCAAAAGTTCTATGCCATAATTCAAGCCTTGAAGAACTTGAGACATTATTTGTTGCCTAAGGAATTTGTGTTGTAGATAGATCATCAATCTTTACAGTATTTGAACATACAAGGAAAGTTGAATCAGAGACATATGAGATGGGTAGAGTTCATGGAGAGTTACACTTTTGTATTGAAGCATAGGAGTAGAGAATCAAACAAAGTAGTAGATGCATTGAGTAGGAGAAGGAATTTGCTAACAGAGATGAGAGTTGAAGTGTTAGGATTTAGAGAATTGAAGAACATGTATGAAGAAGACCTTGATTTTGTAGAGCCTTGGAAAGCATGTAAGGATCCCATTGTGACAGATAGAAGTAAGTGGTTGGACTATTTCATTCTATAGGATATGTTATTCAAAGGAAACTAGTTATGCATACCTAGGAGTTCAATGAGAGATAATTTGATAAAGGAAAAACACAGTGGTGGATTAGCAGGACATTTTAGAATTGATAAAATAGTGGCTTTGGTAAGTGAAAATTAATTTTGGCCTCAGATATATATGGATGCAAGGAAGTTTGTGTAGAGTTGTAGAGTTTGTCAAGTTGCAAAAGGAAGTAGTCAGAATACTAGATTGTACAAGTCTTTGACAGTACCGAAGAGACCTTGGGAGGACATATGCATGGATTTCACAATGGGATTGCCAAAGACACAGTGAAGACATGATTCAATATTTGTAGTGGTTGATAGATTTTCAAAGATGACACATTTCATACGTTGTAAGAAGACAACTGATGCAGTGCATGTGGCTGACCTATTTTTCAAGGTGATTGTGAGATTGCATGGATTACCTAAGAGCATAATTTCAGACAAGGGTATAAGATTTCTTCGATACTTTTAGAGGACACTTTGGAAGAAGATGAAGACATATTCGAAATTCATCTTAGCATTTCATCCATAGACTAATGGATAGATAGAGGTAGTGAATAGGAGTTTGGAAAACTTGTTGAGATGTTTAGTTGAAGAGAAGGCATGAAATTGGGATTTGATTCTATCACAAGCAAAGCTTACATATAATAATTTAGTGAATAGGAGTACCGGAAGAACACCATTTGAGATTGTGATAGGAGCTAACCCTAGAGGAGTAGCAGAGTTGAGAGATATCAGTATGGAGAATAAGAGGAGTGCAAAAGCAGAAGAATTTGTAGGACACATGGAGATAGTGCATAATCAGGTCACTAGTATAGAAACATCAATATATGATTGAAAAAACTACTAAATTTTTTTTATAAATGACCAAACATGGTCACGTGACCATTAGTAGTTTATTCCTAGTCATTTATAATGTGACCAAATTGATGACTAAACCATTTTTAGTCATTTAGTGGTTGTTTTGATAGATTGATTTGGTAGTATATTTAGTCATTGATTGTTGTAATCTGGTCACTTATTTAGTCATTTTTTTTCACTGATATATTTAGTCATTAATTTAGTCATTGATTGTTGTTAACTGGTCACTTATTTAGTCATTTTTATTCACTGATTTCTGTGCATTGGTAGTATTTAGTCATTAATTTTATTCATCATTTTGATCAATTTGGTAGTATATTTAGTCATTTTTACTCACTGATTTAAGATTGGTCATATATTTAGTCATATTTACTCATTGTTCACTAATTTCTGTCAATTGGTAGTATATTTAGTCAATTTAATTATTAATTGATATCAATTAGTAGTATATTTAGTCTTTTTGAAGCTTGCATTTAGTCATTGGTTTATTTAGTAGTATATTTTGAAGCTTGCACAATGAAACAACTTTGAGAAAGTAAAAACAACTTGTTTTAGTGATAAAAAATGCTTACAAATAGCATATAGATCTAAACATAAGTTACAATACTTTCTCTTTGCTAAAAAAATCTTCATGGTTACAATACATAGCTCAAAGAATGAGCAAGAAACTAATTTTGTGAGTATCACTGAGCATAGAAGCACAAAGACATTCATAGATGTCTTCTTGATCACAAATCCATGATTGTCTCATGAAGCTCACTGTCCTAGTTCAAGATCACATTGTCATCTTTGTAGAGATCCTATCTCATGCACCCAACTTGCTCTAGTTCATAAGTTGCCACTGTGAATTGTTACCTGTAGCAATAGACTATCCTTATCTCTGATGATTATGCCCCTAATGACTATCATCTTTGGTAGGATGCCTCAATTTTCATGGATTATTATTCAACATTGCCTTATGACTAGGATATGCATTGTCCTAATCAAACTTGTAGCTTCTTGAAATGCATTGTCCAATCACTTGTCAACCTACTGTCATGCATTTTCCCTTTATAAATAATAATGCCTCATGACTGCCACTACCTAGCTAATTATTCTGGCATGCTTTCACTTGTACTCTACCTCCCATCAACGTAGAATACTACCTATCAACTATTGAATGCCTTGACTACCTTTGACATTATTATATCTTTTCCAAATTCCTTGAAAATAATTCATCACTACAATTGTTACCTAGGTGTGCACTCTATGTCATCTTCTAGATTGTTACAAGTTCACACAATCCATCATTGGTCCTATCACTTATCACATCACTATCATGAACAACTGTCATATCATATCATCACCTCTAATATAGAAATCAACATCCCATTATGATATTGTTGCAAAATATCTATGCCTTGGTAGTTAGCTCATGATAACCCTCAACCTTGTTGCTTCTCACTTGTACCAACTCTATGGTATTGTCCTAGGTGTTCATGCATCTATCATGAAGACTCTTGACTATCATGAGATTTGGCATTGTCAAATGCATACTAGAAGGTTGTCTCCTTACCTCTTTAAATGCCTCTTGAGACACTGACAAGATTATAATGTTTGCATAGTTCGTCTCATTGACTCTAAGATCATCTTTTAATGTTTGCATGATCACTGTCTTTTGCATGAATCTCTACCCCTTGACAGTCACTTTTCAGTTTTCTTCATGCATAGCTAGAATCTCTTTCACAGACTATCCTTTCAATCCTCACTGTCATACATCCTCATTTGCAAACATATTCAGTAAAGTTTGAGGAGTGCTTCTACCATGGTCATAATTGTTTTGGAAACACTGTCATTGTCATGATGCCATTTGATCAAGACCTTCACTTTGTGTTTCCAGGTTAGATTGAAACTATCCAATCTCTTCACACTCTTATCACTATACTGTTTCAAACATCCCTGTCTTCTGCTTATGGCTCTAAATGTAACCCTATCATACATGGGTCTTTAAGTGCTGCTCACCCTCAAATGACTATGGCTGCCTTTTGAGAAGGTCCTCTTATTCTTTTACAATCATATCACTGTCATAATCATTCCTTGTGGGTGAAACCATGATATGAAGGATTATTGTAAACAGCAAAGAGAGGACCTACAAAGAAAAAATACAATTTTTGGTACTCGATCAATGATTTTTTTAAAGTTTTCCCAATTGGACCATAATGAAAAATCTATAGAACATTATCAATAAAAAACTAACAATTGCTTGACTTGATAAACAAGATCATAAAAAAAGATATGCATTCAATAAAATTTCCTTTGAAGTATATGGAAGCCTTGATTCCTTGATTCCTTGAAGTATATGGAAGCCTTTATTCCTTCATATGTTGTAGTTGCAACTGTCCTGGTAGACATGTATGCAAAATGTGGAACCATGGACAAGGCACATGAACTATTTGATAGAATGTCTCAAAAAATGTGGTCTCACGGACTGCATAATTGTAGAACTAGTCTTGAACTTTCCAAGTTGTGGGCCCCCTTCATGGTCTACCAAGTCCAAGTGGTACAAGAAGGCCATCCCAAAAGAGACTCAATAACACTCATGATGTTTTTCCTCACTTGTTCCAAGAATTCATTTTGCAGGGGAGAGAGGGTTTTGACTAACAAAAATTGTAACAAACAACAAATTAGAAAATGGTTTAAACTTTAAACTTTAATACAAAAACATATTTTCAGCTTTGTTTGTAGATTTATATCAAGCAACTATTAAACTATCTATTTCAAACACATTTAATTGTGACTTACATAGACCTATCCTAGGTCCTTGTTCAGATTTGATGTTCGTGCCAAAGCAGGAGTGTTGCTTTCCTTATGATACATAAGTATATCTTTATTGATGAATTCAGTAGACTGGATAAACTTTATCATCTAGATGCCATTAAAAAAAGAAGCAAGTTAAAGACAGAAATGTAGTTTTGAGAAAATTAAAGTGGTTTCCATGTTAAGTATGTAAGCTATTGATGTGTTTTTATCTCTCACCGCATTCTTGCAGGTCACTCAAAAGGTCTTGGCTAGTGTGCAGGAACCAAGGATAACAAGGGAGCATTTATCGCTATCCCATAGAATGAATAGATTGTACTCGTGGCATCGTGGTATGTAGAGATTGATTAATGCAGCCCCATAGTAGTCTCAAAATGAAGTGGAAGGCTGGCAGTATAAATTTAAGTGGCATATGATAATTCATCGTGGTCTTGTGACAGTCAAGAGAATAACTAGCAGTAATGTGGTAAGGAGGAGCAGAGGAAAATAGTACACCATACCTCTGCAATGGCCTCAAATGAGGCCTATGGTATGGCAGTATAAGGATTTTAATTTATGTAAGTGTTGAATACTGTGGCCCCATGACAGTTTCAATGAAGGAGTGCAGTAGTGCGGTGAAAGGCTTCAAGTGATGTTTAGTATATCGTGGTCCTATGATGGTCAAAGAAACAGTTTGTGGTACTGTGGTAGGGAACAAGTCAATAAACATAATGGTATTGTGACCCCACAATGTCCTCTCCCTTGGTGTGCAGTAATGCGGTAAAGGTCAAAATGATGCAGGTTACCCTACTGCCTCGCAACAGTGACCTCACTAGGTCTGTGAGGTAGCGGTAAATGATAAACTGTAAAAGATGACTGCCAAGTGTTCTCCATACAAGATGACTACCAACTTTTATCCTACTGTAAAATATGACTCCCATCATTTATGGTGGCAAGTGTCTGGTAATAATTGAAATGACTACAAAACTGGTGAAATATTTTGTCCGTCTGATCTATGATGATTAACGGACTGTGTTTGAAGTGATTTAAACATGCAGATTTGCTCAATCCTGGCACAAACCAGAGTACATGGTGAAATGACCATCTTCATAGGAAAATAAAGCCTAAAATTCCCTTTTATTTCATCATTCAAGAAAGTGTAGTGGTGATTCTAGATGGCGAGCTCAAGCTTTGAAGTGTGTTCTATGAACTTCATTCAACTAGGTAAGTCAATTTCATCATCCTCTTCATAAAAGTTGATATTTAGTTGGTACTTTACTTAAATTGGTTCAGTAGATCAAAAACCTATCAAAACCCTAGTTCATAAATGTATCAACACAATGGCACCCAAAAAATCCAAATCCTCAAGTAAGAAAGATGAGTCCTCTGCCCCTAAAGAAAAGAAGCAGTCCCTTCAATAGTCACTATTAGAAATTTTGCCAAATTTAGTTGACAAGGGGTATAAGAAAATATTTAAGGATATAGCAGAGGGTTGTTGAGATGCCAGGGTTCCTATTTCTAGTTGGAGTCTATTTTGGTATTTCTGTGGGAAAAAAAGATGGTCAAGCTCCTATTACCAACCCCTAGAACCTAAATCTGGCCAAACTTGTAGTTCCAAATGTGTTTGTTGATGTTAAACTGAATAGAGTATTGGCACAATGCTACCATCCAGCCACCAGGACAATTAGATTGCCTAATGGGTCACCATTGGTGGCATTTGATAGAAATGCAATTATTGATTGTTTCATACTTAGTAAGAAAGTCCTCACATAGGTTGACTTGAAGAAGAGTCAACAAGAATATAACAGCCTCAGAAAAACACACAAGAATGACGAATTGCCGATGTACATGAGAAAATAGAAGAATTGAAATTCCATCCACTATTGTTGAGCCTTTTGATGTTGATGATTTTGTTGTTTATTTCAAGAGGACATACTTTGCTCTGTCAGGTACTGGGTATTGATTCCCAAGACAAAATGCCTACGGATTTGATGATGATGGCTATGAGGATTTACAATTCAGAGGTGAATATTGAGTATGATTTTGCATCATATATTGAAAAGAAGATGCATGATGGTCTATTGTAAATCAAAGAAAACAAGAATCCCCTTGATTTTAAATACTATTCCTTGTTGTGTCACTTGATACTGTATTAGAATAGGGGAAAATGGCCCAGCAAAATGGATTTGAGTATGACTAACCAGAAGAGGTAGAGGTTGCCCACACAATGCTAGTGCTACAAATGGGATATTCATTGCAAGAATTGTAATTATGTAGTATTCCATGATGAGTTTCCAATTAGAATAATGAATTCACTTGGTTACCCTTCTCCCAGATTGACCAAAGAGGTCAAAGAGATGTTGAGGCCTCTTGATCATAGGCTAGTACAAGGTCATAAGCATAACTTTGCTAATTGGTTTTTTTTACCAGACCATACAATAATCAGAGTTTATGGGTGTACTCAGCCACCCTATGTGTTGCCAAAGTTTGTGCTAGATAGAATTACATTCATTGAGTTCATGTGGCAGCTGCTTTGGATGGAGAAGGATGTGATGAAAAAGGCAAAGAAGGGCACTTTCATTCCTGATTCTACTATGTTTGGTGATTGGTCAGTTGGTTCAGACACTTTGGAAGAGCTGCAGGCCTATTTGAAGGCTAAGTATTCTTTGAAATCAGGGACTGAAAGAGTTTGTGATCTAGAGAGTCACATGAATTTTTTCAAGCAAGTCATTGTTACCAAAATGGGGGTATCCCATCAAATCAATTTTGATAAGGATGTGATAAAAAATTGTGTTGCTTTTGATGAACTGTATAATAGAAAGAGGAAATGTGAAATTGTAAAAAGGATTGATGATGACAGGAGAAAGAAAAACCCTAATTTTGAAGTATTTTTTGTTGATGAGAAGGACCCCTTGAAGAGAATAGATATGGTCATTGATAATTTTCAAAGAATCTATGACAATTTTGAAAAGGAGCCTACAAAGGCTACAAAGATCCTAGTCAAGAGGCCACTAGGAGTTGTAATTCAAGAGCCTACCCCTTATCTAATGTTAGTACAAGATCCTATAGTTTCTGATTCACCTCCTCCCAAAAGGCAAAAGACTAATGATGTTTCTCCATTGGTTCCATATGAAATGACTGAAGGAGTTGGAGATACTGAGGAGGTGGCCAATATTCTAAAGCATATGGGAGATGAAGAGGAAGTAGATCAGTCACTGGTTGGTGAAGAAACAGGGGCCCATAAACCTAAAGCAAGAATGGAGGAACAAGGACAATGTGAGCCTAAGTTACAAGAAGATGAAAGGTTTGTGGCCTCAATGAGGTTCATGGAGGATGATATTTCATAAATACTCCAGAATTCAAAGACTTTTGGTTGAAAATAAAGATGAGGGAGTTTGAGGAGAAAGTTGAGATAAATAATATGGGTGTTGATGAATCATAGCATGACCAAATTGTGACCCAAACTTTTAAAGAAATGAAGATTGATGAATAAATATTACCCCTGAGGAGGCTAGACAGTTGGTCTTGAAGAGTAATATGTTGATCATCCCTAGCCTTGAATTGAAGAAAATGTTTCTATTGGACCAAGTAAGGAATCAGGATGACCCCATGATGGTCTCAGAATTGATTATGAGGATGGTGTTAGTGGTTGTGGATTCAAACCAAAAATAGAAAATCTAGCAATGTGGGCCACACAGAAAAACACCAACAAGTTGAGATTACTTGATGTAGTCTAAGAGAAAATGGGGACAACCATAGTAAAAACATTCTAGGATACATCAGTGCTTGAAGTAGCCACTCTTACCATGTACTCTGTAATGTTCACTCAAACTATTGTCAAAAAGTTGGAGCAAAGATTGCTTGATTATGAGAAAACTCAAATTGAGTTGAATGATGAGGTGAACAAGTTGTATCTAGAAAATGTCAAACTCAAGCAACAAATGAAGGGTACTAGTTCTTCTCAGAGCTAGGCTATTATGTCATACCAAGCCCCTATGCCACAAGAAACTAGTGATGCTACAGTGTTAATTGAGTAGTTGAATGCATTAAAATTGAAGTTGGAAAAGGAAATTAAAGAATTGAAAGAGCAGAATTGTTGTGCCTTGCACACACCCCATTTTGCCAAATGGAGAACCTCTCTTTTGCTTTGGCTTGGAGTCTTGACTTTTGTTACTTATGATGATGAGAAGGTGAATACATGCTTAGAGTGCATGATTTGTTCCAGATTTGAGTAGTTTGCATGTTTGGATTCATTTGATGTCTTTTGTGATTGATTTGGAGGCATCTTGGGTAGTCTTGTGCTTAAGAAATAGCCATTCATTGCTTTTTGTACTGAAATTAGGTGTTACTACATTTTGCTCCAAAATCTTATGTCACTGGATATTGCCCTTGAAATTGCTTCTATAGGATATTTCATGTTGAAATTCCTAGTTTCTAGGTCTTAGAATTGTAAAATCATGCCTAATTCCACAAGATTTCACTAAGGGGTTCACATACTTTCATCTTGACGCATGGTCCTGAAACCCTGAAAACCTTGAAAAATGGCTAAGTCTGAAATCTGGTGGAACATCAAAATTTTAGAATCTACATATGAAATCTTATGGATTTGGAACCTATCTCAAACATCCTGAAAGATATTTAAAAATATTTAAAGTATAAGAAATTCAATATCTAAACTTATACTTTAAATATTTTTAAATATACTTTCAGGATGTCTAAGAAATTCAATATCTAAACTTATACTTAAATATATTTTTAAATATACTTTCACCTTGGGAAGTTCAAAATCTGGTGCTAAAAATAGCCTCTATTGTACTTTGCGCTAAAACTGCCTCCTACCGACCTTTGCGCTAAAATCATCCCTGACCGACCTCCCTCCAAGCTACTGCTAAGTCAGTCGAACCAAAAATCCCCACTGAGACAATTTCGAAGAAAAGCGCTAAAATGGGTTTCAACTGACTTGCGCTAATATTTGCCTTCACTGCACTTGGTCGGTAGACAAAGAAATCTGTGCTAGTCGATTGCATTGAAAATCCCTGTCAATGAAGTTAGTGCTAAAAATAGGCCTCATGGACTTGTGCTGAAAACTACCTTCACTAAATTTAGTCAGTCGGACCTCAAATCAGCACCAAAACTATTTTGCGCTAGAAACAGACCTCACGGACTTGTGCTAAATTTGACCTCCACCGACTTTTAGTTTGTGAGACCCAAAATCAACACTTTTTGGTATTTTAGCCTGAAAATTGAGTTTTTCGAGGTGCAAATTAGATTTTATTGATGGATTTGAATTGTACAATCATTTATCATATCATGATGAACATTTTTATGTGGATTTTGGGCATGTTTAATGACAATTAATGCTACTGCACATGAAAAATCTGTACCCCCAAAAATCTTGCTTTTTTACAGAAAAGGCTAGAAAAACATGACATAAATGTCTCCACATGGATTCTAATGGCCACCAAAACCTCCCAAACCAATATATAGGCAAAATGGGTACTTGGAAAAGGTAAAAAACTTAGAAAATCATGCAAAAATCACTAGATCTATGGAGATGAACATAAGAAAGTTTCATTGATAGTGAGTTGTTTTTGACTAATCCATGACTACAAATGGACATATTTTGATTCAAAATGATGGGAAATGACTTTTTATGATGAAATTGGTGCTTGGCCTTATCAATTGTAGGTTTGAGAGCACAAAGGAGCTTGTTGGAGTTAATTGGAGCTGTCTTGGAGGATGAACACACAGAGGTACCCCGTTGACCCAGAGATGCAAAATTGACATTCTATCAACCAAATTATTGTTGCACATACAAGAGAAAGTTAGTATGATGTCCAAGTTGATGGAGATGAGCTACAGGTGCTGAAAGACATAGAAGATCATGCCAAATCACTATTGTTCTTACAGATCCAGTCCAATGTCCAAGACTTGCATATAGTTGTTCCAGTAAGCATCCAGTTGGATATACCTTCACTAAAATGTGCCACATACCCCTCTTGATCTAGTTAACACTTGGAATCTTGTGAATCCACATTAGCTCATATTTCCAAGTGTCATGTGACTCCATTTTGGCTTTACTTGGCCTTGAAAATTGACTTTTCATCATGTACAACCAAATGGGTATCCATTTTGTCTAGATTCAATGTACTTGCAAGCTATTTTTTGTCTTTTTCCTAGAGGACAAAAGTAAATCTAAAAATGTAACTAGCTGATGTATCTCATTAAATGCCATGTAATCTAGACTGTTGGTGTTGATTTAATCTCCACCATCCATTGAAAAACTCAGTATGGTGCCTTGTCTATAAAAGGTCCATCATTCTCTCATTGTAACAAGTAAGATTTGCTAATGAATTGCTAAGACTTTGCCAAAATACAGTCAATACAAACTAATTTGCAAGTTGCTGGGAATTTGTGTTTATGTGTTGTTTCATTTTGGTTTTCATGGTTCTATTAAAAATATGTGCCTAAGTGGTGTTGTCATTGATGTCAACATATTCGTGTTGCCATTAGTGTCAATTGTATCCTATTTTGATGTCTGTGTAGAAGACTAGATTGTTGAGGATATTGAGAAAATTAATGACAATCAATGCATGTGGATCATGTGACTGTGTAGAGGATTGTTAGAGGTTTCTCCAGTCAAGATTTGAGAAGTCCGCATGAAGATTTGAAGGAGTTATGGCCATCTGAGTAGAACCAGTTCCTACAATAATCAGGAAAGATAGAGTGACAGGAAAGAGGTCCGGATTGATCTGGTAATATAAGATTATGATCTGCAGATCTGAAGGCATGTTTGGGAAGTCAGTGTGTATCATCAACTCTAGTGGTTTGTGGTTTGGAGGTCTATAAGCTATCCTTCTAGTCTGATAGTCATGGCAGAGTGTGTTCTTGAGGTTTCGAAGGAAGATTCAAATGTTTCTAATAATATGGTTTAGAGTGAATGTTAGTGGTGATTCCAATGTGCTTATGGAGGTCTCTAGATCATGTAGCTACTATGTTGGAGGTCCACATTAAAGTTTGAGCTTGTTGATTGAAGATTTCTTCTTGAGGTTAATGGTCTTCTTAGTCTTGGTCGATCGGATGTTCCTAGCCTATTGCAGATGCCTTAAACACATTTCTATGAAGCGTGGAGTGGTTGTAGAAGCAAATTCAAATCTCAGTTGTATTTGACCGACAGTGTGATGATCTGCATCAAGTTTAGCCAACCTAGTTAATCATTCCAAGGTTGATGAAATATATAAATACTTGTTGAAGAAGTATCGAAATTATCCTTGTGCAAAATAGATTAATCCAAAGAAGGAGAATTGGTAGTCAAAACTATGAGCCACATCCAAAGCATTTTTTGGATATGACTCACACAATTTTTTGGTAAATTTCTAGAGAAGTATCCTCAAATTAAAATTTCTCAAAGATATTTTGAAATACTAAACCCTTTCTTTGTCAAAATAAATCACACGCACTACTTGTTGTTGTAGATTACATATTGAATTTTCTAACCATTTTGATGCTTATCGGTCTATATGTTTAGATTTGCATACTAACAATGTTTTGTAGGATTGTGGCATACGTGCCCCACCAACTACCTCAAGAGACTTCATATCAATGATTTTATGTGATAGAGAGGAAGGTCAAATATTCTGTAGGAAATTATGCTTGGATGGCACATGTTAGCATTACGGTGGCTTGCAATGTATGCCAATATGTGAACATATGAAAAGAACACATGCGGTTGGAAATGAACTGGTAGACTTCAGCAAGTATAAAATAGTGGCATACAATACAAGAGATGGTAAAGAAGTAAAGAGGTGTGAATATGTTATTCAAAAGATTCCAATGTATTACTTTATGCCTATATTTTGTGACAACATAGTGTATGAGTATGTAAGACATGCCCATAGAGCTTGATGGTTGGACTTGCAATTCAAGTTATGCAAGGACACATTTCTAGTTGTTAGCATTTTTTTAGTCATCAACTTTGCAGAGAACTACAGTCTATAGCCACAGTGTGAGGTGCAATCCCAATATTATAACTTGACACAGGTTTCTATATTTGTGCACATCGCATTCATTCATGCGAATGATAGTACAGAGGATGATAGAAAGATCATAAGGGAGTATCGTTTTTATATAAGTGATGATCGCACACATTCTATGGAGTTTGTGAAAGGTTGTTTCTAGGTGTTCTACAATGATCTAGTTAGAAGGAGCATATCATTCAGTCAGCATATCATATGGTGGGATAATTGTGCATCACAATTCAAGAACTTGCAGAATTTCTATTAGCTGAGCAGGAGGCATAATATTATAGGTGTTCATCATATGTGGAACTTTTGTGAAGTTGGGCATGGAAAGGGGGAGCATGATGGTGCAGGAGCGTGTATCAAAAGAGCCATAGCATGAGAATAGTTAAAGTATAAAGACAATGCAAAGTTGACAGATGCAAAATCAATCGTCGAGTGGTGTAATGCTTCGATGGGTCTAGGTAATGAAGGTAAGTCTTCAGTTCGTAGATTTTTTTGGTTGATAGATGATACTAACATTGCACCATATGAGGACTGTTGTACACTAACATGATCAAGTGAGCTACACTCTATCAAAAGCTCAATTGCAGGTTCATGGAGTATACATATGTAAAAGATGGTGTGCTTTTATTCTCCATGTACAATTCAAGCCTGGAATGAGTGCGAGTCACATGAGTGGGTTGACGAATGGCAGTTCAGTTATCTTAGCCCACTTGACATGTATTGACCCCCAACAACATTGGAATTGACAGAGATAGAACTGTCAGTGGACTTTGACCACATATCAGATCTAGTTCAACTAGGTAATATATCTACTTGCATAGTTAAATTTGAAATTCCTAATGTTATCTTAAACTTTGTAGTATTTTTTTAATGTTGACTAATTTCATCTAATTTGCTGCACATATAATTATAGGGCATGTTTATGCAGTTATTGCAGATGAAGATAATGAAGAGGGAATAGATTATTACTTGTTTCATTGTGTTGAGGTCAAAAGGAAATTAGAAGCCCCAGTTATAGATGGAGAAAACATTGAATACCCTACAGGCTCAGTGGTTGTTATTGGAACATGGCTTAGAAGGTACCCACATAAGAGTGTTAATGTTTGGCTATTTGATGACTTTGACACACATCATAAGATTCTTCATTACTCCAACCTTGTCGTGGCAACCAAAGTTCATTTGATACAATATCGAGGTAGACCTTTGAACAAGACCTTGTGGAAGGTGTGTGACTCTGACCATGAGGCAATACTTAACACAATAAAGAGTAGAGAAGACCCAGATGGTTCATTGGATTAATTTGGGTATGCATAAAACTTTCCTAGATGGTTACTTGTACTTTGTTTTGTATATAAATAGTAGTATGAATTGCTTCCCTCCATTATATTTATGTTTATTCAATTTTTCTTTTTTATGTTTCTCACAAGAGGTCACAACTCTAGTCCATCCAACTGCAGATAAATAAGCTCCAGAAAAGATGATGGAGAGTGATCATCAGATGGTGGTAAGTGATCGATTACATATGTGATGTTATATATTTCATGTACATTTTGTTATAGTAATGTGTATATTGGTTGATTGTCTTAACAGGTGGAGTTGCATGAGCTTGAACTGTAGAAGAGGTCTACTCAATGACAGAGAGAGGATGAGTCATGGATATCCTGTTCACTCATGTTTCACTCATGTCATATCAAGATTCATGTCACAGGGTTTAGATGTTAGTTCATAACATTCATGTTTATCATGTTACAATAGTAGGACATAGTTGCTTATGTCATTGGTTCATGCCATTGGATCATTGGATTTGGTTGAGGTTCTTCATCATAACGTGTCATGCTTTTAGGAGTTGGATTGGGTTGTGGTTCTTCCTCATGATAGGATTTGTTCATGTCTTATTGCTTCTTTGTCCTCCATGTCTTCAGTGTTCTCAGTGTCTTCATGTGTCGAGGATTTCTTCAAACACATTCTTGCAAAATGCTTCAGTTTGATGTAGTGGAAAGGTGCTAGGAGTAACATTTTGCATTCCACAACTTGTGGGACTGAACAGAATTCACCAATGCATCGGGCTGGGTAGGTAAATGCTAGGGGAGGTCTCATTTCATGTACCAAGCGTCACAGTTGTTCGGGGCAGCAGGCTATCAGCAAAGTCCCTTAAGATCCGTAAGATGAAAAAAATGCCAAACTTTGATGGAACTTTTTTTGAAATTCATGGCATTTGGGAATGTTTTGTTTAGACGTATAGGTGTACATGGGGACTATCCACAATAACCTCTCTTAGTTTTAGTCAACTCCAGACTGTTTGACCATGCTGAAATCAAATGCATTCTTGCAAAATGCTTCAGTTTCATGCAATGGAAAGGTGCTAGGAGTGACATTTTGCATTCCATAGCTCGTGGGGCCAGACAAACTTTGCCAATGTGTTGGGGTGGGTAGGTAAATGCCAAGGGAGGTCTCATTTTGTGTGCCAAGTGTCACAGTCATTCGGGGCAGCAGGCTATCGGCAAAGTCCCTTAAGCTCCCTGAGATGAAAAAAATGCCAAACTTTGGCGAGGCAATTCTTAGAATTCATGGCAGCTGGGAACATTATGTTTAGACCTACAAGTACATGTGGATTCCATCTACGATAACCTATCTTAGTTTCATTCAACCCTTGTCTGTTTGACTGTGCCAAAATTAAATGCATTCTTGCAAATACTTCAGTTTCATGCAATGGAAAGGTTGCCAGGTGCCATATTTTTTGTTCTACTCATCGTGGGGCCAAATGGACTGCCCCAATACATTGGAGTGGGTGGGTAAATGGTAGGGAAGGTCTTGTTTCATATGCCAAGTGTCCCAATCGTTCTGGCCTACAAGCTACTGAGACCTAGCACTTTTCGAGTTTGTCGGTAGCTTGCAACCTAGAACGACTAAGACACTTGGCGCACAAAACGAGACCTCCTCTAGCATTTACCCACCCACCCTGACATGTTGGCATAGTTTGTTCAGCCCCATGATGAGTAGAACAAAAAATATGGCACCTGGCAACCTTTCCATTGCATGAAACTGAAGCATTTTGTAAGAATACATTTGATTATGGCATGGTCAAACGGATAAGAGTTGAATAAAACTAAGAGAGGTTATTGTATATGGACTCCACATGCACCTGTAGGTCCAAATAGAACATTCCCAACTACCATGAATTCAAAGAACTGTCCTGTCAAAATTTGGTATTTTTTTTGTCTTCGAGAGCTTGGGACTTTGCCAGTAGCCTGCTGTCCCAAACAACTATGACACTTTACACATGAAATGAAACCTCCCATGGCATTTACCCACCCACCCGACATGTTGGTGAAGTTCATTTGGCCCCATGAGCTATGGAATGTAAAATGTCACTCCTAGCACCTTTCCACTGCATCAAACTGAAGCATTTTGCAAGAATGCATTTGATTTTGACATGATCAAATAGACTGGAGTTGACCAAAACTAATAGAGGTTATTGTGGATGGACCCCATGTACACTTGTACATCTAAACAAAACATTCCCAAATGCCACAAATTCCAAGAACTGATCCGTCAAAGTTTGACAGTTTTTTCATCTTAGGGATCTTAAGGGACTTTGCTAGTAGCCTACTGTCCCGAATGACTATGACGCTTGGCACATAAAAAAAGATCTCCCCTAGCATTTACCCACCCACCCTGATGCATTGGTGAAGTTTGTTCAGCCCCATGAGCTATGGAATCCAAAATGTCACTCTTAGCACCTTTCCACTGCATCAAACTGAAGCATTTTGCAAGAATGCATTTGATTTTGGCACGGCCAAACGGACTAGAGTTGACCAAAACTGAGAGAGGTTATTGTGGACGGACCCCATGTGCACCTGTACGTCTAAAAAAAACATTCCCAAATGCCACTAATTCCAAGAATGACTCCATCAAAGTTTGGTAGTTTTTCATCTTAGGGATCTTAAGGGACTTTTTCGGTAGTCTGCTGCCCTAGACGATTGTAATGCTTGGCACATGAAATGAGACCATGAGGGGTTATTGGACGATTCAAAAAGTTCAATTACATGTGAATAAAACAACCTTGAAAGTGTCTAGTCTCAATCTTCATACTTTTCATGTTTCAATCAAGGCTAATCTAGTAGGACAACAAACCCTATTTTTGGGGTTTTTCTCTCAAACTTTCCAAAAGACCTCCAAAAATAAATACAGATTTAGATACCCATTTACAAGTTACATAACATATCTCAAAACCAATAGTTACTCCTTTGGACCATGTACCTCAAAAATGACATTTTTTGCTATATAAAATAGGCTAATTATTCCTAGTTTGTGAAGAAACATACCTCTAAACATCCAAAAACCCCCTAGACTTGATGGGGTAGCATCTCCCATGTTTCCAAACTCTTAAAACCATAATTAGTTTCAGGAGAAACCCTCACTAACATACCAAACCCCAAAAATCCTCAATCTAGGCCAATTTGAGGAGGGTTTATTGAAACTCTACCTTCCACACACTCTCAAACTTTACCAACACTTGGAACACTTCAAAAATGGTCTACATATGCTTTAGGAACCATCTCCAAGTACTTTCCAACCTTCTTTTAACAAACCCTAGCCTAAAACCACCCTTTCTTGCTTGGAAACAAGGCAAAACTTGCCTAGGACAACACCATAGTTTGGTCAAACTCCATCTTCTGCTTCCCTAACTTCATGGACATATAAAACACATCCAAACCAAACCATTTCACTAAGTTACAAGGTCATATGGCAAGTAGAATGGTCTGAAACATCCCTTTACACACTCAAACCCTTGTTTTGAGGGTTACACAGGTAGTTTAAGAAAAATGAAGATATCTCACTCAAAACTCAATGGTTTCTCCTCAAACCAAGTGCATTTGAAATTTAAGACATACTACTACCACTTCCAATAGATTTTAGCACATGGCTTGGCCGTACAGGGTCGTGGTACAACCTAGAACAACATTTTTGCAGAAAAAAATAAAAAAGAACTAAATTTTTATTCAAATTTTGTAATACAAAACTCATCTTCCTTCTCTCCTCGGGATATGTGAGGGCTTTAATACATGTTTTAAGTAGTTTCAAATGACCTACAACTACCAACATCCTCCCTATCTGTACACCAATATAGAATGTTTGGAACAACTTATCAACATCCATCAAAGCATAAAGGATATAGGAAATTTGTCGCATGTTGTAATTGCAGTTGCCCTTTGGTGTAGGGGCACCTAGCCTATTTCATGAACATGATCAGGGATAACTTTAAGGAACCCCCCAAACAAAACCTATAAAATCCTGGCAAATCCTAGCTAAGTGCCCTAATTTTCTTGGTGAATCTTTCCTTTTTTTTGAAAAAAATATTAATTTTCTTGGCGAATCTATGCACATTATTAGAATTTTTTTAAAATCCTGGCGAATCGTAGCGAATAATAGACAAAAAAAATTAATTACAATGGCGAATCCTTCCTTTAAAATTTTACATAGTAGATCGACACAGTCCCCCCATATATTCTTTTAGTTTTTATAATTCTAAAGCAGGGGCTCGGGGGCGGTAGCCACTGACGGGGTCAAGGAGCAGCGCCCCTTGTGGAGGTTGAGGGGGTAGAGCCCCCTCACGAGGTCTAGGGATACAGGTGAGGTCAAGGGGTAGAGCCCCTCGCCGCCAAGCACAAATCCATTATTGAGAAGGCATTGGAACACATAAAAATTAAATATTTTTAAAAATCCCAAAATTAAATTCCATGAATTGAATCCCACAGCCCAAAAGCAATTCCATGCTCCTTTAAGTATGTGCCTTTTTAAAGGCATGCTAGGCTTGGAATTGATTTTGGGCCGTGCGATTAGATCCTAATTCCACGGCCCAAAAGTAATTCCAGGCTCAGCATGCCTTTAAAAAGGCACATGCTTAAATGACCCATGGAATTTAATTACAATTGTTAGATTAAAACAAAAATCAATGGATATAAATACAATATAGACCCTTATTCCATAATATAACCAAGAATTGAATACAGTAATGGAGAAATCGGTCCTCATACATGATGAATAGTTTAATGCTATTAGCGAATATGTAGGTGAATTAAAACATGCCTCCGAAATTTTAGATGAATCACTGTTAGAATTACATAGAATACTATGGAAAAAATAATAATTATAAATGCCTCATAAATAAATTTGTGGAGAATTGAAATTCATTTGACCAAAAATTAAAAAATCTGGGGGAATTGGCCCCATGCCAGTTGCAATACATTCGCCAAATCACAAGTTGAAAATATAAACTATTCGCCACTAAAAAAATCCCTGAACATGATCAAATGATGAATTTTGATGTGTTGAGTCATTTTGGCATTATAATGAGGTCATACTAGACCACTCCTGATGTAATAAGGGTCATTGGAGTTTAGGAGGTCATAGGTTGCAAAAGTTATCAAGTTGCAAGAAAAGTTGTCAAGCAACTTTTCTTGCAACCAAATGGCTAATAGTTGTCATAGTTGTTTAAATTAGTGTTTCTGGATCCATTTTGATGTAATAAGGCCTATTAGCGCCATTTGTCATGTCAAAAGGTTAAATATGTAAGTTTTTGAACAAGTTGTATATGTTGTCAAAAAAACTTGTCAATATGGCAAATGTGCAAAATTGCAAAAAATAAGGTAGCTTATGTGTTTTTGGTCTATTTGATAGTGCAATGATGAGGGTTTTGAAAAATGGTTAAAGAATGGTCTTGAATAATTATGCTAATGAGTGATTTAGTCCGTATAGAACCTAACTCAACCTCTGGACTGCAATTTTTAGTTTAGGGGTCAAGAATAGTAGTTGATGCTTTGTAATTTAAGTAGGCTAATTAGGCCTCATATACAAGGTACCGGTCCATTTTTGAAGGGAATGTTCCAAAACAATACATGGTACATTCGAGATATGTTGTAAAACATCCAAATAGATATCCTAATATGTCCTCCTTTGTGTTAGAGGTCACGGATTAGTAAGTTATGTTCCAAAAATTAGTTTTTTGGAGGGCTACTAGCTTGTAAGGGTAGTTTATGAGGAAGAATAACCTATATGCAAATTTTATGTTCTTGGTGACCATCAATGGTCTTTTTATGTCACATTCATCATTTTAAGGGTGTTTCATGAGTTGGTTTGTAGAGATTGAGGTTTTAAACCAAGTGTTGGGTTTGTAGTCGTGATTGAGTTCATGTCTAGTTGAAAAAGGGTTTGGGGTCTTAGCCCATTTTTGTGAAATGATACAATTGGGGTACCTACACAACCCTACAAACCTTCCCCATTTACTACCTTTCACAGAAAACAAGGATTATGGGGACTTCCTTCACAAACGAGCCTCAAGCCTTGCAGTCATGTTTTTGGGTTTGACAAAGGTTTTCTTTCACATGGGATAGAATCTTGGCAAGGTAGGAGTAGTTTTGCATAGCAATTATCCTCCTTGTTAACATATCAAAAATGGGACATGGGTTGTTTTGGACAGGAGGCTCCAAATTCATGATAGTTTAGTTTGGGACTAGGCCTAATTAGGCCTCCTTTACAAGGCAACTACTATGCCAATGCAAAACCACCAACCAAACCACTTGGGAACCCTAGAATGCATGGAAAAGGAACCAATTTCACTAGTTTTATCCTTTGAAACACTTGTTAAGGCACTATTGTATGGACTACACCCTCTTTTTGCCTAATACATGGTCATATTAGGCCATTGCATCCTCATACTCTACTATATTCTTATTTCCTAACCTAGGGCTTATTGGGAATAGTGATCCTACCTTATTCCATCCCATTCCACCAATATAGAGTGATTAACTTAGTGGAATGGAAAATAAATACATAGTTTTTAGCCTTAAAACCCTAGTTCAGGGTTTTATGATAGTTTCCAGAAAAAACATGATTTTCTCCCTCCAAATTCAATGAAAATGCCTCAAAAAATATGCAAATGAAAGGTCATTCACTCCCCTTCACAATGCAGGTGGTTTCAAACCATGACAGTACTGTACGGATGAGTAGTATGTCCTAGAACAATCAAATTTTAGGAAAAGTAGTAGGAAACTCAATTTTATTCAACTTTGCCCTTCAAAACCTTCTTCACCAACCCCTCCTTGATGTGTGTGAAGGTTTTTATACATGTTTACAATAATTCCAATTGATCATAATTGACTCTCAACCTGTTTGATCATTGGGTAACCTCCTTATTACACGATTTGTTAAGTTGACAAAGCAACTTCTTACCACTACTTGCATTATTAGACTTTTTGTTTGACAACATAAAACATGACTCCAAAAAAAATGACATTGGCCATTTGACCTTATTACATGCAAAATGATGACATAAGAGCATCAACTTGTCCTATGATATCCTAGGACCTTGTTATGACATGCTCCTAGCCAAGATTGGCTATGGCTAAGGTACTCCTACACCATGAAATATGTTTCCATGGTGTTGAGTCATCCTCCTTACCTAATGCATCACCCTTGTAGACATGTATGCAAAGTGTGGAAGCATAGACAAGGCACGTGAACTATTTGGCATGATGCCCCAAAGAAATATCACCTCATTGAATGCAATGATTGCAAGATATGAACAAAATGGATTTTTTGATAAGGCATTAGAAACTTTCAAGCAAATGCGATTGGGGGGTGTAAAGCAAAATTCCACAACCTTAGTCAATATCCTCCTTGCCTATGCCAAAATGGACATCCATCAAAAGGATAAAACATATGGGAATTTTGTTAGATGTTGTAGTTGCAGCTACCCTCAGAGACATGTATGCAAAGTGTGGAAGCATAGACAAGGCACGTGAACTATTTGGCATGATGCCTCAAAGAAATGTCACCTCATGGAATACAATGATTGCAAGATATGAATAAAATAGATTTACTAATAATCCTTTAGAAAGTTCCAAGAAAATGCAATTGGCAAGTGTAAAGCCAAATTCCAAAACATTAGAAATGGTATGTTTGGAGCACGGTATACACATCCATCAAAGCATAAAGGATATAGGAATTTTGTCAAATGTTGTAGTTGTAAGTGCCCTGCAAGACATGTATGCAACTTGTGTGGAAGCATATATAATGAACATGAACTATTTGACACGATGCCTCAAAGAAATGTTGTCTCATGGAATGCAATGATTGCAAGATATGCACGGAATGCATTTTTCATAAGGCTTTAAAAACTCTCAAGAAAATGCACAAAAATAAATTTCAACCATTTACACAAATTTTGGCACATCTAAAACCAAATTGCACAACTTTAACCAACTTCCTCCTTGCCTATGCTATAATGGGATCTAGAGAACATGGTGTGGACAACCATCAAAGCATAAATGATATAGGAATTTTGTCACATGTATTGTATTTACAAAGTTGCCCTTGTAGACATGTATGGAAAGTATGGAAGCATAGACAAGGCACATGAACTATTTGAAATGATGCCTCAAAGAAATGTACAGTCCCACAGAATTCAATGATTGCAAGATATGCACAAAATGGATTATTTGAAAATGATTTATAAACTTTCAAGCAAATGTAATTGGCACTTGTAAAACCAAATTCCTATAACAATAATTGATTATCATATTAAATATTTAATATAATTTATCATATACATAATGTCATGAACATAACATCTAGTTTATATAAAAATCCATATAGGTGTCTCCAAACAAAGCCATACAGGAAAATATACAAAAATATACAAAAATATACATTGGATTAACATACAAAAGTATGTATAAAAAGCCATCTAGGCATACAAAATAGTTCCCAAAAACTAGTTTCTTATGGACTTTTAGGAAATAATCGGTGGCCCTTCTTTGACTATGAAGATGGAGAGCGAATCAATGACACATCCTCTCTCTGCCGTCGAGTAGACCTCTTGGAATAAAGTTCATCCATCTACAACTATTAATACAAAAAAAACAATATGCACATTAGTATAGAAAATGTATGAAATATATAACATCACATATGTAATTGATCACTTACTACCAACCAATGATCACTCTCCATCATTTTGTCTCTCTCTTCGTCCATAGTTGGATGGACTGGAGTTGTGACCTCCTATGAGAAGCATCAAGAAGCAAAATTGACTAAACACAAATATCATTTATGTACATCAAATGACATGAGATAAAAAAAGAAATACAAAATTATGATATTTTCATGTTATTGGCTCATACCTTAGTCAAAGGATTTGCAAACATCATGGCTACATCAATGCCTATCAACACTGAATCACGAAGATAAGGAGTCTCCACTGTATTCAACATCTGAAAATCAAGTTCAAGATTATTCAAACAAAATAAATACATAACATTATTTTTAAAATGCATAATGATTAGAAATGGATAAATTTACCTCCGTATAAGTGGTGGTTTGGCATCTAGGGGACCAAGGAAACTGTGGAGATGTTGGTGACTGTTGAAATCATCAAATTGTCACAAAATAATATTACCATTGACATATCTACAATAATTACGATTATGTGATAAATTACATACCTGTTGACTTGACCTTCTCTCATAACCTGCCAATGGATGACTAACAGAGGCAGGATGAAGACTCTGACCCTAGAATTTCATTGTTCAAACAATTACATACATTATTTTTGACTTATAATATAGATAATCATATAAAATTAATTACAAATTTTAAATAGCAATATACTAAATCAAGATGAAACTTGTAACAAATTACCTGAGAGTCAATACCAAATGTATGCTGTAAGAGATCGTCACTGAGAACAAGATCATACAATATGTCCTGCCCCTATGTTGTATCATGTTGCTCCTGTGTCATAGCATGTTGCCTCTATGTCACAGAGTCCTTTCGTGCCTCATGCATCCCATTATCACATAGGTTCCCACGTACTACACAAATGTGGGGACACATGATGCCTACTACTCTCACCCTCATCACCTTGGGTAAAATCATCTGCATGTTATGATAGAGTTTGGGTGAGAGTAGCCAGTGAATGTAAAGTCTCTAGCTCAACACTCTCCTTCAAAGCCAAAGGGAGTGACCTATGTTCTGGCCTCGCTCAGGGTATAGGCACATGGTCTTCATCTTGCTAAGTCCCGAGTCTATCTTGGGTAGAGCCACCACCTCTACCCTAGAACTCATGAATGTCAAAATAATTTAGAATCTTGTTGAGGACAAACTCACAATAGAGTTTCCTCAAGAAATATTGTGGTACCTCATCATTGTTGCATGGCCACTCATCAAAGACCATGTACCATCTATCCCAAAAGTTTTGGAATATGTCTTCATTCCTACACCAATGTATAGGAAACCGTTTGCAACTTTCCTCTAATCTTTGGCCAGTTTTGGGATTAATAAATTCTACACATAATTGAGATTTTGTAATTTTTTCCTTCTTGACTTGTTCATATGAAAACTTGTCGGCATAATATTGCCGACTCCTCTCCCTATAGTCTTGGAATTTGGTGATTTGTTTTGTCACCAAATCCATGTGGGAAACAATCTCTTGTAGTGATTTTGCAAGTGTCCTCCTATGTTTAGTGGTTCCACTTGGATTGTTTAGGGTATGAATAATAGTTCAAGATGTTTCTTGTTTTCTTCTATTATCCCTAGGTAATGTTCTTGATCATCCCTTACATGAAAAGGAGGTGAAGGTGGGTTTTGAGGGTTTAGAGCCTTTGGAGGGTTTTGGGGGTTGTTTTCACCCTCCTCAATTGGATTTAGGTTTTATGCTTCTCCAATAACTATAAATGCAATATAAAAATAAATCAAACATTGCAAAACTAAAAAATTGTTCAAAAACTAACAAAATCAGACAAACCCTACCTTCTTCCTGTGTTGGAGCCTCCAAATTTGCACGACAATATCTTTGGCAGTGAGGTGGCATTTTGAAATTCTTGTTTTCTCAGGGGCGCTTGATTCAATTGCCTCTTCTTTAACACAATCACATTTTTGCTTGGTTTCTTTGTTGCTATGAGGAGAGAAGTTGAATGGTGAATGAGCAGAAAATGTTTTTTTTTTTTGTTTTTATTAAAAGCAAAATGCGAGCGCATTATAATGTGCATGCATTTTAAAATACGTGCATGTTATAATGCACTCACATTTTGTTTTAATTTTGGAGATGGTGGTAAATTTTTGGTCTCCCATCTCCTTGCATTTACCCCACAATTTTATCTAACTCTTAATCAGGTTACCAAGCAAAGTATGAAATGTGTACACATGGTGTTGTATTCTGTTGGCTTGATCTTGTGTTCAATCTACAATGTAGACCCAAACAAATGTGTACAAGTCTTCATATAGGTTGGCTCTAATCATGCAATCACTTATATTGATTGTCCAGTTATTATACTTCTCTGCATAAGGATCTTACAGGCTCGTCGGCTTGTTCCTTAAGAACATATATGATAGGTTCCTTTGTCACATCATAACTTATGCTGCGGAGCATATGGGACTCCACAATCCATATCTAACATTCATAAATGACCTCTTAACATTCCTTAAAATCTACAGAACAAAATAATTTTGCATGCCAAAATGTGGATCTTAGAACTATTGCACTGTCACACTAAAACACTGTCAAACTGGAAGCCAATACTTGGAATCTTGTAAAATATTATCTATTAAACTTTAAAGGCTATAATCTTGGATTTAGGTAGTCATGACATATATCTAGGTTTCCTCAGAACCATGGAACAAAATATGCTATTGTGGAGGAGTGCAGACCATTTTACTCTGTACTGTTTAATGTCTTTGTCTTAACACTATCCACCTGGACTTAGACTTTTCACCAAATGACTTCTGGAGGAAGTTAGATCTTGATCACTAGAAGATAACAACAATAGGTAGCTATAAACATCATACCTGAACTACATCTACAAGTCTTTAATTGCAAAGGTATATTGATTCACTTTTTGTCCCTTGCTCAGAATACTTCCCATACTTAGCCATTTTGGGCTTTCAAACCAAAATACTTTGTGCCTTGTTGCCAACTCAAGATTGTCTACCAAAGTAGTGTCTCTTTGCCATGCTGATGGATTCTCTTTGCCTTTTTTCCATCAATGACAACATTCAAGTCTCTTTCAAAGAAGTGTCTCTTTCCAACAATCTCCCCCTTTGGCATTGATGGCAACACTTAGTGAAAAATGCTTGTGTTGCTCCCCCTTACTCTATACATTTTGTTTTTTCTATTCTCCTTTAGATGTATGCTTAATTTTTCACTAGTTTTCCTCTCCCCCTTTGCCATCAATGGAAAAAGGTGTGCCTTCAAGCAAAATTGGTCAAAAAATGTTCAAAATTGTTATATTCTGCCACATATATATAGATACACATTTTCATCTCAATTTGTCATTGAAGGTAGAATATCATTATATATAGTCTTTATCAGAGCTATCTCTCCATTCCATCTATTCCTTGCACTTTCTAGAATATGGATGTGGCCATTTATCAGAAAAACTAACTTCTCTACCTTCTGCACATCTGATGGTGTATCAATTAGTGCTTGTGATTTCAAGGCTTCATCTGCTAGATTGGTCATGGAATCAATTTTTGGACTTATCAGTCCCCTTGGCTGGAAAAACCTATCTTTGATTTCTTCCCTTTTCTTCATCAAAGAGTTCAAATCACTATGAATATTTACAACTTGTGTTTCTTTGGAATTTATTGACTCAACTACTGGATTATATGTTTCAGAGATATTAAGCAGTTTGAGTTCCAAGTGTCAGATTTTATCTTCTAATTCCTTTGTGATTTTTGGCCAAGATAGACAAAATTTGTATATTTTACCTGCTTCTTTTCTTGTGCTCATTATATTTTCTAGGCTATGTGGAAGATCAATAATAATTTCAATCAAAGCCTTGTTGTAGATTTTTAGATATTCTACAACAACAGTCTCAATGATTCTCTTGTCTGAATCATTATACTCATCATACAACTGAGCAATGGTTTTCAAATTTCCATCCACTGGTATGGATTTGAGAACATCTTCAAGGCTTATAGTTGCTTCCTGTGTCTGAGACACATCTTGCTTTACCCTTTTTCTAGGTTTACCCTTACTAGAGGTTCTCTTTTTGCTAGTTTCAGAGGCTTTTGTAGCCTCAGTTTTCATCTTCTTTACTTCCTCATCTGATTATGTTGCTTCTTCATCAAAAACTATTCTTACATGCATTCTCTTGGTCTTAGTCTTTCTTCTCTTAGAACTGGCAACAGGAGTTTCCACACTTGCAAATGGTGTGGAACCAGAGTGAATGGATGCAACTTCTATAGAGGTGGATCATCTAGTTCTTTTTCTTGAGACCTATAGCTTTTTCGGTTCAACCTTGGGTTCTTTCGAAGCTTCAATTGATTCACTTTTTCTCTTTTCTTTTGCTTCCTTAGTAGCTTGTGATTTTTCCCTTGCCTTTGTCACTTGTTCTTTTGTGAACCCATATCTTGTAGCAATTTCCTCTACTTCTTTTCTCACCTTCCTGGTGGATTCTAGCTTCCTGAGTTCAACATGAAGTTTTAAACTTAGTTCTTCATAAGTCCCAAACCTCTCTTCTTTAGTGTCTCTAGATTTATTGAGCAGGTGTTGGGCATAGTTTTCAAGTATTTGTCCATCTATCTCATAACCCATTGGCATAATACAGACTGTCCTAGGCTCCACAACTTCCATCAAGCATTGATCTTTTGTAACCATGAAACATATGGTATCCTTATACTTTTTGAAATACCCCCACAATGTTGCCTTTTTCTCATCATGGCTTCCAATGCTACTTAAAATATTTCTAATTTGGATAGCTACCAGTTTGCTAGTTAACTAGAACAGATTCTTCATCTTTGGTAACTCATTCATAAAATAGAAGAATAGACAAATGATCAATGTACCAAATTTGAATGGATAGTTTTTGCTTTCCTTGATCTTCTTGAGATTCTCTAGTAGTTGGATTCTTTGTAACTCACACAAATCATACTTAACATTCTCTTTGATCATTTGATATGCAGTGTATATTGCAGTACCAAAGACAAAGTTCTCTCGGTTTGAGAAATATATTTTGTATTCTAGGACCATCGAAGCAATTCTTACCGCATGGTTTGTGATGTCATTTATGGTTAATGCCCTCTTATCAAATTGGGCTTCGGTCACCTCTATAATAGTTTGATTCTTCACAGCTTTTCACAAGGGCACAACTCTAGTAGAATTTAGCCCTGTTACTGCCCTAATCGCCTCCTTCATGATTTTGAAGGGCTACCCTAACCACATGAATTCATCATGAATTCAACTTAGGATATACCAGACCCATTCATCCTCTGCAAATGTAGGAAACTCTACATACTAGATGAATTTCTTTTCCTTTAGGGCTTTATATTCTTCCTTTAGATCAAATTGATCATTACTTAAATGCTTTAGGAATAGCTCTGAGAATTTGTCACTACCGAGCTCATCTAGGGCAATATGGATATAAGCCCTAACATCTTCCACATAAAAAACTCCATATGGTATTTTTGAAAATGCACCCATTGGATCAACTTCAGTTGCTTTGAAAGGATGTTTCTTGAATTTAGGTCATGGTCGCTCAGTGATATCCACTACTTGAGGTGTTTCCATTTCTATGGATAATCAAGCAAATTTTAGAAAGGGTTTCAAACTATAAATACCTCTTAATGCTGAATTAGGGTTTTCTCTGCTTGGAATTGCTGGAAATTGCTAATATCGCTTATGATCTTACTTTTGCACACCTTAGACACTTGAAGGCTCAAATACAAAGTGATTAGTCCTTCGAGCGCTACCCTTTTTAACCTTTTCTTACCAAAACCTACTCAACATAAATAATGTTTTCAAAAATCTATCAAGCATTTCTTTGTTAGGCACAATCGATCAAGATTGCTTTGCAATGTGCCACATTGACTTCTTTTCTTCCAGTTTTTCTTCTAAGAGATTTGTCACATCAAATTCCATCATATACCTTCGTGCTAGATTCTGACACCCACTTTCTAGCTCGGGGTTTTGGATTTTCAACACTGCTACCCCAAGCTAGAGCACCTAGTTTACCTCCTATAGGAAGTATCTACATCAGATGCTGGTGTGGATCTATCCTCTTCTTTAATTATTTCTTTCTTGAACCATATCTTGTCCATTTCCTTCTTGGTTTCAACCAGATCAACCTTTTCTTTTCCCTTATCATTCCTTTGCTCTGTTTTCCTTTCTTTAGCATAGTAATTTCTCTTCACATTCTTTCTTCTGTAGAACCTTGCAACATGTCCAAATTTGTTGTAATTGAAGAACACAATGTTTCCTTGTCCTTGATTCCTTCCTCTGAATGAATTCATCCTTGATTTGCATTGATTAGCCACGTGTCCAAATCTATTGCATGTAAAACATTTTCCATTGAATGGTTGACTATTGAAGGTACTATTCCTTACCAGATTTATGCATTCATTTGATTTGTGACTGATTTTCTTGCAATTGACCCATTGACCATAAAAGGATGGAACATTTTGATTAACTCTACTCCTGCATTGAGTAGCTTTATGACCAAACTTATTACATTTAAAATAGTGACCATTAAAAGATGGGTACCTTTGAGCATTTGGTTGTCTGACCGGAGGTTTTATAGGTCTTCTTCTTTGATTTCTAAGCTAGTTCCCTCTATTTTGCTTTAACTTAGAATTTGCTTGACCAGATTTTGAACTTTCTCCTTTCTCAAATCCCAAACCCTATTTATCATCAATGCTCTTTTGACGAGCAACCATTTCATCAGGCTTTGCAGAAATTAGCTTGAACTTTTCTTCATAGCTCTTACCTACTTCCAGATCAAATTTTAGAAGTACCACTTCTTTTCCCAATTTTTCACATTCCTCTTATTTATCCTTAACAACTTTGTTCAAATGCCTTTCAATTTCTTCCTTCTTTTCAACTTCCAGTGTCAACCCCTTTAGGAACTCTTGTGCTTCATCTAATTGATCATTTAGTTCCTTGCTTTTTTTTTGAATTTCCTGACTTGCTCTCTTAGCTTTAGGATGCATTCATTAGCTTCTTGAATATTTGTTTTTAGATCCCTAATTTTTGCCTGTGATTTTTCTAGATCAATAAGGGTTGCTTCTAGTTCCTTGTCGCTTTCATAATTTTCAAATCTTCTTGCTACCATGATTACATAACCCCAAATCTTCCTTAAGCTGTTAGACTTCTTCTAAGGAACCTTGCTCTGATACCAATTGTTGATAGCAAGGAATACTAAGAGGGGGGTGAATCAGTATTCCATAAAACCACTTCTTAATAAGTTTATTAGTCCAAATTCTGAAATTAATAACAAGAAAGCAGAATAAGCATAGGAACAACAACCACAAAGACATAACACATGAACACTAGGATTTTTTACATGGAAAACCCAAAAGGGAAAAACCACAGTGAGTGTTAGCTCACAATATATTAAGATAGCACAATATCGAGTTACAAAGAGGCTCATTGCCTTAGGATTCACTGCCCAGAGCTCACTACTCAAAGAGGCTCACTGCCAAAGAATAAGCTCATTGCCAATTAGAAGAATGAAGACAGTATAAGGGTGGCTCACTACCAAGATGACCTACAGAGATTGAATCTACATATGCATGGTTACAATTCCAATGAAGCACATAAATGCTACCTCAAAACTCTTCATCTATGACTGCCCTATTATGCTGCATTGCTTTTACATATGATCTCTTTTCTTTTGCTCTTGTCCCTTATCTTTGCATATTTTTGCATATACACACTTCTCATAGCATGTCATACATACTTCAAATACTAAAATCCATCCTCTATATATATCCACAATTTTATCTAACTCCTAATTAGGTCGGCAAAAAAGTATGAAATGTGTACACACGGTGTTGTATTCTGTCGGCATGATCTTGTTTACAATCTGCAATGTGGACCCAAACAAATGTGTACAATTCTTCATATAGGTCAGCTCTAATCATGCAATCACTTATATTGATTGTCCAGATATTATACCTTCTCCGCATGAGGATCTTATAGGCCTGTCGGCTTGTTCCTTAAGAACATATATGATAGGTTCCTCTGTCACATCATAACTTATGTTGTAGACCATATGGGACTCCACAATCCATATCTAACATTCATAAATGGCCTCTTAACATGCCTTAAAATCCACAGAATAAAATAATTTTGTATGCCAAAATGTGGATCTTAGAATAGTTGCACTGTCACACTAAAACACTGTCAAACTGGAAGCTGATACTTGGAAGCTTGTAAAATATTATCTGTTGAACTTCAGAGCCTATAATCTTGGATTTAGGTAGTCATGACATATCTCTAGGTTTCCTCAGAACCACAGAACAAAATATACTATTGCAGAGGAGTGCAAACCATTTTACTCTGTACTGTTCATTGTCTCTGTCTTAACACTATCCACCCAGACTTAGACTTTTCACCAAATGACTTCCAGAGGAAGTCGGATCTTAATCACTAGAATATAATAGAAATAGGTAGCTATAAACATCATACCTAAACCACATCTGCAAGTCTTCAATTGTGGAGGCATACTAATTCACTTTCTGTCCCTTACTCAGAATACTTCCCATACTTAGCCATTTTGGGCTTCTGGATCAAAATACTTTGTGCCTTATTGCCAACTCAAGATTGTATGCCGAAGTAGTGTCTCTTTGCCATGCTAATGGATTCTCTTCACCTTGTTGTCATCAATGACAACATTCAAGTCTTCTACATAATAGTGTCTCTTGCCAACATGGGTATCATGCATATCCTTTTATTCAAAAGCCCTTTATGTGAGGTAGGATGGTGTATCTCTTGAGCTAGTGCACATCCTTTTATTTTAAAAGTCCTCCAAGTAGGTGGGGTTAGATCTGAGACTATCCTCCCTTAAGTGTGTCTTTTGTAGTTATTGTGGTATAAGCCTAATTGTCATGTGTGTCTATAGTGTGCTTGAGATGGTAGGGGCTTAGCAATAAGTTCCTTCCATTGCCTTGTTTGTCATGTTTTAGATGTATAGTATGTCTTTGGCATTCTATATGATGCTTGTGTTTTCCATGTCTTTCCCCCCTAGTGCGGTTAACCCCCACTTGGGATTTGTATGGCATGTTTTCCCCTCTTGTGTGTGTGTAGTGACGGCCTCCACCTACACTAGAGGTTTGTTTGGTGTGTTTTCCCTTTGGGGTTGTGTGTTGCATTTTTACTTTCCATGCATCTGCATTCATTTATATATAAAAATGAAAAATAAATAATTACTGCATTTACTGTATTCATTATGCTTTGCATGTCTTCAATATTGTATTCTTCATGTTTTGCATTCCTGTTACTGTCTTCACTATGTTTGGCGTTTCTGTGGTGTGTTTTCTCTAATGTCTACCTAAGACTGGGGGTTAGAAATAGTTCCACAATATTTGTGTATGCATTAGCTTCAAGTGCTTGGCATGTCTATTATGTTTTGACCATACTTTAATGCATGTATGGGTCATGTGTTCATACATACATTAAAGTGGGGGCTAAATTTTTAGTCATAAAATATCCCCCTAGGACTTTTACCTCCTAAGGTTAGTCCTGGGTCCCTTGTTTTTCATTATGCATGTTCATTTTAACTCCCGGGGCAAAATTCCTGAAAACCCATGTTAAATGGGGCTAAGGGGATCTTATTGAGCTTGATCCTACCTTGAAAATGGGGCCTAGGGCTTGGGCACTCACTCCCTAGTCCTGCCCTATTTGATCAGGACCTAAATTTTAAATGTTAGTTATGTGACCATTAAAAGGATCTGTTGCTAACATCTTAAGTTAGAATTGTGAAATTTGTAGCAGGAATGCATATATAAGCATGTTTAGGGTTTCATTTGTAAACTAGAAGATGATTATGAACTTTTGGCAAACTTATGATTGTAGAGCATTCAAAACATTCATTGTTGCATAGCAGAATATTGTTATTATGTTTGTTATGCAGATTTGGCTTCATCTTCTCATGTGTTGAAGGATTTTCATCTACATGCGAGCTACACCTCTGATGTGATATCTATTTGTGTTGAATCAATAATTTATCAATCTATAATTTTGTTTTTTGCCTCTATCCCATAGGGATATGCACTCTTTATCAAACAACGATGTTGAAAGGCTTGAATACCATTCCAAGGCTTGACTGAGGCAAGTTCCTAAACACCACAAGCCCCAACCCCCTTCTTTGTGATTGTAGGTGACAAGTGTCATATTCTATGAAAGTGGAGTTGCAAGAGGTTGTTACAGAGAGTATAGTATCCAGATCAGAGAAAAGGACACTGCTAGGGATTGGGTACTTTACATCAAAGCCCCCCAGATCTCTGACACAGAAATCTCTAAAATAGTGGGAATAGGTTACAAACAACTTCTGGGGATCTCAGCAGAAAACCCTACCTTCAGATTGGGAACCTACCCTTTAGCCCCCTACTTTTCCATATCCAAAATCTTGAAATATGGTATGTATCTACTCTAAATATTACATCTTTATCTGTGAGCATTTGTCAAGATTCGTCTGTTTATTTACAATTTTGCATAATTAGGGTTTGTGGTATAATTAGGCTTAATTGAACACATAAAACAACAAATTCCACATTTCCTCTTTATTTTAAGTGATAACCAACATATAGATGAATCCTCTTGCAAGAGAATTGATTCTACTCGGTTGAATGTCCTTGAATGTTTGTAGTGAAAAGAGGATTTAACTATACCTTGTATTGAATTGAAAAACCCTCTTTTTCCTACTAAACACTATTGAAGAGTCCCCTACTATGAATGCAAAACAAGACCTAGCATATAGCCATGTTGTTGAACATACAAAGCCTCTCATGTCCATCCATGCCACCTCCAGCCCTATCCACACTCAAGTGCTATGTCAAGAGTCAAATCCAAAGCATGATCCACATTACTCCTTACCAAGTGAAGATCAAACTATTCAAACTCCTCCAGCTCCCATCCATGATCAAGGTCCTATTCATGATCAAGCTACCTTTTATGATCAAACTCTGCTCTATGATCAAGACCCTATCTATGATCATGAGAGCCATGATGATCCTCTTAGCACACTTTATGCATTACATGAGATAGAGATTGTCACATCACCCATCCATAATCCTACAATCATCCATGAGCAAGCTATCCACATTACATCTATCCATCCATATACAACATCCTCTTCCCAAGATGAGACACTTGATCTCCAAGGAAACATTGGCAATCAATGAAGTAACTTGGATCCTATCACTTGACCTCCTACTAAGAATAATGTTAGTCAAGATCCAAGCATCCCAAGTCATCCATTGTTTGATCCCACATTATCTCTTGTTGATCCTCCATCAACCCTTATTTATACTCCACCATCTACTATTGACCCCATTCCAAATCCATTATCCTATCCAATTAGTCTTACTACTTTCATCTGTGGTGATTCTCATGTCAAAGAGAAACAATCTTCATCCACCACCTCACCTTCTCCATCTCATAGTGGACTCACACCTTGTTTCAAAAACAAACATCCCATTGTATATCATATGTTCCAAAACATGAACTATCACAGAAAAGGTTTAGGTGTTCATGAACAAGGTATCTTAGAGCCCATCCATGTTGCAATCCATCCTCAAGAACATGGTCTTGGTTTTTCATCCCAAGCAAAACAATCCAAAGATGTTGGTACAACCTCTACACCTTCTCTAGCTACTTCTTCCACTCTATATCCCAGTGCACCTTATCGCACCTCCCACTCATATGTCATCATCCCTCCTCCATCATCATACCATTCACAAAAGCATGTGACCATACATCTCCCTCCATCCACTTTTCCTCCACTCCTTCCAACTCCTAATATTCCCATCCTTCTATCCCCTAATCCCTTCATCCATTAGTACACTCATCCCTCCATCCACACATCCTGCTCCCTTATACCCCCTATCATTCCTAATCATGGCCAAAAAATGCACACAGCCACATATGAAGCTATCCCAAACCCCATGAGATCCAAAAATAAAAATTTGGATGCTGCCACATATATAGAAAAATATTTGCAAAAGCCTCAAGAATATCATGTCATAGGGCATCAATACACAAATTCAAAGGTAAATCCATCTCATAAGCTACATATTCCCACACACCTTAAAGAAAAAAATAAAATGGTGTGGGTCCCTAAGCAACAAGCAATTACCCCAAGAGAAGCATCCGTATCTCAATCTATCCCCAAATTCCAAAAAATCCCATTCCCCATTAAAAAATCTTGCAACTCCTAAGTCCATTTGGGTTCCTAAGTTCCTAAATTGATGATTCCTCAATCCCCTATCCTGATTCCCATTACTCTCCACTCCCCATCAAAGTAAACATCTTCACAATCTATCATGATGTGCACACCTATTGGTCTTGGTTCCCTGCAATTCCATGCCATTTCCACATATTTCCATCCCCCCATCTTACATCCATTATCCTCCATACTTCCCCCATCATACCTCTATGATCCATGCTTTTGCTCCATCATCCATTTATTCCTCCATATCCATCCATCATTCACCTCCTAACCCACCATCCTTTCCATTTCCATAATTCAACACCTACCAACATCCATGCGCATAATGCTACCTGATATAGTCCATGTGCAAACACACATTAAAATGCTAACATAAGTTACCTTGCTATTGGAAATGGACACTTGAGTCCTCACCATCCATCCCATCCAAATAAGTAAAAAAAAAGTAAAGAGAAATCCTTCATCCAATGGTGAAAACTTGGCAAAAAAGTGCCTTGGATAAGTACCATGATGAAAACCTGGCAAACATGTGTCATGTGTAGATTGATTGTTTATGTACCTTGCAATTGGGGGCATGTTGTCTTGCCTCATCCTATCATTTTCCTACCATATCTTCCTTATCCATTATATCTGCATCCTATCCCATTGGTCCACTTCATCCTCCTTTCCTCCTTTTGATCTTGATGAAGATAGGGGCAAAATGTTGAATCAAGATTTGGATACCTCTTGTTGTACCTCATACTTCCCACCACATCCTATCAATCCTACTATCGCAAGCATTGTCACGTTATATCATGAGTCTAATATATTGAATAAGACATGTTATTCCTATGCGACATAGTCCTTGGAGATCACATCTTGAATTCTTGCATCCCTCTCTCCTTCATGCATTTATGATCCATTATCTCCTATTGCCCATCCTTCTACCTATTTATCCATATTACAATATCTATCCTTCCATTATCCACTATCAACCATTCATCTACCTATCCGTGATGTTCCCTTGTCATCAGTATCTAGCACTATGACTATCCTAATGCAATCCAATGTTACCCAATAAAACTTCGAAATAAAAAAAATTCAAATAAATCCAAAAATCTAAAAAAATAAAAATATTCCAAAAATCCCAAAAAATCAAAACATTCCAAAAATCCAAAAAACAATCATCAACATCATACCACCCCACATCATCAAGACCAACTAGAACTACACATAATCATCATCACCCCCATCTTAATGTGCCTTGATCCTATGGATACAAGGTATGTAGGTAGTCTGGAATACGAAGAAAGTATCTAGTATTCAGGTACATAAAATGTCATCATTTTCACAAAACACCCCGAACCATCCCATCCTATATCATCATCACCACCCAAAACTACATATCATCATAATCACCCCCATCTTAATGTGCCTTGATCCCATAGATATAGGGTATGTAGGCAGTCTAGAATAGGAATGAAGTATCCAATACTTAGGTACATAAGATGCACCCCATCCTCCATCTCAATCCATAATAAACTCCATCTTTCACTTCATTCATCTATCACAATCCATCCTATCACCCTGACTTGACTAACTCAAGAAGAAAATGAACTATGCATCCTTTGAAAGCTCAAGTACCTATCAAACCATAAGCAAAAATACTACTCCTAAAGCAAAGCTGCTTTCCCACATATCACTTGCCACATCTGCTACAATCCATCTATCCTAGATCCAAAGCCTTTAACGGATATACTGTTCCTACAATAAGGCCCAATCTATGATGTACACCCTCTTAGGCAAGGGAATATGTCAACTGTGTTTTTGTTTCATCATTTAGTCAATTTCTTTTTGGTTTATCTTTTGTTCCTTTCTAATACCTATTCAAGACTACCTTGATTTTTTTATATCTTGGTATGTTGCGATGCAGTATGGATTGGGGCATAGTCATTTCTTTTGTATGTTGTGTTTGTGGGATGTTCTTATTATCCTACTATGGCTAATATGTATCTTTTTTGTGTTGGAATTAGCATCTTGCATACCAATATCTTTTGCATCTAAGGTTCTATCAAGGCCTTTTGTGTATTAAGATCATTCTATGCTAAGACTATTTTCCATTCACATTATCCAACAAGGTCTATTATGTCTAATGGATGTAAGTTCAAACCATTTGTTTATAGAGTCAATGTCCTCGCATTCGATACATCGTCACCTTGGTCTTATATACCCTAATGCATAATATCCATATGCTATATCAAAAATAAGGATTGCTCTTTATATATTTAAAGTAGAACCATTACAACTACCTATCCATCCACCCATCCATATATCCTAATAAATATCTATAGCTTTCATAGTTTGATCAATCCTTCTATTCTTCTACATCCTACATATCTTCTTCTTCCATCTTTTTCATCCAACTTTTCATCTTCATCTCTGACTTTTCATTTCGAGAGCACACTTGTGTTCTTTGAACCCACATGTCCTCTCAAGGGGGTATCATCATCATCATTCCATCTCATAAATTTCTTCTAATTCCTCATACCACATACCTTATCCTTTTTATACTAATTTAGCTAATCAATCTAGCCAAATTATCCAATCACATCCTTTGGTCTTTGATCCTAGTCTTGTCGTAAATCAATCATCAATCCATCATCAATGGGATATATCGTTCCCACATCCTTGTGTTGATCTAGGGATATATCATTCCCCACAATGACAACACTATCCTTATTAATCATCATCAATTAATAATTGGCTTACAACTTGACAGGGGTAATACCTTGTTTGTTTTTGAATCATCATCATCATTCATCTTATTCATTAACTTACCATTAGATTTCCTTATCACCCTCACTTTGAGTGATTGGGGCATCATCACCATCTCTAATACAATCATTCTTCCAACCATATTCTTCTAAATCAATTTTCTTCTATCAAATCAAACACTATGTTTTAAACTTCTTTGAAATGTTGTTACTTTGCAACACCATCTCAAAGAGGGGCAAAATGCAGACACTTAAAAATAATCTTTGCAGTATTCACCTTGCATACATCACATTCTTCTAAATCACTTGCATCCAACATTAATTGAATAAATTCTATTTTATTTAACTAATTTCATTAAATCTCCACTTTATTCTTCTAAATTAAATAATTTTAATTATTTAATTGAATTATCCTCTTTCAATATTCAAATCCACATTAATTAAATAAATCAATTATTTAATTAATTCATCATCCTAATTCCTCTTATTTACAAATTATTAAATAATTTTAATTATTTACTTAGCTAATTATTTCACCAAATTTAAATAAATTATTGAAATTTATTTAAGTTGACTTGTCCAAATCTTCTAAATAAATAAAATTATTATTTTATTTAGATCTTCTTATTCCTCTATCATGCACCATAAATTAAATAAATTTATTTATTTAATTTCTAATTATCTTCTTAAATCTTATTAAAAGTAATCTTTTTCTTCCATCCACATGCTACCTATTTGTGCACTGCAACCAAAATAGGTCAAGTTGGGACAACACTGTTTGATTTCTACCTTGAAGAGGGAGATAGGTACAATAGAATCTTAGACTAGGTGTCTAACACAAGAGGAAAGGAAGAAGAGTAAGGAAGAGTAAAACCTCATAGCTAACTTTAGAAGGCCTACTACTCAAGTAGAGGGCTTGTTGGTGCCTGCATGAACATTCAAGTTTCAAGCAGTTAATCTGCAAGCACCCTCCCAAAAAATCCAAAGAAATTCTAAGTCTTTGGGCCCCCTCAGCATGTTTCAGCCTAACCTAATATTCTTGGGGGAGGGTCATCATATTTTCAAATATCAACCTAATTTTTTGGCGGGGTCATCATGTTTCTAACATCAGTCATCTTAGTTATGATCACCCCGATGCTGCTGCAAAGTTTCAATATGACCTGATATTCCGTAGGGGGGTCATATTCTAAATATCAGGTGATCTTACGAATATCACCCTTGCTGCTGAATATCACCCTGATATTGCAATATGATAGTGACATCATCAGTCTGGTGGGATGCATCATGTGGTCTTTGGCATGATACTATCAACAAGTATGTTAGAGGTCCCCCCGATCGCTAATGAGGATATGAAGATGATGATGACATGGACAAGTACAAGATGGTCATCGGTGATATGTATGGTATGAATATGAGCAGGAGGATCTTTCAATGATGCATCAGGTTGCGCCGATGAGGGTGGTCATCAGGATGATATTGAATATCAGGTGATGTGGTCCGGTGATATTTCTTATCAAGGTGATATTTCTAATAAGGGTGATATTTTGCATGTCAAGCAGGCAGGAGATTCACCGTCATGAGAGGATCATCAGTAGGAGGTTTACCGTTAGCACAGGTCATGATGATGAGGTCTAAACTAGCGTCGTTGGGAGAAAAATCATCGACTATCATATATGCTCACAGCCTAGTTTATAAAATATTCGAGAGGTCACTGCAGGGCGAATGTGGGATAATTAGTTCTCACATAATTTGAAAAGTTAGCGATGGGAGCGCATAGTACCTATGTGGCATGTTTTGGTTGGTGGCCAACTTTTCAGCGTGATTGTAGCCCCAAATCTCGGCGGGAAAGAAGGAGATCGACAGTCCTGATTCAAATTTTCAAAGGGAAGGATTTCTTCGTGTCTGTGACTGTGATCTTGGCAGAAGGAAACTTCAAAGGCACGTGAACTGTTGTTGCATCCCAAAGCAGGAAGGTAAGCATTAATGGCAAAGTTTACAGAAGCATGGGTCAAGAGGATAGGTCAATTGCCATTTTTTAAGGTGAAAATCTTCAGTCAGTGGCTCTCCTCCCAAACCTGCCTATCCTCCCCTCTTATCTGCATGGCTGCATTAAATATTTTTGGTGTCATCCTAGCGATGTAGTGTATCTGGTGAAATCTTGGAGATTGCCATGTAATTAATGGTTAAGTGCAAGTTCCTACTATATAAGCAGAATTTGTCACTCACTTAAGGTTGTTGAAGACTTGGGCAAAACGTTTGTGTGAATAACAAAAAATAGGGCATTTCCTTGTTGTTCTATCTTATTTTTTGGAGTTTATGAGTTGCATCTGAATGTGCATTGCAAATATCTTCAGTTTCATTGTTGCTCTATATGAAAAATGCTCTTATGCATGTGTTTAGCTGATTGTCTCCATGTGTTGCATGCATTTCCTTCTTTTGAATCTAGCTGCTAAGGGTTTCTCAGGTTCTAGGGTATGGGTTTCTGTATCACATGATTCATCTCTAAGTTCCATTCAAGGAGTGGATTAAACTATTTTAGGTGAAGTATGGAGAAGGTGGTATGTCAGCTGGGATATATGTAAGTAGAGGAAGCTAAATACCTATTCTTAGGTGATGTTTGTAAGGAAAGTATCAATCTAACCTCTTGAAACTTGAATCCAAAATGCAATCCATTCTCTTGTATACGTCTAGTTGACTCCTTGCCTTGAGATAGGCACTGGTCTACTCTTGGGTTAGTAGTTATGATCCAAAACCCCTTGTCTTGCATCCAAATCATAAAATCCATCTTTTCATAACTTCCACCTGTTAGTTGTAGGAGTAGGATTAAGACCCCTACATACTCTTATCCACAACCAAACAAATATGTCCAAGAATGTTGCCAACCTTGTGATGTATCATACACATCTTGGTCCACACATGAGAGTATTCTACCCGTTGTTGTCAAGATAAATCTTCATGTCATTAGGTGAGTTAAATGTTACATCTTTAGCTATAGAGATACCCCCCTTGGTGTGGCAGAACTAGAAGTGAAGGGGAGGTAGTTCACGCAACCTCCTATATTAGTTTGCTGAATCTGCTGTGCATTGGAACTAGCAAACCCTCTGTTGATTTAGAAAAAACCCAACAGGGCCATTCTAGTCATCACTTTTACTAGAATCATGTATCAAATCAGCAAGAGTTGCTACAGGAGCCAGGTAAAAGAGGGAAGGGCATCCTACAAGAATAGGAGACATCCAAAAATAGGCAGGAAGAAGGAAACTAAGCTATGAGTTTCAAATTGATTCAAAGCTATTCATTCTAGTTTGTCCAAGTCCTAAATGATAAAGGTACACAACTTGTTAAATCTACTTATGATTATAAGTAACTGTATTAGGCAATAAGTGTTAGATGAATTTTCCTGCTGCAATTGATATTTTACAAAAGAAGAACAATATACAAATCATTGCATAAAGAAACTACATATATTCACAAGGAAAATCTGTTCAAAATTCCCATACAAGCCATGAGAATTGACTGTAAAAGATGAAATGAAAGAGCACATGTACATCTAAAGTAAGAAGAAACATAGAAGAGGAAATGGGATCCATCATTACCTGAGAGGACGAACCCCCACTAGAGGCTGCACCATCTTTAGACTCTCCAATTCTATCTTCAAAGGTACCTACAAAGAGAGATGAAGAACTGTGTTAGAGCTTGGGATATCCTTTATTCCTGTATGTAAGAACATCAAATGTACATGTTATCCTCTCATAAGCATCAAATAGAGAAATGAAATAGATAAAGAACTTCCAGATGCAACTAAATAGTCACAAGAAGATGTAAGAAATGGAGATCATATAATTAAAAGAGAGGCTCTTAGCCTCTATGTTTTCCTCTAACTTGTGTTCTAAGTGTGTAGGTATAGGTACAAGAAGACATCACACTAATGACATAAGGAGAGAAATCATGAAAGTTAGAATGATTATGTTTCAGTCAAGGTATACTCTATTTCACTCAAAGGAAGACAGTCATATCATGTATTGATAGTAAGCTAACAACCATTAGGAGATCATGTAGTAGCCATGAAAGTTGTAACATTGGTTCAAGACATGAGTGTCAAGGAGAATAGTAGACAATCTTATGTCAAGGGGTAATGTAGAGTCTAATAGTACAAGAATCCTGCAAGGGAGCTCTAAACAGTGAAAATATAGTCATATCTTAGGTAACTGTCATAACAATTGGATCAAGAAGCAACAAATAGTATATGGGACAATAGTCCAGTCCTTTCTTATATCAAATGAAGGAGTTCTACAAGAAATAGTTGTTAACATGATGGATGATAGGGTGCTCAAAGTGAATCAAAACTAAAGGCTTAGTAAGAGGGAGAGACCTACACCTACAAAGCATAAGATAGTCCCCTAGGAATTCACAAGTGATTTAAGATCTTTAGATAGGAGGCAACGGCTAGAAGGTATACATTATGAAACCTTAGACTCCATGCAATAGTTTGGTCTCATAGTGAACATACCAAAAAGTAGATGACTACCTCAAAGCTTGCCCCATAGGGATACCTTGTTGACAATCAAGTGAAATTTTGTAGGTAGTCATATGAATGACAGTTGATAGGCTATCGTGAGGTCCTAACACTTTAGCTAAAAAATATTAGTTTATCGACTAGGTAGTGTCCAAGGATGTATGCAATAGGGAATATCATTTAGATATCTCATCTAGAAACAATTTCCTGAATCTTTAAAAAGGCTTAAACAACATATCAAACTAGAAAGCATTTGAACTCTTAATCTAAGAAAACATATAAACTTTATACTAGAAATTCATACATGCAATTTTTACTATGAAATCGAATAGTGACTAGTCCTATAACTGCACACACATTCAAAATTCCAACTAACAATTAACAATAATTTGAAACTAAAGCAAATGCTCTAGAAATCTTAAGCAAACAGAGCTCCAAGAATTAACATCTTAAATATCACAACCTGTAGGCATACACAATGGAACTAAACATAAAATAACACTACTCTAAATAGAATATTCACAAAAACAAAAATACTTATCTACTCTACAATCCCACGAGTGGCTAGCTCTTGGGAGAAATTCATCTTTTAACTCAGATCACATTCAATTGTTTCCACAGCAACATAGTAACTCCATTCATATCTTCATAACTCAAAAGGAAATACTCAAAATAACACTATTTGTACTCATGAAAATATTGTAGAACATAACTCTTCAATTATTTGCCAAAAAGAGATTGATATTCATTCTTCACACAATAAGATTATATATATAGCCATGTTTTGAGCAACTAACTAAAACTAAACTATTACAAAATCCTATATTCCAGATGGCGGTAAAATGCCATTGAAAAAGTCTTCTAACAAAAAAATAGAATTTCAACTATTGATGTCTTTATGGAATAAAAACATATAAATGGATCAGAGTGGAGCCATAAAGTCTCAGATAACCAATAGAAGTTAACAGAATTAAAAGAGTTTCCAATCAATGCATGCCTAGACTTTTGGTTCCCTCAGCTTCTGATGTACTTGACCTTAGCTACTTGAAGTCCACTCCTCTCGTAGGCCATGCATTAATCCTGCACAATTACTCAACTCTACATACCATTATATCAACATTTAATAGCTAATTTCAATCAATTTAGGAAATAAAGATTTGTACAACATTTTATTAAAAATAGATAAATATTGCTTCTAAAAATAAAAAAATTGGCATGGCTAGGGTGATTGGGCAATGCAAAAAGGGTTATTTGTTTTATCAAAGGAATGAGGTTTTTTATACCTCATCATCCTCCCCTTCTTAGCCTTGTGCAGGTTCTCTTGCTCCCTGATGAATCCTTTGCCTTTATGCATCTCTTTTCCTATTTAATTCATCAAATTTTGAACTAAGGTCATACATTTCTTCTGCTTCCTCATCAATATGGTCATGGTATTTCAGAAAGCCTTTGTTTAGTCTAATTCTCATCTGCCATGTATGCAAATCTCTAGGATCAATCTCTGCAACCATTAAGATTGCAAGGGGTGGCTATAAAAGTAGTGGAGGCCTGTAACACATCCCTATCCACTTAGTTTTAAGCTACTGTAGTATCTCTATTAATTCCTTAGCTCTTCTATAAGACCATCTAAGGTTGGTAGGGGAAATCATTTCTCTCCTTTTCAAATACATAGGTAGAGGGGTATATCTCTCTTTGTAGGCACTCCAAGCTCTATCAATCAATGGTGGTCCATTAACTTTGAAGTCTTTAAAATAGATCCTAATAATTTCATTGTACTTCTCTCTCATATGTGTATAGCTCTCAACCCTTCAAAACTGGGCTTTAAAAGAAAAAGGCTTCTGATTAGGGTATCTCATTTGTAATCCCACGGTCCTTTCTACTCGGAGATACTCCCTAGTTATATCCTACCAATGAATTTGATTTTGCATATTGGACATAAATGCCTTTAGTTGAACTTCTCCCACAAATAGATTGATAAAGAAATCAATATGTTTTTCAAGAAATAGATTATGTAGGAAAAATTCACATAACAAATTTTTCTAAATAGGATGTGCCTCTTTATATGCTTCTAGGAACTGTTGATCATCTAGTTCATGTGGCAAGTTGCAAGAAATTCTTAAGAGCTTCCATCTCAATAGTTGCTCATTAAGGAACATGGAGTAATTCTGGATGATTTCCTACAGGCCAATAATAGTTCTCCAATTTTATATGCATATGTTTTAGCCTAATACAACCTGTCATAAGATTCCTTTAATAATACCATTTCTTTTTTAAGTCTATCATTTTCAGCCCCAGATTGTCTTAGGAAATAGCTTCTCTCCATCCATTTGGTCAACATGGGAGGAATGTGGACTTGAAACCACTCCATCTTAGTTAGCTTAGTTTGAACCTCTTTTGACTCCATGGTTGGCCTAACATTGACTTCTTGTAAATCTTGTTCCAATTCAACAGTTCTACCCACAACTCTATTCAGTTCTAATTTTTGTTTTTCTTGTTCCTCTGTAAATGCTTTCAAACACTGCTCCAAATTGAAGGTTAAATTCTTAATATGTTTATCCTTTTTAGATAGAATGGCCAAATATTTCTTATCTTTTTCTTCAATTAGTTGCAGTTGGGACTGTAACTCTTCAATGATTTGATCTTTCTATTCTAGAAGTTTTGTTTGTTTTCATATGTTCTATTGTTGTTTGTTTAATTGATCCTCATCTTGCTGCAATTTATTTTTCAATGGCATAATCTTTGCTTTCAATTCCTCTATTTCTAGTGTCATACACTCATTTTTTTTATCCTCTGCATCTATAGAAAGGGGGGAAACAAAAATATTTGCCTCACTACTGGACATATGTCCTTCATTAGTCACTTCCATTGGACCCTGTTTTATGTCACTAACATTATCTAAAGGAGACAATTGTCTCACCTCAGGCATTGTATCAATTTCCTAAATGTTCAATGGTTGCAATGAGGGAAAAATTATTTTTACATGCTCATACTCAAGAACCTCTTCTTCTTCAACTAGAACATAATTGGGCATTTGTTCACTTTTTCCCTCTTGTCCTTTCTCTCCTATTTCTATTTGTTCTTCTTTAGATGGATCAATTCCCTATTTAGACTTAGGGGGCTTACTACTTTCTAGGGTTCGAGCTATATCCTCACATGGTTGAAATACATTTTCATCTAGCTGGGCTACTTCTCCACAAGGTTGCCTCTTTTGTCTCTTTTTCTTAGGAATAGGAGGTAATTCCTAAGCTATGACACAGCTAAATTCAGCGGCCAACTATTTTCTCCTTCTTTGAAGAGGGGGTTTTTGCAGTTTTATCTTAGGCCTCTTCTCCTTTTTATGGGGCCAAATATATTCATCCTCTAAATTCACTAAATCCACATTTTCTCATTTCTCTGGGGTCTTAGGCACATTATGTGGATTAGATCTTTCCTTAGGGTCTGCGAGGCTTACTGGATTTTCTGGTGCCTCGCCACCAAGAGCTTATTTGTCATTTTGAGGCATAGGGGAGGGTTCTCTCAAATTTTGTGTTGCCACACCAGATGACTCACCTTCCTCAAAATGTCCTAAGGGCTCAAGGTTCTCAAATTTTGACAGAAATTTCTACCATTTTGCATCTGGTTTTCTTTTATTATGAAAATGATGTTTTCAAATTAAATGGACAAGACCATGATGTTTCAAGGGCCTAGACCCTATTTTGAACCTCTCTATCGTATTAACAAGGGAATCATGGAGGAAGGTAGGAAGGTTAACCCTTAATTCGGGGTTTTCCATGCTATGACACAAGTGGATGAGTAGCTGAAAGGGGGGACCAACTACAGTGGTGCATTGCCCTTCACATGTGAAGTATTTAATGATCCATGCAACCACTATTCTCCATGTTTCTTCAATAGACATTCTATGGATCCCCTTATTTTTCCCACGGGTGTTTATAACTAGCAATGGGTGAGATTGCCCTTCCCATGCAAAAAGTTCTATCATTTTCTAATAAAAAATTCTGTATGGTTTCTGACAAATTAACACCTTCATTCTTAATACCAGATAAATTAGAGATAATTTGGGGACTCACCTTGAACTTCTTCCTACGCACAATTGACTAGCCAACTAAAAAGTTTTCTACAAATTTCTTGACCAGTTGCGCATGATATCCCTCAAATTTCTTCATAAATTCCAGTCATCCTACCCTCTAAAATAGCTCTGAAATATTTCCTAGTGCTAGCAATTTATCTGGTGAAGCTAGCTCAGATTTGCATTTGGCTCCTCCCATTCTATTTCTTACTAGCAATATTGCTAAGTGACTATTGAAATATCGTGGCACTCCAAAATGATAAAATTACTCAAGTAATTGATAGGAAAATTAAAGAAAATATAATTTTTAAGGCCACCTATACTTCGGCAATGTTGACATGACAAGAATTAATTCAGGGTACTTAGCTTCTCAGCAGTTCACTATAACATTGCATGGGATAGAGTGGGTGAGCCACCACCTTCTCTAGTGAAGAAACATTTCACACATTTTGCCAAATTTGGAAAGGAAAAGGGGGGGGGGGTGTGCCAATTCATCTTTTTTTATTCACAATAATTACCTATTTAAAAAAGATGTAGATACCTTCCATTCTGCTATTGATTTGAAAGTTGCTAATTTCTACTAACATAATAGCATCTTCGTTGGTGGTACCATTTAATTCGGATGGAATGAATTTATTATGACATGAGAATGGGGTGGATGAAAGTATTTACTTATTATGACAATAGGTTGTCATAATAATATTATTTATTATGGTTGGGAATGACAAAGTCACGATGGCGTAACATGGTGTATTATGGAGGTGACAATAGGTGTGTTTTAAGGATGTAGGAACATTTACATAGAAGGGAATCACAAACTCACAATGGTGGAGGAAGATGTTTAAGAAATAGATATACAAGATATGAAAAAGATTCCAGAGCATCACCACAAGATAGAACTTTTGAAGACCCATTCTGAAGACCTAAAAGCTCAAATTTTATTTGAGTCTTCAGGATTGGGTAATTATTTCCTAACTACAAAATATACTTCTAGATTGTTAGATGATAGTTCACATGAAAGTATGGTGATGGAGGATTCTTTTCTTCTTCAGTTGAAGAGTATGTTGATCACAGAGACATTGAACCAGAAAGTTCAAATGATATTTGGACTCTAGAGTTTGATGGTAGCTGTTCTTCCACTAGATCTGGGGCTGGAATAGTTCTAATATCTCCTCAAGGTGATATTTTTCCTTCCTCCTATAAGCTACAGTTTGACAATACCAATAATACTGCTGAGTACGAGTCATTATTACTCAGAATGGAGGCTGCTCGCATTAAAGGGATAAAAAATCTTCATGCACAAGGTGATGCAGAGCTTATTTTTTGTTAGGTAAGGAATCTTTGACAAACCAAGAATGAAAGGCTAAGACATTACCGCAATCATGTATGGGATTGCATCGAAGGTTTCGATGCTTTTGACATCTCTGTGGTACCAAGAGAGTTTAATGATCGTGTTGATTCATTAGCCATCTTTGCCACCCTTATGGTCCCTCACAAGGATTTTAAAGCTGATAAGTACACAATTGAGTTGGTCTTCCAACCAAGTGTACCTGATAATGATGTCCATTGGCAAGTCTTCAATGGTGATAATCAGATCATAGCTTTCTTAGAGAATATAGATAGCTTTGATGAACTGTACTTTGAAGGGAGTAATTCTCCACCTTAGGAATATGTTTCCAAAGTAGATTCACAAACTGGTGAAGAATTTCTCCAGTTAAAAGGGAATAAAATTCTGAAAGGTTTGGTTTCTCTTGAAAAGTTATTTGACAAGCATGATTGATATATCAAACAACATCGACAACTTGGTTCAAGTTCATCAATGGAATTTGAACAAGTGAACCTGAACAAAGAAGCGGATCCTAAGATGGTCAATATTGGGAAATGTTACACTGAAGAGGAAAAGTTCAAGTTCACAACACTTCTATGCCGTTATATCGATGTGCTTGCATATTCATATGATGACTTGAAGTCTATCAGACCACAAGAGATCCAACATGAGATTCCTCTCAAGGTGGGATCATTGCCTCACAAGCAGAAGTAGAGGTAGTACAATCCAAAAATATTAGGTACAATCCTTGCTGAAATTCAAAAAATGTTGAATGCTAGGATAATTTTCCCTATCCATCATTCCACTTGGATTGCAAATATTGTACCTATAAGGAAGAAGAACGGAGAAATCCGTATTGTGTAGATTTTAGAAATCTAAATCAATCTTCTTTGAAAGATAACTACCATCTACCCATAATGGATCAAGGGTTACAAATTGTAACCAGTTCAGAGATGTTGTCTATGTTGGATGGCTTTTCGGGCTACAATCAAATAGAAGTCATTGAAGTGGATCAATACAAAACCACTTTCACAACTCCATGGGGCATTTTTATATATTGCAAGATGCTATTTGGGTTGATCAACGCTAGCGCTACATTCCAGAGAGTAATGGACTTAGCATTCAGAGATGAAATGGGTGAATTTATTATGGTTTATCTTGATGATTTAATGGTCTTCTCCAAGGAGCATCAAGATCATGCTTACCACTTGTGGCAAGTTTTGGAATGGTGCCGTCAAAATGGTATTTCTCTTAATCCTAAGAAGGCAGTTTTTGGGGTTATAGAAGGTAAGCTTCTTGGTCACATTGTGTCCAAAGAAGGTACTAAAATTGACTTTGAATTAAATCTATCCAAGGTCTTACTTTGCCTGATAGTAAGACTGTTGTTCACTCTTTCTTCAAAAAAGTGAATTCTCTGCGGAGGTTCATTCCAAAGTTCGCAGAGAAAACTCATCATATTGTTAATATGATGAAAGGTAAGACCACTTTTTGTTGGAGCATGGAAGGTAAAGTAGCTTTCAAGGACATTAAAAGAGCCATAGCCCATGCTCCAATTTTGGTTTGTCCTAATTATACTAAAGATTTCATAATGTATAGTTATGCTTCAGAGCATACACTGTCAGTGATTCTAGTTTAACAGAATGAGGAGGGTGTGGAATCTTTGATTTCATTCATGAGTTGTCCATTGAAAGCTCATGAACTTAAGTACTCAAATATGGAGAAGCATGCTTATACTATAGTCAAAGCCATGAAGCATTTCAGGTTTTACGTTATGAATTCACGTACTATTGTTTTGGTGCCATATACAACAATGAAATCCATCTTGACACAACAATAATTTGGGTCCAAGAGGGGCAATTGGATTACCAAAACTTAGGAATTTGATCTTGATATCAAACCCACCAAGCTTGTGCAAGGGAAAGGTTTGTGTCAGTTGATTGTTGATAATGTCCCAAAAGAAATAGGTAATGAAGAGGTAGAGGTTGAAGATGTTCCAATTGTTCTCTTTGTTACTACAACTGATGAGTGGTATTCTAATATTGCTTATTTTCTCACATATGGTGAGTGCCCTTCTCATTTGTCTTATAAAGAGAAGCAAACTATCAAGCCTAAGGCTGCCAACTATGTCTTATGGGTTAATGGTTTGTATAAAAGAAGTCTTGATGGAGTTTTTCTACATTGTGTGGATAAAGCACAACAAAGCAAACTTTTGGAGTCTTTTTACAATTTGGCATGTGGAGGACATTTTTCAGCACCAGTAATGGCTCATAAAATTTTGTGGGATAGGTACTATTGGCCCACATTATTTCAAGATGCATACAACTAGGTACGTAGATGTGAACTTTGTTAGTAGTTTTTGGGAAAGCCTAATTTGGCTACACTACCACTAAAATCAATTGTGATTGAAGAACCATTTTACCAATGGGGCATTGATTTCATTGGTGTTGTGAATCCACCGTCAAGTGTGGGACACATCTATGTACTTACTACAATGGATTACTTCACCAAGTGGGTGTAATCTATTCTAGTTAAGCATGCTACTTCTGAAGTAGTATGTAATTTCCTCAAGGAGAATATCATTTCCCGATTTGGAGTTCCAAACAAGATTGTAGCAGATAATGATACATGTTTTCTTCAAATGAGATTACTAGTTTTTTCTTTGAATATGTGATTATTCTTTCACATTCATCTAACTATTATCCATAAGGGAATGGTCAAGCTGAATCTAGCAATAAGAATCTGGTTACTATTATCATGAAACTGGTAGATGATAATTAGAGAACATGGCATAAATCTTTATTTGATGCTTTATGGGTAGATAGGATTACCCCAAAGAGGGCAATTGGCATGTCACTATTTCATCTATTATATGGTTTGAATGCGGAGATACTGATCACCTTGGAATTGCCAGCTTTGAAGTTAGCAAAAGTTGTGGAAGTTAGAACTTTTGAAAGTTCTATTGATAAATGAATAATGTACCTTTTTAAACTTGAAGAGGAACGAGTTATGGTAGTAGACTATATTGCTGAGCATCAAAGTTAGGTCAAGAAGCTATTTGATAAAAAGGCGAAGGCCAAAGAATTTCATATTGGGGATCAAGTCTTGTTATGGGACAAGAGGAGAGAGCCAAAAGGAATGCATGGGAAATTTGATTCCTTATGGAGAGGCCCATTTGTCATTCACCAACTTTGTGGTGAGAATAGTTTCTTGCTGGAGTATCAAGATGAAACACCATTCCTACTACCACATAGTGCACAACATCTAAAGCATTTCAATCCATGAAGTGTTAGATAAGTTCACTTGTATATTTGTATAGTTTGTGTTTTTCTTGTTTATTTTTAGTCTTTTGTGTCTTTCATTTTGTTCACTTGACTGTATCACCCAATGGCATGGATGAAGGCACTTAGAGACTGGATTCTTCTCCCTTTGATCATTTCAAATAACAATCGAAGGAAGTTCCCTAGTTAGAGCCAGTTGTTGTCCTCAAAATCAGCTGTGCTCATTTTGTAGGATAACCCCTATGAAACTTGTCTATTTCGTAGCCTACACTCTAAGTTTGCAAATCAAGGCAAGTCATCTCATCCTCATGCATAGTCCTCTCACTCCTAAGAATCTATTCGAGTATCTTCTCATTTTATTTTCTCAAAATTCGCACAAGTTATAAAACGAGTTTTCACAATTTTAAGGGAGTTAGAGAATTTTTGTTTTCATGCAAGGGTGGTAGATTTTTTGCCATTGCATGTTTAAGTTCTTGAGATATGTAGGGGCAGAAAAAATTCCTGCCCAAGCATGTTGTTTTTGTCTTAAGTACAAGGGCGGCGAATTTCACCGCCTGTGCATTTTTGTCTTGACCATGTGTTCAAGCGGTAGAATTTACCGCTTGTGCATATCTCATGCAACTTAAGTTCATTTCAAGTGCAATTAATGCACTTTGTGTGAGTGTTCCTAAAAGACATTTATATGTTTTTAGTTTTCTCTTTAGTTTTCAATTTAAATCTTACTTGTTTTTGCTACTTGCTTGGGCTCGATTGAAACCCTAGAGAACATCTTTAGCATTTTTAAGTGCACGATTTTTAGATCTAGGGCTTGGTACGAGGAGCAACTTGTGGTCATTATCATTGGGTAAGTTTTTCCTCTATGTTTTCATTTTGTAATCTTCTCTTTCCTAAATCATTTTTACCTTTAAAAGAGGCCTTGTTGGTTATATTATTCCCTGTTGCTTCTATGTTTTCTTTTACTTTTGAATATTGTTGTTTAAGGTTTTGTTTAGTTTTACCTTAGTTTTTATACTTTTTTCCTCTATTTTTTTTGTTTAGAGGTGGATGGCATGGCCATTTTTCCATCCATTGTAGAAACCCTAGTTTTGTGTTAACCAATTCATCTATTTAAAATGGTGATTTTTGCTATTTGTAACTTAGAGTTTGTTTACCCCTTATGCGTCAGTGATAGAATTTTCTGTCGATGCATTTGTATTTACGTAAGTCATGTGCAGGGGTGGTGAATTTCACCGTCCTTGCCTTGTTTTTTGTCTATGCAATACCCGATGTAAGGGCGGCATTTTTTGCTTCCCCTACATGAAACTTAATAAATTTCCCAGTGCAAAAGCAATAGAATTTGCCTCTCAAACATCAACCTTGGAACCTTCTAATGCAAAAGCGGCAAAATTCACCACTCCAACATAACTAAGCCCTATCCCCTATGTGCAAAGGTGGCAAAATTTGCTGCTTCTATACTTTGTGAACAAGTTTATCTTTTCCCTACAAAGGCAGTAAAATTCACCGCCTTTGCACCTTGTAATGCTTTGCACCCTAGATGTAGGAGAAACAAATTTTGCCACCATGACATCAACAATTCCCCTTAGCATGCAAGGGCGGCAAAATGTACTGCCCATGCACTCACTCTCTAGAATTTTTCTAACTTTGGGGAATTTTCCAAATTTTTATCCTTAGCCCGCTTTCATCTATTTCTTTTGACCTGCTTTCTCTTTATCCGTTTCAAGCTCATTCCTGTAGTCATGATCGACAACATGCAGTTTCCCAAAATTGCCTATTTTTCCCCTAACTGCAAGATCATGATTTTTTGTTACAGTTTCTCTTGCAAGCTGCCGAGGTCTTCGATTCATTTGCAGGGGCCTTATTTTCAAATGACTGACCTGTCTCCAAAGAAGGCCAAAGAGATGAAGTACAAATATCAAGGTGTCTTTCCTATAACTTCAGTCACATCAAATGTTGACGAAATACAAGATACAGAGATCAGTCATGTGGATATGGCTAAATTTGTGGAGAGAACGAAGTCAGATAAACCTAGTCCTTATATGCAGAAGATTGTCAAAAGTAATGTTCATCTGGTGATTTCATTCCCTGTTGCTACACACAATATGGAGTTTGCTCTCCAAGTCCCTCATTTCTACAATAAAGACAACAGGACAGTGGTAGATGCCCATATCAATGTGATCATGAGGCTTGATGTAGAATTTATAGATAAGGTGTTCATGTGTCTGAGAGCTGAAAATGTTGCATAAATAGATTTCAGTATTGCTCAGTTTGAGTATGATAAAGATGTTGAAAAGGCAAAAAGAGTTATTAATACTAAATGGCTCAAGACTGCTAGACCAAATTTGTCTAGATGGCCTAGGAGTTTTCCCAGGAGCGACTTTGTGGAGGAAGTAAGTGATCTAATAACTCCTCTCAGTAGAGTTAGAGGTCTATCTTTATCTTCAACTTTCCATGAATGGATGTACCCATACATCAAGATCATACTTCAAGGTAAGCAAAATATCTTCTAGGGGGAATAGATTAGTAATGTTCTTCATGAGCAGCTTGTAGACACCCAAATTTGTCCATGTCTTGCAACACCTAGTTAAAATACCTATTAAGACATCATGTAGCATTTTGTCCTAATCCCACTCTTAATCCCACTAATCCATTAGCTAATTAATTAAATAAATTTTATTTATTTAATTAAAATCCCATCTTAATCCCACTTAGCTAATTAATTAAATAAATTTTATTTATTTAATTAATTTCACATTCATAATCCCACTTTCCAATTAATTAAATAAATTTTATTTATTTAATTAATTTCTAACTCATATCCCAACTAATTCAAATATTTTATTTGAATTAGGTCCTCACCTTTCATCACATTTCGACACTTGTTCATTTCTCAATTGAATCATGTGTGGTAGTACAACTTTCATATAATATCCTTCACATGCACAACTAATGGGACCTAATTTTAGTATTTATGTATATGATAACACATGAGATTTATCTTCCTTTGACACTTGTCACATGACTGCAACTTCCTTGAAGAGTGGGAATAATTAATCAATCCTAGCCATCCACATCAATCATTTAGCCTTTTGATCTTAACCATCCATTTGAACCAAGCCTTTCCTATAAATCAACCCCCTCATAAGCTATTTGAAAGAGGCATTGAGTTGGAGTATCCTTATGCTATTGAAATCACATTAACACCTTTGTATCTATCATCTATCAGCATCATCTTCCATCTATCAATTTTCAATCTATCATCTCAATCCTATGCAAATGTTATGCTTCCGAATTGTGAGCAACGAACATATCAAATCAATCAAACAATTCATCTTGCACCTTTGAGGTATTGAATGATTTGGGTTTAGGTTATGCATTTCATTGTTTGATCACTTCCATTTGCAAATCCAAATTTTTTGATATACATTTTGGCACGCCCGGTGGGACTCACTTCACTTGATCTTTTTTGCATATTTTTCTAGTAAAAATTTGCATTCATCTAACCCCCATTGTCGAGTTTTGCAGGTTTAATTAACTTTTTGTTGTAGATCCACTATTTTTTGGACAAAACCCTAGGTTTTAATGATTTCATCATATATTCCAAATGGTTGCAAATTTTTCTCCAAGATTTTTATAGAAGTTTGTCCATGATATAAGGAAGTTACCATAGAAACATTACATGTTTATCACCATTTTTGTGGGAGTTATTATGTTTTTATGTTTTTTCATAAAATTGCAATTTTGAGTGCAAATCAACAAATTTTTCATAAATTTTTACATTTATGGAAATCTATTGAAATTATAATGGGGGTCTATGTTTTACAGATTTAATTTGGAGGTCATATACAGTGTGGAAAAATCAGATCTTTGTTGACTATAGCTTTTCCATAAATCCGCATTTCTAGGTGCAAAACAAGAATTTTTTCTGATTTCTTTACATTTTGGAAATCTCTCAAAAAATTAATAGGGGTCTCTTCTTTGATTTTTTTAATTTTCAAACTAAAAATGTCTCGAAATAATTAAATCTAATTCAGCTATGTATCTAAAATTACAATTTTCCTTGCCTGATGAGCTTATCTTTTATGCTTGCATTATAATATCATTTTTTGATGTTGTAGGTGATCATAAGGAGCTTTAGTAGCAGCAATATCAATCATATACAACAGCTTGGAAAGTGAAAATAATCTGGGTGCATTAATTTCTATTTTTCATCTTTTCATTTCAATCAATCTTGTTTGCAAACACATTTGGATTTTGGGCATAAAATGAACAACTTGTTTGCTATCACATCAAAAATTAGGCTAAAACAAACCATTGTCTTTTATCACATTTAGATTTAGGCTTTAAAACAAACAAGTGCTTGCATTGTCTTCCACACATTGAATTTCTAAGGTTAATGAACCCCATGTGAGTGTGACCAAGTAAATGTGTATGCTCTCTCCTCACGTCCTAACACAAACTTAGAGATCAAAAACATTTACTTGTGTTGCTTTTGTTTAGCCTTAGAGAGGCCTACCTTGGTGGGAAAAGAGGTACTCACCCCAAGGGAATGACCTCAAGTAGTACTTTCATCTGGTCTGCTATAAAAATTAGAGGATAAGGCAAAAGCCAAGTCTAACCAGTATTAGCACTCACCATACAATGCTAGCTTGAAAGGAGGTGTACCTTGTGTATATTAAAACTCCTATTAGGGTTAGTTAAAGTCTTAAGTGGCTTGCCAAATGTTCGTGGGGTACCGGTCCCCCAGATTTTCACTAGAACCTCCTTGCGATAGTGGCCTTGCCTTGACTAGGACTTGTTGAAGTGTCTTCACGTGCTTGCTTAACCATCATCACATTCTTCCAAAAAAAAATTGCTTATGTGTTTTGTGTGAGTGATTCATGTGTGTATATGCATAATCATTTGTTTGAACATTGCCAAATCAAGCTCTAAACAATAAACACATAAACAAATCAATCTAAACATTCATCCTAGTCAACGCACATCATATCCAACTTAATTTCATCTACATCATCCAAACAATCCACATCATCATCCAAATCCCTAAACAAGCATTTGCAAAAAGGACTTAAGACATACACTTGGGTGACAACATGTTTACACCAAAAGACCCAGAAATCAAATAGCAAAGATTCCTCCAAAATCTTTATAAAGGATTACAACCCCTAAAGCAATATGCTATTGAAACATTACAATTCTTCATCCAAAGAGCTCAACCCCACGCAAGCCAATCACCTCAACTGCAACACTTCGTAGCCCAAGTCCAACACCTTTTAGCCACTAGTCAAGCTTGACAAGCACATCAATCCTTAGCCACTCCATACCAATCTAATCCACCTCATAGCCACATGTCATATCCATCCACTTCCTATCAACTTAATCCACCTATCCACCAAGTCAATACCACATCAACCTATGAACATCCACCTCAGGCTTATCCAATCCCTCATGCCACTATTCCAATGTACTACCAAGCCCATCCATAAAGCAATCAAGTGATATTACAAGAACAACATCCAAGTCCCAATGGCCATTTGTACATAAATCAAGTGAGGACAAGTCAACCTTGCCAACAAGATCAAATTCCCTCAACTTTGAGCCCACCTCAAGATCTTTTGTCTACATATCCTACCATTACACCTAGCTACCAAGACTATCAATAGCCTCCCCAACGAGCACAAGTGAGCCCAAATCCACCTTTGAAACAAGAAGCATATCTAACTCCAAGTGGCCCTTTGTATATAAACCATGTGAGCCCAATACAAAAAGACTCAATTACCTTTGACAAGGGAGATACCAATCTAGCCAATGCATCCTATGAGTGACCTTCATCATCTAATCACATGCCAACACATGAGCCTACTAGCCCTATCATAACACAACCATATGATCCTACCCCTAGTCCATTGGTCCACCAACCTTTATCACCTTCATCCGCATGTTCTACCAATCCTCCACCACAAGATCCCTTGGACATAACCGTACAACAATTGGTTCAAGCAAATTTGATTGAGCTGCCACCGATAGAACCTTTTGAACCAATCTTTAAACCCCCTTGGTATAATAAAAACCATTATTGTGCATACCATAGGTATAAGGGCCATACAACAACCAATTATGTCAAACTTAAGAGATTGATCACAAACCTCATAAATTGTGGTAAGATTGTCCCTTTATCCAATCCAAATCCAAATCCACCAAATCCAATTAGCCCGCAACCTAATCCTAGTCCTAAGCCTACAACATCATCTGCTATTATTGTTCATCCATTATATTGCCCATCCACTCATACCCTTGCGAAGGATGTGATCCAGTGGCTACTAGCTAGGAATAAACTACCTCCATGTCAAAAACCCATTCATGAGCCTACCAAAGAATTTCCAAAGGTCATGTTCAATCCTATAATCCCATCATGTGGTCCACCTATCCTTGAACCTATCCAAGAGCTCTCAATTAACATTCTTAGCCCTTCAAGCCCATCATGTTACCTAAAAGCCATCAAGCCTATTCAAGAGTCTCCTATTATGAATCCAAGTCAAGAGCTATTGTACCTTCATGTAAATAACCCTCAAGAACATGCCAAGCCTATCCAAGAGTTATCCAATTCCATTCAAGTAACCCAAGAGGTATGTCAAAGGTTTAATCCTAAGCACGTGGAAACATTAAGCCCTAGTCTAACTCAAGATTAAAACACTTTCATGCAACCCATCCATAACATTTACCTTCTTTATGATCAAGATGATACCTATGAAGAAGCTATCCATGAGCACCTTGATCCTATCCATAATCTTATATCCATCCATGAGTGAGATATCCAAATTACTCCTAGTCATCCGCCATCTGATCCTATCCATAATGATCAAACATCCACTTGTCATGATGAGACACTTGTCTCCCAAGTAAGAATAAAAGATTAAACAAATAACTTGGATCTTAGTGAACACAATGCTAATCAAGATCCTAATGATCCTCCTTCCACATCCACCATCAATTCCACTTCAAATCTACTATCATGTCCTAGTGGTCTTACCACCTTTGTCCATGAATGTTCTTCCTTAGGACAAAAACAACCTCTATCCACTTCACCTTCTCCATCCAATAATGAACTCAAGTCTAGTGTTCAAACCACACCTAGTCCCATTGTCTATAGTATCCTCTGAAATATGAACTATCAAGGTAAAGGCCTAGGCCTTTATGAACAAGGTATTTTGGAGCCAAACCATGTCAAAGTTCCTCCATGCTCATATGGCCTTGGATACACACCCCAAGGTAAATCCTCTAAAGATGTTGGTAATTCCTCCATCCTTCCTAAGTCCACCACTTTCCATCACAAACCACATCATATACCCCAAACATATGTAGCCATTCCCCCTCCATCAACCTACAAATGTCAAAAGCATGTGACCATACATCTGCCACCATCCACTTTACCTCCATTACTTCCAACTCCTAACATCCCATTATCCACTTTACCTCCACTCCTTCCAACTCCTAATATCCCTCCATCCACTTTGCCTCCATTGTTATCAACACCTAATTATCCACTTATCCATAAGTACCCTTACATTCCTAATCATGACCAACAAATGCACACATTGCCTAAACATGAAGCTTCCACTCATTCCACCAACCCTGCTTCCACCAAACCCATGGGATTCCAAAATAAACATTTGGATGCCTTTATCTATAAAGCCAAAAATCCAACTAAAACTCCTAAGGGCCCTCATGCCTTAGGGCATCAATGTGAAAAGTCTCTAAATCATCCATCTTCTAAGCAAAGTACATTCACAAAGCTATCCAAGCCCATACCTCCAAAAGAAAATCCCAAAAGAAAAATGGTTTGGGTTCCTAAGCAAATAGCTAGCAAGTCAAATGAGGCATCCTCATCCACATGTCAAGAATCCCAACCACCTATATCCATCCAAAAGCCTACTTCCATCCAAAACTTCCATTCCCTTCAAAAATCCCACAAGCAAAGAAAAAGCACTAAAAATACTAAATCTATGTAGGTTCCTAAATCATTACATCACCCATCCACTAAGCAAACATCTCCATTGCTTCCTACATCACCATCCCATCAAAAGATTTAGTGTTTATCACGGTGTATGCAACCATTGGTCATGATTCCCTTCCATTCCAAAACATTCCCACATACCTCCATCTCCCCAACCTTCATCCATTACCCTACATATCTTCCCCATCACCTTCCTATGGTCCATGCTTTTGCATAAGTCTTACATAAATCCACACCATAAGCCACTATCTTCCCTCCATAATCCACATCATAATCCACTAGCTTTTTATTCACTATCCCCTATCCATCCATCCATCCTTTCATAATCCATTTCATCATCAACTATCTACCTAATCCATCTCTCATCCACACAATCCCTTATCAACATCTATGAGCATAATGACATAGTCCATGCGAAGACATCATCCATCTCTAATGGGACACTATCACCTTTCATAGCACTAGACAATTGAGTCCCTCCTATACATTACCATGGTGAAAACATGGAAAATAGGTGCCATGTGTAATTGTCATCCCATCTAAAAAATAAAAAATAAAAATAGTAAGAGAAATCCCTTCGTCCAACGGTGAAAACCTGGTAAACAGGCATCTTGGATAAGTACCATGATGAAAACCTGGCAAACATGCATCATATGTAGGTTGATCTTCTATGTCACTCACACTTGGGGGCACATGGTCTCATCCATCTTATCATTTTCAACTTATCATTTTCCATTATATCATGCTACATCCTACCATCCTTATCCATTACATACACATGCCTATTCCACTGAACCCATTTACCCATCCTTCTGCCTTTTGATTTTGATGAAGACATAGGGGGAAAATGTTGAAACATGTTTGGATATTTCTTGACATACCTTCTTTCCAAACCAAGTCCTATTCATTGACCATTCAAACCAATCCATCATGTAAAATCCAATCTTATCATCCCATTGTCATGAGCCTTGTCATGTAAAATCCTAAGTCTTCTACCTAGAATGGGGCAAGTTATTCTTCCTATGTAACATACCCTTTGGAAATCACATCTAGCCTCCCTTATGATCCATCTGTTAGATCTAGGGCACACAACTGAGAGGGGGGGTGAATCAGTTGTACAAAACTTGCTTCTACTTCAAACACTTGATTCTTCTTTGTTAGTTAACAACATATCAATTAACCATTCATGAAAGCAGAAAGCATAAACACCAGAGCAAATAAACATCAACACATTAGACACCAAAATTTTGACGTGGAAAACCCGGTTAAGGGAAAAACCACGGGGTGATTAACCTAAGGATTATTCTCTGTTAGAAGAATAAGAAAAATAAATGGAACATGCTAGTCAGGGCTCATTGCCTGAGCACACTGCTCACAAAGAGGCACACTACCTACAAGAGACACACTGTCTACAAGATCATAGGTATTACACACTTGAACTGGAGAATGACATCTTCACCATGTCTGGATCAGTTCCATTTAAGCCTGAGTCTCACCTTCTCTACCTTTCGCTCTTTCGCTACACCACACTCATCCACTTCTCAACACACCCTTTGAAATGAATTCTCAAACCTTTATTTATACAAGACATCAACTTAGGAACAATCATCTAAGTCAGTACTCAACCATAAGAACATTCGCAAGATGAATAACACATCCGGTCGGCCATCACAAGAATATTTGCAAGATGAACAACTCATCCGGTCGGCTAGTTTGAACAAGAACTTCATCTGGAAGAATATCTTCAATTCCGGGCTCTACCATCTATGTGGACCAACAACACAACCTCAACATGATCCAAGAACCTTCACAAGCTTGCCTGAATGACCAGGTACATCCACACTTCTTCTACTCACTGGAATCTCTTCTCTTCCTCATCCAGAACTTCAAGAACATAGTCTATCGCCACTGTCATACTACAAGAGGTGCTTCTGGACCTCCAAACCACGTACCAATCGAGATGACACATCACAAGGTCATCCCAAACACTCTGTCCAATCTGTAGAATAGGATAATGCACTTCCAGATCTCACTGGACATTTTTGCAGCACTTTGTCATTCTGGAGTATCTTCCAGAACTGGTTCTACTTGATCAATCACAACTTCTTCATATCTTCATGCAGACCTCTGAAATCTTAACTGGATCATCTCAAGACTCATAACTAAAAACCCTTTAATCCGCATCCTCTGAATCTCAACACACAGCTCATCCAATCCTTCTTGTCAGGGCAATATGAGTATGTTGACATCAATGACAACACTGATTAACCTCATACTTGCAACAATCTCCCCCTTTGTCATTGATGGCAACATATGATGTGAAAAACCATCAAGACAAGATCTTCTCCTTTTGTCACAGCTCCCCCTATTAGTAGCAACTCTTCACATGTCTTCTCTTCCTTTACTGCTCCCCCTTTGATCAACAACCACTTGTTTTTCACATGTCTTCTCTCCGCCTTTGACATCAATGATAAAGGGCATATACTTGCAATGCTAACACACCATAATCATACCAGCTGCTCCCCCTTAGTAGCAGCTCCCCATCATCAATCCGGGTCATAAGATATGACTGTGATATCCACTAGATTGATGCACATCAATGCATCCTAGTTCATCATCGGAGGGGCTATGACCCCTAACTTCTCCTGGAGATACTCAAAAGAGTCCTTGGGAAGAGGTTTGGTAAAAATATCTACAGTCTGATCCTTGGAGGGTATATACTCCAATCTGACTTCATCTTTGTTCACTTGTTCTCTGAGAAAGTGAAACTTGATAGATATGTGCTTAGTCTTAGAATGCAGTACTAGAATTTTAGAAATATTAATTGCAATTGAGTTATCACAGAAAATTGTGATAGGCTCCTCATATTCAACTTTAATGTCTCTTAGCATCTGCTTCATCCATAAAATCTGAGTGCAACTACCTGCTGCTGCAATGTATTCTTCTTCAGTTGTAGATAGAGATATTGCCTCTTGTTTCTTGCTTAGCCAAGAAACCAATCTTTTTCCCAAAAAGAAAGCTCCTCCACTTGTACTCTTCCTATCATCCACATCTCCTGCCCAATCTGCATCTGTGTATGTGTGAAGAGAGAAATCCTGATCTCTAGGATACCATAGACCATACTCAACTATTCCTTTCAAGTACCTAAAAATTATTTTGATTGCCATGACATGAGATTCTCTGGGATCAGCCTAAAATCTTGCCACAAGACCAACAACTTGCATTATATCTGGTCTAGTCTAAATGAGATACAATAGTCCTCCAATGATTGATCTGTACTTGGTCTGATCTGTCTTAGGAGAGTCATCATCTTTGCTCAACTTACATCCGGTTGCCATAGGGGTGTTCATTGGCTTTGAATCTTCCATTTTGAATTTCCTCAACAATTCTTTTGCATATTTGGTCTGATAGATAAAGATGCCTTTCTTTGTCTGAGTAATTTGCAAACCCAAGAAGAAATTTATTTCACCAAGCATTGACATTTCAAACTCACTTTTCATTTGATTTGCAAAAGTTTTACACATACTGTCTTTTCCTCCAAAGATGATATCATCAACAAATACTTCAACAATCAAGATGTTTTCCTTATCTATTTGGAAATATAGATTACTATCAGCAGTACCTTTGTTGAAACCAATCTGCACAAGATGCTTATCCAACCTTTCATACCATGCTCTTGGGGCTTGCTTCAAACCATACAGTGCTTTCTTCAACTTACAGACCATATCATCATGATCAGACAATTGAAATCCATCCGGTTGTTCAATGTATACTTCTTCTTCCAAATCACCATTTAGGAAGGCAGACTTGACATCCATCTAATATACCTTGAAGTCTTTGAAGGCAGCAAATGCAAGAAATAATCTGACTGCTTCAATTCTTGCCACCGGAGCAAAAGTTTCTTCAAAATCAATTCCTTCTATTTGAGAGTAGCCTTTGCAGACCAATCTAGCTTTATTTCTGATAACTTCACCAACTTCATTTAGTTTGTTTTGGAAGACCCATTTGGTTCCAATCACATTCTTGTTTCTAGGTCTGGGAACAAGATCCCAAGTATGATTTTTCTCAATTTGCATCAACTCTTCTTCCATTGCTTGGGTCCAGTTTTCATCATTGCAAGCTTTATTAATTGTTTTAGGTTCAATTTTATAAATCAGACAGTATTCATTTGAATCTAGAGTAATTTTCCTCCTTGTTTGTACCCCTTTGCTCTTGTCACCTATGATCTGATCTTTAGAATGATTTAGAGTTACATACCTTGGAACTTTGGGTGTTTCTTGCACTACTGTTCCTTGATCAGGCTCATTTAGACAAGCCTCTTCTCCCTGATTTACCAGATCAGTCTGTATTTGAATTTCAGAGGAGGATTGAGCTCTTTGTACTAGAGAATCATTTTGATCATCTTCATCACATTCATAGAATCTTGAGGGCTTCTCAATTCCTTCATCAACCTTCACATTTGCACTTTCTATCATCTTTCTCAATCTTTTATTGTAACACCGATATGCTTTGCCTTGAGTGGAGTAACCCAAGAAAATTCTTTCATCACTTTTAGCATCAAACTTTCCTAGATCTTCATCTCTTTTGATGTAACACTTGCTACCAAATACTCTGAAATATCTCACAATGGGAGTTATACCAAACCAAAGTTCATAAGGAGTCTTACCGGTATTGCTTCTAATTTGAACTCAATTAAGAGTATAGACTGCAGTGCTGACAGCTTCTCTCCAAAACATCTGAGGAACATTTGCTTCCATCATCATTATCCTGGCTACTTCCTAGATGGTCCGGTTCTTTCTCTCAACTACTCCATTTTGCTGTGGAGTCCTAGGAGCGGACAACTGTCTCTTTATACCATGCTTCTCACAAAAATCTATGAATTCACCGGATGTGAATTCACCACCTCTATCAGACCTTAGACATTTTAGTTTCAATCTGGTTTGATTCTCTACCATAGCTTTGAAGATTTTGAACTTTTCAAAGGCTTCTGATTTCTCTTTTAGGAAGGTAACCCACATCATCCAGGAATAATCATCAATCAGTAACATGAAATATCTATCACCTTGCATACTCTTGATTCTTGTCAGACAACAGAGATCAGTATGGACTAATTCCAATAATCCGGTAGAGGACTAATCCTTGCTTTTGAAAGAGACTCTGTTCTATTTACCTAGCTGACATTGTTTGCACAAACTATTTGTAGGTTTCACCAATTTTGGAAGATCTCTTACAGCCTGAGTATTGCTTATTTTGATGATGTTATCAAAATTCACATGACACATTCTTCTATGCCATAACCAACTCTAATCAACTTGAACAAACAGACAACTTTTATTAGAACCAACTAGATGGAAGATATTACCTTTTGTTTGAGTACCGGATGTAATCTCAGTTTCAGAGCTTTCAACGATCCTGCATCTTCCATTCTTGAACCTAAGATCATAGCCTTTATCCACCAAATGACCAACACTGAGAAGATTGTGCTTCAACCCTTCAACATATAGTACATTACCAGTTTTACTCTTTCCATCAAAAGAAATTGTTCCCCTACCTCTGATTCTACCAGCAGAATTATCACCAATTTTTTCCATTCCTCCTTCATACCTTTCCAAATCTAAGAACTTGTTCTTGTCACCTGTCATATGATGAGAGCATCCACTGTCAATAACCCAATCATCCTTTTCTTCAATTTGTGCAGCCAATGCTCTTTCCACAACCTCATGATTGACAGATTCAGAGGATATTGGATTTTCTTCCTTGATGGCAATAAACACCCATTCATTTCCAGATCTATTTCCTATCTCTGATTCATCATCTGTTACACCTTCATTATCATCTTCTTCATGAACATAATAATAGTTCTTTTGGAACCTTTGTCTGTTAGAATTTGATCTTGCAGTTCTTTCCAAACATCTTGAGGCAAAATGGCCAATCTTATTGTAGTTGAAGCATTTAAAAGGTAACTTTCCTTCATACTTACCGGATCCTCTTGGCAGTCTCTTTGCAATGAGGGCTTCAAGATGAGCTATTTCTGCTTCTTCCTCTTCCATGTCTTTTCTTGCTTGATCATACCATGACAGCTTCCTTGAAGAGTTTTCTCCCAGATCAAATCTTTGTTTGCCTTTCACATAGGCACTAGCTTTGAATGCAGATTTAGTCTTGGGAGGATCATCTCCAAACTCAGTCATTTCAAATGTAGCCAGTTTGCCAGCCAATTGCTCTCTTGTGACAGTTGTATGAGCTCTGAATTCATCAATGGCAGCAACCTTGATTTTGTAGGCAGCGGGAAGGGATCTGAGAATTTTGCAAATAATTTCATTTTCATCCAGCACTCCACCGGCATTCCTAATTCCACATACTAGCTCATTCACTCTTGGCATAAAGGTAGAGATGTTTTCATCATCTTTCATCTTCAATCTTTCAAATTTCCCTTTCAAACTTTGCAACCTTGCACTCTTAACAAACTCATCTCCTTCATGCAGAAGTTTCAGTTTAACCCAGATCTCATATGTAGTTAGTAGGTCAATAACATTTGAGAGTTCTAAGTCATTCAATGCACTTAGAAGAGCTTCTTTGGTTCGTAGATTGTTTTCAGCATCTGTGATTTCATTCAGAGTCGTCGGACCACCCTGTGGAGGTACATATGCCTTTGTGATCATGGACAAGTATGCTTTTCCCATATACTCCAAGTGACATCTCATGCAACCTTTCTAGAGCAAGAAATGGGTTCCATCGAACTTCGGGCTATCCTTCTTAAATGACGACATCCTAGATCTCCTCAAGCGGTTAAGCTCCTTTCAGAGAAACTTAGCTCTGATACCAATTGTTAGATCTAGGGCACACAACTAAGAGGGGGGGTGAATCAGTTGTACAAAAATTGCTTCTACTTGAAACACTTGATTCTTCTTTGTTAGTTAACAGCATATCAATTAACCATTCATGAAAGCAGAAAGCATAAACACCAGAGCAAATAAACATCAACACATTAGACAACAAGATTTTGACATGGAAAACCTAGTTAAGGGAAAAACCATGGGGTGATTAACCCAAGGATTATTCTCTGTTAGAAGAATAAGAAAAATAAATGGCACATGCCAGTCAGGGCTCACTGCCTGAGCACACTGCTCACAAAGAGGCACACTGCCTACAAGAGACACACTGTCTACAAGATCATAGGTATTACACACTTGAACTAGAGAATGAAATCTTCACCATGTCTGGATCAGTTCCATTTAAGCCCGAGTCTCACCTGCTCTGCCTTTCGCTCTTTCGCTACACCACACTCATCCACTTCTCAACACACCCTTTGAAATGAATCCTCAAACCTTTATTTATACAATAGATCAACTTAGGAATAATCATCTAAGTCAGCACTCAACCATAAGAACATTCGCAAGATAAATAACACATCCGGTCGGCCATCACAAGAACATTTGCAAGATGAACAACTCATCCAGTTGGCTAGTTTGAACAAGAACTTCATCTGGAAGAATATCTTTAATTCCGAGCTCTACCATCTATGCAGACCAACAACACAACCTCAACATGATCCAAGAACCTTCACAAGCTTGCCTGAATGACCAGGTACATCCGCACTTCTTCTACTCACTGGAATCTCTTCTCTTCTTCATCCGGAACTTCAAGAACACAGTCTATCGCCACTGTCATACTGCAAGAGGTGCTTCCGAACCTCCAAACCACGTACCAATCGAGATGACACATCACAATGTCATCCCAAACACTCTGTCCAATCCATAGAATAAGATACTGCACTTCCGGATCTCACTGGACCTTTTTGTAGCACTCTGTCATTCTAGAGTATCTTCTGGAACCGGTTCTACTTGATCAATCACAAGTTCTTCATATCTTCATGTGGACCTCTGAAATCTTAACTGGATCATCTCAAAACTCATATCTAAAAACCCTTTAATCCGCATCCTCTGAATCTCAACCTATTGAGTACTTTTGCCTTCTTCTCATCACCGTTCTTTACTGTTCCTGATTGAGACTAATTTTCTCAATATCCTCAGCACACAGCTCATCCAATCCTTCTTGTCAGTGCAATATGAGTATGTTGACATCAATGACAACACTGATTAACCTCATACTTGCAACACCATCCACTATGGCGTATCCTTATCACAAGCTTTCCATCTCATAGCTTATCCCCATCTGTTTATCATGAGCTTTCCACTATAGCCTACCTATTCATTTATCATGAGGCATGCATCCATCCCTTATATGGCCTATCCTCTTATCTATCCATCCAACTCTCATGAACCTTCCATCCCATCCAACTCTCATGATCTTGCCATCACATTCACTATGAGCCCATCCTTTTCTCCATCCTTTTATCCATCCTCCTACATATTTTCACCTAGACGTGGTTTTCCCTTATCATTGGTATCTAGTACAAAGGCTACTCAAATTGTAAATCCATTGACATCTCAAAAAAATCAAAATATGTCAAAAAATCTAAAAAATTAAATATCCAACAAAAAATCCAAGTAATAAAACCAATCACATCATCCAAAACAATCCACTCCATCAACATCAATCAAAATCAAATCATCATCATCAATTCTTCTTATCAATAACATTCATTCATCCATTTCAATCAATCACTTCTTCCAATCATATCAATCAAATCAATCTAAGTAATGATCTTAAATCCAAGTCACACTAATCCATATCAAGCAAGCTAATCAATCAAGGAACATTATCCGATCAAATAAACAAGTTTTTGATCCTAATATTGCAATAAATTGAATCAATCATCATCAATGGGATATAGCGTTCCCATATCCTTGTGTTGATCTAGGGATATAGCTTTCCCCACAATAACAACACTATCATCATCAATCAAACAATCAATCATTGGTTTATGACTTGACAAGGGCAATACCTTGTTTGTTTTACATCCTTTGAGCATACTTAGAACACTTGCCTATGCTAAGATTGAGTTGACACTCTAATCATCACACCATCACTATCATCATTCAAAATAATCCAATCATCAAAACAATCAACCCAACAATAGAAAACATCAAAACCAAAGCACATCAAGCTAACCATCAAAATAAATCCAATCACTCCAACAAATCAAAAGTAGCTCAATCCACCACATATCATCCCATCATCAACATTTCATCAATCAATCTCAATCCATAACCCAATCTTTCATCATCATCAATAAAACACAAATCAGAACTACATCTCATTTCCATCTTTAAGTTCCTTGATCCCGTGGACACAGGGTATGTAGGTAGTCTAGAGTACGAAGGAAGTGCCCAAATTCAGGCATAGGCAATTTTCCTCTTTCTCCTCTCATCATTTCTTCTATCATCTATCTTCTATATCATTAATAAACAACTTCTTCCAATCAATCTATCATTCAATCAATCCATTTATAGTAATCCATCATCATCAAAATCATAGCACATCAATCCAACCATCAAATCAATCTAATTCACCAAATCAATCTAATCATCCATTCATCATCCTCAAAATCATTCCAAACAATGATCCAAATGCAAGCCCATCCTTAATCCATACCAATCAAGTTAATCAATCAAGCCAAGTTATCCAAGCACAATCAATGGTCTTGATCCTAGCCTTGTTGTAAGACAAATCAATCAATCAATCAACCAACCAACTCATCAAACATCCTTGTGTTGATCTAGGGATATAGCTTTCCCTGCCATGACAACACTCTCAACTATCATCATCAATCAAGAATTAATCATTGGTTTACAACTTGATAGGGTCAATACCTTGTTTATTTTTGAATCATTTTTGCATGCTTGCTTTCTTGCTTGTGTGTGTTATCATTTTATCTTGCATTTGCATCACATTGGTAACTTTCCAGCTAATATTCATATATTGTGTATGTTGGAATATCTTTTTGCACTATCCTTTGCATCTAAGGTCATATCATACCTTTTGTGCATTAGGACTTTAATGCTCTAAGTTTACTTCCTCATACGTTAGACAAGGTTGCACTACGTTGGGGCACGAGACACATCGTCACCATGGTCCTTATACCTTGGTACATAACATCTAGTGCTATATCAGACATCATAGTTGCTCACTTTCATTGCAGCATAACACATCATCATTTCTTCTATCCATTCCCTTATCTTTCTTTCTTAGACAATCCATTTTCTTTCGAGAGCCTACCCGTGTTTGTCCAACCCACCTATCCTCTCGAGGGGGCATCATTCCATCATAATCCTATCTTTTCCTCATCCTATCCTACATCATCACCATCCCTATCGATTATCCATACCTTAGCTTCTTTGAAATGATGTTACTTGACATAAATCTTATCATCTTGAACATCATCTCAAAGAGGGGTAAAATGTAGACACCCAAATTTGTCCATGTCTTGCAACACCTAGTTAAAATACATATTAAGACATCATGTAGCATTTTGTCCTAATCCCACTCTTAATCCCACTAATCCATTAGCTAATTAATTAAATAAATTTTATTTATTTAATTAAAATCTCATCTTAATCCCATCCTTATCCCACTTAGCCAATTAAATAAATAAATTTTATTTATTTATTTAATTTCACATTCATAATCCCACTTTCCAATTAATTAAATAAATTTTATTTATTTAATTAATTTCCCATTCATATCCCAGTCCTATCCTAATCATCTTCCCAATTAATTAAATAAATTTTTTTTATTTAATTAATTTCCAACTCATATCCCAACTAATTCAAATATTTTATTTGAATTAGGTCCTCACCTTTCATCACATTTTGACACTTGTCCATTTCTCAATTGAATCATGTGTGGTAGTACAACTTTCATTTAAAATCCTTCACATGCACAACTAATGGGACCTAATTTTAGTATTTATGTACACAATCACACATGAGCTTTATCCTCCTTTGACACTTCTCACATGACTGCAACTTCCTTGAAGAGTGGGAATAACTAATCAATCCTAGCCGTCCACATCAGTCATTTAACCTTTTGATCTCAACCATCCATTTGAACCAAGCCTTTCCTATAAATCAACCCCCTCATAAGCTATTTGAAAGAGGCATTGAGTTGTAGTATCCTTATGTTGTTGAAATCATGTTAGAGCCTTTGTATCTATCATCTATCATAATCATCTTCCATCTATCAATCTTCCATCTATCATCTCAATCCTATGCAAATGTTATGCTACCGAATTGTGACCAACCAACATATCAAATCAATCAAACAATTCATCTTGCATCTTTGAGGTATTGAATGATTTGGATTTAGGTTATGCATTTCATTGTTTGATCATTTCCATTTGCAAATCCAATTTTTTTTATATACACAGCTAATTAAGGTATCAACTACCTTCAAGTTCTATATGACTTCATACCTGGTATACATAGTAGCTTCAGTGAGGAACTTCCCAAGTTTAACATCTAATGGAGATAGGAGAGTTGTACCAATTTATCAGTATTATCCTCAACTCACTTTGAAAGGGTCAATTTATCATTTTAGAAGGGTGAATAATGCCTTCTTTTATGTTTTCTTGTGTCTCTTTGACCCCCAGTTGGAGCAGAGGAGAATTTTAGATGAAGCCTGGGTAGTGGTGAATGGTTTTGGTTGCTTGTTTCTTCAGTTCTCAACTTTCACATATCTAAGAGTTGGCTATTTTTAGGGTTATCCCTACATGTTGCCAAAGTTCCCTTCTGACAAAATTGTTCTGATGGAGTTGTGTCGACAAATGATTGTCATTCATAACAAACAAATGGAGTTAAAGAAGCACAAATTCAGCTTTGTTGTTAAGATTGGTAGGTACTATGTTGCAACTACTACTAAAGCCAAGGCAATGGAAACTGAAATGCGAATAGTTACTATGAAATAGTTCAAAAGGAGACCTAAATTTGATTATTGGGGAGTGAAGGATAAGATCAGGAGAAAGACTCAGTTTCATGAGCCGATGGTAGAGGATATCTGGGCTAATTTGAGAATAGAAGAGGAGATCAAAAAGTTAGATTACAATAGGTTGTCTTTAAGCTAAATAGAATATTTGGGCCTGGATGATATTCTAGAAGGTATGGTGGACAATGAAGATGTTGTTAATCCTAGATATGTCAATGAACAAATTGCAACTTCTCTCTTGCCTATTGTGCAGTGGTCAAAAAGGAGTTAACTTCTTTGAGAAAAAGGTTTGAACCTATTTTGGCTAATACCAATCTGTGGCTAAAAAGCAAGGGTATACCCTTGAAGGACTTCATAATTAGTTTTGAAGAGGAGGATTTAGAACAGATAGGAAAAAAGGTTGAGTTGAGAACTAAGAATAAAAGTGATGTTCATGGTACATCCAAGGCTCCCAAGCCTAAGATTAAATTTGTGTCAAAGGGAAATAAGGCCAAAGTGATAGAGGATGAATCTGCTGTAAAAGAAATGGAAGCTGAAGAGTAGGGTGTTGAAGAACTAGCTACAAAGGAAATGGATATAGAAGATAAGTCTTCAGTAGAGAGAGAGAGAGAGAGAGAGAGAGAGAGGGAACAGGAGAAAGAAGAAGGGGATGGTCAGGAGAATCTACAGGACATAGCTATGTCTTCATAAAGAAATGTGTCACAAGAAACTAAAGTCCTTTCTCCTCAACCTAATATACCTGTTACAGTTTCTTTTCATGTTCCTCCTACAACCCCAACTTCACCCATTGATATTCAGTCATCCAAGTCCCTGTCATTCTCAAGAACATTTTTTGATAATCCTAATTTGACCTTTGATAATGTTCTTCATTGTTTAGGATCAATTCCTAGTTTGTCGTCACCCTCTTATGACATAAGTGACTCCACTATTTTTGAACAGTTTGTTTTGGGTACTAAGCAAGTTGCTAATGTGGATGTACTAGGTATAGTGTTTACAAATACTCCTCCCATCATCACTATCACGAGTGTCAGAGCATTTCCTTCTGCACCGATAATGGGGTTTGACCTGAATGTTAGTACATCAGTGCTTCCTCCATGGATTTCTACATATACACCTAAAAGGAAGAAGCAAGCCATCTCCCCAGATGACTTTGACTTTGGGAAGTTAATGATAGTAAAAGAAAAGACACAAAAGAAACCCAAGACTCTTTCTCAGCTTCTAGAGGACAAAGGTCATAAATATGTGGAAATTGCACATCCGCCATTAGATACAACTATGGAAAATTTTAGCAAGAGTGACTATTCTATTTCCAGGATTGAACTTGGGAAGATTACTCATGAAAGTGCCAAAGATTATGTCTAGTCTACACTCAATTCCTTCTAAAATTTGATCATGAGAGGGAAATGAAAGAGTAGTACAAAGCAATGGCGGAACAGTTGGCAGTAGTGGTGAGAAATATTACTCTAACATCTGAGTCAATCACTCCAGAGGCAATTACAGTGGAAGATCCTGTTGTTTAGAGGGCAGAGAAGACTCATGTGAAAGGGAGAGCTGTTGAAGAATAGCTTGATAAAATGTAGGAACAAGGATTGTCTCTTCTCTCCAGTGTTGCAAGTATGGGCCTAACCAGTATTGTCATTGATGTCAACATACTCATGTTTCATTAATGATAAGGATTGGATGAACTTCTTGCTGAAGATTAGTCATATCAGGAACAAAGAAGAAAAGTGAAGATAGTAAGGTAAAGATCCAAGATAAGATGAAGATCAGAGGATGTGCTTCAAAGGGTTTGTAGATATGTGTCTTGAGATGATCCAAAAAAGATTTCAGAGGTCTGCATGAAGATCTGAAGAAGTTATGGCCACTTAAGTAAAACCAGTTCTAGCAGGTGTTCAGAGGTGACAGAGTGATACAGATAGGTCCGGTGAGATCTGGAAATACAATATCCTATTTTGCGGATTTGGTGGAGTGTTTAGGAAGTCCATGTGAAGTGACAACTCAATTGGTTCATGGTCTGGAGGTCCGCAAGAATCTATTCCATTGTGACAGTGATGACAGACTATGTTCTTGAGGTTTTGGATGAAGGAGATAAGGATTCCAGTAAGAAGATGTAGTGTGGATGTTCTTGGTGATTCAGGAAAGATTGTGTTGGTCCTTGGATCATGTCCAGTTCATGTTGGTGGTCTGCATTGGAGTTTGAGCTCACAATTAAAGAATAACTTCTGGATGATGATATTCTTCCTAACTCTAGCCAACTAGATGAGTTACACATCCTGTAGATGATCTTGAAGATGTTATGTGAGGATTGGCATGTTCCTAAATGAAGATTGAAGTCTCAGATCTGTGTGGCTGATAGTGTGTTAATCTGTGTGAAGTCTTTTTGTAATAAGTCATGTTGTACTTATGTATTTTCTCTGTAATGTTTGCCAACTTAGATGATCAATCCTAAGTTGATGTCTTGTATAAATAAGGAGTTGTAAAGTCATTTCAAAGTGTATCTTGTGGAGATGAGAGTGTGGTAGTGAGGAGGAGAGTGAAAGATAGAGCAGAAGTATTAGTCTTAAATGGAACTAACTTAAGCATGGTGAAGATGCTATTTTCCAGTTCAAGTATGTGAACTTATTATTTTGTAGACAGTGTGTCTCTTATAGGTAGTGGGCCTCTTGTAAGCAGTGTGCTCAGGTAGTGAGCCCTAATTGGCATGTGCCATTTTGTTCTTTCTATTCTTCTAATAGAGAATACAATCGTGGGTTAATTACCCTATGGTTTTTCCCTTAACCAGGTTTTCCATGTCAAAATCTTGGTGTCTTATGTGTTGATGTGTTTCTGCTCTTGATTTAATACATTATGTTTCATGATTGATTTACTATTATGTTGCTGAATTACAGAGTGGATTTAAGTGTTTAATTGGAAGAAAGTTTTTGACAACTAATTCACCCCCCCTCTTAGTTGTCTATCTTGAATCTAACAATTAGTATCAGAGCTAAGTTCTTCTAAAAGAGCTTAACCGCTTGAGGAGATCCAGGATGTTGTCCTACAAGAAGGATAGTCTAAAGTTTGATGGAACCAATTTTAATCTTTAGAAAATTCGTATGCAATGTCACTTGCAATGTATGGGAATGCAGTACTAGACCATGGCTACAATGAAGTATACTCCCCCATAGAATGGCCCAAAAATCGCAACTGAAATCACAGATGTTGAAAACAATCTACAGACTAAAGAAGCTCTTCTAAGTGCCTTGTCTGATTCAGAGATGACAAATGTTTTTGAACTACAAACCACTTTTTAGATTTGGGAAAAACTGGAACTTCTGCATGAAGGAGATAAGTATGTTAAATGTGCAAGGTTATAGAGTCTGAAAGGAAAATTCAAAAATCTAAAGATGAGAGAAGATGAAAATATCACTACTTTTATGCCAAGAGTAAATGAGTTTGTTTATGGCATTAGATGTGCTGGTGGATTCTTGGATGAAGATGAGATTGTTGGCAAAACTCTCAGATCCCTTTCTGCTTCTTACAAATACAAGGTTGTTGCCATTGAAGAATTTAGAGCCCATTTGAGTGTCACAAGAGATCAATTGGTTGGTAAATTGGCTGCATTTGAATTGACTGAATTTGGAGATGCCCCCCCCAAGACTGAATCTGCATTCAAAGCTAGTGCCTCTATAAAAGGTAAACAAAGGTTTGATCTAGGAGAGAACTCTTCAAGAAAACTATCATGGTATGAAAAAGCAAGAAAAGACCTCGAACAAGAAGAAGTAAAAACTACTCAACTCGAAGCCCTTAGTGCAAAAAGACTGCTAAGAGGATCCAGTAAGTATGAAGAGAAATTGCCTTTTAAGTGTTTTAACTCTAATAAGATTGGTCATTTTGCCTCAAGGTGTCTGGAAAGATTTTCAAGGCCAAATCCTAATAGATCAAGGTTCCAAAAGAATTGTTACTATGTTCATGATAATGAAGGAGTAATAGATGATGAATCAGAGACAGGAAACAAATCTGGAAGTGATTAGGTGTTTATTGCCATTAAAGAAGAAGATCCAATGCCCTCTGAATCTGTCAATCATAAAGTTGTAGAAAGAGCTCTGGCTGCCCAAATTGAAGAAAAGGATGATTGGGTCATTGACAGTGGATGCTCTCACCATATGACAGGTGACAAAAATAAGTTCATAGTTTGGAAAGGTATGAAGGAGGAGTGGTGAAGTTTGGTGATAATTTTTCTAGTAGAATTAGATGTAGAGGAACTATTTCTTTTGATGGAAAGAACAAAACTGGTAATGTACTGTATGTTGAAGGATTGAAGCACAATCTTCTTAGTGTTGGACAATTGGTGGACAAAGGCTATGATCTCCGATTCAAGAATGGAAAATGCAAGATCTTTGAAAGTTTTGGAATAGAGATTACATCCGGTACTCAAACAAAAGGTAATATCTTCCATTTAGTTGGTATTGGTAAAAGTTGTCTATTTGTGCAAATTGATCAGAGTTGGTTATGGCATAGGAGGATGTGTCATGTGAATTTTGATAATATCATCAAGATAAGCAACACTCAAGTTGTAAGAGATCTTCCAAAATTGGTGAAACCTACAAACAGTTTGTACAAAGAATGTCAGTTGGGTAAACAAAGTAGAGTCTCATTCAAAACCAAGGAATAATCTTCTACTAGATTATTAGACTTAGTTCATACTGATTTATGTGGTCTGACAAGAATTAGAAGTGTGCAAGGTGATAGATACTTCATGCTATTAATTGATGACTACTCCCGAGTGATGTGGGTTACTTTTCTGAAAGAGAAATCAAAAGCTCTTGATAAATTCAAAATATTCAAGGCTATGGTAGAGAATGAAAATGGATTAAAATTAAAATATCTGAGGTCTGATAGAGGTGGAGAATTCACATCTGGTGAGTTCATAGAATTCTGTGAGAAACATGGAATAAAGAGATAATTGTCTGCTCCTAGGACTCCACAGTAGAATGGAGTAGTGGAGAGAAAGAACCAGACCATCCAGGAAGCATCTAGGACCATGATGATGGAAGAAAATGTTTCTCAAATCTACTAGAGAGAAGCTATGAGCACTGCAGTCTACACTCTTAATCAAGTTCAAATCAGAAGCAATACCAATAAGACTCCTTATGAACTCTAGTTTGGCATCACTCCTACTATGAAGTATTTCAAAGTCTTTGGTAGAAAATGTTACATTAAAAGAGATGAAGATCTAGGCAAATTTGATGCTAGAAGTGATGAAGGAATGTTCTTGGGTTATTCTACTCAAAGCAAAGCATACCAGTGTTATAACAAGAGATTAAGAAAGATTATACAAAGTACAAATGTGAAGGTTGATGAAGGAATTGAAAAACCCTCAAGGTTTTATGAATATGATGAAGATGATCAGAATGATATTCTGATTCAAGGAGTCCAAGTCCCCTTTGAAATTCAGATTCAAACTGATCCGGTAAATCAGGAAGAAGAGATAAGTTTAAATAAGCCTGTTGAAGAATCAGAAGTACTAGAAACTCCCAAAGTTCCTAGGTATGTAAGACTGAATCACTCTAAAGATCAGATCATAGGTGATAAAAGCAAAGGTGTACAAACAAGAAGAAGGATTGCTCAAGATTCAGAAGAGTATTGTTTGATTTCAAAGATTAAACCTAAGATGATAACTGGACTAAAGCAATGGAGGAAGAGTTGATGCAAATTGAGAAAAATCACACTTGGGATCTTGTTCCCAAACCTAGAAACAAGAATGTGATTGGAACCAAATGGGTCTTCCGAAAAAAACTAAATGAAGTTGGTGAAATAATTAGAAATAAAGCTAGATTGGTCTATAAGGGTTACTCTCAAATAGAAGGAGTTGATTTTGAAGAAACTTTTGCTCCAGTGGCAAGAATTGAAGTAGTCAGACTATTTCTTTCTTTTGCTGCCTTCAAGGACTTCAAAGTATATTAGATGGATGTCAAGTCTGCCTTTCTGAATGGAGACTTGGAAAAAGTATACATTGAGCAACTGGATGGATTTCAATTGTCTGATAATGGTGATATGGTCTGCAAGTTGAAGAAAGCATTGTATGGACTGAAGCAAGCCCCAAGAGCCTGGTATGAAAAATTGGATAAGCATCTTTTGAAGATTGCTTTCAACAAAGGTACTACTGATAGTAATTTGTATTTCAAAATTGATCATGAAAATATCTTGATTGTTGAAGTGTTTGTTGATGATATCATTTTTGGTGGAAGAGATAGTATGTGTAAAATTTTTACAAATTAGATGAAAAGTGAATTTGAGATGTCCATGCTTGGGGAAATGAATTTCTTCTTAGGTCTACAAATCACTCAAACAAAGAAAGGAATCTTCATTTCTTAGACCAAATATGTGAAAGAATTCTTGAAGAAATTTGGGATGGAAGATTCAAAACCAATGAGTACTCCCATGGCAACTGGATGTAAATTAAGCAGAGATGATGACTCTCCTAAGGCTGATCAAAAAAAGTACAGGTCAATGATTGGAGGATTATTGTATCTCACTCAAACTAGACCTAACATTATGAATGTTGTTGGTCTTGTTGCTAGATTCCAAGCTAATCCTAGAGAATCTCATGTCATGGCAATCAAGAGGATTTTTAGATATCTAAAAGGAATAGTTGAGTATGGATTGTGGTATCCCAAAGATCATGATTTTTCTCTTCATGCATATACAGATGTGGATTGGGCAGGAGATGTGGATGACTGGAAGAGTACCAGTAGTGGAGCATTCTTTTCAGGGAAGAGATTAGTTTCTTGGCTGAGAAAGAAACAAGAGGCAATATCTTTGTCCACTGAAAAAGCAAAATATATTGCAGCTGCAGGTAGTTGCACTCAAGTTTTGTGGATGAAGCAAATGCTAAGAGACATAAGAGTGGAGTATGAGGAGCCTATCACAATCTTCTATGATAATTCAAGTACAATAAATATGTCTAAGAATCTGGTGTTGCATTCAAAGACTAAGCATATATCCATCAAGTTTCACTTTTTGAGAGAGCAAGTGAACAAGAATGAAGTTAGATTGGAGTTTGTGCCTTCCAAGGATTAGATTGCAGATATCCTTACTAAACCTCTGCCTAAGGACTCTTTTGATTATCTCAGGGAGAAGTTAGGGGTTATTACCCCTCTGGTGATGAACTAAGGTGCACTGATGTGCATCAGTCTGGTGGATATCATAGTCATATCTTGTGGTCCAGATTGGTGATGGGGAACTGCTACTTAGGGAAAATAGTTGGCATGATTCTGAAGTGTTGGAGTTGCAAGTATGTGCCCTTTGCCATTGATGTCAAAGGGGGAGAGAAGACATGTGAAAAATAAGTGGTTTCTGATCAAAGGGGGAGCAGTAAAGGAAGAGAAGACATGTGAATGGTTGTTGGTGATAGGGGGAGTTGTGTCAATAAAGGAAAGTTCTTGTCTTGATGGTCAAAACATTTTTTCACATCATATGTTGCCATCAATAACAAAGGGGGAGATTGTTGCAAGTATGGGCATAACCGGTATTGTCATTGATGTCAACATACTCCTGTTGCATTAATGATAAGGATTGGATGAACTGCTTGCTAAGGATTAGTCATATCAGGAACAGAGAAGAACAGTGAAGACAGTAAGGTAAAAATCTAAGATAAGGTGAAGATTAGAGGATACGCTTCAAAGGGTTTGTAGATATGTGTCCTGAGATGATCCAAAAAATATTTTAGAGGTCTACATGAAGATTTGAAGAAGTTATGGCCACTTAAGTAAAACTAGTCCTGGCAAGTGTTCAGAGGTGACAGAGTGATACAGATAGGTCCAATGAGATCCAAAAGTGCAATATCCTATTCTACGGATTTGGTGGAGTGTTTAGGAAGTCCATGTGAAGTGACAACTCAATTGGTTTGTGGTCTGGATGTCTTCAAAAATCTATTCCATTGTGACAGTGATGACAGACTGTGTTCTTAAGGTTCTGAATGAAGGAGATAAGGATTCCAGTAAGAAGATGTAGTGTGGATGTTCTTGGTGATTCAGGAAAGATTGTGGTGGTCTTTGGATCATGTCCAGTTCATGTTGGTGGTCTGCATTGGAGTTTGAGCTCACAATTGAAGAATAACTTCTGGATGATGATGTTCTTTCTAACTCTGGTTGACCAGATGAGTTACACATCCTGTAGATGATCTTGAAGATGTTATGTGAGGATTGGCATGTTCCTAAATGAAGATTGAAGTCTCAGATCTGTGTGGCTGACAGTGTGTTAATCCGGATGAAGTCTTTCTATAATAAGTCATGTTGTACTTATGTATTTGCTCTGCAATGTTTGTCAACTTAGATGATCATTCCTAAGTCAATGTCTTGTATAAATAAGGAGTTGTAAAGTCATTTCAAAGTGTATCTTGTGGAGATAAGAGTGTGGTAGTGAGGGGGAGGGTGAAAGGCAGACCAAAAGTATTGGGCTTAAATGGAATTGACTCAAGCATGGTGAAGATGCTATTTTTCAGTTCATGTATGTAATACTTATTATTTTGTAGATAATGTGTCTCTTGTAGGCAGTGGGCCTCTTGTGATTAGTGTGCTCAGGTAGTGAGCCCTAATTGGCATGTGTCATTTTGTTCTTTCTATTCTTCTAATAGAGAATACAATCTTGGGTTAATCACCTTATGGTTTTTCCCTTAACCAGGTTTTCCACCTCAAAATCTTGGTGTCTTATGTGTTGATGTGTTTCTACTCTTGATTTAATACATTATGTTTCATGATTGATTTATTATTATGCTGCTGAATTACAAAGTGGATTTAAGTGTTTAATTGGAAGAAAGTTTTTGACAACTGATTCACTCCCCCTCTCAATTGTCTATCCTGAATCTAACAGCCAGTACAATCGAGAAGACAAGCAGGATGGGAAAAATAAGAGTCAAATTGGATGACTTAGTGGATACTATTTCTCAAGACATTGAGTTCTAGATGAAATCCTAGAGAAGTGGACTAAGATGAAAAAGATGAAAATAAGAACTTTGATATCACTTGGCATTATTTATAATTACGATTCTTATGTGGAAACAAAAGAGTCATTAAGTTATCAGAGTGGTGTTTTGAGAGAGTTGATCAAGGACTTGGAGAGTGCTAAGGAAATCAGTGAAGAAAGTGATGTTAGTCTTTTGCACAAATTGGAGGAGCTCCCATGCGAGATGACATCTGAGGATCATCATTTTCTTCCCAGTAATGAGATGATTCAAGAGTTCAAGAATATGTTTCAAAGGGAGTTCGAAGACAAATCCTTCTCAGTTGCCTCTTTAGACAATATTTTGGATTATTAATTAACACTAGATAATTTGAAATCAAAGTTGACTAGTCACGACAAGGCAACCACAAAAGTGAAAGATGCAGTGATCAAAGCTCGAGTAATTTTTAAGAACACTGCTAGTCCTAATAGCTGTGGGATGTAAGCAACATTCACTATGTATGATGCTCATCTAAAAAAGAATGGAGATGCCAATTGATGCAAAGTGTCATAACTTAGTTTATTATCTATATTTTCATATGTACTTTTCATTTAGTTTTGGACACTTTTACATGTACTTTTCTCATATGTAATTACATGTAAATACATAAGAAGTCCCAACTCAATAAGGACTCCTATTTTTTAATAAGTCAAAGTAGTTAGGTTTTTCTTAAATTTTCTCAAGGCCTCTCCTTATAAATAAAGAGGGCCTCTATTATAATTTTGATCTTTTGTCTATTGAAGCGAAGCGCTACCATTTTCAAGAGCAATTTGAGACTTTGAGCTTATTTTGTAAATCAATTTTCAAGCAATATAAAGAAGCAAGTTGGCATCCAATCTTTGTCTTGGAGAAAGTTTGTAATGTTATAGAATTGTTCTTATGTCCTTTCTATTACATGATCTTGTATGAATGTTTGATATGTGAGCGTGGAAATCAAATGTTCAGAAGGTGATTCAAATTTGATTTTGTAGACTTTGTGCTGCTATAGTATATTTGGAATTTGCATTTAAGTTTGTGAATGAGAAGTAACTTGAAGACTTTGGCTGCAAGTTATTGTTCATGATCGTGTTATCTTATATTAGCATATAGTGAAGACTTTGAGCTGCACTCTATTCTGAAATCTTTCATTTTCAATTGGCATAATTAGCAATGAGAAACTTTGTGTTCTTGTGGGTTTCTTTGTGGTTTAAGTATTACTAGTATTGTTTTAATTATCCTTTTGTGTTGAGCTTCATATTGAGAATTGTAAACATCATTTCTAAAAAAAGGGAAATGGATGATATAGAATCACCCCGAAGTTAGTATTTAGTGTAAATAAGTTTGTAATAGTTACTAGTTAGTATTTGGCAATAAAAGGGAATCTCCCCTTGCTAAGAGGAGAGATTTATCTCATCACACTGTGGTTGATATAACCATGTTGCCTTTAGTTAGCTAAAGACAAAATATTCACCCAACAGAAGGAACAAAGTTCTAGAGCATCGCTGAAAAATGCAACTGGAATGCAGGAATAAAGTTCTAGAGCATCACTGAAAGATGCAGCCAGAATGAAGGAAAAAAGTTCCAGAGCATCACTAAAAGATATAGCCAGAATGTAGGAACAAAGTTTTGGAGCATCACTAAAAGATGCAGCTAGAATGGAGGAACAAAGTTCTGGGGCATTGCTGAAAGAGCAGCCAGAATGCAAGAACAAAGTTCCAGAGCATCGTTGAAAGATGTAGTTGGAATGTAGGAACAAAGTTCTAGAGCACCACTAAAAGATGCAGTAGGAATGCAAGAACAACGTTCTGGAGCATCACTGAAAGATACAACTAGAATGCAGGAAAAAAGTTTCGGAGCATCACTGAAACATGTAGCCAAAATGTAGGAACAAAATTCCTGAGAATTATTAAAAGATGCACTGGAATGTTGGGATATGATGAGGACATGGATCTATTCAAACAAACAAGTTTCGGAGCATCGTTGGAAGATGTGCTAGAATTTGTACTCTCCAGAGATGAAGCCTTGCAAAATAGTGATGAAATGTAGACAAGTACAAATATGAACATATGAATAAATGTTTCCTAAATGCATATATACACACTCAAAAATATTATTATCCATATTTTTTTATGCTATATTGTCTCTGCCAAAGAGGAGTCAACACATTGAGTTTCTCCTTGCATTTCTACCAGTCGAGTAAACTCCTCTTTGTTGATAAGTTTATGGTAGATCTGTAGTCGAGGTCCATTGACTAAGAGAGTTCAAGTATCAACATCAATGGGTTTGAGCTACACTACTCGGTTTGGGAATACCTCATAAATCTCATATGGGCCCTACCAATGAGTGCTCAGTTTACCTTTCTAGTCTTTGTATCGAGAATCAAATAGCAGTGCCCAATCTCCATCATGCAATTCTCTCTCTTTGATGTTTTTATCATGCTAGGCCTTTCATTCTTGTTGCACTAGTTCAGTCTGGTGGATAGCTTCTAGGCAGAGTTCATCTAATTCACTAAGTTGCAAGACTCTTTCTACCTGAGCTCAGTCGAGGTCTAAGCCTAACTCCATTTCTGTTCTAAGAGTTTGAAATTCAAATTCAATGGGTAGAAGAGGTTTCTTTCCAAAGACTATCTTGTAAGGAGTAAGACCAGTGGTGGATTTCTAAGTTGTGTTATAGGCCTAAACAACTTCGGGTAATTTCCTAGCCTAGTCTCTTCTTCTTGATGAAACTATTTTCGTTAGGATATATTCAAGCTCCCTATTAGTGACTTCTACTTGACCATTTGCTTGTGGCTGATAAGGTGACAAATTTTTATGGCTTACCTAGAAATGATCATTAAAGGCTAACAAGACCTTAGACATAAATTTGGGTCCTTGATATATGACAATTGATCTAGGGGCTCTAAATCTGAGAAAAATCCTGTTATACAGGAAGTCTACAACCTATTCCTCTCTAGAAACTTTTAATTCTTAGACTTCTACCCACTTGGTCAGATAGTCTGTATACACCAAAATATATTATTTTCCTTGCGAAGGGGGATCTATAGGACCGATGAAATCCAACCCCCACTTTTCAAATGGTTCAAAAACTACCTACAATTGCAGAAGCATTTTGTTGGATGTCGTGGGTCTTCCCACTCACTGGCATTCATCATAGTGACAGACATAGTTCTTCACATCTTTGTGCATAGAGGGCCAATAATATCCTACATCTAATATTTTATGGGAAGTCCTTTTGGCAAAGTAGTATCCACCAGATGGGTCATCATGGAAATCTTTGAGGATGTTGTATGTTTCATCTGGTTTGACACAGCATCGCAGGACCAAGTCAAGGCCACATCAAGATAACATGCCACTAATCCATTTGAACTGAGCACTTTCTCGAATGAGGTGTTTCTTTTGTTTTGATGTAAAGTCCAGTGGAAGCTTAGAGGTGGTTAAGTAGTTGGCAATGTCTGCAAACCATGGTGTTTTAATGGAGACAGCAAATAAGTTTTCATTTAGAAATTCATCATGTACAGGAGTACAATCTCCATTATCTTGTTTTATCTAGGATAGAAAGTCTACAACTACATTGAATTTCCCAGGCTTATCCATTATGGTCACATTGAATTCTTGGAGAAGTAATAACCATCTAATTATTCTCCCATTTACTGAGGGTTTGTTCATCAAGTATTTGATAGCTGAATGGTTTGTGAACACAGTCACTTTGTATCCTGTTATATAATGTCAAAATTTGTTTATGACATGAACTATTGCTAAAAATTCTTTCTCTGTGGTGGTGTAGTTTCGTTCAGTGGGATTCAAGTTTTTTTCTGATGAAATATATAGCGTACTTTCCTTTGTTCTCATCTTCTTGACCTAACACTACTCCAATAGTATCATTGGAAGCATCAACATAAATATGGAAGTAGAGTTTCTAGTTAGGTCCTTGTAGGACTGGGGCTAAGATAAGCTTTCCTTTAATAATGTCAAAGGATATTTGACATTCTCCTATCCAGACAAAATCCACATCTTTATGAAGAAGAGAGAACATGAGAGTTGCAATCTTACTAAAGTTTTCTATGAACCTCCAGTAATAACCAACATGTCCTAAGAAACTTCTAACATCTATTTGATTTGTTTGGGGTTTCCAGTTGTTGTATCACTTCAATCTTCGTAGGGTCAACCTTTATCCCTTCAGTTGAGATATGATGTCCTAGCACTATACCTTGTTCTACCATTATTAGACACTTCTCATGGATTAGAGACAGTTGATGATCTTCATATCATTGCAATACTCCATCCAAGTTTTTGAGGCCTTCATCAAAAGTGGAACCATAGATTGTGAAGTCATCCATGTAGACTTCTACACAATCATTTACAAGTTCAGCAAAGAAAGCCAAAACAGCTCTTTGGAATGTGGCAAGAGCATTACAGAGCCCAAAGGGAAGAATGTGATATGTGAATGTTCCCCAAGGACAGGGGAAAGTAGTTTTTTCCTGGTCCTCTGCTGCCACTTGTATTTGGTTATATCCACTAAATCCATCCAAGAATGAAAAATACTTCCTTCCTACTAGATTATCCAAAACTTGATCTATGAAGGGTAGTGGGAAGTAATCTTTGTAGGTCGCTTTATTGAGTTCTTAGTAGTTAATGTACACTCTCCATTTTTCATTTTTCTTTGGCACTACTACCAAGGGTGAAACCCATTTGCTATCAGAGATAGGATAAATGAATCCTACTTGTAAAATTTTCTCAATCTTTGTTTTAACAATATCATTGAGAACAGGGTTGAGTCTTCACTGAGGTTGATAAACAGGTCTAACATCTTCAGGATAGATGTGATGGGTATAAACACTCGGGTGTATTCCTCTCATGTTCGTATAATCCCAAGCAAAATCCTTGGATCTATTTACCAAAACATCAAAAAGTTTGAGCTCATCTGACTTTGTCAACCAACTGTTGATAGTTAAAGTTTTTCTTGGTAGTAACACGATAGTTTTGGTTCCAAGATAGTTGGAAGTGATAGTATGAACTCCTCTTGTTAAGGTGTTGAGAGGTCAGCTGTGTAGTATAGTTTTGTGAAGTCTAGCAATATCTTCGCAGAAGTAATCTATTTTTAGAATGATATTAGCCAGAGGACAAGGTAATGTTGTGAAGCTGGTGTAATCATGTTTGGTGTCATCAGTGCGCATTGGATGTCCTAAAATCTCTTCCACTTCTAAAATGTATTCATCACCTGAGTCTACAATAAGATCTTGTATGTCATTTTCCAATTCATCTTCCAATTCTTCACCATGTTGTTTAATGACTACCATAGCGAGTGAAGATAGATTCTCTTGTTTATTGGAACCATCTGGTTCATCAACCCAGACTTCGTTATGCTCAGCAGGTTGAGCGGGGGATACCGAAATAAGTGTTTTCTATTGTGACCATGTGAAATGGTCATTCCTCCTACTCTACAATCAACCTTAGCTGTGACTGTAGCTAACCACGGTCTACCCACTATTATCAGGTAACTGTCCTTGGGTGTGAGGGATTGGATTATCTGAAAATCTACTGGGTATTCCCAATCATCAACTTTGACAGGAACATTTTGTAGGACATGTAGTTAGGGTAAAATTGCAAATCAGGGCAAATGAATAAACAGCAATGATAAAAACCCTAGCAATGCACAATGAAGCACAAGACAACATGAAAATCAAAATAACAAATGTAAATGCAAACCAATCTCCACGCTATGCTTGATTTATCTCCATTGCTCTCCACCTCGCATGAGCATGCAAGATTTTGAAAGATTATTGTTGGAAGAATGTTGGGTGCTCACTTCTGCAGCATAACATTAAGATGAAGATGCTAGAATGAATGATAGATGAAGGATGCAAAGGCTCTAATGATATTTCAATAGCATGTGAATACTTGAGGATCAATGCATTATAGAAAATCTAGCAGAATAAGGGTACTTGAGGCTCAATGCATTATAGAAAATCTGGTAGAATAAGGGTACTTGAGGCTCAATCCATGTTAATGGCTTATGAGGGGGTTGATTTATAGAATTGGCTTGGTTCAAATGGATGGCTAGGATCAATTAGGGCTTTAGATGAAATGGATGGATAGGATTAAGTTAGGTTTCCTTGCACATCAAGAAATTGTAGTCAATTGACATGTGGCAAGGGAAGATAAGGCTTAGGTGTGCTTGTGTAGATAAATACTAAAATTAGGTCCCAATAGTTGTGCATGTGAAGGATAAAAGTTGTAACACATGATTGACTGGACAAGTGTTGGAATGTGATGAAAGATGAGGACTTAATTCAAATAAAATATTTGAATTAGTTGGGATATGAGTTGGAAATTAATTAAATAAATAAGATTTATTTAATTAATTTGAAATATGAATAGGATGGGATAAGATATGATGTGGAAATTAAATAAATAAAACTTATTTAATTAATTAGGATGGGGATAGGATATGATGGGATATGATGTGGAATTAATTAAATAAATAATATTTATTTAATTAATTGGCTAAGTAGGATGAGGATGGGATTGAATGGGATTTTAATTAAATAAATAAAATTTATTTAATTAATTGGCTTAATGGATTAGGGAAATTAGGACAAAATGCTACAAGATGTCTAGGATAATGTTTTAACAAGGTGATGCTAGACATGGACAAAGTTGGGACAATTTTGGGTGTCTACATTTTGCCCCTCTTTGAGATGATGTTCGAGATGATAAGATTTGTGTCGAGTAACATCATTTCAAAGAAGCCAAGGTATGGATAGAGGAAAATGATAGTGATGATGGAAAGATATGATGAGGATGATGATGATGGTGGAAAGATAGGATGAAATGGGATGATGATGCCCTCTCGAGAGGTTAGGCAGGTTGGACAAACATGGGTAGGCTCTCGAAAAGAAATGGCTTGGCTCCAAAAGAAAGATAAGGGGATAGATAGAAGAAATGGATGATGCGTTATGCTGCAATGAAAGTGATCAACCATGATGTTTGATATAGCACTAGACGTTATGCACCAAGGTATAAGGATCTAGGGTGACGATGTGTCTGGTGCCCCAGCATAATACAACTTTGTCTAACGTATGAGGAAGTAAACTTAGAGCATTAAAGTCCTAATGCACAAAAGGTATGATAGGACCTTAGATGCAAAGGATAGTGCAAAAAGCTATTCCAACATACACAAGATATGAATATTAGCTGGAAAGTTACCAATGTGAAACAAATGCAAGATAAAAAGATAACACACACAAGCAAGCAAGCAAGCATGCACAAATGATTCAAAAGCAAACAAGGTATTGCCCCTGTCAAGCTGTATACCAATGATTAATTGTTGATTGATTGTTTTGTTGAGAGTGTTGTCATTGCGGGGAAAGCTATATCCCTAGATCAACACAAGGTTATTTGTTGAGTTGGTTGGCTAATTGGCTAATTGATTTGGCTTACAACAAGGCTAGGATCAAGACCATGGATTGCGTTTCGATAACTTGGCTTGATTGATTAACTTGATTGGTATAGCTTTAAGGATTGATTTGCACTTGGATCATTGCTTTGATTCTTTGGATTGATTTGATTTGATGAAATGATGGATGAATGTTGATGAAGGATAATGATTTGTGGTTGATTGAGCTGCTTTTGATTTGTTGAAGTGATTGGATTTGTTTTGATGGCTAGCTTGATGTGCTTTGGTGTTGATGTGTGCTATGGTTGGGTTGATTGTTTTTATGATTGGATTGTTTTGAATGATGATAATGATGGTTCGATGAGTAGAGTGTCCACTCAATCTAAGCATAAACAAGTGTTCTCAATGTGCTCAAAGGATGTAAAACAAACAAGGTATTGCCCTTGTCAAGTCACAAACCAATGATTGATTGTTTGATTGATAATGATAGATAGTGTTGTCATTGTGGGGAAAGCTATATCCCTAGAGCAACACAAGGATGTGGAAACGCTATATCCCATTGATGATGATTGATGATGATTGATTGGGCTCATGACAAGATTAGGATCAAAACTTGTTGATTTGATTGGATAATGTTCCTTGATTGATTAGCTTGCTTAATATGGATTAGTGTGACTTGGATTTAAGATAATTGCTTAGATTGAGTTAATTGATATGATTGGAAGAAGTGATTGGTTGAAATAGATGAATGAATGTTATTGATAGGAAGAATTGATGATGATGATTTGAATTTGATTTGATGTTGATGGAGTGGATTGTTTTGGATGATGTGATTGGTTTTATTGCTTGGATTTTTCATTGGATATTTGATTTTTTTTTGGATTTTTTAAAATATTTTGGTTTTTTGAATTTTTGAGAATATTTGATTTTTTTTTGTTTTTGGAGTTTTGTTTGAAATGTTTTAGAAAATGCCGATGGATTTACAATTTAGGTAGCCTTTGTGCTTGATACCAATGGCAAGGGAAAACCAAGTCTAGGTGCAAGGATGTAGGAGGATGGATAAAAAGATGGAGAAAAGGATGGGCTCATAGTGAATGTGATGGCAAGATCATGAGAGTTGGATGGATAAAGAGATAGGCCATATAAGGGATGGATGCTTGCTTCATGATAAATGAATAGGTAGGCTATAGTGGAAAGCTCATGATAAACAGATGGGGATAAGCTATAAGATAGAAAGATCGTGATAAGGATACACCATAGTGGATGGATCATAAGGGAACTAGGATGTGATCTCCAAAGGCTATGTTGCATAGGAAGAACTTGCCCCATTCTAGGATTTTTACATGACAAGGCTCATGACAATGGGATGACAAGGTAGGTTTTACATGACAAGGTGTATGATAGGTGGATAATGATAAGATGGATTAATTAAGAAGGTATGAGGTATACCAAGAGATATCCAAAGCATGTTTCAAGATTTTGCCCCTATGTCTTCATCAAAATCAAAAGGCAGAAGTATGGATAAATAGGATAGGCATGTTTATGTAATGGCTAAGGATGGTAGGATGGCAAGATAGGATAAGATAGGTTGGTATGATATAATGGGATAGATAGTTGGGAAATGGATAGGTTGGATGAGACAATGTGCCCCCAAGTGTAAGTGACATAGAAGATCAACCTACACATGACGCCTATTTGCCAGGTTTTCATCATGGTACTTATCCAAGGTGCCTGTTTACCAGGTTTTCACCGTTGGACGAAGGGATTTCTCTTTACTTTTTTTATTTTTTTAAATTTTCTTCTTTAATTTCTTTTTTTCTTTTTTGCTTTTAGATGGGTTGACAATTACACATGGCGCCTGCTTGCTAGGTTTTCACCATGGTAATGGATAGGAGAGACTCAAGTGTTTAGTGCTATGAAGGTTGATAGTGTCCCTTTAGAGATGGATGTCGTCGCATGGACCATGTCAAGTGTGCTCATAGATGTTGATAAGGGATTGCATGGATGGGAGATGGATTAGGTGGATAGTAGATGATGAAATGGATTATGAAAGGTTCATGCAAGGATGGATGGATAAAAGTTTATGCCAAAGCATGGACCATAGGGATAACATGGGGGAGATATGTAGGATAATGGATGGAAGATGGGGAGATGTAGTTGTGTGGAGGTGCTGCGGAGTGGAAGGGAACCATGACCAACGGTTGCACACATCGTGATAAGCATTGAAGCTTTTGATTGGATGGTGGTGTAGGAAGCAATGGAGATGTTTGCTTAGAGGATGGTTGATAAAGTGATTTAGGAACCCACATAGATTTAGTATTTTTAGTGTTGTTGTTTTGCTTGTGGGATTGTTGAAGAGAATGGAAGTTTTGGATGGAAGTAGGCTTTTGGATGGATATAGGTGATTGGGATTCTTGAGATGTAGATGAGGATGCCTCATTTGACTTGCTAGATATTTGCTTAGGAACCCAAATCATTTTGCTTTTGGGCTTTGTATTTGGAGGTAAGGGTTTAGATGGCTGCCTAGATGAACTTTGCTTTGAGTTTGATTCTTTATGTCCTAAGGTATGAAGACCTTTAGGATTTTTGGTAAGATTTTTAGCTTTATAGGTAGAGGCATCAAAATTTTTGCTTCTGAATCCCATGGGGTGGGTGGAGTGGATGGAATGATTGGAAGCTTTATGTTTAAATGATGTGTGCTTTTGTTGGCCATGATTAAGGATGTAAGGATACTTATGAATGATAGGTATGTTAGGTGTTGGAAGCAACGGTGGCAAGGTGGATGGAGGGATATTTGGAGTTGGTAAAAGTGGAGGCAAGTTAGATGGCGGAAGGTGTACGGTCACATGCTTTTGACATTTATAAGATAATGGAGATGGAATGGTAACATATGTTTTGGGTAGATGATGGGGGGTGCGATGGAAAGTGGTAGGTTTAGGATGCATGAAGAGATTACCAACATCTTGGCCTTGTTTACCTCGAGGTGTGTATCCAAGGCTATATGAGCGTGGAGGAACTTTGACATGGTTTGGCTCCAAAATAACTTGTTTGTGAAGACCTAGGCCTTTACCTTTGTAGTTCATGTTTTGGAGTATGCGATGGACTATAGGACTAGCTGTGGTTTGAACACTAGACTTGAGCTCTTTATTGGATGGAGAAGATGAAGTGAAGGACAAAGGTTGTTGTTGTCCTAAGGAAGAACACTCCTGTATAAGGGTGGATAGACCAATAGGACATGATAGTGGATTTGAAGTGGAATCAATGGTGGATGTGGAAGGAGGATCATTAGGATCTTGATTAGCATTGTGTTCACTAAGATCCAAGTTGTTTGATTGATCTATTGTGCTTACTTGGGGGACAAGTATCTCATCATGACAAGTGGATGTTTACTCATTATGGATAGGGCTAGATGGAAGATGACTAAGAGCAATGTGAATATCTTGCTCATGGATGGATATAAGATTATGGATAGGATCAAGATGCTCATAGATAGTTTCTTCATGGGGTATCATCTTGATCATAAAGAAGGTAGATATTATGGATAGGTTGAATTTGGATAGCTTGCTCATGAATGGTTGTTGGGAGATGGATAGGATCAAGTGGCTTATGGATAGATTCTTCATAGGTATCATCTTGATCATAAAGAAGGTAAATGTTATGGATGGGTTGCATGAAAGTGTTTTGATCTTGAGTTGGACTAGGGCTTAATGTTTCCACATGCTTAGGATTAAACCTTTGACATACCTCTTGGGTTGCTTGAATGGAAGTGGAAGGCTCTTGGATAGGCTCTTGGTCAACAACATGAGAACATGATGACTCTTGGCTTGGATTCATAATAGGAGACTCTTGAATAGGCCTGATGGCTTGTAGGTCACATGATGGGCTTGAAGGGCTAAGAATGTTAATTGAGGGCTCTTGGATAGGCTCAAGGATAGGTTGACCACATGATGGGATTATAGGATTGGACATGACCTTTGGAAGTTCTTTGGTAGGCTCATGAATGGGTGTTTGACATGGAGGTAGTTTATTCCTAGCTAGTAGCCAATGAATCACATCCTTCGCAAGTGTATGGGTGGATGGGAAATATAATGGATGGATGATAAGGGTAGATGGTGTTGTAGGCTTATGATTAGGATTAGGTTGAGGGCTAATTGGATTGGGTGGATTAGGATTTGAACTAGATGGGGGTGACACATGGGATTGGGATGATGTGGCATGTTTTCCCATTATAGGTAGGTACACCTTGTAAACAATTGGGACAAATATTGGGCATGTATTTGTATTATGGCCTTTGGTCCTATGGTATGCACAATAATCATGTTCATCATATGGACTTTCTTCACATGGTTTGACTTCAGGAAGTTCAATGAGTTTTGATTCAAGCATCCTTTGTAAAACTATCTCAGCCGCATCCTTTGGTGAAGGATTAGAATGACATGGTGATGAAGGTAATGGAGGGCTTGGTGGTTTAGAAGGTAGAGGGATTAATGGACTAGGAATGGGATCACATGGTGGTGTTGGGATAGGACTTGTTGGCTCATGTGTTGCCATGTGATTGGATGGTGGAGGCCACTCTAGATCGGTATCTCCCTTGTCAAAGGTAATTAAGTCTTGCATAGGATAACTTGGACTCATTTGATTTATGTACAAGGGGCCATTGGGATTTGGATATGATTCTTGTTGGAAAGGTGGATTTAGATCTATCAATGGTGCTTGGTGGTCTTGTTGAAAAGGTGTACTTGGACTTACTTGATTTATGTACAAAGAGCCATTGGGACTTGGATGTTGTTCTTGTAATATCACTTGATTGCTTTGTGGATGGGCTTGGTAGTGCATTGGAACGGTGGCATGAGGGATTGGATAAACTTGAGGTGGATGTTCATAGGTTTGAGGTGGAATTTGTTGAGGTTGGGATGGTGTTTGGACTTCTTGTTGTGATATGATTTGTTGTTGATGTTGGTAAATGTGTTGATGTGATGATGATGGAGGGGTTGCATAGGATAATGATTGTTGTGATATGGATTGATATGGATAAGGGTTGTGATAGGTTGATAAAGGGCTGATATGACATGTGGATGAATTTGGTTGAGATGAAGTGGGATAAGTTGATGCAGAATTGATTTGATGTGTGGATGGATTAGATTGGTATGAAGTGGGATAAGTTGATGTGGAATTGATTTGATGTGTGGATGGATTGGGTTTTGAACTTGTCTCATCCTCATAAGTAAAGAGATGGCCTCCTCGAAGTTTAAACTTGGTCTTAAGAGGAGAGGCTCCTTTGACTATGATCTTCGGCTTTGGTTCATTCTCATGATTTGAATTAGGAAGATGGCCACCTTTAATTGTGACTGGTTTCTTCTCATGATTTGGATTAGGAAGATAACCACCTTTCATTGTGATTGGTTTCTTCTCATGATTTGGATTAGGAAGATAACCACCTTTAATTGTGATTGGTTTCTTCTCATGATTTGGATTAGGAAGATAACCACCTTTAATTGTGATTGGTTTCTTCTCATGATTTGGGTTAGGAAGAGGGGCTCCTCTAATTGTGACCTTAGGCTTTGGTTTTATTTCATTATTTGAATTAGAGGGGTAGCCTCCTTGAATTGTGATTATAGGTGTAGGTCTTGTCTCGTGATTATAAGGATAACCCCCTTGAATTGTCACCTTAGGTTTGGGATTTGTCTCATGATCCGAGGGATAACCCCCTTGAATTGTCACCTTAGGCTTGGGATTTATCTCATGATTAGAGGGATAGCCCCCTTGAATTGTCACCTTAGGCTTGGGATTTGTCTCATGATTAGAGGGATAGCCCCCTTGAATGATTACGACCATCTTGACAAGTGTTGACTAGGACTAAGTTGATGATGATGTGGAGACGAATTGGAATGAGTATGGATGTGACTAGGATATGTTCAGAATAAAATTGATTTGGGTATGATTAGAATATAATGTGGAATGACAAAATTGGGTGATGTGGATCAAATGTAGGATGAATTGTTTATGTGTTTGGTGTTTAGAACTTGATGTGGCAATATTCAAACAAATGATTATGCATATGCACACATGAATCACTCACGCAAGACACATAAGCAAGTTTTTGACTTTGAAATTGAAATATGATGATTAAGCAAGCACACATGGAAGACACATCAACAAGCCTAATGTCTAGTCAAGTGGGTATGGCCAATTAGGTCTTAGGCTAGATTGCACAAGGTTGACTAAGGAATTGAAAGAGAAATCCTATGACACAGCCGGGAGAAAGGGGTAACCCACCCTTCACCTTCACTTCCCAAAGGTATAAAGTTCTTTGGGGCTTAGCCAAGAGTGACAAGATTTACAACTCCTAATGAGGGTGTCTTTCGATTCAGCCTCGGTTGGGGTCGTCTCTTGGAGTGGTGTGTCTCCAAGCAGGCCTCCTAGATAGGGTTTACAAAAACAAACCAAGTGAACTATCACTTGATTCACACTCGCACTTGTTAATTTACCCTTTAAAAATGAGATGTGTAGAAGATAATTCAAGCACTTGTTCATTTTAAACCCAAATCTAAATGTGATGGAAGACAATGATTCATTTTAAGCCCAATTTCTTGATGATGTGATAGCAAACAAATGTTCATTTCAAAGCCCAAATCCAAGTGTGATGACAAACAAGTTGTTTGTTTTATGCCCAAAATCCAAATGTGTGATCAAATAATGATTAGAGATGAGAGATTATAATGAGTGCACCTCATAAAAATTGCTTTCCAAGTTGTTATTATGATTGATCCAAATGTTGCTCCAGCTCCTTTGATTCACCTACAAGTCACTGCAAAAAACAAAATATGATTTGGTTCGCTAGATTGGAAGATATGATTTTTTTTTCTAAAAGTCACGCGTCAAAAATTTCTAAAAAATTAGAATCGTAGGGTCAACTTCAAATCGCCATAACTCTTTGAATACTGAGCCAAATCTTTAATGTAACCACTTTTCGGAAAGCTCTCAAAGTCCTCTTTCCAACGAATTTAAGACCTCTGTTTTCCAGGACCTGTGTAAAACAAAAAACCCTCTGCAACAGATCTGGTCATAAATTTAAAAAATCAGCAAAAAATTGTGCGTAAAAAATTTCTGAAAAATTAGAATCGCAGGGTCAACTTCAAATTGTCATAACTCTTTGAATACTGAGCCAAATCATTAATGTAACCACTTTTCAGAAAGCTCTTGAAGTCCTCTTTCCAACGAATCTAAGATCTCATTTTTGCAGGACCAGTGTAAAACAAAAAACTCTCTGCAACAGATTTGGTCCTAAATAAAAAAAAATCAGCAATATAAAATATCTTCAACCTACAAATCAAAGTGCATAAACCTGCAAAAAGAGGGTGAGTCCCACTGGGCGTGCCAAAATGTAGTTAGGGTAAAATTGCAAATCAGGGCAAATGAATAAACAACAATGATAAAAACCCTAGCAATGCACAATGAAGCACAAGACAACATGAAAATCAAAATAACAAATGTAAATGCAAACCGATCTCCACGCTATGCTTGATTTATCTCCATTGCTCTTCTCCACCTCGCATGAGCATGCAAGATTTTGAAAGATTATTGTTGGAAGAATGTTAGGTGCTCACTTCTGTGGCATAACATTAAGATGAAGATGCTAGAATGAATGATAGATGAAGGATGCAAAGGCTCTAATAATATTTCAACAGCATGTGGATACTTAAGGATCAATGCATTATAGAAAATCTGGCAGAATAAGGGTACTTGAAGCTCAATGCATTATAGAAAATCTGGTAGAATAAGGGTACTTGAGGCTCAATCCATGCTAATGGCTTATGAGGGGGTTGATTTATAGAATTGGCTTGGTTCAAATGAATGGCTAGGATCAATTAGGGCTTTAGATGAAATGGATGGATAGGATTAAGTTAGGTTTCCTTGCACATCAAGAAATTGTAGTCAATTGACATGTGGCAAGGGAAGATAAGGTTTAGGTGTGCTTGTGTAGATAAATACTAAAATTAGGTCCCAATAGTTGTGCATGTGAAGGATAAAAGTTGTAACACATGATTGACTGGACAAGTGTTGGAATGTGATGAAAGATGAGGATTTAATTCAAATAAAATATTTGAATTAGTTGGGATATGAGTTGGAAATTAATTAAATAAATAAGATTTATTTAATTAATTTGAAATATGAATAGGATGGGATAAGATATGATGTGGAAATTAATTAAATAAATAAAATTTATTTAATTAATTGGGATGGGGATAGGATATGATTGGGATATGATGTGGAATTAATTAAATAAATAAAATTTATTTAATTAATTGGCTAAGTAGGATGAGGATGGGATTGAATGGGATTTTAATTAAATAAATAAAATTTATTTAATTAATTGGCTTAATGGATTAGGGAAATTAGGACAAAATGCTACAAGATGTCTAGGATAATGTTTTAACAAGGTGTTGCTAGACATGGACAAAATTGGGACAATTTTGGGTGTCTACAAGGCATCCTTGGGAATAGCTATAGACTGATTTGCCATTTACAATACAATGGTTGTGGGACATAGATCAGTGAGTCCTAGTTTTTCCATAACATCCACAATCGTGACATTAATGGTTGCTCCTAACTCCACAAGTGCTTTGTGTATTGCTACCTCATTCATTATTACTGTTATGAGTGGACTGCCTAGGTCACCATGTTTTGGCATTGAAGTTTCGCCAGCTAGAAGGTAAGCTAGGTATCCATTGATATGCATAGTATTAATCTATTTCAGTTTCCTTCCTAGTGTTTTTATGTACAACTGTTTAACTAGCTGATTCAGTTCGAGAATTTCCTTAATCGCTTGTAACAAGGGAATCTCGATATGGAGTCATTTAATTTCTTGGATTAATGCAATTTCAATAGATACGGTCATTTTTGGAGGTTTGTTCAAGGGAGTTTCCTTGAGGTGCTCAGGAAAAGGTACTTGAGATCTCTTTTTCATGGTGGGATCATCCTTCAAAAGATCTATTGTATGCTGGACAACTTCTTGAGGTAACTCAGAAGTTCAAGGTGAGGATTGTGGAAGAGGCTTGTCTTGGTTATTTAATAGGATTTTATCTACAAGTATGGAAGGTGTCTTAGTCTCTTTAGCATATTTTTCATTTGGTTTATCAAGGATCTCAACTATGGTTGGCTGCTGAAGTGTCTTTCCCGACCTCAACTGCAGGTTTCCACAATAGATGGCATTAACTCACACCATGTTTTCCTGTTCTGTAGAATACACTGGTGTGGTTTGACGATTATTCTTTGGATTAGGGACATGTGCTAGGAATTGTGGTTGGTTGACTTTCTTATTTGTTGGGGGTTTTGGGGAGCTGTCAAAAGGTTCTGTTGTGGATTAGTCATCCTCCTTAGTCCATGATAGAATTGATTTGGAGCCTAATTCGATTGAGGCATTAGATTTTGAGGTACCATTTCTATTGAGTTTGGTTCTAGCATTGAGGGTTTCCCCAGGACTGGTTTGCCCACTCAGGTGGTCCCCAAGGGTAGGGTCCCCAATTAGGTGGTTCTTGAGGCCAAGGTGTTGTCCATTGATTATTATTCAAATTATTTGGAGGTTGCCAAGAGGGATTTGAATTCTGGCCATAAGAGAAATTCCCTCCAGGTCTTTGACCCACAAAATTAATCTCCTCCTTAGTATGGGATGACCTCTTCTAGAATTTTTGATTGCATTTAGGATCTCACATTGGTCAATGGCATGACTCTTCTCATAGATTTGGCAAATGTCAGTTTTGTCCAAGGGATATGTTCTCTTAACAGATGCTTTTTTTGGCACCTACGACAATAGATGGATAAGGTCTCAAGATTATGTGTTTTGGCCTGTATTCCATCCAGAGTGGTATTTAACTGAACAAGAATGTCAGTTTTTGAATTTTCTATTTCCTTGCACAATTTACCTATTTCATTTGAACCTCTCAAAAGACTAGATTTACGGATACCTCCCCTAGTATGGGAGAAATTCTAGCATAACTCAGTGATATCACCGATTTCAAGTTGGGACACATCTCCTTTTCCCATTAAATCTAGACTTATCCTAGCATCCTCATCAATTCCTTTGAGAAATATTATCTTCGGAATTTCTGGGCTTATGGCTTCTTCACCACATTGTCTGGTTAGGAAAATAAACCTATCAAGATAATCTTCCAGTCTCTCATCTTCTTTTTTCCTTAGTTTGAACAATTCCTCTTTCCTATCACTAACTCTGCAGTAACTCTGGTATTTGTCTAAAAAGACAGTTTCCATGTCATCCCATGTGTTTATTGATCCTAAAACTAATCCCATGAACCAACGCATTGCAACATTTCTCAAAGTGGAGGGAAAGAGTTTAAGTTTCTGATTATCATTTTTGTAGTCGTAAGTCTAACACAAAACTTTGAACACGAAGAGGAACTAGTCAGGATCTTCAGAGGGTAATCCCCTGAAAGTCGGTAAAATGGAGGGTGAAATGTTTTTCATGGGTGCATCATCATCTTCATTGAGAGAAATAGGATAAGTAAATGTCCATGCTTCCCTTCTTGGGTTATCACCATCTCCTTGGTTTAGCCTTCCATCTCCATTGTTTGTTCTTAGGTCAGTGAAAGGGTCATTGTTGTTGTTATCAGCCATGATGTTAAAAGGAATGTTCTCCTCTTCAAAGACTAGGTTTGTTGGATGAATTTCTAAGATATTTGGGAGGTCTCAGGTTGATCATGCTCAATCAAATCTTAACTTAGTTCTTCAGCTAAGACTTCTACCTCCCTACTTATGGTTGGAACTTCTATTGGGGGGTTCTTGGTATAAATATTCCATGTGGACCTCATTTCCTAACCATACAGAAAGAGAGGTTTGGCAACTATTTTTGGGTGTTTACTATAATAGGTCTCCAAGAATTTCCCTAATAACACTTAGAAAAGAATCATTCCCCAGAAATGACACCAAAAAGTGACAGGCTATCATTAAGGTCCTAACACTTTAGTTGAAAAATATCAGTTTATCGACCAAGTAGCGTCCAAGGCTGTATGCAATAGGGAATATCATTTGGATATCTCATCTAGAAAAAATTTCTTGAATCTTTAAAAAGGATTAAACATCATATTAAACTAGAAAGCATTTGAACTCTATACTAGAAAGTATTTGAACTATTAATCTAAGAAAACATATAAACTTTATACTAGAAATTCATACATGCAATTTTTACTATGAACTCAAACACTGACTAATCCTATAACCGTACACACATTCAAACTTCTAACTAATAGTTAACAACAATTTGAAACTAAAGCAGATGCTCTGGAAATTTTAAGCAAATAAAGCTCCAAGAATTAATATTTTAAATATCACAACCTGCAGGCACACATAATGGAACTAAACATAAAATACCACTACTCTAAATAGAACATTCACAAAAATAAAAATACTTATCTAATCTACAATCCCACGAGTGGCCAGCTCTTGGGAGAAATTCATCTTTTAACTCAAATCACATTCAATTGTTTCCATAACAACATAGTAACTTCATTCATATCTTCATAACTCAAAAGGAAATACTCAAAATAACACTCTTTGTATTCATAAAAATATTGTAAAACATAACTCTTTGATTATTTTCCAAAAAGAGATTGATATTCATTCTTCACACAATATGATATATATATCCATGTTTTGAGAAACTAACTAAAACTGAACTATTACAAAATCCTATATTCCAGATGGTGGTAAAATGCCATTGAAAAAGTCTTATAACAAAAAAATAGAATTTCAACAATTGATGTCTTAATGGAATAAAAACATATAAAAGGCTCTAAGTGGAGCCATAAAGTCTCAGATAACCAACATAAGTTAACAAAATTAAAAGAGTCTCCAATCAATGCACACCTAAATTTCTAGTGCCCTCAGCTTCCGGCACAATTGACCTCAGCTGCTTAAAGTCCACTCCTCTCGTAGGCCATGCATTAATCCTATACAATTACTCAACTCTACATACCATTATATCAACATTTAATAGCTAATTTCAATCAATTTAGGAGATAAAGATTTGTACAAAATTTCATTGAAAATAGATAAATATTGCTTCTAAAAACAAATAAATTGGCATGGCTAGGGTGATTGAGCAATGCAAAAAGGGTTATTTGTTTTATCAAAGGAATGAGGTTGTTTATACCTCATCAACAATGCCGGAGCATTCTTGCAGTCATACTAGGGTCTCATGAGAAAAAATCAAAAGAGTAGAGATATAGGAGCATACAAAGTCATAGTTCTATGAGAGTAGCAGTAGTTATCTAAATATTGTATAGGACAATCAAGAGAAGGAACAACTAGGAACATGTCCACCAGAACAATCATCAGGCTACATGATGACCATATCAAAGGTCTAGTGATCAACATCATTACCAATAACAAGAAGAAAAATCACATTAGCATCAAACATTAGTCACATATACAAAGTTTGAAGAGATTTTGATTTCAGTGTGAGAAGACACAAGTGTAGAAAGAGAGACTAGATAGACTTCAGGGATGTGTGGACAGAAGAAGAAAAAAAGCTTGAAGATCATAACAAGTATAGTTTAAAAATTAGATAATAATATTCACAGTGAGCATAGTAAAAGGCTGGTATATCCTTGAAGGAACTTGAAGCAGCCTAGAGCAAGGTAGAGATATACATTAGCACAAAGGTCATGGGCAGCATTTACCTCTGTCAAAGAATAATTTGTAGACAGTGATAAAGGTTTTGTAAAGAGGATAGGTATATGATAAAGACCTACAAATGCCATATACAGACATAGATGTTATAGGCAGTCATACCAACAAGCAATGAATAGTTAGCAGCAATGCATGGCATGGATGGAAAAAAAACATGATCTTTATAGACCATATAATGTCTCCTATCACCCAAGTTTACAATAAAGAGTCACACTTGAAACAACATATGTTTTGTGTGTTTTGGGAGTTGAAGGATGAATTTGTATAGCTCTGAATGGTTAGTTATATACCCTTATTGTAAAAAATAATGATGGCTATCACGCTTATATCCTCCTACAAGGAACCAATTGCTAATAATGTTGCATTCCTCCAACACCTCTTTTGCCCTTGAAGAAGAAGACTAAAATGCATTTTGTAGGCTCTATTCTAGTTATGGGAATTGGGTTTTATAGAGAGATAGATCTGTAGTTAAAGGGTTTTCAGGTAAAAACATTTATAAGATATAGGCCTAGGACTTTAGAGTAGCAAGGATAGTGGACTGATCAATAAGGTATAGTAGTATGTGTGTCACAGAGACCTAGATTGTGGCATGACTTGAAGTTTTGGAATAAAATGTACGAGTATAGGAGGTTAGATCCTTGGAGTCAAAGTGGTGTAGTCATGGTAGGAGGGTTCACAAAATGAACTGTCCAGGCCATGCAGTAAGAGTAAACACAGCATAAACAACTCAAATATGAAACAAATGGAGATTCAGTCATTTAGTATATCAAAGAATTCAAACATAGATCAGCCGGCAAAATGCAGTATTACAACTAGGGTTCACAGGCTTGATATAGAATATCAAAATATGCAGAAGATATAGGATTGAAACTCCTTTGCATAAAAATCCAAACTATGAACTTATGCTAATGATCATAACATGATAATTACTTTCCTAAGGATCTATTACATCAATATATATCATCTTCGGAACAATAGAATCCTCTGCATCAGCCAAGGAAGGCCACAAACTCCAATGAAGAGTTGTAACGTGTGTTCATGGATAGGTTAGTCCTAAATGCATAGAACACCTCCCCAAATGAATGGAATGAAGTATAGATCTTAGGGAAGGTCAGCCATGAACCAAATATCATTTAATGATGTGTCATTAAGCTCCACAAGTTGAATACTCTGCAAGTCTTCTCCTTTAGCTGATTATCAGAGACTGTTAGGATGCTCTGTTTTGAGAAAACAGTCGATCTTCTGATATCGATATCTTTCTAGTACCATAACCAAATGCTCTGTAAATTGGATATGATGCAGATGAATGAATCTAGATGCTAAGTCCAGCTCTATGAGATCTAAAAAGCAACTGAGGTAGAATGCAGACCAAAATACAAAAACTGCTATTGACTGAAATGCCTGAACTAAACTAGAAAATGAAAAGAAACAAACTAAACTGCAAGCAAACTGAAATGCAAATGTTTTTGGTTGATGCAAGATTTCTCTTGAACCAGGGATGCTCCTGCATTTGACATCCAGGGTTATTTAAAAAGTGAGTCCCTCACTTTGTTGGGGCTAGGGGAAAACCAAGACAGTCCACCTCAGCTTGAGAAATCCATGATGAATCTTCTTCTAGTCTACCTTTCCACTTTACAAGATATTCTTTGTATTGTCTTCCTCTGGTGCTACGTCCAAATCTACTATCCAAGATGTCTTCAATCTACTCTGGTGCTTGTTGTGGTAACTATTTCTTCAAGTCTTCTTCATGGCTGTCAATGAATGTTGCTTCATGATACTGATATAGGTCTGCAATATTAAAAATAGGTGATATACCCAATGTCTCCGATAACTCCACTTCATATGCATTTCTTAAATCAAATTTCCTGAGTATCCTTGAAGGTCCAAACTTCTTCATCTTCAACTTGTTATATGTCCCAACTAGAAATCTTTCTTTTCTCAAGTATACCATCACTTCATCTCCTATTACAAATTCTTTTTGTCTTCTCTTCTCATCTGCTTGCTCCTTATATTTGTTATTCATATCTTCCAAATGCCTCTTCACCTGATTATGCACTGTCTTCATGTGATCAGTAAATTCTTCTCCTTTTGCACTTTTCTTTTCTTCTGTGTACCCATGTCTCTCAGTTCTATCACTCCTCTAGGATTCACTCCTATAACAATCTCAAAAGGTGTTCTTCCAGTACTCCTATTTACTGAATTATTGTATGCAAACTCTACTTGTGAAGAATCAAATCCCAATTCCTGCTTTCTCTCCAACCAAACATCTCAACAAGTTTCCCAAACACCTATTCACTACCTCTGTTTGTCCATCAGTCTATGGGTGAAATGCTGAACTAAACTTCAAATATGTCTTCATCTTCTTCCAAAGTGTCTTCCAGAAGTATCCAATGTACTACATTAGTTGTCTTCTTACAAGGATGAGATGAGCCATCTTTGAAAATCTGTCCACCACTACAAATATTGGATCATGTCCTCTCTGTGTCTTAGGCAATTCTATTACAAAATCCATACTTATGTCTTACCAAGGTCTCTCCAGTACTGTCAAAGGTTTGTACAATCTAGTATTCTGACTACTCCCTTTTGCAACTTGACAAACTCTACAACTCTACACAAATATCCTAACATCCTTATGTATCTGAGGCCAAAAGTAGTTTTCACTTACCAAATCCATTGTCTTGTCAATGCCAAAATGTCCTACCAATTCTCCACTATGTTTCTCCTTGATCAAATTATCTCGCATTGAACTTCTAGGTATGCATAATTGATTTCCTCTAAACAATATATCTTCTTGAATGAAATATTCCAACCACTTACTCTTATCTATCACAATAGATTCCTTACATGATTTCCAAGGTTCTGTAAAGTCAATGTCTCCCTCATACATATGCTTCAATTCATCAATACCCAACACTTCAACTCTCATCTTTGTCAACAAGTTTCTTCTCCTACTCAAAGCATCAACAACTTTATTTGATTTTCCACTCCTATGCTTCAACATGAAAGTATAACTCTACATGAACTCTACCCATCTCATATGTCTCTGATTCAACTTACCATGACTATTCAAATATTACAAAGCTTGATGATCTATATGCAACACAAACTCCTTAGGCAACAAGTAATGTATCCACTTTTTTAGGGATTGAATTATAGCATAGAACTCTTGGTCATAAACTAAATATCTTCTCCTTGCATCATTCTGTAGACATAAAAAATTGACCTAAGTTATCCTTCATCCAAAGATTTAATTAATTTTAATTAATTAAGTAAATCTTACCTTTTATACCATACTTCGTAAATAATAAATTCAATTTATTTATTATTTATCCATAAACCAAAACACCTCCCAAAAAATAATAAATTAAATAAATTTAATTTATTATTTTGTCCAAACTTTAACCTAAATCTATTTCACAAAAATAATACAAACCCGTTACCATAACCCTAACTACCTTTTACCGTTCACTGAGTCAAAAATCCGTTTAACTACCCAAACCAATTTCTATCCAACTTTATAAAAATCAAACTCATCCATCATTTATCACCCCCGACAAAATTCACATTGGAGTTATGCAAATAATGAGCAACCACATTTTAATAATTCGGTAACATCTATTTTATTTGGATTTCAATAATTTTTATCATTGTCGTTTGTGTTGCACTGAATATAGGTTTAGGGTTTTCATATAATTTTCAAATCTTTCAATAAAAATCTATATTTTGGCTGCATACAATGGTGAACCTGACGTGAACACAGTCCTCTTAATCGATTGTTGTGCAAGACTTTTTGTTTGAGTTTCTGCAGGGTTTTGGAAGAGTTTTCAACAAGATTAGGAGGCCAACTTTTGTAGGATACAAACTTTGAAATCTCCCAGCCACTGCAACATTTAAACATTTACTGCTTGGGCATTTGGATTTTCATAAGACACCACAGTCGAATTGGCATTCTTACTTGTAAAATTTCTCCACGACCTACCGATGAGCCTTTTCTTGCACTACGAATCTAATTTCCTGATCTTGCCTTGGTATCTACTGGATTAGGTATGCTTGTGTATGACTCTTTTGTGATCAGTTTTGTTTTAGCTATCAGTTCTTTCACATAACAGCATATCGGTTCAATCTTCTGCTATGATCATAAATAGCTTAACATGCATGGTTGGTAGTTATTTAATAATCCTAATCATTGCATTAAAAGTCATTCTGTAGAAAACTTAGCAGCAACATCAAACCCTGACTGCCATTTTCTTGGTGGTTGTGTAATAATTTGTTACATGTTCGTTTCATAACTTTATGATGCTTATTATTATAGGTTTAGCCAAAACATTTTGAAACAACACATAATCTTTTACATGTGAGCATTACAATGCTAGGAAAATCGCCTCACATCGTTAAAATATTCACGCTGTTCTTTTTATACATAAGCATCATAGTCTATGCGAAAATTTTTTTGCACTGACAACGCCATAAAAACCTCCAATCGTTGCTTCTCTGTGTACCTCTATACAATGGAAAATTTTCTAATCTGGTCATTTGTTCCTAACGTATTCCCATGTGGATGCAGATCATAAGTTTGTGCCAGAAACTTTTAACTTGTTGGTTGTTCCTTTCAGCGTATTCCATGAATGTTGTGCATAACAGTGCCCAGAAAACTATCTTACATGGTAAAAAGACTTCATACCACTGAATTCCCATGCCATAACAAAACATTTATACTGTGTTTATAGAATTGGCTCACACTGGAAAAACAATATTTACACGGCATTTGTTTCAAGCTGTTAATCCTTCGGGTTTATTATTAGCTGATAGGCTTTTATATTTGATTATTATAGTGCCGGACTTATCTCACGACTTTCATATCAGAGAATTTTCTAAACTCGTCAGTTTTTCCTATCGCCGTATTCTTTGAATCTTCTGTGGATGTAACTTGAGGCTTCTTTAAACTCGTCATTTCTTCATATCAACGCATGCAATTGAACCTCCCATAGGTGCATTTCTAAACTTACTGATAATTTTTATCTTGGCATATTCCTTGAATCTCCTATGGGTGCAACTGCTAGTGGCTTGGGGTATTCCTAAAACCTTCTGCCGTCATAAAAAAGAATTCATGCCAGAAGATTTTCTAAAACTCGTCGGTTGTTCTGTAAAAATCTTTCATGCCTAAAACATTTCAAAACTCATTGATCCTCCTATCGGCGTATCCCTTGAAATTCCTATGGGTGCAAGATCTTAACAATTGAATGCTAATAAAACTATCAATTTAAATTTCTGTGGATGAAGCAAAAGCGGTTAGAATTAACAAGGCCAACCCTAACTGTTTCTTTTAATTATTTTTGTTTGAGGGATATCTTTACATCCCCAATGCTTAATGCTTTCCTTTTCACTACAAACAAAATCAAGGAATAGATCAAATTTAGCATTTTTGGATTCTTTGACAAGCGATGTTTCTATAGTAGAAGCCTAAGGAGAAACCCATCAGTTCTTGGATTCTTTATGCAATATCAATAACTGTTGATATAGTAGCATCATTCTGTGGCCACGAATAATGTTGACCTATCTATCCCCTCGGTGTAATGTGGAATTAGATCAGTGATAGCATCATTTCAATGGTTTGATTTGTTGTAAGCAATCATGAATGCTTGTTGTTGACTATGCTTTGTAGGGGCATTAATCACGTAATTATCACCCAGTGATACGTAATTGCTATAACATCTATTTTCTAACCATCAGTGGTTTGTCTAATGTTTGATGATTGTTGTTTACTCCTTCAGGTTCTATGATAGCTGCCAGCATTTCATTTTATCAGTGATATCAAAATTAGTATCTTCAGACGATAACCTTTATGCCATCGCTTTGGTGTTCCAGCATACCACTAGCTATACCATTTTATATTCTTGGTTGTGCTTTTTGTTTTGTTTAGTGGTTTTAATAGCTGCAATGTATAAAAACTCAAGCCATTGATAGTATTTCACTTAATCTTTAATGATCTGAATGACTGAGTTTAGCATTTGGTGATTGATTCTACATTGCTACTTAACCTTTTAAATGATACAACTTTAAAGCTTAAAACACTGAGCAAGCCTTATGTTTGTGAACATAACCTTAACATGCATCAGTCGTATCTTTATGGTAGCTTGAAGTTTTGAATGTCAGCAACAACTCACAAATTTGTGTTTGTATTTAACATTAACTACCAGAGTGTCATTTTTAGCCCTTGAGGCTGTTTTGCTCAAATAACCATAACTTTCTCAAATTTCGTCAAATTTTCACATTTTTGTCGGCGTCAGAAAGCTAATTCAGAGAACTACATAGTGGTACAATCCATTTTGTCAAATTCATATCTGATTTTCTGGTATAATGCTCTGAAATTCAATCATTTTCAAAAACATCAAACATTTTCTTCTTGTTGTGCACTAACATTTTTTGTGTGGGTTTTTGCAGGATTGTTTTGTCTTGGTCTAACATTTTCTTATAGCTACATGCCTATCAAAGATAAATTTTCAAACTACTAATCAGTTTTTTGTAGGATCGATTGTCAAAGAATCTAATCTTGAAACATTGTGTCTTCATTTTATAGATTAGATCACATCATAAGCAAGGGTTAAAATTAACAAGTGTTTGCGATGTCTTGTGGCTTGCAATTTTGTCATTGAATGCGTATGCTCTTCTCTTGTGCCATTTGATGATCTTGAGAATCAAAAGCATTTCTTTGACATTTTGTATAACCACCCACGCGTTTGGATTTGGAATTAAAATGAACCCCATGTGAGTGTGAGGCAAAGGCGTTGTGTATGCTCTCTCCTTGCGTTTCGTGTGATCTAGGAGATCAAAAACAACGTGTTTCCTTGCTTTTGTCATCCTTAGAGTGGGCCTGCTCTTGAGACACATCCGCAAGGAGAACTCATTTGCGACCCCAAGCAGGACTTTCATCCGGCCCGCTATATAAATTGAGGATAAGGCGAAAGCCAAGTCTAACCGGTATTAGCGCTTACCGTACAGTGCTAGCTCGAAAGGAGGTGTACCTTGTGTATATTAAAACTCCTAGTAGAGTTAGTCAAAGCCTTTAGTGGCTTGCTGGATGCTCGTAAGGTGCCGGTCCCTTGGATATTCAATAGAACCCTTTTGTGTAGTGGCCAAAAACCCTCTACTTGTTGATACAGGAGGAAACTCTGATAGCCGTCCCATATTTTCACGGCTTATGGCAGAGATAGTAAGGTACCTTAGGATCTGCGCATCCTAGGACCTAGAACTTGGTGTGCCTGAGAAGTGAGTGCACTATAAGGGGGAGCCCGTGCCCTAAGTTCCTGGAGCTATACACCATAAGTAGGCGCAGCTGGGTAAAACCAAGTGGGAACTCAACAAGTATTGTCCTTTCCAAGCCTAGGATCATGCATGTTTACAAGTGTTTGCAAAACATCAAGGTGTCATAGAAAACAACCAATCAAATTGTTGTGTGTCTTATATGATTGTTGTGTGTGCATGCCTAATCATCATCACCATTACAACTTGTCTCCTATATCATCAACCTGACTTTCAGAATTGAGAACCTGTCATCCTTCTGTGTCATATCTCAAGTGGAACCTTGTCACTTTGAATCCTAAGGAGCTCTTTCAATTGATCCATCCATTTCCCACCTAACTCATTTCCCACCTAGTCCAATCCTTATTCTTCAACGTCAAAATGGTTGTGACCATCAACAAATCTAGGACAAATCAAAAACCAAAACTCATACTCCGCAGAGGCCCTCCTAGATATAATAATGATGAGAATTTGGTAGATCATGATGCATATTTTGATACCCATGAACCATATATCTCCCCATTTTGGCCTCCACCAACATCACTATCATCTCAAGACTATGAGGAAATACAAGAGGTTCAATATATCTATGATGATCATTATCCACAAGAACATTCCTATCATCACAACACAACCCAAGATTTTCCTTCCATGTGCTCAACCTCACAAAATTATAATCCTACCTAGGTCTCAACCTTGACATCCATTAATCTCAAAGTCCTTTAGTTACAACAACAACTCGCTCAATCAGAGGCTGATCTTAGATTTCAGTTGGCACAACTATCACAATTATCTTCGCAATTTCAACATCCTACCATGTCAACACCCCAACTCTATGAGTCATCTCCATCCACCTCATACAAATCTTTATCACAACAAAGCTACCACTCATATCAACCCAACACATCTATACCTAAAACCTATTCAATAAAAAATTTACCTTAAACCTCACAGGTCCAGATCCCTACCCATGCTTCATCTTCACACATACCAAGTCCCCTCATCTTATATCTTCAACAACAAAGACAAAAAAAACAAGCCCTCCTTCAAAAACAACAAATCTTAGCACAAAAACCACAACTTTCATTTAACACATCATCCACCATACCTTTATCCATGCAACAACAACAAATTCCATCTAATTTCAATCCTAATCCATTGGTCCCCCAGCCTTCTCATTCATCAATCCCTTCATTACCTACACTACCATCATCCACACAACATCAACAAATTCAACCTAAATTCTATGAGTCACCCCCATCATCATGCCAACCTAGTCCCTCCACATCAACCAATCTCATGAATATTCCTCAATATCCATCTCAAAATCCTCCACAACATGAGCATGAGTCCGCAAGTCTTTTTAATGATACTCTTGACAAGGGAGACACCACCTCAAGTTTGAAATCATACACCAATCCATTCACTAGTCTTCATTCATCCGTCTTTATGGAACCTCCATCATATAATCCTTCCAACCTTCCAAATCCTACTCCATTAAGCCAATCCCGAACACCCTTAAAGTCTAAACCATCAATTTTTCCACCTAAACCCAGTCCTATGATCCATCAACCAAAACCTGATCCTAATCCCACTCCTATCACGCCTAATCCCATTATCCCTCCAGTGCATTCTAATCCTACACCTTCCACCCTTATTATCCATCCATTATATTGTGCATCCACTTGTATACTAATGAAGGATGTGATCCATTGGCTACTAGCAAGGAATCAACCACCATCCTCATGCCATCAAATCCCTATCCAACAACCTTTAAATGCCATGCCTATTTCTCCAATCCCATCTTCTAGTCCACAAATTATCTAAGAACCTTCAAATGTTCTTGAAGATCCACCTGCCATAAGCCTAATTCACTCTCCACCATACATTGAATCTATCCAAGAAACCTCCATTCCTATCCAAACTCAAGATTTATGTCAAGGGTCAAATCTAAAGCATGATCAACTTTGCCCCTTACCAAATCAAGATCAAAGCTCTTCCTTTCCACCTGTTCATAACTTATATCTTTTTTATGATCAAGATATTATCTGTGATCAAGAGCTTCTCACTTCCTCCACTCACGGTCCCAATACTATTCATGTTCAAGAAACCTCCACCATTCTTATCCATCATCCCACAATATCCACTTCCCTTGATGAGACACTTGGTCCTCACAAGCACATAGATAATCAAACAAAAACATTGAATCTTCATGAGCATAATGAGCATAATCAAGATCCTATTGCTCCACCATCTCATACTGATACCATTTCAAATCCACCATCATGTCCTATTGTTCTTACTACCTTCCTAAATGAATGTTCTTCCCTAGGAGGGCAGCCACCTGTATCGGCCACCTCATCCTCCTCATCCAATAAGGAACCCATGTCTTGTATCCTCAAAAATAAGCATCCCATTGCACATCGTATGTTCCAAAACATGAATTATCAAGGTAAAGGCTTAGGCCTTCATCAGCAAGGTAACTTGGAACCCATCCATGTCAAAGTCTCCCCAAAACCATATGGTATTAGTTATACACCCCAAGGTAAGCAATCTCAAGATGTTGGTACCACAATCCCACCTCCTAAATCCACTCCATCTAAGCCCAAACTAGGTGCACCTCATCGCACCCATAAAATATATGTTTCTATTCCTCCTCCATTATCCTACAAACCCAAAAAGCATATGACCATTCATCTTCCTCCATCCACTTTACCTCCACTTCTACCTACTCCTAACATCCCTCCATCCACTTTACCTCCACTCCTTCCAACTCCTAATATTCCCATCCTCCAATCTCCTTATCACTTTAGTGACAAATCCATTCATACATCCCGTTCCCATACATCCCATACAATTCCTAATCATGATCAACAATTGCACACATTGAATACACATGAAGCTAACCTAAACACCCCTATGGGATTCAAAAATAAAAACTTGGATGTCTCCACCCATAAAGCAAAAAATCCCAATAATTCTCATGCCATATGGCACAAATGCAAAGAATCAAAGCAAAATCAAAATTCAAAAATGCTACCCAAGTCCACATCTCAAAAGGATAATTTCAAAACCAAAATGGTTTGGGTCCCCAAGCAAAAAATACCTAGTTCAAATGGATCACCCACAATTCTAAAATCCCAAATATCCCGCTCCCTATCACAAAATCCTAAAATTCATAAGTCCATTTGGGTTCCTAAAGACCTAAATAGAAAAATCCCTAAGATAACATCTCCATTACTCCCAAATCCCCCTTCCAAGCTTCAAAATCCATTTCAGTGTGTGCAACCGTTGGTCTTGGTTCCCTTCCATTCCACAACATTCCCACGTACCTCCATCTCCCCATCTTCCATCTACTATCCTACTTATTTCTTCCATCATGTCCCTATGGTCCATGCTTTTGCATAAGTCCTTCATATCTATCTATTTATCTCCATCCTACTTCACTATCCTTCTATCCTAGTCCACATCATAATCTGCTACCCCTTATCATTCCTTGCATGAACCTTTCATAATCCACATCAAAATCCATTCCCTCTCATGCAAATTCCTTATCAACATCTATGAGCATAATGACATTTGACATGGTCTGTGAGTTATCCATCCTAGGACATTTCTATGGGAACAAAATGAGTCCCCATCTATTCCATCTGACTATCCCCTACCTAAGTAAAAAAAAAGAAGAAAAAATCAAAATAGTAAAGAGAAACCATTTCATCCAATGGTGAAAACCTGGTAAACAGGCACCTTGGATAAGTACCATGATGAAAACCTGGCAAACAAGCGTCATGCGTAGGTGATTATCTATGTGCTTTACACTTGGGGGCATGTTGTCACATCTATCCCATCTCATATCCTATCTACCCATCGCATATCCTATCCTATCATTTTCCATCTTATCTTGATAGCCTTACCCATCATATCTGTTGTACCTTCCTTAACTGCACCATCCATCTTCCCTTCCTCCTTTTTGGTCTTGATGAGGATACGGGCAAAATGTTGAAAAATGCTTTCAGACACCTCTTGTCATAATCCCAATTCCATCCATCTATTTCTAAAAATATACTCCATACATCCATCTATATCCTCAGTTCATTCATCCCTTCCATCCATTATCCCTATCATGCATTCTATTCAGAATCACCTTGTTAAATCCTATGGCATAATATCTAGAGTGGGGGCCGGTTATTCCTATGCAATGTAGTCCTTGAAGATCACATCCTAGGCTCCCTCCATCCATCTATCATATCATAGAACTCTTGGTCATAAACTAAATATCTTCTCCTTGCATCATTCAACTTCTCATTGAAATATGCTATAGGTCTTTCTTCTTGACTTAATATTGCTCCAATTGCACTCCCACTTGCATCACAATCAACTTGAAATACCTTATTGAAATCCAGTAATGTTAAGACAGGTTGCTCTGTCACCTTTTGCTTCAATAGTTCAAAACTTTTATCTACTCTAGATGTCCATTTGAAATTTTTCTGCCACCTCTCATTGTCTCTGTCATAGGGTTACAAACTAAATTAAAATTTCTAATGAACTTCTGGTAGAAACTAGCCAATCCATGAAATGATCTAACTTCTCCAATGCTCTCTAGTGTAGGCCATTCAACAATTGCTTTTACCTTCTCAGGGTCCATCTTCAATCCTTCCATAGAAATCACACATCCCAAATATACCAATTCTTCCTTCATGAAACTACACTTCTTAATGTTTATCAACAATTTTTCTTCTCTCAGTCTTTGCAAAACTTGTCTAATATGACACAAATGTTCTTTTGTCTTACTGAAAATTAGAATATCATCCAAGTACACAATAACAAACTTACCCAAGAATTTCTTCAAGACTTCATTCATCAATCTCATGAAAGTACTAGGTGTATTTGTCAATCCAAAAGGCATCACTAACCACTCATACAATCCTTTGTTTGTCTTGAAAGCATTCTTCCATTCATATCCTTCTTTGATTCTAATTTGATGGTATCCACTCTTCAAATCTATCTTTGTGAAATATTTTGCTCCACTCAAACAATCCATAATGTCATCCATCATAGGTAAAGGAAATATATACTTAACTATGATCTTGTTTGTTGCTCTAGAGTCAGTATGCATTCTCCATTCTCCATCTTTCATAGGTGCTAACACTGTAGGTATTGCACAAGGACTCAAACTTTCTCTAATCAAACCTTTCCTCAACAATTCTTCTATCTATCTATTCAGTTCTTCATTTTCTATTGGTGTCATTCTATGTGCTACCTTTTTAGGTAAACTTGCTTCTGATATAAGATCCATGTGATGACTGATACTCCTTATTGGTGCTAATCCTTCAAGTACATTGTTTGATATGATGTCTTCGTACTCTGTCAGAAACTCTGTTATCTCTTCTGGTTGTGTTTCTTTGGTCTCCTTCTTCAATGTTTCAGGCTTCTTAGGAATCAAAGCATAACACATTCTCATGTCTCAAACCATCTAGAAATTTCCTTCCATCTATCAAATAGATTCTAGCATTCCCACATACCTCACTCTTAGGATCATCCTCCAAAGGAGTTAAGATAATTCTCTTCCCATTTGATGTTATAGTGTATGTATTCTTTCTCCCATCATGTATAGCTTTTCTATCATACTGCCAAGGTCTACCCAACAAAATATGACATACATCCATAGACATAATATCACACAAGACTTCATCATGATAAGATCCAATATGAAATTTCACCAAACATTTTTCACTCACTAGTACATTATGATCATCTTGAATCCATGCTATCTGATAGGGCTTAGGATGTTTCAATCTTGCCAACTTTAGCTTAGTCACCATCTCCTCTTAAACTAGATTATCTAAACTACCACTATCAATTACAAATTTACAACATTTACCTCCTGATTTGCATCTGGTTCTGAACAAACTCTTCCTCTACAGTGGTTCCTCATTTGTCTCTACTTGAAATAGTGCTCTCCTCATCACAAGTGATTCTCCTTTCTCCAGTTTACCAACTAAACTAGGGGATCCAACATGTCCTTCCACATAGGCTACTCTTCCACTGTTCTCTGCCTTCTTGCTTGTACTACCCTGATTACACTCAAATGCTCTATGTCCTTCACCTCCACACTTGAAACAAGTGCCTCTGAATGTTCTCTTATCGAATCCTCTTCCCTCTCTTCTATATCCTTCATTCCGATATAAATTGTAATTACCCTTTTGATGAAAATTTCTATCATTGCTCTGGTATGTATTGCTATCTCTGTCCTCCTTGAATGTGTTGTCTTGTCTGTTATGCTCCACAAATGATTTATCTCCTCTGGAAAATGTTCTACCTCTCTAAAATTTACCTCCTCTTCCTCTCTATCTCTGATCATGTCTCTTATTCATCTTTTCTTCAACTTTGAGGGTGAACTGATATGCTTCCTCCAAAGATGTCATCCTCACCAAACTTAGTTCTTGTTGAATGTTCAATCTTAGTCCATTGATGTATCTAGCCACTTTCTCCTTGCTTGCTTCACTATGTCCTGTCCTTTTAATCATCTTATGAAATTCTTTTGGATACTCCTTCACAGATTTCTCCTTTTGTCTCAGGTTCTGCAATCTTTTCAACAGTTCTAACTCATAGTTAGCAGGTATGAATTGGTTCTTCAATTTTGTCACCATTCTATCTCATTCTGTAATATTTTCTTTTCCTCTTCTATTTCTATCCAACCAAACTTCTTTCCACTATATAGCAACATGTCATTTCAACTTTGTCTTTGCAAATTTCACCTTCTCTGGATCTTCAACCTCTTCATGCTCAAAGTATTCTTCCATGTCATTTATCTAGTCGATCAATTCTTAAAGATTTAAATTGCCAGTGTAGTTTGGTACATCAACTCTAGGTCTTTTCCTGATCCCTGATATAGCTCGCAACATCTTAACTTGATCCGATTCTTCTTCTTCATCACCTCCTAAGGTTTCACCAATTTTTTCAACAGATTGAAATTCCTCTTCATCATCACTTTCAACATTAGGTCTCGGTGTCAATCCTCTTCACATATCTTCTTTAATGGCATCCAATCAAATTCACATTGTCTTCATCATTTCCATCATCTCATCCATTCTTCTAGCCATTGTTCCAACAACAACAACTCTCCTCAGCGGCATTCTTGCTAGGATCAAGTGTAAACTACCTCAAGTTCGACAATCAGGCTACAAGGTAACAACTGCCTCACAATCGGTGATTAGTTGCGATACAAGTAACCAACTCAATTTGGCGATCTATCTATAGCAATATCTTACATAATTCCCTCAGCAACTTCACTCCATTTTCTCCCAAAGATTCAAACTTTCACTCTGATACCACTTGGTGCAGTCACAGTAGGAGGGTTCATAGAATGAACTATCCAGGCAGTGTAGCAAGAGTAAACACAATGGAAATAGTTCAAATATGAAACAAATGTAGATTCATTCATTTAGTATATCAAATAATTCAAACACAGATCATCTGGCAACATGCGGGCTTAAACCTAGGGCTCACAGGCTTGATTACAGAACATCAGAATATGCACAAGATATAGTATTAAAGTTCCTTCACACAAAAATCCAAACTATGAACTTATGCTAATGATCATAACATGATAACTACTTTCCTAAGGATCTATTACACCAATATATATCATCTCCAGAACTTCCTCTATGTCGACCAAGGAAGGTCACAAATGCCAATGAAGAGCTGTAACATGTGTTCATGGATAGGTTGGTCCTAAATGCATAGAACACCTCTAAAAATGAATGGAATGAAGTGTGGCTCTTGGGGAAGGTTGGATATGAACCAAAGATCATTGAATGATGTGTCATTAATCTCCACAAGTTGAGGAATGTTCTGCAAGTCTTCTCCTTTAGCTGATTATCAGAGACTGTCAAGATGCTCTGTTTTGAGAAAACAGTCGATCTTCTGATAGTGATATCTTTCTGATACCTTAACCAAATGCTCTATAAATTGGATATAATGTAGGTGAATGAATCTAGATACTAAGTCTAGCTCCATGAGATCTAAAATGCAACTGCGGTAGAATGTGGACTAAAATACAAAAATTGCTACTGACTGAACTGCCTGAACTGAATTGGAAAATGAAAAGAAACAAAATGAACTCCAAGTAAACTGAAATGCAAATGTTTTTGGTTGATGAAAGATTTCTCTTAAACCAGGGATCCTCTTGCATCACAAAGGCTTTAGGGTCCAAGAAAGCACAAATGTAAATTCTTGCAAGGGCTAATGATAGTGGAGGGACTGCAATGAAGAAATATACAATGACACATTTTGCAGTCATTAAATGATAACATTGGGACAGCAAGGACTATCATAAGGACCTGCAAAGAGATTAATCAAAGCACTATGAGGAGTAGAACATTCAAAGATAAGAGTGAGAGGAGCAACAATGGCAGTCCAATAGGAAGGAAAAAGTAGTCATGAAATAGTCATTTTAATGACTGACAAAGCATAAAAATATAGTCATTTTAAGGACTATCTCAACATGGTAAAGGACATATTACTTAGAAAGGGAAAATTAGTATGATTAGCTCTTGATGTTCTTTAACTCTTGAAGAAACATAAATTCAATATTTTAATAGTTGAAAGCAACATGAATGAGTGCAATTGAAAATCTGTCTATAAGCAAAACTGGAAGGGAGCCCATGTGAATAGGTGTTACAGAGAGAGCTCTCCGAGAAGCTAAAACCAATGAAAGGAATAGTCCATGTGAGAAGAAATAACTTTACAAGAAATCTTACTCACAATAACATTCCAATTGGATTAGATCAGAGCTCCCTTGATAATCCATATCTGGGTCCTTTCTTGTTGAAGCTTGCAAGGAGCCTGCTCACCTCTGGTGACAATTCTTACAAAGCTCTAGAGTGTGCTTCAAGAGTTATAGAGTCCTTTGATAGGTACTATGATGGGAGACCAAGCCTTGAGTTTATTATGAGTCTGCATATATTGGTAGCAATTCACTACAGCCTCAGATAGTATGAAGAGGATGTTCCTATATTGGAAAGCTCCATCAAGATCCCTATGGTGGATGAGGGGCATGAACATGGTCTTGTAGCTTTTGCAGGAAATATGTAGCTAGGTGACACATATGCCATGTTGTGAAGGGTTGGTGATTCACTAGAATGTTATCACAGGGGGCTGGAGATCCAGAAGTAGGTGTTGGGTGACATGGATCCAAGAGTGAGAGAGACTTGCAGGTATGTGGTAGAAGCTCATGCCCAAGAAATCTAGTTCATGGAGGCTGAAAAATTGTGTCAACATTCTTTGTAGATCCATAGACTACATAGAGCTTCATAGTTTTCCTTGAGAGAGAGAAACAATAGTATGAAGGTTATGCATACTAGTATAGAGAGATTGCTATCCAGTGAAGCTTCAAAAGAGATGCAAGTTTCAACCCCATGGCAACACCTTCAGGAGAACAAAAAAGTGCAAAAGATAGAGAAAATACAAAAGATGTTCGACTAAGGTTTTCAAAACCCTTTTGTCAAAAGATATGATGCCCTAATTTAGTCAAAGAACTGACCACTAAATTTTCATCCTTTTGGAAAAAATCAAATGAAGCTAAAAATAAAGCTCATGGTCAAAATACTCAAGTGTTTTATAATCATAGGAGGTGATGAGGATAATAAAATAACTGGATGGCTAAGTTTTTGTGGATGTAGCCCATATTGGGTGAACCACGTAAAATTTTTGTGTTGATCTCTTTTGTGTTGTTATTCATTGTTATATTTGGGTTATCTAATTTGCATATAATTGTTAGTGTTTATTGCTCTGATCCACCCTAACTCTAACAACTAGTATCAGAGTAGGTTGTGTTTGATTATCATCTGTAGGAAGGTCTCACGGTTGAGTGGAAGTCTCACAGTTAAGTGGGAGCAATGGTAGAAGAGGGTAAATTGAAGGTAGATAAATTCAATGGGTAGAACTATCAGTTATGGAAGATACAGATGGAGGATTATCTCTATCAGAAGGATTTATGGAGGCTATTGGAAGGAAAAGCCAAGAAACTAGCAGCAATGACTAATAAAGATTGGGATCTTCTAGATAGAAAGGATTTGGGAACCATTCAATTGTGCCTAGCACCATCTATGGCATTTAATATAACAAAAGCGAAGACAACAGATGAACTGATGAAAGATTTGGAAAAATTGTATGAAAAACCCTTAGCCTCAAATAAGGTATTTCTCATGAAGTGTTTGTTTAATATAAAAATATTGAAGGTGGACCTATGTCAAATCATTTAAATGAGTTCAATATGATTACCAGTCAGCTAACTTCTATAAAAGGGAAATTTGATGAAGAGGTAAGGGCTCTCTTAGTTTTATGTTTTTTGCCAGAAAGCTGGAATAGCTTGGTAATGGCTATAAGTAACTCTGTCTCTAGTTCAAATACCTTGAAATTTGATGGTGTTGTTGGTGTTATCCTTAGCGAGGAAATGTGATGGAAAAACACAGGTGAGACTTCAACATCTAGTAATGCTTTGACTATAGAGAACAAGGGAAGAACAAAGGAAAGAGGAAAAAGCCCAACAAATCATGGGAAGTCACAGAGGAAGTCAAAGAAAGGTAGATCTAAATCTAGAGGAAGAATGGATTGCTGGTACTATGGAAACCCAGGACACTTGAAGAAGGATTGCTGGTCTCAAAAGGGAAAACAAGGAGACAAACAACATGATGACAATAAGGAAGCTAATGTTGCAAGTAATAAATTATAGGATGCTTTAATTTTGTGTTTAGATAATGCTAATGATTCCTAGGTAATAGATTCATGAGCTTCATTTCATGCCACACCTAGCCCCATAGGAAATATTTTGTAGAGATTAAGGTGATTTGGACAGGTATATTTGGGTGATGATGAACCCTATCAGATTGTTGGAAAAGGAAAGATAAAAATCAAGTTGAAAAATGGACATGAATGGTTGCTATAGGAGGTAAGGTATGGTCTAAATTTGAGAATGAATTTAATCTCTGCAGGACAACTAGGTAGTGAAGGTTGCATAGTTACATTTTTAGACAAAGTCTGGAAGGTCACTAAAGGTGCATTAGTAGTAGCTAAAGGTGAAAAGGTAGGCACATTGTATTTGTGTACTAGTAATACTTATGCTATAGAAATAGTTGCTACTGAGACAGTTATAGCACTGGCTACAAGGACAGAAACAAAATTGTGGCACCATAGACTTGGGCACATGAGTGAGAAAGGGATGAATATCCTTCACTCTAGAAAGCTTCTACCACGTCTAAGCAAATTGACTTGGAGTTCTGTGAAAATTGTGTTTATGGAAAACAGAAAAGAGTTTGATTTTTCAAAATTGGGAAAGAAAAGAAGAGTGAGAAAATAGAGCTTGTGCATTCAAATGTATGGGGACCAGCTCATGTATCTTCTCTTAGTGGCTCTTACTATTATGTTACTTTTATTGATGATGCAACTAGGAAAACATGGGTGTATTTCCTAAAAAAAACTAGAAGTATTTGAAACTTTTAAAAAGTGGAAATCTTTGGTTGAGAATGAGACAGGAAAAAAGTTGAAGTGTCTCAGATCTGATAATGGAGGTGAGTATTGTAGCAGAGAATTTGAGAATTACTATTCATCTAATGGAATATGTAGGCAGAAAATGGTTCCTGGAACCCCACAAGAAAATTGTGTCTAAGAGGATGAATAGGACCACTATGGAGTGTGCAAGAAGCATGAGATTGCATGTTGGACTACCCTTACACTTTTGGGTAGATGTTGTACATATCATTGTTTATTTAATAAACAGGGGACCTTCAAATCCTTTGGATTGTGGCATCCCAGAGGAGGCATGGACGAGTAAAAGGGTAACCTATTTATTTCTAAAAACCTTTGGTTGTGAAGCTTTTTTCCATGTTGATATTGAAAATATGACCAAGCTTGAGGCTAAGTCTAAAAAATGTACCTTCATTGGATATGGAGTAAATAAATTTGGTTATCGGTTATGGGATTATGAAAATTATAAAATCATTAGGAACAAAGATGTTATACTCAATGAGAAGGTCATGTATAAGGGTCATCTATAGGAAAAGAACCATGAATAGGACAAAAAAGAATATGTGGTGCTGGATGAGATTATAGAAAATAAAATGCCAATGGTACTTGATGCTTAGCAACAAGTTATCCCATAGACTCCTGCAAGTGTTAGACATTCTACAAGGATAACTAGACCTCCAGAAAGATTTTCTCCATCATTATATTTTATATTATTAACTGATTCTGATGAGCTTGAAAGTTATGAAGAAGCAATGTAGGTAGATACCAAAAAGCAGTGGGAGCTAGGCATGAAAGAGGAAATAGATTTCTTGCTGCAAAATCAGACTTGGGACTTAGTTCAATTGCCTGTAGGTAAAAGAGCATTTCTAAATAAATGGGTTTATAGGTTGAAGGAAGAAGATGGAGGCAAGAAAAGATATAAGGCTAGACTCATGGTAAAAGGTTTTGCATAGAAAAAGGTATAAATTTTGATGAAATATTTTCTCCAGTTGTAAAGATGACTTCTATTAGAACTATTCTAGGCCTTGTGGTTGTGGAAGACTTGCATTTTGAATAGCTAGATGTGAAAACAACATTTCTCCATGGGGATTTGGAAGAGGCAATATACATGTAGCAACCATAGGGATCTGAGGTCAAGGGTAAGGAGGATTTTGTCTACAAGTTAAAGAAGAGTTTATGGCCTGAAGCAAGCACCTCAACAATGGTATTTGAAATTTGATAATTTTATGTCTAAACAAGGTTACAAAAGATGTCATTCTAATTATTCTATTTATTTCAAAAAATTAGGTAATGGTAGCTATATTATCCTATTGCTTTATGTTGATGACATGCTTGTTGTTGGGTCTAACATGCAACATATTAATGAACTTAAGCATAAATTAGCAAAATCATTTGCTATGAAGGATTTGGGTGCAGCAAACCAAATCCTTGGTATGAGGATCACATAGGACAAGACAAATAGAAAATTATTTTTGTCTCAAAGTGAGTATGTAGAGAAGGTGATGAAAAGGTTTAACATGCGGAATGCAAAAGTAGTTAGTACACCTTTGCCTAGTTGTTTTAAGTTGACTAAGGAGATGTGTCCAAAGACACAAGAGGAGGAAGACAAAATGTCTAAGATACCATATGCATCAGCAGTTGGCAGCTTTATGTATGCAATGGTATGTATAAGGCCAGATATTGCACATGCAGTGGGAGTTGTGAGTAGGTATATGAGAAATCTGGGAATGGAACATTGGAATGTGGTAAAATGGATTCTCTGATATTTGAGAGGTACTACTTCAAAGATACTATGTTTTGGTGGAACAAATTCTGCTCTAAAAGGATATACTGGCTCTGATCTGGCAGGTGATATTAATAGTAGGAGGAGTTCTATAGGGTATGTTTTTACTATAGGAGGTACTACAGTTAGTTGGATTTCAAGGCTGCAAAAGGTTGTTGTGCTTTAAACTACTAAAGCTAAGTATGTTTTTGCTACGGAAGCTAGCAAGGAGATGATTTCATTACAATGTTTTCTGGAGGAATTGGAGCAATGACAAGAAGATAGCCCTTTGTACATTGATAGCCAGGATGCCATTCATCTTGCTAAGAATTTAGCTCTACATTCAAAAACTAAGCACATACAACTTAGATACCAATTCATCCAGTCAGTTTTGGAGGATGGACAGTTGAAGCTGGAGAAAATTCACACAAGTGAGAATCCTGTAGATATGTTCACAAAGGCAGATACATGGGAGAAACCAATTTTCTCATCTATTTTCCTTGGCCTTCATGACTAATAATGGTGGACATAAGAAACTAGCCAGGCCTGTAATCCAGTGGGAGATGCAAGTGCAGCAGTGTCATCTAAGATTAGTCTCCAAGTGGGAGATTGTTGGTATGTGGTGACTTATCATGCAAGTATTGTACACTTGTTATGTATCCTTGCCGGGGTTCGGGGACGGCAACCCCCAAGAAGCAAGGGTTTGGGAGCGTAGCCCCCATTTTTTTTCCCTCTTTTTTGCCTATTCAGAGTCAGTTGTTAATCTTTGTTAACTAACAAAAGAAAAATGACATTGTAAAACCCTAATTCTAGAAGCTTCCAAAAGCTTGATATAACCTATTGAGATGTATGTTGTGAGTGTGGAATTCATGAGATTGTAGTCTATTTTTCACTAGATAATAAAATCATTGGATGGCTAAGTTTCTGTGGATGTAGCCCATATTGGGTGAACCACATTAAATTTCTATGTTGATCTCTTTTGTGTTGTTCTTCATTGTTATATTTGGGCTATTTAATCTGCATATAATTGTTATTGTTTATTTCTCTAATCTACCCCAACCCTAGCACTAGAGGTTCACTTTCACCATAGATAACCCACAGTCTGAAAGTGATCCAATGTTTCACGTGATTGTTAGGCTTCACACTTGATAAAGGTGCAATCCTTCGTGACAATAGTTTGTGGCATGCCTGGTGGGACAGATCAAACTATTATAGTCCATAAATTCTCACTCATTATTGATATTCAGTGTGTATATCAATAGTACCAGCCTTTGGAGGCAATATCCCACACACCTGGCAACTCTACAGGTTCAAACCTACTAATTTCAACAATCCAGATGCTCAAAGATTATCAAAGATCGGGATTTAGGTGATATTCTTGGTTATTTCCCTCATGTAATCCTTCCAATCACCTGGTGAATTTTCTGGTATGTGTATAAATTTTTGAGTCAGGCATGCTTTTCCTTGTTTCAAAAAGAAATTTTCATGCATTCCAGCTCATAACAATGTCCTAACATGGAAAACTACCATAAGGAACTTGTTCCTATCCCTTCATTTTGCCAAATTGCAATTTCTATGCCTTCTAGCTAGCCATATCAGACTGAAAACACTATTGGTTTCATACCAAACATCCATATAATAGTAGGATATTAGCATGCTCATCATGCTTACCACCCACCCACCCTTGCTCAACCTTCTTGGTAGCCTAGTCATGTATCCATTCAGCCCTAGGAAGGCTATTTTTCTCCTCACCAACATGTTTACCCTCCTAGCCAACCTCAAAATGTTGAGAGCATGAGCATTCAGGATATTGTGTTAGATTTTCAAAAAAGATTGGATGCCATTGAAAGATAACGAGAGTATAACATGCAACAGGAGGAGCTTACTTATCAAGCCTATCTCCAATAGTAGGAGGTGGAGGCACAAAAGAGGTATGAAGAGGAATGTTTTGTTAGACAGATGTAGACACCTAAAAATATCTTTATCAGCAAACTGACTCTCAACATCACTAAACACACTAATTCCCCTTCCAAATAATTAATTAAATTTTTATTTAATTAATCATCATCTTTAACACCTATTTTTCCACCCTTCACCCTGCCAAATTGAATTAATTTGATTAATTCAATAGTCTAGCATCGCACAATTAATTAAATAAATGTACAAGTGTTTATTTAATTCCCCTTTTTCCTAAAACTAATTAATTAGGTAAATCATGTTTATCTAATTAATTTAGTGTTAGGCCTACCTTTTTCATTTTCGATCATGTGACTATTTACCTTACTGTTGTTGATACTTTTATATTTGTGGGATTGTTGATCCCAAATTTTCTAAACTATTAGACTATATTATGTTAAGAGAAAACAAATTGGGTGATGTTAGATAGATGTTTATTTTTTAGGAAAACTAATTGGGTGATGTTAGATAGATATTTATATTGAAGGAAAACTAATTGGGTGATGTTAGTTAGAAAATTGCAATGTGACTTCTTTATGCTTAAGAGAACTTGTGGTATTTTATGGGAATGCATGTTTTAATTTGCTTCGGCTATATTATTTATATGTGAAATTAACTTTACAATTGAGTGTGCAGGTTTTGCTAACAAACCATAGACACTGGAGATCATTCCACACCTTATGTTGTAATCCCTTGTGAAGTCGATCTGGTTCCACGAGGAACCAAGATCAACTATGTGTTTGATGTAATGTTGTAATGTTAATTTGCATGAGGTTGAATTGGTTAGGTCTACCCTCTTTTAATTTGAGTTATGATATGTGTTGTAAGAATTGTCTTTGAATTTTATTTTTAAATTTTAATTTTTGGAGACCCTTTTTTTATGTTTTGACTTGACCCTAGGTGTTCTAACTAGGTTAAAATTGACCCTGGGTTATACCCCATGGGTCTAGGGTCCCTTTTGACTTGGCTAACCCTTGGTAAACCTCCGTATGGTCACCTTAACTTCACACTAAAGTTAAGTGACGAATTTGGAGGCATGGGAGGGATAGGATGAGTGGTACCAACACTCAAGCCCATCCCTTTTCAATTCCCAAGGCTAGAGATGACTCCAAGATCCACCAATTGTGGAGGACTTGACTTCAAGTCCCTCTCACAATTGGTGAGAGTCCCCATAGAGTTGTGTGGTCCTTCATGAGAGGAAAGGAAGGGGAGACATGTGTCACCCTTTCCCTCTTTAACTCCCCTTTTCTCTCCCATGTGTTGGAGAGAGGACATGTGGTAAGGGGTGAGGAAGACTTTGGGGATGGGTGAGTGATATGTGTCAACACCCATCCCTTGGTACATGCTAGTGGATGGGAGGAAGAGTGAGGAGGTAACAAGTGTCACCTCCCCATTCCTCTAAGCTCATGAATTGGGCTTATTTTAATCCCACTTGGGATAGGGAGAAAGGTTGTTGAATTTTTGAGAATTCTTGATTATTGGAAATTGATTTTGGGGAAAAAGGATAGAGGGAATTTGGTGGCTTAGGTTGGAGGAGATTTTAGAGGAGCTCTACATCAACTTCTTCCATATTAGCGTTTTTAAAGGTTGGTCTCCAAGGCTAAGGCCTTCCCTTGTATTTTCAATTTGTTACATGATGAATGTGTGAGATGTATTTTGCTTGAGTTGTATTTTGTTATTGTGGGGAATAATTAGCAGGGTATTGAAAGAGCCTCTCCTATTTGGGAGAAAATGCTCATCAAGTGTGGGGTAGAGGAGGAGTGATCCTCCTCGAGATCATTTCCTTGTTTTGGGATGCTGAAAGCCTTGAGGGCATTTGTGTGATTTTGAGTAATTTGTTATATGGGTTGAGAGCCAAAATATGAACTCTTTTGGAAATTTTGTTATCATGTTGGCTTGAGGCCATGAGAAAATTATGTTGAGATATTGTGAAGGAGTGGCACTCTAGAGTTGAGTGTGTCCACTCTTCTACCCCTTTTAAACTCACTTGGTTGAGTTTGTGTGTGTGTAAATATCCATGGGTGTAATTTGTGTTTTAGGATGTTGTTTTTTGCCTTGTTGTGAAGTGGATTTAGATGCCCTAGGTGTGTGGATGATCTCCCTAGCTCAGAGGTGACCCTCTTGTGGGTCTACAGTAGGGAGGAGAGCAGGATGTGTGGTGTTTCTTTCCCTTGTGTGTTATGCAGGTTTCATGGAGCTTAGAGTGAAGTTGAAGAGTTTACTTGTCTTGGAAAATATTTTATTTTCCTTTACTCTTAAGGCTCTATAGAAGAGCTTGGACTTATTAATGACTACATCCTTGTTGATTTTAAGAGGAGAACTTCTCTCTCTTGTTGTAAAATTTGGTCTTCTTGAATTGTGAGAAATTCTCTTTCATTGAATTGATAGCTTAATTTGTAAATTAAATTTTACCATATATTAAATGAAGAAGAAAGTAAATTTGTTTTTAAAAGGATATTGATTTTTGTATAATACCTAATACCTCTATTAGCAAAGTGGTGAATTATTTGTTATGGAAATCAAGAAAGTTTGTTAGAGTCCATTGCATTGTATGACATATTGAATGGGAAAATCTTGTAAAGTTATGAAGTTGTAATTGTAACAAACAAGAAAATTTGAATTTGTTATTTGAAAGAAATGTAAGTAGGTTGTAGTTAACCATTAGAGTTGTTCTTTTCATTTTAATTGCAAATATATTTGATTTTTTTTCCTTTTCTTTTTATGAGTTTCTTGACTCTTAGAAAATTTAGAAGGGCAAAAATATTGTTATATATAATCTGGTATATTTGTTTTAAAAACAGAATTCCTATGAGTGCTTAGAAAGAAAATCATTATTGAAAATATATATGTTTAAATTGTGTATTTTGAGTAAATTGCATAATTGTAGTTTTTACATGGATTTAAAATTTATTGCTTCCCTTAATTCTGTCCAATAAATGGACTGTTTAACATATACTCATTATATATATATAAAACTCTAATTGTGAATCTGAATAAATTAAAACTCTATGTATTGGTACAAGACTGTGATAATATATATATATATACATAAATTATTATTATTTTTTACGGAATAGACCTGAATTAAAATAAACATTTTAATGCCAAATTTGAGGGACTGTATTTTTTTACTATTGCTGGAATTGTGAAGGGGCAGAATGCATAAAAAAAAATTATACAAAGCTTGGTAGAGGGGGGGTTTGAACCCCCCCCACCATCGACATTGCCAAAGGGTGTGGGGAGGGGGCGGAGCCCCCACCCACACCCCACTAAATGGGATGTGGGGGCTCTGCCCCCTCCCCACACCCCCACCTTCCCCTTCCCTGCAGTGCCTCCCAACTCCCATGGGCCTCGTATTCCCCACGTTGTGTTCCACCATGCTCCCCGTTACCTCTGCTCCGCCGCTCCCCTGCCACCATGAACACCCCCTGTGGCTTCCTCCACCCGCGAACACCCCTCTATGGATACCTCAACCATACCCCCGCCCTTTCCCACTTCTCTGCGACCTCCAAAGTGCCACCGCTACCTCCATTAAACCCTGCATATTCAACACAAAACAAAACAATGTTAGGGCTTTTCAATCAGTTTGAAAATAAAATATGAGGTGAAACAATAAGCTTAGGTTTTATAAAAGAAAACGTAAATTTTTTTATAACACATTATAATATAAATAAATAAATATATAATATTTATTAATAATTTTGGTTCATTTAAAAATAAAATGTATATATTTATATATATATATATGTATGTATATATATATGTATATATACATTATATATAACCATTAAAAAAAAAATCCTAGAGATATATATATGCTTATTTGCATTTATACAAATATCTATATCTTTATAAATAAAATTAAGCCATCATATGCATTTCATATGTGGCCATTGTAAACTCAACTTGTAGATTGAGAAAATGACCAATTGAGAAAAATGAGAGAAAAAGGGAAAGAAAGATAAGAGTGAAAACAAAGAGGAGAAAATGCACGACCTTTCCAGGATAGGGCTGAGTATTAATTAAGATGTAACTGTTAGGGTAAATTTGGTCCAACAATGAATATGCAATGATAAACAATATCAAATACCCAAAACTCAATAGAATAGTGAACTAAGAAGATTAAATGAAATAAGCAATGAATCAACAAAGCAAACCTTCCATAGATCTAAACTTCCATTGTTGCCTATCAAAAATTGTTCTTGTGTGTATGAAAAGGGCCCTCAGTGAGTGCACTTCTTTGCTTTGTCAAGAATGTCGATTATGAATGGCTGTGGTGATGTCGCGATGAAGAGGAGCTCCAAAACGAGGGTTGTAGTGCGTAGTGCGTAGTAAAAAGCATGATCACAAGCAATGAAAGAATGACGAGGGTGCCAAAGGCGTGCTTGTAATTCCTGCAGAGTAACAATATTTAAAGCTTGGATGATTAGAATGGAAGAAGAAGGTTGCTTTTATAGACTTGGGAGAAATAAGATCAACAATATAGAGAGAATGAGAAGATCAATGATTGAGAACAGTTGAGGAACGTGCAACGAATAAGAAAAAGACACATGTCTTGCTTTCTTTTGCATGAGAGGATTTATCAAGAATAGAAGAATGAGTTAAAGCACTTTAAAAGAATATAATAATCAGTTAAGTAATTTAAAACAAGAAGAAGGGATTTGCATGAGAATAAGAAGATATTTTGGTTTATTAAATATTAGGAATATTTAATTGCATGTGCAAAAAGATTGAATTATATTTAGAGATAACTCAATTTAGAAGAAAAAGCAACTTAAATAAATAATTTATTTATTTAAATTTAGAGAAGATATTATTAGAAGAAAGCAATTAAATAATTGGTAATATTTAATTTAGAAGATAAGCAAGCAAATTAAATAAAAAAATTTATTTAATTGTTGTGCATGATTTAGAAGAATAAATAAAATATTTGATTATTTTTTATTTTTGGAGATTGGGAGGATTTAAACAAATTTGATTTGATTTATTTAAATTTGGAAGAATTAATTTGATTTAATTAAATAATTAAGAATTATTTAATTGTTTGGAAGAATTTAATTAAATAAAAGGGTTTTATTTAATTTTGACCTTAGAAGAGATAATTAAATATTTTGATATTTAATTAACTTAGAGGAATATGAATCGAATAAATAAATTTGTTTATTTATTTATTGATAGAAGAATTAGAATGGAATAAATATTAAGAATATTTATTTAGACTGAATCGTATCATTTTTAGGCATATACATTTTGCCCCTCTTTGATGCAATGCAGTTTATGGCATTGCCTCAAAGAATAAATTGTCTAATAATGATAGATGCCCCAGTTTGCCCCTGGTACAGGTTATGATGATAGGATGCCCCCTCGGAAGATTGGATAGGAAGAAGGCAGAAGGACAAGAGATGGATGATCTCATGAAGACAAAGAATGAAGAAAGAGCTGAATAATACACGATGCAAGATAAAATGATAATACACACAAGCAAGTAAGCAAGTATGCATAAATGATACAAGAACAAACAAGGTATTGCCCCTGTCGAGCGGTAAACCAATGATTAATTGATATAGATTGACGATAGTGTTGTCATGGCGGGGAACGATATATCCCTAGACCAACACGGCAGGCATATTGTCATGGCGGGGAATGATGGATCCCTACATTAACATGAAGGATAGTGTCTGGTTTCAAGAGAATGGAACATGTTGTGTACGACGCGTGTGTCGATCTAATTTCGACAATGTTACATCATGTATAAGACAAATTGATTGATTATAACTGATTGAGTTGGTTTACAACTAGACAAGGATCAAGACCACTGATTGTGATTGGATCATTTGACAAGATTGACTTGACTTGATTGGTATGGATTAAGGATGGACTTGCATTTTGATCATTGCTTGGGTTGACCGAATTGAGAAGAATGGACCACAATGATAGATAGAATACTGATTGATAGAAGAACTCAAGAGCTTTTATTTGTTTTGATACTCTGCATTGTTGGATCGTTATTGCATGGGGTACGGTATGGATGCTTTGTGGATGCAAGTGGATGTGAATGGTTTTTTTGACATCTTGATGGTGCAAGTACTTTGAAGTGTTTATTTCATCATTGGGTAATTTTATTTTTTTTGGTACTTTTTCTAAAATGTTGTAAGTTAATACAAGCATCTAGGTATAATTGAACCAAGATGACCTGAGCATTACTTACATGGATTTTGATTTAGCAAGTAAATACAAGCATCAAGGTATAATTGAACTGAGATGACCTAAGTATTTCTTATGTATCAACAAATAAGGATTGCCCCCATTCATGTTTAGGCCTTTGATGTCCTCGATGATCTTTTGCTGATCATGTCCTTAGACAAGGCGTCACATTACTAGAGTTTAATCCACAAACAACAAACAAAGAAAATAATCATGCCCCTATCATAGCATCTTTAGCTTTTGGCATCCTTGAGTAGCATAAAAAGGCATGATAGCAAAAAATCCAGACTTAGTGCTTTAACCATGCTTCCAATCCACAAAATATTTTTGCATTTAGATGTGTTTATTTCTTGCCATAATTTGAGTAAAATTAGTTAGAAGGCCTTAGGTGTTTTTCTGCTTTGCTTTCGATAGTTTAAGTGCCTTGTGTCAAAATTTCTTCTTTGGGATCAGGTTATGCTTGTGCTTGCATGCTTGGTGAGAAGATTCCACAATCCTTATTGGTGAGACGGACCCTAAGGGACTAACCTAGTGACTAGAAGAAAAGACAACAAGAAATGGGATGGATGGGATCGTGGGAGCCTCGGGGGCACATAAAAATATGGCCTTGCCTACTTGATGACGTAGAGGCAACATAGTTCATGGACTTGGACCATGGAGACCAATGAGAGACACTGTACTAGGCTAACACTATAGGTACGGTATGGGACAAAACCTTGGTTGACAAGGCAACAAAGAGATAGAGTATCCAGCCATGATAGGTTAACGATGGGTTTTTTTATTGTGGAGCGGATATGGATCGAATGGAATGCGAGGAAGAATGGACACAAGGTGATTAGTTTCCCAAAGATGGAGAAGGTGGTTTATCACAAGTAACGCCTGTTTACCAGGTTTTCACCACTTGCTTTTTATTTGCATGAAAAAGATAGAAAGTACACATGACGCCTGTTTGCCAGGTTTTCATCATGATACCTATCCAAGGTGCCTGATTGCCAGGTTTTCACCAAAGGATGGCTTTTTTTTTTTTTTTTGACTTTTTTTATTTTTTTGTATTTTTGTATTTTTTTTTATTTTTTTGTATTTTTCCAATTTTTATGCCCCCTTACATTGGGGTTCTCCTAGGTATAGAACTTGCGAAGATGCATGCTATTGATTGGGTCATCGAACAACTCACCCTCTGATGTTGCTAACTGATATGCCCCTGATCCATAAGCTAATACAATCACATAAGGCCCAAGCCAGTTGCGTTCAAACTTGCCCTTCTTTTCCCTATCCTGTTGATTGCGGGGATTTTCTTTAAGGACCAAATCTCTAACTTTGAAGATTCTTGGGTGAACTCTATGGTTATAGCTTTGTGACATCATTGGTTGGTATTCTTTGAGATGGTCAAAGGTTTTCTATCTCCTTTCCTCTAGCAGCTCTAGTTCTTGCAATCTAGAGACTCTGTATTCTTCATCTGATATGAGACCTTTTAACGACACCCTGAGAGATGGTAATTCATCCTCAATGGGAAGGATAGCTTTTGAGCCATAGACAAGGGCGTAAGGTGTAGCACCTGTGGGAGTATGTATACTGATTCTGTAGGCCCACAAAGCGGGATTGAGTTGGATATGCCAATCATGGCTAGCATCATTGACAGTCTTCTTGAGAAGTTTCAAGATGGTCTTGTTGGATGCTTCAGCTTGACCGTTACCTTGGGGGTAATAGGGTGTGGAGAAATGGTGTTGGATTTTGAATCAGTCACAGAGTTCTTGGACATCCTAATTTTTGAAGGGTCTTATGTTATCCATGATAATGGATGAAGGAATTCCGTATCTACAAATGAGGTAATTCAGGATGAATAAGGAGATTTGGTTACCTATGATGTTGGTGAGGGGAATGGGTTCAATCCACTTGGTAAAGTACTCAGTGGTGGTTATGATGAATTTATGGCCGTTGGAGGAGGGTAGATGGATCTTTCCCACAAGGTCAAGTCCCCATTGGCAAAAGGGCCAAGGTGTCGTTAAAGGTCTCAACTCTTGAGCTGGTGCATGTATCAGGTTCCCATGTATTTGGCACTGCTTGTACTTCTTGACAAACTGATATGAATCTGTTTCCATGTTCAGCCAGTAATAACCCAAACGCATGAGTTTCTTGGCTAAGGAAGGACTACTAGAGTGTGTTCCGCAGATCCCTTCATGCACATCTTGTAAGGTGGTTAGGGATTCTTCTCGTTCTAAACAACAGAGTAAAGTACCATCTAGACCAAGTTGGTATAGGGTGTTGGCAATAATGGTATAGCGAGAGGTTTGGCGTATAAAGGTTGGTTGTTGGTTTGAAGATACGTCAAGTGGGAGGGTGTTGTCCTTGAGGTAAGTGTAAATCTTACCATACCAAGGTGAATCAGATCCGACTAAAAGGCATATGGTATGGTTTTCTGGAAGATCATAAGCTAGTTGCCGAATAGTTTCCACTAAGAACTCGTACCGTGACTCATTCTCTGGTATCTCAAGAAGAGAGGCAATGGTTGCCATCGCATCTACTGCTTTGTTCTCAATCCGAGGTATCTACTCAAAAGAGATGATCACAAAGTGTTCCTTAAAGTCATCAACCATCCGCTTGTAAGGGACAACCTTTTCATCTTTGGTTTGGTAATCATCATTGACCTGATTTATCACTAGTTGAGAATCACCGTAGACATGTAGCTCTTTGATTTTCCACTATGTTGCCATTTTGATACCAATGACTAAGGCTTCGTATTCTCCTATGTTGTTGGTGCATGGGAATAGCAAATGGTAAGACTTTGAAATGGTGTCACCATGAGGAGTTACAAACAAGATTCCTGCCCTTGATCCATGGTTTGTGTAGGACCCATCAAAGTATAGTTTCTAGGAATGTGTTGAGATGTTGAATAAGGATTCTTCCAGAAACTCAAATTGCATTGGTGTGGAGTCTTGTAGTGCTGCATCTGCTAACTGATCAGCAATGACTTGCGCTTTGATAGCTTTTCTGTCTACATACTCAATGTTGTATTCGCTTAGGAGCATTACCCATTTGGCTAGGTGACCTGTAAGAGCTTCTTTGCTTAGTAGGTACTTCAGTGGATCTATTTTTGCAATAAGTTTGACTAGATGTGTAAGCATATAATGTCAGAGTTTTTGGAAGGCAAAAACTACTGCAAGACATGATATTTCTATCTGTGAGTATTGTAACTCATAGCCCACTAGTGTTTGACTAATATAGTAGACAACTCTCTCTTTATTCTCATAATCTTGTTTTGCTAGAAGAGCCCCAAGAGCTGTAGGTGTAGCCAATATGTAGTGTATCAATGATTTCCCTTAGATAGGAGGTATAAGAATAGGTGGATTTATAAGGTACTCCTTCAGTTTGTTGAATGCCTCTTCACATTTCTCATCCCATATGAATGGAATGTTCTTGTGCAGGAGATGATTGAATGGTTGACACTTGTCTGCCAGCTGTGATATGAATCTACAGATTGCTTTTAGCTTGCCCTGTAGTGATCTTAGTTGTGTAAGAGTCTTGGGTGGTGGCATGTCCGTGATAGCCTTGACTTTGGCGGGGTCCACCTCTATTCCATTTGCCGATACGATAAAGCCTAGAAGCTTTCCTGAGGTGACTCCAAACAAACACTTCTTTGGGTTCAACCTAACTTTGAATTGCTCTAATCTCTTAAAGACCTTCTCTAACACATCTAGATGTGATTCCCTAGTGAGTGACTTTGCTAGGATATCATCTACATAATCTTCCATGGTTACATGCATCATGACATGAAATATAGTGGTCATAGCGCACTGATATGTGGCTCCTACATTCTTTAGCCCAAATGGCATGACATTCCAGCAAAAGGTGCCCCATGGGCAAGTAAAAGTTGTCTTGTGTTGGTCCTTTGGTGCTACCTGATCTGATTATATCCTGAGAATCCATCCATAAGAGATAGCATGGTATGTCTTGTTGTCAAGTCGACTATGATATCTATGTTTGGCAACGGACAATCATCCTTGCGGCAAGCTTTGTTTAGAGCTCTAAAGTCATTGCATAGTCTGACTCTACCATTTGGTTTGGACACTAGTACGATGTTGGATACCCATTCCAGATAGTCTATAGCTCTGATGAACCCTACATCCAGTAATTTCTTGAGTTCTTCTTTTACAAGCAGTGCTATGTGAGGATGCATCTTTCTAAGCTTCTGTTTTACTGGTTTCACTCCCGGATCTAATGGAAGATGATGTAGAATCAAATCTGGATCCAACCCTGGCATATATGCATATGACCAAGCAAAATTGACCTACTTTCTCATGAAGAATGGTACAAACTTGGTCTTCTCTGGTGGAGTGAGAGATTTAGAAAAGTGAATAATCTTAGGTTGTTCCTTTGTTCCAATGTTAACTAGCTCTGTGGGTTCTACAACAATCTGAGACTTCTCCTAGTGCATGTCATTGGGGAGAGTGTTAAGCCTTCCATTGTCAAGTGCCACAGTTGGGTTTTCACCTTCAGATATGTCCTTTCTTTTTACTATTTTGGGATCTGACACAATCACAGAACGGTCTTCACCGTCAGATCTAGTTTTGATTTTGATATTTTTGTGACTAGAAGGCTTGGCACCCTCTCCGAAGTAAGCCATGGTATTCAGTTCAATAGAGAAACTAGACTTATGATCTCCCTTAGGTAGGTGGTCCCTAAGTTCCATATAGTCAATATAAGCATCGTTGTTTTGGAACATATCTAGTTGAGGAGTTCCTCGTAGATCCCAGTCAATAAGTTTAGGATGCACAAGGGGGAGGGAGTTGGAGGATAGATCTGATTCATTGGTGGTTTGAATGGATATACTAGGAGTGTTGGGAGAAGGAGTGTTCAGGATGGTACTTTCCTCCAAATTGTTTATTGTGATAGAACTCAAACCTTCCTCGAAAGTCGTATTCTTGGAGATAGGCAAATCAGACTCTAGTGGTCTATTCAGTAGCGTTTGTCCCTTACGGTAGGGGCTATAAGTTTGGATGGTATCACATTCTTTGTCATCGTAGGAATGCTCTGTCAGCTCATCCCACTCATACTCATTGGAATCTGTGTCACTGTCCACTTGAAGTGTATGTATCATTTCCACTAAACAAGCATTTTCTTTAGCTTTACCCTTACCTTTGTATCCTAGGCCATTTATATTTCTAGCCAATGATGATGAAGAAGGTTGAATGGGTTCTACGATTCCTTCTTTTCTTAGGCCGATAGGGCCTTGTCCTTCGTAACCCATTCTGTGTAGGATAGCTTCACCTCACCCATAGAGTTCTGTTGGGAGTCTAGGAGGTTCTTGTTGTATGTTCTCTTCTTTGGTATAAAGCCATTGTAGGACATCTCTTTCTTCTGTTTCATCGGATAAGGTCCCCCATTTTACAAAGGGAGCTGTGGGAGCTATAGGGGGAGAAGATGGCTTTGAAAAATGCTTGGGTCGACCAAAGGATCTAGGAGATAAAGGCATCTTGGCTAGATTGAGACTGTGCTTAATGGAGTATTCCCCAACTCCAGTTTCTTTGATAGTAACTTTCTGCTCTTTGGGCCTTGATGAGGAAGCTTTAGAGGTATGGTCTTGCTGTGGGGTAGGGAATGTAGATGCTCTGTTATTTGGTATGATGCAATCAGGTTTGGAAAGGACAGAGTTGCAATGCTGGAAGGGGTTAGGGTCTCCTTGGAAGGTAACTTGCTTGCCATTATGTGGGAATTTTATGCATTGATGATAGGTAGAGGGTACAACTTTCATGGCATGAATCCATGGTCTCCCTAGGAGAATATTATAGGTGAGCTCCCTATCTAGGACTTGGCACACAACATCTTTTATGATAGGTCCCACTTGTATGGGTAATACCATTGTTCCCTTTGTAGTTCTCTCCTCCTCATCATAGGCTTTGATAGTAATCTTCTTCCTTGGATCGACGGCATTTTCGAAGAACCCCAATGTAAGGACTAGCTTTAACGTGTAAATATTTAAACTAGCTCCCCCATCGATGAGAACCCTCTTGATGTGATGCTTGTGGATGAAGGCGACAATATGTAGAGGGGTGTTATGGGGTTGAGACACAGAGACGTCATCCTGCTTGGTAAATGATATGGTACTTGAGGAGGTCAGATTACCTACCATGGCCTGAAACTTCTCTTGGGCCAAGTTAGTGGGGACGGTGGTTTCCACTAAGGCTTTATTGAGAATCTCCTTATGAGAAGGAGATAGACGCAACATCTCCAAGATAGAAATATGCGCCGGAGTCTTCTGTAGTTGGTCTATGACATTATACTGATGGAAGTTGGACTGAGAAGGTGACGACCTTGGAGGGATAGTATTTAACGTGACTCTACCACTGTAGGTAATGATACTACAACTAGTTCTGTTAGGCTCTGATTATTGAATGGGCATGACCACATTGATTTGTGGGACATACTCAGATAGGCAATTAATGGTATAGTCGAATGGCACACTTGCATAGTTGGCATTACTATTCCCACTATTCTGATTTGGCCTATTATGGTTGTTGTTATTGCCATGGTTGTTGTTGCCATTTTTGTTGTTATTGTTGTATGGCCTATCGTGATTGAGAAGTGGATCCCTATAAGCCACATGTGTCTCATTGGAGGTATATTGTTGGGTTCCCCCTTGATTCTGATCTAGCACATCTTGGATAACATGTTTGAGACGGATACAATTGTTGGTAGTATGTCCCCTTCCTCTATGATACTCACAATAGTCAGTGTCTTTCCAATAGGGAGGTTTGACAATAGGCTCATAATCACTTGTTGGTAGTAGAGAGTTTTCATTATTGGCCAATAACTTCCGTAATGCAGATTCTTGAGACTCGCCCAGTGGTGTGAACTTTCGCCTTGGATTTGTGCTGAACCATGGTCATGGCTCCTGAGAGAATTGTTTGTTGGGCGTAACATTGCTTGCCTCTCCTTTGAAAGTGAATATGGGTTGTTGTTTGGGAGCCGCCACCTTGGCGTCAACCACTCCATCATTGACAACATTCTTATTCTTGGTCCAAAACTTTGATTTGTCAGTCGTATAGTTGGAGGTAGGTGTGTCCTTGTATAACTTGATTTTCCCCTTGGCGATCATAGCTTTTTTGATAAACAATCCCATTTCGATAACTTTTGAGAATGATGTAGGGCATTGTATTTGTATTTGATAGCCAAGATCAGTGTTGAGGTTATGGACAAACATCTCCATTAGTTGCTTCTCAGGTACATCATATGAGCACTTGCTTGCCTGTTATCTCCATCATTGTAGGAAGGAGGAAAATTATTCACCACCCTTTTGTTTGGTGTTGCATAGATCAAGCATAGAGACCTCGTGTTCAATGTTGTAAGAGAAATGAGTGATAAACTTGTTGACTAGCTCATCAAAAGTTTTGATGCCTGGTGGAAGATGTGAGAACCACTCCATAGCTTGACTGCCTAGAGATCTAGGGAATAGTCTCATTAAGTAAGTCTTGTTGTGAGCTACTTCTAAACATGTTGCATTGAATTCCCTACTGTGATCTCTAGGGTCCCCTTTCCATTTGTACTTGTCAAACTTAGGAACTTTGAATCGATAGGGAAGTGGTTTCATGACCAAGTTTTTATCAAATGGGTACGGTGCAATATCTTCCAAGGAGTAATTTTTGGTGTTAGTACCCATCTTGAGATCTGACATTTGTTTCTTTAGACCCTTGATTTCTTTCCTCATTTCTTCCATAGAAGTGCCTTGGTCTATGGTTTTCTTTTCTTTATCTTCCGCATTTGTGTCTAGGGTTTTCTTTCCCTTTTCATGATCATCCTCTATGTTTTCCAGGATTGAGTTTATATCGAAATTTGCGAGCAGTTTAATTCCAAGACTAGCAAGATGATAGAAATACTTGTGAGGGTCGTCATGGAGCACTTTCTCTACTAGGCATTGGAATTTTTGATCTTGGATGCTTCCCTGATAGTCTTCATTAGAGATTTCCTCATCATTATCATGAGGTGAGAAGATGTGGTTGGATGACCCAGCCATTTCAAGTTGTTTTTTGTATTGAGATCTAGTAAGAACCATGCAAGGTGACATTGGACGAGGTGAAATGGGACTAGAGATTTTGGCAAGGTGCCAATGGAGACTATTCTGAATAAGATACTTATGACAAGATTTTGACAAAGGACTTTCTCGATCAATGGTTTCAAGTAAGACGACTGATACAAGACAGTAGCCACTAGTAAGGGTACTCGATACCTATCTTACTGTGTAGGGACTAGTCGTGCACCAAGACCTACTAGCAGAGTTCTATGACTAACTAGTTTTACTTGAATCCACAAGTGATAGAAAAAAGGGGCCTATGCTGATCTGATATGGGATAGCTTTTGACTTTTGACTAGAAAGACTTGATAGACGATGAATGGGATGACCAATGAAAAAGAGATATTGACGTGAAATGGATGGGAAACTAACTACAAGGTGAGACCTGATCTCTGAACCTGAAACTAGACTGAAATAGGTACCCCGAACTGGTGAAATTTTTCTCTCAAAAATTGTGCAAGTGCTCACTATTGTGTATGCGCTGAAACAAATGCACAGTGGAAACCAATAAATGCACCATAAGTCAAAGCAAGAGTGCCACTCTTGCAAAAGATAAAAGCATTGTAATAGATAACAGAAGCACTGCAAGTCAAAACAAATGCACCACAGGTCAGCACAAATGCGCAGGAATAGAGGGCAGATGCGCCGCTCTGGCTTTTTCTTAATATTTTGGCAATTTTGGAATTTTTTTGATGTTGTTGGCACTTTGGTTGCAAGAATACTTTTCTGATCTAATTTTCTGAATTTATGGCAAGAAAACATAGCAAACACAAAGATTTTTTATGGTTTTTTTAATTTTTTTGTGATTTTTCTGACTCTATTTGGACTAAAAGAAAAAAGCAAGTACAAAATCCTAGGCTCAAAATGGATTACAAGGGTTTTTGGCCACTAGAACAAGAGGTGTTTAATGTGGGCAACCGTTCAAGTGGTTACACATACGGCAGCACTACTCTCTATTATGGAGTCTCCCAGCCTGCAAGGGTTGCGCCTTGGAGGGTTTTGGGGGAGGTTGGCTGTCAGTGTAACACAATTGCACTCATTGTTTGAAGCTTTCACTCCAAACACAATTTATTTATAGTGGCTTGGAAGGGCTTGGCGTCTAGCCTGTTACCACTTAGGGTCGTTCCTACTTGGATAAGTGGTATCCAAGAGCAGGCCCCTCTAAAGGAAAAACATATGGGAAAATGATACTTCTGGTAGTTTGGTCACCCAAGATAGGGGAGAGCATAGTCCTGGTATCATTCCCAAAAACACAGTATACAGTGGTTCCTTTCCCCTAGTTAAAATGAAAAAAACTAGGTGAGCTATCTACTTGGGCAAGCACAGAACTTTGAAGTGAGTAGCAAGATAGCAGTGGTCCAATTTTAACCAAGATAGCAATTGTGAGTTCAATTTTAATCCACAATAGCATGAATTGTTAACTTTGAAATTTTGGTCAATCGAGATAGTAGTGGTTCAGTTTTAACCCAGATAGCAATGATGAGTTCAGGTTTAATCCACAATAGCACGAGTTGTTAACTTTGAAATTTTGGTCAATCGAGATAGCAGTGGTTCAATTTTAACCCAGATAGAAATAGTGAGTTTGGTTTTAATCCAAATAGCAATAACTTTGAAAAGATAGCAATGTTGCAATGCAAGATAGCAAAGGTTCAGTTACCACTTTCCTAGTTAGACTATGTGAGACTTTGCATGAACATCCATTTTACTTTCCTATTTTAGAAATCAAAGTGTGATCTAGCAAATGCAACTACATGAATCTAAACTAGTGCCTAGCCTACAAAACTGATGAGAGAATTCTTACAAAGATGTCAGCGTTAGCAAAAACTCCTAGAAAACGCTAAAATAACTGCATACAATAGATGCACAGCTTCAGAGACTGGATGCGTAAAAATGGTCAACAGAAGCATAGCAATACATATGCGCAGGAACAGAGCTTGTAAGCACTAGAATAAAGAGTATAAGCATTGGAATATCAAATGTGCCATTTCAAATGACAGAAGTGCCGCAAAAGATTGTATATGCGCTGCAGAAACAAAAGCGCCGTAACAAGTGACAGAAGTGCCGAACCAAAGAATGCATGTGCTGGGAATGAATGTGCCATGACAGGTGACAGATGAGCTAGAACAGAGAATGTATGTGCTGTTTCATCCTGTGTACGCTTTCTAAAACACAAAACTTAGTTTTGAGTTAAATTTGGGGCTAGGCCCCACGGTGGGCACCAAAAATGTTAGGGTAAATTTGGTTCAACAATGAATATGCAATGATAAACAATATCAAATACCCAAAACTCAATAGAATAGTGAACTAAGAAGATTAAATGAAATAAGCAATGAATCAACAAAGCAAACCTTCCTTAGATCTAAACTTCCAATGTTGCCTATCAAAAATCATTCTTGTGTGTATGAAAAGGGCCCTCAGTGAGTGCACTTCTTTGTTTTGTCAAGAATGTTGATTATGAATGGCTATGGTGATGTCATGATGAAGAGGAGCTCCAAAACGAGGGTTGTAGTGCGTAGTGCATAGTAAAAGTGTGATAACAAGCAATGAAAGAATGACGAGGGTGCCAAAGGCACGCTGTAATTCCTACAGAGTAACAATACTTAAAGCTTAGATGATTAGAATGGAAGAAGAAGGTTGCTTTTATAGACTTGGGAGAAATAAGATCAACAGTATAGAGAGAATGAGAAGATCAATGATTGAGAACAGTTGAGGAACGTGCAACGAATAAGAAAAAGACACGTGTCTTGCTTTCTTTTGCATGAGAGGATTTATCAAGAATAGAAGAATGAGTTAAAGCACTTTAAAAGAATATAATAATCAATTAAGTGATTTAAAATGAGAAGAAGGGATTTGCATGAGAATAAGAAGATATTTTGCTTTATTAAATATTAGGAATATTTAATTACATGTGCAAAAAGATTGAATTATATTTAGAGATAACTCAATTTAGAAGAAAACGCAACTTAAATAAATAATTTATTTATTTAAATTTAGAGAAGATATTATTAGAAGAAAGCAATTAAATAATTGGTATTATTTAATTTAGAAGATAAGAAAGCAAATTAAATAATAAATTTATTTAATTGTTGTGCATGATTTAGAAGAATAAATAAAATATTTTATTTTATTTTATTTTTGGAGATTGGGAGGATTTAAATAAATTTGATTTGATTTATTTAAATTTGGAAGAATGAATTTGATTTAATTAAATAATTAAGAATTATTTAATTGTTTGGAAGAATTTAATTAAAAAAAAGGGTTTTATTTAATTTTGACCTTATAAGAGATAATTAAATATTTTGATATTTAATTAACTTAGAGGAATATGAATCAAATAAATTTATTTATTTATTTATTTATTGATAGAAGAATTAGAATGGAATAAATATTAAGAATATTTATTTAGACTGAATCGTGTCATTTTTAGGCATATACAGTAACATTCCGTTAAACCTTATTTGGGGCAAATTAATTAATAAAATTAATTCAACGTTGAATTAAACCTAGAGCGAAAACCTAGTGGACTGCATCAAAGCAAAATTAGAAGGTCCTGATTAAGTGATCTGATCTACCAAGAAATTAGGAATAATGTAAAGGATACAGAGATAACTCTGATTGATAGAAAACTGATCTACCAAGAAATTAGGAATAATGAGAAGGATGCAGAGATAAATCTGATTGATAGAGAATGGGAACAAGAGCAAATTAAATTAAATTTCAGAGAAATAGGAAGGAGAAAAAACAAACAGGCTTTGTTGAAAATGCTAAAATTAGAAGGAGAACAAATTAATATTAAATTTTAAAAAACGTGAAGGAGAAGAGCTGATCGGGCTTTGTTGAAAAATGTGCCATTAACTTAGTCAATTGTATCCCAATGTTATTAGTGAGTTATGAGATATTAATTTAACCCTATCAGGAAACCTCGTGATCAAGATTAGTCTTAATGTAATAAACCCCACTCACGCTTGTGAGGTGTTATGCTGCTGAATTTTCCTAGAATTTAGGGTATGGTAGTTTAGTAAGTTTAACCCTTGTAGTGATGTTAACCGCATCGTGATGATCCCCTTGTTGGCCTTCTTGCATTTGGGTATGCGCACGTGTGTGTATTACCCCGCTGACAACTATATTTTTTACGCCTTAAGCGTACGCCACCGAGCATGCTTACGCGTGCAAGGGGGTTTTAGGGAAGTGTGGGAAAAAATTTTATATTTTGTGTCATGACCACATGACAAATGTGGACATGACACGTGTGATGCGTGTTGTGACCACATGGGAAATTTGGGCATGACATTTAGCCTATTAATCAACCTATCCCTACCCTAGCTAATTAAATATCTATTATTTAATTACCTAGCCTAACCTACATGACTCTAGACCTAGGATTAATTAAGTAAAAGCTTATTTAATTAATCTTAACCCCTCACTAAGCCATTTCCTAATTTTTTCCAGCCATATTAATTAGGCTAATAACCTTGATTAAAATGGTCAAACCCTAATTAACACCCTTTCCCACACATCTCAAATAAAAAAATTATTATTTATGCCACATAAAATAGTTGTTTATATACATATGCCAACCACCTCATTAAAACCTCTTAAACATGTCATAACCATTTAATCCCACTCTTCCCCATGTGAATTTTTAATTCACATCTAATCCATCTCACCCAACCTCATTAACTCCACCCCTTTCCCAAGATGAATTTAAAATTCATCTTTATTCCTAGCCCTCCATTTTCTAAGATTGAATCTAGGCCCTCCACATCACTTTCATCCTCCACCATTGATCTTTCAAATTAATCTCCACCCTTGTATCAAATCCTCTCCAAAAATGCCTATAAATATAACATCCCTTAAGCCATTTCATCATCCACAATTTGAGCAAAGTTATCATGCCAAAATCTCTCCTCTTGAGCTAGGTCTATTTAGTGATTTGCATAGATTGAGAGCACTTCACATCTCATTTGAGCATCTTGGGTAAAGATAGGGTGTTTGGGTGCAACACTCTCTACCTCATCTTGGATTTGTGGGTCATCTTGAAGGTATACTATTTGTGTTTATGCATTGGTTTTATATTTTTTCCTTTCATTTTGATTTTACTAATCACATTGGCATGCCTAGTGGGACCCACAAGGTCTAAACTAATCATTTTGTGTGAGATTTTCTTGTAGAAAATTTGCTTTCTGTAGGTATCAATGCTATCTTCCCACACAGTGGTGCCATTTTACTGAAAGGTGGCACCATTTCCTCTTGAAGCAGCGCTATTTTTGGCTACATCAACTCCTTGTTCATACGACAACCTTGCTTAGATACTAGCTTATATATGTGTGTGTTTTTTTGTTTGTCATCATTTTAGTACACCTTTTACTCTTAGTTTTTGCAGGTTTTGCACATAAATAGGGAGAAACTATGGTTAAATTTTGAAAAAATCCATTTGTCATTTGGATTGATTTTTGTTTAGTGGGTTGTTTAAAACATTTGTTAAAATCATTCTCTACTGTATTTTGATGTTATAGGGCTAACAAACAACCCTTAATCTCACTTAAGAAACATTTTGGTTAAAAAAATCTTGTGTTTTTGAAGGTCTTGACCACTACTGCGTCATATTGGCACTATCCGGACCTAGAGCAGTGCCTTCATCTACAAATAGTCAGGCAAACTAAATTTTTAAGCACATCGGTGCTATTTCTCTGTATTTTGGCACCTTTCTGCATTCTGATGCTATATCTAGTTGTATTGGCGTTATCTCGTATTTCAGCACAATTTTTAATTTATGTAGCACCATTTGTAATTTTGGTGCCATTGTAACAAGCTGTAGCACTATTTCTAGGGTAGGACGTCTCTATCCCGTCAACAGTTAGCGGTACCATTTTCTGTTTCTATGGCACGTTTTGTATCTATTTCGGTGCTATTTTTTGTGCTAACTTAGGGATCTATGCAGGGGTTTGTCTCTATTCTACAGGTTATATTCAACTGTCCAAGACCACAATCTTGAAAGTACTAACATCTTGTAGGGTTTTATTAGCATAAATCACCTTTCATTTTGGTGCTCATAAAAAGAACCCTTGCTTGGTAGTTTAGAAAATGTTTGGAATTGGTGTACTAAAATTAACACTTGCTTGATAAATAATCCTCAAAAAAATATTTCATTTCGGTGTACCTAAAAAAAACCATTTGTTTGCCTAGCATAGACAACACTTCAATTTAGTGCATTAAAATTGACAAGTGTTTTCAACAACAACTTTAGGCACACTTCAATTTGGGTTTATAAAGAACATTAGCTTTTGTTTGGTGTGTCTTGTGCACTTACACATTTTTGTTAGTAGAACCCAAGGGATAGAATCAAAGTATCCTCTCCCCTCGCCTTTTACAAGGATCTTGGGTGAAGAGAAATGGTTCTATGCTCTTCTTTTATCATTTTCTTAGAGTGGGCCTACCTTTGACACATCCACAAGGAGAACTCATTGATGACCCAAAGAAGTACTTTCATTTGGTCCACTATACAAAATAGGATAAGGTGAAAGTCAAGTCCAAATCGGTATTAGTGCTTACCATTTGATGCTAGCTTGAAAGGAAGTAGTACCTTTGTGTATATGAAACTCCTAGTAGAGCTAGTCAAAACCTTAAGTGGTTTATCGGGTTCTTGTACTGTGCCGATTCCCCAAATGTTCCCCCACTAAACACCTTTGGTTAGAATCCTACTCCTTTTAAGCCTTTTGGTGATTTGTTTCAAGACAAGGGCATATCTAGTTTTGCCCCCAAGATTCTCACTATATGGCTCCCTTGAGATGAGATGGAAATCCTCATCTTAGCATAAGCTATACATAGCTTTCTAGGGAAAGGGTGGTTGCATCATCCTTCCAGTGTAGGAGGCCCCTATCCATCCTCTCTTGAGAAGACAATATAATGAGACACGCCTATTTGTTAGCGTGTTAGCATTTGCATTGGAGATTCCAAGTTGTGGGATTGGCAAGTCGTAATTCACCTTGACCTTAGGTAGTTTAAGCATTGTTTTCAAGTGTTTTCAATTGTGTTATACCCATGGAAATTTGGACCTTGAGGAGCTTCTTGAACATACACATTATGCTTGAACATCACGTCAAACCTTTGGGCATTGTGTGCTCTTTGTTTGAAGTGTTTGCAAAAAAACTTGCCAAGAAAACAACATCGTTGAGACATCATTACAACATTTGATGAACCTTTGACCTTCATAAAATCCAAGTTTGACATCAAAATCCACCTTTTTCAAAAACATTGACCACCACTGATCTATTTTGGTACCATTTCACAGATTCCTAGCACCATTTCTTTCTGTTGTGGTGCCATCTACCTAGGTTTTCGTGCTATTTACAGGTCAACTTGCCCATGGCCTTAGAAAATTGTTTTGGACCTTTAGGACCTACCTATCCACAATCCACATTCACCTTTCCAAAATCTATGAAAATCCACGTCCATTTTGATCCAAAAATTTCTCATCCATATTCCCATTTTGACCTTAGAGAATAAATCATTTCCACTATTGGACCCTTCACCATACTATTGAATCCAACCATAATCCATCCATTTTTTCATAGCTTTTCATCCCCTTTGATTTTTTACCTTCTTTTGGACCAAATACATCCTTCTATAAATTCATCCCCCAATCCATTTGTCTCTTCCACACCAAGCAAATCCAAAATCTCATCAATCAAGACATCAACCAACACCAAAAATCATATCCAAAATCAATCTTTGAGTTAAAGTTGAATCTAGATTTTATCTTTCACACCCTATTTTTCTTGATTGGTCATTAGTCTATCTTCAATTAGAATAATTATCCCTTTTTGTTTGAGGCCATAAGTCTACTTTAAGCAAGGAGAAAACATCCATTGTGTAACACCCAAAATCTAGACCTATTTTAAGCTCATTTGATTGACTTCAACAAAAACATCATCCAAATCTATCTTATCAAACATCTAAATCACCTAACGTTTTCCTTAGTTGAAGCATCCCTCAAATCATTATCAAATCTCTCACATCAAATCATCCTCAAACAATCCATTCTATCCTCCATCCTTTTGGTCCAAATTTTTGTGAAAATTAATCCTTAGGTTGCCACCTTTTTTGAGACTTATCTCCCATAGGTCAAAACCTATAATCATACCACAATTTCCTTTCACCCTTAGATTTAGATTATAGGGAGTATACTCTCTTACACCTAAATCTTTATCCCATTCCATCACCATATCCTCTTTGGGTCCAGTAAATCAAACCAAATTCTCTAAGGTCTCAACCTTCATCCACCCCACAATCAAAATCCATATCCTTGTATGCCCATCAAGATCCCAACACAAGAAAAGTCAAGAGATGGCCAACCTTGGAAACAACATGAGCATAGCAATGCCTCCAACTAATCAAAACAATATACCAATTGGCCAACAAGTACCCAACCTACCCATGGTCTTGCAAATGCTCTCATACGATCCCAACGTAAATCCCTTTGCCTTCTTACAATCAGAACCGCCCCCACCACCTTCACAAAACACCACCATCAACCAAGTAGATCAAGATATCTTAAACTTGTTATCAATCAGATAAGCATCCTATGCTAAGCTATCGACTTAGCTATCTATTGACACATGGGAACACTCCTAAGCCTATGGGTTTCCTATACTTGGAGTGGACCTCCAGAGTGAGTTGGTTCTCCTAATGATTTTTTCTAATCTAAATGTTTTGTTGAGGAAAAAGGTGAGAGGATGAACTGAAAATGGAACTTAAATTCTAGTAGATAATACCTCTAAACTTTAATCTATCTGAACACTTTCACCCACAAACAACCCTTCAAAAATAATCTTTCACAACCTCACCTAGAACATATGATTCAAAAATGATTTATATGAAGGTTCAATCATAACACAACATATAACCAGGATCATATGAATTATCTGCATGCAATTTTGCAGTAATGAGACATAACAACGGACATAGTATTGGTCATAATGAAACATCAGACCAAAAGCTGCAAATATGAAGCAAAAAGATGAAATTGGAAAGATCTGCTATATTGAACTACAAGGAGTACAAGAAGAATCTAAAACTGAGTTAGAGTCTATTTACAAACTCTATGCCTATGCTCAAGAGAGAAGAAACAATGATATCAACTCCCTGATAAAAACTAAGTTTTCTCCTATATAAGCCTGACAAGATGTCTCCAAGGAAAATCTAAGAAAAATCCCTAAAAATAGCCATGCAAATCCATTTTTGAGCTCCTCTGAAAAGCTGTCAAAAAGCCTTCTGAAATGCTTCCCAACTGAAAATAGAAGCTGCCAAAAACTCATCCAAGGTGGCCCCACCAGAAAATATGCTTTATCTACCCAATAAAACTCCAATTTGTCTGTATCTTCTCAAAAGAAAGCAAACTTTAAAAGATTGTGTTTCCTTTATTATGCTTTAACCGCATAATTAATGAATATTTTAAAGCAATTTATAGGATATTGCTTTAAAATGTCACTTTATAATGATTTGTAGTTTTTATTTCCTAATTTGTGTTGATTTGATCTTTCACAAAAAATAACAATACAAGGCTTTTGATTTTATACATGTCAAGTATATTACATTCCATGGACACATGATTTTCCATAAAAATCATAAAAGTATATCAAGGCATATATATGGTTTTTGCAAAAAATAAAAGTCTATAAGGCTTATTTTCTATCTGGCTTGCAGAAATTCCTAAGGGCATATGAAGTTTTTGAAAAAATTAAAATCCCTTAGGGCTTGACCTCCATTCAATCTACATATTAAAGGCATCATGAAAGTTTTTTGGAATCACCTTCAAAATGGCAAAAAGGAACCATTGGGGTTTCAAGGCATATAGCCTAGGCATCAAACATTGTTAACAAAGATTCAATACCCCACAAGTATTAGTTGAGCTTGCAAAATAAAATTGATATGATAAAAATCACCATCAATTTAGGGCATCGATGGAAACCCTAGTCACAAAACATCCTTGCCCTAGAAACTCAAGCTCATTTTCACACCTTCAAATTTTGAGAAGAGGCTTCTCTACTTGGCAGCTACCATGGCTAGGGTTTGACCCTGTAATCCCTTGAATCCTCACTATTCTAATTGATTTTTTCATGCATGTCATACAGGGACGTGAAGGTAAGCGTTCTCTACACAAAATGATTTATTCTTCTTCCATTTTTGGGTTGTATCTATGGCTTCTCAAGTCATGGTTTTGAAGTTTTCTGATACATTTTCTTGTTCTCTGTATGCCCTCTTTGTCACCACACTTTGTTTCTATGCCATGGGCCACCATGAACGACTAGGGTTCAAAGAAGAAACCCTCAACTCACTGCAATTTTCTTGAACAAAAACTCCATGGTTCTTTTGCAGGAATAAAGCTAAATGTTTACAGTCAATTTTAAACCTATTCTTTGTAATTTCACCACTAATAAATGGGCTTATGGTTGTAGGTATAGAACTCTTCTGATGCAATTTTGGTCTTGTACTATCACCTCTCCTATGTTGTGTTTTGGGCTGTTGTTATTGACTGGGTCGAGCTATCTTAAAGGCAACAAAATGGTTAAAAACTGGCAGTCTTATGATGCTTCTAAAAACAAAGGTAAATTTGTGGTCTTAAACTCTACATACACTTCCCATCATTCCTTTAGCTATAGCTTGATAAAGGTATTTAAAATATCACGGCCAAGCTTGTATTTCTAAGCATTCTTCCCTTATCATATCTCAAAAGCCTCTGTATATTTGAGTATAGAAGCTTTTCTTCAAACCCCAAGTGGATTTAATTATACCTTTGAATATTTCCTTTCTTTCACATGAGTTCAAACTTTTGATCTTCCTCTATATTAGCATTTTTAGTTTGAAACACCAGGTGGATTTGAGCAAAATGAGTTTTATTTTATCATTTACTTCTAAATATGCAATTTATGGTTGAAATCCCAAAACGGCTGTGGGAGACTTAGATTCTGGTCACGACCTCTCTCTATATATTTTCTCATTATTTATGAGTCTTCTCTAAACCTTTAGAAGCTCGAAGCCCTTCATTTCCTTCTTTGTATCTATGTTTTCTTAATGTGTCTAATAAGGGTTTGATATTTGTAAAGAAAATCACACATCTGGCCTGCGGCCTGAGAACTCATACTACAATTTTCCTACATTTTATCTTCACTGTCTTTAAAGAAAGAAGCTTGATTCGAGCTATAGCTAGAATAGAACAATGTAAGTTTTGATGCAAATCTAGTATACACTACTTTTAAATGAGACAGAGGACTCCACATGTTGCTTTATCATATGATATTTCATTTCAAAACAACAAGATGTTCTAATTTTTCTTTGCTACATTTCTTATCATTATGGCACTTTTGTCCATGGCTTCAATTCTAATGTATGATAATGATGCTCATTTTTTTATAATTGTCATTTCTCATATAGTTGAAACAATATGTATCATGAGGTTATGTTCATTTTATAACTAAGATTTGCCATTGATCTCTAAACACTTGATGACTCCTTATTGTATCCATCTTGTAGCTATCCATCTTCATGATGCACTATCTTTTCTTACATATTATGTAGATTGATGAACATGATATTGAAGGTATCAATAAAAAAATACCTCTTTTGATATGTATCTTTTGCATACTCTATATGTGGCTTTTGTTCATAGCTGTAGCTATACATGCATCTCTCTCTTATGTATCACTGTAGATGTTGTCTTGACCTCATGCATCTGTGCATGCTCCATTTGATTATCATTTAGCATTGATCACATCCAAACTATATTGTGGCATATATCATTTTGATATTCCAGTTTATTATATCTTTTCAAATATACTTTTCTCAACATGTTCTCCTGTAGCTGCATATGTCATTGAAGTTCCACCTCTTTTATCATGATAAAGTTAACAAAACTTTTACCTTATGATTGTGTCTTAACTTTATCATATAGGACAATACCTCCTGTAAATAACTTTGGATGATCAAACTTAGTCTGTAATATGGCATGTTACTTGCTATCTGGTCTACTGTTGATCATGAAGGTTGTATGGATGTCTACTTCATAACTGTGACTTGACATGGACTATTCCATTTGATAACTGGTATGCACACTTGGTGTCCAATTCATTGTATCATATCAAAATTAGATACCTAAACATTATGCTCATTGGTAATGGCTCTTTATTTACTGTTTGAGGTAGCATGCCTCCATCCATAGCATTTTTCACATGCTACTTCTTGTAGCAGCATCTATAGCATATGATCTTTTTAATTGTCTTGTATTGATCACAGTTGTTCTATATTCAATTTTAGACATTATTGAGTTGTTTTAAATGAGCTCAATGTTCACTTATGACTCTTAGTTCATCATGTTTGAATTGATAGTCATAAATGGGTAATGAGCTTGAAGCTCTTACACTTAGTTAGTGCAATAATAGAAAATGTCTTGATTTCCATATATACACTTGTATTCCATCCCCCTAAGAATCAAGAGTGGCATTTTGGGCTCAACCCTTATGGGAGCCCACTTTGCACCACATGCTGAAATGATCTTCAAAACAGTAACATGATTTCACCTATACTTGCACAGGAAACAAACATGTTAGATAAAATTAGTGAAGCTCAATGATTGTTTCTCTTTTAGTCTCTCTTGCATGTGAATGATTTGTATATGATTTAGTGCATCATAGGCAATGTATTATGCCTCTGTTGATAGGCACATAGGGAACTCATAACTGGAGCTCTAACAAATCTCTTCCAATCTTGCAGGTTCTTATGAAGATTGAGAGCAAGGATAGAAAGCAACCTCAAAAATGAAAAGCATCAAACATGCAATGATGGCTATGATCATTCCCTTTCTTATTTCCAAATGTATAGTATAATTCTAATAGTTGTACTAGTTCAGCTATTCCCACGACTTGCATGGGACATTTGATCTATCATGTTTTCATTCAATGCAATGTTTGTTCCATTTGTATATATCTCATTTATAAATCAAATGATCATTGTAATGAAATGAAATAACTTATATCACTGATGAATACTCAACAAAGCAGTAAATGATGAACTGAATCCCTTTCCTCTATTATAACAATGCATCATAACTGAATCTTTCAAGCACTCCAACTATGCAAAACAAGATAATAGGCAAATGTTAAAAACTTTCTCATCTAAAATGAATTGAATGCACTCCAGCTCTACCAATTTGAGCTGTAGAGAAAATTGGTAACAAAACTTCACACAAGATCCCAATAACATGGATATATTAGATAGAGTCCTAAAATTGGACCCTAGTAGATATCTTGATTTTTTTCTCAAAAATGGTGCACAACCACCCAACATCACTACCCCATCCCATCCATCCACCTCCAACACCAATCCCACCACATCTTCATAACCTTCCACATCACACACTAACCCTACCATATCTCAAACCTCAAACCCCACCGTATCTACCACTCCCACAAACTCTAATGTTACCACATCCACAACCCACACCAATGTATCAACCATCCCTAGTGACTCAAATCCTACCATCTCCAACCCCATTGTCACATCCACCTCCATGAAAAACATAACCGCATCCATTCCCCAAATCATCCTAGGCATTCCTAGCAACCCCACACACACGAGTGCCTCCCTCAACCCCAACACCATAGCCTTCATGAGTCAATTTCTCTCACAACCACCTCACAACATGATCAATCCATCTAACACCAACCTATCTAATTTCACATATGTACAATATCCCATGGTATCATCTACACAACATAATCCTAATCCACAATTACCACTTCACATCCTCCAACAACTCCATGCCTACCAACAATACCTCTCTCAACTTAACCAAAATCAAAACACCACCCCACAAAATCAAAACCTCATTCACCAAAACCAAACAAACCAATACCAAATTCTGCCCAATCTCCAACAACTCATCTACCAATAGACATACATCCCACAACCTCCACCAACACCGGACCTAACAAGTGTTGTACAGACCCTAATCCAAAAGGTGGATGACATGCAACATGGTGGAAAGCATAAACAATATTCTTTTGAGGATATTTGTCCATACCCATTTGATCAGATGTTGTAGATGCCTCCTTTTCCTAAGAACTTTGAGACACCCAAGTTTGATAAATATAAAGGAAAGGGAGACCCTACGGACCACCTTAGGGAGTTTTACATTGCTTTCTTTGAAGTCTCACACAATGACACATACCTAATGAGACTCTTTCCTAGAAGCCTCAGTGGTCAAGCGACCAAATGGTTTCACACCTTCCTCCCAGCATTAGGACTTTTCTTGAGCTCGCGGAGAAGTTTGTTAACCATTTCTCCTACAAATTCAAACATGAAGTATCCATGACAAACCTTTGCAACACCAAATAGAAGAGCAGAGAATCCTTCGCCACATTCTTGCAAAGATGGAGAGGCTTAGCAAGCAAGCTCCCTTGGCCAATACCTAAGAAATAATTAGTCACCATGTTTGTGGCTAATCTTAATCAAGAGATGGGCTTCTATTTGCAAATTCAATGTGCATCAACCTTTGAAGAGGTCATTGACAAGGGCATGACCATCGAGAGAGCCCTTATTGCCAAAGGATCGATCAAGTTATACGATAACAAACCCTACAACAATAACAATAACAACAACAACAACAACAACAATAATGTCAACATTAATGCCCCAAATACAAGTAATAACAATATGCAATCAAATGAGAAACCTCACTTTTGGGGCAAGAACAAGAACACTCTCAATGATAGCATCATTGACGTGAAGGCCATCCAAAATGTACAAAACTAAGCACCCCCAAATGCACCCCCGCAAAAATAATGTAAATATCCCAAAAGGACTACCAAAACAAAATAATACCCCCCGAAGGAAATTCACAGCCTTAGGAGAACCAATCGAAGAGGTCTTGGATAAAATTCTAAAAGATAATTTGATAACGCTTCCACCCATTAAGCCTTATGACAAAAATCAATTCAAACCTACGTGGTATAATGAAAATGACTATTGTGACTACCACTGTGTCATGGACCACAAAACAACTGATTGCATGAAGCTAAAACACTGCATACAAGATCTCATAGATAATGGTAGAGTTAAACTCAAGGAAACCCCACAACAATCACCCAATGCCAACCTTGGAGCTGTAGACACCCAAATTTGTCCCAAATTTGTACATGTCTTGCAAAATCTTGGACATCATAAGCCATTTTGTCCTAGTTCCCATCCTAAGCTAGTTAATTAAATAAATTTTATTTATTTAATTAATTTCTACATAATATCTTATCCCATCCTATTCATCTTTCAAATTAATTAGATAAATTTTATTTATTTAATTAATATCCAACTCATATCACAACTTAATCAAACATTTTATTTGAATTAAGTCCTCACCTTTCATCTCACCTTGACACTTGTCCATTTCCCCTTAATCATGTGTTGTAATACAACTTTCATTTAAAATCCTTCACATGTACAACTATTGAGACCGAATTTTAGTATTTGTGTACATGGTCACACATAAGCCTTATCCTTCTCTTGACACTTGTCAAATGACTACAATTTCTTAATGTGCAAGGAAACCTAACTTAATCTTATCCATCCATTTCATCCTAAGCCCTAACTTAATCCTAGCCATCCATTTGAACCAAGCCAAGCCTATAAATCAAGCCGTCTACAAGCCATTTGGGGGAAGGAATCTATTCTTCAAGTATCCTCATTCTGTCAAAATCTAGCTTGCATCTATCAACCATCAATCATCCATCATCTTCTTATCAACATTATGCTGCAGAAGTGAGTACCCAACATTCCTCCAACAATCATCCTTCAAAATCTTGCATTCTCATGCGAGGTGGAGAAGAGCAATGGAGATAAATCAAGCATAGCATGGAGATCAGTTTGCATTTACATTTGTTATTTTGATTTTCATGTTGTCTTGTGCTTCATTGTGCATTGTTAGGGTTTTATCATTGTTGATTATACATTTACCCTATTTGCAATTTTACCCTAACTACATTTGGCACACCCGGTGGGACTCATGTCCTTGATTAACTCTCTTGTTTGAGTTGTTTTTTGTGAATTTTAGATCTCTTGGAGGCCAATCTTTCATTTTTGCAAGCTTTTGTAGCAAAAAATTGCATTTTTTAACCCTAGTTTATAAATATTTGGCTAAAAAATGTATGTATATGATCTCTTAGCTCAAATCTAACCTCACCATTGCGTCTGGGGGGTTGTTTCCATAAATTTTGAGTACAAATTTACCTAAATTTCATGAAAAATGGAGCGTTTGGCGAAGAAAACAACCGGTCTGTAGAAATTTGCCTCTAGTAATTCAGGTCGCTCCTAATCAAAAACCAGTTGCCTATGCTAAATCAGCTTGCCTTTGATCAAAAACTGATTGCTTATGGTAAAATTTGCATCACTTTTGAACAATAGTCTTTAGCTTTTGGTAAAATTCAGCTCGCTTTTGATCAAAAACAGATCGCTTATGGTAAACCTGATCGCTTATGGTTAATATTTGCATTCTGTCACCTGAAACTTTCCAGATTGATTTTGGGCTATTATTCATCACTTTTGGTTTTTTCTTAGTCTCATATGAGCTATTATCTACCTCTTCCATCCATTTTTGCATCGCTTCTGAGCAAAAATCTACCACTTTCTGGATATCCGCGTCGCTTCTGCACTGAAATCTGTCGCCTATAGTGTTTTCTAGATCACTTTTATTTTGACAGTAATCGCCTTTAGTCTATTTTGCATCACTTTTATCTTAATGTTGCTCACTTTTGCAAATAACTAGATCACTTTTATTCTAACAGTGATCACTTTTAGCTGACTGCATCACTTTTCGCAGAATTAGGGTTTCTGTTGCGTATTTTTCATTTTACAGATCTAGGTCGCTTATAAGCTGAAAACAACCGCTTCATGCTTTTTTGCATCACTTATGAGCTAAAACAATTCACATCTGGTCTTATTTGATTCGCATCTAAGCTATAATGAATCACCTACAGACAAATTCAGATCACTTATAATCAATAGTTGCTCGTATCTAGTAACTGTAACTTGCTTTTGGTTGTTGTCATTGTGCATTTTGGTGTTTCTATCATAACTTTCACATATAGAGGCCAAATTGTACAAACAAGGACTTGATGGAAAGCTGAGAGGATGAACCACACAGTGGAGTAGGTTTTATCAAGTGACTATATCATTTTACCATATTTTTATTAGTCAAATTTTAGCTTCTTTGCAAACTTCATTTGAGCATAACTTGAGCATTTTTTATCCAATTTTGACAAAAATTTTTTAAAAGTGCATAGAATTTCGTGTAGAATCTAAATATGCACTTAGTTTTTCTGTATCAGGTCATTTGTTTTAGATTTTGATCAGGCTGCATATTTTGCCCTAATATCACTTTTGGCTTGCAAGTTTACTTTTGTTTTGTCTTGGTGACTTTCAGGAGCATCTAAGGAGCTGGAGCAGCATTGGCATCATCATCTATAGAAAATTTGGATAGAGAATTAACCAGGTGCAATCATTTCATCTCTTATCTTCTAATCTTTCTTGATCACACATTTGGACTTTGGGCATAAAATGAACAACTTGCTTGGTATCACATCATCGAGAAATTGGGCTTAAAACGAATCATTGTCTTCCATCACATTTGGATTTGGTTTTAAAAAGAACAAGTTCTTGAATTGTCTTCCATATATTTCATTTTCTAAGGGTCAATTAACAAGTGCGAGTGTGAATCAAGTGATAGCTCACTTGGTTTGCTTTTGTAAACCCTATCTAGGAGGCCTGCTTGGAGACACACCACTCCAAGGGACGACCTCAACCGAGGTTGAATTGAAAGACATTCTTATTGGGAGTTGTAAATCTTGTCACTTGTGGCTAAGCCCTAAAGAACTTTATACCTTTGGGAAGTGAAGGTGAAGGGTGGGTTACTCCTTTCTCCCAGCTGTGTGGCAGGATTTCACTTTCAATTCCTTAGTCAACCTTGTGCAATCTAGCCTAAGACCTAATTGGCCATACCCACTTGACTAGACATTAGGCTTGTTGATGTGTCTTCCATGTGCGCTTGCTTAATCATCACATTTCATTTTCAAAGTAAAAAACTTGCTTATGTGTCTTGCGTGAGTGATTCATGTGTGTATATGCATAATCATTTGTTTGAATATTGCCACATCAAGCTCTAAACACCCAAACACATAAAGACAAGTTATCCTACACATTCTTTTAATAACATTCAAACCCAATCACTTTCATCCTAAACTTAGCCTAGTCATCATCCAGCCCTTCATACCCAAGTCATTCAAACCATCCTAAACCTATTCTAGCCATCCCTATCCTAGCCAAATCACTTTTGCCACATCATCATTGAATCATAACCAAGCACTTGCCAAAAAGGACTTAAGACAAACACTAGGGTGACAACATGTTTACACCAGAGGACCCAAAAATCAAATTCCAAAGATTCCTCCAAAATCTTTATCAAGGATCACAACCCCTAAACCAAGACGCCATTGAAACATTACAATTCTTCATCCAAAAATCTCAACCCCACGCAAGCCAATCACTTCAACTACAACACTTCATAGCCCAAGTCCAACACCTTTTAGCCACTAGTCAAGCCCGACAAGCACAACAATCCTTAGCCATTCACTATCAACCTAATCCACCTCATAGCCACATGTCATATCCATCCACTTCCTATAAACCTAATCCACCTATCCACCAAATCAATGCCACATCAACCTATGAACATCCACCTCAAGCTTATCCAATCCCTCATGCCACCATTCCAATGCACTACCAAGCCCATCCACAAAGCAATCAAGTGATATCACAAGAACAACATCCAAGTCCCAATGGCCTTTTGTATATAAATCAAGTGAGCACAAGTCAACCTTGCCAACAAGATCAAATGACCGCATCTTTGAGTCCACCTCAAGATCTTTTGTCTACATATGCTACCATTACACCTAGCTGTCATGACTATCAAAGGCCTCCCCAACAAGCACAAATGAGCCCAAATCCACCTTTGCAACAAGATGCACATGCAACTCCAAGTGGCCCTTTGTACATAAACCATGCGAGCCTAATGCAACAAGACTTAATTACCTTTGACAAGGGAGATACCAACCTAGCTAATTCATCTTATGAATACCCTCCATCATCCAATCACATGCCATCACATGAACCAACAAGTCCTATCCCAACACCACCATGTGATCCTACTCCTAGTCCATCTTCTAGCCCATCAAGCCCTTCATCACCTTTACCACCATGGGCCTCCAATCCTCCACCAAATGAAAATGTTGAGTATATTTTATGATGGATGCTTGAAGTAAAACTCATTGAACTTCCTGAGGTCAAACCATGTGAGGGAAGTCCATACAATGAACATCATTATTGTGCATACCAGAGGATCAAAGGTCATAATACAAATGTATGCCCAATATTTAGGCCACTCCTCTTCAAGATGTACATACAGAGCCTACATAAACATGCCACATCATCCCAATCCCATGTGTCACCCCCATCTAGTCCAAATCCTAATCCGTCTAATCCCATTATCCCTCCATCTAATCCTAATCCTAATCCAATGCCATCTACCCTTATCATACATCCATTATATTTCTCATCCACTCATACCCTTGCGAAGGATGTGATCCATTGGCTACTAGCTAGGAATAAACTACCCCCATGTCAAACACCAATTCATGAGCCTACCAAAGAACTTCCAAAGGTTATAATCTCATCATGTGGTTCACATATCCTTGAGCCTCTTCAAAATCCTTCCATTAACATACCTAGCCCTTTGAGCCCATCATGTGACCTACAAGCCAACAAGTCTATTCAAGAGTCTCCAACCACAAGCCTAAGCCAAGAGCCATCGTGCTCTCATGTCGATAACCATCAAGAGTCTATCAAGTCCACTCAAGAACCTTTCACTTCCATCCAAAGTCAAGAGTTATGTCAAGAGAATAATCTTAAACATGTGAAAATATTAAACCCTAATCTTAATCAAGATCAAAGCACCTCTAAGTTCCACCTATCCATGACCTACATATGGTTTTCCCTCAAGCTATTAGCCATCACCATGACCTCATTCATGAGCAAATTTATCCCTTTTATAGCCCACTTAATCCTCTTTTTGCTCATATTTTTTATCAAGGTTCTAGCTAAGATCATGAAAACCATGATGATCCATTTGACCAAACTTTATCCATCTCATGATCAAGATAATATCTATGATGAAGAAGCTATCCATGAGCACCTTGATCGTATCCATAATCTTATATCCATCCATGAGTGAGATATACAAACTACTCTTATCCATCCTCCATCTAGCCCTATCCATTATGAGCAAACATCCACTTGTCATAATGAGACATGTGCCTCTCAAGAACACATAAGCATAGAAGATCAAACAAATAGCTTGGATCTTAGTGAACACAATGCTAATCAAGATCCTAATGGTCCTTCATCCCCATCTACCATCGATTTCATTTCAAGTCCACCACCATATCCAATGGGTTTATCCACCTTCATCCATGAGTGTTTTTCCTTAGGACAACAACAACCATTGTCCTCTACCTCACCTTCTCCATCTAATAACAAACTCAAGTCTAGTGTGTAAACCACACTAAGTCCTAGAGTCAATCGCATACTCCAAAACATGAACTACCAAGGTAAATGCCTAGGCCTTTATGAACAAGGTAATTTGGAGCCTATCCATGTCAAGATTCCTCCATGCTCATATGGCCTTGAATACACATCCCAAGGTAAACAAGGAAAAGATGTTAATCCCTTCATGCATCCTAAACCTACCACTTTCCATCGCACCCCCCAACATCTACCCAAAACATGTGTTGTCATTCCACCTCCGTCATCCTATAAATGTCAAAAGCATGTGACCGTACTCCTCCCACCATCCACTTTGCCTCCACTTTTAGCAACTTCAAATATCCATCCATCAACCTTGCCACCATTGCTTCCAACACCTAACATACCTATCATTCATAAGTATCCTTACATCCCTAATCATGGCCCACAAAAACACACATCGTTTAAACATAAAGCTTCCAATCATTCCACCAACCCTGCTTCCACCAAACCCATGGGATTCTAAAATAAACATTTGGATGCCTTTATCTCTAAAGCTAAAAATCCAAATAAAAATCCTAAGGACCCTCATGCCTTAGTGCATCAATGTGAAAAGTCTCTAACACATGCATCTTCTAAGCAAAGTACATTCACAAAGCTATCCAAGCCCATACCTTCAAATGTAAAGCCCAAAAGCCAAATGGTTTGGGTTCCTAAGCAAATAGCTAGCAAGTCAAATGAGGCATCCTCATCCACATCTCAAGAATCCCAACCACCTATATCCATCCAAAAGCCTATTTCCATCCAAAACTTCCATTCCCTTCAAAAATCCCACAAGCAAAACAAAAGCACTAAAAATACTAAATCTATGTGGGTTCCTAAATCACTTCATTAACCATATCCTAAGCAAACATCTCCATTGCTTCCTACACCACCATCCAATCAAAAGCTTCAATGTTTATCATGGTTTGTGCAACCGTTGGTCATGGTTCCCTTCCACTCTGCCGCACCTCCACATAACTACATCTCCCCATCTTCCATCCATTATCCTACATATCTCCCCCATGCTATCCCTATGGTCCATGCTTTTGCATAAGCCTTTCTTCCACTTGAGCAGCCAAAGCTTTTTCAACAACTTTGTGATTGACAGATTCAGAGAGTATTGAATCTTCTTCCTTGATGGCAATAAACACCCACTCATTTCCAGATTTGCTTCCTAGTTCTGATTCATCATCTGTTACTCCTTCATTGTCATCTTCTTCATGAACATAATAGCAATTCTTTTGAAACCTTTGTCTGTTACTATTAGATCTTGCAGATCTTTCCGGACATCTTGAAGCAAAATGACCAATCTTATTGCAGTTGAAACACTTAAAGGGTAGTTTTCCTTCATACTTACCGGATCCTCTTGGCAGTCTCTTTGCAATGAGGGCTTCAAGTTGAGCTGTTTCTGCTTCTTCTTCTTCCATGTCTCTTCTTGCTTGATCATACCATGACATTTTCCTTGATGAGTTTTCTCCCGGATCAAATCTCTGTTTGCCTTTCACATAGGCACTGGCTTTGAAAGCAGATTCAGTCTTGGGAGGATCATCTCCAAACTCGGTCATTTCAAATGCAGCTAGTTTGCCAGCCAGTTGTTCTCTTGTGACAGTTGTGTGGGCTCTGAATTCATCAATGGCAGCAACCTTGATTTTGTAGGCAGCAGGAAGAGATCTTAGGATTTTGCAGACAATCTCATTTTCATCTAAAGTTCCACCAGCATTTCTGATTCCACATACCAGCTCATTCACTCTTGGCATAAAGGTAGTGATGTTTTCATCATCTCTCATTTTCAATCTTTCAAATTTCCTTTTCAGACTTTGCAACCTTGCACTTTTGACAAACTCATCTCCTTCATACAGAAGTTCCAGTTTAGTCAGGATCTCATATGCAGTTGGTAGGTCAATAACATTCGAGAGATCTGAGTCATTCAATGCACTTAGAAGAGCTTCCTTGGTTCGCAGATTGTTTTCAACTTCTGTGATTTCATTCAGAGTTGTCGGACCACCTTGTGGAGGTACATATGGTTTTGAAACCATAGCCAAATATGCTTTTCCCATACATTCCAAGTGACACTTCATACGACCTTTCCAGAGAGTGAAGTTGGTTCCATCAAACTTCGGACTATCCTTCTTGTATGACGACATCTTGGATCTCCTCAAGCAGTTAAGCTCCTATCAGAGGAACTTAGCTCTGATACCAATTGTTGGATCTAGGGCATACAACTGAGAGGGGGGGGGTGAATCAGTTGTATAAAACTACTTGCTCTTTCAAACACTTGATTCTTTGTTGTTAGTTAGTAGCATATCAATTAATCATCCATGGAAGCATAATACATAAACACAAGAGCAGATAAGCATCAACACATTGAACACCAAGATTTTGACGTGGAAAACCCGGTTAAGGGAAAAACCACGGGGTGATTAACCCAAGAATTATTCTCTGTTAGAAGAATAAAGAAAAATGAATGGCACATGCCAATTAGGGCTCACTGCCTGAGCACACTGCTCACAAAGAGGCCCACTGCCTACAAGGAGACACACTGTCTACAAAGTGATAAAAATCACAGTCTTGAACTGGAGAATGACATCTCTACCATGTCCGGATCAGTTCCAATTAAGCCCAAAAACCTCTGTTCTGCCTTTCGCACTTCTCTTCACTATGCCACACTCATCCACACACCACACACCGAAATGAACTCACAGACCGTTATTTATACAAAACATCAACTTAGGATCAAACATCTAAGTCGGCAAACAATCATAAGAGTATCCGCAAGATGAATAACACATCCGGTCGGCCACCACAAGAACATTCGCAGGATGAACAACTCATCCGGTCGGCTAAACAGAGCAAGAACTTCATCCGGAAGAATAACTTCAATTTCGGGCTCTACTATCAATGCGGATCAACAACACAACCTCAACACGATCCAGAAAACTTCACAAGCCTACCTTAATGTCCGGATACATCCGCACTTCCTTTACTTGCTGGAATCTCTTGTCTTCCTCATCCGGAACTTCAAGAACACAGTCTGTCGCCACTGTCATAATGCAAGAGGTACTTCCAGACCTCCAAATCATACACCACTCGAGATGGCACATCACAAGGACATCCCAAATACTCTTTCCAATCCGCAGATTAGGATTGTACAATTCCGGACCTCACCGGACCTTTCTGTGATCCTCTGTCACCTCTAAGCACTTGTCGGAACCGGTTCCACACAGACAGCCATAACTTCTTCAGGTCTTCATGCGGACTTCTGAAAACTTGACTGAAGCATCTCAAGACTCATATCTGCAAACCCTTTAATCCGCATCCTCCGGTTCTCAACCTATCCAATATATTTGCCTTCTTCTCATCACTGTTCTTCACTGTTCCTGACTGAGGGTAATTTTCTCAATATCCTCAACACACAGCTCATCCAATCCTTCTTGTCGATGTAATATGAGTATGTTGACATCAATGACAACACTTGTTCACCTCATACTTACAACAATCCATCCATCCACCATCAACTCAAAAATACAACCTCCTAGATCATCTAGGTAAAACCCCCACCCAAATCTCCATTCTTGAACTACTCCGTACATCTCCCCTTCACAAGGAAATCCTTGACAATGCCCTAATAGAAACCCAGGTCCCCACTAACTTGAATGTTGAAAAATTCCAAGCCATGGTGGGTCATATCACTTCGCCTCACCATTTAACCTTCTCCGAGAAAGAACTTCCTACCTCTGATGGTTCACACAATGATGCCCTACATATCAAAGTTCCTATCCACAAACATAACATAAAAAGGGTCTTAATAGATGGTGGCTATAGCCTAAATCTTTGCACTCTCAAATTATTAAAACACTTGGGATACTCTAATGTAGTTGTAGATTCTAGTGAAAGTATAACAATAAATGGGTATGATGACACTGAGAGTCTATCTAAAGGCACCATCAAACTCCCTATTCAAGTAGAGCAGAAGATCTTGGAAAAAAAATGTCAAGTTCTTGATCTTGACCTCCCATACAACATTCTCCTCGGCTGACCATGGATCCATGCCATGCAATCCATCCCCTCCACATTCCATCAATGCCTGAAGTTCCCTCATAACATCACAGAAGTAACTATCTATGCCGATCCCCGCTCCTTCCAATATTGCAGTTTCCTAGAAGAACATGATCTTACTTTCTACCCATACAACCATGCTACCAAGAAGTCTATATCCCAAGCCAACTCCACATCATCCGCATCATACATTGATCCTTCTAATATCGCTACCACATCACAAACAACCTTGTCATCTGAGGTCAAAATCAAGATAAGTGACATGGGATGTGGGGAATATGACTTGCACGGTACCTTTTGTGTAGGGACTTTACCCAATCCTAAAACATTTGGTGCCCAGAAAGAAGATGTCTCTACAGTTGTCATCAAATGCAACCCATCACCCATCTTTGAAAGAAAGCATCTCCTTGATCAGAAGAAATAGAATAGGAAGCCCTTACCATACCAGTTGAAATCTATGGCAAAGGGTTAGAAATCATCAAATACATGGGCTATAGAGGACAAGGCAGTATTGGGCTCCATGAACAAGGGATTATAGATCTGATTCAAGCAACAAGGAATCCCTATACTCAAGGGTTAGGATAAGGAAAACAACAGTATATCCTCACTAGTGGTGAGTGTATCTTAGGTGAGTTCGCTAAGGTTTCCCCTGCAGATGATAACATTAATGAAGCAAACCATCAAGACTCCTTTAGTGACTTTGTTGAATTCTTCAAGTCCTCCATATGCACCATTTTCACCGTAACCTCCACATCCAACGACCTACCTCTTGTATACATGAACCTTAAAGATTGGGACCAACAAGGACCTCTTGTCCTTGATGTAGCACAGAATGATGAAGCCATAGCAGAAATGATGGGGGTTAGAGATCACTTCCCCTTGGGAGATCAAAGAGCCAGGTACATCATGGAGCTTGACATGTATACCTATTTCAGTGAAACCACCCATGCTTCTAGTTGGAAAAATATAAAAATAAAAATAGCGTCCCTAGTGAAAACCACATTGTGGCACTTTCAGGCAAATAAAAAATAAAAATAAAGGACATATCTCCTAGTGAAAACCTCCATGAGGCACTAGAAGATGGAAGCATGGGCCTTCCTGAAATAGAGAAGGTGTATCTAGATAGATCACCAATCCTTGTGGAGCCACCACAAGAAATGAACCTTAGAATAGAAGAAGCACCAAAGATCACTTTTAGAGCGGAATCTCTAACCACAATAGAATAGGAGAATTTCTTTGCCTTCTTCAAAGAAGCTGTAATTTTGCATGGACCTATGCTGATATGTCAGGGCTAGATCCTGCCTTGGTTGTTCACCATCTCGTAGTATAGCCTGATGTGAAACCTATAAAACAAAAGCTAAGAAAAATGAATCCTTAGGTTGTGCTCCTTGTTAAGGTAGAGCTGAAGAAACTCCTAGATGTGGGGTTCATATGACCAATAGACTACCCTCAGTGGGTTTCCAACATAGTACCTATAACTAAATTCACTGGGGGCATCCGATGCTGCACATATTTTAGAGACCTTAATAAAGCATGCCCTAAAGATGACTTTCCCTTACCCAACATTGACATTATAGTGGACCTCACTACAGGACACAAGATGTTATCCTTAATGGATGGATTTTTAGGATATAATTAGATTAGGATTGTAGAAGATCAACATAAGACATCCTTCATATGCCCATGGGGGATATAGTGTTGGGTTGTAATGCCTTTTGGCTTGAAGAACGTAGGGGCAACTTATCAACATGCCATGAAAGTCATCTTTCATGACCTCTTCCATCACATCATGGAGGACTATGTGGATGACTTATTGGGAAAATCTAAGACAAGAGGAGAACACCTAGACATGTTGGCTAAAATCGTTGACAGATTAGAGTAGTACAATGTGCGGCTAAACCCGAAGAAATGTGTCTTTGGGGTAACTTTTGGAAAACTTTTGGGGTACATAGTCTCAAGAAGAGGAATTGAAGTGGATCCCACCAAAGTTAAAGCCATCATAGAGATGCCTCCTCCAAAAACACTTAAGCAGTTGCGAATTCTACAAGGTAAGTTCCAATCAATCTGTCCATTCATAGCACAACATGCCAATAAATGTTAGTCATTTCAACATCTGCTTAGAAAAAACATAGCCTTTGTTTGGGATAATCAGTGTCAAGATGCCTTTGATTAGTTGAAGTACTTGGCTAATCCCCCTATTCTCACTGCACCAAAGCAAGGAGGACCCCTCCTCTTATACATCTTAACAACTGAAATAGCTATAGGCGCCTTGTTGGCATAGCATGATGAACAATGGAAGGAAAGAGCAATCTATTATATTAGTCGCACCTTGGTGACCTATGAGTTGAACTATACTCCCATTGAATGATCATGCTTAGTTGTCGTCTTCACCTCACAAAAGTTGAGGCACTACATGCTCAATCATAAGACTAAGCTCATTGCCAAGATCGATCTGTTGAAATATTTGCTAAATAGGGCTGCCCTTCCTGGATGAATGGCTAAATGGGTAATGATCCTAAGTGAATTTGATATTGAGTATATAGAAAGAAAATCCATTAAAGAATAGGTCATTGATGATTAGTTAGCTGAGGCACCCATCCCCACAAAACATCCAACACTTACAGAGTTTCTTGATGAGTCTATATTGACTGTAGCACGAGTAGCAGAACCATGGAAAATGTACTTTGATGGGTCTTATTGTAAAGCCTCACAAATCATGTAAAAGCATTTAAACCAACTCAAAAATAAATGAAGTAAATAATCTTCTTAAATGCAATATCGCAATAACCAAAGTTAAAAAGAAGTAAATAATCCACTTAAATACAACTTTCAAAGATAAAATATACAATTAATCTGCTTAATCACAATATCTCAATAAAAGATAATCTTATTAATAAAATCTCAATGTCAATACATCTTACATAATCACGTGTCAAATCCAAGTAATAAGCACTACGAATCAATATACATAAATCCTTTGGCAACATGCCATGATACATCTAATAGGTACAAAAACAAGTACATCAATAAATTAAATACACTCTCCAGCTGCACGAACCAAGTGATCCACCACCTGCAAGCCAAGAGATAAGAACATGACTCAGGTGCTTTTCCACCCAACTATGAAGTAATTACACTTCCCTGGATTTCTTCCTGAAATGAAGGAAACCCAGCCCTGCACGAAATGTCTAGCTACCTGGTAACAACTGCAGGAGGGAACACCCGATGCATGCCTGATGTCTAAAAGTGCAATTCTATGTAATGCAAAGCAAATTGTCTCACAACAAGATGTGGCAAAGATATCAATAAATAAGTTTTGCTAGACAGTAAACATCTATTTCAATGTCATCTCGATTATGCATAATCATTTAGGTAATTAGGTCAATTCCTGAAAAGAGGAAAAGCCAAATATCCACATTCGGCATCCTAGTCTCGAAAGTAACCCAATGACAATTCCTAATGAAAATCTACTTCTTTCCCAAAGAAGCAATAAAGAAATAAAATAAAAGAATTAAAGAACAAATTCAAAAAATCAATCCATTCCCTTTTTCCCAACATCAAATATAGGAAAATAAATGCTATAAGCAATTCACCAATTCATTCATTTAATCTTTCAATAAAAATCAATTTAAAACACAATTCACCCTTCTTGTCATTTGTGTGATAGGAGGTGTTCATAAACAAAAGAAAATAAGAATATAGACCTCCTATCACTGTGGCAATAGGAGCTGCTACAAGAGCCAAATAGTGAAATAATCGATAATAACCATTTTATCAGCATTCAAGAAATAAGACCTTTTATTTATTGTATCTGTTTTTCTAGTATGTTGTTTATCAGTTTAATAGTTTTGTTTAACAATTTTCATTCAAATCTAACTATAAGGATAATGTAGTTGTCTAACTTTAGAGGTCTAATTATTCAATCATATCCAACATAGGTTGAAGCTACAGGAAGTTCATCATTTGATCTAAACTTAGAGATTTTATTAAAGCTACTACAGGCATTATAAATCATCTAAATCAGAGGTTTGTTGTTTTAACACAGAAAAGGTTGATTTCTCTATCCTTACTGTTTAATCTCAGCTAACAATAATATGAAATATAGTCAAGATAAAGTTTACCAATGAAAATAAACAGTGATTTTAGAGGTTTAACTCAGTTTTCATTTCTAGATCTGAGGAATGAAAAGGAAGTATAATCATGTTTTAAATCAGAGGATCGACACCATATAATTTAGAAGTTTTGGTGACATCAATAAACAAGGAATCGATCCAAATGGATCGATTAGCAGAGACCCAATGGTTAGTAAGGAGGAAGGGCGATGACCTCTAGGAGTTTGTTTATAGCATGCAAAGCAGACAAAAGTATGAAGGTAAGGGTTGATCGATGCAGATCACCTAGAATGAGTCTAAGCGGCCATGGAAGGTCGATGACCAAGCAAAACCAAAATACATTGTGCAGAAATAAAATAAAAATAAAGAATAGTTAGAATTTGAAAGCATTCGGTCAACCCTATATAGTGACCATCTCAAGAACACAGCTTGGACAAACAAAAACAAAAAGGCCAGTAACTAATGCAAGCGGCCATGAAGGATATGTGGCCTAAGAAGGAGAATTCAGCCAGCAACAATAGCTTAGGTTTTAAACAAAATCAATCAATCATTCTCAACAAAAGACACCTTATTTAAACCAGTCACACCCATTAAAACATGAATAATAATTAGAAGGGAACCTGGAATAAAGAGGTGACAGTGAAGGAGAATCTGATGTTGTGCTTAACTCCCTGTCGCTACCCAATATCTCTCTTGTTACTGCAATTTTCCCAAAGGTTTCCTATTGCAAATCATGGCTTCTTCTCTCTGCCAAAATCATGGGTCTCTTCCTGTGCAAACTATGTCCTCTTTAATAAAAATTCTCTCTTCTTATTTTTGAGATCTTCCTTTTAGGTTTAGAACTGAAGTTCTTATTTTTTAGTTTGCATCAATAATAGATAGAATAAAAAAAATAATAAAATAATATATTTGTTATTTCTAAAACAAAAAGCTTTATTTAAAGCAATAAAGAAAACAAAATCTTCTTTTACAACTTATTGTCGCATAGATGACAGGAATAAAATATATTTAATTCTTTTTGTCAAAAACTCTAAATATAATAATTCTATTTTAATTAAAACAAAACCATTTAAATAATCGCAAAGACAATGCATTACAAATTTGCACAATAATAATTAATTTAATCTATTTATTTATTTTAAAGACATATTGTCTTCCAAACATCTTAAAGCAATATTTTATTAATTATTTAAATAACACACACATAATACACCCAATGAGCATATTTCGAAAAGAAACTAAGCTAAAGTAATCACATCATGCATTTGAAGACAATTAAATAACCAAATATTAATGCAATTAAAGCCATTCGACAATGCATATACAACTAAATGGTCTGTGTGTTTGCATTAGGTAAACCCATCTATTAGTTCTTGCCAAGTGGCTAGAGCATTTCTACCTCATCCATGCTCTCGTCTTTGACGAGTATCTGCATCCAATTGCACTCAATCTCGATGTCAATAGGTTAGTATCTCAAAAGATAGCTGAAGAAAATCACTACATCAATATTCCATATTAAAAATAATTTCCAAATTTCATCAATTGACTCATAATGATTACATCCATGTAAGCAAAATTACTTAAAATAAAATCAATCACAATAATTGTTCACTAAACTAGATTAATCATATTGATCATAAAAATGAGACGTGACACTTATACGCACCGAGGCTCGGTGGCAGGCATTTTTTTGGTTACTCCTCAAGGAGACACCATCCCCAAGTCATACAAAAGCACATTTCCATGCACAAACAATGTAGCGGAGTATGAGGCTCTTATCACAGGACTTTGCATGGCAATTCAATGGATGATTGACAACCTCATAGTCTACAAAGATTCCCAACTAGTCATCTAGTCAGTGAACAATGAGTATAAAACTAAGGATGATAAGCTCCTGCCCTACAAAAGGATGGTGGATGAATTCAAAGTTTATTTTTATGGCATCCATTTTGAATAGATTCCAAGCTAAATAACAAAGCAATAGATGCAATGGACACAATAGAATCCTTGATAGACATGAAGAAGGACAACAAGAAGTATGAGTTCCTAATCGAAGAACTCCCTATACCAGCCTATGATGTTCCCCAAGCAGAACTGGTGTGTGAAATTATTGGTCCCCTCTCCCCTTGCTATCAAGAGACATACATGTACATCCATGATAACAAGAGGTACACGAAGGCTTTTGTGGGGCACACTCGAGTGGACCTACCTTAGCTAAAAAGATCTTGAGAATGGGGTACTATTGGCCAACCATCGAGCAAGATGCCTACCGGTTCGTGAAAAAGTGCCTACCGTGTCAACAGCATGGGGACCTCATCCATGAACCATCACAAGAATTACAGCCAATAACAAATCTGTGGCCCTTCTCACAATGGGGACTTGACCTTGTAGGAAAGATCAATCCACCATCATCTAATGGTCATAAATTCATCATCATTGCCACCAAATACTTCACCAAGTGGGTGGAAGCAATTCCACTCACTTTCACTACCGGAATCCAAATATCCAAGTTCATCCTTCATTACATCTAATGTGGTTATGGCATACCCCATTCCATTATCACAAATAATGGGAAACCATTCAAAAACTAGGAAGTCCACACCCTATGTGAAAATTTCCAAATCCAACATCATTTCTCCACTCCATACTACCCCCAAGGTAATGGTCAGGCTAAAGCTTCAAACAAAACCATTATGCATATTTTGAAGAAGATAGTTAATGAAGCTGGCCATGACTGGCACCTTCAACTCAATCCTGCCCTATGGGCCTACCACACTAGTATCCGCACACCCACAGGAGCCACACCATACTCCATAATATTTGAATATGAAGCCATCCTACCTATTGAGGTCGAGATCCCATCACTAAGAGTATCCCTATAGAACATAATTATTGATGAGGAGTACCAAGTTGTAAGGTTGCACAAGCTAGAACTATTGGATGAGAAATGCCTGGATACACTCAACATCTGTAGGCATACCAAAATCACTTATGGAGAAGCTACAACAAGAAAATCAAGAACCACAAGTTTGAAGTGGGCAACCTTGTCCTCATGGAAAACCAGAAGAATCTACAAGAATGCCCTAAGAAAGGAAAATTTGAACCCAATTGGTTGGGACCCTATGTCATCACCGCCAACTATGGATCAGGAGCATATTAGCTTGCAACACCTGAGGGGCAGCCTTTGGATGACACCATAAATATTCTACATCTAAAAAGGTTCTATGCACAACCCATTGAGTATCCCAAGAAAAAATTAAAAAAATCAAAAAATAGAAAAAATAAAAAAAATCAACAAAAAACCTGAGTGCAATAAAGATGTCCAATGGTGAAAATCACTTCAGTGATGCCTTAGATTGGTACCATGGTGAAAACCTGTTTCAGGTGCCATGTGTAGTGGCCAATTCCACCGTCTGGTAAGCTCTCTTCTTCATGACGACACTCCATATCAAACACCTTCTATGGCTTGGAGTTATGAAACATCAATCACCCACCCAAGGCTAGTATGTGGAACAAGGATTCTTGTAAGCTCCCTCTTGTACAGCTGAAAACTCAAAAAATCCAAAAACATCAAAAAAACCAAAAAACCAAAAAAATTACAAAATCCAAATATCCAAAAACATTAGAAAATCCAAAAAAAAAAAACCAAAAATCCATAAAACATCAAAAAATCCAAAAAAATTACAAAATACAAAAATACAAAAACATTGAGAAAAGCAGAAAAATACAAAAAACAATCGCATCATCATTGCACACCTCATCTTCAACATCCATCCTAAACCATTCCCACATCATCAAGTCTTGCCAGAACTACATATTCATCTCACTCGCATCTTAAAAGTACCTTGATCCCGTGGACACAGGCTATGTAGGTAGTCTAAAATACAAAGGAAGTATCCAATACTCAGGTACAAAAGATGCACCCATCCAACTCGTTTGGATGGTCCCTATTCACTGATCTTGCTAGATCCAACAAATGATACACATGCTAAGCATATGCCTGAAACATCACACCTCATGTAAATATCATCAATCAACATACCAACTATAATCCAACACATGGCCTAACTGTCCTTTTGCCCACCTTTCAAAAATTATCCAACTAAATCCAACCGATTCACATCCTAGGATATATCGTTCCTACAATGGATAGAATCTATCATCTTATCAACACTTATCTTGGCAAGAGCACAGCTTTTTGTTTCTTTTTGTTGGTCTTTTGATTCTTGGTTTTTATCTTTGAAATGCAGGAAAGCAACTTTCTTTCAACTATTATGATAATATGCAACATTGACTAGATAGGTTGTACTATTATCATAGTGGTTGGCAAATAACATGCATTTCACTTCTGTTTGTAAGGGTGAAATAATTACTAAGTATGGTCAATCATTTCGCTCTCCTACTTGTTTCTGTATGATGTGCTTGTGGGTGGATTTCATTACTCCAAGAATAGTATTCATATCTTGAATCTTGGGTCAGTTCTAGCATGGTGTGCCTCATTTGCATATATAGGCATTAATACCTTATATGTACTATGAACACTCATGGCTATGGGTCCCCTTCCCTTGGCTAGGCAAGGATAAACTATCTTGGGCATGCATGAAATCAACCTATTGTTTGTGGGTCTAGTCCATGCAATTGTGGGATATATATCATCATCTAGGTCATCTCATACCTTTGTGAAATGTATCCTATATTGCTACAATAAATCAAGAAATGCTCTCCATTAATCTTATGTAACTACTATAGCTAGCTCAATTCATCTTTCAAACACTCATCCAACCATACTATCTAGGCCTAAATTTTTTAAACCCCCCCATCTATCCATTCCCCCCCCCAATCTTCTAACTAACCCCCCTTCTCACCTACCCTCAACCCATTTCAACCAATCTAACACATCTAGAACCGAAACAAATCCCCTCCCCTCAATGATGTGGTATATCATGACCTAGCAATTGCCTTTCCCTCCATCCCATTCCCTTCCCCAAAACTACCTAACCCATTAACCAAACCTACCCTTACCCAACTCATAAATTAGTTCCCCTCCCCGCCTATCCCCCTACCACCAAGCCCCATCACCCAAGGTTGTAAAAGAACATCATGTGTGTCATGACTTGATCACTACATAAATCATTACATTAGTCCATTAGTTGCATTATCATAATCACCTAAGCCATTGCATTTTCATTTTAAGTTCATTTGCATGCATAATATATGTTTATTAAGCTAAGCATATATTTCCATTACACTACATGTTGCATCCATAATAAATGTTTATTAATCTGAACATTTATTTATAGTCCACATCCACATCATAATCCATAATCAAAACATGCATACATAACATAGGCAAAACATAACACCATCATTTAACATGGATAACCCATCATCATCATAAGCATTACATTCACAACATCATTCATCCATGAAATAAAGTCAACTCATAGCATAATAATGAAGACATGAGGGATACAGCCTGCCAAGTACCACCTGTACACATCATAAGCATCATAATAAATCATCCATCCATAATCCACAAGGTCATCTCAGATATCAGAAACATAAAAAAATCCTTACAACAATTAAATATCTGAATTGAATTACCATTAATAAGGGCTTTCTAGCAAGCTTGCTAAGTAACATCAGTGTCATCATTGCTCATAGCATCATATAATACAACATAAAGAAAAACATCCATCACATCATCATCATAAATAAACCACAACATCATATCATATTATGCAACTATGTGGTCGACATGAGGTAGCAATCCAACCAATAAATCATAAGAAAATCATAACATCATATATTATCCTCACACATACATCATAACATTATGTCATCATCTGCATCATCAGTACATCCATAACATCTCATAAACTCATCACATCATCATAATATACATAAAACCATAACTGTATCACATCACATAACGCATCCATAAACATAAACATCATCATGAAACATAGGTGCATACATCAAATCCATAACACATCATAAAGGCATAACCATCATCATCATAGATCATCAGGTATCATCATACATCGCTAAAAACATAATTTACATCACTCAAAATAATACAAGTCATGATACAAAAGGCCTCAAAGGGCTCAAAAATGTACATTAATACACGTCAGCCCTAGGCTGATGATCCCCTACCTGAATCGGTAGGAGATCTGAGTCGTCGCTACTGCTATTGTGGGGGCGGTTGTGGTGGCTATTGTGGTACCTGTGCTAGGGGCCCATCAGCTGCTGAACTGATTGAATGGATTTGGACCTATGTGACGTAGACATTTGAGAACAACTCTACTTGCTATAGCTGGGGATCTGCTAACCCTCTAGAACAACTGAATAATAGGCTGCATGATAATACTCAGCCTAGCCTCTCTACTCTACCACCTATCCCTGCAGCTATGCAATCTGTGTCTGCATCAGTGCTAACACTGGACCCATACATGTACCTGCTGTAACCCCCTGTAAGATCACCACCTGCCCCTCTGCCTACTAAGCCCTCATCTCTGCAGCCTACCGTTGGGCTCTCTTTGCGTCCCTCTCACCTGTCAAGGTGGCTATCTAGGCCTATGATTGTGATAACTACACCTACAGCGTACCCACATGCCCATCTGCTCCATCTAATAATGCAGCCGCTCCTCGCAACTACACTAACTCCTACTCTCACCTCTCTAAGGTCTCTTGTAAATAGGTGACCTATCCCATGAGGTCTATATCTCCTCCTCATGCTCACCTCAGGTGCACCAATGAGAGGAATGCTCTCTCAGAGCTAAACCAACCCCTACACCTGAGTTGCCTACCTCTGCCTGCCTAGCCCCTGTGAATCCCATAGTAGTCTCAGGAATGTGCTACTACACATTCCTATGCCTCACCTCTAACCACTGTATGCATCTCATGGTACAACTATGCAAGCATACAAGGCCCCCAGGCATAGACAGTCTCATCCTAAACCATCCCCTCTATCATCTCCCCCCATCCAACTAAAAAACCTCTAGCCTGCCAATCTGGCAGCACCACACCTCCAATCAATGCACACAAGAACAAGGTGAAGTGATTTGCACCCACCGCCAAGGTCACTTCATAGCTCATATCTAGTCTATCTGCTGATAACTGTAGTGGCTAGAGGCAAATGCTCTGCCTAAGGCCCTCTATCCTCTCCTTACATCATACACCACGCAATCTCCATGAATAGGTAACTTAAGGATGCGATAAACATCCTCAAGTGTGATAGTGATCTCTCCTGTCAGCAAGAGAGAGGAGCATGTGTCAGGATGATAATGCTCTAAGAGAGCTATCATCAGTTCTCTATGAGCTCATAACACTGGCATCTCCAATACTGTCAATAGTCCTAAAATCGCCAGTTGACCTTGTGTTGGTCCATCAAAGCCATCAAACAGCTACATCATAGAAGGCACACATTGCTCCCATGAGCTCACAATGAAAGATATGGTCACCTACATCCACAAACACTTGTCAAAAACATATCTCTTCTTCCAAAATCAAATCCCTTGCAACAAATTTTCTTCCACTAGAGGCTAAATTCATTTTGGCACCCCAATAACCCTCTTTTGTGCTCACTTCATAGATGGCACTACCTGATTCCCGTACAATGACACAACAGAAGATAACACCATTGCACAAATCTTATGTGTCATTTTAGTGAAAGGCACTATTCTAACCAATGGCACCACAATCTTCTTTGGTGCCAACCCACGGGATGGCACCATGTTACCCAATGGTGTTAATTCTATGGATTGTGCCACACCTCAACATGGTGCCAATCCATTGGATAGCGCCATTTCCCCATATTGCATTGATCGAGACAATCACGCCACACAACACTGTGTTTAGCGCCACTTTGCCAAACCCTAACCCTATGTAATATTGTGCCAATACAGATGATGGGAACAAAATGACTTGTTTTGGCATCGATTCTTCCTAGTTTCCCCTAGTCAGATGGCACCAATCTAGAGGATGACACCAATCCATGACCTTTAGGTGCTAATTGTAAGGGTAAAATGTGGTTTAATCAAATGAATATTATCAAACCCAAACATCAATAGAATAATGAAATCAAGAAAGATTGAATGAAAAGAGCAATGAATAACACAATGTAAACCTTCCCTGTTTCAAAGCTTTTGTTGTTCACCTATTACAACCGTCCTTTGCTAATGAAGTAGGCCCTCAGAGAGTGCACTCTTTTAGCTGTGTTGTAGGATGTCGATAGTAAATGGCTGTGATAATGAATATGCCAAGAAGATGAGCTTCAAAGCAATAATGGTGATCTCAAGCAAATGGTATTGGGGTGCCAAAGGCGCGCTGGTAGATTTCTACATAGTAACAATACGAATAGCCTAGATGAATAGAATGGAGGGATGAAGCTTCATTTATAGACTTGGAAGAATGGGAATCAACGGTTGAGAGGAGATATGAAGATCAATGGCTGAGGATGGTTGAGGAATGTGCAACCAGTAGAAATTTGACAAGTGTCCCAGCTCCATCATGAAAGAGGGGATGTGACAAAATTGATTGGAGAGTTAACTCCATTGACTGAACAGTTAACAGACTTGATTAATCAGTTAGAAGAGTGGATTATGGGATTGACTGAATTGATTGACCAGTGAACTGGGTTGATTGAGGAGTCAACAGAATAGATTGACCAGTGAACTCAAATGACTAATTAGTTAACAGATTTGATTGATTAGTTAACTAACTTCTGATTTGAGAAGAAATAGGCCATGTGGGTGAGAGAAAAATAGGTAATTAAATATTAAATATATTTAATTACATGTGCAACCTAATGAGGTGGACAAGGTGAGGTGGAAAAGGTGAGGTGTAAAGGTGAGGTGGATTTTTTAATTTAGAACTTAGGATAGAGGAATTTGGATTAATTAAATAATTTATGATTATTTAATTGGGTAGGACATTTAGAAGAATTTTAATTAAATAAATTGAATTTAATTAATTATGGAACAGTGAATTGATTAAATAAATTTAAAATATTTATTTAATTGGTAGAAGAATGGAATAAATATTTAGAATATTTATTTAGTTGAATCATGTCATTTTTAGGTGTATACATTTTGCCCCTCTTTGATGCAATGCAGTTTACAGCGTTGCTTCAAAGAAATCGATAGTTTGAATGACGATACATGCCCCAGTTTGCCCCTGGTTCAAGCTTACTGACAATAGGATGCCCCCTCGGGAGATTGGACGGGAAAAGGGTGAAAGAATCGAAGACGGACAATCTCATGAAGATGAAGAAGTTAGGATAGGCAAGAGGAAAAAGGACGCGCTTCAGGGAAATGGGAAGAAAACTGGAGGAAAAATGGGCACAGGAAGTAGTCACAGTCATCACCTAGCCAGAATTAGGGTTTGGAGGCTATAAATAGGAGCTGGGTCCACAAGAATAGTCATTTGTACACTTGTTTGATCTGGATTGGATTGAGAGAGCTTAGAGCAAACTTGGAGCAACATGGCAGCTAGAGCAGCAGACATTCCACGCGAGGAGCATCGATTCGAGCGAGTCCATCGATTCGGGTGGCCAGCAGAGGTAGGACCCCCGGTATGTGCTTCAAAAAATTTCTCCTAGGGTCGATTTAGGGTGTCATAAATGCATGTAGAAAATAGGTCAAACATATGCACTGAAATGCAGAATGGCGCATATGCTGCGTGAAGCGGCGCTTTTGTCATTTAGCGGTGCATATGCTGATTTCAGCGGCGCATATGTGAAAATAGCGCATACGTGCATTATAGCTACGCTTTTGTAGATAGGCTATGCATGTGTATTAAAGCGACGCATATGGTTAATGTAGCGGCGCATACATGAAAGCCGCGCATATGCTGAGTTTAGCGGCGCTTCCATAATATGGCGGCGCATATGCCAAATGTTGCGGCACATGTACTGAAACTGCGCATATGTGTACTGTAGTGGCACTTTTGTTGGAGGTGGCGCATACGTTGATTCTAGCGGTGCATACACCAAGAAATGGCATTTTTACCACCTGTAGTGGCACATGTGCCTTGGATAGCCAATTTACTTAGCCAAATTGATTCGATTAGCATCCTGTTTGACGTGGGAATCGATGAGCTCTCTCTGAGATTGCAGGAATCTAGTCAAGAGATGTAGTGTGCTGTTTTGATCAATTTGAGATGCTAAGTTGAGTTGATATAGTTCAGTAGGTATGTTGAGTATGGTATATGCCGTTTGAGACTGACGCGTTGCCTTGCTTGCTTGTAGGAGGATATTTGAGACACACTGCAGTCAAGGGAGATGTTTCCCATGCCCCTATTGCAGAGGTACATGCTGACAGAGACTGACAGAGTGGCACTTGGTGCCATGGGTTTTGACTATGTTTGCTTTATGCCCGAGGTGCGGGCGAACTGGGGATTGCTGACAGTTGCTGTGGAGAGATTCCATAGTGAGGACGGGACCTTCCACTTTCCTACTAGGGAGATGACTGTGACTTTAGAGGATGTTTACCAGATACTGCACTTACCCATGGTGGGTGAGTTAGTAGAGTACGATGCACAGTGGGATGCGGGACTCACCAAGTGCCAGCAAGTGTTCGATGATCCTGAGCTAGTTGGACAGGTCATCCCATGGCATGATATATACGATTGCTATGACTACTTCCCAGGGATTGTGGCTAGATTGATCAGGGGCGTTGTATGCCCTGATAGGAGATCACATGGGTTCCCCATTGGATGGGGCAGGATTATGGAGCGGATGCTGACCGAGGGCACCCGATATGCATGGGGAGTCTGCGTACTGGCCCACTTGTACCACGACATGCATCAGGTGGTGTACCACCGCAGCATGAGTCTATCGGCTGGGGTACTATTGCTACAGTTTTGGCTATGGGAGCACATAGCAGTGACTAGGCCGATATGTGTTTTCGCGAGGCAGCGAGGAGAGCCATACGGTTATGGTTATGCAAGAGTGATTTCCCAGCACAGGCTGGGGAAGTTAGAGTATTGGAGGCACACCTTGGATGGAGTAGATGTGGTTGTCTGGCGACCATATCTGGATTGCGAGCCTTGGGACGACAAGGGGGACGAGCTGCCGTATTGCTTTCAGACTAGGTGGCTGATAGGCCGGACAAGGCATATACTAGAGAGGCAAATGGTGGGCCGAGTGTTGTGACAGTTCAGCAGGAGGCAGGGCATGCCATAGGGACAGACACTTTTTGCACGGACACATGCAGAGAGGGTCCGATGGGGGCCGATGGCTTCGTATGAGGAGGCCCTAGCAGAGTTCTATCAGACTCCTTATGTGGCGTGGGATATGCGGATAGAGATAGCAGATGCAGGGGTGACACAAGATTATGAGGATTGGATGATGGCACATCCGTTCCTGAGATATTCAGGACCCGACATGCTAGTGCCTCGTATTGACGAGGCAGACTTAGAGGAGGAGGGATAGGTTGGTCCAGGTCGGAGGGGAGCTAGAGGAGGATGAGGACGAGGAGGATGGGGTGGTAGAGCCGAAGAGAGGCTGAGACAGCGGAGGAGGTTAGGTTAGGCTGAGCAGGCAGTGCCAGGACAGGAGGCACAGTAGCAGATACCTCAGCAGGTGCAGATGCCACCGCCCCAGCAGGTGCCCCAGCAACAGGGGCCAGGACAGGCAGAGGCAGCACAGGGGCCAGTATAGGTAGAGGTGCATGAGAGGGCCATAGCCAACCTGAGGGGACATGTACAAGCGCTGCATGCACAGTTGAGGAGGGCTAATGGCAGGTGAGAGATGGATGCAGTAGTTATCACTAGGTTGACTCGCGAGAGAGATATGGCAGACGCACGGTTACGTATTATTTGTGTAGAGCAGGACTTTGCGGTGGCCACCATGGGGATAGATGCAGTGAGTTCATTTTTGGTTGGCCAAGTGCAGCAGGCACAGGCACAAGTACAGGTAGAGCTTGCCAGAGCACAGTCACAGGCTTAGTACCACCAGAGATTATACCATGGTGCCGTGGCATCGAGTCAAAGGGTGGGGAGCTTCAGGAGTTAGTCTGGGGCTACTCATAGAGCAGGTCCATCACAGTCAGGGGCTTCCGTGATGGGTCCCCAACAGTCAGGAGCTAGCAGTGGTGGCCCACAGCAGTAGGGATAGACACAGACCAGATTTTGTACATTTTGGGACATGTATCATCGTCCATTTGGATGTATATTGTTATGACACTTGGATTGTTGAAAGAGATGGTGATATTGTACATTTGGACCTCTTATATGATAGTATATATGATGATGCAGCTTTGTGTATTTATTGCATGCATTATGAGATGATGATTTACTTCTATTGTATGATGTGATGTATGTGTAGAGTTAGATGGTCTATCTGATGCCATATGAGATGCTTTTTGATATGATGCTATATGATGTCTATATGATTTAATGCTTCGAATGTATGCATATGTAACAGGATTTTTATGTGATGATGCAGCGTTGTGTATGATGTTATGGGATGTCTATATGATCTAATGTTTCAAATGAATGCAAATGTAATATGATTGCTATGTGATGATGCAGCTTTGTATGTGATGCACTTAGTTATGTTGTTTTTTGGTTTTCTGTGCTTTAAGATGTGATGTAATGCTGATGTGTGGATGACCTAATGCATTGGGTGATGTATTCTACTGACTTAATGATGTTCATGACTAGCCCTACATATGATATGATATGCTCCTATATGCTTTGTTTTTGTGAAGTCCAAATGTACTCTATCGACACAAGAATGACATGATAGATAGAAGAATGGTTGTGATAGAATGACTTAGAAACTTCATTTGATATTGTTACTCTGCATAGTTTGGATAATGAGGATTGCATGGGATATGGATGCATGGATGTGTATATGGATAGAGGATGGATGTTTTGCTTTTAGAGTGCTTTATTTCATCATTGGGCATTTTGTTTTTGGTACATTTTCTGAGATGTTGTAGGTGAATACAAGCATCTTGGTATAATTGAACTAAGATGACCTGAGTATCGCTTACATGGATTGTGGTTTGGCAAGTTAATACAAGCATCTAGTCAAAATTGAATCTAGATGACCTGAGTATCGCTTACATGGATTGTGGTTTGGCAAGTTAATACAAGCATCTAGTTAAAATTGAATCTAGATGACCTGAGTACTTCTTGCATTTCAACAAACAAGGATTACCCCCGTTCATGTTAGACCTTTGATGTCCTCGATGATCTTTTGCCAATCATGTCCTTAGACAAGGCTTCACATTACTAAAGTTTAATCCACAAATAGAAAACAAAGAAAATAATCATGCTCCCATCATAGCATCTCTAGCTTTTGGCATCCTCGAGTAGCATAGGAAGGTATGATAGCAAAAATCTACACTCGAATTGTTAACCATGTTTCTGATCTTCAAAGCATATTTGTGTTGATATGTGTTTAGTTCTTGCCTTAATTTGCATAAAATCATTTAGAAGACCTTGGGTATTTGCTTTACGTTGGATACGTTAAGATGCTCATAGTCAAGATTTCTGCTTGAGGTGTGGGTTCTGCTTGCATTTGCTTGTTTGGTGAGAAGATTGCACAATCCTTATTGGGGAGACGGACCCTAAGGGACTAACCTAGTGCCTCGGGGGCACATTGCTAAATGGCCTTGCCTACGTGACGACGCAGAGGCAACGTAGTTCGGGGTAAACCCTAATGGACCATGGATGGACTAGAAGAAAGACGACAAGAATGAAGACAAGAAAGGGGATGAATCGGACCATGGAAGAAATGGAAGCCTCGGGGGCGCATTAGAATAATGGCCTTGCCTACGTGACAGCGCAGAGGTAACATAGTTCATAGACTTGGACCATGGACACTGACAAAAGACCCTATGCTAGGCTCACATTGAGGAGACGGTATGGGACAAAACCTTAGTTGACAAGGCCACAAGGAGAGTATCAAGCCATGATAGGTAACTATCAAGTGTTTATTTGTGGGATAGATATGGGTCGAATGGAGCAAATGGAGAAAGAATGGACTCAAGGTGATTGGATTCCCAAAGATGGAGAAGGCGGTTTATCACAAGTAACGCTTGTTTACCAAGTTTTCATCACTTGCTTTTATTTGCATGAGAAGCTAGAAAGTAACATGATGCCTAATTGTCAGGTTTTCATCATGATACCTATCCAAGGCGCCTGTTTGCCAAGTTTTCACCAAAGGACGATTTTTTTGTATGCTTTGTATTTTTTCTAATTTTTTTGTATTTTCTCTTTTCAACTTTTTTGACTTTTTTTTTATTTTTTATTTTTGATTTTATTGTGCCCCCTTGCATTGGGGTTCTCCTAGGTATAGAACCGGCGAAGGTGCATGCTATTGATTGGATCATCTAACAACTCACCCTCTGAAGTGGCCAACTAATATGCTCCCAATCCATAAGCAGCTACAATCACATAGGGCCCAAGCCAGTTAGGCTCGAACTTACCTTTCTTTTCTCTGTTTTGTTGATTGCGAGGGTTCTCTTTTAGAACTAGGTCCCCAACCTTAAAGCATCTTGGGAGAACCTTGTGATTATAGCTTCTTGACATCATTTGTTGCTATGCTTTAAGATGATCGAAGGCTTTCTGGCACCTTTCTTCTAGCAGCTCTAGTTCTTGTAACCTGGAAACTCTGTATTCTTCATCTGATATGAGACCTTTCAACGACACCCTGAGGGATGGTAGTTCAACCTCAATGGGGAGGATAACTTCTGAACCATAGACAAGGGCATAGGGTGTAGCACCTGTGGGAGTGCGTATACTGGTTCTATAGGCCCACAGAGCGGGATTGAGTTGGACATGCCAATCACGGCTAGTATCATTGACAATCTTCTTTAGGATTTTTAGAATGGTTTTATTCGATGCCTCAGCTTGGCTGTTACCTTGGGGGTAGTATGGAGTGGAGAAACGATGTTGGATTTTGAAATGCTCACAGAGCTCTTGGACATCCTAATTTTTGAATGGTCTTCCGTTATCCGTGATAATAGATGAAGGAATACCATATCTATAGATAATGTAATTCAGAATGAAAGAGGAAATTTGCTTACCTGTGACGGTGGTTAGGGGAATGGCCTCAATCCACTTTGTGAAATACTCAGTGGTGGTTATGATGAATTTGTGGCCGTTAGAAGAGGGTGGATGAATCTTTCCCACGAGGTCAAGTCCCCACTGACAAAAGGGCCAAGGTGTCATTAAAGGTCTCAATTCTTGAGCAGGTGCATGGATCAGGTTCCCGTGTATTTGGCACTGTTTGCACTTTTTGACGAACTGATATGAATCTATTTCCATATTTGGCCAGTAATAACCCAAATGCATGAGTTTCTTGGCTAAGGAAGGACCGCTAGAGTGTGTTCCGCATATCCCTTCATGTACGTCTCGCAAGGTAGTTATGGATTCTTCTTGTTCCAAACAACGGAGCAAAGTACCATCTAGACCACTTCGGTAAAGGGTATTGGCTATGATGGTGTAACGAGAGGCTTGTCGGATGAAAGTTCATTTTTGGTTGGAACAGAGGTCCGGTGGGAGAATATTATCCTTGAGGCAAGTGTAAGTCTTACCGTACCAAGGTGAATCAAATCCGACTAGGAGGCAAATGGAATAGGTTTCAAGGAGATCATAAGCTGGTTGCCAGATGGTTTCCACTAAGAACTCATATCGTGACTCATATTCAAGAATTTCTAGAAGAGAGGCAATGGGAGCCATGGCATCTGCTGCTTTGTTCTCTATCCTAGGTATTTGTGTGAAGGAGATGGTCCCAAAGTGTTCTTTGAAGTCGTCGACCATCTGTTTGTATGGGATGAGCTTCTCATCTTTGGTTTGATACTCATCGTTGACCTGATTTATGATAAGCTGAGAATCACCGTAGACATGTAGTTCTTGGATTTTCCACTTAGTTGCCATCTTAAGACCAATCACCAAGGCTTCATACTCCACTATGTTATTAGTGCATGGAAATAACAAACGGTAGGACTTCAGAATTGTGTCGCCTTGGGGAGTGATAAATAGGATGCCTACCCCTGATCCATGGTTTGTGTAAGATCCATCAAAGTAGAGTTTCCAAGGAGATGTGGACAGAGTGAATAAAGACTCATCGAGAAACTCAAACTGCATTGGTGAAGTGTCTTGTAATGGTGCCTTGGCCAGTTGGTCAGCTATGATTTGTCCCTTGATGGCTTTTCTATCCACATATTCTATTTCATATTCACTGAGAAGCATTACCCACTTTGCTAGTCGACCTGTGAGAGCTGCTTTGCTGAGAAGATATTTCAGTGGGTCGATCTTGGCAATGAGTTTGACAGGATGTGCCAACATGTAATGTCAGAGTTTTTGTGAAGCAAAAACCACTGCAAGGCATGATCGTTCTACCTGTGAGTATTGCAACTCGTAGCCCACTAAGGTTTGACTGATGTAGTATACAACTCTCTCCTTGTTCTCGTAGTCTTGCTGTGCTAGAAGGGCCCCAAGAGCAGTGGGTGTAGCAGATATGTAGAGAATTAAAGGTTTTCCTTGGATCGGAGGCATGAGTATGGGAGGATTCATAAGGTACTCCTTTAGCTTGTTGAATGCCTCTTCGTACCGCTCATCCCATTTAAATGGAATGTTCTTATGTAGGAGGTGGCTGAAAGGTTGGCACTTGTCTGCCAGCTGTGAGATGAACTGGTAGATGGCCTGCAGCTTGCCCTGTAGGGATCTTAACTGAGTTAGAGTCTTGGGTGGTGGCATGTCCATTATAGCTTTGACCTTGGTAGGGTCTACTTCTATTCCATTTTCTGACACGATGAAGCCTAGCAGCTTGCCTGAAGTTACCCCAAACACACATTTCTTCAGGTTTAGTTTGACTTGGAATTGGTCCAACCGTTGAAAGACTTTTTCTAGGACATCCAGGTGTGAGTCCCTTGTGAGAGATTTTGCTAAGATATCGTCAACATAGTCCTCCATAGTTACATGCATCATGTCATGGAATATAGTTATCATGGCCCGCTGATACGTAGCACCTGCGTTTTTCAGCTAAAAAGGCATGACATTCTAGCAAAAGGCACCCCATGGGCAAGTAAAAGCTATTTTGTGTTGATCCTCTGGTGCTATTTTGATTTGATTATACCCTAAGAATCCATCCATGAGTGATAGCATTGTATGTCCTATAGTTAGGTCGACTATGATATCGATTCCCCAATGGCACCAGAACCCTACAACTCATGTTATTGAAATAATAAATGCAATAAATAACAAAGCTAGGGTTTGAGCCTACCTAGGGACGAGCCTCTGGTGATCTCCCGTATGGTCAGAATCACTTGGAAATGTGCTCAAAATGCAGGAACATGGGGTTATGGTTCACCATCCTCTTCTCCTCTCCTTCGTCCAAGTGGCTCTATGTGTGCAAATGTGGCACTTTTAGGGCCCAATTTTCTATTTATAGTAAGCCATGTCATCCTTTCCCATACCTTTTTCACCCATTTTTCTTCCTATCAACCTATTTTTTTCCGTCCTCTATCTGAATTTCACCTCTATTTCATCCTTTCGAGAGTTCACTTGAATTTTTTTTATTTTTTCATCTAACCTCTCTAGGGGCATCCCTCGCTCATTTTATTCCTTCCTAGCAGCTAGGGCATATTTTTCTTTGACTTGACACCACTTCCCTACTAGGTCTTGAAGCCACGTCAAAGAGGGGCAACAGATTGAAGCCAAGGAAGAGCTGTAGGCACCCAAAATTGACTCATTATTACTAGCATTCAAACATCACATTATCCATCATCTGTATTTGTCTAACACACTTGAGCAATAGCCCTAACACATCTATTTCTTCTATTAATTAAATAAATTTATATTTATTTAATTAATTCATTAGCTATTTCCTCTAAGCTATAATTAAACAATCTTTAATTATTTAATTATCTTCTTTCTATCTATTTTAATTAAATAAATTTTATTTATTTAATTAAAATTCCATTCACAAGCCCACTTTTCAATTAATTAAATAAATTTTAATTATTTAATTAATTTCTCTTATCATTTATCTTATGAGCTGACATGTGTGCCTCTTTCATTTAAAAAAAGATAAATGGTACTACATCTTTTATTTAATATCTTTCACATGTAGTACTTTTTATGTACACAGTCACACATAAGTCTTATCTTCCCTCCACTTGTCATCTACACATTCATCTATGTCTATCATTCAATCTTAGCCATTCACACAGCCACTGAATCTCCACCATTGATTGATTTTAGTTGAGTTCTATATAAACACCCTCTCATTTCATACTATAGCTATCCAACATTCATATAGCATCTGCATTATCATCCTGAGCATATTGAACACTTTAGCATGCATTTAGCATTTTGTCATTATCATCCATCCATCATGGTAGCTTTTATCTTCATAATTGTTCATTGTTGAAGAAGCAATACACATCATAAACAAGAAATCATACAATCTAGGTGATATTGTTCTTGAATTGCATGCTTTTAATTTCATTTGGATTAGATTCTTTGAAGGTAGTAGGGTTAGGTTTTCATGGCTATGCTTGATCTTATTAACCTATTTTTTTACCTATGACATTTTGGCATGCCCGGTGGGACTCACGTCCTTGATTAACTTTGCTATTTAAAGTTGTTTTTGTGAAGATCAAATTTTTTGAGCGCTTATGACAAGTTCTAGTTGCTTTTAAGTGAAAACTAGTCGATGTCTGAATATATGCATCTCTTCTAAGCTTAAACATGTCACTTTTAGTATTGCTAGATCACTTATGAGCAAACAGTAGTCGCTCATTACCTATTTCACATCGCTTACAAGCTAACAGTGGTTGCTTATGCCTTTATTTGAATCACTTTTAATCTAACAGTGATCGCCTTTAGCTATCTGAATCACTTCTTGCGAAGCTAGGGTTTTTGTCACATTCTTTTTTTTTTGTAGATCTGAGTTGCTTATGACATGTAACCAGTCGCCTATTACTTTTTCACATCACTTATGAGCTTTATCATTCTGCATCTGGCATTTATGAGCATCGCTTTTGATCTGTAACATTTCACCTATGGCAGAATATAGTTCGCTTTTGATCAATAGTTGATCGCCTCTGGTAAACTGTGTCATTTTTAGTCCTTATCATTTGTAGTTTGGTTTTCTTAGCTACTAATTGGATATTTGTGCAGCATCCTATCAATTGTCCAAGAAAAGGAGGTTATCAAACTACTAACATATCTGTTGCATCTTCAATCGGTCCAAGACTTGTGGTTTTTTTCACTAAATTAGGAACATTTGGGCTTGGTGCTTAAAAAGAATCATTTCTTTCTCCATGCTTGATTTATCTTTTTTTATTTTCTTGCATGTGCTTGATTGTAACCCAAATTTAATAACAAAAGTATCCTCTCCCCTTGCCTATCAAATGGATCTTGGGTGTATGAGAATTTGTTATTATCTTTAGAGGGCATGCCTTCCCAGTGTGAGAAGGGATACGACCCAAGCAGTAACGGGCTAAAGCCAAGTCCTTCTAAACCGCTATATAAGAAAAGTGTTTGTGTCAAAAGCCACAAACAATGGGTGTTGTGTTATATCGACAGCCAACCTCCCCCAAAACCCTCTAAGGCATAACCCTTGAAGGCTGGGAGACTCCATAACGGAGAGTAACGCTACCGCACGTATAGCCACCTAAACGGATGCCCTTATTAGCAACTTTGTGTAGTAGCCAAAAACCTTCTATTTGTTGATGCAAAAGGTGGGACCTTTGAAGCTGCCCTGATTCACATGTTTCTTAGAAAAGATAGCAGGGACAATCCTAAGGTTTGGTGTGGGAAAAAGCCTTGGGAAACCCAGATCTTGGTATGCATCAGAAGTGTGTGTCGTGGAGAGGAGCCAGTGCTACCAATCTATCCTAAAGATATCCACTTTGAATAAGCATGGCCAGGGGACTCAACAAATATAGTCCTTTCCTAGCCTAGGTTCTACAAGTTTGTGATTGTTGTGAGTGTGAGTGACTGCAATTACTATTTTCTTGTCCAAAAAAAAAAGAAACACAAATCAGACATCTTTCCTAATAGACACAGTCACTTTTGAGCTTAAACTACCCGTATATAGACAATTGGATCACCTTTAAACAATAGTCAGTCACCTCTAGCCTAGACTAGATCGCCTTTAAACAATAGTCAGTCACCTCTGGACTAAACTACGTCACTTTTGATCAATAGTAAATCACTTCTGAGTCAATACTGATCGCCTGTGGAAAATTGGATCACCTTTGGTTAACACTATAGCCTGTTATTAGAACCAAAACTTGATCACATTTGAGCTATTACCAGTTGCTTTTGGCCTTTTTCGAGTCACATATGAGCTATTACCTGTCGCCTATGGTTAATTACCAACAAATCTTAGTGACTCAGCCAAATCTGCTACACTTCTAGCTTATTTAGCCTTAGCATTAGCTTTTAGACCTGTCTCTGATCATTAGTAGATACCTAGACTTTGTCTCTTGCTTTGAGTTTACCAACCATTTGAACTTTGTGAGCTTTTCATCTTTTTGAGATCCTAAACCAACAAACCAAACATCAAATCAATCAACCGGATCAATCAGCAAACATCATCTCTTGGCTTTAGCTTTAGCAACATCAGGAAAATAGCAACCTTAGCAAACAACTTTTCCCTTGAGTGTGTGAGCTATTCTCTAGGGAAGTCCAACCAGCAAAGCAACCAAGCAACCCAACAACAAAGTGAATAGCCAACCAAGCAACGCAATAATAAAGTAAACAACAAACTAACAACCAAGAACCAGCAACCAAACAATCAACAAACCATCATCTTTTTGGGTCTCAAAACATTGACAAGCTAAAGTTGAATTTTCAACATCATTCATCATGCCTCAAACTAGGAGTCAATATAGAGATGAAATGGGAGCCAAATTGTGAGCTGAAATGGAAGCCAAATTGCAAGTTGAGATGGAAGCTAAGATGCAACAATCTAGATCAACACCTCTTAGAGACGTGACTCAATTTACGACCAACATGCCTTCTCATGTTTGTGCCCCATGGGTACACCATTGGAGAGTCATCTTCACAACAAGTGCAACCTCAAACAATTTTGGAGACTTATGAGGAACAATCCCAAGAAGACTTATCAGAATTTTGAGATACACATGTATGGGATCAAGTTGAGAGACTCATTTTATTCGAGCCTAATCGCTACTTCTTGCAACTTGCTCGCATGGGTGCTAAGTTACCAAGAGATTTTAACATATCCGCTATTAGAGAGCATGATCCAAACACTCCTACTATTGCAAAGGGACCATCCACTATAGTCACACCATCCCATACCATATTACACACTCCATCTTCCAACACATCTCTTTCACTACCTATTGTTACTTCATTTGATCCACCATGCTCAGAGTACACTCTAGAACCTTTGATAACTCCAACTGATGTACTCCCTTTCATTTCGCAAAATCTAAACATTCCACCTTTCCATGTTCCCCAACATACTCCTCCTACCATGATCGTTTCCATCCCTCAAGTAACACAAGTTGTCCATGTGGCCTAAGTGCAAACCCCCCAAACATCACAAGCTATCTCCATATCCCATATTCCATAAGCTTCCCAATCTATCCAAACAACACCAATGGTCCAAGCTTCACAACCATCGCAATTTGCTACATCACATGTGGACACCATGTCTCATATTTCAACCGTTACTAATATGATCTCCACTATCACCACTAATCCATCCAATACATCATACAATCCCAATGTTAGTCTTACTGAAATGAGTGGCCCGCCTATTATTTCTCAAGCCAATCCTAGCTCTATAGTCACTTATGTTGATCAACTTACATCCATTCCATTATCTTCTTACAACCCTTCACAAACCATCAATCCATCTTATGCTACCCAAGGTTTGCCTATTGTCACCCAACACATGACATATACCAATCCTCATGTTGTCCAAAATACAAACCCAAGTGTCCATCCCTCTTTTGCATCTACCAATCCTTCCATCACTTACCATGTCACAAACCCAACTCCAAATTCACAACCATTAACTAATACCAATGCATCTTCCACTTCTCATGTGATGCAAAATCTTGGTGCTAATTCGTCACAATATACCCAACCACTGCTTGTGTCTCAAGGACAGCAATCTTCAACCACATATGGGTCGCATACCAATCCTTTGACATACATTGTGAGTATGCAACCTCAACAAATGGTCATGGCTTCATATATCCCACAATAGCAACCTCAATATACATCATACCATGCTTCACCCCCTTTGTAACAACAGCAATTATCTCTAGCGGATGTTCAACAAATGATTAACCAAGTGGTAGGACAAAGCAAGAAGACATTTTCCTTAGAAAACATATGCACTTATCCATTTGACAAGTACAAAGGAAAAGGAAATCCGCAAGACCAACTTAGAGTATTCTTTGTCGCATGTCTCGATGTTTCTCATGACGATACATATCTTTTGAGATTATTTCCTCGAAGCTTAGTAGGACAAGATCTTGAATGGTTCTCTCATTTACCTCCAGGAATTAAGTCTTTTGTGAGGTTAGCAAATAAGTTTCGATCACACTTTGCTTTTAACATTGAACATGAGGTAAACATGAATGACCTTGTCAACAATAAACAACGCAATGGTGAAGCATTTTCTTCATTTACTCAATGATGGCATAATATGGCTAGCAAACTATCATGGGAAATACCTAAGAAGCAACATCTTGATATCTTTGTTCAAAATCTCCATCCTGAGCTGTCATTCCAACTACAATTACAAAGTGCTAGCACCTTTGATGAACTTGTTTCCAAAGGAACTATCATTGAATGAGCTTTAATTACTAAAGGCACTATCAAGATTTTTCGTGATAACAAAGACTATCCTCAAAATTCTAACGATAAGTCTTTCTTTTGGAACAAAAACAAAAATGTTGTCAACGACGGTGTTGTGGACGCAAAGAACATACAAACTATGAAAGCTCCCATTAACATTCAAGCAACTTCTACAACAACACAACCTTTTCAACGAACTCAACAATGACAAACTTCAAATCCTTACCGACAGTTTACACCATTAGAGGAACCTATGGAAGTTGTCTTTCAAAAACTTCTCCAAGTGGGCAATATTATGTTACCGAATGTGCCACCCAATGGTGAACCACTCTTCAAAGCTCCTTGGTATAAAGAAAATGAGTATTGCGATTACCATAGAGTTAAAGGACACAAAAAAATGGATGTATACGCTTAAAGCATGTTATCCAAGATTGCATCAATCAAGGTTTAATCAAGATTACACCTTCAACAACTCAACCTACCCAGCAACTGACATTGAACTATGATCTAGATGCTTTCAAGAATCCACTTCCATCTCATGACAAACCAAGTAACCCTCATGCTAGGAATGCCATTCAGTACAACTATGAATCATGTACTATTGGGCACATTGACCATGCTCTCATTTCTACCATTAATATCCAAGGCAAAGCACCTGACTGCGTTGTAACTAATCGAAGAGGTCACATTACCCTTCAAGGAGCACCTGTCCATCCTCATCGACCGTTCTCTAACTATAATATCCTTGATCACCTTGGCAAAACACCTATGCATATTTCTATTCTTGAGTTACTTTGCATATCCCCTGCGCACAAAGCTATCCTTGACAAAGCCCTACAAGAATCTTCAGTGCCTAATGATATTGATATCACACAATTTCTATCTATGGTCGCTAGCATTGTAGCCCCTTGTCATTTAACCTTTTCTGACAAAGATCTTCAACCCTCCATTCACCATTCACACAATGAAGCCCTTCACATTGAAGTGTTTGTCAAACAACACCGTATCAAATGAATCTTGGTGGATGGTGGAGCTGGTCTTAATATATGTTCCTTGAAATTAATAAAACAATTGGGGTATTCTGAGAAAGATGTTGACATCTCCAAGGTCATTACTTTCAGAGCATATGATGATGCTGAGGGAGATACTGAAGGGATTATTTACTTGTCTATCCAAGTTGGGCTGATCACTACTGAAACCCGTTGTCAAGTTTTTGATATTGAGCTTCCTTATAACATCATCCTTGGTCATGCATGGATACATGCCCTCAAGGTAGTTCCTTCTACATACCATCAATGTCTTAAATTTCCACATAACAGTGTTGAGATTACTATCCATGCTAATCCCAATCCATTTGAATTTTTTCATGCCTTTCAAGTAAATACCAAAGTCTAAACCACGTTCCTATCAACACTAAGGAATATCCATCTTCATCATATATAGATCCATCCGACCTACTCAAGCCATCATCTAGCAAAACCACTTCCAATCTCTGTATCAAGTACACCGAACATGGTCCTGGTGAATACACATTGCAAGAATCTTGTTGTGTTGGCACCCTTCCATTATCTCCCAAATCTCATGGTAAACCTTCTACATCCAAGCCACCTTCATCCCCAGCTGTCATCAAAGCCCCACCCATAGTATTCATTAAAGGCAGATTCCTGGATGATGAAGACATTGATGATATCGACTCTTGGATATTTTTGATGAAAATGATCAAGTCCAACTTGAAGTGGAGAGATATAAGAATAGGTTCTACATCATAAAGAACATGGGCTACAAGGGACATGGTGGATTGGGATCATAGGAACAAGGACCTCTTTAACCCATTGTTGTGTCTAAGAAGTTTAATAACCAAGGCCTTGGCTATCAGTCGAAGGTACCATGTTCCAAAGACATTAAGTGTATTTCTGATATTGACGCTGGACCTTCCTCGGTAGGAGAGACTTTTAGTTTGGATACTATCAATGAATCCTCCCTTCATATTATTGACCTTTTTCAAGACAACTCCATCTTCATAATTTCCACAACCTCCTCTAGCCATAGCCATTCTTCCATTACCCTTTCACTCGTATATCCTAACCTCGTTGATTGGGACCAACAGGGGGCATCAATATGAGATACATTTGAGAATGATGAATCTATTGTAGAATTCATGGGCTTACGATAAGACATTCTATTGGGTGATCACAAAGCAGGTTTCATTATAGATCTACCTAAACTAGCATATTTTGGCATAAGTATCAAATCCTTTAGTCGCAAAAGTGAAATAAACAAAATCAAACAAAATAGGTCACTAGGTGAAAACTGAAAGGTGCCTCTTAACCATGAAAAAGTAAAAATAAAGGATGTATCCGAAGGTGAAAACCTCTCTGAGGTGCCTGAAGATGGGGGATTTGATCTTCCTGTTGCCACTAATTATCATGAGAAATCAACAGTGCTAGTTGAACAATCACAAGATATGAACTTGGGTACAAGGCAGAATCAAAGATCACTTTTTTGGCAGCATCACTATTAGAAAAAGAAAGAAGAGATTTCATAGCATTTTTTTTATAAAAAGAGCTATAAATTTTGCATTGACTTATGCTAACATGACAGGTCTAGATCCATCACTTGTAGTACATCACCTAGTAGTATCACCTAATGCAAAACTTGTTAAACAAAAATTGTACAAAATGCATCCACAAGTAGCTTTATTGGTCAAAGCAAAGATTCAGAAGCTGTTAGAAGCAAATTTCATAAAGCCTATTGATTATCCATAATGGATTTCAAACTTGGTACCTATAGCAAAACCTGATGAACAAGTTTGTTGTTGCACAGACTTTAGAGATCTTAATAAAGCATGTCCTAAGGATGACTTTCCATTGCCAAGCATAGACAACATTGTAGATCTCATAGCTGGACATGAAATGCTATCTTTAATGGATGAAATTTTAGGATATAACCAAATCAAAATAGCAGAGGAAGATCAAGATAAAACATCATTTATTTAAAAAGTATGTAATGCCTTTTGGTCTCAAGAACGCTGGAGCTACTTATCAACGAGCCATGACAGTTATTTTTCATGACCTTTTTCACACTATTATGGAAGACTATGTTGATGACATCCTAGGAAAATCTAAGACAGGAGAAGGACATATATAGGTATTAGCACAAATCTATGATCGATTAGAGAAGTATCAAGTCAGACTGAACCTAAAGAAATGTGTATTTGGCGTAACATCTGGAAAACTGTTGGGATACATTGTGTCTCGACAAGGGATAGAAGTGGACCCTGCTAAAGTAAAATATATCATGGAAATGCCTCCGCTAGCAAATCTCAAGCAGCTCCTTAGTGTACAAGGAAGGTTACAGTCCATTCGTAGATTTATATCACAATTGGTAGACAAATGTCATCCTTTCAAACATCTTCTTTGTAAGGGTGAATCTTTTAAGTGGGATGAAAAATATGAATAGGCCTTTGACAAAATAAAGGAATATCTGGCAACACCTCCTATGTCAGTACCTCCTGTGCTTGACTGCCCATTATTGCTCTACATATCATCAACAACAGCAGCATTGGGTGCCCTTCTAGCTCAACATGATGATTCAAGGAAAGAACAACCCATCTACTACATCAGCAGAACTCTTGTGGGATATGAACTTAATTATTCATCTATGGAAAAAGCATGTTTAGCATTAGTCTTTTCTTCCCAAAAGTTGTGACACTATATGTTAAACCAAATGACAAAGTGTATATCTAATGTTGATCCACTCAAATATCTTCTCTCTAAAGCAATCCTCACGGGAAGATTAGAAAAATGGGTTATGATCTTAAGTGAATTTGACATACAATATGTGGATCGGAAAGCCATAAAAGGACAAGTCATCACTGATCAATTAGCTACAGCACCCATCACAGATATTCATCCAATATATCCAGAATTCCCTGATGAAGGGTTGTTCAATTTAGCTTCCCCAACATGGTGGCAGCTACATTTTGATGGATCGTACACACAACATGGATCAGGAGTAAGGATATTGTTTGTTACCCCTCAAGGAGATTGCATACCCAAATCATACAAAATTGCATTTCCTTGTACCAATAACATAGCAAAGTATGAAGCTTTAATCATAGGATTACACATGCTAGTACAATGGGCTATCAAATAGTTACAAGTATTTGGCGATTCTCAACTAGTTATCAAATAGGTCTTAGATGAATATCAAACAAAAGATGAGAAGCTTCTTCCATACAAGGTAATGGTTGATGATTTTAAAAAGTACTTTGACAATATCACCTTTGAACAAATCCCAAGGCTATAGAACAAAGCAGTAGATGCCATGGCTATGATTGGGTCTCTTCTAGACATGCCATCTAATACACATAAATGTGAGTTGTTGGTTGAACAACTTCTGATTCCAGTATTTGAAGTACCACAATCTGAGCTTATATGTGAAGTTGTTGGTCCCAATTCACCATGGTACAAGGACTTATACGAGTATCTTCATAATCAAACCTTTCCATTTCAACTATGCAAAACATTTATCCGTCGAGCCTCTCGTAACACTATCTTGGGAGACACCCTTTATCACAAGAGTCTTGATGGTATCCTTCTTAGATGTCTTGATTCTGAGGAAGAAAAAGTGGCCTTACATGATGTACATGAAGGTGTCCACGGCTTGCATTTCGTTAGCCCTAGCCTTGTTAAGAAACTTCTATGAGCAGGATACTATTGGCTAACCATGGAAAAAGATGCATAATAATTCGCAAAGAGATGTCTACAATGTTAGAAACATGGAGATTTAATACATGCACCAACACATGAGCTTCAACCTATTATTACTCCATGGCCTTTCTCACAGTGGGGACTTGATCTCATAGGCAAAATCCATCCTACTTCATCAAATGGTCATAAGTTCAATATCACCGCCACTAAATATTTCACAAAGTGGGTGGAAGCCATACCAATGACTTATATCACTGACAAGAAAATATCCAAGTTTATCCTACACTATATCATTTGTTGCTATGGAGTTCCTCAAGCTATTGTCACTGATAATGGTCATCCCTTCAAGAACCAAGAGGTTAGAGAGCTTTGCAATAAGTTCCATATCCAACATCGATTCTCTACCCCTTACTATCCTTAGAGCAATAGCCAAGCTAAGGCTTCTAACAAAACAATAACTAAGATTCTCAAAAAGACAGTCAGTGAAGCTGGTCATGATTGACATCTAAAACTCCATCTTGCATTATGGACAAATAGAACAAGTATTAGAACTCCCACTGGAGCTACACCTTATGCTCTTGTGTATGACACTTAAGCTATTTTACCTATTAAGGTTGAGATCCCCTCACTGCGAATATCTCTATAGCATACCATCTCAGAGGAAGAATATTGAGTATCCAGACTCCATGATCTTGAGCTACTAGATGAACAGCATCTTACAGCACTCAACCATCTCCAAGTCTATCAAAACCGTCTACACCATAGCTACAACAAAAAAATCAGAGAACGCAGATTTCAAGTTGGAGATCGTGTCCTTAAAGAAAATCAAAGGAATCAGCAACATCGTGAGAAATAGGGCAAGTTTGAACTGAATTGGCTTGGTCCTTTTATCATCACAGCAGTTTATGGATCAGGAGCCTTACTCTCTCAACACCTGAAGGCATTCCATTGGATGAACCAGTCAACAGCATCCATCTCAAGAAGTTTTATCCATGAAACTTAGTTATCCCAAAAAAAATCAATCCAATAGTGAAAACCACTTTGTGGTGCTTTGGATAACAAAAAAATAATAGTATAAGATAAATAATTCATCCTTTGGTGAAAACCTGGTAAACAGGTGCCTTGGATAAGTACCATAGTGAAAATCTAGCAAACATGCGCTATGTGTAGTGACCAACTTCCACTATCTTCTTAGTTTGTTTGATCACCACTCTTCTTATCATACTTCGCCATCTTATCCTACATAATCCATATCATAATCTGCATTTCATCGTAATAAATAGATTTTCCATCTTCACCTCTGTCAATGCTAGCTATCATACTTGAGACATTGTTGCGATAACTATATCTTTTTGACACCTTAGCATCTTGTCTGCACATGTTATCCATTATCGCTTTTCCACAATAAACCTCATCCCGCACTGGGGGCACTTGTTGAGCCTTATTTGGAAGTGGATACCACCATCTCTAGTTCATAACACATCGAACACCTTAGCTCACAACACAGCAAACATTCAACTTCAACCATAGCATTCATGCAACGTCAAACATCGCAAACATTTGCAACCAAGATTCATATCTTTGCAATCAATTCAAGCTCAACTAACATCCTGAAAGCATCAAAAACATCGCCAACGCAAACATCCAAGCAATAAAGTTGATTCTTTCAATATCACTCACTTGCGTAATAAGCAAGAACTACATCACCAGCTCTATCATTAAAGCCTTGATCCCGTGGACATAGGGTATGTAGGCAATCTGAGATGTGAAGGAAGCACTCTGATTCAGGCTAAGACGATAGCCCCTCTTTTCATTATCCATATTTCATCTTTCTTCTAATCATCCTCCAATCTTTCATTTCACATTCTTCTATTTTTCATCACACACATCATCAATCAAACCCAGAACTACATATTCATCATGTCTCATCATCATCGTAAATGTACTTTGATCCCATGGACATAGGGTATGTAGGCAGTCTAGAATATGAAGGAAGTTTCTAGTACTCAAGCACAGATGATCCACCCCATCTTCTTCATCTTCTCTCATCATCCATTTTCTTCTCTTTGATCAGCTCAAGCAGGAAGCAGACTATGTGTATACTGAAAGCTCCAACACTTTAACCAATCAAGAATAAGCCAGAAGCTATTTGTCTGCATGCCTTAAGCCAACATTTTCTATAGCATTTTATCATCTTTAGCCTTCAACAGGATGCATCTTTCCTCTTAACAAGGCCCCAGCTTAAATCCATCTAAGAGCACCTAAATTTGGCAAGAGAATGTGATGACAGTATCTTTTGTTTTATCTTTTGATTTATCTTTTCTCCCTTTTCTATGCCTAATCAAGGCTGGCTTGATCTATCTATATCTTTGTATGTTGTGATGAAGTAAGGAATGGGGCATGGTCATATTATTTTCATATGCCATGTTTGTGGGATGATCTTATTCTCTTCCTAAGCATATTGGTATCTTGTACGTGTTGGGATTAGCATCTTACATATCAATATCTCTAGCATCTGAGAAGCTAAACAGTCTCTTATGCACTTGAGACTATTCTATGTCAAGACTAGCTCCATACATATAACCATCAAGGTGTCACTATGCGTAGTGGAGATAAGCTCAAACCATTGCTTGTAGTGTCAAAGTCCATCTCAAAACACTAGCTGCTATTCATATCTTATGTATGTTGGCTCAACATCTTGACCTCATGCATGCAGACAAGATTGTAGCATGTTAGTTTTGCATTGCATATCTCGACACCTTGGTCTTCTATACCCTGGTGCATAACATCCATATGCTATATCAAACATAAGGATTACATTTCTTTTCATTCTTGAGAAATTACTTTTAAAGCTACCCATCATGCCATCTATTCATCTCATTATCCACTTATATAGTCCTTAACCAAGATCAATTATTTCCATCGTCCTTCTTCCACATCTCTTATCCTGCAAAAACAAGTGTGTTAGGCATACATAGGTCCATCACATATCATCTCATTACCATCTATATATATATATATATATATATATATATATATATATATATATATATATATATATATATATATATATATATATATATATATGCATAAGTACAAGTCATCTCATTACCATTTACATATTTGCATTATCATACATTTTCATTCATATCATTTGCATACACATCCATACATAATCCATGAAAAATACAAATACCACATGCATAACCATCATAATACCAATAGTGCATCCATTACAACATCATGTAGATAAACAATGCCGTCATATATGTATACATGTGTCAATATACAAGTGTCTACATATACAAGCTGAGCCATAAAGAATGTATGTACAAGCAACTCTAGGCCTCATCATGATACAACATAAATATACATAAACAAGGTAGCCCTAATGACTATTGGCAGCTCCCTCACCCTGACTGCTACCACTAGGTCCTGCACCTATCCCCCTATCTCTCTATGGCCCCATCATTGATGCTACAAATCGATATCCACCTATCCTCCATGAACCTAAAGCCCCTGATCTGTTCCTGAAGCTAGGTTGCCTTTGTTTTAATGGCATAGTGTTGATCATGATGCTAATCATAAACATAGAATAAAAGTACACATTAACCTTTATTCATCTTGAAAGATACGATGAATTCAAAGAATTCATGATCCCAAGTCTCTGGTGATTAGGTCTTAATCTTCTGACGTTACTCAGAGGTTGATGTGTGTTGCTGTTTCCATTTTGGGGCCTTACGTAAATCTCATCAGTAAGATAATGTTTCCTGTAATGATGCTGCATAGATGGTTATTCTACACAAGATATGCTTCAAATATTATGCCTGTCTTTGAACCTTTGCATGATATTTATCATTTCTGACATGCTTTAACTTCAAATATTCTAAATATGTTCAGTTATTTACGAGATGTCTGCATATTTGTATTTGTTTGCTTAAGATTGTCAATTATTTGCAATTATGATGGTGAAATGTTCTGAAATTGAAAGAAATTGAAAGAAATACTTCAAATTAATGTTGAACCTTCAGCTATTGAACCACACATACATCTGATACAGTCATGAAGAGAAGAAATCAAACCATATGTTCACCAGGACATTCCACAGCTAGATACAGTCGATGCTAACTTCAAAGGAACGGTATGAAAATAACACATGTAAGTAGATATGCACTCCAAGGGACACAGTAAATCACAGCATGTATCAAGAATTCATACACTGATTACTCAAGATTTGTTATGGATTGTAATCAAAACAGTCTTCTTCATTAAGTATGCAAGAACATATATGTATACAACAACTTTGAAATGAGCCCTGAATATTTCAGCAAATAGATTTCAATTACGTTTTGAATGTTCAAAATGAGGCATCCCTGCACCTTTTATAGAACAAGGTGAGGGAGTGGTTACAATTGATCTATGATCAAGATTTGTCTATTAAAATCTACAGTTCTCATTTCATTGACTAAGTCAACTCTTTCCACGTGGCACAGGTTGCCAACTAGCAACCATCTAGGTAACTCATATTTTCCTAAGTACCTGATGCATATTTTCCTTTAATGGTGCATCTTCATCTTCATTGCCATGATCATCACTTGTAGTGCTTTCGCTATCTTCATCATCATGATGGTTATCTCTTTGAATATGGACCTGCATAACTGTCCTGATATTCTCATATGCTTGCACTATCTTCTCCAATTCTCTGCCATCCTGAGTTCTCGCTTTGGCGATGGCATGTTTATGCACCTGATATTTGCTCCGGAGGGATTCTAATTTATTCCTCCTGCTACTAGATATTTCATTATAATTTTCCACCTTGACCTTTATTCTCATTACTTTATCCAGTACTTCTTCTGTCAGGTGGTTGAGAAGGTCTTCAGTTACTAGCTGGAAATTACTATGTAGAGCTTTAATGGCAAAATCTTCATCCTAATTTTCTATCTTTCCCTCTATCTTTCCTTCTAATGCTTCCAAAACTTCAGCCTCATGAGACATCATATCATGTAGCTTCATGCTGATGTTTCTTAGTTTACTGTTGCATCTTTTAAGCACATCACATTAAAACCTGATGTCTTTATTCCAGATATCAATCAATATGGCTGTGTTATTATTCAGTACTTGATTCTTTATTAAAATCTATGGATCAATCCTCTTCATTTCATCCAAAATGCTCATGGCTTTTTCTAATTGAAATGACCTCCTACCAATCTCCATCTGCAGTTTATCTACTTTTTTCCTGGAGGTACATAAAGAATTCGACCTCTTCAAAGAGGTCTTTACCACTCCCTCAGCTCCATTGAGCGCGGATGACATCCATTTTAACATTATTACTGATTCATGCCTCATGATGTTCAACTTGTTGACCTCCTCCTGAGAAATTGCAGTCAATGGGATTGCTTTGTCACTTGATGTATCATCAGGGTTAATTAACCCTTTTATATAGGCATGCAATTGAGCAATGTGCTCTTTATGCTACTTATTCTTCTCTTTCTCTCTTTTCACCCTTTGGGTTAATGAATCAATAATGTCCTTACCTTCTTGGCCTTCTTGATCTTCATTGGCAAATCCCAAATCTATTGTAGTAATCTGGAATTCATCCAGAGTGATCTTGCCTTTTTCTTTATCAACTGTAGGAACAACTACCTGGGTGGTTCTCCTACCTGTATCAGGATCCCTTCTAATAGAAGAATTTAATCTTGCCTTCCTCTTTGGCCTCATTAGAGTCTCTGAAAACAATGTCGAAACATCAAACTCTTGTATCTCTAATCTAGACTCGGTACTTATCTCTTTCACTAGCCATGAGGGAACTTGGTCTCTGGATCCTGGGTGCCCACCATCATCATGATGATCATCCTGTTCTCCAGTAACTGTATCTATTTTTGACGGAGATGGTGACTTTCTTATTTCTTCCTCATGATGCTCTTCATGAGGGTGATCTTTGGGTATATCCTCCTGTCGAGGACCTTCTTTTTCTAGAGGGTGATCATGCTGATCATCTGCATGTTTATCATGATCCTGATCTTTTACTTCCTCCATGGGTATCTGATCCACTTGAGCATTTTCCTCATCTTGAGGTGTATTGGTATCCGTGGATATTATTTCATCTAACTTAGGCACCTCCACCTGATCTGCAGATATAATCTGCTCTACAATTGTGATAATTACCTCTTGAGCCTTATGATCATCAGGACCTGATATATCTTTATCTTCTTTATCCTTTGGTGGAATTTCTACTACTTTGGGTTCAGCTGATGCATCCTGCTGTTGTTGACCCATATCTGGAGTTTTATCTTCCCCTTCCATCTATTTAACCTCTTCAACATTTTCTGTCCTTTTAGGTGTTCCTGCTATATCTTTAGGATTTACATCCTCTACATAGGTCAAATCTATTGTTGCAAGACTTGTCACCTGATCAACTAATGCATCAAGCCCTATTTGTTGTGCAATCTTCTCTAGGCTCTTTTCTTTTTCTTGCTCCATTTGCTTTAACTCTTCTAACACCACTTGTACTGCTAGGGTTCCATGTGGAGTTATCCGAGTACTAGCAGCAAGGGTTTCCATTCTTTGTGAAGCTACATCCTTCACTACCTCATCATCAGATAGGTCAATTGTCTCATCTAATGAGACTAGACCACTTTGGACTACCTTAGAGGCTTCTTTCATTTGTTCTTCTCCTTGTTTAGTTTTAAACTTTACAATGGTGGGAAGTGGAACGTTATGCTGCAATTCCTTATTAAATACTTCTCCACCTGCCCCTTTTAGCATTATAGGGGTTTGTTTTATTCACCTCTCATTGAAGTTCTTGGTTTCTTAGGTGTAGTTGATATCACCTGAGGTGCTTTTCTCTTTCTTGTGAATGATATAGGACCTTCCTCTTCTTCAGGTTCTTCTAGAGGGATATCCTTCTCTATATTCTTATGTGATGTCTGACCCTCCTCATATATATCAGTAGGATGTGCAACTAGCCTTTGGATTCCTTTAACCTTTTGTTTATCCAAGGGAGGCGGTGTGGATGATGCTGATATTTGTCTTGATCTTGATGCATCTTCAGCTAACATCTCTATTATTTCAATTATAACCCCTTTGGGTTCAAGATCAGTCTTCTTACCTCTTGAAGGTTTCTTGCTTTTTTTAGGAGGTGGTGCTCTCTCTCCTTTGGATTTCTTCTTTTCAACTAGGAAATCATCATATCCATCTTCAAGAATCTCCTGTCTCTTCCTCTTATTATCAATAGTAAGGGCTACGCCCTTCTTCTTTAGTGTATTTGTTTGTTCGTTGACCCATGCCTGGGTTAGCTGTAATATCCTTCCTGTGAATGGATCTAAAGAAATATCCTCTGGCACAGTAAGATCCAGTGCTAATATTGTATCAATGTATATCTTTTTCTCCTCATACTCATTTTCCATTATGTAGGGACTGAGATGCAGTCGAAGGTCCTGATCTAGTTAAGGGTTAATCTTTGATACCTTCTCCTTCTGGCTTCAACCTCATCCTCACAATCTGCCCAAAAATCTTCAAGATTCTTCTGATGGATGGGCTTCCCCATGATCTTCTGCATCCTGCCATATGGATCATATGACCTAGCCAAAGGGAATGGCTGAAAATTCATCATTGTTAAACCAGCTATGGCTTTCTTAATGTTCTTAGAATCTAGGCACATATAACAGCCCATTGTTACCAGAAACAATACTAGTGGAAGTTTATTACTTACTTTGTAAGCATCCAGTATTGTAGCCACTTGCCTCATGAACTCCATTAAAACTACTGCATTGGTGGGATATCTTGGGAGCATGAGGGGTTCCTCTTCAAAGCCTTCAATTCTTAGATAAGAGAATGTTGCAAATTGAATAAACCAGGCTCCATGCCTGTATATGACTTCCTGAGCTTCCATGCTTAATCTTTTATTTCTGTCCTCCTCCATTGTTCTTACCAGATGCATAGAGAATGCATCATTCACTAATTTGTAATCTTGGAGGTAATTTGCTCTTTGCAGCTGGGGATGATGATCCCATATATGTGCATCATTTATTGTGCCACCAATTCTCCCATCTGTAGTCAATGCATCAAATGTACCCTTGTAGGCACATGAATAAACTATATATGAAGTCATGTAGAAGGAACAATCTGGACCTCCTAAGTTCATCAGCTGATCATTTAGAGCATCACTTATCATCTTAGCCCACATTGGCTTGTTATCTATGTAAAGGCACATCAGGATGACTGCATACATCCAATTCTTAAAACTTCCAGTATCAGGCCTGCCTGTCACTCTATTGAGTAGGGCTATCATGTACTGATACTCATCGTCAAAGTCAAATTTATATAAATGAACTGGAAGTTTAGATGCTACAGGATAAGGACTATTCTTCACCCTCTGTTGGTAGATTTTCTTCCTAGCAGCCTTCTTGTTATTCTCATATTCTGCTTCCAATTTCTTCAAATCTATGTTGGCAACCTTCTTGTACAATGGCAAACTGAATGTAGCAGCAAGGCCTTTGATTGATAGATCAACATATACTCTGCCATGCCTCTCTACCCTCCTCGTCTACGGATTATAGTTTCTTTCACATTTAATTACTAGCTCAAGAGTTTCCATGGAATAAGGGAAACCAGCTGCATTCCACATTCCAAACACAAAGACTGCATCCAGCAAGGTGTTGTTACTCTTCTCATCACTCATTTTAGCTGACCATGCAGTTAGATCTGTATTCCCTTGGTGCGTGTCTATGATGGCACCATATTTGAACTAGACACCGTCGGGTTGAGCAAACAGGGGTTTTAGAAATTTTACCTCTGACTTAGGAAACCACTTATCCACCATGGATGCTTGCAATTAACAAAACTAGTCTTACAATTGATATCTTATAAGCATGCATATACATTATATCTTTATTACTCATCATGCATATTATACTCTTTCAATACTTTGTTTATCTCGATATGCATAATCTAGAACTTCAAACCAGAAAACACCATGATACCTGGATATGCAGAGTATGACAAGAAAAGGGCTTCAATTACTTACCTGATGTGTTTATCCTCCTAATTACGTCGATAACTATGTTTAAGGAATTCAAATACTAGAAATGCTCATGGATCCCACTCTGGTACAAGCTATATGCATCCGCAGGTAACCTTATGAGAATTTGCAAGCTCAGAGCTCTGTAAAAACTTATTTCGTCACAAGATGAGTGTAAAATGAGCCTGTAAATCACTTTTAACCTCTTTATTAAGGCAAATTAGGGAAAATTAGGGCAAATTAATTGAAACAGCTGATTTCCTTGTACAAAACTTTTAGATCTCGCCAGGTGTATGTATCAAGTTCGTAATCAGTGGGAATCACCTACCACATCTGAGTGCATTTAATGTTGTGGCGGTATAGCGCGGGGTGATCTTTGCAGGATAGGATGATATTCAAATATCAGGTGATATTTAGATATCAGGTGACGTTTAAATATGATCTCCCTTGGACTAAAATGACCTCCTATTGCAATATTAGGATGATGTCATCAGGAAAATGACTTAGTTCAGCATTGTGGCTCTATGATGTCATCATCATGTTATGTAGGATGGGTCATGTTTGGAAATATACCTCCTCGAGGTAAAAAGAATGGTGATGTCATCATCATGTTTATTTCCTCATTTACCGGGTTTAGATGACGTCAGCAGGATATTGGTTCGGGGTGATATTTTGCGACAAGCTGATATTCCAATATCTAGGTGATATTCAAATATCAGGTGACATTAAGAAATATGATCCTCAAAAAATACATGATGTTATTCGACGGGTAAATGCCTCTATCACCTAAAATTGACGTCCAGACCTCCGGATAAATGATTTTATCAGGTGATAATATTAGACCGGGGTGATCTTTTGTAAGATGGCTAATGTTGAGAAATATGATCCTCCCCTCGGAATATTAGGTTTGACCAGGGCTTTGACTCACCATAACTCTTATTTTCTAAGGAATATCAGGGTGATCCAAAAGGAAAACCTACGTGAAATTTTGTGTTCTATCTAACCATGAGGTTATTATCATGAAATGTTAACTCTGAAAAACTGACCTCATCATGATGACTTACCCAATCCCCTTTATGCAAGATCATCTGTATTGACTTACTTTTATCAGACCGCCAACAAGCAGAACACACAAGCAAAGCCAAACAAAATAGTTGGGTCCCTATTTTGCCAAGTCAAAATGGGGCATGTTGTGTAACCACACAACACATAGCCCCATAGTACAAGCCCCTATAATACTCTGCCTCACCCTATACTCTCTGTAGCTCTGCCTATACCTATGTCAACTGTGTGACCAAATACATTGTAGCCCCATCTATACCCAACGCAGCCACTACTCTATCCCGCTTGCTAGTCATCCCCTATAGCTACTGCATAGCTATATCCCTCTCTATCTGTAGACCATCTCTCTCAACCCTCATCACCTGCATCTGTTGTATAGCTATATCTCACTCAACTCTCATCATCTGCTTGCTCTACCTAGCTACATCTCTCTCTGGTCACCCTAGCAAGTGCACTGTCATCTTGCCCATCCCTAGCCTGCACTCTAACCTATAACTGAGTCTGGTATGTCTGAGCCTAAGCCCTAGCATGTCATAAGCCAATCACTACCTAGTGTCTATCCAACTCCATCTCCTCTCCTCTCTAATCCTCCTTCGCAGCTGCTGAATCCCAACATCATCACCTCCTAATATCTATCCCTGAGGTTGTGCAAGTATTTGAGGCTGCCCCTGCACTTATCCCTGTATCTGTATCCCTGGAGCTATTGGTACAATAGCCTGTGTTGGTGGAGCCCATCATCACCTCCTCCTGACTAGTCTCTCCATCCCTATCTTTCCTATCTCTCCAACCCATGTCAGTCGTGTCGATCTCGCTATCACCCAGTATGCATCATAAGCTAGTAGCATGCCTAGATCTATAGGACCCTATCCCCAGTGCCATACAACTGGTTGTATCCCCTCTCTCTTTGCCAAAACTGTGTCAACCACTACCTTTGGCCCCCAATCAAACACCTCCTGTCGAGTCCTCCCAAAAATGGCATCACCAACTGGTACTGCCTATGGTAACCTGAACTGTCTCAAAACCCTCTCAGGAAAATAGCAATCTATAATGTATATCCCGTATTCAAAAATATATCTCGCATGCCTCACATAGACAAGCTCAGTATCCTCCTCATCCCATCTCTCACATCCCATCCATGGCCTCCATATAAATCTATCTACCTCATCCAACATCCTCCGCCAATACACTAGTCCTCTGAGCTACAGGTATGTCAAAGCTCCTGTATACATCCTAGCATAAGGCTCTCCTACTGCTCTAGTCACCCATCCATCTGATCTCATCACTAGAATATGCTCATATGCCCATACATGCAAAATTGTAACTCCTGCAAACATACTATCCCCAAACATATATGCATAATCATGTTGGAAATGATAAAGCTGTCCAAGAACACACTCCACCCATTCATATCTTGTCCCATAGGAGAACATCCCTTCCATCACTATCCCCCATCCTACTAGAAACCCTCTCGCTCGTTTGTCTCCAACTAGCCATCTGATAATAGTTACTACCACTCGCTGTAGTTTGTCACGTAACTCCTCCATCCTCACCATAAGAATCTCTGTGCCCTTTGCTCCAATGTCTGATGTCTCAAACAATCTCTTGAATGTACCTAGACCCATATTAGGATCATAATCTACTCGATCCCCATCAATAGGAATACACAAAATCTAGAACACATCCTCTAGTGTGATTGTAGCCTCTCCTGTCGGTAACAAGAAAGAACTATGCTCGCTCATCCATTGCTCCACCATCACCATCATCAATCATCAATTTGCCTGCACCAGCTCCAATCTAGACACATGCTCTAATCTGAGGATCTCTAACACTAGTAGCTCCTCCACGTCCAACAATCTCACCAACCACAAATCCCTAGGATGTGGCTCTCATGATAACAAAGGTGGTAGTATATACTGCATCATTTCACTCATCATGTCAGTCCCTTGCGCTACATACAACTCCTATAAAATTGGATCGTTTACTACTATACTAGCTTCTCTCTACTACAAGCAACTTATTTTCCATATGCGCATATCTGCTGATCACATGCGACCTATTTTTCTACATGCCCTTATTTCTCACCTGTATGCGACCTACTTTCCCTATGCATCTGCTTATTGACCAAGTGCGAGCTATCTTTCTATATGCATATACTTTTTTCCTATAAGCAATCTCTATCCTATAAGCGAGCATATTTTCTTTACAAGCAAGTTGAATCTATATATGCACCTACTTTTATCCCATAAGCGACTTGTTCTTATCTATATGTGCATTTTGCCTATATTTGTCTAGCCAACTGGAAGTGACCTGTTATCCCATACGTGACCAAGCTGCACCTATAAGCAACCTTAACTACCTTAAGTGACTTATTTTTCTTCCTAAGTGACCTGACTTGCCTATCCTAAAACCTAGTCACTTATGGTGACGTGTGTTCATTTATGACACTTCTAGCCTATCAAAATCATGCTTTTAGCAAAAGTTTTGATACATACCGGTACGCTTGCTCCCTCTGGTCGTCCATGTGTCCTCACTCACTCGACATGATGATCTATGAGTGGAATCACCATCCTGATAGCTCTCCAACTCTCATCGCACACCAACTCTAAGGAGCTCTAGATTTCTATAAGAAAATGAACACAACTAAGCACAAATGAGAATATTTTCCCTTGAAGGACCTACTTATAGCCCCTATCCAAACCCTAATCCTTCTATTCCAAAGTCTATTTTCTTCTAAACTATCCCAATGTCTTCCATCCAACCCCCGTTTTCTTCGTGTCAACCTTGTTTCTAGCCTTTCATCTTATCACGAGCCAACACAACCCTTCTTGGTTAGCCTAGTTTATCTCTCAAGGGGGCATCACTTACCAGTTTCACTGGGGCATAACTTTGTTTATCGAATGAATATCGTATCTTCTTTGACACAACTCTCTATCGAACATAAGAGGGGCAAAATGTAGACACCCAAAATTGACTCATTATTACTAGCATTCAAACATCACATTATCCATCATCTACATTTGTCTAACACACTTGACCAATATCCCTAACACATCTATTTCTTCTATTAATTAAATAAATTTATATTTATATAATTAATTCATTAGCTATTTCCTCTAAGCTATAATTAAACAATCTTAAATTATTTAATTATCTTCTTTCTATCTATTTTAATTAAATAAATTTTATTTATTTAATTAAAATTCCATTCACAAGCCCACTTTTCAATTAATTGAATAAATTTTAATTATTTAATTAATTTCTCTTATCATTTATCTTATGAGCTGACATGTGTGCCTCTTTCATTTAAAAAAAGATAAATGGTACTACATCTTTTATTTAATATCTTTCACATGTAGTACTTTTTATGTACATGGTCACACATAAGTCTTATCTTCCCTCCACCTATCATCTACACATTCATCTATGTCTATCATTCAATCTTAGCCATTCACATAGCCACAGAATCTCCACTGTTGATTGATTTTGGTTGAGTTAATATAAACACCCTCTCATTCCATACTACAACTATCCAGCATTCATATAGAGTCTGCATTATCATTCTAAGCATATTGAGTACTTTAGCATCCATTTAGCATTTTATCATTATCATCAATCCATCATGGCAGCTTTTATCTTCATAATTGTTCATTGTTGAAGAAGCAATCCACATCATAAACAAGGAATCATACAATCTAGGTGATATTGTTCTTGAATTGCACGCTTTTGATTTCATTTGGATTAGATTCTTTGATGATGGTAGGGTTAGGTTTTCATGGCTATGCTTGATCTTATTAACCTGATTTTTTACCTATCACAAAAGAAAATAATACAATTACTTGTCCATGCACAAAGGCTAGAAGCCCAATTAGGTTCTTATGTTCCTAGCTTCATACAAACCCCTCTTACAACCATGGATCATCCCTTAAAAGAGGAAGTTTTAGGGTTCAAAATCCCAAGTTTCAATCAGGAAAAGCTTTCTGAATCAGCAAATGAGTCTCCTCCTTTGAAGATTCTAATTTTTAGAGTTATAGTCCTTTGTAAGGGCCATTACAAGTACAAAATCAGTCTATCATCTATCAAGAGCAGCCCATACAAAAGACCACTCTTCCTCATAGAAGAGGTCGGTCCATGCTTGGCACTGAATCCTTTACATTTTGATTCATTTCATATCTTTTCTAATGTTGTTCATGAGATGAATGAAGGCAAAATACAGAGGTTATAAGGTAAAAATATTTAGTTGCAAAGTCAACTTGTACATGGTTCATTGGAGAAGGAACCAAATGAAGAGGAAGATTCAATCTCTTTGTTTAATCAGCTACCTGGTTTTTTTGACAAGGATGAAGGGAGCATGCAAATGCTCACCTTACCAACTAATTTAAAGTAGCAAGAAGATATTAGAGAACATGATTTGTTATTGTTTCATGAAGACAAGGATGAGGATGAAGCCTCAATCCATATGTAAGTATACATAGACATTTTTTGCATGAAAATAGGGTTAACTACTAGATTGAACAAGTAACCAAATTAGAATTGATGCTTCAAAAGGATGATTTTTATGCTTCATCAAGCCTTCAAGAAGGCTTCTATAAATCTAAGGTGTCTCCTCTTGTGCAAAAGAGTAAAGAAGATCTTGAAGATGACTCTTTTTGTGATGAATTAGAGATTTTTGTGCAAATTTAGATGTCAGACCAATATCTCAGCAAGAAGAGGTTCATAAATAGCAAGAGCATCAAGTGGAAATGACTATTTTTCCAAAGGTTCTTGATCAGTAGGATGATGGAGGAACAAAAGAATGTAAGTATCAAGCCAACACTATGTGTTTGAGCATGGGTTTATCAAAAGGATGTCCTATTCAACATCTAATCTAGTTGGAAAGAAACAAGGAGAAGCCATTACCTATCATGCTTATTTCAAATCATGAAGATGAGCATTAGGAAGAAGAGAGTCAGCACACTTGTCCACCTCAAAGTAGCTGTATTTTCAGTCAAAACAAGTGGGTATGTGTTTTTTCTCTCTTTCTTGAAGAGGTATTGTATAAGTCTATTGGATGCCCACCCTTTCCTCACCCATTGTTGGCTGCTTACCAGCATGGAAAGCATTCTCAACTGATCAGAAAAGGAAGCTATTTTGTTGAACTAGTTAATGGCTTTATTTAACCATCATGTTTCATTTGTTTAGTTTTAGGTAGGTAGGTTATGTAAGTCTTTCTTTTCCATTAAGTGTTGACGCATGGTTTGTTGTCTAGCTAGAGGACTATTGTAGTTGTTTCTAGTTGTATTTTTTTGTGTTGTTGTTGTTCAATGCTTCTAACAGCTAAGTTACAAAAAAAAATCTGAGTCGTAAAGGCCTAAAAAGACTATATTACCTAATGCATATACTAGGTAGCTGGTCCTATGAGTTTTAGCAGGCAAAACTAACATAGAGGTTGCAAAAATGTTACCTATTTGTGCACTACAACTCAAATAGATCAGGCTGGGACAACACTATTTGATTTCTACCTTGAAGAGGGAGATAGGTACAACATAAAATTAGACCAAGTGTCTAACACAGGAGGAAAGGAAGAAGTGTAAGGAAGAGTAAAATCTCACAACCAACTTTAGAAGGCCTACTATTTAGGTAGATGACCATTCTAGTCATCACTTTTACCACAATCATGTATCAACTCAGTAAGAGTTGCTATAGGAGCTAGATAAAAATAGGAAGTGCATCCGACAAGAGTAGGAGACATCCCAAAATAGGTAGGAGGAGGGAAACTAGGCTATGAGTTTCAGATTATTTCAAAGCTATTCATTAAAGTTTGTTCAAGTCTTAAATGATAAAGGTACACAACTTGTTAAATCTACTTATGATTATAAGCAACTGTATTAGGCAATAAGTTTTAGATAGATTTTCCTTATGCAATTGATAGTTTACAAAAGAAGAACAATATACAAATCATTTCATAAAATAACTGCTCATATTCACAAGGAAAATGTGTTCAAAGTTCCCACACAAGCCATGTGAATTGACTCTAAAAGATGAAATGAAAGAGCACATGTACATCTGAAGTAAGAAGAAACATAGAAGAGGAAAAGGGGATCCATCATTGCCTGAGAGGACAAACCCCCACTAGTGGTTGCACCATCTTCAGAATCCAATTCTATCTTTAGAGGTACTTGCAAAGAGAGATGAAGAACTATGTTAGAGCTCGGGATATCCTTTATTCATGTATGTAAGAACATCAAATGTACATTTTATCCTCTTGTAAGCATCAAATTAGGAAATGAAATAGATAAAGAACTTCCAGATGCAACTAAACAGTCACAAGAAGATGTAAGAAGCGAATATCATATAATCAAAAGAGAGGCTCCTAGCCTCTATATTTTCCTCTAACTTGTGTTCTGAGTGTGCAGGTACATGTACATGAAGACATCACACTCATGACATAAGGAAAGAAATCATGACAGTCAGGATGATTATGTTTCAATCAAGGTATACTTTGTTTCACTCAAAGGAAGACAATCATATCATACAGTGACAATAAGATAATAACCATCAGAAGATCACATAGCAGCCATGAAAGTTGTAATAGTGGTTCAAGAAGTGAGTTTAAAGGAGAATAGTAGATAGTCTTATGTCAAGGGGTAATGCAGAGTCTAATAGTGCAAGAAGTCTGCAACGGAGTTCTAAACAATGAAAACACAGTCATAACTTAGGCAACTATCATAACAGTTGGATCAAGCAGTAGCAAATAGTATATGGGGCAATAGTCTTGTCCTATCTGATATCAAATGAAGGAGTTCTCCATACAATAGTTGTTAACATGATGGATGATAAGGTACTTAGAGTGAATCAAAACTAAAGGCTTAGTAAGAGGCAAAGAACTACACCTGCAAATCACAAGACAATCCCCTAGGAATTCACAAGTGATTTAAGATCTTTAGACAGGAGGTAGAGGCTAGAAGGTATACATTATGAAACCTTAGACTCCATGAAACAATGTTGTCTCATAGTGAATATACCAAAAAGCAAAGGACTGCCTCAAAGCTAACCCTAGAGGGATACCTTGATGGCAATCATGTAAAGTTTTATAGGCATTCATACTAGGAGCTCGTGAGAAAAAAATCAAAAGAGTAGAGATATAGGAGCATACAAAGTCATAGTCCAATGAGAGTAGCAGTAGTTATCTAAAGACGGCAGAGGACAATTAAGACAAGGAACAACTAGGAATAGGGCCACCAGAATAGTCATCATGCTACATAATGACCATATCAAATGTCTAGTGACCAGTATCCTTACCAATAACAAGAACATCACATTAGCATCAAACATCAGTCACATATAAAAAGTTTGAAGTGATTCTAATTTCAGTGTGAGAAGACACAATTGTAGAAAGAGAGACTAGACAGACTTCAGGGATGTGTGGATAGAAGAAACAAAACAACCTGAAGATCATAACAAGTATAGTGAAAAAATTAGATAATAATATTCACAGTGAGCATAGTAAAAGGCTAGTATATCTTTGAAGGAACTCAGAGCAGCCTAGACCAAGGTAGAGATATACAGTAGCACAAAGGTCAAGGGCAACATTTACATCTATCAGAGAACAATTTGTAGACAATCATAAAGGTTTTGTAGAGAGGATAGGTATATGATAAAGACCTACAAATGCCATATATAGACAAAGATGTTATAGGTAGTCATAGAAACAAGCAATGAACAATTAGCATCAATGCATGGCATGGATGGAAAAAACATGATCTTTACAGACCACATAATGTCTCCTATACCCCAAGTTTATAGTAAAGAGTTGCATTTGAAACAACATATGTTTTGTGTGTGTTGGGAGTTGAAGGATGAATTTGTATAGCTCTGAATGGTTAGTTATATAGCCTTATTGTAAAAAAATAATGATGGTTATCATGCTTATATCCTCCTACATGGAACCAATTGCTAACAATGTTGCATTCCTCCAACACCTCTTTTGCCCTCGAAGAAGAAGACTATAATGCATTTTGTAGGCTCCATTCTAGTTATGGGAGTTGGGTTTTGCAGAGGGCTAGATCTGTAGTTAAAGGCTTTTCAGGTAAAAACCATTTATAAGACAGAGGCCTAAGAGTTTAGAGCAGCAAGGATATTGGACTGATGAACAAGTTATAGCAGTATGTGTGTCATAGAAACCTAGACTGTGGCATAACTTGAAGTTTTGGAATAAAATGTATGAGTATAGAACATTAGATCCTTGGAGTCAAAGGCTTTAGGGTCCAAGAGAGCACAAATGAAGTTTCTTACAAGGGCTAATGACAGTGGAGGGATTGCAATGAAGAAATATATAATGACACCTTTTGCAGTCATTTAATCACAACATTGGGATAACAAGGACTATCATAAGGACCTGTAGAGAGATTAATAAGAGCACTGTGAGGAGTAGAACATTCAAAGATAAGAGTGAGAGGAGCAACAATGGCAGTCCAATAGGAAGGAAAAAATAGTCATGAAATAGTCATTTTAATGACTGACAAAGCATAAAAATACAGTCATATTAAGGATTGTCTCAGCATGGTAAAGGACATGTTACTGTGAAAGGGAAAATTCGGATGATTAGCTCTTGATGTTCTTTAACTCTTGAACAAACATAAATTCAATATTTTGACAGCTCAAAGAAACATGAATGAGCACAATTGAAAATCTATCTATAAGCAAAATTGAAAGGGAGCCCATGTGAATAGGTGTTATAGAGAGAGCTCTCCCAGAAGCCAAAACCAATGAAAGGAATATTCCATGTGAAAAGAAAGAACTTTACAAGAAATATCACTTACAATAATGTTCCAAATGGATTAGATCAGAGCTCCCTTGATAATACAGATCTAGGTCCTTTCTTGATGAAGCTTGCAAGGAGCCAGCTCGCCTTTGGTGACAATTCTTACAAAGATCTGGAGTGTGCTTCAAGAGTTGCAGAGTCCTTTGAGAGGTGCTGTGATGGGAGACCAAGCCTTGAGTTTGTTATGAGTCTGCATATATTGGAAGCAATTCATTGTAGCCTTGGACAGTATGAAGAGGATGTTCCTATATGATGGGGAGCGTACAGCAGAAAATGTAGAATGGGCCCTAATTACCTCACAATCAGAAAGACTTCACATATGTGCCGCTGATACATCACCATCGGAAAGACTTTCCTAAGTCTTACCATTGATCAAACTTACACCGATAACTAACTTTACCTTATCTTCGGCGAGATAACATAGGACTCATGCCAAGTCATTCACTCTCCATCATTTGTGAGACTTCTTTTATCAGCCGAGTCTTCCATCCTTCTACCAATACCCCAATGGTTGTTAAGTTCCCCCTAGCCTTAAATGTGATGGCTTCAATGCCAGTCAAACAAAACTATGTCGGTATGACTCCTCTCGTTGGTGAGCACTTATAGGCTCTGGCTGATGCGCCAATGAAACAACACCCTCGGCGAGACTTCTGCTATCGGTGGGGCTTTCTTCAGAGCTACTGATATGCCAATCACTCCGATGCATAGTTTACCTTCTCCAAACCCTAGCACATGGAGATGCTAGGTTAACCTATTGTGCGAAACGCACTGTCTGGATCATCTGCACTGTCGATACAAAACAAAACAAGAAACAAAATGAATACTAGTACAATGAAGCCATTCTACCAATTTTGACAGAAATTGTACCAAAAAAATGCTTCACAATGACCCAGAGCAACAAAATGGAAAGCACAGAGAGAACAAAGATCTACAGCTATACAAATTGTAATTACAGGAAATAGAAATTGAATTGATGGAACATAATGATTTTATTTCTCCTTAACACAATCACAATCACATTCGATCACACTCTTTCTTTGATCAGATTACAATGATCATTTGGTTCATTCCTCTGGGTATTTATCAACTTGCCTTGAGGAATACCAAACCAACTCCAAGCAGCTGGGAGACCAATCCAAGTGGTTGGGAGACAACCATCTAAAACAACCTCTAACTACCCTATTGCCCTATTTTTGGCATTATGCGGTTAGTATTTGATAAATGTGCCCTAAGTCACTTGGGACTTACAAAATGAACCTAGACACAAATTGAAATGAAAATGCATTTGTCAAATAGACCTTATTACAAAAGAAAACATGATTTTCTAGGTGCTCCTGCACCATACTCCCCGGGTGAAAGTTGTCTCAAGTCCTCTTAGAGACTAACTGCTACAAATCACCACCCTACTTTTTGATGTCTTCTTCCAGTATCCATGTGGCTTTTGATTCTAGAAGTCCTTTCCATTTAACCAAGTGCTCAAAATAGGTCTAATTTCTAGTCTTCTTGGTTGTCCTGCTATCCAAGATACACTCCATCTGCGGTGGTTCCTTAGGTGGTAAATGTTGCACCCACTCTACATTGTCTTGGACAGAAACTGTGGTACCTTCGCTTGTATCAGGACTCTTATATAATGTCAAATCAGCAACATTGAATATAGGTGAAATAGCAATATCATCAGGGAGTTCAATTTTGTAAGCATTAGAACCATATTTCTCCAAAATCTGACAAGGTCCAATTTTTCTCATCATCAACTTGCTATGTTTTCCTGTGGGTAGTATGTTCTTGTTGATATGACCCATGACCATATCTCCTATTTGGTACTGCACATCCCTTCTTCTTTGATCCACTCTAGCCTTGATCTTCTCACTATTCTGGTGTAGAGTATCTCTAACTTGTTGATGGATCTCTTTCATAGCTTCTGTAAATGTATCAGCATGTCCACTCCTTTTGTCCAACCCTTGAACATCTCGCAATTCAAAAACTCCTCTAGGATGCCTACCATAGACAACTTCAAAAGGACTTAGACCTGTACTTCTATTTGTAGAATCATTATAGGCATACTCTTCTTGTAGGAGTACCATGTCCCAACTACTTCCATGTTCTCTTGTCAAACATCTCAGTAGATTGCCTAATGACGTGTTCACAACCTCAGTTTGGCCATCAATCTGAGGATGATAGGATGAACTAAAAGACAAATTTGTACCCAATCTTTTCCACAAGGTTCTCTAGAAATGTCCCACAAATTTGATGTCTCTGTTAGATACAATACTCAAAGGTAACCCATGAATCCTGATAATTTCTTTAAAGAACAAACCTGCAATGTAACTAGCATCATCGATGGTCTTACAAGGAATAAAGTGAGCAATTTTGCTAAACTTGTCTACCACAAAAAACACACTGTCATAACATGTCCTTGTCTTGGGCAATCCCATCACAAAATCCATACTCAAACTTTCCCAAGGTCTGTTTGGTACAGTCCTACATTGGTTGAGACTCCCTTTGCTTTTTGGAAAATCATACAACTCTCAATAAACCTTCTGATATCAGATTGCATCCTTGGCCAAAAGTAAAACCTCCTTACATGATCTAAGGTCTTATTGAGCCCAAAATGTCCTCTTAAACCACCACTATGTTTTTCCTACACAATATTATCCCTCATTGAACACTTAGGGATACATAGTTGACTTCCTTTAAACAAAAGTCCATCCTGCAATGTATAATCTGAAAATTCACTATGGAAAGCATTGGCAAACTCACTGCATACCTTGTAAATCTCCTGGAAATCTTGGTCCTCTTCATACAATCCTTTGAGTGATTCAACACCCATGCTTTGTAGCTGCACTTCTTGCACTATCAACACCCTTCTGCTTAAAGCATCAACAACCTTATTGGTTATCCCTTTCTTATGCTTGATGATGAAGGTGTATGCTTGAAGACTTTCCACCCATTTCATGTGTCTATGGTTGAGCTTTTCCTATCCATTCAAAAAACTGAGAGCATGATTGTCAGTGTATACAATAAATTCTTTAGGAAGCAAATAGTGCCTCCATTTTTTCAGAGCTTGTACCATAGCATTCAACTCTAAATCATAAGAGGAGTACTTCCTCTTGGATTCATTTAACTTTTCACTGAAGAAGGCTACTAGTCTACCTTCTTGGCTCAACATTGCTCCTATAGCCAACCCACTTGCATCACATTCAATGGTAAAAACCTTATTGAAATCAGAAAGTACTAAAATAGGATACTTGGCAACTTCCTATTTCAAACTTTCAAAACTCTAATCTACCTCTTTTGTCGACACAAACTTCATCTTTCCTCCACCCTTGATGGTCTCTAACATAGGTGCACAAATATCACTGTAATTCTTAATAAATTTTCTATAAAATGTGGCCAAGCCATGAAAGCTTCTGACCTCTCCTGCTATCCTAGGTGTAGGCCAATTCAAAATAGCCTCTACCTTGGAAGAATCCATTTTCAAATCACCATTAGATATGAAAAAACCTAGGTACACCAATTCTTGTTTCATGAAGTCACACTTTTCCAAGTTTATTAGTAACTTCTAATCTTGCAACCTCTTCAAGACTATCTCCAAATGTTCCAAGTGCTCTTCCTTGCTCTTACTGAACACTAAGATATCATCAAGGTAGACTACCACAAATTTCCCTATGAATTCCTGCAACACCTCATTCATCAGCCTCATAAAGGTGCTAGGGGTGTTTGAAAGACCAAATGGCATCACAAGCCACTCATTCAACCCTTCATTGGTTTTGAAAGTTGTCTTCCACTCATCCCCTTCTCTTATCCTTATCTGATGGTACCCACTCTTCAAGTCTACCTTAGAGAAATAGGTAGCACCTCCCAAACAATCCATTAGATCTTCTATTCTAGGAATAGGAAACCTATACCTGATGGTTATCCTATTTATGGCCCTAGAATCAGTACATAGTCTCCATTTCCCATCTTTGTTTGGGGCTAAAATAGTAGGTACTGCACATGGGCTAAGTCTCTTCCTTATCATCCCTTTGTTTAGGAGTTCTTGAATCTGGTTCTCTATCTCTTCATTGTGCTGAGGGGTCATTTTATACGCTGCCTTATTAGGAAGTATTGCTCCTAGTATAAGATCTATCTGATGGCTAATGTCTCTGACTGGTGGTAGGGAATCAGGTACATCTTTTGCAATCACTCCTTTGTAACTCTCAAGAAAATCTCTGACCTCTTTAGGCCCTACTTCTCTCACTTTTCTTCTTTTCCCCCTTAGGCTTCACAATCAAAGCAAAACCTACTCCATCACCTTCCTTTAATGTGTCCATGAATTATTTCTCTCCTGCCATCATTACACTAGACCCTACATGTTGTGGATCCTCTTCTACCAATGACTGTATCTTATAAGTTACACCATCCTTTTGGAATGAGTATGCATTCTTTTCTCCATCATGATGAGCCTTTCTGTCAAACTACCATGGTCTGCCTAACAAAAGATGGCAAGCATCCATTGGAAGGATGTCATATAAAATTTTATCTCTATCCCCCCCAATACTAAATTCTACCCATGCCTGTTCATTGATGAGTATGTGCTGCCCCTTATTCAACCAACTGACGTTATATGGATTGCTATGGGGTATCTTTTCTAGATTCAACTTATTCACTACTTCCAAAGATATAATATTATCAGTAGAACCAAAGTCAACAATAACTTTACAAACCTTACCTTGGATCTTGCAATTGATTCTAAACAAAGCCCTTCTTTGCGATGGTTAAGTCTGCACTGGTTCCTTGAGCAGCATCCTCTTGATCATCATATTTTCTCCCATTTCTGATGCTAGATTCACTTCAGGAGATGTCACAATCCTTGCATCTTCTTGAATCAAAGTGGTTCTCTTCTCACCACCATGAGAAGTTGAGGCCTTCTCTGGACACTTGTATGTCGGGTGCCCTATCTAATTGTAGTTATAACATCTCATATTGGATAATTTGGATCCTCTACCTGATCCACTTGTCCCACCTCTTCCATTAGGCCTTCTTCCTCGGTAGCCTCCTCTGCTACTGAAGTTTCCAACTTGCTCTTCTTGCCTAGACTCACCACTAAGCCTCTGGTTAGGACTTCTTCCTCCAAAACTGCCTCTGCCTTTGAAATTCCTTCCACCTCTACCTCTATTATTCTACTCACTCTTTCTCTTTATCTTCTCTTCAGCCCTTAAGGCCATTTGGAAACACTTGTTCACTGTTTCTGGTGCTAAGATGTTGATCTCATCTTGGATGTTCATCCTTAGGCCATTCAAATACCTGGCCACCTTCTCTGACTCTTCTTCTTGTCTCTTTGATCTGAGACTGCATTTATGAAACTCTTGTGTGTATGCATTCACATCAAGGTCTCTCTATCTAAGGTTCTACAATTTCTTATACATCTGCATATTATAGTCCAAAGGTAAGAATTGTACCTTAATTTTGGTCTTCATCCTTTCCCAGGAGGTTACCATATTCTTCCCCTCCTTGACTCTCTCTCCTTGCTCATAATTCCACCATGCAAGAGCAGATCCCTTCAATCTAGCCTTTGCCAAATTAACCCTCTTATCATCAGGGACTTCTTTGTATTTGAAATGATTGTTCAATGCCTCAATCCAATCAATCACCTCTTCAGCTTCCATACTTCCAGTATACATAGGTAACCCATCTATGGTGTCCCTATTGACTGACTTCAATGCATTTACAAATGCCCTCTAGTCTACTGGTATCTCCTCTATCTTTTTATTGGTTTCCTCAATTTCTGTATCGCCTTCATCACTGTCACTTTCATCTTCCCTATCTTTGCTTTTGGACTGCTTGAACTCTCCCAACTTGGATTCAAGCATCTCCTCGATCAACTTCTTAATGACATCCTACAACATACTTTTGGGAGGCATCCTCTCCACCTCTGTCTCGCTTTCTCTGTCTGACATCAACATTCACAACTAGCACCCAAACACCAACACTCCTACAAATCCTCAATTTGACTTGCCGCTCAAATCTTTTTCCCGCTATGATACCAATATGATGGGGAGCGCATAGCAGAAAATGCAGAATGGTCCCTAATTACCTCACAATTAGCAAGACTTCACATATGAGCTGCCGATACATCACCATCAACCAGACAACCATCATCAAAAAGACTTTCCTAAGTCTTACTGTTGATAAAACTTACAACGATAACTAACTTTACCTTATCTTTGGCAAGATAACACAGGACTCACGCTGAGTCATTCACTCTCCATCGTCAGTGAGACTTCTTTTATCGGCTAAGTCTTTCATCCTTCTACCGATACCTCGATGGTTGTTAAGTTCCCCCTTGCCTTAACCATGATGGCTTCAACGCTGGTCAAATGAAACCGTGTCGGTATGACTCTTATCATCGGCGAGCACTTATAGGCTCTGGCCGATGCGCCGATGAAACAACACCCTCGGTGAGACTTCCACTATCAGTGGGGCTTTATCCAGAGCTGCCAATATGCTAATCACTCTGATGCACAATTTACCGTCTCTGAACCCTAGCACATGGAGATGCTAGGTTAACCTACTATGAGAAACGCACTGTCTGGATCATCTGCACTGTCGACACAAAACAAAACAAGAAACAAAATGAATATTGGTACAATGAAGCCATTTCACTAATTTCAATAGAAATCATACCAGCAGAATGCTTGACGATGACATACAACAACCAAATGGAAAGCATAGAGAGAATGAAGATCTACAGCTATACAAATTGCAATTACAAGAAACAGAAATTGAATTGATGGAACATAATAACTTTATTTCTCCTTAGCAAAATCACAATTACATTCAATCACACTCTTTCTTTGATCAGATTACAATGATCATTTGGTTCATTCCTCTGGGTATTTATCCACTCACCCTGAGGAATACCAAATCAACTCCAAGCGGCTGGGAGACCGATCCAAGTGGCTGGGAGACAACCATCTAAGACAGCCTCCAACTACCCTACTGCCCTATTTTTGGCATTATGCGGTTACAATTTGATAAATGTGCCCTAAGTTACTTGGGACTTACAAAATGTACCTAGACACAAACTAAAATGAAAATGCATTGGTTAAATAGACCTTATTACAAAAGAAAACATGATTTTCTAGGTGCTCCTACACCACTATATTGGAAATCTCCATTAGCATCCCTATGGTGGATGAGGGGCATGAACATTCTCTTGTAGCTTTTGTAGGAAATATGCAGCTAGGTGACACCTATGCCATATTGGGAAGGGTTGGTGATTCACTAGAATGTTATCATAGGGGGATAGAGATCTAGAAGCGAGTGTTGGGTGACATGGATCCAATAGTGGGAGAGACTTGTAGGTATGTGGTAGAAGCTCATGCCCAAGCAATGCAATTCATGGAGGCTGAAAAAATATGTCAATAGTCTTTATAGATCCATAGACTACATAGAGCATCATAGTTTTCCTTGGGAGAGAGAAACAATAGTATGAAGATTCTGCTTACTAGTATAGAGAGACTGTTATCCAGTGGAGCTTCAAAAGAACTACAAGTTTCAACCCCATGGGGGTGCCTTCAAGAGAACAACAGAGTACAAAAGATGGAGAAAATGCAAAAGATGCTCGACTAGGGTTTTAAAAACCCTTTTGTCAAAAGATATGATGCCCTAATTTAGTCAAAGCACTAACCACTAAACTTTAAAATCATTTTCATCCTTATGAAAAAAATCAAATGAAGCTAAAAATCAAGCCTATGGTCAAAACACTCAAGTGTTTTGTAATCATAGTAGGTGATCTCCTGAAATGGTAAACACTTAGGGTGTTTAATAAAACACAAATATATTATGAGAGAAGTCACCTTTTAGGGCTTTGAGGCCAAGTCAAGATCATCATGAGCCTTCACCTTTTTAAGGTTGATGCCAATAAACATTATCATGACCCCCTAAAGTATTTTCAAGGTTAGAGGTCAAAGTAAACATAATCATGAGTATCTCTCTCTTGTTTTCATGGTCAAAAAACCATTATATGTATGATAACAAATATTTAAGGTAATAATTAATAAAAATACCATAATACTTGTTATGTAAATCTAAAGTAGGAGTTGCAATTTATCATAACACTTATTAAGGTAAGTTATAAACTTAATTACCTTTAATATTTGTTAGAATAAATTATAATTTCTCTCAAAACCATGTAAAGAGAGAAAGAGAGAGAAGAGAAGTCAAATAGGAGTTGTAAGGTCATGCAAGGGGGTGTTTTTTGCTTTTTACTTTGACTTTTGGTCAAATAGAGCTATTTTTGGAGATCCACTTGGTCAAGTGTCTTGATGAGAGGAGTTCAAGACTAAGTTAACTCAAAATGGAACAATTTTTAACCCTCTAATCTAGGCCTTTTTGCCTTGCTCGCCCAGTGACTGGGACTTCACTATTTTTGGGTTGAGGACTTCTTTCCAACCTATTCATGTATCATATGAGAGTTCAGTTGGACTAGAGTTGACTTGCCCTTGTTTTTGGAGAGAGTTTGTATTGTATAGGAGAGAAAGCTAATGCTTTTTGTTAGCTCTTTCTTTTATTTTTCCTTTGCACATTGCAAAGAGATCACATTATTGTAACTCAATAGTTTTATTGATTTTGATATAATAGAAACATTATTATTTAGCATTTTTACAGTTTTTGATATTATAAGGCATCTAAACAAGGGGCCGAACCCTTACAGAAAATAGAGAGGCCAAAAAGGCAGCAAACACAAACAGTGCCTTAAACCAAATACAGCAGAAACATCAATTACAGATTTCCTAGCATAACCAGCAAAACCAACCACTATAAACTAATATCATAAAAATAGAGTAACAGAGTATCAGCAGTATAACAACGAAAACTAAGGAGGCAATATCTCACCTTACTAGACCATAGATTTAATAATATCATCCACATTCTTAGCAAGATCGTCATTATCAGCATTGACAGTCACCCCTAGATTCTTCAGCATAGAGGTTGAGGAGAATAGAAGTCCTAAGCACAATGGAGAGATTCTGTTCCAGCTTCGCAATGCAAACACGCAGGCCTGCAAGTTTAGCCCCCAGACCATCATCAGTGTCCATAGCATCCTCATCTTCTTCCACGAACATCTCGCCCGCTTGGTCAGTATTTCTAGTAGAGTCAGCAACATCCTCAGTGGTAGCCCCCGTATCATGATTCTCCTGCTTGCCTTCATCATCACCAGATATGTCCTGAATCTCCATATCCCTGTCGTCATCCCTCTGGGTGGATTCATCTGAACCACTCTCAGAATAGTCAATGAGCTTTGTTGGAGGAGCAGGTTTGCCAGCAATACGCCCTGACCGCCGAACTCCAGAGGAAAGACCATCACTACAAACCTTTGCAGAAGAATTAGACTGGCTTCTCTGGCCCCTCGAGGTCCTACCAAGAGTTTTAGGGGTCCCAACCACAGCCTTCCCAGTGCTTATTTCACCAGCAATCTTCCTCTTTTACCCTTCATAGTGGTAGTAGGGCCCAGAGTATCAACAAGAATTTCCTCAGAAGTGCAAAAAGAAACTTCTTTAGTCTTGATAGGAACAGGGGAGGGCCCGAGTTCATCAACATCAGGAATATCCTTAGGGTTAGAGGAGGGTTCCCCTTCCCCACTATTAATTTGAATGGACTTAGAGGGTTCGAGGGCAAGATGGTGACTATAAAGACAAAGAATAAGGCCCTGATGAAGACGGATAGGCTTCTTAATAGGGTTTTTAGCCAGTTTCGCCCTAACCCTAAGGACAGAATGTTCAAGGGAGGAAAGTAGATAAAACGGAAAGCTAATTTGAGCATTGCGATGGAAATGATTTAAAAGGGGGAGAAGATAGTTATAAAACCTAGTGAAGCGCCCCTCCAGGGTGAAATATTTCATGAGGAGAAAACACATAGCATCCCACGGCTCAGGCAACTTGGCTCTGTCAAATCCTCCTTGGTAAGGGACTACTTTGCCATCTCCAAGAAAGAGCTTCTAACTGGAAAGGTCTGCAATTTTGGTTTTCCTCTGCAACTTCAAACCCTGAGTAGACATACCAGTGGCCATAGCAATCACGCATTCAGAAACTTCAAATCTAATTCCACCCACCGAAACCCATCTGTTCTGCCAAGACCGCGCGAATTGTTCAAAAATAGTTTCATTATACCCATTAAGCCTCTCCAAATAGGGACTAATCCCACCCTCTTTGCAATAATGCCAAACCACCAGATTGTCTTTGAATTCACAGCACGAGATGGGTTCGGTTCTAAGTCTATCTCCTCCCATGGCGGAATTACAGCGCATGTCATAGAAACCCCAAATCTCCTCAGTCATATTTACAGGGGAATTACTAACATGATCGAGGCTAATAATGTAGGTAATAACATCGCACACATTATCATAAATATGAGAAGCCTTGCAAATGCCAATCCCATGCTTAACCATAATTACTCGGCACACGCCATGATGATCCAGCCATCTACTCACCTTATGAGAGAAAGGAGCGAAGTTGACAGTAGAGAAGGTACAAAAGGACTCATACTTCAAGAGACATGTCAGCCCCCTCCCAAGGAACTGACAATATGAGCTATCTTTCCAATACATTTGACTCATCAAGACCTAGCCACATCCTTAAGAATGAGAGCCTTAAGGTTTAAAGGGATATAATCAAATTGGCGCCAAACCCTCCAATTTGAATATCGTTGTCCAAGTTCAGCACAGGCATCTGCAACTCCATTGCCCTCACGGTAAATATGTGAAATATTCAAATTAGTAATCCTCTGCAAGAGAAGCTGTATATCCCTAATAATGTCTTTCAACTAAATGCCAACATTCAACACATTGGTAACGGCATCAATGACCATTTTAGAATCTCCCTGGATATCCAAATTCCGAATACCAAGGGATATAGCCAATTTAATCCCCCAAAGAAGAGCCATAGCCTCAGCATAGTTATTATTGTGATAGCCTAGACCTCCAGCATAGACAGCAAACATCCACCCTTTATCATCTCTAGTGATCCCTCCCCCACTAGTTGTACCATCTATCTTAGAAGCCCCATCAAAGTTGAGTTTCATCCAGTTAGAAATCGAAGGCCTCCATCTAGTATTAAGCCTCTGTAACAATTTGGTATTGTTATGAATAGGAATATGATTGAGAATCTTCCAGTTTGCTGCAATTTGTTCTTCCTCCTGGGTCAGAGGTTTCTCTGCAGTACGGATATGGGCCGTAGTGACACTCTCCAAGAGAGTCTTAATGAAAGTATGAGAGACCTGGGAGGCATCTCTAGCAGTATCCCTAAAAATCCTATGATTGCACTCTTTCCACAAAGTCCAGCTCAAACACAGCAGAGTTTGATTCCATAACTCAACAAGCCAAGGGTGAGAAAAGGGAGGATACCAACTATTAATAACTTCCTGGATATCAGAATTGCAAGCCCATTGAATACCAAAATTGTTGAGGATTAAGTTCCAGATTTCCCTAGCAAAGTCACAGTGGAAGAATAAATGAGAAACCGTTTCCTCCTTTTCACAGTACAGACAGCATCTGTTAACCAAGGTAAAACCTCTCTTCTACAAATTATCTTGGGTCAGAATTTTGTTATGAACAGAGGCCCACCAGAACATGTTAATTTTCAGGACCAGTTTGTGGTTCCACACTTTTCTCCTTATCTCCTTTCTATGAACCTCAGGAACCAATAAGTGATAGACAGACTTAACAGAGAATCGACCATTCTTGTCCGGCCACCAAAACTGCTCATCTTCGTGAGGGAAGAGAGGGATTCTAACACCCTGAATCAACTTTTGAACCATCTGGGCTTTAGAGGCAAGATCAGGGTGATGAGTACAGCAATCCAACAAATTTCTCCAGCTCCTATGACCATTATTGTTTAAGATGTAATCACTGACCTTATCACCAAAAAACTGAGTAGCAATGCCAGCAATCTCACCCAAATCCCCCTGAGTGATGAGAGCCTTATCTTTTATCCAAATATCACTCCAAAACATGATAGCCATACCACTACCTAATTTCCATCTAATCCCTTGCGCGAGCAGACTCCTAGATTTCAGCATTTTATTCTAGATAACAGATCCCTTAGGAAGACCTTCTTGCTAGAGGAAGTTAGACTAGTCAGTGACATGCAAATATTTGGCTTGCATGATTTCTCCCCAATCTTTATGATGATGAATCAGGTTCCAATTGATTTTAGAAAGCAGGGCTTTATTCATATTACGTATGGTTCTAATATTGAGACCTCCATGGGATTTAGGGAGACACTTTTTCCCAGCTAACCAAGGACATTCGCTGTTTATCTTCAGCTCCCATCCATAAAAATTTTCTTTGAATATGTTTGAGCTTGTCAGCAAAAGAAGTAGGAATGTTCAAAAGAGAAAGGAAATAAGTGGGTATACCTTGTAAGGAGGCCCGAAGAAGCTGCAATTTACTAGCACTACTGAGGACTTTTCCCTTCCAACCAATCAGCTTCCACTGAGTTCTTTCCAAAAGGCTGTTCTAGAAATTTTGAGAAACTTCTTTAACTGTAAAGGGGAGACCCAGATAGATAGCAGGAAGAATATCTTCAACACAGTCCAGAATATTGATGATTTTTTTACGGAGAGTAGTGGGAGTATTGAAAAAATACACATTACTCTTTTGGAAATTGATGTTTTGCCCAGAGGCTATGGCATAAAGGTTTAAAATATTCTTCCATCTCCTAGCTTCAAGCACCGAAGAGATGCCAAAAAGAAGGGTATCATCAACAAATTGCTGCACAGACATAGGGGCAAGGGAGGAAGCAGGTTTAATGCCCACAAGATGCTTAGAGGCCACATTAGCTTGAATGTATCTCCCAAGAGCCTTGGCCATTATGATAAACAAGTAAGGAGAAAGGGGATCCCCCTACTGGAGTCCGCGCGAGGAGGAGAAGAAACCCCTAGGAATCCCATTGACCAAGATAGAAAATCAAGTGTTACTTTCTCAGATTCAGGTGTTGTGTTCTATTGAGTGATTTTGATAAGAAGTTTATTATGTTTCAAGAAAAATCCTTTAAATTTCTCTCATTCTTTGAAGCATAGATATAGAAAAGAAATTGATTTTCATAGGTTGTAGGATGTGCAAGTTATTTTCTGACTTTTCCTAGTTGTGAAAACAACAGTTTTCCTTTAAAGAAAGTAGAAGTTTTCAGGCCTTCTTATGAAATATTTGTGTCAAAATTGCCCAAACTGAGTTTGAAAATAGATATATTGAGAGATAATTGTGAACTAGAACAAGTACTGTTACCAATTTTTTGTTCACACTAAAATTAGTTTGACCTAAGTGCAATTGTTTAGAATGGATAAAAGAAAATTTTGAAGTTATGCATTCAAATGAACAATTGATATCTTGACAGAGCAGAAACAAACTTCAGATGACAAGATAACCCATCAATCTAATCAAGACTAATGAGTCATCATGACAAAAGAATCAGAAAGTCAAGGTATCGATCATTTAGGAAATACAGTTGCTTTAACATAGTTTTATCTTTCAGGAGTTATAAATTAGATTGATTATTTAGTTAATCACATTTTGAATAAAGAAAGAAAGATATTTGTATTGAACTATTATTTCATGTCATGCTTTGAACATATATTCAAGTATCTGTTACTTTATCCTATGCATTGATTGAAAAATAAGTACACATTTATCAAGTGCATATGATAAATTAACTGATTATGTTTAAAAGAAGTGTTCAAATGTGTCCCACACAAGCCATGGGAGTAACTAGACTAAGCAATTGCAGACATGCAAGCTATACATCTGGATGATAAAAGAAATGAAATAAACACATGATAAAATGAAACATCCATCATTACCTGAGCAAGAAGGTTGTTTTGTTGATGCCGGTCTTCAGTCTTTAGTCCTTATCTTCAGCTCCCATCATCAGTTGAACCTACAAAAAAATTGGGGACAGCCCTGTTAGCGCTTCGGATGTTTTAAGTTATCATATGCTTTCATCAAGAAGATATACCTACTTATCACATCATGCATTGTATATGAAGCATTAGATCAGACATGCGATACAAATCAGAAAAAACCATGAAGAAGATCAATCAATGCCATTAGGTATACATTTTATGCTAACTTGTTTGTTCACTGTGTAGGTATAGGACAAGCATTGTTGCTAATTTGAAGACAAATAAACATGTGGTTAAATGTGGCTCCCACAAGGGTTTGAGCCCAGCATGTTTTCTTTTTTCATTTGAAAAAGAGTATCAAAAAGGACAAGATGCATCATTCAAGTTGCATCATGCATCACTAATCAACTTACAAAGAAGCTATGTCATCATGACATTCAACGAGTCATATCAATTTAGAATGCCTCAATCAATTTGGTAAAGTGCAGAAATTAGAGTTGCAGCCATAGAAGGTATTTTATCTCTTTCATATCATTATCAGAATACCATTTTTCTATCATGTTGTATGTCACATTTCCAAAACTAGACTTAAGAGATGATAGAAGAGTGAATAGAGATAAGTACAGTCATCAAGTGCAGACATGATCACATATGTAAAGCAGGTTTCTATTGCATATCAGATGAAAGGAACAGGCTACATGAGCCTTTATTTGCTATGCATAGGATGTTCAAAGGAGAGATGTAAATGAGATAACCAAACTGATACATATCTTTTAGTCACTACCATATGAGTGTTCACATTACTATCTGATGATGATAAAAGAATGACAGAATAGTGCTTTCAGGAAACAAACCTATGCACATGAGCTATAGGGTACATCAAGGGAGTCATCTGATCACTTGCATACAACATCAAATAAACATCATGTTACAGTTTTGACAAGTGCAGGTATATAAATGAAGGACAACCTAAAATTTTAAGGAAATAGTCATGACATACAGATATAGGAGGATGAATGAAATTTGAGATAAGATGTTGTTCATAATCAAAGCAACTAGTATGCAAGGTTTTATCATGAAGAGCTTAGGATAGGCATTCACCAAGTCACATTTGAAGTAGATACATCAAAAAGGACCACCTAACTGACACAATTATGATAAGAATTTGCCATGATGAAGGATAGAAAGAGATCAAGGACATGATATGCATGCTATAGGAGGATCAAAATGCAAAGATAAATGTGAAAGAATAGCATAATGATGATTACCTAATAGTGAATCAGCTAATACAAAATGGAATGCCAAATTAAAAAATCCCTTGTATACAAGAATGTCATTTATCTTTTTGCAGAAAAAGAATGTATATTATTGTTCAAGGTTAAAGGAAATTGTTATCACTCAGAAAGTTAAAATAACTTGAAGAACAAGTCTATATCAAATCAGAAAAGATTTATGTATTATAGCACCTGAAGCCTTAGTTCTAACTTTCTGAACCAAGTTTTATCCCATACATAGAAATGAAAGAGAAATGCTCAAAATAGAGAATGAATGCTTGTTACAGTGAAGCCTCTCAAAATGCAAACACATGGAGAGGTATAAAACCTTAACACATTTCATACATACAGTGAAAAGAAATAGCTACAACGTACTTGTTTGCATGGCCGTGACTAGAAGTGAAGGTAAAAGTTATAGAGAAGTGTTTTTACATCATAGTCGTGCCTGAATGAGTGCTTTTCTGAGATAACCATACGGATTTTTTGTGAAACCCTAACATAATTCTTGCAGTTTCAAGAAAACAATGGTGTTACAGTTAGCCATGTCTAAAAATGTCAAATATTGTACATTTCAAGATGAAACCCTTATTACAGGTTAGAAGCCTTTTCTTCATTTTTTACAGTGACAGAGCCAAAAAGGGTTCAGAAAAATGCTTAGAAGCATAGCCATGGGTAAAGAAATAATCTCCTATCAAGCATTCAAAACACAACCCTCATTTCATATCAAAGCCTTCAAGGTTTATAGCAGAGAAAATCAAAGATTATGCTATAGAGAATGATAATGGCCACGACCATACGAAGAACAATGAAGGAATGAATACCCAGATAAAAATTGAAACCCTTGTTTCTTTTTGAGAGTATTCAAATATTTTAAAGTATCTACAGTAGAAATGCAGAAGGCTCACCTTTTAGGTTGCAAAATAATAGAGCAAGCATGGCCGCGACCTCTTGTGAGGTTTTCATCATATTTTTATCTCAGTTTCAAGATGAACACATAAAAGAAAGAAAAGCATGGTGTCAAAGAAGTTGCAGAGAGAAGTAAATGCATGGCCACGACCATTAGAGCCAAGTGCTACAGAAAATGGTGCAAAAACTTAGTTAAAAACTCAAACACAATACTTACCAGGCATTTGTTGTTATCTTGAAGGATAAATGTATGAGTTTCGACCACAAAGGAGGTGGAGAAAATATATAGAGTCATCAAACCCTGGTGGCATGGCAGAGTTGCAGGGCGACGGCCAGCAAAGAAGAGAAGTGAAAATAAGTAACAAGTTAGGGTTCTGCCTTGTTTTGTTCAAAACTTTTTTCATCTTTTTTTTACTTCTGAAAACATTATTACTAAATCCTATTGTCGACCAGGGTCAACAAACTCCATGATGCTTTCCTAACAATGATAATAAGGAGTGGCCGACGGTGGGATGATTCTCATATCAAATGATGATCGGTAGTAATAAGGGTAAGGCTTATGCCTTATGTATTTTAAGACAAGCTTTCCTTCCTTGGAGGTTGAATATCATGTGGCCAAACAAACATTACATGAACAAACATTGTATGGTCAAAGATACCTAACCATCATTGTTAAATGAGGCCGACAAGTATGTGTTCCTTGCACATAGTTCCAAGTCAAAGGATATTGATATCATTAGAAAAGGTAAAATCAAAACAAACCTCTATACCTTATAGTCAACTATGCATATGGTCAGAAAGCCTTATGATTTTATCATCTAAAGTTAAAAAGGGAAGAAGTTATATGAATCCAAAAAGAGATTGCAAGGAGTATCATTAGTTTTTGCATAAAGGAGATAATAAGAGGGAAGAAGGCATATTTTGCATGATGATGCATGTGGCAATGTGGCAGGGTTGACTTAGGTTTTTGTTTTGCATGGTGAATATAATGTTTTGCATATGTATATTGGAGTGATAAGGCAAAGAGAGTTATTTATTTTTCTCCTTGGTGCATGTGGAGTCATACGGGTTTATTGATTATGACTATGTTTTATGCATTTTGATAATATATATGGAGAGATAAGGGTATGTTTTTCTCCTAAGGCATGTTGTCATGCAAGAGGGTATTTTTATCTCACATGGAGTTATAAGGATTGTATTAATCTCTAAAGTCCTATTTTTGCTAGAATCATGCAAATTAGGCATATGTATTTGGAGTGATAAGGAGTTATATTTTCATGCATAATTTTACAAATACATTAATTGTAAATAAATAATAAAGTAATATTTTCCAAATTACTTTATTATTTTTTACAAATTGTAAAGTCAAATAAGTACAAGTAGTAACCAATAATAGAGTAATTATTCTAATTACTTTATTATTTACTCACAATCAATTTTGCTAAAGCAAAATCATGCAAATTGATTAGTTAAGTTAACTAGGCCACCTAGGAGCTTTTTGCATAATTTTAGGAGTATTTTTAGGGTTCTTGGTCAACGTTTTTGGTCAAGCATATGGAGAGGCCCAAATTGGAGCTATTTTTGCTCAATTTGTGGTAGTTTAAGCCCCTATTTTTGAGCATTTTGGAGGTTGCTTGTGAGAGATTATTTTTAGAGGCAGTTAGCTACAAGTTCATATTTTGCATACCTCTAGTGAGAGCAAAGCCTATTTATTGTAAAGCAAAAGTTTGTTTTTTCTAGTTCTTTCCTTTTTGCTCTTATACACTTTGAGAGAAGAAGGTTTTATAGCTCAATTTTTATAGTTTTATAGAGAGATCAGCAGGTTACAGGTTCCATTTTTGTCTCCTTTGCAATATTTCCTTTGTTCTTTGGAATCAAGTAATTACATTTCCATTTAATGAAAATTGTATGAAGTGATTTGATGAGGTTTTAATGTGTTTAATCATTAAGCCTTTAAAATTATTGTCTCACTTTTGCTTGGAGGATTAAGCATATTGTTATTATAGGTCTTAGGTTGTGTTCATGAAAGTTATCCTTTTTATGTTGTAAGAAAATCCCTTTTCCTTCATAGAAAGCTTATTTTCAAGCCTTCCTTAGAATCATTTTTTTGATATTTATGCCAAGATTGGATTGTGTGGGTTAGATTTCTAAGTTGTATTGTGAACCAAATTGCATATTTTTACCCATTTTAGGTGTATCACCAAATTTTCCAAGTTTTCATTTCCTTATAGTTTCATTCTTACCCTTTTCCAAAACAAAAAAACATGCATTCCAATAGAATATTTTAAGGGAACCAGCCCACAATCTGGAGGTCTAATTTCATTATAGGGCACCCACAACCTAGAATTAATCCCATGTTATACGGAATTGCAGAACTTTTCCAATCTTGCATACGGGTGCAATTCCTAGTGATAACAAGTACAAGTCATTTTATCATTGATGCATCACCTCCTAGGTTCTTTTCATCATAGTTTCAATTATTCTATCCTTTTTCCTACCAAATTTGGAGATTCTAGGAGGATTTTCAAGGGAACCAGCTCTTCTAGGTGTTCACTTTCACCATAGACAACCCACAGTCTGAAAGTGATCCAATGTTTTATGGGATTGTTAGGCTTCATGCTTGACAAGGGTACAACCCTTCATGACAACAACACACAAATTTGTAAACGGTAAAATTTGGATGATTGGTTTTTGGTAGTTTTGTATGTGTATCATCCTTTCACCCTTTACATTCAAGGACCTAGGGTCAAGTTGTAATGTACTATCATACCCTAGGTCACTATGAGATGTAGGGAAACTTGGATTTGTATGATTTGATTGTTAATTATTCTCACTTATGTTCAATTATACCTTAAACCCCTAATTATGCAAATACGACATCAAACGAATGAATATTAGAAAATGTTGCTATAGGAAGATGTAAAATAGCAAATAATTGTGCACTTGTTTTTGGGGTTCAAAAGTGGAACAGTCAGGGACTAATGAGTGGGTGCCCAAGTCCAAGGCCTAGGTTTTTGTTGGGATCTAGAAGATCAGTCTAACAACCTGTTCCTACTATCACATAGATTTTCTTTTCATGGAATCTGGAGGACTAAAGAGCGAGTGCCAAAGTCCAAGGTGTTGTTTTCAACTCTGATCTGCAAATCCAAGGCTCTTTAATGCCCTCTTGCAACTCCACTTTTCCTATATATTCAACCTATAACCTGCAATCATGGAAATTTTGGGAGGGGGTTGTGGTGTTTAGAGGCTTGCCTTAGTCAAGCCCCGAAGAGACATTCAAGTCTTCCGAACACCATTGTCAGATAGAGAGTGCATGCCCTTGAGAGGCAGAAGCAAAAACCAAATGATAAATGCTCAAAAACACAAATGATGTCACCTTGTAGTGAAGATCTCATGGGAGGAAGAAGCTCTTCATGCCATGAGGAGATGATTGCTCAAATCTACAAATACAAACACATAGACAACACAAATATGCTCTTGCTACACAATGTAAGCCTTGAATCACAATGTATGTTGGCTCATTATTTCTAAGTCTTCTCTAAGCCTTCAGAAGCTCGAAGCCTTTCATTTCCTTCTCAGTATCTGAGTTTTCTTAATGTGCTTGATAAGGGTTTGATATTTGTAAATAAAATCACACGTCTGGCCTGTAGCCTGAGAAATCATAATGTAATTTTCCTACATTTTATCTTCACTATCTTGAAAGAAAGAAGCTCGATTTGAGCTATAGCTAGCATAGAACAATGTAAGTTTTGATGCAAATTTGGTATACACTACTTTTAAATGAGACGAAGGACTCCACATGTTGCTTTATCATATGATGTTTCATTTCAAAACAACAAGATGTTCTAATCTTTCTCTACTACATTTCTTATCATTATGGCACTTTTATCCATGCCTTCAACTGCAATGTATGATAATGATGCTTGTTTTTTTATTGTCGATTCTCATATAGCTGAAATAATATGTATCATGAGGTTATGTTGTTCATTTTATAACTGAGATTTGGCATTGATCTCTGAACACTTGATGACTCCTTACTGTATCCATCTTGTAGCTATCCATCTTCACGATGCACTATATAATGTTAAGAGATGCACTATCTTTTCTTACATATTCTATAGATTGATGAACATGATATTGAAGGTATCAGTAAAAAAAATACCTCTTTTCATATGTATCTTTTGCATACTCTATATGTGGCTTTTGTTCATAGATGTAGCTATACATGCATCTCTCTCTTCTGTATCACTGGAGATACTCTCTTGACCTCATGCATCTGTGCATGCTCCATTTGATTATCATTAAGCATTGATCACATCCAAACTATATTGTGGCATATATCATTTTGTTGTTCCAGTTTATTATATCTTTTCAAATATACTTTCTCAACATGTTCTCCTATAGCTGCATATGTCATTGAAGTTCCACCTCTTTTATCATGATAAAGTTAAAAAAAACTTTTACCTTATGATTGTGTCTTAACTTTATCATCTAGGACAGCACCTCCTGTAGATGACATTGGATGATCAAACTTAGTCTGTAATATGGCATGTTACTTGCTATCTGGTCTACTGTTGATCATGAAGGTTGTATGGGTATCTACTTCATAACTGTGAGTTGACATGACTTGTTCCATTTGATAATTGGTATGCACACTTGGTGTCCAATTCACTATATCATATCAAAAGTAGATACCTACACATTATGCTCACTAGTAATGGCTCTTTATTTACTGTTTGAGGTAACATGCCTCCGTGCATAACATTTTTCACATGCTACATCCTGTAGTAGCATCTATAGCATATGATCTTTTTAATTGTCTTGTATTGATCACGGTTGTTTTTTATTCAGTTTTAGACATTATTGAGCTATTTTGAATGAGCTCAATGCTCACTTATGACTCTCAGTTCATCATGTTTGAATTGATAGTCATAGATGGGTAATGAGCTTGAAGCTCTTACACTTAGTGCAATAGCAGAAAATGTCTTGAATTCCATATATACACTTGTATTCCACCCCCCTAAGAATCAGGGGTAGCATGTCGGCCTCAACCCTTGTAGGAGCCCACTTTGCACCACATGCTGAAATGATCTTCAAAATAGAAACATGTTTTCACCTATACCTGCACAGGAAACAAACATGTTAGATAAAATCAGTGAAGCTCAATGATTACTTCTTTTTCAATCTCTCTTGCATGTGAATGATTTGTATCTAATTTAGTGCATCATAGGCAATGTGTTATGCCTCTATTGATAGGCACATAGGGAACTCATATCTAGAGCTCTAACAAATCTCTTCCAATCGTGCAAGTTCTTATGAAGATCGAGAGCAAGGATAGAAAGCAACCTCAGAAACCAAAGGCATCAAACAGGAAATGATGGCTATGATCTTTCCCCTTCTTATTTCTAGATGCATAGTATATTTCCTATGTTTGTACTAGTTCAGCTATTCCCACGGCTTGTGTGGGACATTTGATCTATCATGTTTTCATTCAATGCAATGTTTGTTCCATTTGTATATATCTCATTTATAAATCGAATGATCATTGTAATGAAAGTTGAAAGCAAAGAATTTTAATCATTTGTCCATATTGCGCATTTGACCTGACTTTTTGTGCATTTAACATCTGCTATGGTGCATTTGAAACTTTGCCAGTGTTGCGCATTTAAACTGACTTCTTGCACATTTACTCCGACTACTGGTGCATCTGACTTATGTTGTTGTGCATTTAAACTACTGCGTATTTAAACTTGAGATCAAAATTTAGTACCTTCCAAGAGCAAAATTGTCAAAAACTTTTCAAAAACCATCTTCAAACCTGTTTCATTTTTTCAAAATCTGATTGAGACCTTGCAAATCAACCATTTTCTCCTTCTTTTCCACACCATAACTACTTGTTCATCCAAAATCTCACCAAATCTTCTTCCAAATTTCTAACAAGGTTATAGCCAAATTATTCTTGATCAAAATCAAAACCTCAAGCAAAATCTAGTGAGGCTCCATTATCAAAGGTTACTTATCCTTTCGGAACTCCACTAGGGGGTGTGCAAGACTAGTCAACATCAAGTATACAGATTTCTAACATCCTTACTTAGACTATTGCTTTTGTATACCCCACTTTGTTTGACACCACCTAGATCTAAGAAGAACCTTGCTAAAAACATTATTTGATTCTAGCACCTTGCTCAAAATCTGATTCCATTCCATCTCCCTAAAACCTTGCATGGTTTTAACAAGATCACAAAAACAAAAATAGTTAGAAATGGCAGAGAAAAGTATTCCCAATGGTCACAAAAGTGACGAAGAAATTTCATTGGAAGAAATCCTTCAAACGCAGCATGACCCTAGATTTCAATGCCTATTAGAAGGGGTACTTGCACAAGACCCTACAAAATTCTTTTTACATCTAGCAAGTCTAGGAGTCAAGCTTCCCAATGATTATGATGTAGAGGCTCTCAAAGAAACTGAGGGAAGTAGACACAAGGAAGAGACACCTTCAGACAAAAGCAAAACCAACACTGATGCTATGGATGCCCTAAGTCAAATGAACCAAAAATATGAAGCTCTCCAACAACAAATTTCAGACATGAAAATGGGAGCATTGACTAAACACTACACCCTAGAGGATATTTCACCATATCCTTTTGATAGGGCCTTGGTCATGATTCCTTTCCCCTCAAAGTTTGAGGTGCCTAAATTTGATAAATATCAAGGAAAGGGTGACCCAAGGGATCACATCAGAGAATTCAATGCTACTTGCCTCGAGGTTGCACATAACGACACCTACCTTATGCGACTCTTCCCACGAAGCTTAGGTGGACAAGCCATGGAATGGTTCTCTAGACTGTCACCCGGTATCAAAACATTCAATGAACTGGTAGCTAAATTTGTCACCCACTTCTCTTACAATATTGAGCACGACACCTCAATATTGGACCTCTGTAACACCAAACAGAAAGGAGAGAATCTTTCACCACCTTTTTACAGAGATGGAGATAATTGGCAAGCAAGTGCCCACACCAAATGCCGGAGAAACAAATGCTAGAGATGTTCGTCCACAACTTGCAAATGGACCTAAGCTACCAAATCCAAATCCAATGTCCTACTTCTTTTAGCAAGGTCATTGAGATGGGCCTCATCATAGAAAAATCTCTAATTGCGAAAGGTCAAATCAAGCTCTATAAAGACACTCCTAGTACCAACACCAACAATGACAAACCTAGATTCTGGACGAAAAACAAGAACATTGTGAATGATGGGGTGGTGGATGCCAAGAATGTGGCACCTAAACAACCAATTTTCAACCTATCAACACCTCAAAATAACCCCCCGCAAAATAAACCAAGAAATACCAAATCTAGGTTTACCAACTTTCAGCCTAGGAGAAAGTTCACACCTTTGGATGACTCACTAGAAACTACCCTGCAGAAGCTAATCGCCAACAATCTCATAATGCTTCCCTCAGCACGAGAGTATGAACCAAAGGTCAAACTCCATTGGTGGAACGACAATGACTCCTGTGAATACCACCAAAACAGGGGGCACAAGACAAATGATTGCATTTCACTCAAGCATGTAATCCAAGACTTAATAGAGAAAAACAAAATATCCATTAACGGACAATCTCACGGACATAACTCCAACAGGGATCATTAGGCATTCAAGGATCCTCTTCCTAACTACGAGCAGGGAGGACCTTCCAATAGAAATAACAGTGGCTCTAACAATGCAAACAACACAAATGTCGGCTTCGACTATGTTGTTAACCATATCTCAGAAAGTGATTCACACATCAATGTGATCACTATCAACAAGGATCCAGATTGCAATGTTACTACCTGTAGTAACAGGGTCACCCTCAGAGGAGCTTCCGCTCCTCTGTCTAGTCAATACAATATCATGGATCAACTCCACAAAACACTTGCACACATCTCCATGTTGGAACTTCTACGTCTATCTCCCTCTCATAGGTCCATACTTGACAAAGCCTTAGCAGAAGCCTCTATTCCCACAAACCTAGCTAAAGAACAATTCCAAACCATGGTCAGTCACATCACCTCACCGCACTCCCTATCATTCACTGAGAAGGATGATATGTCTATCACTCAACCCTATAATGCCTCCCTTCATATTGAAGCTTTCATACACAAGCACAAGATCAAAAGAGTCCTAATCGATGGAGGGGCTGGTTTGAATATCTGCACATTGAAGCTAATCCTTACATTGGGGTTTTCAAAGAAGGATATAGATCCAAAAAGAAAAATCACCATAAAAGCCTATTAGAAGGTTCATTTCTCAACTGGCAGACAAGTGCCACCCATTCTCTCACCTTCTACAGAAGAATGTACCCTTCAAATGGAATGAGTCAAGTGAACAGGCATTCCAACAGTTAAAGGAATGCCTCATGAAGCCACCGGTACTAATGCCACCCATTCAAGGCAAGCCTCTACTATTGTATATCTCAGCTACACCAACAGCTCTGGGATCTCTCCTTGCACAACAGAACTATGATGGGAAAGAACAAGCTATCTACTACATTAGTCGAACACTTGTTGGGTATGAATTTCAATACACCCCAATCGAAAGAGCATGTCTAGCTGTAGTCTTCGCCTCACAAAAATGGAGACATTACATGCTATCACACTCTATCAAACTGATAGCAAAAATTGATCCACTGAAATACTTACTCAACAAAGTTGCCTTAACAGGTAGATTATCAAAATGGGTCATGCTTCTCGGCAAGTTTGATATCGAATATGTAGACAGGAAAGTGATCAAAGGACAAGTGCTTGCAGATCAACTAGCAGATACACCTTTAATGGATGACAACCCCTTGAGCTTCGAGTTTCCAGATGAATCTATCTTCCACGTCAACATAGCAAACTGGAAAATGTACTTCAACGGCTCATACACATAGCATGGGTCGAGGGTAGGTATCTTATTAATCATACCTAATGGCAACACTATTCCAAAGTCATACAGGTTAATGTTCCCTTGCACTAACAACGTAGCAAAATATGAGGTCCTAGTCATTGGTATCAAGCTGGTAGTTGAGTGGAACATCAAGGAACTTCAAGTCTATGGTGACTCACAGCTAGTCATCAACCAAGTAAATGATGACTACCAAACAAAAGATGAGAAATTGATTCCTTACAAATGAATGGTAGATGACTTCAAGGAATATTTCATCAAAATATATTTTGCATAGATACCAAGGATTGAGAACAAAGATGCAGACGCAATGGCAACAATTGCATCTCTCCTTGACATCCCAGATAACCAATCAGGATATGAGTTCTTGGTAGAGCCAGTCTCCTATCCTGCATACGATACCCCAGAATCCCATATCATATGCCACATCGTAGGAACCAATTCCCCTCTCTATGGTAAAATATTTGCCTATCTAAAAGAGAATACCCTCCTACCCAACCTCTCCAGTAACCAAAAAAGAACCTTCATCTGGCAGGTATCCCAGTATGCCATTGTCACCAACACCCTATATCATCGAGGTCTCGATGGTACTCTCCTTAGGTGTCTAGATAAAGAGGAATATCAAACTTCCCTAAGAGAAATACACAACGGGATATGTGAGACCCACTCTAGTGGCCCTACCCTAGCCAAGAAACTCATACGCATGGGATACTACTGGCCAATAATGGGACAAGATTCCTATCATTTTGTCAAGAAGTGCAAGAAATACCAAATCCACAGGAACCTAATACATGCACCAGCGCAAGAGCTACAACCATTAACAACTCCTTGGCCTTTCTGTCAGTGGGGATTTGACTTAGTGGGCAAGATCCACCCTCCTTACTCAAGCGGCCATAAATTCATTATCACTACCATAGAGTACTTCACGAAGTGGATTAAAGCCGTACCCTTAGCCAATATCATAGGCAAATAGATTGACTCATTTATCATGAACTATATCATTTATTGTTATGGTGTCCCTTCGTCCATCATCACGGATAACGGACGACCCTTCAAAAACCAAGATGTCAGGGAACTATGTGACAAATTCCATATCTAGCACTGCTTTTCAACCCCCTACTACCCACAAGGTAATGGCCAAGCCGAGGCATCAAATAAAACCATCCTGAAAATCCTAAAAAAGACTGTCAATGATGCTAGCTGTGATTGGCATGTCCAACTAAATCCTATGTTGTGGGCCTACCACACAAGCATTCACACACCCATAGGTGCAACACCATACTCCCTCATTTATGGATCTGAAGCAATCTTGCCCATTGAAGTTGAGATCCCATCCTTGCGTGTTTCACTAAAAGGCCTCATATCAGATGAAGAATACAGAGTGACCAGACTCCAAGAACTAGAGCTGCTCAAAGAAAGAAGGCAATAGGCCTTTAACCACCTCAAAGCATATCAGCAACGCATGTCTAGAAGCTACAATCACAGAGTAAAGCCCCGAGTATTCCAGGTTGGCGATCTAGTCCTAAGAGAAAATCCCAGAAATTAGCAAGACCGAGAAAAGAAAGGAAAGTTTGAACCCAACTGGTTAGGTCCCTATGTCGTCATTGCAGCTTATGGATCGGGGGCATATCAACTAGCCACATCTGAAGGTGAATTGTTCGATGATCCTATCAATAGCATGCAACTCCTTAAGTTCTATACCTGAAAACCCCAATGTAAGGGAGTCCTAAAAAAATCCAAAAAAATCAAAAAGTGATCAAAAAAATAGAACAAAAAAAAATTTCAAAAAATAACAAAAAATCATCCTATAGTGAAAACCTGGCAAACAGGCACCTAGGATAGGTACCATGGTGAAAACCTGGTAGACAGGCGCCTAGGATATGTACCATGGTGAAAACATAGCAAATAGGCGTCATGTGTACTCTTAGCTTCCGTGCAAATAAAAGCAAGTGGTGAAAACCTGGTAAACAGGTGCTATTCTATGACAAACTACTTTCTCTATCTGTTTCAACTTCACACCTCTTGTGTCTATCATGTCGTTCACCTTGAACCAGTTCTTTGTCTCGTTGTCGAACTACGTCACCTCTGAGTTATCACGTAGGCAAGGCCATTTTCAATGCGCCCCCGAGGCTCCACTGTCCCACCCATCCCATGTCTAGTCCTTTTGTCTATCTAAGTCCATACCATTTCTGCATCTTTGCCATCACCTAGGTCTTAGGTCCATCAAGGTTCACCCTGAACTACATTGCCTCTACGTCATGTACACAAGGCCATTTAGCAATGAGTGGTGCAGGAGCACCATGCCAACCTCATGCTTTTATGATAAATTTTTTGAAGGATGATTCACTTTTGGTGTCTTAACATTGTAATAAGGTTATTTTGAGTCATTGTTATGTGTCTAGGAGATTAAGAGTCTCAAATGTGCAAAATATTGCAAGAATGTAAAAGTTGCCAATGTAAAATTGGAAAAAACAGTCAAGTTACTAAAAAGACAGTTTTGGGCAGTTGAAAGGTCTTTTGTGTCTTGGGTCGTTGGAAGATAGTGGGAAACTAAAAAGTCATTTGTAATTCTTTTAAAAAGGCCTTATTTATCTTTGTAACCTTGGAGGTGATTGGAGATTTGATAATGGAATAGCAAAAGACATTGTTTTCTGTGTATTCTACAGAAATTTGTTGTTTCCTTGTTGTGTACGGCCCTGTACGGACATGCATGGGTGTCTTGTTGTTTGTAAGTGAGAATATATTTAGTCACCTTCCACTTGTATTTTATTTCATGCATTTTGGTGTTGATTTGTGGTAGATTTTGGGAATTTAGTTAAAACAGTCCAAACCCTGTCTTAGGGTAAGCAGTGGCATGAAATCTGGTGTTTCTTCATTGTTTATCCTTTACATGTTGTAAATCCTTGATGGAAATGATTGTAGTAATATTACCTTTCAAACTCCTGAGGTCTCCGACCAAATATCTAAGGTGGATGTAAAGAAAATCATGGTTTTATGACTATTTTCTGTATACAGTCAAGAAAAATAGAGTTTTGAGGGCAGTCTTGAGAGTTTTAATCTAGATTTTGTAGAAGCTTCATGTGGAATGAACCTTTGAGGGATTATTAAGCTTATGCAGGCCTTTTATGAAGTGTTCCAAGCATTAGTAAGGTGTGGGGAGTCGTGGAGTGCCCACTTTCAATAAACCCTGTTTGCACGCAAAGCCTATTAGGCCTATTTAACACAGCGACAATCCTATTTTTTAGACATTCTTTACAAAGTAACATATATTGGTTCTTGGATATGTTTTAAAGCTTAGTAATGGGTATTTGAAAATTCCTTGACAGTCTTGAAAGGAGGCCTCCTCTGAAAGTTATGGGTGACTGTCCTTCAAAGAAGGGCTATAAGGTTTGATAGCCTGTTAATGGTATAGTGGGAGTTTGAGTAGTGCAGATCTAGGGAATGGTTAGAGATCATTGTGTTGGAGTTAATGAAGGGTAAGAAGGCCTTTGATAGTCTTGTTTGGGTTAGGAGAGTTAGAAACCCCTAATGGTGCCTTTGTGGAGACCTTTGTCTTGAGAAGTTCTTGGGAAACTTGAAGCATCTAAGTGATTGTATCACATTGTTATGCAATATGCTAGTATGAAGTTGTGTGTTGATCTTTTCCTCTGCATCAGATTGGTATCAGAGCTAGAAAAATATCTGGGAGGAGATGTTGTATTTGTTCCTGTCACTGAGAAGGTAGGTGAAGAACTGAAGGAAAGATTGTGTTGGTGACCATTATTTTTGTTTGCTATGTTGTTTGGTTGCAGGTGCTTATCCATCTCGTTGCAGAAGGATGTTTTCTGAGGTTGTGTGTGTGGGCAGACAAGAGAAGGTCTGTCATGACCATTCTCCAATGGAGATTAGGCTAGATAAGGGTGCATAGAGAAACCACTGAGGAGAGAGTGGTAGGTGCATCACTAGGATTTGCTGTTGGGTGAGATGAATGGTTTGGTGAGTTGGTTTGTTGTGAAGCAGTGAGAGAGATGGATACCTGAAGAAGCACTTGATGTTGCAGCCTGAAGATACTCCACTGATGGGAGTAGAAGAAGCCTAAGGATGCTCTAAGAAGATGGTAGTTTGTTCTATTGGTTGGTTGGTCACCATTTCTATAGATTGGAAGATTGTAGCTGAGAAGATTGAAGATAAAGACAGAGGAAAAAGACTTTTTGTTGCAGATACATTTCCAAGGGACTTGGAAATTTTGTTGGTTGGTTGTATGGTGCAGGAGCACCATGCCAACCTCATGCTTCTATGATAAAATTTTTGAAGGATGATTCACTTTTGGTGTCTTAACATTGTAATAAGGTTATTTTGAGTCATTGTTATGTGTCTAGGAGATTAGGAGTCTCAAATGTGCAAAATATTGCAAGAATATAAAAGTTGCCAATGTAAAATTGGAAAAAATAGTCAAGTTACTAAAAAGACAGTTTTGGGCAGTTGAAAGGTCTTTTGTGTCTTGGGTTATTGGAAGACAGTGGGAAACTGAAAAGTCATTTGTAATGCCTTTAAAAAGGCCTTATTTATCTTTGTAACCTTGGAGGTGATTGGAGATTTGATAATGGAATAGCAAAAGACACTATTTTCTGTGTATTCTACAGAAATTTGTTTTTTCCTTGTTGTGTATGGCCTTATATGGACATGCATGGGTGTCTTGTTGTTTGTAAGTGAGAATATATTTAGTCACCTTCCACTTGTATTTTATTTCATGCATTTTGGTGTTGATTTGTGGTAGATTTTGGGAATTTAGTTAAAACAGTCCAAACCCTGTCTTAGGGTAAGCAATGGCACGAAATCTGGTGTTTCTTCATTGTTTATCCTTTACATGTAAATCCTTGATGGAAATGATTGTAGTAATATTACCTTTCAAACTCCTGAGGTCTCTGACCAAATATCTAAGGTGGATGTAAAGAAAATCATGGTTTTATGACTGTTTTCTGTATATAGTCAAGAAAAATAGAGTTTTGAGGGCAGTCTTGAGAGTTTTAATCTAGATTTTATAGAAACTTCATGTGGAATGAACCTTTGAGGGATTATTAAGCTTATGCAGGCCTTTTATGAAGTGTTCCAAGCATTGGTAAGGTGTGGGGAGTCGTGGAGTGCCCACTTTCAATAAACCCTGTTTGCATGCAAAGCCTATTAGGCCTATTTAACATAGCGACAATCCTATTTTTTAGACATTCTTTACAAAGTAACATATATTGGTTCTTGGATATGTTTTAAATATCAGTAATGGGTATTTGAAAATGCCTTGATAGTCTTGAAAGGAGGCCTCCTCTGAAAGTTATGGGTGACTGTCCTTCAAAGAAGGGCTACAAGGTTTGATAGCCTGTTAATGGTATAGTGGGAGTTTGAGTAGTGCAGATCTAGGGAATGGTTAGAGATCATTGTGTTGGAGTTAATGAAGGGTAAGAAGGCCTTTGATAGTCTTGTTTGGGTTAGGAGAGTTAGAAACCCCTAATGGTGCCTTTGTGGAGACCTTTGTCTTGAGAAGTTCTTGGGAAACTTGAAGCATCTAAGTGATTGTATCACATTGTTATGCAATAAGCTAGTATGAAGTTGTGTGTTGATCTTTTCCTCTGCATCAGATTGGTATCAGAGCTAGCAAAATATCTGGGAGGAGATGTTGTATTTGTTCCTGTCACTGAGAAGGTAGGTGAAGAATTGAAGGAAAGATTGTGTTGGTGACCATTATTTTTGTTTGCTATATTGTTTGGTTGTAGGTGCTTATCCATCTAGCTGCAGAAGGATGTTTTCTGAGGTTGTGTGTGTGGACAGACAAGAGAAGGTCTGTCATGACCATTCTCCAATGGAGATTAGGCTAGATAAGGGTGCATAGAGAAACCATTGAGGAGAGAGTGGTAGGTGCATCACCAGGATTTGCTGTTGGGTGAGATGAATGGTTTGGTGAGTTGGTTTGTTGTGGAGCAGTGAGAGAGATGGATACCTAAAGAAGCACTTGATGTTGCAGCCTGAAGATACTCCACTGATGGGAGTAGAAGGAGCCTGAGGATGCTCTAAGAAGATGGCAGTTTGTTCTATTGGTTGGTTGGTCACCATTTCTATAGATTGGAAGATTGTAGCTGAGAAGATTGAAGATAAAGACAAAGGAAAAAGACTTTTTGTTGCAGATACATTTCCAAGGGACTTAGAAATTTTGTTGGTTGGTTGTATGGTGCAGGAGCACCATGCCAACCTCATGCTTCTATGATAAAATTTTTGAAGGATGATTCACTTTTGGTGTCTTAACATTGTAATAAGGTTATTTTGAGTCATTGTTATGTGTCTAGGAGATTAGGAGTCTCAAATGTGAAAAATATTGCAAGAATGTAAAAGTTGCCAATGTAAAATTGGAAAAAATAGTCAAGTTACTAAAAAGACAGTTTTGGGTAGTTGAAAGGTCTTTTGTGTCTTGGGTTGTTGGAAGACAGTGGGAAACTGAAAAGTCATTTGTAATGCCTTTAAAAAGGCCTTATTTATCTTTGTAACCTTGGAGGTGATTGGAGATTTGATAATGGAATAGCAAAAGACACTATTTTCTGTGTATTCTACAGAAATTTGTTTTTTCCTTGTTGTGTACGGCCTTGTATGGACATGCATGGGTGTCTTGTTGTTTGTAAGTGAGAATATATTTAGTCACCTTCCACTTGTATTTTATTTCATGCATTTTGGTGTTGATTTGTGGTAGATTTTGGGAATTTAGTTAAAACAGTCCAAACCCTGTCTTAGGGTAAGCAGTGGCATGAAATCTGGTGTTTCTTCATTGTTTATCCTTTACATGTTGTAAATCCTTGATGGAAATGATTGTAGTAATATTACCTTTCAAACTCTTAAGGTCTCCGACCAAATATCTAAGGTGGATGTAAAGAAAATCATTGTTTTATGACTATTTTCTATATACAGTCAAGAAAAATAGAGTTTTGAGGGCAGTCTTGAGAGTTTTAATCTAGATTTTGTAGAAACTTCATGTGGAATGAACCTTTGAGGGATTATTAAGCTTATGCAAGCCTTTTATGAAGTGTTCCAAGCATTGGTAAGGTGTGGGGAGTCGTGGAGTGCCCACTTTCAATAAACCCTATTTGCATGCAAAGCCTATTAGGCCTATTTAACAGAGCGACACCTATTTTTCAGACATTCTTTACAAAGTAATATATATTGATTCTTGGATATGTTTTAAAGCTCGGTAATGGGTATTTGAAAATGCCTTGACAGTCTTGAAAGGAGGCCTCCTCTGAAAGTTATGGGTGGCTGTCCTTCAAAGAAGGGCTACAAGGTTTGACAGCCTGTTAATGGTATAGTGGGAGTTTGAGTAGTGCAGATCTAGGGAATGGTTAGAGATCATTGTGTTGGAGTTAATGAAGGGTAAGAAGGCATTTGATAGTCTTTTTTGGTTCAGGAGAGTTAGAAACCCCTAATGGTGCCTTTGTGGAGACCTTTGTCTTGAGAAGTTCTTGGGAAACTTGAAGAATCTAAGTGATTGTATCACATTGTTATGCAATATGCTAGTATGAAGTTGTGTGTTGATCTTTTCCTCTGCATCAATGAGCCCCCGAGGCACTAGGTTAGTCCCTTAGGGTCCGTCTCTCCATATCTGTTGTCGTCTCACCCATAATAAGTTGATCTTTGTCTAAAACTGGGGGCAATTCCTTGACCTAGTTACGGATTTGGATTTTTGAATGCCACTGTTCTAAGAGGATGCCAATAAAGGATTGTGATACCTTTCACTAGACAAGTAAGAGAAACAAAGCAAGCTACCCAACAACAAAGTTCTTGACTCAAACCATCAACTTGTCCTAAACAAAAGCAGAGCACCATACCATAACACTCAAACAATTGTATATCAATTATGGCAAAAGACACATCTAATGCAAGAATGTTTTGTCAATAGGTTAACTTACAAGGTCTTGAATTTTTGTCATTATGTCTTCCTATGCTACTCAAGGATGGCAAAAGCTAGAGATGCTATGATGGGGGCATAATTTTTCTTTATCTACTGCTTGTGGATTAAACTTTAGTAATGTGACGACTTCTGTCTAACAGAGTGATCAGCAAAAGATCATCGAGGACTCTGAGGTCTAAACATGAAAAGGGGCAATCCTTGTCTGTTGAAACGCAAGAAGTACTCAGGTCATCTAGATTCAAGTTTGACTAGATGCTTGTATCAACTTGCTATATCAAAATCCATGTGAGGAATGCTCAGGTCATCTCGGTTTAATTATACCTCGATGCTTGTACTTCTTTCCAACATTTCAAAAAGTGGAAAATACCAAAAAAAGTGCCCAATGATGAAAGCAAAAGACTTGCAATATCAAGATGAGAAATATCCATATCCATATCCATACCGTATCCAATTGCATTTCATATCCATATCCGTATCCATATCCATATCCCATGCAATAAAATTCTATGCAGTGTATCAATGTTTACAAAGAAAAGCTTGTGATTTCTTCTGTCGAGTCATTCTTCTATCAAATCAAATTTCTATCTATCATCATCTCTTTCATCCTTGTCTAGTCAACTTGAACAATGATCCAAATGCAAGTCTATCCTTAATCCATACCAATCATGTTAGTCAATCTTGTCAAATGATCCACTCACAATCAGTGGTCTTGGTCCTAATCTTGCCGTAAACCATATCAATAAATCATAACTATCAGTGGGATATATCTTTCCAATGCCTATCGTGTTGCTCTAGGGATATATCGTTCCCCACCATGACAACATTGTCATATATTGTTCTCATATCCAATGTCTTAGACAAGATGTTGCATTGTCGAAATCAGACCCAGAGTCTTATACGACATGTTTCATTCCTAACACCCGACATCATCGATCTATATCGTTGGTTTACCACTTGACCAGGGCAATACCTTGCCTGTTCTTGTATCATTTGTGCATACTTGCTTACTTGCTTGTGTTACATATCATTCACCTCTTTCTTCTGCATCCAACCATTTCTTCTCCTGTCAACCTATCTCATCATGAGATTGTCCATCTCATGCCTTCTACCTTCTCCCCGTCCAATCTCCCGAGGGGGCATCCTATCGTTAAACTTGTACTAGGGGCAAACTGGGGCATGTATCATTTTCAGACAAGCTTATTCTTTGAAACAACGTGATAAAACACATTGCATCAAAGAGGGGCAAAATGTATACACCTAAAAATGACATGACTACTTAAATAAATATTTTAAATATTTATTTCATCTTCATAGTCCTCTATCAATAAATAAATAAATTTATTTATTTATTTGATTCACTTCCTCCCATTTAATTAAATAAATTTTGTTTATTTAATTAATTTCATCTACATTAACCTTATTCTTCTAAAATAATTAACTAATTTTAATTATTTAATTAAATCATCCATTCTTCTAAATTTAAATAAAATGCAAATTTATTTAAATTAAATCTCCACAAAATAAAATATATTTAAATATTTTATTTATTCTTCCAAGTAAATTAAATAAATTTATTTATTTAATTTGCTTTCTTATCTTCTAAATCTTCTAAAAATAAATTAAATAAATTTATTTATTTAGTTTGCTTTCTTATCTTCTAAATCTTCTAAAAATAAATTAAATAAATTTATTTATTTAATTTGCTTTCTTATCTTCTAAATCTTCTAAAAATAAATTAAATAAATTTATTTATTTAATTTGCTTTCTTATCTTCCAAATCTTCTAAAAATGAATTAAATAAATTTATTTATTTAATTTGCTTTCTTTTCTTCCAAATTATCCACAAGTAAATAAATAAATTTATTTGTTTAATTATGCATTCTTATCTTCAAAAATCATTCTTATCTTCTAAAAATAAATTCTTCTTGTCATACAAAAGTAAAAGCTGAGTTAAAGCAACTTTAAAAAAACTTTGCTCTTAAATTAGAAAAATAAATTCTAATTTAAAGAAATGAAAACTCATGCTCATCAAGAAAGCTTTTAACTCAACAAAGTTGCTTTTCGAATGACACATGTCTTTCTTCCATTTGTTGTACATTCCTCAACAATCCTCCTCCGTTGATCTTCTCTTTTCTTCTCAACCATTGATCTTCTTCCTCACAACTCTATAAATACAACCCTCTCCTTCTTCATTTCAGGATCGATCATTGTGCAAACTTATGCTGCAAAGATACCGGTGCACCTTTGGCACCCCCACTTCCATAAGCACTTCATATCCATTTGTTAGTGTGTTTGAAGCTCACCTTCAATCATACAAACTATCATAGCCATTATGTCTTTGTCATCTTCAAACAAGCAAGGGAGCAAATCGCTTCTGAGGGCTTCACCATCAAGATCAAGAACAGATAGGCGGGCAATGGAAAACGATAGGTAAAAGAGGTTGTAAGTATATTACTTGTGTGTGTATTAATCTTCTTTTCTTTCAACTTCCATTGATGTTTGGGTTTTATTATTCATTGATTTGATTAACCTATTTTCCCCCTCACAAAGCCTTATGATGAAAATCAATTCAAACCTATGTGGTCTAATGTAAATGACTATTGTGACTACCACCTATCATGGGCCACAAAACAACTGATTTCATGAAGCTAAAACACTGCATACAAGATCTCATAAACAATGGCAAAGTCAAACTCGAGGAAACCCCACAACAATCACCCAATGCCAACCTTGGAGCTTACAAGGACCCTTTACTTGACCACAACAAGGGAAAGGCCTCATCCTAAAACCAAGCTTACCACATCGTTCCCCCTCTTGCTTCTTTCAAATCCATCATGGGTTAGATAGAAGAATCATCTAACCATGTCAACACAATCACTCTTCAAGCTAAGGCACCTGACTATGTTTTCACTACCCGTTGTGGCCATGTGTCCATCTATGTGGCTTCCACCACCAATCAAACATCCACATCCACACCAAACCCTCAACAAACTATTCATCCATCTGTCCACCATCAACTCATAAATACAACCTCCTAGATCATCTAGGTAAAACCCCTACCCAAATCTCCATTATTGAACTACTCCATACATCTCCCCTTCACAATGAAATCCTTGACAAAGCCCTAATAGAAACCCAGGTCCCCACTAACCTACATGTTGAACAATTCCAAGCCATGGTGGGTCATATCACTTAGCCTTTAACCTTCTCCGAGAAAGACCTTCCCGCCTCCAATGGTTCACACAATGATGCCCTACATATCGAAGTTCCTATCCACAAACATACCATAAAATGGGTCTTAATAGATGGTGGCTCTAGCCTAAATCTTTGTACTCTCAAATTATTAAAACACTTGGGATACTCTGATGTAGTTGTAGATTCCAGTGAAATTATAACCATAAAGGGGTAAGATGACACTAAGAGGCTATCTTAAGGTATTATCAAACTCCCTATTCATGTAGGGTAGAAGATATTGGAAACAAAATGTCAAGTTCTTGATCTTGACCTCCCACACAACATTCTCCTCGGCCGACCATGGATCCATGCCATACAATCCGTCCCCTCCACATTCCATCAATACCTAAAGTTCCCTCATAATGACACAGAAGTAAATATCTACGCCAATCCCCACCCCTTCCAATATTACAGTTTCTTGGAAGGACATGATCTTACTTTCTGCCCATACAACTATGCTACCAAGAAGTCTGCATCCCAAGACAACTCCACATCATCTACATCATACATTGATCCTTTTAATATCGCTACCACATCACAAACAACCTCGCCATTCGAGGTCAAAATCTAGATAAGTGACATGGGATGTGGGGAATATGACCTGCATGGTACCTTTTGTGTAGGGACTTTACCCAATCCTAAAACATTTGGTGCCCAGAAAGAAGATGTCTCTACAGTCGTCATCAAATGCAACCCATCACCCATCTTTGAAAGAAAGCATCTCCTTGATCAGGATGTGCTTGAAGATGTATCCTCCTAGTTGTATAGAGAAGAAGAAATAGAACAGGAAGCCCCTACCATACTAGTTGAAATCTATGGCAAAGGGTTAGAAATTGTCAAATACATGGGCTATAGAGGACAAGGCAGTATTGGGCTCCATGCGATGGATTATAGAGCTGATTTAAGCAACAAGGAATCCCTATACTCAAGGGTTAGGATATGGAAAACAACAGTATATCCTCACTAGTGGTGAGTGTATCTTACGTGAGGTTGCTAAGGTTTCCCCTGCAGATGATGACATTAATGAAGAAGACCATCAAGACTCCTTTAGTGACTTTGTTGAATTCTTCAAGTCTTCCATATGCACCATTTTCACCATAACCTCCACATCTAATGACCTACCTCTTGTATACCTAAACCTTATAGATTGGGACCAACAAGGACTTCCTATCCTTGATGTAGCATAGAATGACGAATCCATAGTAGAAATAATGGGGGTTAGAGATCACTTCCCCTTGGGAGATCACAGAGCTAGGTACATCATGGAGCTTGATACGTCTGCCTATTTCGGTGAAACCACTCATGCTTCTAGTCACAAAAATATAAAAATAAAAATGTCTCCTAGTAAAAACCACTCTATGGCACTTTTAGGCAAAGAAAAAATTAAAAAAAGGACATATCTACTAGTGAAAACCTCCATGAGGCACCAGAAGATGAAAGCACAGGCCTTCCTAAAATAGAGAAGGTATATCTAGATAGATCACCAATCCTTGTGGAGCCATCGTAAGAAATGAACCTTGGAATAGAAGAAGTGCCAAAGATCACTTTTAGAGTGGAATCTCTTACCACAATAGAACAAGAGAATTTCTTAACCTTCTTCAAATAAAGAAGCCATAATTTTGCATGGACCTCTGATGATATGTCAGGGCTAGATGCTACCTTGGTTGTTCACCATCTTGCACTACGACCTGATGTGAAACCTGTAAAACAAAAGCTAAGAAAATGGAATCCTCAGATTGCGCTCCTTGTTAAGGCAGAGCTAAAGAAACTCCTAGATGTGGGGTTCATATGACCAATAGACTACCCCAAGTGGGTATCCAACATAGTACCTATAGCAAAAGTCACTGGGGGAATTCGATACTGTAGGATTTTAGAGACCTTAACAAAGCATGCCCTAAAGATGACTTTCCCTTATCCAACATTGACATTATAGTGGACCTCACTGTAGGGCACGAGATGTTATCCTTACTAGATGCCTTTTTAGGATATAATTAGATTAGGATTACAGAAGAAGATCAACACAAGACATCCTTCATATGCCCATGGGGGATATACTACTAGGTTGTAATGCCTTTTGGCTTGAAGAACGCAGGGGCAACTTATCAACACGCCATGACAGTCATCATCCATGACCTCCTCCATCACATCATGGAAGACTATGTGGATGACTTATTAGGAAAATCTAAGACAAGAGGAGAACACCTGGACTTGTTGGCTAAAATCTTTGACAGACTAGAGTAGTACAATGTGTGGCTAAACCCAAAGAAATGTGTCTTTGGGGTAACTTCTGGAAAACTTTTGGGTACATAGTCTCAAGAAGAGGAATTGAAGTGGATCCTGCCAAAGTTAAAGCCATCACAGAGATGCCTCCTCCAAAAATACTCAAGAAGTTGTGAAGTCTACAAGGTAAGCTCCAAGAAATCCATCGATTCATATCACAACTTGGTGATAAATGTTAGTCGTTTCAACATCTACTCAGAAAAAACAAATCCTGTCTTGGATAATTAGTGTCAAGATGCCTTTGATCAGTTAAATAAGTACTTGGCTAATCCCCTTGTTCTCACTCCACCAAAGCAAGGAGAACCCCTCCTCTTATACATCTCAACAACTGAAATAGCTCTAGGGGCCTTGTTGGCACAGCATGATGAACAAGGGAAGGAAAGAGCAATCTATTATATCAGCCACACCTTGGTGACCTATGAGTTGAACTATACTCCCATTGAACGAGCATGCTTAGCTGTCATCTTCACCTCACAAAAGTTGAGGCACTACATGCTCAATCACAAGACCAAGCTCATCGCCAAGATCAATCTGCTGAAATATTTACTAAATAGGGCTGCCCTTATTGGACAAATGGCTAAATGGGTAATGATCCTAAGCGAATTTGATATTGAGTATACAGAAAGAAAATCCATTAAAGAATAGGTTATTACTGATTAGTTAGCTGCTATACCCATCCCCACAAAACATCCAACACTTGCAGAGTTTCCTGATGAGTCCATATTGACTGTAGCACCAACAGCAAAACCCTGGAAAATGTACTTTGATGGGTCTTATACAAACCCAGGCTCGGGGGCAGGCATTTTGTTTGTTACCCCTTAAGGAGACACCATCCACAAGTCATACAAAATCACATTTCCATACACAAACAACGTAGCGGAGTACGAGGCTCTTATCATAGGATTTCGCATGGCAATTCAGTGGAGGATTCACAAGCTAATAGTCTACAGAGATTCCCAACTAGTCATCCGGTAGGTGAACAATGAGTATAAAACTAAGGATGATAAGCTCCAGCCCTAAAAAAGGATGGTGGATGACTTCAAAGGTTATTTTTATGGCATCCATTTTGAACAAATTCCAAGGCTAAATAACAAAGTAGCAGACGCAATGGCCACAATAGGATCCCTAATAGACATGAAGAAGGACAACAAGAAGTGTGAGTTCCTGATCGAAGAACTCCCGATATTGGCCTATGACGTTCCCCAAGAAAAACTGGTGTGCAAAATTGTTGGTCCCCTCTCCCCTTGGTATCAAGAGACATACATGTACCTCCATGATAACATTATTCCCCCCAACCATTCAACCTCACAACAAAAAAGATTCATCCACCAAGCCTCCTGCTTCACTCTCGTAGGTGACACCCTATACAAAAGGAGTCTTGATGGTACACTTTTATGATGTTTAGACTCTAGGGAAGTTGAAGTGGCCTTACAAGAGGTACACGAAGGCATTTGTGGGGCACACTAGAGTGGTCCTACCTTAGCTAAAAAGATCTTGAGAACGGGGTACTATTGGCTAACCATGGAGTGAGATGCATACCAGTTCGTGAAAAAGTATCTTGCGTGTCAATAAAATAGGGACCTCATCCATGCACCGTCATAAGAATTGCAGCCGATAACAAATCCATGGCCCTTCCCACAATCAGGACTTGACCTCGTAGGAAAGATCCATCCACCATCATCTAATGGTCATAATGTCATCATCACTACCACCGAATACTTCACCAAGCGGGTGGAAGCAATTCCACTCACTTTCACCATCAAAATCCAAATATCCAAGTTCATCCTTCATTACATCTAATGTGGTTATGGCATACCTCATTCCATTATCACAGATAATGGGAAACCATTCAAAAACCAGGAAGTATGCACCCTATGTGAAAAATTCCAAATCCAACATCATTTCTCCACTCCATACTACCCCCAAGGTAATGTTCAGGCTAAAGCTTCAAACAGAATCATCCAAAATATTCTAAAGAAGATAGTTAATAAAGATAGTCATGGTTGGCACCTTCAACTCAATCCCACCCTATGGGCCTACCATACTAGTATCTGCACACCCATAGGAGCCACATCATACTCCCTAATATTTAGATCTAAAGCCATCCTACCTATTGAGGTCAAGCTCCCATCACTACGAGTATCCCTACAGAACATAATTACTAATGAGGAGTACCGAGTTGCAAGGCTACATGAGCTAGAACTATTGGATTAGAAATGCCTAGATGCACTCAACCATCTACAGGTATACCAAAATCACTTATGGAGAAGCTACAACAAGAAAATCAAGAACCGCAAGTTTGAAGTGGGCAACCTTGTCCTCATGGAAAACTAAAAGAATCTGCAAGAGCGCCCTAAGAAAGGAAAATTTGAACCCAATTAGTTGGGACCCTATGTCATCACCGCCAGCTTGGATCAGGAGCATATTAGCTTGCAACACTTGAGGGGTAGCCTCTGGATGAGCCCATAAATATTCTACATTTGAAAAGGTTCTATGCATAACCCATCAAGTATCCCAAGCAAAAATACAAAAAAAATCAAAAAATACAAAAAAATCAAGAAAAACCTGAGTACAATAAAGATGTCCAATGGTGAAAATCACTTCGGTGATGCCTTGCATTGGTACCATGGTGAAAATATGTTTCAAGCGCCATGTGTAGTGGTTGATTCCACCATCTGGTAAGCTCTATGCTTCATGACGACACTCAATATCAAACACCTTCCATGGCTTGGAGTTATGAAACATCAATCACCCACCCCGCATCACCCCACCCAAGGCTAGTTTGTGGAACAAGGATCCTTGTAAGCCCCCTCCTGTACAGCTAAAAACTCAAAAAGTCTAAAAACATCAGAAAAAACCAAAAAAACAAAAAATTTACAAAATCTAAAAAATCCAAAAAAATTATAAAATCCAAAAATCCAAAAAAAATCAAAAAATTCAAAAAAATTACAAAATCCAAAAATACAAAAACATTGGGAAAAGTAGAAAAATACAAAAAACACTCACATCATCATTGCACACCTCATCTTTAACATCCATCCTAAACCATTCCCACATCATCAAGTCTTGCCAAAACTACATATTCATCTCACCCGCATCTTGAAAGTACCTTGATCCCGTGGACACAGGGTATGTAGGTAGTCTGGAATACGAAGGAAGTATCCAGTACTCAGGTACATAAGATGCACCCATCCAACCCATTTCGATGGTCCCTGGTGGTGCCCACATGGAATCAAGGTTTTAAGCATGAAGTCTTGTTAAGGCAAAGTTTCTATCAAGCCTCATATTCTGGCAGGGGTGATATTTTAAATATCAGGTGATCTTACGAATATCACCCTTGCCGCCGAATATCACCCTGATGCCAACATGACGATGACGTCATCTAAGTCCAATGGGGTCATAGTTGAAATTTTTAGTCCAGCCTGATATTCCAGAGGAGGGGGTCATATTTCTAATATCGATCATCTTACGAAGATCCCCCTGATATTGCAATATGATGGTGACATCATCAGGATCGGTGGAGTGCATCATGTGGTCTTCGGCATGACAAATACTATCGGCAGCTTTACTAAGGATCGCCCCGATCGCTGATGAGGATATGAATATGATGATGACATGAATATGATCAAGAGGTTCATCGGTGAAGTATTTGGTATACAAATGAGTAGGAGGATCTTTCTCCGATGCATCAGGTTGCGCCGATGAGGGTGGTCATCAGGATGATATTGAATATCAGGCGATGCGGTCTAGTGATATTTCTTATCAGGGTGATATTTCTGATAAGGGTGATATTTTGCATGTTGAGCAGGTGGGAGATTCACCAACATGAGAGGATCATCATGCATGAGGATCATCAACAGGAGGTCCGATGTTGGCACATGTCATGATGATGAGGTATAAACTGGCGTCATCGGGAGCAAAATCATTGACTATCATATATGCTCACGGCCTAGTTTATAAAGTATTTGAGAGGTCACTGCAGGGCGAATGTGGGATAATTAGTTCTCAAATAATTTGAAAAGTCAGCGATGGGAGCGCATAGTGCCTACGTGGCACATTTTGGTTGGTGGCCAACTTTTCAGCGTGATTGTAGCTGCAAATCTCAGTGGGAAAGAAGGAGATCGACGGTCCTGATTCAAATTTTCAAAGGGAAGGATTTCTTCGTGTCTGTGACTGTGATCTTGGTGGAAGGAAACTTCAAAGGCACGCGAACTGTTGTTGCGTCCCAAAGCAGGAAGGTAAGAATTAATGGCAAAGTTTACAGAAGCATGGGTCGAGAGGACAGGTCAATTGCCAGTTTTCAAGGTGAAAATCTTCATTCAGTGGCTCTCCTCCTGAACCTATCTATCCTCCCCTCTTCTCTGCGTGGCTGCATTAAATATTTTCAGCGCCATCCTAGCGATGTAGTGTATCTGGTGAAATCTTGGAGATTTCCATGTAATTAATGGTTGAGTACAAATTCCTGCTATATAAGCAGAATTTGTCACTCATTTAAGGGGGTTGGAAACTTGAAAAACTTTTGGTGTTGTGTGAAGATACAATCCTGCTGGTGGCTCTGTTCTGGTATCTTGTGAGTTTATGAGTTGTATGACTGAATGTCTTAAGCATAGCATGTATCAGTTTCATGTTGATATAGATGAGTAATGCTTCATTGCATGTGTTCTGTTATCTGTCTCCAAATTGAATGTGTTCTTCTTATGAATTTAAATAGCTAAGGGGTGTTTAAGATTCTAGAGTATAGGCTTGCCATATTGAATGCTTGATTCTTTACTTTTACTCAAGGAGTAGATTGAATGTTTTGGATTAAGTGTTGGGAAGAATACATTGTAGTGAGGATGTTGTAAGTAGAGATAATTGAATACTTGATCTTGGGGAGTCTCTGTAAGGCAAAAACTTCAAAACCCCCTTGAAATCTAAGTATTGTTTCAAGCCTATGATAAACATTCACATATATATGTCTATTGACTCCAAGCCCTGGATAGGCACCAGTCTGGTTTTGTGTTGAGGTCATAACCCAAGGTCCTAGTCTTACATCCAAATACAAAATCAAACTTAAAACTTCAAAACCAAACCATTAGGACCTTAGAAGTAGTTTTAGGATCAAAATCCTCTGTCTCACAACTGAACATAGGCCCAAAGCTAGCCCCTTTGTACTTATCTCATAGTTTTGGTCTACATAAAGGAGGATTTATCTGCTTTGTGTCAACATCCCCCAGTTCACAAGCATATCTTATGGATGTTAAATAGGGAATACCCCCTAGGTTTTGCAGAGCCTGAAGAAGAAGAGGAGATATCTATAGAGCCTATCTCCTACACTATTGGCCCCTAGTCTAGGAATCCTGTTGATCAATGATGGCTACCTTATAGGGATAACTGGGAGCAAGCATCTAGTTTGGGAAAAAACCAACAAATTTAGTGACTTCGCTGGGGAGCTCTTTGTGTATGAATCCTGATTTAAAAGAAAATAATTCCTAGTTATAGGTGGCGACTCCGAACAATCTCCCAACCGGTAAAGTAAAAATTTGTATGTAGGGGAGAAGATCCCTACGTAATCCTTTATTTGAAGAATTACCCATAAAAAAGATGTACAGGAGAAAAGGGACTGTCTTAGCCAGTCATGAGGGTTCTCCTAGAAAAATGATAATATTCAAGATAATCATAGATCTTGAGAACAACAGGCACCTTATTTTTCAAATGTAGAGGCTGATATTCAAGATATGTATGAAAGACAACAAGGTGGTAGTCTGAGAATGAGGTCAGAAGTGTTTCAAGAACGCCCTTTCTTAGATCCCAGTGATAGATTTGAATAGGCAGAATCTCCAAGGGATGATGATGATGACCAGAATGGAATGAGACCATCCTCTTCTATGCCAAGAGATGAAGAATTAGCTAAGGAAATTAAGAGCCTGAGGGCTAAATTAGAGTATCTGCAGGTAGTAAAGATTAGAGATGATATGAGACAAAAGGTACAAGCTCTGAAAATTGCCCAACATGATTTAGTTCCCACACTTGATAATGCAAATGTGCTGAGAAACCAGCAAAGAAATGAAGTTCAAAATCAACAGAGTGATCAGAGGCAAAATATAAATAATGTTAGGGTACCAATGAACAATGTGAGAAATCCAGATGTTAATAGAAATGCAAATATCAACCAGCTGGGCAGACAGCCAATGCAGCTGGACAGATTCAAGCAGCTTGTTTTTTACGGTATTCTTGGTTACCCTAACCCCATTGACAAACATGTAAGGCTCTAGGTGCCAAAGTTTTTAGGAAACAATACTGTGTCAGGGGAAGATCATTTAAAGGCTTTTTAGAATATCATGGACAACTTTGAGGTTGAGCATGAGGATGTTTTTATGAAGCTGTTTATGCAATCCTTAGTTGATGAAGCTAGAGAATGGTACAAAAATCTCTCTAACCAAAGTATCTCATCATGGGATGATTTCAGAAGAATTTTCAAAGAGTAATATGGTGATAAAACTGACCCAAGCTTCTTCATAAATGAATTCACCAGTATTACTAAAGGGTCAAATGAGCAGGTTGCAGATTTCAATGCTAGGTTCACTAGGGTGTTGAACAAATTGCCACATCACATGAGGCCTAATGAACCAATGTGCATAGTATTATATATAAATTATTTTGATGCTAAAATAGCATATGGGTTAAGAGATAAGGGTCCTGCTACTCTCAGGGATGCTTTTAGAATTGCTACAAATATTGAGAATAATAGGAAAGCATCAGGCAAGACAAACAAAAGAGATGATGTGAAGATTCTGCAAAATCCAAATAAGCCTCAAAATACTCAAGGTAATGCAACTGCCCCTAAAGATAAGATAGACTAGAGACAGGAAAAAAGACCATCATTGCATGATATGCCATATCACACAAATTGGCATAATGGTAAACTAGTTCTCCCAAATAGCAACCCTAATCAAAGAGCTCAACATGTCAAGGAGACTCTTGATCCTTTGAAGAAAGCTATTAATATTGTTGATGATACTCCATGGTGCATAATATGTCAAATGCCTCATTCCCAATCACAATGTATGATTGCTCAATCTCTATATGATAATGTTGTTGCCTGTGATGAGTGCAATGAGCCGCATTATATGTAGGATGATAATGTCAATATGTTGTCCATAAGCAAGGAATATTCCTCTTATGATACTGATGAAGGCACAGTTCGTGTAACTCAGGTCTACCAGCAAATCTCTAGTGATGAGGAAGATGAAGAGAGTTACGCGTATGCCCAGGACTCACACATTTTTCTAAATAACCTGAGGAGACCTTCTGATGAAGAAATTAGAGCTCTCATAGCCGTAGCAATAGCTCAAGTCAAGAGCAATTATAACCTCAAAGGTAAATCTCAGGTAAATGATCCACATCAACCAGAAAGCACCTCTATGAATCAGCCAGTGCATAATCATAAAGGGGCTGAACCACAAAAGATGAAATGGAACAACAATAAGAAGAATTTTAAACAAAAAGTATGTCATGATTTTCAAAAGTTAGAAAGTGAAGTTCCCCAAGATGAAGACCAAAATAAAAATTCTTTGGTTATGGATGACAATCAGAAGGCCACTAGAATCAAGGCTGGATCGGCTCAGGATAAGAACAAAACCATGGATTAGGCTACAACTGTTACACAAAATTATGGTCATTTTGACATAACTCAAGTCCTATCCCAGATAAAGGTCTATGTTCCATTGATGGAGTTGATGAAAGTTGAAGAGTTCAGAAATAAGGCAGTGTCTTTAATTTTAGAAGTACCTTGTCAAGCCAAGCAAAATGTTGAGGTTCAAGGTAAGAAATAGGCCATGTGTACTGATGAGGATGAAGTTCCTGAGGTGTATCTAGGGGTGACCATGACAAAATGCCCTTCACAGGTTGAACCCTTTTATGTATCCCTTGTTATCAATGGAAAAGTGATTAAGAATTGTATGCTTGACTCAAGAGCATCAACAAATATCATGCCTCTGGCTATCATGCAACAACTTGGATTAAAAATAGACAAGGTATGTGGGAAGTGCTATGCCATGGATGCTAGAGAAGTACTAGTTATTGGAATCATAAAGGATGTGGATTTCAGGTTAGCAGCATATCCAGAAAAAGCATATAGAATGAACATAACAATTGTTGACATTAAGCCACAATATGGTATGCTGTTATCAAGAAGATGGGCAGCACTGATTGGTGGAAGTATGCAATTAGATCTATCCTATGCCATGATCCCAATGAATGGCAAAGATGTCAAACTAGTCAAAGAAGAAAGGTCACAAGAGACAGTTGAAGATCAGGATTCAGAGGAGCACATCTATTTTGTGGATACTGACTGTTGAAAACTTTAGAGTTGTCTTAGATGATCAAGGAAATAAAGAGAAGGGTATTTGCATTCAGGGGTTTGACTTACAGGGTCTTTGGACTATGTACTCTGATGGAGCTTGTTCAAAGGAGGGATATGGTGTTGGAGTTGTGTTTTTGTCTCCAGCGGGTAAGCTCCTAAAGTTCTCTTTCTTGTTGAAGTTTGACTGCACAAATAATATTGCAAAATATGAAGCTTTGTTGCTAGGATTGAATGTTGCTCTCAAGCATGGGATTAAGATGTTAAGAGTGTTTGGAGACTCAGAGTTAATTGTTTCCCAGGTTAGAGATAAGTATGCTTCAAAAAATAAGAGATTAAAACAGTATAAGCATGTTGTCTGGGATACAATTGAATTGTTTGCTGCATTTTCAATAAATTGGATAGAGAGATCAAAAAATGTCATGGTAGACTTTCTAGCTAATGTGGCCATTAGGTCAGATGATATAACCCTGTCTGATGTTACAAATGTTGAGGTTAAACTTAGACCTACAGTACCAGATAATGTATGTAGTTGGCAGGTGTTTGATGATGATAAAGATTTGTTAATATTTTTACACTACATAGATGAGTATGAGAACCAAGAATTTGACTTTCAGAATTTTGTAAAGGTTGTAGATGGAAAAGAAACTCTTTTGGGGAAAGAGGTAATCCAACTCAAAACAAATAAAATCCCCAGAGGGTTAGTTGCTTTAGAAAGAGCTTTTAACAATAGAGATCAGTTTGTTAAGAAGGCATCTCCTACCAATAAGGATGACTTGGAGGAGATAAGCTTGGGGACAAGTCATGCCCCCAAAAAGGTATATATTGGCAAACAGCTCAAACCACACATCAGGAACACGTTGATTGCATTGTTGAAGAAGTATAAGCATGTTTTTGCATGGTCATATGAGGACCTTAAAGCTTATAGAGAAGATTTATTCCAACATGAGATTCCATTGAAGCCTGGAGCTAAGCCATTCAGACAAAAACAAAGACCTATTAATCCTACCTTAGCTCCAAAAATGCAAGAAGAGCTCATGAAGCTTAAGGAGGCTAGAATAATTGTGCCTATCAGATATTCAACTTGGGTGTCCAATCTTGTCCCAGTTAGAAAGAAAAATGGTGACATAAGATTTTGTGTTGACTTTAGAAATCTGAATGTATCCTCACTAAAGGATAATTATCCACTGCCTAACATGGAGGCTATGCTGCAAAAAGTAACTGGTTGTGAACTTCTATCCATGATGGATGGATTTTCAAGTTACAATCAGGTGAAGGTAAAAGAATCAGAACAATTCAAGACTGCCTTCACCACTCCATGGGGAACCTACGTATATGTAAGAATGCCATTTGGACTAACAAATGTAGGTTCTACATTTCAAAGAGCTATGGATGTTGCTTTTGCAGGATTGATTGACTCAATTTTGGCTGTTTATCAAGATGATTTAACTACCTATTCAAAGAAGGAGGAGCAGCACTGTATGCACTTAGAACAGATTTTTATTAGAGCATTAGAATATGGCATTTCTCTTAATCCAAAGAAATGTGCTTTTGGGGTAGTTGAAGGAAAACTCTTGGGGCACATTATTTCCAAGGATGGAGTTAGGATTGATCCTGAAAGGGTTACTGTAATTGACAGGATTCAAATTCCCAAAATAGTAAAAGGTATTCAGTCCTTCTTTGGACAAATTAATTTTGTTAGGAGATTTGTTCCTAACTTTGTAGAGACTACAAAGGATATTTCTAAAATGTTGAAGAAAGGTGCAACTGTCAATTGGGAAAGTGAACCAAGTAATTTCAGAACATCAAAGAGGCTATAAAGATGGCTCCTATATTGAAATCTCCTAATTTTTCTAAGCCATTTCAGTTGTTTTCATTTGCTTTTTTTCACACTGTTGCTGCATGTCTATTACAAAAAAATGAAGAGGGTTTTGAACAACCTATTGCTTTCTTTAGCATGACACTGCAGGCAGCTGAGTTAAAATATGATATCATGGAAAAGTAGGCATATGCATTGGTTAGAGTAGTCAAAAGCTTTAGGCTATATCTAGTAGGATCTCAAACAGTTGCATATGTGCCCCATGTAGCAGTCAAGGATACTTTTACTCAGCAAGAGGTAATAGGAAGAAGATGCAGGTGGATAAACAAATTACAAGAATTCAACATAGAGATACAGATCACAAAACTGGTAAGGGGACAAGGGTTAGCTAAGATGATGGCACAGTCAAATTTGGAAGCATGCCAAGTTAATATAATCCAGAATGAAATTGTTAATATGTCATAATCTGAGTGGTATAAGGACATTGTGTACTACTTGTAGAATTTGAATTGTCCTTCCCATCTTAGTGATAGTCAAAAAAGGACCTTGAAGCTACATGCAATCAGGTACATCATTATTCGAGGAGAGTTGTATTGGAAGAATCCTGACGGTGTACTACTTAGATGTGTGGATGAAAATGAGTCTAAGATTGTTTTGAATGGCATGCACAAAGGAGTGTGTGGTGGACACTATACTACCCAGACAACAGCTCACAAAATTCATAGGGCATGATATTGGTGGCCAACTCTTTTCTCAGATGCACAAAAGTTGGTAAGGAGATGTGATTCCTTCCAAAGGTTCTCAGGAAGGTTAAAGTATGAAGGTGCATTGCCCCTTAGAACTATAACTATGGAGTCTCTATTTTAGTAATGGGGAATTGATTTCATAGGGGAAATTTCAGAAAAGTCAAGTGGAGGACATAGTTGGATTTTGGTTGCTACTGATTATTTTACCAAATGGATTGAAGCCATTCCAACTAAAAAAGCTACAAGCAGGGTGGTGATGGATTTTATTCTGGAAAACATTATTATCAGGTTTGGAGTACCATTCAAAGTGGTCACAGATAATGTCATGTGCTTCAGATCTAGTGAGTTTGTTGATTTTTGCAACAAATATGGAATTAAATTGTCATATGCATCACCATATCATCCATAGGGAAATGGTCAAGTAGAATCAAGTAACAAAAGCCTCATGAAAATCATCAAAAGGATGGTAGACAAGAACAAAAGAGCATGGGATTCAAAGCTAAAGATGGCACTATGGGCTAATAGAGTGACTGTAAAGAAAGCAATTGGGAGGTCACCTTTTGAGCTAGTATATGGCACAGCAGCTAGGTTGCCTGTGAACAATATCTTACCAATCTATAAATTCATACAAGAAAATGATGAAGCGATTGAAGATCCAATGACAAAAAGGATAAATCAGCTGGTTGCATTAGATGAAGTTAGAAGAGAAGCTCATAGGACAAACATCAGGCAACAACAGAAAGTGAAATATCTGTTTGATAAAAGGACTACAGAAAGAAAGTTTCAGATCAATGACCTAGTCCTTTTTCGGAATGCAAAAGGTCAGGATAAGGGCAAGCATGGTAAGCTTGAGCCCTTATGGATGGGCCCATATTAGGTTAGCAATACTCATGGGGAAGATTCTTATTTTCTCCAGGCCCTAAATGACAAAATACTGGAATTGCCTGTGCATAGTCAATTCCTCAAAGCTTATTTTCCATAAGTATCTTCTTCTGTGCACATTTGTAAATTATTTGTAAATTTCTCTGCATAGTCAATGTTGTGCATTTTTTGTGTTTTACCTGGTCTACCCGGAGGTGATCTGGTTCTCGCTGCAGCCTTGTGCCTGCATGTCCCCAGTCAGAGCCAATGGTGGTGCCCACATGGAATCAGGTTTTCAAGCATGAAGTCTTGTTAAGGCAAAGTTTCTATCAGGCCTCATATTCTAGCGGGGGTGATATTTCAAATATCAGGTGATCTTACGAATATCACCCTTACCATCGAATATCACCCCGATGCCAACATGACAATGACGTCATCTAAGTTTGATGGGGTCATAGTTGAAACTTTCAATCCAGCCTGATATTCCAGAGGAGGGGGTCATATTTGTAATATCAGTCATCTTACGAAGATCCCCCTGATATTGCAATATGATGGTGATGTCATTAGATTAGTGGAGTGCATCATGTGGTCTTCAGCATGACAGTTACTATCTGCAGCTTTACTAAGGATCCCCCTGATCGCTGATGAGGATATGAATATGATGATGACATGAATATGATCAGGAGGTTCATTGGTGAAGTATTTGGTATACATATGAGCAGGAGGATCTTTCTCTGATGCATCAGGTTGCATCGATGAGGGTGATCATCAGGATGATATTGAATATCAGGTGATGCGGTTCGATGATATTTCTTATCGAGGTGAAATTTTTGATAAGGGTGATATTTTGCATCAGGGTAATGTGAAATATCAAGGTGATATTTTGCATGTCGAGCAGGCGGGAGATTCACCAACATGAGAGGATCATCATGCATGAGGATCATCAGCAGGAGGTTCACCATTGGCACGAGTCATGATGATGAGGTCTAAACTAGCATCATCGAGAGCAAAATCACCAACTATCATATATGCTCACGGCCTAGTTTATAAAGTATTCGAGAGGTCACTACAGGGCGAATGTGGGATAATTAGTTCTCACATAATTTGAAAAGTCAGTGATGGGAGTACATAGTGCCTATGTGGCACATTCTAGTTGGTGGCCAACTTTTCAGCGTGATTGTAGCCGCAAATCTCAGTGGGAAAGAAGGAGATCGACGATCCTAATTCAAATTTTCAAAGGGAAGGATTTCTTCATGTCTGGGACTGCAATCTTGGCAGAAGGAAACTTCAAAGGCATGTGAACTGTTGTTGCGTCCCAAAGTAGGAAGGTAAGCATTAATGGCAAAGTTTACAGAAGCATGGGTCGAGAGGATAGGTCAATTGCCATTTTTCAAGGTGAAAATCTTCAGTCAGTGGCTCTCCTCCTAAACTTGCCTATCCTCCAATCTTCTCTGTATGGCTACATTAAATGTTTTCGGCGCCATCCTAGCGATGCAGTGTATCTGGTGAAATCTTGGAGATTGCCATGTAATTAATGGTTGAGTACAAGTTCCTACTATATAAGCAGAATTTGTCACTCATTTAAGGGGGTTTAAAACTAGAAAAACTTTTGGTGTTGTGTAAAGATACAATCCTACTGGTGGCTCTGTTCTGGTATCTTGTGAGTTTATGAGTTGTATGACTGAATGTCTTATGCATAGCATGTATCAGTTTCATGTTGATATAGATGAGTAATGCTTCATTGCATGTGTTCTTTTATCTGTCTCCAAATTGAATGTGTTCTTCTTATGAATTTAAACAACTAAGGGGTGTTTAAGATTCTAGAGTATAGGCTTGCCATACTGAATGCTTGATTCTTTACTTTTACTCAAGGAGTAGATTGAATGTTTTGGATTAAGTGTTGGGAAGAATACATTGTAGTGAGGATGTTGTAAGTAGAGATAACTGAATACTTGATCTTGGGGAGTCTTTGTAAGGCAAAAACTACAAAACCCCCTTGAAATTTAAGTATTGTTTCAAGCCTATGATAAACATTCACATGTATATGTCTATTGACTCCAAGCCCTGGATAGGCACTAGTCTGGTTTTGTGTTGAGGTCATAACCCAAGGTCCCAGTCTTACATCCAAATATAAAATCAAACTTAAAACTTCAAAACCAAACCATTAGGACCTTAGAAGTAGTTTTAGGATCAAAATCCTCTGTCTCACAATTAAACATAGGCCCAAAGCTAGCCCCTTTACACTTATCTCATAGTTTTGGTCTACATAAAGGAGGATTTATCTGCTTTGTGTTAACATCCCCCAGTTCACAAGCATATCTTATGGATGTTAAATAGGGAATACCCCCTAGGTTTTGCAGAGCCTGAAGAAGAAGAAGAGATATCTATAGAGCCTATCTCCTACACTGTTGGCCCTTGGCCCAGGAATCCTGTTGATCAATGATGGCTACCTTGTAGGGATAACTGGATAGTCCCTATTCACCGATCTTGCTAGATCCAACAAATTATACACACACTAAGCATATGCCTGAAACATCATACCTCATGCAATAATCATCAATCAACATACCAACTATAATCCAACACATGGCCTGACTATCCTTTTGCCCACCTTTCAAAAATTATCCAACAAAATCCAACTGATTCACGTCCTAGGATATATTGTTCCTACAATGGACAGAATTTGTCATCCTATCAACACTTATCTTGGCAAGAGCACACAATGGCTTTTTGTTTCTTTTTGTTGGTCTTTTGATGCTTGGTTTTTATCTTCTAAATGTAGGAAAGCAACTTTCTTTCAACTAGTATGATGATATGCAACATTGACTAGATAGGTTGTACTAGTATCATAGTGGTTGGCAAATAACATGCAATTCACTTATGGTTGTAAGGGTGAAATAATTACTAAGTACGGTCAATCATTTCACTCTCCTACTTTTTTCTGTATGTTGTGCTTGTGGGTGGATTTCATTACTCCAAGAATAGTAGTCATATCTTGAAGCTTGGTCAGTTCTAGCATGGTGTGCCTCTTTTGCATATATAGGTATTAATACCTTATATGTACTATGAACACTCATGGCTATGGGTCCCCTTCCCTTAGCTAGGCAAGGTTATACTACCTTGGGCATGCATGAAATTAACCTATTGTTTGTGGGTCTAGTCCATGCAGTTGTGGGATATATATCATCATCTAGGTCATCTCATTCCTTTGTGAAATGTATCTTATATTACTACAATAAATCAATAAATGCTATCGGTTAGTCTTATGCAACTACTATAGCAAGCTCAATTCATCTTTCAAACACTCATCCAACCATACTATCTGGGCCTAGATTTTTTAAACCACCCCCCCATCTATCCATTCTCCCCCCCCAATCTTCTAACCCCCCTTCTCACCTACCCTCAACCCATTTCAACCAATCTAACACATCTAGAACCGAAACATATCCCCTCCCCTCAATGATGTGGTATATCATGACCTAGCAACTGCCTTTCCCTCCATCCCATTCCCTTCCCCAAACCTACCTAACCCATAAACCAAACCTACCCTTGCCCAACCCATAAATCAGTTCCCCTCCTCGCCTATCCCCCTACCACCAAGCCCCATCACCTAGGGTTGTAAAAGAACATCATGTGCGTCATGACTTGATGACTACATAAATCATTACATTAGTCCATTAGTTGCATTATCATAATCACCTAAACCATTGCATTTTCATTTTAAGTCCATTTGCATACATAATATATGTTTATTAAGGTGAGCATATATTTCCATTCCACTACATGTTGCATCCATAATAAATGTTTATAATCTGAACATTTATTTACAGTCCACATCCACATCATAATCCATAATCAAAACATGCATACATAACATAGGCAAAACATATCACCATCATTTAACATGCTTAACCCATCATCATCATAAGAATTACATTCACAACATCATTCATCCATGAAATAAAGTCAACTCATAGCATAACAATGAAGACATGAGGGATACAACTCGCCAAGTACCACCTGCACACATCATAAGCATCATAATAAGTCATCCATCCATAAATCCATAAGGTCATCTCAGATATCAGAAACATCAAAAAATCCTTACAACAATTAAATATCTGAATTGAATTACCATTAATAAGGGCTTGCCAACAAGCTCGCTAAGTACCATTAGTGTCATCATTGCTCATATCATCATATCATACAACATAAACAAAAACATCCATCACATCATCATCGTAAATAAACCACATCATATCATATTATGCAACTATGTGGTCGACATGAGGTAGTAATCCCACCAATAAATCATAAGCAAATCATAACATCATATATTATCATCACACATAAATCATAACATTATATCATCATTTGCATCATCAGTACATCCATAACATCTCATAAACTCGTCACATCATCATAATATACATAAAACCATAACTGCATCACATCACATAATGCATCCATAAACATAAACATCATCATGAAACATAGGTGCTTACATCAGATCCATAACACAGCATTAAGACATAACCATCATCATCATAGATCATCAGGTATCATCATACATCACCAAAAACATAATGTACATTGCTCAAAATAATACAAGTCATGATACAAAAGGCCTCAAAGTGCTAGAAAATTTACATTAATACATGTCAGCCCTAGGCTGATGATCCCCTACCTGAATTGGTAGGAGCTCTGGGTCGTCACTACTGCTACTGTGGGGGTGGTTGTTTTGGCTATTGTGGTACCAGTGGTGGCTATTGTGGTACCTATGCTGGGGGCCCATCGGCTGCTAAACCAACTGAATGGATCTGGACCTACGTGACCTAGACATTTGAGAACCGCTCTGCTGGCTATAGCTGGGGATCTACTGACCCTCTAGAATAGCTGAACAATAGGTTGCATGATAATACTCAACCCAGCCTCTTTGCTCTACCACCTATCCCTGCAACTGTGCAATCTGTGTTTGCATCAGTGCTAACACTGGACCCATGCATGTACCTATTGCAACCCCCTGCAATCTCACCACCTACCCCTATGCTTATTGAGCCCTCGTCTCTGCAACCCGCTGCTGGGCTTTATCTGCATCCCTCTAACCTATCAAAGTGGCTATTTGGGCCTATGATAATTATGCCTGTAGTGAACCCACCTGCCCATCTGCTCCATCTAATAATGCAGCCACTCCTCAGAACTGCACTAACTCCTACTCTCTCCTCTCCAAGGTCTCCTATAAATTGGTGACCTATCCCCACAAGGTGTATATCTCCTCCTCATCCTCGCCTCGGGTGCACCAATGAGACGAATGCTCTCTCAGAGCTAAACCAACCCCTACACCTAAGCCGCCTACCTCTGTTTGCCCAGCCCCTGTGAATCCCATAGTAGTCTTAGGAATGTGCTGCTGCACATTCCTATGCCTCACCTCCAACCCAAGTATCTGCTATGTTGTAAAAATTGTCGATGTCCTCTGCCTACCACTACACTTCTGAGGTGCTCACTAACTGGGCACCTACCCAACCTATACCTGCTACTTCTGTAAACCCTGTTGCCCCACCTGTCCCTATGATGGCACCTGTAAGGGTAGTATCACTGCTTATCTCCCTCTACCTCGTCCCTCCTCAGCCTCCACCTATCTAGACACTGCTACTTCCAAAACCCTGATCAGATCATAATCCCCTATCTCCACCTCCTCTACCACTATCTCCTCCTCAATAACCACATCCTCATCTGCTCCTACCTCCTTGGTCATGTTTGGCTCCTCGGCTAGATATTTAATGAGTAGGCCACCACATCTACCACCATGTGTCATATGTCAGCATGGTACTTGCATCTCTCATTGTGCTCCTCCAATCCCACACCTGTGGTTATAAAGCCATGAAGTCGCCTATAGCCACCTGAGGCGATATGGCCAGTGGCCATCTCTCATCTCGCGATGTTCACCTGAATATCACCATCTGCTGAGGAACATCTTGTTGCAAGCCAAATTGGTGCATGACCCACGACTGCAAATACCTATCGATGGTGTGGTCACCTCGACCTATCAGATACCACAGCTGGAATGTATACACCATGTGAATATCATCATCTAGCCATGGCTCTACCCTGATATGTGGCCTCTAGGTGACTCGAATCAGATCATCCAACACTCGTCACCAATATTGCACCTACCCTGTGTAGGAGTACTCAGCATCTTGATACAAAAATACAAATGCCTCGAACGGATGGTGATAGTATCCTACTCTCGGCCTTGTGATAGTAATATGCTCCCACACCCACACATGCAGCAATGTAACCCCAACTGATAATGCTAAATCACAATGGTAAACCATTGTATGCATCTCATGGTACAACTGTGCAAGCATATAAGGCCCCCAGGCATAGACAGTCTCATCCTAAACCATCCCTTCTATCATCTCCCTCCATCCAACCAAAAAACCTCTGGCCCACCGATCTGGCATCACCACACCTCCAATCAATGCAAACAAGAATAAGGTGAAGTGATCTGCACCTACCGCCAAGGTCGCTTTGTAGCTCATCTCTTGTCTATCCACTGATAACTCTGGCTAGCTCAGGGCAAATGCTCTGCCTAATGCCCTTCATCCTCTCTTAACATCATACACCACTCACTCCCCATGAATAGGTAACTTGAGGATGCGATAAACATCCTGAAGTGTGATAGTTATCTCTCCTATCGGCAGGAAAAAGGAGCACGTCTCAGGACGATAATGCTCTAAGAGAGTCATCATTAGTTCTCTATGATCTTGTAACACTGGCATCTCTGATACTGTTAATAGTCCTAACCTTGCCAGTTGACCTCATGTCAGTCCATCAAAGTCATCAAATAGCTTCTGTCGCTCCCATGAGCTCACAATGAAAGATATGGTCACCTGCATCCACAAACGCTTGTCAAAATCATATCTCTTCTTCCAAAATCAAATCCTTTGCAACAAATTTTCTTCCACTAGAGGCCAAATTCATTTTGGCACCCCAATAACCCTCTTTTGCACCAACTTCATAGATGGCACTACCCGATTCCCATATGGTGACACAATAGAAGATAGCACCATTGTGCAAATCTTATGTACCATTTTAGCCGAAGGCATTGTTCTATCCAATGGCACCACAATCCCCTTTGGCACCAACCTATGGGATGGTGCCATGTTACCCAATAGAATTAATTCTATGGATTGCGCCAGACTTCAACATGGTGCCAATCCACTAGATAGCGCCATTTCCCCATATTGCATTGATTGAGACGATCATGCCACATGACACTATGTTTAGTGCCACTTTGCCAAACCCTAACCCCACGTAATATTGTGCCAATACAGACAATGGTTCCAAAATGACTTGTTTTGGTGCTGATTCTCCCCAGTTCCCCCTAGTCGAATGGTGCCAATCCATGACCTTTAGGTGCTAATCAATTCCCCAACAGTGCCAGAACCCTAAACTCATGTTCTCAAAATAATAAATGCAAAAAATGTGAAAAATGACAAAGCTAGGGTTTGAGCCTACCTGGGAGCCAGCCTCTGGTGATCTCTCGTACAGTCAGAATCACTCAGAAATGTGCTCAAAATGCGAGAACATGGGGTTATGGTTCACCATCCTCTTCTCCTCTCCTTCATCCAAGTGGCTCTATGTGTGCAAATGTGGCACTTTTAGGGCCCACTTTTCTATTTATAGTATCCATGTCATCCTTCGCCATACTTTTTCCTTCCCGGGGTGCAGATCACAACCTTTTTCACCCATTTTTCTTCATGTCAACTTCTTTTTTTCATCCTCTATCTAACTTTCACCTCTGTTTCATCCTTTCGAAAGCTCACCTAAAATTTTTATATTTTTTCAACTGACCTCTTGAGGGGGCATCCCTCACTCATTTTATTCCTTCCCAGTAGCTGGGGCATATTTTCTTTGACTTGACACCACATCCCTACTAGGTCCTGACGCCATGTCAAAGAGGGGCAATAGATTGCAGTCAAGGAAAAGAAAATAATACAATTACTTGTTCATGCACAAAGGCTAGAATCCCAATCAGGTTCTTGTGTTCCCAGCTTCATACAAACCCCTCTTACAACCATGGATCATCCCTTAAAAGAGGAGGTTTTAGTGTTCAAAATCCCAAGTTTCAATCAGGGAAAGCTTTTTGAATCAGCAAATGAGTCTCCTCATTTTAAGATTCTAATTTTTAGACTTTCTAGTCCTTTGCAAGAGCCATTACAAGTACAAAATCAGTCTATCATCTATCAAGAGTAGCCCATACAAAAGCCCACTCTTCCTCATGCATGTGTAGAAGAGGTTGGTCCATGCTTGCCACTGAATCCTTTACATTTTGATTCATTTCATAGTTTTTCTAATGTTGTTCATGAGATGAATGAAGGAAAAATATAGAGGTTATAAGGTAAAAATATTTAGTTGCAAAGGCAACTTGTACATGGTTCATTGGAGAAGGAACCAAATGAAGAGGAAGATTCAATCTCTTTGTTCAATCAGCTACCTGGTTTTGTTGACAAGGATGAAGAGAGCATGAAAATGCTCACCTTACCAACTAATTTAAAGTACCAAGAAGATATTAGAGAACATGATGTGTTATTGTTTCATGAAGACAAAGATGATGATGAATCCTCAATCCATATGCAAGAACACATAGACATTCTTTTGCATGAAAATAGGATTACCTACTAGATTGAACAAGTAACCAAATCAAAATTGATGCTTCAAAAGGATGATTTTGATGCTTCATCAAGCCTTCAAGAAGTCTTCTATAAATCTAAGGTGAGTCCTCTTGTGCAAAAGAGTAAAGAAGATCTTGAAGATGACTCTTTTTGGGATGAATTAGAGATTTTTTTGCAAATTTAGATGTTAGACCAACATCTCAGGAAGAAGAGGTTCATAAATAGCAAGAGCATCAAGTGGAAATGACTATTTGTCTAAAGGTTCTTGATTAGCAGGATGATGGAGGAATAGCAAAATGTAAGCATCAAGCCAGCACTACGTGTTTGAGCATGGGTTTATAAAAAGGATGCCCTATTCAACATCTAATCTAGTTGGAAAGCAACAAGGAGAAACCATTACCTATCATGCTTGTTTCAAGGCATGAAGATGAGCAGTAGGAAGAAGAGAGTCAGCTCAGTTGTCCACCTCAAAGCAGCTATATTTTCAATCAAAACAAGTGGGTATGTGTTTTTTCTCTCTTTCTTGAAGAGGTATTGTATAAGTCTATTGGATGCCCACCCTTTCCTCACCCCTTGTTGGCTGCTTACCAGCATGGAAAGCATTCTCAGCTAATCAGAAAAGGAAGCTATTCTGTTGAACCAATTGATGGCTTTGTTTAGCCATCATGTTTCATTTGTTTAGTTTTAGGTAGGTAGGTTATGTAAGTCTTTCTTTTCCAATAACTATTGATGCACAGTTTGTTATCTGGATAGAGGACTATTGTAGTTGTTTCCAGTTGTATTTTTCTATGTGTTGCTGTTGTTCAATGTTTCTAACAGCTGAGTTACAAAAAAAATTCTGAGTTGTAAAGGCCTAAAAAGACTATTACCTAATGGATATACTAGGTAGCTAGTCCTATGAGTTTTAGTAGGCAAAACTAATGTAGAGGTCACACAAAATGTTACCTATTTGTGCACTACAGCCCAAACAGGTCAGGCTGGGACAACACTGTTTGATTTCTACCTTCAAGAGGGAGATAGGTACAACAGAAACTTAGACCAAGTCTCTAACATAGGAGGAAAGGAAAAAGAGTAAGGAAGAGTAAAATCTCACAACCAACTTTAGAAGGCCTACTACTTAGGTAGATGGCCATTCTAGTCATCACTTTTACCAAAATCATGTATCAACTCAGTAAGAGTTGCTACAGGAGTTAGATAAAAATGGGAAGAGCATCCTACAAGAGTAGGAGACATCTCAAAATAGGTAGGAGGAGGGGAACTAAGCTATGAGTTTCAGATTGTTTCAAAGCTATTCATTACAGTTTGTTCAAGTCTCAAATGATAAAGGTACACAACTTGTTAAATCTACTTATGATTATAAGAAATTGTATTAGGCAATAAGTTTCAGATGGATTTTCCTTATGCAATTGATAGTTTACAAAAGAAGAACAATATACAAATCATTGCATAAAACAACAGCTTATATTCACAAGGAAAATGTGTTCAAAGTTCCTACACAAGCCATGGGAATTAATTGTAAAATATGAAATGAAAGAGCGCATGTACATCTGAAGTAAGAAGAAACATAGAAGAGGAAAAGGGGATCTGTCATTACCTGAGAGGATGAACCCCCACTGATGGTTGCACCATCTTCAAACTCCAATTCTATCTTCAGAGGTACCTACAAAGAGAGATGAAGAGCTATGTTAGAGCTTGGGATATCCTTTATTCATGTATGTAAGAACATCTAATGTACATGTTATCCTCTCATAAGCATCAAATTGGGAAATGAAATAGATAAAGAACTTCCAGATGCAACTGAACAGTCACAAGAAGATGTAAGAAGTGAAGATCATATAATCAAAAGAGAGGCTCCTAGCCTCTATGTTTTCCTCTAACTTATGATCTGAGTGTGCAGGTACAGGTATATGAAGACATCACACTGATGACATAAGGAGAGCAATCATGATAGTAAGGATGATTATGTTTCAATCAAGGTATACTTTGTTTCACTCAAAGGAAGACAGTCATATTAAATACTGACAGTAAGATAACAACCATTAGAAGATCATGTAGCATCCATAACAATTGTAACAGTGGATCAAGACATGAGTTTCAAGGAGAATAGTAGACAGTCTTATGTCAAGGGGTAATGTGGAGTCTAATAGTACAAGAAGCCTACAACAAAGTTATAAACAGTGAAAACACAGTCATATCTTAGGCAATTGTCATAACAGTTGGATCAAGCAGCAGCAAACAGTATATGGGACAATAGTCTTGTCTTATCTAATATCAAATGAAGGAGTTCTCCATACAATAGTTGTTAACATGATGGATGATAGGGTGCTTAGAGTGAATCAAAACTAAAGGCTTAGTAAGAGGCAGAGACCTACACCTGCAAAGCACAAGACAGTCCCCTAGGAATTCACAAGTGATTTAAGATCTTTAGATAGGAAGCAGATGCAAGAAGGTATACATTATGAAACCTGAGACTCCATGCAACAATGTTGTCTCATAGTGAACATACCAAAAAGCAGAGGACTGCCTCAAAGCTTTCCCTACAAGGATACCTTGATGGCAATCATGTGAAGTTTTGTAGGCATTCATACCAGAAGCTCATGAGAAAAAAATCAAAAGAGAAGAGATATAGGAGCATACAAAGTCACCGTCCTATGAGAGTAGCAACAATTATCTAAAGATAGCACAAGATAATCAAGAGAAGGAACAACTAGGAACAAGGCCACCAGGACAGTCATCAGGCTACATAATGACCATATCAAAGGTCTAGTGACTAGCATCTATGCCAATAACAAGAAGAATAGTCACATTAGCATCAAACATCAGTCATATATACAAAGTTTGAAGAGATTCTGATTTTAGTGTGAGAAGACACAATTGCAAAAAGAGAGACTAGACAAACTTCAAGGATGTATGGACAGAAAAAGAAAAACAACCTGAAGATCATAAAAAGTATAGTGAAAAAATTAGATAATAATATTCACAGTGAGCATAGTAAAAGGCTGGTATATCTTTGAAGGAACTTGGAGCATCCTAGACCAAGGTAGAGATATATAGTAGCATAAAGGTTAGAGGCAACATTTACATCTATCAAAGAATAATTTGTAGACAATCATAAAGGTTTTGTAGAGAGGATAGGTATATGATAAAGACCTACAAATGCCATATATAGATAGAGATATTATAGGTAGTCATACCAACAAGCAATGAACAATCAGCAGCAGTGCATGGCATGGATGGAAAAAATATGATCTTTGCAGACAACATAATGTCTCCTATAACCCAAGTTTAGTCAAGAGTTGCACTTGAAACAACATATGTTTGTGTGTGTTGGGAGTTGAAGGATGAATTTGTATAGCTCTAAATGGTTAGTTATATAGCCTTATTATAAAAAAATAATGATGGTTATCATACTTATATCCTCCTACATGGAACCAATTGCTAACAATGTTGCATTCCTCCAACACCTCTTTTGCCATCGAAGAAGAAGACTATAATGCATTTTGTAGGCTCCATTCTGGTTATGGGAATTGGGTTTTGCAGAGAGCCAGATTTGCATTTAAAGGGTTTTCAAGTAAAAACCATTTATAAGACAGAGGCCTAGGAGTTTAGAGTAGCAAGGATAGTGGACTAATCAACAAGGTATAGCAGTATGTGTGTCACAGAAACCTAGACGTGGCATGACTTGAAGTTTTGGAATAAAATGTATGAGTATAGGAGGTTAGATCCTTGGAGTCAAAGGCTTTAGGGTCTAAGACATTACAAACGAAGATTCTTTCAAGGGCTAATGACAGTGGAGGGACTACAATGAAGAAATACAAAATGACACATTTTGCAATCATTTAATGACAACATTGGGACAACAAGAACTATCATAAGAACCTGCAGAGAGATTAATCAAAGCATTGTGAGGAGTAGAACATTCAAAGATAAGAGTGAGAGAACCAACAATGGCAGTCCAATAGGAAGGAAAAAATAGTCATGAAATAGTCATTTTAATGACTGACAAAGCATAAAAATACAGTCATTTTAAGGACTGTCTCAGCATGGTAAAGGACGTGTTACTTAGAAAGGGAAAATTAGGATGATTATCTCTTTATGTTATTTAACTCTTGAACAAACATAAATTCAATATTTTGATAGTTGAAAGCAACATGAATGAGTGCAATTGAAAATCTATCTATAAGCAAAATTGAAAGGGAGCCCATGTGAATAGGTGTTACAAAGAGAGCTCTCCTAGAATCCAAAACCAATGAAAGGAATAGTCCATGTGAGAAGAAAGAACTTTACAAGAAATCTCACTTACAATAATGTTCCAAATGGATTAGATCAGAGCTCCCTTGATAATCTAGATCTAGGTCCTTTCTTGATGAAGCTTGCAAGGAGCCTGCTCGCCTCTGGTGACAATTCTTACAAAGCTCTGGAGTGCGCTTCAAGAGTTGCAGAGTCCTTTGAGAGGTGCTGTGATGGGAGACCAAGCCTTGAGTTTGTTATGAGTCTACATATATTGGAAGAAATTCACTATAGCCTTGGACAGTATGAAGAGGATGTTCCTATACTGGAAAGCTCCATCAGTATCCCTATGGTGGATGAGGGGCATGAACATTCTCTCGTAGCTTTTACAGGAAATATACGACTGGGTGAGACCTATGCCATGTTGGGAAGGGTTGCTGATTCACTAGAATGTTATCATAGGGGGCTAGAGATCTAGAAGTGGGTGTTGGGTGACATGGATCCAATAGTGGGAGAGACTTGCAAGTATGTGGTAGAAGCTTATGCCCAAGCAATGCAATTCATGGAGGCTAAAAAATTGTGTCAACAGTCTTTGCAGATCCATAAACTGCATAGAGCATCATAGTTTTCCTTGGGAGAGAGAAACAACAGTATGAAGATTATGCTTATCAATATAGAGAGACTGCTATCCAGTGGAGCTTCAAAAGAACTGCAAGTTTCAACCTCATGGAGGTGCCTTCAGGAGAACAATAGAGTACAAAAGATGGAGAAAATGCAAAAGATGTTCGACTAGGGTTTTTAAAACCCTTTTGTCAAAAGATATGATGCCCTAATTTAGTCAAAGATCTGACCACTAAACTTCAAAATCTTTTTCATCCTTATGAAAAAATCAAATGAAGCTAAAAATCAACCCTATGGTCAAAACACTCAAGTGTTTTGTAATCATAGGAGGTGATCTCGTGAAATGGTAAACACTTAGGGTGTTTAATAAAAGACAAATATATGATGAGAGTAGTCACCTTTTAGGGCTTTGAGGCCAAGTCAATATCATCATGAGCCTTCACCTTTTTAAGGTTGATGCCAATAAACATTATCATGACCCCCTAAAGTCTTTTCAAGGTTAGAGGTCAAACTAAACATAATCATGAGTATCTCTCTCTTTTTTTCATGGTCAAAAGACCATTATATGTATGATAACAAATATTAAAGGTAATAACTAATAAAAATACCTTAATAGTTGTTATGTAAATCTAAAGTAGGAGTTGTAATTTATCATAACACTTATTAATGTAAGTTATAAACTTAATTACCTTTAATATTTGTTAGAATAAATTATAATTTCTCTCAAAACCATGTAGAGAGAGAGAGAGAAGAGAAGTCAAACAAGGGTTGTAAGGTCATGCAACAGGGTGCATTTTTTCTTTTTACTTTGACTTTTGGTCAAAAAGGGCTATTTTTGGAGATCCACTTGGTCAAGTGGCTTGATGAGAGGAGTTCAAGACTAAGTTAACTCAAAATGGAACATTTTTTAACCCTCTAATCTAGGCCTTTTTGCCTTGCTCGCCCAGTAACTATGACTTCACTATTTTTGGGTTGAGGACTTCTTTCCAACCTACTCATGCATCATATGAGAGTTCAGTTGGACTGGAGTTGACTTTCCCTTGTTTTTGGAGAGAGTTTGTATTGTATAGGAGAGAAAGCTGATACTTTTTCCTTAGTTCTTGATTTTATTTTTCCTTTGCACATTGCAAAGAGAAATCACATTATTGTAACTCAACAGTTTTATTGATTTTGATACAGTAGCAACATTATTATTCAGCATTTTTATAGTTTTGCAGAGGTATTCCTATTATTTTTTCTAATAAAATCAAGTGTTACCTTCTCAGATTCAGGTGTTGTGTTCTATTGAGTGATTTTGATAAGAACTTTATTATGTTTTAGAACAAATCCTTTAAATTTCTATCTCATTCTTTGAAGCATAGATATAGAAAAGCAATTGATTTTCATAGGTTGTAGGTTGTGCAAGTTATTTTTTGACTTTTCCTAGTTGTGAAAACATCAGTTTCCCTTCAAAGAAAGTAGAAGTTTTCAGGCCTTCTTATGAAATATTTGTGTTAAAATTGCCCAAACTGAGTTGTGAAAATAGATATATTGAGAGATAATTGTGAACTAGAACAAGTACAAATCATTTTATCATTTGTACATCACCTCCTAGGTTCTTTTCATCATAGTTTTAGTTATTTTATCCTTTTTCCTACCAAATTTGGAGATTCTAGGAGGTTTTTCAAGGGAACCATCTCTTCTAGAGGTTCACTTTCACCATAGACAACCCACAGTCTGAAAGTGATCCAATGTTTCATGGGATTGTTAGGCTTCGCGCTTGACAAGGGTGCAATCCTTCATGACAACAACACACAAATTTGTAAAAGGTAAAATTTGGATGATTGGTTTTTGGTAGTTTGGTATGTGTATCCTCCTGTCACCCTTTACATTCAAGGACCTAGGGTCAAGTTGCAATGTACTATCATACCCTAGGTCACTATGAGATGTAGGAAAACTTGGATTTGAATGATTTGATTGTCAATTATGCTCACTTATTCTCAATTATACCTTAAAACCCTAATTATGCAAATACGACATCAAATAGATGAATATCAGAAAATGCTGCTATAGGAAGATGTAAAATAACAAATAACTGTGCACCTATTTTCGGGGTTTGGAAGTGAAACAGTCAGGGACTAATGAACGGGTACCCAAGTCCAAGGCCTAAGGTTTTGTTGGGATCTAGAAGCTCAGTCTGCAACCTGTTCCTGCTATCACATAGATTTTCCTATCATGGAATCCGGAGGACTAAAGAGTGGGTGCCCAAGTCTAGGGTGTTGTTTTCAACTCTAATATGCAAATCCAACACTTTGTAATGCCCTCCTACAAATCCACTTTCCCTATATATTCAACCTGTAACCTGCAATCACAGAAACCTTGGGAGGGGGTTGTGGTGTTTAGAAGCTTGCCTCAGTCAAGCCCCAAAGAGACATTCAAGTCTTCCAAACACTATTGTCAAATAGAGATTGCATGCCCTTGAGAAGCAAAGGCTAAAACCAAATGATAAATGCTCAAAAACACAAATGATGTCACCTTGTAGTGAAGATCTCATAGGAGGAAGAAGCTCTTCATTCCATGAGGAGATGATTGCTCAAATCTGCAAATACAAACACATAGACAACACAAATATGCTCTTGCTACACAATGAAAGCCTTGAATCACCTTTGGAATGCATAAAGTTCACAATAACAATCTAGTAGTCATCTAGTTTACAAATGAATGCCTAAACATGCTTTTATATGCAACTACAAACACTCCCGCCAAGAATTTCGTAATTCAAACTTACTGTGTCAGCATAGGACCCAAATAATAGTCACAAGCCAACACTAAAAATGTGGGACTTACCCAAAATAGGGCAGGACTAGGGCATGGGTGTCCAAGTCCTCCCCCCCTATTTTGGTTAGGGTTAGGTTCAAGGGATCCCCTAGTCCCCATTTGTCATGAAACTTAGGGATCATTTCATCGAGATGTCAAAATATGATGCAAGATGTCCTAAATGTAGATAAAGGACTCGAGAGCTAAACCTTATGAGGGAAAACCCCCCAAGGGGACATGTTTCGACGTTACATTTAGCCCCCACTTCAATGTAGGTATAAACGTGAGGCCAATACATGAATTAAAGTATGGTCAACAAACACAGCAAACACGCCAAGCACGGAGAAAACACATCAAACACATTGAAGACAATGATAGGCATGCAAAACACAGAGAAGATAGTTACAGTCATGCAAAACATGGAGAATACAACAGATGCATAGAAGACAGTTAATGCATGGAAGACAAGAATGATTTATTTTCTTTTCTTTTTCTCATATATATGAAATGCAGATGCAAGTACAAGGAAAGTAAACACACCTCCCATAATGTAGGAAGCACTCATCGTGTTGGTCTTTAAACTACATATATGGGGCCACACACATGCAAGAAACACCAAACCTCCCAAAATGTAGGAAGCACTCATTGCGTTGGTCTTTAGACTACATATGGGGCAACAAATACACCAAACAAAGCAAGCATGCCAAACACATGTACTTTAAAGTCACAGAGAAAACACAATAGACAAGTGATGGAGTGTTCCTATTTCTAGGTTCAACACCATCTCAGGCACATTACAGGAACACACCAATGATTATGCTTCACCACAACAAACACCGAAGACACACTTCAGGGTTGATTTAGTCACAGAACCGCTCCCCGCCTCCCAATGAGGACTTTTGAAAATGGCAGGGTGGGCACTCCACAAGAGATACACCACCCCCACCTCAACAGAGGGCTTAAGATGACTGATTGATTGATTGATTGCAAACAAACTTAGAGTGTAGGAGGGACTCATCGCCCCAAGTCTTTAAATTGCACCTAAGGACAAGCACATTGCTAGCATCCATAACAGATAGCTTAACTTATATATGCCTCCACATTAAGGTGGTTGATATCAGGTATCAATATCAAGTACGTTAAGGTAGGACGAAAACACACAAGGGAACATAGACTTTCGCAAAGCCCATGCCTCCTGGAGGTGACATGTACTTTACAATCACCAAATGTTACCACAAACACATCCCTGCAAGAAATATGTTAGTGTCTACAAAATTATGATAATGCATCTAAAATCTGAGGCATGCAAGATTCAAGATAAATAAAGTGCACAGAGCAGCAGTATTGTTATGATTTGTAAATGAGATAGAACACCATCAAAATCACTATGCAGAGAGCACGAGTGCTTCTACTAGCCAAGCGTTAGATAAGATATACAACCCCATCGTCATATTAGGAACTAAGTCCAATTTTTTATTTCTCGCTAAAGGGATGCTAGGTCTGCATCAGTATAAATATTTTTCGTCATCCGCCTGCTAGATAGAAACACTAGAGGAAGGGAAATAATAAATAAGAGAGGAGAAACAAGTGTCTTAGGGACAATCACGTAGGAGGATGCCCACAAGTCATGAACCACAGTGCTATGTCCGTAAGACACAACACACAACAATGAAATTAGAGAGAGAGGTAATATAGAAAAATGATGATACAAATAGCAAGTCACAATAGAGGCAGTCTCCTAGTATCCTGGACCTTACAAGAGAATCAAGGGTCATTCCAAGAGGCCTAAATAACACATAACACATCATAGGGGAAACACATCACGAGAGAGATTAAGGGTTAGAGATACTTGCCTGTAGGATCTTTGTATCATATTTTTGAATTTGTGAACCTCTTGGAGAGGTAGTCGATCATGTTTAGTGCAAAGTTTGAGTGGTTCTTATGTAAGTCTTGTTTATTATCATATGATGCCTGTTTCTCAAATCCTTGTGTAAATGAGACTTTTTGTTGCTTATGAGGGGGAGAACCATTAATATTTCCAACTGTTGATAGTTGTCTTACTCTTTTCCAAATTTTAGTGAGTTTTCATTGTTGTTGTCATCTATTGCAGTAACAAGAATCATCTTGTACCATCTCACTCATCTATATTAGTTGTTTCATTTGTTGTTCTCATATGTTTTGATTACCTCCCGATCCATATAAGGATAATGGAGGAGGAACCTTAGCATAAATTCCATTTCTTCATGGACAAGGCGGGTTATCCAATTTTTCTTTATCCACTTCAATCATACCCACGATATTATCATAGTCTAAATAATCATCATCAGCTACTTCTACTAGTCCTTGTTCCAACATATTGGTATCAGTATGTTTAGGAAAAGGATTAGTGAAGATTTGTAAATTTTGATTCAGCAGAGCAACTGAGTTATTTCTGTTATCATTCACACCTGATACTTGTATGATATTCGAATCAATGAGGTCTTGTATTTCATGTTTAAGACACATACATCGTTTAGTATCATGTCCTTGTGTCTAATGGAAATGATAGAAGGTATTAGCATCAAAGTAAGGTCCTTGTGCTTTGCTAGGATTAATAGGCTTAATCGGGGGAAGCTTTAGAATGTTATTACTCATAGCTTGATTCATGATAGAATGATAAGACTTAGATATCAGAGTAAACTTTCTTGGTTGATATGATGGCTTCTTTGGATTAGTGATAGCAGACACATTAGAAAAGTTGTTCATATTCAGTCCATTAATCTTGATGAAACTCCTATTGTTATTATTTCTCTTAAAGTTGTTTTGTGATGATCCACCCATGGATTAACTAACTTGAGCCAATGAGTTTTGGTTTTCATACTGACTAGACAAAAGTTGGTAATCACGTAGGGCGGTGCATAAATGTTGAAAGGAGTTATACTTCATCAAGAGGATCTTATCACGAATGTTAGGTTGTATATTTGTAATAAACACCTTCTGAAGATCCTCATCTTTCATCTGATACTGAATTTGCTTATATCAAGCTTGATACTGACTAATGAATTCAGTTAGCTTCTCTTTCAGACCTTGCTTGCAATGAACTAAATCAATCAAAGAGACTTGAGGTCCAATGTTTGCTTGAAAATGTTGTAAAAATTGATCAATCAACTGTGAAAAGGAGTGTATTGAATTTGGAGGCAAAGAGAAAAACCAATCTAAAGCAGTATCTTTGAGAGATCGCAGGAAAAGTTTTGCCAACAAATCCTCTTCAAAATAGAAATCACTACACATAGCTGTGAATGCTACCACATGAGTATTAGGATCACCTTTTCCACCATATTTTTCAAAGCGAGGAGTCTCAAACCTCTTGGGCATAGGAGGTTTCAAAATTGCATAGGAAAGGGGATTATGGGCATGATATGTTGGTATATTGGGTTGCGAAGAATTTGCCAAATTTGTTGCCTTTTGTTGTAAGGCAGTCATGCCCTGCAAAAGTTGGTTTAGGATGGCATCATTGGGAGATGCAATTTGCTGTGAAGAATTGGAACCAAAGTGAGGAGGTGATTGAGCCTGAGATATGATAGGTAGAGGCTATGGATAAGTCAACGGTGGTTGAACATAATGGTAGGTGGTAGGTGGTTGAAAATAAGTGGGATGAAGACATGGTTGAGAGCAATTATTCATGGAAGTCCCCTTAGGAACCAAATTCTGATAATTAAATCCTACATCTTTGTAATTAGTACCATTACATACTCCAATACCAGTGGTAGCATTACTACAAGCGTTCACATTAGTTGTTAAGATCGTTGATGTAAAGGTAGATATTTCGATAGTCAGTATAGGTACCGATACTTGAGTATGAGATAGTGACAAAGTATTATTTATCACTTTTACACATTTAGTCACTGGCATGATATTGGTTTGTATAATATGTGCTAAACCACGAATTGCATTAACACTGTCTTGTCCTTCTTTTATTAATTCTCTTACATGGTGAATCACAAGTACAGCTTCTTTAGCTATCCTCTCAGTTTGCACATAGTCTCAAAATTCAACTAGGTCTTTGTCAATTTTATCTATTTTCTAATCAGGTAAATATCCTGTCATCTCAATAGTATCATCAACGTCATGAAAAGTTTGTTCTTCCATTCTACTTGTGATAGGTGTAATATCTTGTAACATTTGTGTCTATCCTTTTGTAAAGAAGGTGTTCAATGTGCCAACTTATTGAAGAGCATTAGATCCCATGTGTCTTATGTTTCTGCTTAAAGGAATATTTCTCTTAGGATAGTGAATTATGAGACTCATGCAGCAATATGCACAAATTTTAGGCACAAGATATGTTATAAATGCTTGATTTTTTTGTACCTTTTTCAATGCAAATATATGAAAGAAAAGGTGTTGTAAGGATTTTGATCAGGGGTAGAAAATTATATGTCTAATATCAGTCCAATACAGAAATAAGATCCTTTACAACACACTCTTGATGCAAATCTATAATGACTAGTCAAAACCTAGTAAAATGCCCTAAAATATGCAATTTTTCATCATTTTTCAATCCCAAGAACTAATGAAAGAGGTGTTGTAAGGAATTTTATGAGGTGCAGAAAATAATAGAAATGCTATCATTCACCTATAAGCATAAAATCTGTTACAACACACTTAGGGTGCAAACTAGGCCAAACCCTAGGGCAAAAATAGCAAAAATGTGCAATTTTTCACCAAATTTTCAATACAAGAGGCTAATAACAAGGTGTTGTAAAGAATTTTAGGAGGGGAAGTAGATAATTACCTTGATAACAGCCAATTAGTGCAAAAATATTCTTCACAACATGCCAATGGTGCAAAAATAGAGAGTTGATAATGCCAATTTTAGTGAAAATAAAGGTTTTTCAAGCCCTAGGTTTGAGATCTTGATGCGAAATGCTATATGAATATATTGTAATCTATTTTATGATGAAAATTAAGTCCAATCAAATATGAAAATGATTTTCACACCCTACCATACAAAATGCAAGTGCAAATCTAAGGAAAAATCAATGAAAATGTTATTTTTTGTTGAAATTTTCTATGCAAAAATGCAAATATTTTAAATCTAAATGTAAATTTGTACTAAAATGAAACACTACAGCCAAATACAAATTTTAATGAGTGTCTAAGATCGGTAGAAAAATCTGAAACAAGATTTTGCCTACAAACCCTAGTTTTTGAAATTACTAGGTTATATGAAAAATGCAAAATTTCTAACAAAACCCTAGCAATTTATGATAAAAATGCAGTGCAATCTATTAAATTTTTATAATTTTCAAAAATTTATCTCAGATCTAATGCATAAATCATAAATTTGATGAAATTCAAATTAATTGATACAACATGCAAACCGTATGGAAATGCAATCTAGGGTTTGCAAATTTTTTTCAAATTTTACAATTTTTTTGTAAGTTTTCCAATGCAATAAGATGAATGATAATATGAATGAATAAAATCACTACAAATCTGAAGCAAAACACTTAGCAAGGTGCAAACAAGTCCAACAACATGAGTTCACCAAAATTTAAAGGGTAAAATTTGGATGATTAGTTTTTGGTAGTTTTGTATGTGTATCCTCCTTTCACCCTGTACATTCAAGGACCTAAGGTCAAGTTGCAATGTACTATCATACCCTAGGTCACTATGAGATGTAGGGAAAATTAGATTTGTATGATTTGATTGTCAATTATGCTCAGTTTTACCTTAAAACCCTAATTATGCAAATACGCCAGCAAACAGACGAATATCAGAAAATGCTGCTACATGAATATGTAAAATAACAAATAACCGTGCACTTATTTTTGGGGTTTGAAAGTAGAACAGTCAGGGACTAATGAGTGGGCACCCAAGTCCAAGGCCTAGGTTTTTGTTAGGATCTGGAAGCTCAATCTACAACCTGTTCTTGTTGTCACATAGATTTTCCCATCATGGAATCTGGAGGACTAAAGAGCAAGCACCCAAGTCTAGGGTGTTGTTTTCAACTCTAATCTACAAATTCAACACTTTGTAATGCCCTCCTGCAACTCCATTTTTCCTGTATATTCAACCTGTAACATGCAATCATAGAAACTTTGGGAGGGGGTTGTAGCGTTTAGAGGCTTGCCTCAGTCAAGCCCCGTAGAGACATTCAAGTCTTCCAAACACCATTGTCAGATAGAGAGTGCATGCCATTGAGAGGCAGAGGCAAAAACCAAATGATAAATGCTCAAAAACACAAATGATGTCACCTTGTAGTGAAGATCTCATGGGAGGAAGAAGCTCTTCATGCCATGAGGAGATGATTGCTCAAATCTACAAATACAAACACATAGACAACACAAAACCACTCTTGCTACACAATGAAAGCCTTGAATCACCTTTGGAATGCATAAAGTTCACAATAACAATCTAGTAGTCATCTAGTTTACAAATGAATGCCTAAACATGCTTTTATATACAACTACAAACACTCTTGCCAAGAATTTCATAATTCAAACTTGTCGTGTCGGCATAGGACCCAAATAACGGTCATAAGCCGACACAAAATTTGGGACTGACCCAAAATAGGGCAGGACTACGGCGTAGGCACCCAAGTCCTCCCCCCTATTTTTTTCAGGGTTAGGTTCAAGGGATCCCCCTAGGTCCCATTTGTCATGAAACTTAGGGATCATTTCATCGAGATGTCAAAATATGATGCAAGATGTCCTAATTGCAGATAAAAGACCTGGGAGCTAAATCTTATGAGGGAAAATCCCCCAAGGGGACATTTTCTGACATTACAAAATTAAGTAATTTATTATTTAATTTTATTTAAAGCATGTCAAAAAGAAAAAGAAAAGTTGAGTTAATTGGCTTTAAATCATTGTATTTATCAATAAACTCATAAAATAGAAAAAAACATTCTATTTTTATGAAATCAATCTTATTTTTATCCAAGAAAGTAGTTAACTCAATAAAACATATGTTTGCATGTACACTTGTTGTGTGCACATTCCTTCACGTCTTCTCAATTTATCACATCCATTGATTTCATTGAATTATCTCAACCATTGATCGATCTTCCCCTGAAACCTATAAATAAATCCATTCATCTCTTCATAAATCCTCTTCGATCATTAAGCTTTGGTACCATTATCTCTTCAATCATTAAGCTTTAGGCATTCATATAGTGCTTTGAGCACTTCGCATCATTGAGAACACATATCAAATCTTTGAGCACATCACCTACATTCACTTGTTACAACCATGGTTATGCAATTGAGAGAGCAATCCACAAAAAACCAAGGAATTCATACAATCTAGGTGATTTCATTCTTTGTTTCATTTGCATTGAATTTAGGTTATTGTTTAGATCAATTTCTTGAAGGTTGTAGGTTTGAGTTTTGTTATTCATTCTTGATCTATCAAACTCAATTTTCCTCACACACACACCTACAAAAGTTAGTGCAATAGTAGTAATAATATTTTACAAGTAGAGATCTTAAGAATTGTAGAGAGAGCTTGTTGATAGATAGATCAAATGTTCATTACTTCATCATATGTTCATCTATGTAAATAAGTAAGAGAGAGTTACATATATATGAATCCCAATTACTTTTTAGAAGAGTCATGTTAGGCCGACAAAAGGTGTACCACCCAATGTAACAAGGCCAACAATTGAATCTCAAACTTTGTTTAGGGCCAAAAGGCTAGACTCGGGCATTGGGTGCCCTAATCCCAGCTAAATCAGCTCCCAAAATCTCATTAATTAAAGGATTTACCATTATTTCTTATTCAGGTGTTAAAACAAGCACTTCACGAATGGAGATAAACACACATGCTAAAAGGAGTGCTAAACCTAGTGTGAAATTTTAAGTGGTAACATTTTTTGACACTACACTTTCATTCTAATATTACCTTCTATGTTATATCTTATGTCTTGTTACATGTTTCCTCCATATTGCGTTTCCCCTCTTGGGGGCATCTCACTTATGTTATTTGTCATGCTTTATTGTGATGGTGTTATGCTCACATGATTATCTTATGCTTCATATGCTTATAAAATTTACAACTAATGATTATCATACTTGATCATATCCTTGCATTGCTCGTATCTTATGATTATTACATGTTCATTTATGCTTACTATAATTACATTTTACAATCACATATTTTTTATTTAGCATTCATGACTTTTAGCATTTGTTATTTTCCCTCATTTGGAGCAACATTAGGGGAACTTTTCTTCATCTTTCACATATGCTTTCATAATCACATCTTACTAGTATGTTGTTACATGTTTAATGGTATCTTTACTTTCTTGCATGCTTATGCAGTTTCATATGATCATATATTTTTCTCCTTTCCTCTAATTCCTTGCATCCCTTTTATGTAACTAATTGGATAGGGGGATATACTATCACTAATATTTTTTTTATGACTATAATTGCAATCATTAGATCATGGTTACAATGGTTATCTTTGCTCTAGGTAGAGTCCTGCATTCATTTTAGTTGGAGTCATTAATTGTGCCCTTCACAGAGTCATATTTATGTTTTAGACAATCAATATTTTTCACTAGGCAAAGTCCTATTATTTTCCTTCTCCAGGAAAAGTCCTTATTTCTATTCTACGTTGAGTCACTTTGGCTTTTCATTTTTACTTTTAGTTTTTTTGTAGACAATTTTAGTAGTTGTATTTATGCCTATTTTAAAGTCTTAATAAATACTACTCATTGGAACCTTTTCTTTTGTGCTTACAAGTTTTGAGATGGAGAGCTCATTGTGAGGAGGGTATACAAAATAGACATCCTTATTTGTATCCTTTTTATGAGTGAATATTTATTTTAATGTCAGTTGCTTGTTTGACTTTGGCATGCATCTTTACAATAGTTCACATGAAAGTCAAAGTGGGGGCAAAATGTAATGGTGAAAGATACATACCTTGCACTTTGACCTATTTATCCCAAATGTAATTACTGGTGTCTAAAATGATGTATACACATTCCAAGTGACCAATCCCAATCCTCTATTTACCCATTCATTATGCCAGGTCAATTCTATGGGTGCAAAAATGACCCCTAAACTTTTAAATTCAAAATTAAAAAATGGGCATGCACTCCTTTCCAACTAGTCATTATGAGCTAACTAAAACATGCAATATTTCAAGTTGCATGCTAGTTTGTTGTATAAAAGGACAAGTCATAAATCATTTAAGGATAAGATCTAAAATGAATTTGTAACCAAATAGGAATCTTAAAAATCATCTATGGGCATCAAAGCATTATCATGTGACATCAACCACTCTAAGTATCTTGTATGACTTCCTTCAATCATTGTTATGTATTGTTGAATTGATAACAAGGGTTTGACCAAAGGAGAACAACCCTAGCCTAGCAAACTCCTAAATAGCGTCTATCGACACCACTCCTTTTTAGATATAGTTTCCAGACATTAAGATGAATAAGTTCTTGACATAAGAATTAGTCAAGTTCAATTTATGGGCCAAGTTTAGATATGTAAGCACAAAGGTATTTTCCACAATCATAGAAGTGAATAAGAATAATAGACAATAATGTTAGTCCTAAAGTAATTGTCTAATAAATCTTAATTTTTAGTACATTGATAATATATATCAAAATCAAATTAACATTAGACATAAAATTAAGTACATTATTTTATTTATTTAAATTTTATATATTTATTTCAATAGTATTATAAGTCCTAACTCTTTATTGTAAATTAAATTACTATTAACTATAATTTAATTAATTTACCTAAGATATTTATGTGAGATATATTATAAAAAACAAATCTTAAAGATATTTTTTATACTCATTCTTTATAATTAAAAATTATAATTAATATATTTTCAAATTTGAATTTTATTAATTTAATAAAAATATGTTCTTACGACATAATAATATCTTTTTAAGTTTTAAAATAAGATTCCAATCATACTAAATAATTTATGATGATACTTTTAATTAATTTACCTAAGATATTTATGTGAGATATATTATAAAAACAAATCTTAAAGATATTTTTAATACTCATTCTTTATAATTAAAAATTATAATTAATATATTTTTAAATTTGAATTTTATTGATTTAATAAAAATATGTTCTTACCACATAATAATATCTTTTTAAGTTTTAAAATAAGATTCCAATCATACTAAATAATTTATGATGATACTTTTAATTAATTTACCTAAGATATTTATGTGAGATATATTATAAAAAACAAATCTTAAAGATATTTTTTATACTCATTCTTTATAATTAAAAATTATAATTAATATATTTTCAAATTTGAATTTTATTGATTTAATAAAAATATGTTCTTACAACATAATAATATCTTTTTAAGTTTTAAAATAAGATTCCAATCATACTAAATAATTTACGATGATACTTTTAAAAATATAAAATCTAAGTCTAAGAAAAAAAATTAATGAGTGTAATATGTGTGGAGATTTTGGGCTTTAGAATAGAATTTCAATTATAACAAATAACTTAAGATGACACTAAATTGAACTAAAATTTAAGTCAAAAGAATGGCCAAGAATAGTTGTTTTCTTATAGGGCAGGTATATCTCTATTTTTTATAATATTTTAATTCATCAATATTAAAATATATTTCCAAATAAATCAATTTTATTTTTATAAAACGTGCCATAACAATACCTTCATATATTGTGTTATCCTCCACATAGCCATTCATATCTTAAATATTAAAAAAATACTTAAATTAATTTTATAATTAATTAGTTAGATTGTGAGTTGGAGCACATTCTCTTCTAAATGTAATCCAAAATAGAGAAATTGTATGGATATTCATTATTGTTTATATGATGTGCACTTGAGGGGGACCATCTAATAGTGTTTTGATGGAATGGAAGCATCTAGGTACCTAACTTGTTTGCCCACAAAATATTTAAGGATATATGGTCGTACGATTAAATGCCTCACGTTGATCTTTCATACCAAAATACTATCGTTTTAAATTGTTTCTTTTTTCCACGAATATCTCCATTGCAAGACCAAAAAAAATGAAAAGGACGGGAGCGGAGGAGTTTGTGTGATGTCATGGACCCATGGATTGCATGTATATTCAAAAGAATCTTAACTTGACAGGGATCTCCATTGCAAGACAAAACTGACAAGGATAGGAGTTCGTGCCATGGACCCATCTTCAAATGAATTTTATCCTACGAAAGATTACCTATCTAACTATAATATTATAATATAACTAGCAATTGACTCATCTCTTTAATGGGCATGTTTGTTACAGAGATAATTGTCTATAGTCAAATTTTTTATTACATAGAAAATGATACAAAATATATGTAGTTTATTAAATGTGTTATTTATAGGATAGAAAATAGTAAAATATTTTTTATTGTAAAGTAGTAGAAAAATAATTAGAACTAAAAATCATCTATGATCATAGATGAAATTCTATTCCATTTGAAATTTATTAGAACTAAATTATATCATGTCTGAAATTTTGAATTTGTTATTATAGTTGATCTCAACATGAATGTACCTTAGAGGGTGCATTAGAATTGAAATACATTTCTTGATAGAATTTGAAAGTTTCCATCATGAAAGGGTAAGTGGCTTAATGGTGGAAATTTTTACTAGCCATAAGTAGGTTCTAAGTTTGAATTTCATCCTATCTAATATTCTCATTAATTTGCTTATAATTCCTTGTGTAAACAATTACAATCCTTATCACACAATAGTAGAAAAATAATTAAAATTAAAATATATGTAAAACGCCTAAAATGGCTCAAATAACTCTTGTACATGACAATGTACATACACTCCAAGTTATTGGGAATGAATCTCCACCTTTACATTGCTTAGTAATTTGAGTTCTTTTAGTGAATACTAGTTCATTCGATATTTAGGAAAGAAATGGACTTCATTAATTACCAACTTGTGGTACAACTGAAGTGTAAAATTGTTATTGATTATTTGACCATTAAAATTAAAATTTATGTAAAACGCCTAAAATGGCTCAAATAACTCTTGTACATGACAATGTACATACACTCCAAGTTATTGGGAATGAATATCAACCTTTACATTGCTTAGTAATTCCATTTCTTTTAGTGAATACTAGTTCATTCGATATTTAGGAAAGAAATGGACTGCATTAATTACCACTTTCTCATACAAATGAAGTGTAAAATTGCTATTGACTATTTGACCATTAAAATTAAAATTTATGTAAAACGCCTAAAATGGCTCAAATAACTCTTGTACATGACAATGTACATACACTCCAAATTATTGGGAGTGAATCTCCACCTTTACATTGCTTAGTAATTTGAGTTCTTTTAGTGAATACTAGTTCATTTGATATTTAGGAAAGAAATGGACTTCCTTAATTACCACTTTTTGGTACAAATGAAGTGTAAAATTGCTATTGACTATTTGACCATTAAAAAGTATGTTTAAGTAGAGTATAGAGAGATGGAACACTAATGTAGAGTAGGGGTATTAAATGAGAAAACACAATCAAACAACCACTCACAAGAACCTTAGTCATTATCTATTGGCTTTCCTTCTCAAACTGCCATTGATCCTTGTAGCTTTTCAAAAAGGCCTTTTTGAATGTAAATTTTAGAGTAGACCCTACATTCAAAAAGTGACACCTAATTGAGATATTCTTTTGGCCATTATAACACATATCAAGAAATGGGGTATGATTACTTTGTATGGAATGACTCAATTTTTGACTGTCCTCTTTCTTATTAGGCTTAATAGGGCAATTAGGTTTGACAACAATAGGGTTTTGGGCTCAGGGATCTCTACTTCTATTCCAATACTTCCAACACACCTCATATGGCCTCAATGAACTACTCCCTCCTCATGGACCATCCTAAAATAGCCCTTGCAACAAATCCTCTAAGTCTCTAGGATTTTCTAGGTCTAATACATAGAGACAGCAGACTGTCATGGCATCTTCACACATGCAAACATCCACACCTATCTCTGCAACCTAGGAATATTAAATTACATGTCTAAACAGACCATTCCACCAAGTTTGAAGTTTTTCTACTGGTGGAATGGAGAGTTATGCATTTTTCTTGATCATTGGTTACCCTAACTAGGGTTTGAACCAGTCTGGAAAGAAATCACTATAACTTCCTCAAATCTAAATAAAATTGGATGCAACAAAGAGCAATGGAAAGTAGATTCACTATACTTTCATTCCCAATCAGCTTCAGACTAGTATAGGGTCATAGAGATCCATACCATGCCAGATAATAGTAGAAAACATTATGAAAAATGTAGAAACAACAGTGCTTTTATTGCTCCCACTTCAAAAATTCAACCTTCAACCCTTGGGTCATTCAATATAGGCATATTTATGCCTCTACAAATAGTTTTCACCATTCAACCGACCCCAACTAACTTTTGAAACAGCTTTGTAAATTGGTTCATTACATTGAAAAGTTGTCATTGCCAACATTGACAACAAATAGCAACTTTTACATCTTTTAACCAATTGACTCCAAACTTTCCACAATGACTCCAAATGATCATCCATGGCCCAAAATGACCTTATTCACATGAAACAACACAAAATAAGACAAAACCCAAAGTTTGAATATTTTGACCAAGAGGGTGCTCCTACACCATACTCCCAAGGGAAAGAAAACTCAAGTCCCACTTGAGGACAGATCTGCAACTATGTAGCCATGCTTTACAATGTCATCTTCAGTCATCCAAGAAGAATCTTCCATAGGAAGACCTTGCCACTTGACCAAGTATTGCAAGTAGGTCATATGCCTTGTCTTCTTGAGTTCTTTCTTGTCAATAATGTACTCCAACTCCAAAGGCTTGCTTGGTGGAAGATCTTTGACCCATTCCTCATCTGAGAATGTTGACGAACCTGCATTATCACTAGCAAAAGCATCCCCTTTATAAGGGTATAAGTCAAATACATTAAAAATAGGTGAGATACCAAGTCCACCTAGCAATTCAATTTCATAAGCATTGGCACCAAACTTGTGAACAACCCTGCAAAGCCCTATTTTCTTCATGTGTAACCTGGAGTACTATCCTTGGGGAAAACTCTTCTTTCTGAGATGGGCTAGGACCAAGTCCCCAACCTTGAAATGAACTTCCCTTCTATGTGCATCATCCTATTGTTTGTATTTCTTCACACTCCTTTGGAGGTTCTCCTTGACCTGTTCATGAATCTCCTTCATAGCCACAACAAATTGCTCACCTTTAACACTCATCCTCTCCATTCCACTGATATTCTTCAATTCAAATACTCCCCTTGGCTGCAAACCATAAACAATCTCAAAAGGACTCTTACCCACACTCCTATTCACTGAGTCATTGTATGCAAATTCTTCCCGAGGCAATATTTGATCCCATTGGGTAGAATGCTTTTGTGAGACATTTGAGAAGGTTTCCAAGACTCCTATTCACCACTTCAATCTGTCCATTAGTTTCAGGATGATAGGCAGAACTAAAACTCAAGTTAGTACCAAGTTTCTTCCATAGAGTTCTCTAAAAATGACCAACAAATTTGCTATCTCTGTCTGAAACAATGCTAATAGGAAAACCATGAATTCTTACCACCTCTTTGAAGAATAGGCCTGCTATGTATGAAGCATCATTAGTACTTTTGCAAGGTATAAAATGAGCCATCTTAGAAAACATGTCCACAACAACATACACTGAGTCAAAACCTCTATGTTCTAGGCAACCCCATCACAAAATCCATACTTATGGATTCCCAAGGTCTATTGGGAATGGGAAGTGACTAGTATAACCCTGCATTGGTGCTACATCCTTTATCCCTTTGACAAATAGTACACTTTTCAACAAATTTTCTTACATCAGTTTGCATATTTGGCCAATAGTAGTGCCTCTTCAATTGCTCCAAGGTCTTATCAAGACCAAAATGACCTACAAGACTACCACTATGCTTTTCTTTGATCAAGTCATCCCTCATTGAACATTTAGGAATACATAATTGTGGCCCTTTGAACAACAAATCATTTTGGATCAAAAAATCAAGCCATTTGTCATTATTGCTACTACAAGGCTGCCTACAACTTGCATAAATTTCTTTGAAATCTGCATCTTCAACATACATGCCTTTTAAGGAATCAACTCCCACACTTTGCAATTGAATTTCCTGCACCATTAGAGCTATTCTACTCAATACATCTACCACTTTATTAGACTACCCCTTCTTATGCTTAATGGTAAAAGTGAAACCTTTCAAATACTCAACCCATTTAACATGCCTATGACTGAGTTTATCTTGACTATTCAAAAATTGGAGTGCATGATTATCAGTGTACACTATAAACTTCTTAGGAAGTAGATAATGTCTCCATTTCTTTAATGCTTGCACCATTGCATACATTTCAAGGTCATAGGAAGAATACCTCTTTTTGGCTTCATTCAATTTCTCACTAAAGAAGGCTATAGGCATGTTTTCTTGACTTAACATAGCACCTATGGCATGGCCACTTGCATCACATTCAATTGTAAAGACCTTGTCAAAACTAGGCAAAGCCAATATAAGCTACTCAGCTACCCTCTTTTCAAATATTCAAAACTCCTATCAACCTCACTAGGCCAAAAAAAAATTCTTCCTTTTATCACCCTTAATAGTATCAATCATTGGAGCACAAACATGACTAAAACCTTTGAGAAAATTTCTATAACAGCTAGCCAAACCATGGAAACTCCTTACCTCAGCAACTGATTTGGGTGTAGGCCAACTTAGAATAGCTTCAAACTTGCTTGGATCCATCTTCAAGGTGCCATTTGTAAACACAAAACCAAGATATACCAGCTCTATTTTCATAAACTCACATTTCTTCAAATTGATCATTAGTTTCTCTTCATGCAATCTTTTCAAAACCAAATCCAAATGGTGCAAATGCTCTTCCTTAGTTTTACTAAAAACAAGAATGTCATCAAGATAGGCTACAACAAACTTACCAATGAAAGGTTTGAGCACTTCATTCATCAACCACATGAAGGTACGAGGCGTATTTGATAAGCCAAAGGGCATTACAAGCCATTCATACAACCCTTCATTTATCTTAAAGGCTATTTTCCATTCATCACCTGGTTTGATTCTAATTTGATGGTAACCATTCTTGAGATCAATTTTGGAAAAGTACCATGCACCACCCAAACAATCCATTAAGTCTTGAATTCTTGGAATAGGAAATCTATACCTTATTGTAATCTTGTTGATGGCCCTGGAATCAGTGCACATCCTCCACTCACCCCTTTTCTTTGGTGCTAAGATTGTGGGAACCACACAAGGGCTTAAACTTTCTCTGATCAACCCCTTGTCAAGTAGCTCTTACACTTGCCTCTTTATCTCCTCATTTTGTTGTGGTGTCATCTTATAAGTAGCTTTGTTAGGCAAACTAGCCTCTAGAATGAAATCAATGTGGTGGCTAATGTCCCTCATAGGTGGCAAGGTGTTGGGAATCTCATCAACCACTATATCAGCATACTTATTTAGCAAATCTTGGACCTCTAAAGGCAACTCATCCAACTTGACTGTTGTCATAATAGTCATAGGCTTGGCTATGATGGCAAAACCCACATTCTCCTCTTCCATGGTCTTTAAGATCTCTTTTTCATCCACTAGCATCACACTAGACCCTACTTGTATTTCTTGGCTTTCATCTTTCAATGGTGTGAGGGTATAAGAAACCCCATCCTTTTCTATGGAATATGTGTTTTTCCTACCATTATGGACTGCCTTTCTATCATACTGCCAAGGCCTCCCAAGAAGCATATGGCAAACATCCATTGGAATTATGTCACACAAGACCTTATCCTTATAACCCCCTATGTGAAACTCTACCCAGCGTTGCTCATTCACTACTACTTGATGCCCTTTGTTTAGCCAAGAGACTTTATATGGAGTGGTATGAGGGATTCTTTTCAACTTCAGCTTCTCTACCATTTCAACACAAACCAAATTGTTAGTACTACTAGAATCAATCACAACTTTGCAACATTTACCTAGGCACTTACATGTAGTTCTGAAAAGTGACTTTCTCTGTGGTGGTTCCTTCTCCATTGGTACTTTGATCAAGGTCCTTCTCACCATGAGAGACTCACCAACTTCTAGATCAGCATTATGTGATGGAGATTTCACACTTTCACTATCCTCTCCTTATGCAAACTGATTTCTTCTTTCTCCTCCAAATGAAGTGCAGACTAATTTTCAAGACATTGCCATGCTTGATGGCCTACAAATTTATTGCACTTATAGCATTTCCCAGTGAATCCATTTGATCCTCCTCTTTGACTTCTAAATCTGGCTCTATAATTGGTTCTTCTCCCTCTAAAACTGCCCCTAGAATTTGATTTTTGTTCTTAAGAATCACTTGTCTCTCCTTGAGACCTTTGGGATTGTCCTTGACCAACAAATGTTCCTCTTCCTCTAAAGTTTGTACTTCCTCTACCCCTTCTTTACTTTTCTTGTCTCCTTCTCAACTTATCTTTAGCCTTCATGGCAAATTGGTAACATTCCTCTAACGTTCTAGGACTTGTAAGACTTAATTCATCTTGTATGTTGTACTTGAGACCATTGATGTATCTTGCAATCTTGTCCACATCATTCTCCATGTGGCCTGACCTAATACATAGTTTCTAGAACTCCTCTGTATAGGTCTTCACATCCTTGTCTTTTTGCTTCAGGTTTTGAAGTTTTTTTTGTAATTGAATGGCATAGTCATTGGGTAGGAATTGGCCTTTGAGTTTGGCAACCATCCTATCCCAAGAGGTGATTTTGGATTTTCCCTTCTTCCTCCTCTCATCTTGTACATAGTCCCACCAAAGTAAGGCATGGCCCTTCAATTTTGTTTTAGCCAACTTCACTCTTTGTCCCTTTGGTACATCTTCATATTCAAAATAGTTGTCTAGTGCTCCTATCCAATCTAGGAGTTCCTCACTATCCAAGTTTTCTCCATACACTAGTAGATCTATCTTTATCTTGCGACCTTCTCCTTTGACTGCCTTCAATAGCTTTGCCAGTTTCAAGTCACCAGGATCCAACTCTTCTTGGGACCCTTCTTGGGAGTTTTCCTCCACCACTTCTTCTTCTCCTTCTCAGTCACTCAAATCTCCTGTGACCACTCCTCTTCTTTGACTTGTCTCAACTATAGCAAGCCTGGCTTCAAGGATTTTTGTCAACTCCCTCATTTGTCTCATCTCTCTTGCATGTTTCTCCTTCAATTCACTCACCTCTCTAGCAACTGTATTCCATTTTGGAGGCATCCTTGTTTCTCTTCACTTCAACTTTTCCCTCTTCTGACCAACCTGTGCTCTGATACCAATTTGATGTAGAGTAGGGATATAAAATGAGCAAACACAATCAAACAACCACTCACAAGAACCCTTAGTCCTTATCTATTGGCTTTCCTTCTCAAATTGCCATTGATCCTTGTAGCCTTTCAAAAAAGGCCTTTTTGAACATAAATTTTGGAGCAGACATGACAATTAGAAAGTGAGACCTAATTGAGATACCCTTTTGGCCATGATAACACATATCAAGAAATGGGGTATGATTACTTTGTACAGAATGACTCAATTTTTTACTGTCCTCTTTCTTATTAGGCCTAATAGGGCAATTAGGCTTGACAACAATAGGGTTTTGGGATCAGGGGTCTCTACTTATGTTCCAATACTTCCAACACACCTCATATGGCCTCAATGAACTGCTCCCTCCTCATGGACCATCCTAAAATAGCCCTTGCAACAAATCCTCTAAGTCTATAGGATTTTCTAGGTCTGATACATAGAGATATTAGACTGTCATGGCATCTTCACATGTGCAAACATCCACACCTATCTCTGTAACCTAGGAATATTAAAGTACATGTCTAAACTGACCATTCCACCAAGTTTGAAGTTTTTCTACTGGTGGAATGGAGAGTTATGCATTTTTCTTGATCATTGGTTACCCTAACTAGGGTTTGAACTAGTCTAGAAAGAAATCACTATAACTTCCTTAAATCTAAATGAAATTGGATGCAACAAAGACAAATGGAAAGTAGATTCACTATACTTTCATTCCCAATCAGTTTTAGACTAGTATAGGGTTGTACAAATCCATATCGTGCCAGATAACAACATAAAATGTTATGAAAAATGTAGAAACATCAATGCTTTTATTGCTTCCACTTCAAAAATTTAACCTTCAACCCTTGGGTCATACAATATAGGCCTATTTATGCCTCTACAAATAGTTTTCACCATTCAACCAACCCTAACTAACTTTTGAAACAACTTTGCAAATTGGTTCATTACATAGAAAAGTTGTCATTGCCAACATTGACAACAAATAGCAACTTTTACATATTTTAACCAATTGACTCCAAACTTTCCACAATAACTCCAAATGATCATCCATGCCCCAAAATGACCTTATTCACATGAAACAACACAAAATAAGACAAGACCCTAAGTTTGAACATTTTGACCAAGAGGGTGCTCCTGCACCAAACACCTTTAATAGGAAACCTCTCTACATAGTAACATGAAATGGCTAAATAAAATAAATATCTCAAAAAAATATACTCTAATATTGAGGTTGTAAATTGAAAACAAAAATTAAAATAATCTCACTCAATATTTTTAAAGAATATTATTTTGAGAATGCATCTAAACATCAATAAAATTATTGGTAATAAACGAGTGATGGAAGTGAAGGGGGCGAAGGATGTGTAAGAAGCAGAGTAGGGTGTGGGCAATTCAATTAAAGATCAAAAAGATGAAGGAGATTCATCTTTGGAGATCTTATTGTTGGAGGTAGAGGCAATTCAAGATAAATCCCCAAAAAAATAGATGTCTGAGGGAAATGTCAACCTACAAATTTCTAATGACATTCCCATATTGGTGATTCCAAACAAGATTTTGAACTCGAAGGTGGAAAAGTTAAAAAAGAATGTCGTCATTACAAAATTCATCAGCATCTACCCTTCAATGAAGAAAAAAAAGGAATGGATTGATTGAAAAGGGCTGGGAGCCAAACCAGAAGTCAACTTCCTCGCTTTAGGGTTTCTTTAGATCACCTTTCAATCTGAATTTGAGAGAGACAACATTCACAAAGGTGGACCTTGGTTTATGGGAAATGCAGTTCTGTACATTAGGGCTTGGGAATCAAGGTTCGACCCCTAAAAAGAATTGATTCGAAAAGCTCCGGTCTGGGTTAGAATGTTTAAAATTCCCTAGGAACTCTGGATGGAAGAAATTTTTAAGCTTATTGGAGACACCTTGGGAAGTTACATTACTTGTTAGGATGCCTCCCAGCAAGGGAAATTGGCAACCTATGCAAGAATTTGCATCTACATGGATTTGAGCAGGCCTAAATTAGACAGTCAATCAAGCTTGCTTCGGTTATCAGTATTTGGCTGCAAGAATTAGATTATGAATGTCTCCCAATTAGATGCTTCAGCTGCTCGAAAATCATGCATATTGCTAGGGTTTGTGACAAGGAGAAGATAGAAGCAAGTAAAAGGAATTCAGAGAACAAAAGCAAGCCCCTTGATCGGGAAAATCCTAGAGACTCTATAGGTGAAAGAAGAAAGGAAACCAATGTGGAACAACCATGTGGTCCAGAGGTAGGGCCATCTTTGGAAGACCAGGTGGTTTCGTTAGAGATGAAAGTCAAAGAGTTTCAAGGGAATGAGGATGCCCCCACCTTGGCATTAGAAGCTAGTTGCAAGGCAGATGGAAATATGGCCTCTTCTAAAATATTAAATGATGACAGTAATGCCCCCGTTCTTATTTCTAGTGAGGATCGAGCTAGCAAAGCTTCCAAGGTTAGTCAAAAGGAGGAAAAATTATCAAAGGAAGAAGAGGAATTGGAGAAGAAAGAAAATGACTGGAAGATAAAAAATAGGAGCGGCAAGAAAAATAAACAAAACATTTTGATGGATGTGGGGGGGCCTTCCCTGTGAGGCAGGAAAATAGAGGTAAGCAAGGAAAAAAATACTACCTTGGTGGAAGTCAGAAAACGTACTTAGGAGACCTTAAACAAATTTTCAATAAGGGAGGTGAGCCCCTCCAGGCTCCTCTTAAAAAATAAAGATGATTAGCTAGAATATCTGAGGCCTAAACGGCCTAGAAAAGCATCGTCTATTAAGGTGACTAATAGAGTTAGAGGCTCCAGATGTTTGTTTGTTGCAAGAAATGAAATTAGATAAGGAAGAGATGATTAATCTTTTTAGCAGGGTTTGGAGGTATAGTGAAGGTTGTGCAGTCAGTGTGGTTGGCACGGTAGGGGCTGGCAATTGCTTGGAACAAGTCCAGATTTGCTGGTACAAAAATCCTTGCAAAATATAATTTTATTTCTATAGTCATTAAGTTTTTGCATGGAAGTGAGAATTTTCTAATTTTCAATGTCCACGGTCCCAATTTAGGAGATAGAGTCAGATGTTGGGAACACTTAATTGCCTTCAGGAAAGCTAACCCTATTGAAAATTGGGTCTTGCGAGGAGATTTTAACACAATCTTAGCACCAGAAGATATGGTAGAGCCTCAGGAAGCTTGGGATCCAATGGCTTTAGGAAATTTTGTGAAGAACTCTCTCTAGTAGATATTCAGCCCAAGGAGGGGTGGTTTACTTGGTCAAATAGACGGATAGGGGAAGAAAATATCTTGTGCAAATTAGACAGATTCTTGGTCAACTCCAATTGGCTATTGGAGTCATTCAGCCTATTCTTATAAGTGTGTGAATTCGAAGGGTCATATCATTGGCCAATTAGATTGCAAAGTTCTCTTTGCAAAAAGCCGAAAGGAATCCCCTTCAAGATGGAAGCCTTCTAGTATGAACACTCTAATTTTAGGGATACCCTAGAAGGATGGTGGAGCAAGGAAATAAAGGGTAACAAAAGATTTGTAATACAGAGAAAACTCAATGAAGTTCAAAAATAGGCAAGGGAGTGGAACAAAAAAGAGATGGGGAATTTATTTGTAGCTAAAACCAAAGCAGAGGAAGAATTGGCCGAGGTGGAAAGAGAAATTGCTTCTAATGGACTATCCTTAAAGATCAAAGAAATAGAAAATGAAAAGGTAGAAAGGCTCAACCAATTTTTGAGAATGGAGGAAACCTTTTGGCTTCAAAAGTCCAAAGTCAAATGGCTAAAAGAAGGGGATAACAATACAAAAAAATTTCATCTCTCCACAAATATAAGAAGGAGCCAGAATAAGATTTTGAAGCTCTCTTTGCCCAATGGATCAATGATTGAATACATTGATGCTGTCAGGGAGGAAGGCAGGTGCTTCTTTCAAAATTTATTGGGCGTTATAGAGGACAAAAACCTTGAAGCTCAGCAAGACTGTTTGGCCAACATTCCCCTATTGATTGATGATGATAAAAATGTCAAACTATTGGCCCCCTTTTCCAAGGATGAAATCAAGACAATAACTTTCTCACTAGGGGCTATGAAGGTTCCGGGTCTAGATGGTTTTCAAGCTAGTTTCTTCCAAAAATTATAGGATTTGGTGGTTGAAGATATTTGGCAGGCAACAGAGGAATGTAGAGCAAGAATAGCAATGATGAGTTTGTGGAATTTGACCTTCCTAGCACTAATCCCTAAAGTCAAAAAGTCTAGATACTTTGATGAATTTAGGCCAATTACATTGTGCAATGTAATATATAAAATTGTAGCCAAAGCAATGATGTCTAGGCTAAAAGTGTGCCTTGAAGGTGTTATCTCGGAGGAACATAACAAGTTTTTAAAGGGTAGGCAAATTTTGGATGGAGTGGTGCTTGTGCATGAAACTCTTCACTTAATCAGGGAAAAAAGAAGGAATGCTAATCAAGCTAGATATGAACAAGGCCTATGACAAAGTCTCATGGGACTTCCTAATTTCAGTAATGGAAAAAATGGGGTTTAGCAAGGTATAGTGCAAATGGATCCTCAGATGCAATATCTCTTTGGTGCAATATGTATTCCTCATCAATGGCAGAGCTTCATATTTCTTTCTAGCAAAGAAAGGGTTGCGTCAAGGGGACCCTCTGTTGGTTTTCCTTTTCTTAATTGTGGCTGAAGCCTTAAGTTACTCAATAAAGAAAGCAGAAGCAGAAGGAAAAATCAAAGGTTTGCAAGTTTCAAATGAATGCTTGAATTTAACTCATCTCCAATTTGTAGATGACACACTAATATTTGAAGAAACCTCGACTGGGGAGGCCTCAGATTTCAAGAAGATCTTGGCTTCATATGAATTAGCAGCTGGGTAGAAGGTAAACCCAAGTAAGTCTCACATTTTCTTTCTTAATGATTTCTATTCTAATGCCCTAGAGATCCGAAGGATCTTGGGGTTTGAGGTGAGCTCCTTACCAAGCAACTACTTGGGTCCACCTTTGGTAAGCAAAAGAACTTCTAAGGAGGAATGGAAGAAAGTAGTTGACAAAGTTCAAGGAAATCTTACGTCCTAGAAAGGAAAGTGGTTGTCACTAGCTAGAAGAATCACCCTGATAAAGGCATCCTTGGAAGTGGTTCCTATCTATATACCATTTTAGTTTTCAAGATTCCTAGCAAGGTGGCAAAATCCATCGAAAAAACTCAAATAATTTTCCTTTGGAGAGGTATAGAGGAGGATTTCAAGTACAACCTTGTGAAATGGGATGAGGTCTACAAGCCTAAGAAGTTGGGTGGTCTAGGATTCCATAATTTAAAAAATTTGAACAAATCTCTTCGAGCCAAATTGGGATGGAGAGCATATGTGGAAAGGGATATGCTTTGGAGCAAAGTATTACAAGCCAAATACTTACAGAATCAGATAGAAAATCTGCTAGATGAGTCCATATGTTTCAAACTCAAGTATTTGGAACTTCCTAAAAGTATGTCAAGATCCCTAATTCTTGACCTTGTGTGGAAAGTTGGTGTTGGGAATAAGGTAAAGTTCTGGAAGGATCCCTGGATTGATGGTAAACCTTTGAGGGATAATGCCCATTATGCTCAGTTGGCTTCCATAGTTGAGCCTAGGATGGGAAGTTTGGTTTGTAATTATAAGGAAAAGAAGAAGGATAAGTGGGTTTGAAAGTCATCAGAAGGCCTGGATGACGAAGCAAGGTTGCTATGGATGGAAATCCTCAAAACCATCAGGAAGATTCCTTTCTCAGAGAAAGAGGACAAGAGGATGTGGATGTTTTAGGAGATGGCGATGTCTTGGTGAAAGAGGTTTATTCCAAATATTTCTTTCTAGGCAATAAGGAGACTCTAGGGTATCTCCAAAATTTTGGAATAAATAGGGGCTGCCTAAAGCAAATGCTTTTCTTTGGATCTCATGGAAAGGTAGGGCCTTGACATGGGATAGGTTGGTGAAGCTAGGTAAATTTGGGCCTTTCCAATGTGTTCTATGTAAGAAAGCTGGTGAAGATGGCAAGCACATATTTCTATTTTGTGAGTTCACTCAGGAGCTCTGGGGTAGAGTTCTTAGTCATTGGAAGATATCTTGGGTTACCCTAAGGGATATAAAAATACTTTTGGTAAATTGGAATTACAAGGTCAAAAGAAAAGGACTTCGCTTAGTTTGGGAAGTGACCTTAGCCCTTGTTATTTGGAATATCTGGTTGGAGTGAAACAGAAGAATTTTCTTAGACAAGGAAAGATGCCTTGACAAAGTATGGGATCATATCGAAAGTACCTTAAATGAGCTTGGAGAAACCAGGAGGAAGGGAGATTGGTTTGTATGGGAAGGGGAGACCAAGATAGCCAATGAGTGGCCTAGGTTTCATTAGCTAGGAAGCTCATGCAAATCATTACCAAAAGGAACAAAGGATAAACTGGTGAGATGGATCCCTCCCGATGTTGGCTGGATCAAGTTGAACTTTAACAGTGTGACCCATGGCAACCTAGGCAAGGTTGGGGGGAATCTTCAGAGATGCTGAGGGATAGCCTCTAGGTTACTTTTATTTAGATCTAGGTACAGACTCCAACAAGCTAGCAGAGGCCAGAGAGCTTTAGGAAGGTGTTTTGATAGCCAGGGATCAAAAGTGGGATAGGCTCTAGGTTGAAGGTGACTCAAAGTTGGTAATAGAAATGATCGAAAAGAATTCAACTAACAACTAGAGGCTAGATCAAGCGATGGCTGATATTAGGAAAATGAGAGGTGGTTTCAAGGAGTTCAAGCCTTCTCACATCAAGAGAATAGGGAATCAAGCTGCTGATTGGGTAGCCAATCAAGAAATTGATGCTAAGAATAGAAGCACTACTAGAGGAAGGGGCTTAAGAAGGAAATTCCCATTGGAATTAATCAAGCTAGGCTAGTTTGATATCAAGTTGCATCCACCCAATAATGGTCTAGTATATTAAGTTAGCTCTCTACTTAGGATCTAAAAGGTCGAACATGTGGAAGGATCGAGAGACTGATGCCAAACTAGTTGACCATCATTAAGGAAGCTGGTCATCAATAATCAAGGCAAGTGTTTATTTTGATATGAATGTTAGATGTCATCTAGAAGTATCATTCTATCATTTCATGTTTGGCAAAATGAAGGGAGAAGGAAAGAAGAGAGAGGCTTTGGATAGTGGTTGCAGAGAGAAAGGTAAAGGCATGGCAAAGCCCCATTCCCCTCCGTAGCGATAGTTACCAAGAAAGGTGAACAATAGGATAGTTGGAGGAAGGAAGAAGAGAACCTATAATCCTCACAGAAGGCTACCCAAGGCTTTAGGTGATGAGGCTATGGAGATTTTCATTGCTCTGGTAGAATCAAAGATTTAGAACCTAATGTTGTGAAAATGGGTGTGCAAAATTCTTGTAATGGCTAAGGAAGTTGATGGTCAAGATGGAGGTAAGCTCAAAGAGGCCATTTCTAACTTCTTGACCGACCCAGAAATGACCAGAGGGTAGTGGACTATTTTTGGAGCAGCACGATCCCTTTCCATGGCCACACTTACATCCATTTTTGCTTCATCAATTCTAGATCATGAAGACTTAGCCAAGATTTTGAAGGAAGCAGATGCCAGACATGAGATCATCTTGGACCATCCGCATGATATGATGATTAGACAGGTGGAGACTAGGAAGTTACTGGAGAAGGTAGCAAAAAAGATGGGTTGCCAAATGGAAGTGAAAAGCTGAGCAGACTACAAGTGCCCCTGCAACAAAGAGATAGACTTGGTGGACCTTACAGGCATGTATGACATTTAGAAAGTTTGTTTTATGTTTAGTTTAGTATGTTTCTAAGTTTGCATATTTAGTAAGACTATTAATGGGGAGAGGGCCTAGTAATTTGCCCTCTCACCCTACTAGTTTATATGTAAGACTAATTCAGACAGTTAGGGCTTTACCCTATTTTTGAAGGGTCCTTGGTCCCTAACCAGTGTTAATATAATAGAAAAAAATTATTGGCAAATATTTCCACAATCAAGCAATTGTTTGGCTAGGTACAAATACAAAAAAAATTAAAGAAAAGTGTCTTTTTTTTGGTGTTGGTAGCAAGGGAGGGAAGTGCAGTTTTCTTGTCCTTTGTGTGATCCTCTCACATGAGGAAAGTTAGTGTCACCAAGGAGATTTGTTCAAGCATGATAATCAGATCCATCATGAAAGCTTGATTAAAGTCGGGCTCAATACACAAAATAAAAAAATCTATACCAAGCATCATCCCCACATTGTCATGCTTATGTTTCACCTAGACAAAACTCTTTCATCAAAAGATTAAAAAATATTCTTTAAAAGATAGTAAAAAATAAATAAATAAACTAAGGGGGCACTCTTTCATTGGTAATATCAAAGACTTCATCATAATGAAGAGGGTTTTTTTTTATCATCCAACTATCTCCAAGATAGCCTTCCTATCTCTACTATAGACTAGGAAGTTTCAAAGGAAGGTATACAACCTTATGATTAGTTAAATAATACAAATATAATAAAATGTAGAAATGATGTATATACCTTGTGATGCAGAGTGGAAAGTAGTTTTCCCTAGGCATCCACGAGAATAAGGTGGTTGGAAGTGAGGGAATATATGTCCACTCTAAAGAGGAGATCTCCATTAGAATCAAAGATGGTGAAGAACTCACCAGAATTTATAGAATTTGATAAAGAGAAATATATATTTTCAAAATTGAATCAAATTAGAGATGCCAGCTACTATGAATCAAACATAAAATCACATAATTTATTTTATACTAAAATAAAATCATACAAGGTTTCCTCAAAAAACCATAAGACTTAGACATTAATGGCTTCTACCAAGATTTTCTCAAGAAAAGGAAAATATGTTTAATAAATATTTTTAAGACACTCACAATCCTTCAAAAATGGAATAAATAGCACAAGAAAAGTGCTCTCTCTGAAAAATGTATATGGTTAAATAATGTAATCGTTCTCTTACATTTATGAAGAAATGATAGTTGTAGGATGCTTCTATTATATACTCCTACACATGCCTAACATGATAAAATAGAAGAAAATGTCATATTGCAAGTTTATAACTATAACACATTTTTTGAGGCAACATAGGCCTAACACATTGCTTATTTAATATCTTTTGATCCAAACACATTAAGACATGCACATAGGATCAAATAATCATGAATTCACCCAACATTAAATACAAGAATTATGAAAATTATGTAAAAAAAAAACTATATTCCTTCAAATCGTTTTATCTCATGTACAATATGCATTTCTTCTAAATTTGGTAAGCATGAATAAGTTTAGAAATTATCATACCATTTCATAGAGTACAAACACTAATATGTTTCAACATCATCTACTAACTCAAAAGTAACAATTACACTTAATTCACATATTTGATCAATGATGACAAAATGTAACAAATTAGCTTAATGAAATGTGTTTATTTATGCGAAGGATAAATACAGTTCTTATCTTCATCTAAACAAATTTAAATTGAATAAAGAAATAAATGTAAGTTTAAGATCTTATTGGTTCCACATCATTTATGACTATTTAAATAATATTATTTTAGAAAATATAATAAATGTAAGGTCAAGATGTCATGCCCGCATTTCCCATGTGGTCACAACACAACTCACACGTGTCATGTCCACATTTGCCATGTGGTCATGACATGAATTACGAAAAATGTTTCTACTTATCCCTAGGAACCCCCTCGCACGCATCTGCGTGCTCGGTGGCAATACGCATAAGGCGTAAACATGTCAACAAAAATTGGGGAGGTGCATTGTACCATGCAATCCCCTACGTGATGATAGCCGTCTAGGGGGTATGAGACACGAAGTGTGTCACCTTAAGGGTTAGAATGGTTATAATCATAACCCTAAGTTTCCTAGGTGTGAAGGTGATCTCGCCAGCTTCGAACCTATCTCTAACTCTAGTCAAAATGAAATCAAAATAATGATTAAGAAAATGGTGGAATAATGGACGCATGATTAAAGTGGAATGGTGAAATAAAAGTAAATAAAATATCATATCAATTAAACCCTTGAAATCTAGCAAAATTTTGACAGCATAACGCGTTTTCAATAATCGACTTAAGAATTTTAAAATAAAACACCATTAAGAAATTAATTAAAAATTTAAGAATAAAATTTAAAATAAAACTAAGAATCAAATTTAAAACAAACTAATATAACAGAAGGGAATAAAAATTTGAAATAATAATATAATAAAATAATAACCAATGCCAAATCAGTTTAACAATTTTGAGTCCATTAATAAATATAAATTTTGGCATCATATTTATTAACAATCTCAAAAAAATAGAGGAGGGAAGAGGTTAAGATACTCATTCCCATAAATAAAAAAATAAAATTGATAATAGTTAAAAAGATAAAATCCCACTAGGGAAAATTAAAAATAAACCTCCCAACGGAAATAATTTAAATTCAAAGGGAAAACTCTTCCCAACTTAAAACAAAGATTCAATCCCCTCCCTTATAAAATCTAAATCACAAGACAATAATCAAAAAGCAAATATAACCCATTCAAAATTAGAAATCTATTTAAAAGGACCCAAGAGATAAATTAAAAGCAAGGAAAAGAAATAGAGGTTTTTAAATACAAAATAAAACTAAACCTCACAAATAGAATATTATACCCAAAATGAAAAGCCCTAATTCCATTCTATTCTTTACTCAAGATGAACCCTAACTTCACTATCTCTCAAATGTTTTGTTGCCCTAATCCTCTTACACATTCTTTCTCTTTTCTTTGTTTTGTTTCCTTTCCCATTGAATGAAGGTTAGGGTTTGAAGACAAAAATGGAGGCCATGGATGGAGTTTGCTTCTACCTCCCACGAAGGTTTACACAACAGTTTATTGTTATATATTTAAATATATTCTCTTCTTTTTTTTTTTAGTGATATATATATATATATATATATATATATATGATAAAATTATTTTTATATGCTGCAAGTTTAATGGTGAATGGAGGCGGAGTTGTAGCCGCCACCGCCGATAAATAGAGTTCTTATCTTCATCTAAACAAATTTAAATTGAATAAAGAAATAAATGTAAGTTTAAGATCTTATTGGTTCCACATCATTTATGACTATTTAATAAGATTATTTTAGAAAATATAATAAATGTAAGGTCAAGATCTTTTCCATATACCACAAATATGAATTTATTGCAACATGGTAAGGTTCTATGTCACAATCATGTATTTATTAGAAATTGTATTGTCAAGATTTGTTTGATGGTAGTCCATTTAATCTCTACCATAAATGCATGTATTTCATCTAGTGTTCCTCACTCAGGGAATGCTTATTAGTGTAAATATGTTAAGGGTGGTCCATGATTAAAATGTGAGGCATTTTTAGAAAATGAAATATAGTGTGGGTATAAATTTTTATTTATTTTTTGCTAAATCAAGTGAGGAGTAAGAGTCCTTTTTCCATTTTATTTTTATTTGAGATATATATGTAAATTTATGTCTTGAGTATGGACAAATAGATATAAAATTACCCTTGGAGTAAAGTGCCTAAATGAGTAAGTCATGAGAGCTTCAGACAAAATGGCTAAATGGTTAGGGTAAAGACACTATAGATAAAATCGCCAAATGGGAAGAACAAAAACACTATAGACAAAATGGATGATAAGAGAGGTGAATAAAACTATAGATGTTAATAATATATTGCATCTAACCTATACTATCCATTAGGGATGCCTCTATAGTGTTGGGAAAGGTGTGATGTACACCTTGCATAATAATAATATTAATAATGTAAAAATAAATATTTAATCATGATGCATCTTAGAGATGTAGATACCACATGGGTTACTCCTTCTTGGGGACACTTGTATGTTGTATGTGATATTGGGATAAATATTTAATATGGGTGTCACATTGGGAAAATATTTATTAGTAGGAAAAATTAGTACCAGATATTTAATTTGAGGTCATAGTTTAGTGAGCTCAAGGTTTTGAGACACATGGTTTATGTAATACCACTTAGTGGCTTTGTGCAAGCTTGTCTTTATAAAAGAAAGCACATGAGTAGTTGTTGAGGTTGGCTTGTGTAACCTTTGGCTTGTAGGCTAAGGTTCGATTAAACATCTCTTGTAGGTTGTATATGTGATTGGAGAAAGTATGGATTGGGATGTGTTGCTACATGGTTTTCATTTGAGTGTTCACATGGAGGAATGCAACTAGAGTGCTTGATGCTTTGTAATCTTTTCATGGAGGCTCTGCAAGTCTATTTTAATCTTGTTCAAAAGATAATACATTGAGTGTGTGAGTACTTTTGGAGGATGGGATTTTCCCTTGAGAGGTTTTTCCTATGGTGCATCTAGTGTTATCTTGTGGTATGCTTTGTTATTCTTTTTCAATGTCAATTCTAAATACTTGTTTTACATTTATTTCTCTCATGAGGGTTATGTGGAAATGATATATTTTTCAATAATTTCCTTTCATTTGGAAATAAATCCTAGTTGTTAGGATGTAGGAGGCATCTTCCTAGTATTTTTAATCCTTTGTGTGAGTGGATCTTGTGCATAGTTGAATCCATGGTCTTATATAAAGATTGAAGGCATTTCAAGGTTTTAGGTGTGTTTGCAGATCTAGTTTTTATGTTGATTTAGCAAATGGGTTTTTGATTGAGCTAATTTTTGTAAGGGTTTTGGAGGTGAAGTTATATAGATGACCTCCAAGACAAAAATAAACCTCACCATTAGATCTAGAAGGCCAAAAAACCTACAAAAATCCATGTAAAATCAATATATTTTAGAGAGAGAAAATGGCCTTTTTCAGGGCTTAGAGGAATCTTTGACTGTGCTAGTCATACATAGTCATTAGATCTATGGTAGCTACTATATCTTCAACATTTTCTATAGAATATTCTTTGTCTATCAGATTTCCACAGTCCATAATGATTGTAGTTAAATACTTTAGGAATTAAGTGTGTGCAAGTTTACACCTCAATGTTTTAGATCAAACTCCATGATCCATCATTAGGAGAAATAGGAAGAGAAGAGAGAAACAAAAAGGTAATTTGCAAACTGAGTACTCTAAATAGGAGGGAGGTGCGTGGGAACCAATGAACTACAAGAAATAAAGAAAGCAAAAAACTAAAACACACTAAGACACCACACACAAAACACTTTGAAACATAAAAGTAAAAGAGAAAGAACAATGAAACCAAAAGAGAAAAAAAGGATGAGATTGAATGAATCAAAAAATTAAAAGTGATAGAGATAAGGAAGGATAAACAGAGAGATAAAAACCAGAGGCACAATTTATAAAAGGATAAATTAAGAAAAAGAAGAAAAAATTAAGCATGCATACAAAAGAAAAAGACATGAACATGAGCACTCAAAACATATACTAGAACAAGAAGATGAAAGAAATAAAGGAACGCAAATAGATAACACGAACTAGTATACATCTAAAAAAAATAGAAGCAATAACATAAACAAAGGAAGTAAGCACTGCGTAAAAAATGTACTTGTAAGTACAAAAATCACGCACTGCCTCCACAAGGACCCCTATGATGATTCAAATCCTTGTCACGTACATGTAAGCATGAAAATAAATCCTTTGGGCACTAGGCCTCTTGATGACGTGTCCTCTTTTCTTGTCTTGTGTCGTTTCTACTTTGTCGATACCCTTCCTTCATCGTTTGCGATGCTTTTCGATACTTGTTACGACACTTGTCAACTTGCATTTCCTAGCTTTCGACCTTGATCCTAAGCCTTGTGAGAGTCTTTTAGGTGAGTTTTCATCTCTCCCCTTTGTTTTTCCTCTAGTGCACCTTATAAAAGCATTCTAGAGGTCCCCCGACCCATCTCCCGCTGTCAGTTTTTGATTTCAACCAACCAATCCAAATCTCCCCCTATTATTTTTAGATCCCCATTGGGGATCCTAAAAATGCAAGTGGAGATTTGGATTCTTCCACATGACTGACCTTTTTCTTGATGCAGAAATCCCCCTTTTCCTCCTCTATACCTTCTGTCAGCCTGAATTTCTGCATTCTGTACTTTTGATCCCGGATTTCCCTGAGCGACCTAGGGTTGCCCTTGGGGCGACCCATGATCTCCCTAGGTGACCCTTTCTGATGAAGGTGGCGACCCTGCCATCTTTTGACCCGTGAAAAAACTTGAGTTTCTCTCTCATTTTTGCTCCATTTTCACCTATTTTTCTTTCTGTTTGCATGATTTTTTATCCTTGATATAGAGTTAACTATTTCATGCACCCACACACACATAATTAGCTCTATTTGATCTCAAATTAACTCTCTAATCAATCTCATGCATTCCCTCACCTCCATTTCTTCTTCAGTGATAAGCTATCATTGCTTCATCACTCCCCAATCAGCTGAGTTCACTGGGTAGTCAACCTTGTTAAATCCCCAATCTATCCTTGTTAACTCATCAATCAAATGAGTTAAATCTTCAATCAATTCCACATCTCATCCCTTCTTCTAACCTATAAATACCCCTCACCTCTTCATTATTTTCCAAATTGAGCAAGTTGGAGATTACTCTTCTCATCTTCACAAGCTTTTTCAAGCTTCTTCACAGGCCTTTGAGCCTCTTTCTTCATTTCTTTCTTTAGTTTTCCAAAGCTCCAAAGCTTTCATTGTTGCATAGCTTCAAAGCTCTTCCAAGGAGGCAAATTCATTATGCACCAACTCTTGCCAAATTTGCTCTCCAACCTAGCATTCATATGCTCATATAGGATGTAAGTGCCTTTGACTTTCTTTGTTTCAATCAAGCAACGCTACGTTGCTCAATTCTTAGCCATTTTGCTCAATTCAAAGCTCACATCGAGCTCATACAAGATTCACAAAAGCTTCTTTTTGCTTCTTCGGGTCATTTTGTTGTTAAGAGGATCACCTGCTGCCACAGAAAGATTTGAGGTTGCCTATACAAGGATACTAAGGGTAGTGGAGTCAACAAATCTTCGTCTCTTTCAGGTTCTTTCATTGCTTTCATAGTAATTAGATAATCACATTGCTCTTGGGAATAGTAACATTTTTGCTTTTTCCTTGATAGGTTAGATCTTGCATGCTAGATTAATTGTTTTTACATTCCTAGATCTACTTTGTTAGAAAAAGCATTTTCCCTTTCCATAAAATTAGATTGCATTGAAAAAACCAAAAACCCACAAAAACATAGATTAAACTTTGCATTTGAAAATACATATAGGATTGCATACATATTTCTTTCATAGATTAGAAGCATTTTCCTTTCCAAAATATTCTAAAAAATACCAAAAAGACGCTTTACATGTTATCATTTAGTTTGTATTCATATAGATCTGTTAAAATAGACAACATTTCAAACCCTTGATTCCATCACGAGGTAACCATAGTTGAACGAAAGTCAAACCCTAGGTCAAACAAAACCCTAGGTCAAAACCCTAGATCTAGTTAGCAATTATACGATTCCCTCTATCCTGATTCACGAATGTGTTTAAGAATAAGAGGAGAGTGGATAAGGGCTATCTGTGATGAGATCAAGGAGTTGCATCCATAACCGCAACAACAGACACACATTCCACCACAAGAAGATCCATTTGTTCTCTTGTTAATTGAAGAAATTAGGCAATTATGACTACACAAAGCATTTCTCAGGGATATAGAAATAGTAGAAGCCATCAACGAAAACAACCATTTTCCCACACAAAGGTGGAATTCAAGGAATCCAAACAGATGAAGAGAGACTAGTGACCCTTCAGGTCATAGGGTTATTTCAACTACCACAACAATCGAGCAAAACATTCAACAAAACACACAACAACAAAGGCCACAGAACTTGTCGACCCCCCTTTGTGAAGTCCAGCTCTCCAACGAGCCAAACCCTTGTCGTGTCTCACCTCCTCTCAACTGGCTACTTCCACGTGAGTGAGAGTGACGTGGCAGATCGCCCCATGGCAAAGAGGGAAAGGGTCCATGTACGTGCTGAAATCCAACCTGATAGCCCCAGGCAATCGAAGTCACAATTTTGAGCATACAGTACCCCCAACAAAAATAAATGCAAACACCAACACATGAACAAGAATGTAAAATAAATATGTACATCGAACACAAAAACAAAGACCATAAACAAACAAACAAGTAACCAGTTAACTAAACAAAGACAAATGAAAACAAGCAATAACACATATATATATAACAAAACAATAACATATAGATATATATGTATGCCATTGTGTGTATATATATATATATATATAAAACAATAACATATAGATAAAAATATATATACAATAGTATATATATAATTGTTTAGATATACGAAAGCTTGCCATTGTTTTTTATATATAACTATTTGTTTGTTTATAATTGTTTATATATATATATAGAGAGAGAGAGTTATTTTGTTTGTTCTTGCGGCACTACCTATATTGGTGAGACGGGACGTTCTTTTAGCACCAGGATTAAAGAGCATAGTGCAGACATCATGCATGAGCGTGTCCATAAATCTACCCTTGCTGAGCGCTCAACCTTAACCAAACACTACATCTACCTAGAAGACACTCAAATCTTAGTTAGTAAAGACAACTTCTTCAAGAGGAAACTCAAATAGGCCATTGAGATCAGTAACCACCTATCCAATCTCAATCACGACGATGGTTGGAGCTTAAGTTTCTTGTGGAACCCCTTGCTAGCCCACATTCGGAATTGCTCTTGTCCACCTTCTTGAGCTCTTTCTTCTTTCCCTTTGTCTCTTCGCTATCATGCCCCCTCTCACCTTTCACCCTTCTCCCTCGTTAGCTTTCCACTTCCCCACACCTTCCTTGTTGTTCCTCCTCTCTCACCTTCCCCCCTTCATTTTTTATTGTCTTCTTTGGTCTTCCTATGCTCCCCTCCCCCTTCTTCATCTCTCCCTCCCCCCTTTCTTGGCCTTCTTTGTTTTCGATCCCTTTGGGATCTTTCCCTTCTCCCATCCTACCTTGTTGTTGTCCATGTTTTCTCCCCCATTGGCTCCTTCTTCTTCCTATCTTGCTTGCTTTGGGTCATCCTAGCTTGGTGTTCTTCCTTGCATGTCTTTCTCTCTTTTTTCTTTTCTCTATCTTGACTCAGGTTGGTTGGCCTATCTATCTATCTATCTATCTATATATATGTTTCCTCTCTTTTTTGTTGACTTTACCTGGTTCCTTTTACCTTGTTTCTCTCCTCTTTCTCGGTATGTGTTCCATGTTCTTTGTCTATTGTTTTGTTTCTTCATGATTCTCTTCTTTTTGTGTTCTTGTTTCGTTCAGTGGTAGGTTTGTCCTTTTATTATTCTTGCTTAGTTTGTCTTCTTTACTTTCTTTGGCTTTATATCTATATACTTAATTTGTTGAAAAATTATATATATATATATATATATATATATATATATATATATATATATAGTTATTTGCTTGTTTATATATTTAAACAAACAAATAATTATATATAAAAAACAATGGCAAGCTTTCATATATTTAAACAATTATATATATACATATAAAATCATATATATATAAAATTGTTTACTTATAATATTATGTAAATTTTTAACTATATATATATGTTATTGTTGGTTTATATATATATATATATATATATATATATATGATGAAGGGGGTAGATCATAAAATACACACAACAGAAATTGCACGTAGAAAATAGAATTTTCTTCTATTGATTTGGACAACTCATTACGTTACAGAATCTCAATTACAATTAGAGGAATCAATCCTCCACAGACTACAACACACTACAGCTACATATCACCAGGCTTCTAGAATCTTCTGCCTTCTGTAACCCCAAATCAGCTAGGGTTTCTATTTTCCCACCTATTCTTGACTCTACACTTTCCCCCCTTAACTCTACTACCCCAAGGGTTCCCAAAAATGGTCATATATAGCCCTTTTTGGCAGCCACCAGGTTAATTTCAAAATTTGCATCTTCCCCCAAAAACAAGTCAACTTCACGGGGCCATAACTTTTGATCCGATTGTTGGATTTTCAATTATAATACCTTTTCAGAAAGCTCTTAAAAAGACAGTTGTGCATAAGAAGCACCTCAAGGTAGACTACTTGGGTTTCCCACCAAATTTTGGGCCCATCCAGAGCCTGTAAGTGCCTCAAATTTGACTTTGAATATTTCAATAGGATTTTTGGAATTTGAAATTTTAATATCTCACAAATGACATGATATTGAAGTGATTTCTTCACTATTAGCTTCAATTCACCATTCTGGAGGCCCATGTAAGATTTTGTATCCAACCGTGCACAAATGCAAACTTACTAAAAATAGTAACCCTGCCAAATTTAGCCCTTATTGAAAAGAAACAACTTTTTTTTGGTTAATGCAAGATTGCTCTTACACCCTGGATTCTCCTGCATCAATATATATATTTGTTATTGCTTGTTTTCATTTGTCTTTGTTTAGTTAATTGATTACTTGTTTGTTTGTTTATGGTCTTTGTTTTTGTGTTTGATGTACATATTTGTTCTATGTTCTTGTTCATGTGTTGGTGTTTTCATTTATTTTGTTGGGGGTACGGTTTTCACCCAATGCTTACTTCCTTTGTTTATGTTATTGCTTCTTCTTCTATTTTTTCTAGATGTATACCGGTTCATGTTATCTGTTTGCGTTCCTTTATTTCTTTCATCTTCTTGTTCTAGTATATGTTTTGAGTGCTCATATTCATGTCTTTTGCTTTTGTATGCATGCTTAATTTGTTCTTCTTTTTCTTAATTTATCCTTTTATAAATTGTGCCTCCGATTTTTATCTCTGTTTATCCTTCCTTATCTCTGTCACTTTTGATTTTTTGATTCTTTTAATCTCGTCATTTTTTTCTCTTTTGGTTTCATTGTTCTTTCTCTTTTACTTTTATGTTTCTAAGTGTTTTGTGTGTGGTGTCTTAGTATGTTTTGTTTTTTTTTCTTTCTTTATTTCTTGTAGTTCATTGGTTCCCGTGCACCTCCCTCCTATTTAGAGTACTTAGTCTACAAATTACCTTTCTATTTCTCTCTTCTCTTGCTCTTTCTCTTGATGATGGATCATGGAGTTTGATCCGAAACGTTGAGGTATAAACTTGCACATAGTTAATTCCTTATGTATTTAACTACATTCTTTGTCTATGTTAGTATATGCTAGTATTAGGTATAGTTGGTAGAATTTTTAAAAATATGATTTAATTGGTCTTTAGATATAGTCACATTAGTAATATAGAGGGTGCAAAGGTTTTAAAAAGGGCCAAAGTATATGGTTCTATAGTGGATTGACTACCGGGGCTAAGCTCAATACTAGCCCCTAGTCATGTGTGGGGTCCAACCCTTAGTAACACATAGATGGAGGGGGTTGAATCTCTCCCATGGTGGCACCACCACAAGTGGCACAATCCACCATTAAACCACCACCTATACTACACTTGATACTTTTCCTCTACCTATAAGCCACCACCATAATCACTTGGTTGGGATGCCATTAATACCAATGGTGCTAATAGTTGCTCATGTGCTACTGAGGTGCCACCACCATCAAAAACATCACCCACCCTTAGCCACAAAGTCACTGAATTAGTGGCAAGACTTGTTTTTTAAGGCATAATGGAGTAAATTTTTTTGGGAGGCACAACTTTCACCCATGCTATCAAATATTTGACTTCTTATAGTTGACAAAAAAACTCTTTCGAAATACTACATAGTGGTATTAGTGGTTTTAATAATTTTTTTCTTTTTGTGACAAAAAATTATAGATGGAAGTTGATTTCATTCCTATTGTTTTGATTGGTCATATCTTGTGCCCATGATATCTTATTTTAGACTTTGTATAGGTAATGCAAAGAATTTTTTTAGCACTTCCCAATGGATCAGGTATTTACTCACTTGGAGGACTCTATCTAGAGTTTTTGGTTGTCTTCCAATTTTGAGGTTATATAGATGAGATAGATGTGATATTCTTGATCTTTCTTCACTAGGAATTTAATGTAGGTGAATATAGGGTGGTGATGATGGTGCCATGGAGGTTCTTGTATGCATGAAGATTTGACATGACATTATGGTTGATGTGAGTACATGGTGTTGATTATGGAGTTGACCTATTTGGTGGCCTAGATCTCTTGGACAACCTCTTGGTCCTATTGGATGGTAGTGCTTGCATTTTTTTGATACATGTTGACTGGATATATGGGTTTTATAAATTTTCTTTTCAAAATCTATGGTTATTCTTATCTATGATATTCCATTGTTATGTTTAATCATTTTTGTGTTTTCAAACTTGTGGGTCTTCTAGATAATAAATGGATTCAAATTTACTTAAATGTCCCTAACATTGATGGTTTTGTAAGTTTTACATGATTAACCAAAATCTATGGTTTTGTAGATCTACAAAGGGACTATTTTTTAGATTGTGAATCCTATGGGGGTGTTTCTTGATGCAAGATAGTTGTAGATTTGCATACATGGTTCAAAGAGGTTATTTTTTTCTTTCTTGGTGTGGAGGTGTTGGTACATGATTAGTCACTCAACATTTCTATAGTATTTGTTTCATGGGTTCCTAAACAATGATTAGTCTATTGTGAGTTTGTGGCAAATTGGATCTTGGTTTGATCTAGTCTTTAAGTCATGAAGGATATACACGATTATTTCTTGTTGTGTCTAATTTTCTTATTACCAATGCATTATTGAGTTTGATTTCTTTCAATTCTACATTATGGTGGATTCATGTTGTGCTACTTTGAAATCTATGAGTTCTATGTTTTTATGGACTATCTATAACCACAAGTTGTATAAATAACTTAGATGTGAGCTATGTATACTTATAGATCATAATAGTGTTGGTTTATAAATTATGGTGTTGGTGGTCCTTTGGCCATCATGATGCATTGGTGCAGTGTAGTAGAGAGATGATGAGATGGATGGATGAAGTACTTGTGATTCATGGTGGACTACTTTGGGATGTTTGTGCAAAATTCTTGTAAGAGTACTTTGAATCACTTGTAATTATTTTTCTTGGAGCTTATAGAATTTATTTTTGGAGATCATGGTTTTACTTTTCCCTTTAGCTCCTAATGTTGCAGTTGATTTATTTGATTATGTGGGGGCATGGATGATCTTTAGTTAGGATATGTTCATCATGATTCCATGGGTAGCTTTGGATCACTTGTAGTGGGAGCATTGGTAGTGATGTGATATTGTGCCATGGAGGACTCTAGATCTTTTCTTTTTTGTAGTCTTGGCATGATATAGGTTCTCTTGGAAGAAAATATATCTATTAGAGATAGGGGTTCTATGATGAAGATATGAATCATGATGCCATGTGGAGTTCTTGATTTTGTAGTTGGAACTTTGGTAGTGATTTGAGGTAGTCTTTTGGTATTGAGAACATTGATCATTTTTCCTTGGAGCTTTTGGTTATTGTGGTGATTCAATTGGAGTTTAGATGGCATGCGATGGTTGGTTGGGTTCTCATGGATACTTGATAGACTTGGGTGAGGCTAGAGATCTCTTACTTACAGGGATCATGTGTTGAGATAGTTACTATTTGATGAGGTTTCAACAAGAAGTCTAAGGAGCCTACACATGGAGCTACATGCAATTTCAACATGGGCCTAATGAGGAGATTGTTCATGGAGAGAGTCATGGTGGCTTAGTTCATCTCAGGGGTATCAATCTCATTCCCCATTCTTAGTCTACTTGGTAGAGAATAATTTGATAGGTATTGCCCACCTTATTTTTAGATGTATTTTATTTCATGCTATGTCTTTTCATGAGGATTAGTCTTGAGTTGTCGATGTTAGTTCTAGAGGGCTAGTTTGAGTACTTGGAATGGTTTCTTTTCTTTTGTGTCCTTGTGCATATGAGTTTGTTGTAAAGATTTTTTTAGGAGTGTGTAGGGGATAGTTGTGGACATGCTCCCTTGTTTTGGGAATGGATTTTTTGTTTGATCTTCCATTGGTTTGAGAGGCTTACATCCTAGTTAATTTATTGATATATGGTATTCTTGACCTTGGGGTTGAATGGTTGAATATTGAGGAAGATTTTCTATTTGGATTTTTGGGAAGGAGACCTTACTTGTCATAGTTTTAGTACATTGGTGTTGGTAGAAGGTTATGGTTTTGATTTGCAATTTTTCTTTCTAAGGTTTAGTGCTTCTTCCTAGAGGTTTTCGATCATATGACATTGGAGTTGAGGTTTGTGTGGAGCTCTTTTGATCACTATTTAGGCTTTTTAATCTCTATCTACTATGATGTGGAGAACTTGGGAGAGCTATGGAGATTAGTGGTGAGAGAGTTATTTTGTAGTGTTTTAGTTTGGAATTTTATAGATCATCATGTACATTCTTTGGTGCTAGATGATATTGATGACATTAGTCGCACTCCTCTTGTGAGTGCTATTGGTGGACTTTTGGATGCTTTAATTTATTTTAGGTTTGAAATTACCCATGATTATGGTTGGGTTGGATATGTTGATGGTAGAAGTTCTATCTATTTTGTTGATTATACCTTATTTTTGAGATATGGTTAGTTGGATGTGTTAGCAACTAGTTGTGGTTGCTATTCCAGCTATTGGTGAGTTCTTGGAAGCTACTAATACCTATTTGTTACCATTGGAATTGGTGTTTATGTTTGTATATTGAGTTGAGGTAGGATTTAGTTATGTTTCTATGTGATAGTTAGTGTGTTATCACCTTTGGATTGGATCTTATCTTCCATTCATTAGCATGATGGAGGATGAGAGGATTCATGTTTGAAATGGTGGTCACCTTGTTTGTTGTTGCAAGTATCTTGATGGAGCACATGGATGTTTAAATGGTACATGTTGGATATAGGCATTATTTACTTGATGTTTGAGTTTACTTTTAACTCATAATACAATGTATACAACAAGTGGGAGAATGTTTGGAAAGGTGTATTATACACCTTGCATAATAATGCTAATAATGTAAAAACAAGTATTTAGTTGTGATGCATCTTAGAGATGTGGATACCATACGGCTTAGGCATTCTTGTGGACACTTGTATGTTGTATGTGACATTGGGATAAATATTTAATTTGGGGTCATGGTTTAGTAAGCTCAAAATTTTGAGGCACATGGTTTATGTAATACCACTTAAAAGCAAGTGCATGAGTAGTTGTTAAGGTTGGCTTATGTAACCTTTGGCTTGTTGGATAAGGTTGGATTGAGTATATCTTGTAGATTACATATGTGATTGAAGGAAGCATGGATTGGGATGTGTGACTACATGGTTCTTGTTAGCAAGATAGTCAACATTGGAGCAACATTCACCCACCAGAAAGGGATTGTAGTAGCAACTTAGCTACACTACACAAGAAACACAAGGAGACATACCCTTTACTTATACTTAGGTATAAGTAAAGGATTCACAAAGATAAAATGTAACAATAACTAGAAGAACAAGAAAGAGAGCATGAGGAAGAAGATATATATTCTATATAAAACATGAAATAGATCAAAGTGTAACATATATAGAGTAGATACAAAAGATAGGATATGGAATCGATAGGAAGAGATAGGAGTATGAGTATGAATGTAAGAGGGAATAACAACTGATGTAGATGTGTTGTACTATCTGATTGTAATAACCTATTGATAATATATATGATACTACAAATTATTAGGACACACTTATGATGGGTTATGGTGTATGATACAGTTGTTAATAACATTATTTTATCATTTGCACATGTTAGATCTTTTTGCAACCTTCTATAATCTACCACACTCACTCTAACTCTCTTCTTATCCCTAACACTAGGGTATAAATACAACATTTCAAGTATGATGTAGGAGCATCTCGGGTGAATGAGAAATCAACATCACCTAAAAATATTTCCAATTGTTTCTTTTAGTTTTGGTTTGCTTCGGTCTATTTTGGCATCTCTTAGCCTTGGGGTGTAGGTAAAATAATCAGATTTGATCAAATTGATTTTTTGTCATACTTTGACTTCGACACTTTGAAGGCAATTTTATGAAATTTATTCCCAAATATCTGTAAGAGCTAGAGAAGAATCCTTTTACAAGGGCATTCTTGGAGGTACCATCTCAAAATTGCAAATAGAATTGAAGTCATATCTCTCACGGTTTGAGAGAAATTAATGTTGGAAATTGGTGTCGTCAATGTCGAAAGTGTGTCATTGGTTTACAAAAGTTTAATATCTCCTAATTTTGGAAGTTTGGATCAAAATTCTTTTGCAAGGGACCTTGGGACATCGTTTCAATCCTACTCACCAATTCACATTCAATTATGAGAAGTTTGAATTTTCCCACCTACGGCACTCGATTCCAAAGTTGAAATTTCTCAAAATTGATTTCTAGCTCCATGAGGTATTTAAAAGAACAAAGTCAAAAAAAACTTTGCAAAAGAATTTGAAAAGCCATGAGGCTGCATGGCAAAGAGGAAGCACCATAAGTGGAGGAAAAAGGTAGAGAAGGGGCGTGAGAAATGGAGGAGATGCCTGTTTGAAGGCATAAACAAATCAAAGAGAAATTCAATGCCTGAATGAGGTATGTCTTGATTGTTTTAAATTAACATTGAATAGAGGCAGAAAATAGAGTGAAGAGCACACATCAAAGGGAAATTGGATTTCAGATATGGACACGGGAAGAAAGATTGCATGAGATAATAGAAGGAATGATGCATAGAAGACTTTGTGAAATGTAAGAGATTGAAAGAACATAGCCCATGTGAGGGGCATGTGCTATGAGAAGCAAATGAGAGTTCATGTAATTTGAGAGGCCATTATTGTAATGTTGTTGCAAAATTGTAGTTTTGTTTATTGATGCAAATAAGTTGCAATAAAGAAGACTTTGTTGTTGTTTGAATTTGTGTAAACAATGGGTTTTTGGGGATTTGGGATTAAAATAAAGCATGTTGTTTCTATAGAAATTTTTTTTTTGGTTATGTATTCTTGTAGATGAATATTGGAACTTTGTCTGTGCAAAGTTTTAGAGGAAATGATCATGTTTTGCTTGTTCCAATTTTTACTAAAAAAGTGGTTTGTGAGCAAGTGATGAAAATGGATACTCTCCCTTTTAAATCTGCAACACAAAAACTCACACAAGCCTATGCCAGAAGGCTAAAAAATAAAATAGAACAGCAGAAAATGAAGAGAAATCTACAATAGGGATTTTATTAAATCTGAAAAATGCATTACAATCTCCTGAAGCTTATGAGCTTCCTTGATTCATAAATGAAAAAAATCTGCAAAAAAATTATTTTACAACATCCTAGACTCAATCTAGTAGCATTTGGGTATGCAACAACACTTCTTCAAAAGCTCCCCTCACCAAATGAGAAAGCATCAATATATAGAAATTGCATGAGAAGAAACCACTATTGGTTTCTCAAAACAACTTCCACTAAACCACCAAGAAAACCCGTCATTTTCTTCTTATCATTTCTCCCTTAATTTTCTAAAATCGTTTCTGGGTTTTGTGCACCTCCTTCCTAGCTTTCCAAAACATTTTGAATTTTTTTTAATTTCAATCATAAATGAGAATGTTATGCCCATTTTACTGAGACTAGGTCTCATAATTATGACCCAGACATGCAACAACATGCAAAGCTTGTGGCTAACATGCAAATGCATGCAAATAATGCAATTGATCATGCAATAACATGCATACCAAGTTGTCCCACCTAGAAATGGGATGCCCAAATGGAAGATTCCATCATTTATGCCTTTGAAACATTTATGAGAGCATAATTCCTCAAAAATTACATTTACCAATATGCCCTAGGAAAATACATTTGTTGAAAATTAAAATATTAATTTCTCAAAGCCCACAAACATTATTGAAAACATACAATAGAAATTAAAATATATTTTTTTGGTGATGCAAGATTGCCCATACACCTTGGATGCTCCTGCATCAGACACCCAGGGTAGAAAAGAATTTTGTGAGTAGAACTCACAAAATGGAGTTGGATGACTGAGGCACCCTTGTAGGTTATAGACAACCTGTAGCAAACTCCATCACTGCATCAAGTTTAGAAAAATACTTCTTCGTTCTCCTCTTCCAGCATCTGCCTAGAACACTTCCCATACTCCTCCACCAACAACTCTACTTTCCACTCCTCTTTCTCAACATGAAATCACTATAACCCAACCTCCTCCACCAATATGCATCTGCACTATCCTCTGCAATATCACACTAATATAATTTCTCTACATACAAATCAGTACTAACAAAATCCACCTGTACTATCTCCTCTTCATTCAATTCTTCTTCTTCTACACTCACATGCAAATCATCCTTCAAAAATTCAAATGAATATAACTTTACCTGTTTCACTTGTTGCTTTGTTGCAACATCTGTCTTCTCACTATCTTTATTCTCACTATTTGCTGCAATATTTTCATCTTCATACACTCCATTCTCATCTTCATCATAAAAATATAACATATTATGCATTACCTCTTTCTCTGCAACATTTTCGTCACCATTGTCTGTTGCCCCATCTTCTTCATGCTCATTCTCTACTACTGCAACCTCATGATCTACAACAATTACATCCTTCTTCTCATCCTCAACCATTGTTATAATCTCTTCTCTTTCCTCTTTATCTACATACACATCATCACTAGCAAACACATCTTGATTAGAAAAATAATGGGACTCCTTCATACCGATATTTTCCTCTTCAACATAACTCTCATTTTCCTCATTAGGTTCCTCTAATTTGAACTCTAAACTTCTATTTTTATTTCTAACTAGTCTAGTCAGCATTGCCACCCTATTCATGAGATCCTTCATCCCATTTTGCACCATCTCTCTCATATTTGCAATATTATTCTTTCCTCTAATCTTCTTCTCCTCCTTTCCAACATTTATTTTTCTTTTAATTAAAATTCTTTCTCTTCCATTATCTTATCAACGGTACATGTCATTTTTCTTATCTCTATAATTTGCTCTTGAAGTCTATAGAAATCAATTATTTCTTCTAACTAGACAATTCAGGCTCATGGTCTCACATTTATTCCCTTCATTTTCTTTTCATCATTCAGTGTTTTCCTCTTCACAACTAAACTCTTAGGTCCTCATGCAGACTGCCTCAAATCGACAGTTCTATCCACACACTCAGAAGCTAATGCTCTCATATCTACCTCTACCTCTACCCCTACCTCATGGAGCCAGTCTTGGAGGCACTTTCTCACAACCCACAACTCATGGGTCCTACTACATGCTGCCTCATGTTTGGTGATCTACCTATAGACTTAAGAATAACCTGCTCTGATACCACTGATGAAAAGGGATACTCTCCCTTTTAAATATACAACACAAAAACTCACATAAGCCTATGCGAGAAGGCTGAAAAATAAAATAGAACAGTAGAAAATGAAGAGAAATCTGCAATAGGGATTTTATTAAATCTAAAAATGCATTACAATCTCCTGAAGCTTATGAGCCTCCTTGATTCATACATGAAAAAATCTACAACAAAATTCTTGTACAACATCTTGGACTCAATTCGACAGCATCTGGGTATGTAACCACACTTCTCCAAAAGCCCCCTCACCAAATGAGCAAGCATAAATATATAGAAATTGTGTGAGAAGAAACCACTATTAGTTTCTCAAAACAACCTCCACTAAACCACCAAGAAAATCAGTCACTTTCTTCCTATCACTGCTCCCTCATTTTTTGAATTTTCTAAAATTGTTTCTGGTTTTGTGTACCTCCTTCCTAGTTTTCCAGAACATTTTGATTTTTTTATTTCAATAAGAAATGAGAAAGTTATGCCTATTTTACTAAGACTGGGTCTCATAATTATGACCCAAACATGCAACAACATGCAAATCTTGTGGCCAACATGTAAATACATGCAAAGAATGCAATTGAACATGCAATAACATGCATACCAAGTGGTCCCACCTAGAAATGGGATGTCCAAATGGAAGATTCCACCATTTATGCCTTTGAAACATTTATGAGAGCATAATTCCTTAAAAATTACATTTACCAATATGCCCCAAGATAATACATTTATTGCAAAGTAAAATATTAATTTTTCAAATCCCATAAACATTATTGAAAACATACAACACAAATTAAAATATTTTTTTGGGTGATGCAAGATTGCCCATACACCTTAGATGCTCTTGCATTAGCAAGTTTGAATGTTTGTGTGGAAGATTTGTGTGTTGGCAAAGGGTATGAAATCCCTCTTGCATTAAAGTACCTAGGCACATAATATTTGATCTATGTCCATACTTGCTAACATCTTAGTTCAGTTGCCATGACTCTCATAAAAGGAATAAAAAGGGGTCTAAAACTAATGATGTAATATTTTTGACAAAGAAGGACCTTGGTAAATGGATAAAAGAAAGATCTAAACATATATATTGATTAAGATGAAAAAGGGGGAAAGATGTCCAAATGATGTTTTTAAGGGTTTATATCGATCCTCCTTTCACTACTAAACATTCAAGGGCATTCAACCAAGTAGAGAACTCTACTACAGATCTCCTGCCACTTGGAACATAGGGGAAGATTGGAATTGTGTGAATTTGTTGTTCAATTAAGCCCAATTAAGCTCAAAACCCTAATTTCATAAATTTGTAAACAAACAGACAAATTACAGAAAATGATCGCACACAAAGATATCAAATGACAATCAAATACATACTAGATTTTGAAGTTCAGTGTGCAGAAAAGTTGGGGACTAATGAGCGGGCACCCTAGTCCAGTGCCTTAGTTTTTTCAGGATCTGGGAATGTTGTCTGCTACACAATTCTGTTGTTCCAGAGATCTTCTAGTTACAAGATCTAGAGGACTAATGAGTGGGTGCTCGAGTCCAGGTCCCTATTTTCTTCTTTGATTTGCAATTCTGACAGTCTGCACTACTCTTATGCAACTCCACTTCTTTCACTTCTGAAACCTATAACCTGCAATCACAGAAAAGTGGGTTGGGGGTTGTGGTGTTTAGAGGCTTGCCTCGGTCAAGCCCTGGAGAGACATTCAAGTCTTCCAAACACTGTTGTCAGATAAAGAGTGCATATCCCTGCAGGATAGAGGCAAAATCTAAATGATAAATGATAGAAAATACAATTGATATCACCTTGTAGTGAAGATCTCATAGAAGGAAGATGCTCTTCATGCCATGAGGACATGGATGCTAAATCTACAAATACAAACACAATAACAACTCAAAATATTTCTCTGCCACACAATGAATGCCTTGAGTCACTTTCACATAAGCTTGTATATCAAAATTACCATCTAGTTTACAAATGAATCACTAATCATGCTTATATATGCAACTACAAACATTCCCGCTAACAATTTCATAATTCAAACTTAGGATGTTGATATAGGACCTAATAACAATCATAAAACTAACACCCAAAAATAGGTCGTAATCTAAAATAGGGTAGGACTAGGGCATGGGTGCCTAATTCCTCCCTCCTATTTCAGGCAGGATTTATCATAAATGTACCCTCAATGTCCCATTTGCCATGAAACTTCAAGGTTTTCTCATCGAGAGTCATCATAATCATGCAAGATGACCAAAATGCATTCTAAAGGACCTGGGAGCTAAACCTTAAGAGGGAAAAGCTCCCAAGGGGACATTTTCTGACATAACATTTAGCCCCCACTTTAATGTATGTATAAACGCAAGGCCAATACATGCATTAAAGTATGGTCAACAAACACAGTAAACACGCCAAGCACTGAGAAGACATGCCAATCACAATGAAGATAGTAATGGACATGCAAAACATAGCGAAGACATTTACAGTCACGCAAAACACTGAGAAGACAACATTGAAGACACACAAAACACAGTGAATACAGTTAATGTAGTGAACGCAGTAATTATTTTTTTTTTCTTTTCTCATATATATATGAAATGCAAATGCAGGTGCAAGGAAAGTAAACACAAAACCCATAATGCAAAAGGGACTCATCACCACCGGTCTTTAAACTGCATATGGGGCAACAGATGTGCAAAACAAATCTCAGAGTGTAGGAAGGACTCATCGCCACTAGTCTTTAAGACTACACTTGAGAACAAACACACTATACAAATCAAGCACACCATACAAATCCCAAAGCATAGGAGGGACTTATCACCATCGGTCTTTAAACTATGCTTGGGAACAAACACGCCATACAAACACACATGGAAGACATGGAGAAAACATGGCAGATAAGTGGAGTGTACCTATTTCTAGGTTCATCGCCATCTCAGGCACATTATAGGCACACATCGACGATTGCGCTTTGCCACAACAATCACCGAAGACATGCTTAAGAGTTAGGATAGTCTCAGATATGCTCCCTGCCTCCGCAAAGGACTTTTAGAAAATGACAGGATGTGCACTCTCCTCAAGAAATACACCATCCACGCCTCTGCAGAGGGCTTAAGTGATTATAGTAGATTTCAAGATTTACAAACACACTTTGCTAGCATCTAAATTAGACAACTTACCTTATATATGCCCCCACATTAAGGTCGTTGATATCATGTAATAATATCAAGCACATTAAGGTAGGAAGAAAACACACAAGGGAACACGAGCTCTCGCAAAGCCCATGCCCCCCGGAGGTGACATGTACTTTACAATCACCAAATGTTCCCAAAATCACACAATTTCCTACAAGAAAATGTGTTAACATCCATATAATCACGATAAACAACAATGTATCTGATCATTCACATAGAGAGCCAAGGTTATACTACGGATTCAGAGACCGAGTATAACCATGGGGCTATACTGTAGAAATCTCAAAACCAAGTGTAACCAAGGTGAGATTCAAAGATAAACAAAGTGCATGAAGTAGATATATTGTTATGGTTTGTTAGTATGATAAGACAACATCAAGATCACATGGAGTGATTCTACTAGCCAAGCATCGGATAATATATAACAACCCCATCATCATGTATGGACTAGGTCCATTTTTTGATTTCTCGCTGAAGGGACACTTGGTCCATATCAGTATAATATGTTTTTCATCATCTGCTAGCTAGGTAGAACCACTAGAAGAAGGGAAACAATAAATCAAGAGAGGAGAAACAAGTGCCTTAGGGACAGTCACGTAGGAGGGTTCCCCCAAGTCACCAACCACAATGCTATGTCCATAAGACACAACACACAATAATGAAAATAGAGGAGAAGTAATGTAGAAGAATGATGATACAAATAGAAGAAGGGTCACAATAGAGGCAGTATCCTTGACCTTACAAGAGAATCAAGGATCATCCTAGGAGGCCTAAACAACACATAACACATCATGGGGAAACACATCATGGAGGTAAAGGGTTAGAAATACTAACCTAATTCAACCCAATGTTAAGAGCACACATATCTAGGACATCTCTCATGTTGTTTTGGTCTTGTTGATATTGCATTAACATTAAGTTTAGGATGATGAGAGGTTTTCTTTTCTTTAAAAGGATTATATCTAATGCCACTTGAATAATGTCCTGAATCCAATTCTATAGGTACTTGAATCCCTTATTGATTTACACCACATCCCTTACCAACATAGTCGTAATTGTTATAAAGGATTTTAAATCCTTGACCATAGAGGGATATCAATTCTTTAGAAGATGGTGAAGCCTCATAGGTCTCATAATTTGTAGTATAAGTAAGATTATTATCATTGTTTTCTATCAAGGAGACTTTAAGTTTCTTAGGTGCTTCCATAGGTTGTTTAAATGAGACCGATGCAACTTTTGATGTGTTAGAGTTATTAAGTTTATATTCCCCTATACTGCAAGGATTAAAATCTAATGAACCCCAATCATCACCAATCAATGCAGTCGATGGTGTAGAGTCTTGCACAACATTATCCATGGCAAGAGGCATTGATGAATTAGCTCATGAATTGTTTAAGCTCATATGATTGTAAACTTGCTTTTGCATTTTAATATGTGAATAAGTATTCGGGTCAGGATCGGCTGGCCAAGTGTAGTGTTTGTTTTGATAAATGAACTTAATTGATTGATGAAGGGTAGATGGAACTGCCCCCATGGCATGAATCCTCGGTCTACTGAGAATCATATTATATGAAAGAAAAATGGACATGATATGGAAAAGGGTAGATAATGTCACATGACCAACCTTTACAAGTAGGATTATAGTACCCATAGATTAGCTACCTTGATTATCAAAGCCTCGAATGCTAATCTTATTCGGTTTGATTAAAGATTTATCAATCTTGATTTTCTGCAGTAGGTCAATGCCACAAACATTAAGAGCTGATCCAGTATCAATCATAACATGCTTGACCAGTTTGTTTTCTACTTGAAAAAATATTATAAGAGGATCATATTGGTTTTGAACTTCAATTGATGGTAATTCATGTGGTTGAAAGAGAATATTTTTTTTGTCGCATGCATACTATCCAATATAGCTACTACATCATTAGGCTTAGCAGTAGGTGGGACAATCACCTTTTGTAAAGCTTCTTGGAGCATTGTATGGTATGTAGGTGATGTTCAATGTATCAAATCCCAAAGAGAGATCTTAGCCAGAGTAGCGCGAAGCTACTTGACAAGATCATATTCTTGACCACTTTTATGAGTAAAATGAGGTGGTGGAGGGAGCATAGGTTGAGAACATGGAAGAGAGATAGGCACATGCAGTGCTTGCTTACTTTGCTTGTTATTATAGGTGTTGTATGTGTGAGAAATTATGGGATGTTGCGGTACATTTTGAACACCTTGACTTGTTTGAGTAATTTGTTGTGCATATTTGTAGATGTAATCCAAGGGTTGAGGTGGTTGTTGAGCACCTTGAACTATAATCACTAGTTTTAAGCAAGAGGGTGCACTAGGTGCCCCCTGCACAATAATCTTAGGAATATTGCTACAAAGTCTATTGGTGAAGATTGAACTAACATTGTTTTCCTCTTGATTATCCCTGACATCTATCCCTAAAGGATTTAATGTGACAGACCTTTTCTCATCCACTAACACTACATCTTGGCTAGGGAGAGCATTGGAATGAGAGGAAGGTATAGTGTTGTTAGGAAGGTTAGGTGTTGTATCATTAATAGAGCTATCCATAGTCTTCTCATCTAAGGTTTATGGACATTCAACTATAGGAGAAGTAGGATAACTTATGGAATCATTGTCATCATCATATGTTTTAGCTATTAGTTCCAAAGCATTAAGAGAACTTTCACACTCATCGTTTGCAATGTGTTTTGTCAGGTCTTCTACTACTGAAGGGTATGTATTTGTGAGAGATGTAAAGTTGTCAATATCACATACATAGTCAAGGATTTCAAATGAAGAGAATTTAAATATGTCCTTGTGATACATAGCTTGTATATAAGTCAGAACATGAGGATTCATATTAAGGAATTTGTAGAAACTCTCAAAGTTTTTGATATATGCATGTAAAGATACCGAAGAGTGATGAGATGAAGATGCCATAATAAAATGTCTTGTAATATCAATGTCCAATGAAAATTTATCAAATTTATATATTCAAATGAATGTAAAATCATATTTTAAAAGCTTTTCAAAATTTATGCAAGGAACAAGCGCAAAATTGTATGTGAAAATAACGTAAAATGCTTGATTTTTCAAAAAAAAATCAATGAAAATGAGTGAAAGAAGAGGTGTTGTGAAGAATTTAAAGAGGGAAAGAAATTAATATGCCTAATAACAGTCCAATTGTGCAAAAATATCCTTCACAACACACCTTTGATGCAAACCTAGAGTGATGACAAATCAAAGCCTAGTGAAAATGTGCTAAAATATGCAATTTTTCAACAATTTTCAATGCGAGTAAGAGAAAGGGTGTTGAAAGGAAAATTGTGATGGACAGTAGATTATAATAGTAATATCAGTCACCTAATGAAATAAAATCCATCACAACACCCCTATAGTGCCAATCTAAGTCAAACCCTAGTGAAAATATAGCTAAAATATGCAAATTTTTGCAAATTTTCAATGCAAAGGCCTAATAGAAAGGGATTTGTAAAGAATTTGAGGAGGGGTAGAAGATTATAACCCAAATAATAGCCAATTAGTGTATAAAAATCCTTCACAACATGCCTATGATGCAATTCTAGAGAGACGATAAGGCCAAATCTAGTGAAAATGCAAGGTTTTCAAACCCTAGACATGAAATTTTGCAAGAAGGGCACTATGATGAAACATTACTATTAGAAATAAGTCCTAATGAGTGTTTTAAAAGGGTAGTAAAGTCTGAAACAATATTTTGACTACAAACCCTAGCTAATGCAAAACTAGGTTATATGTAAAAATGCACAATTTCAAGCAATTTTGATCAATTCAAGCATGAAAATGCAATGTAAATGAATTATGAATGATGAATTTATGTATTTTAAATCATATCTGAGGATAATGACACAAAATTTATTGAAATTAAATGCCAACTAATTTAAATTATTTGAAAATGCAAGCTAAAAATGCCAATTTTTTTCAAAATTTTCAATCTTTTTTGTAATTTTTCAAATGCAATAAGATGAACAATGAAATGAATGTAAATCTAAAGTACAACACTCAAAAAGGTGCAAAATTCAAAAGAACACGGGTTCACCAAAATGTTTAAGATGAAAAAGGGGGAAAGATGTCCAAATGATGTTTTTAAGGGTTTATATCGATCCTCCTTTCACCACTAAACATTCAAGAACATTCAACTAAGTAGAGAACCTTGCTACAGATCTCCTATCACTTGGAACATAGGGGAAGAATGGAATTGTGTGAATTTGTTGTTCAATTAAGCCCAATTATGCTCAAAACCCTAATTTCATAAATTCGTAAACAAATGGACCAATTAGGGAAAATGATCGTACACAGAGATATCAAATGACAATCAAATACATTCTTGATTTCAAAGTTTAGTGTGTGAAATAGTTAGGGACTAATGAGTGAGGGCCCTAGTCCAGTGCCTCAGTTTTTGTTGGGATCTGGGAGTGTTGTTTGCTACACAATTCTGTTGTTCTGGAGATCTTATAGTTGCGGGATCTGGAGGACTAATGAGCGGGTGCCCGAGTCTAGGTCCCTATTTTCTTCTTTGATCTACAACTCTGATAGTCTGCACTACTCTTCTACAACTACACTTCTTTCACTTCTGAAACTTGTAACCTGCAATCACAAAAAAGTGGGTTGGGGGTTGTGGTGTTTAGAGGCTTGCCTTGGTCAAGCCTTGGAGAGCTTTCAAACACCATTGTCAAATAAAGAGTCTATATCTCTATGGGATATAGGCAAAAAAATAAATGATAAATGATAGAAAACATAATTGATATCACCTTGTAGTGAAGATCTCATGGAAGGAAGATGCTCTTCATGCCATGATGGGATGGATGCCAAGTCTACAAATACAAACACAATAACAACACAAAATACTACTCTACCACACAATGAATGCCTTGAATCACTTTCACATAAGCTTATAGATCAAAATTACTATCTAGTTTACAAATGAATCACTAATCATGCTTATATATGCAACTACAAACATTCCTGCTAAGAATTTTTTAATTTAAACTTAGGATGTTGGCATAGGACCTAATAACGGTCATAAAACTGACACCCAAAAATAGGTCCTGATCTAAAAAAGGGTAGGACTAGGGAGTGGGCGCCCAAGTCCTCCCCCTATTTTAGGTAGAATTTATCTTAAATGTACCCCCTATGTCCCATTTTCCATGAAACTTCAAGGTTTTCTCATCGGGAGTCATCATAATCATGCAAGATGACTAAAATGCATTCTAAAGGACCTAGGAGCTAAACCTTAAGAGGGAAAAGCCCCCAAGGGGGAATTTTATAACATAACATATACCAGTTGTGGTAGAGAAAATTTGAATAAAGAAGAATTATAGTCAAGGAAAGATAAGAATTCATGGTCTAAGATAGAAAATTCAAAGAGATGTGGCCTTTAGAAAAAGTACAAGACTAAGCCATTAGGGATGCATAAAAGGATTAATAGAATTCCAAACCAAGAATTCCCATGAAAAAAGGAGACATCAAGAAGAAGAGAGAGATTAGGGAAGAGATTGAATTGGCAATGAAGTTGAACATTGAAAAAATAAAATTGAAACAAGTTCAAGAGAGACAGAAAAGATACTGCAAAAGAATGGAGAATGTGGGAGAAAGAGAGTTATAGTACGCTAAGAGGGCTACTAGTGATGAAGAGTTAGACTACACCAGGGGGGTTGTTGATGGTGATAATTAAGGAGAATTTGGTGTATAAAGAAGGTTTTTGCTAAGAATGTTGAGGGAGATCCACCACTAGAAGAATTGAGCCTAAATGAGGGCACCAAAGGGGTTGTATTTGAACATTAGAATTCTTCTGAAATCAATATGATTCTGCAACTAGAGGAACTAAGGTTAATTGAACTACACTATAATAAAGATACATATTAGCAACTCAATATCCATTTTGAGAAAACAAGAGATCTTCTACAAGGGTTAGCAAGACAAATTGAAGAATGTGGGGTATATAGTGTGTCATTAGAATAAAGGTGTAGAAGTATGGGTGCTCCACCATTCAAAATTATAACTTGAAAAACTAGATCTTAAGAGGTACTCTGCTAGGGTTTCTTGTGTTTACATTTCTCCTTGGTCTCCCTTGCATCATACCGTGCCATTGGTGCAAGATTTTTTATTGCATCTATGAGTATGACCGCATTTACTACAGTTTTAGGGGTTTATAATGCCTCCAACCGGCTCTAACCCAGTAGTTCTTACTGGAGTTAGTGGTTTGACGGCTTTGCTCAATGGCTCCTCCCTTGAACAAGCATCCCTGGAAATTTTTTCTAAAAGTCTTCCATGAGGTAAGTCTTTTGATTCTCTTGTCGATGTGGTTTTACACACATAGGATTTTGATTTTGCATGCCACTGGTTAGAACAACATACTCTTGTTGGTTATTTTGTTGGGAGGACTCCCCTTGAAAGTGTGCTTAAAGATTAGGTTCAAAAGGCCTGGGTCCCCCATGGGGTCTACCTTGATATGGTCCAAAACTTGATAAAAGGCTTTTTTATTTTTCACTTTACAAAAGTAAGCCACGTCTAGGCAATCCTGAATCATGGTCCTTGGTATGTCTGATCCTCTTTGTTGGTTTTCCAAACCTAGACCCAGGACTTTGCTATCTCAGATGACACCAAGTTGTAGATGCCAATATGGGCTGAGTTCCTCAGTTGTCCCTTGCCTTGCTTGCATTTTTTACAAGTGATTGCTTCCTCCTTGGGAAGATTTATTTGTGTCAAACCTAATAGGTTCATTCAAGCTCACCCTCAAAAGTGAGTCAGTGCTGAAGTGGACTTTTTGCGGGATTTGAAAGAGTCCATTGATATGAAAATTGGATCCTTGCGTCATACCCAGAAGGTCACCTATTTCAATCTTCCCAATACCTGCTATCGGTGTTAGTCCATTGAACATAAGATCAAGGATTGTGCTCTTGCAATTCCCTATACTCCATCTCCACCACGGGAAGCTGACAAGCCCTGCCTAGTGGATGGAGTTACCGTTAAACTAGATGGAAAATGGTCAATGATTACCAACTAGAAAAATAAGCCCAATGGCTCCAGGGCGGTTTCCAAAACCCCTGTACTGACAAAAGATGTTTCAAGCCCTTCTACGAAGGGGAAGGAAACCCATAAGGTTTCTCCTAGCACTTCAGCTCAAACCAGGTCAACATCTACGCCCCAACCTGTTTCAGTTATGATCACTCAGCCTTCTGAGTTTCCTCTTGTGTCGGGTTCTCTCAAGCATTCTCGCAACCCTTCTCAACCTCTTGAGGAGGGAGAATATGTGCATGAGAAATGAAGACATGCATCTCCTCCCTTTCAGGTTGGAACAATCTCACCAGAATTGTTGTAGAATCATTATTCCTCCTTAGAAGAGTCAGATTCTGATGCCATGGTGGAGGTTCTTCCATGAAATTTCATTCATGGAATGTTCGAGGTCTCACAGACCTCTCTCGGAAGTATTCTATTAGGAATACTCTTCAGAAGCATGTTGGTATTGATGTTTTATGTCTTTAGGAAGTGAAAGTAACTAGTTTTTTTCTCTATTCAACTTGTTGTTCTATTTGGCCTTCCAGTCAGATGTTTTGTACAGATCACGAGGCTAGTCATGGTAGAGCGGTCATTCTTTTGTCCCCATGGTGGTACACTTTGATGGTCACTCATGGGATTGACCCCACGCATTAGGTGATCTGGATTCTTCTAAACATTGATAATCATTCCTTTGGGATTATTAATGTTTATGCCTCCAATGATGTTGTTGAAAGATCTCGCCTCTGGCATTGGATTGTTGAATCATTACCAGTTGCCACCTAGGTGCTTTGTGGGGATTTCAACATGGTTGAAATGACATATGATAAAGAAGGTCACTTGCCATTTCGTTGGGCAGCTGATGAAAGAGAGGCATGGTTTTACATGCACCATAAATTGGGTCTTTTCGATCCCAACGTCAGTCGCCACCATTCTCATTCTCTTTGGCATACTTGGAACAATTTTTGAGCTAGTTCTGATAGGATATTTAAATGCCTTGATCTGGCAATGATTTTGGTACAATCTTTTTTCTCTTTCACCAACTCTTCACCACTCTCAGTAATGCCATTAGTGGATGTAACATTATCAAACCACTTTCCCATTATGTTTTGCATTGAATGGCATGCCAAACAATCCCATGTCAGTAGGAGCCAATTTTTTTTGAAAATTCTCTGCTGAGTCACCAACCCATGCTAGCCCACATCTGTACCATCTGGAATCTTAAATTCCATCCACCTATCTCAATGGGTTGGATCCAATGGTGGAATGATGCCATCACACGAACTGCAAGTTTTCTCTTCATCTATGGGCGCTAGTTGGCCATCTTTCACCAACGGTCTTATGCAGCCACAACAGCTGACCTCTGTGCTGCCACAAAGGCATTGGTGGCCAACCCTTTTTCCCCATCTCTGCAAGTCTGGGTTGCTGAACTTTGGCGTCATAAGCAATTCATTGATAGTTATGTAGTTAGAGGGGCACAACTCAAAGCCAAGTTACATTGTTTCAAAATTGGGGATCATGCTTCGAAAGAATTTTTTATGGCACTTCAAGCCATACATTCCTCCCTTGGCATCAAGTGCATCAAAGAAGGCACTATTGTGCTTTCAGAGTTACCTGATATTCTTCAAGCCTTTGTTAATCACTATGAGCAAGTCTTTACAACCTAAGAATATACTCCTGAGCAGTTAGATGCACTTCAGGAATGTCTTTCAGTTGTGCCAAATAGGCTTTCTTCAGCCCAGATGGCCTTTTGTGAGTAGCTGCTCACTATTGAAGACCTCCACGAAGCTGTCCACTCTATGGAAGATGATAAGGTTCTAGGAGTTGATGGATTTCCCTGTGAATTTTACAAAGCTTTGTGGCCTTATGTTGGACAAGATTTGCATAAAGTTTACCTTGAGGCATAAATCATTCCAATTCTTTAGGCAATCTTATCAATAAAGGTAACATAAAATCCATACCTAAGGTTGGTGATCCTAAGGATATCTATAACTGGTGGCCCATCACACTCCTTAATGTATCTTACAAAATCATTGCCAAAGCCCTTGCTATCAAAATTTGCCACATCTTTCCCCAGATTATCCGCCCTAAATAGACTGGTTTCATTAATTCCAGGTTCATCTTGGATAATATCATTGTTGTTTGGGAAGGTATGGAGTGGGCGAGACACTCTAATCAACTGGCCATCTTCCTTAAGATTGATTTTGCTAAAGCTTATGACTGCATTGAATGGCCTTTCATTTTAGCCATGCTTGCTAAGCTCAGTTTCGGTCCCAATTTCCTCTAGTCTATCAATATGTTATTTTCTGATGCCTCAACTTGCATAACCATTAATGGTCACCAATCCCAATCTTTTGGTTTGTTTCGCTCCATTTGACAAGGCTACCTGCTTACCCCTTCTCTTTATGTTTTGGCTACTAAAGGGTTTAGCTACCTTCTTGCTCACTCTGTATCCCATGGATTGGTTCACAGGATCTCCTTGCCTAATTCATCCACTTAGCTTGTCAATGGCCACTTTGCCAATGATTCCTTCCTCACTTTTTTGGAAGAAGAGACTACTGTCAAACGACTTTGGGTTGTCTTGAGACCTTTTGCTTGGCCTCTAGTTCAGCCATTCAATGGCACAAACCCTTATGTTACAGACAATCAATTTTTTGCAGCCCCCTTTGGATTCAATAGTTTGGGTGGAAATGGATTGCACCCAGTGAAATATTTTGATTTCTTGGCATTCCCTTTTCCTTTTAGGCTTCTTCTGCTAATCTCTGGCAAGCGGTTCTCTCACGCATTGAGTAGAAATTAGCCTTCAAGATTACTAAATTGACTTCTCTAGCCAAGAAATTTTAGGTATGTTCTAAAGTGCTTGTAGCAACTCATGTGTATTACTCTTCTTGTTGGGCCCCTTCCAAGGCCTCTTATGCTAAATTGGAGAAACTTCTAAGAGATTTTCTTTGGGCATCTTCTGAGACCCATCGCGGATTTCACCACATTGCCTGGTAATTTTATTGTCTCCCAAGAGATTCTAATGGCCTTGACCTTCTCTCTACTTAGTGGCAAGACATCACTCTCTGTGTCAAATGGATCATCTATGCTATTATTGGTAATGAGGCCTGGAAAATCCTTCTTAGGAACAATATTGAAGTAGGTTTCCCCAATCACAAACCCTCTTGGAAGGGAATTGGCCTTCATACCCTTCTTATTATGAGGGAGCCTATTCAGATCTTGGGTACCTTTGTCACCAAAAGCATATGGTGTGCCTAGGAAGTGGTAAAACCTTGGATCCGTTGGTTAGGGAATGGTTTTCATGATGGGCTCTCCCTTAATTAGTAGAACATATGGTGGTTTCCTCTTTTAACTAGTACTAGTCAGCCATTGGCTAAGCTTCCATGGCTCAAGGCTCTCAAGTTTCACAAGAAAGGTGTTTGAGCCTTACAAGATATCTTTCATAGACCCACCATGTGCATTCTCTCATGGACAGATTTTCATGTCTAGTTTAGCTTTCAATACCACAACCGTGAAACCTACAATGGCCTGGTGAGTGCCATTCCAGCTGATATGCTTCATAAAGTGAGTATCTGTTCCAATAAACCATGGTGGAAGGACTGGAAGTGGTATCCAAAAACCCCTTTCAAAAACTACAAGCCTCAACTTGGATATCGATGGCTTTCACCTGATTTTCCAATGATTGATGCCCTCAATTAGCGATGGCTTCTTCAATCCCTGATAGCCACTTGGCGAAAAAGATTCTTGGTTGTGTGGTCTACAATTGTTAAACCCAAGCTTGCCCACTTTGCTTGGTGTATTCTTTTCTGAGGATTGACAATGGGAGCTCAACTATTTCATTTATGGGTTCAGGACACTCATTGCCCTTTTTGTGGGTAGGTTGAATCATTCTAGCATCTCTTTTGGTACAGTGCTATAGTGCAACAACTGTGGAATTGGATCCATGATTTCTTTTGACCATTTTGGCTAGAGCCTTTTTCCTGGCATATGGATCTATTGGTAGACTCTCTCAGGATTCCAACAAAGTATACCCAGATTTGGCACACTTTCAGGGTGGAAATCCTCTTCACTTTATGAAAAGATAGAAATTCATGCATCTTTTCTCACAGCAAGATGGATATTGTTGTTTCTTTATATTCTAAAGCTATTATTTGTTCTAATGTTCTTATGCAAATTCAAGTGCAAGCTAAAAAAGTTGCACTTGAAGTTTCTCACCTTCAGGAGTTGGTGGACCATTGGGGAAATGCCCCTTGCATTGTGGCTCATGTGCCCCCCTCTCCCACTTCTTCTAGGGGTTGGTCACCTTCACGGGGCTGGTGGAGAAGTGGCTCTGCTAGGGACTCTCACCCCCACTCTCAGCCTCCTTCTTGTCATGGCTCTCACCCTCACCGGCAGTGATCATCCTCTCCCCCTCCGCGGGCTACCCTGGGGTGGCCTTCTGGTGGAGCTCTGAGGGGAGGAAGTATAGATTCAGGGTGGCCTTCTGGTGGTTCCATTCCTAGTGGTTATTCTAGTTGGCCACAAGTGATTCTAAGTGGGTCTCGCGTTTGGATCTAGCAATTTCACCTTGCTATGAAGATAATGATATGGGAAAAGAAAAGGATGGTGATGGTTGGGCTCCTCCTGACATTATCCCAGACCCCACTGCTATATGGGGCAACCCGGATGACAAGGATCCTCCATCTGCTGGCATTGCTCCAGCTGCATAATGGCCTTCTTTTTATACTATTTCTGCCATGTTTTTCTAGTTCTAGGCTTAGGCCATGACATTATAACTTTCTAGGCTCTGCCCATGTGACTTGGGGGTGTGCTTTTTTACCATCCATCTTTTGTTGTGAATATGTGTACTCTATTTTCTTATTAATATAAAAATAGTCACCTATTCATTAAAAAAAATAATTATAACTTGAAACCCTCATTTGGATCTTGATCAATATAAACTAAAAATTACAATTAATTAAGGGTTTGAGGAACTATTAAACCTTTTTATAAAATTAAAACCTTTATATTTTAGTGTAGATTATTTGGATAAGGTAGTAAGGAAAGGTGTGAATTTACAGAAAGAGAAAATAGTGAGAGATTGGAACCTATAAGAGAATAAGGAGAATGAGGTAGAAAAGGAAATTAAGAACTTGTTCAAGAACCTTTCCATGGATATAATTGAAATGATCAATGAATGGTGGGAAACCCCTATATTAACAAATGAAATTCCATTAACTAATGAAAGGGTGTCTCCCAAATTAAAATGGTTGCATGAAGAAGTAAACCTCCTAGACCAAGAGTCATCCATCACGCCAAGTAAGACAAGAAGAGTACCTTCAAAATGAATATATAGTGAATCAAATTGGACAAGAGAAAATGAACAACAAGAGTTCGTAAGAAATTATGCATAAATATAAAGGATTGAGTTTTTTGAGGTTGAGTTAGTAAGAGATAAAGGAAGAAATTGGAAGTTAGTGAAGAAGAGGAATTGTGCTAAGAGATCAATAAAGGAGAAAACATATAAGGAGCCTAGATCATAAGAATGTAGTCCACCAAAAAGAAGACAAGAATAAACTATGGATATGAACCTAAACATAAAATTACCAATCTTAAAAAAGATAATATTGAAGGCTTTGAACATGTCTTTGTGTTGGAATCAATTTGGAGAAGGAATGTAACCAAGAGTAATCAAGCCATAATTTTTTATTTTTTGGGAACACTAAGGAGTGGTACCCTTAAATGGTATATGAAAAGTGCCTACAACATGATAAGGAATGGCAAGACATAAAGGACAAGTTTCTATCTAAGTTTGGATCTCTTGAGATTCCTTCAGAGAGCATCAGTAAGATAAGAGAAATGGTACATGAAGAGGGGAAAATACTTATGGAATTTGATCATAGATTTAAGTAGTAAGGAAGATGGAAGAACCATTAACAAAGAAATAGAGAATTGAGTGGTTTGTGTCTAGGCTACTACTAGATATTAGAACTATGTTAGATAGAAAAGCCTTTGATACATATTCAAGTATAGTAGAATTAGCATGCATAATAGAAGCACAACCTTGGAGAAGAAAGAATAAGGAGATAGACAATAAGGAATTAGAGAAGATGAAATTGTAGTTAGAATGGTTGAACATCAAGAAAGATATATTGGTTAAAGGTGAAAATAGCCTAATAGCACCACCAATCTAGAGGAAGAAAATTTAGTGTATCTACTATGTAGAAGAAGGTCACCTACAAAATGCATCCCAATTTTGATGAAAGAAGAAGAAAGAGTTATGGCACTCAAAGTTGATTAAAAAATATATTCTAGGAAGTTGAAAAGCATCTACTATATAATCCCCAGTGAAGATGATTGTTCAATCTAAGGAATGATGAGGAACATGAAACTTGGTACAACCACCATTGTGAATATAATAATCATATACATAGAGGAATGGATAGGGCTAAAGGATTGGTAGAAAGAGCTTTCTATGAACATGGTTACAAATGTTCAACATGGAGGAATCAACCCAATGCTCATGTGACACACTTTACTTCATCACAAATTAAAACTAAGCAACCTCCAATTAGCTATCCTTCAAATGACAATAGGGGATATTATAATAACTATAGAGGAGGACACACCAAGACAAAGGAAGAGTCCATGGATAAAGGAGAAGATATGACACCACCTATTTTAGGTACATCCAAATGGGACATTATGCTAATGAATTCTATCAAGAAAAGAAGAGGAGTTGTAAATTTTATAGTGACTCTAATCATGATCTGTTCACTTATGCTAGAGAACAACAATATTTCAAGAATGATTTATCATAAAAAAAGTGAAGAGTTGTCTAGTGCTAATGCAACAAAAGGAGTGAAAATTATAAGGTACTTAGACAAGATGCTCAAGAAGCTAGAAGATGTGTCAAAACTGACATAGAGGAAGAAAATTCAAGAAACCAACCCCTATTAATAGAGGAGGAACAACTTGATAAGGAATATCTAGAGAAGAAGGAAGAATTAAGAATGCAAGATATTACAAAATATAGGAAGAAAAATATGGTTGCTATCATAACTAGATGAGGAATTAACACCACAAAAGGAATAATACAAAGGGATGAGATAGAAGAAGAGGAATAAAAAGATGAATAAGGAGTGTACTTTCCAACAAGAGAAAAATATGATCAAATAGCTGAAGATACTAGAAGAATAATTCTACAAGAAAAAGAATGAAGACTACCACAAAGCATGTTTCTTAGAAAAATAATCTTAGTTGTTAAAAGAACTTGAAAACTCTACAGAGGAAGAAAACATCTTAGAAAAGTTTAAACAATTCTCAAAATACTATAACAAAACAAGAAACCTAGCTTCCAAATCTCAAATTAGAAGTGCAGTAAAAACACCAAGAAGATGGAGAATGAAACCAATTCTAATAGAACTCCAAGTGAACAATAGACATTTTAAGAGTGTATTGGTTGACCTTGGAGATGATGTCAAGTCTAGGAAGAACTTAGAAAACCAACACTCTATGACACCCCTTACAACATTGCCATTGCGAATGGTATCACTATTTTATAGTTAGGACCTGGAGAAATATAGAAGTGGACTTGATGGGAATCAAGAAGAAAGTAGACTTTAAAGTAATAGAGATGAAAGAACCTTTTGATACATTCAAGATTCGATTGAACTTAGAATGGTTCATGAATTATAATGGGACAATAGACTCCTACAAGGAAAAATATCATACTTTGACAATGAAAAAGTAATACATATACCTTTAGACACTAATATAAGTAATGCATGCATAGAATAAGTGGCGCAAGAGGAAATTAAAGAAGAGGACCCAAAGGCCATGTTTTCTCTAAGAATACCTATCAAATACACTATGCATGAACCCAATTTAGAGGGGTAAATCACTTTGGACAACAACAATTATAGCACTAATAGTTAAGATTCTATGGATGCTTAGCTTTGGGATGAGCCATAAGTTAGATCTTGAAAAATAATAGGTGTGAGAAGGATTTGTATCTTGATGAAAGTTGAGGAAAATTATGGCCATGTTACTAAAAAACGATGGAAACCCACCACAAAATGCAAACTCCAAAGGCAAAGATGGAAACATACAACACACTAAAATTTCATGACATTTGAACCACATCTCACGAAGTAGTTCTCATATTAAGCTTCCCTAATGCTCTAGAGTAGGAGATATTATAAATTATGGAAATGATATTAAAAAGTGAATATGTGAGGCTAGAAGCCCTTTAAGATACTCTACTTGGAAAGTGTTTACTATTCTTGTAAAAATTAGGTGTTTACTAGAAGAGGGATACTAGAAACTCACTCTAGAATATTGTGGCAAGATTGAACTTGAGGCACACCTACAAAATTACATTAGGGAATGTATTAACAAGAGAGAATATGATAAAAGATTGTACACCCAACTTTTTGTCAAGTACATTACTATTGTAAAAACCTAGTACATTAACCAAGAAAAGGGAGGAGAAACCAAAAGTTCGATCATGGCACAAAGTGAATTTTGTAAAACATTTGCATTCTATAGTCATGACAAACTAATTCATAATGCACTCCAAAAGATGACATAAATAATTCTATCTCCAATAGAAATAATCATTAACAAGGAACATTAGACTATTCCATTAAAGGAAAAATGCATTTGAAGCTCAATAGAATGGATGGATAAGGTTGAAATCCCACTGTAAAAATTATTAGGTACTTCTAGGAAGACTATGGAACCCAAAGAAGAAGATCCTCAAAAATTGAAAGTAGAATTGGAGAAAGAAGAAAGGGAGACAGATACAACTAATGCACCAGAAAAAAAAGCAATTCAACAAGTTGCTAAAGAATAGAGATCAAAATATAGCTTCAAAAGATCACCCCAAATTGGCCAAAATTAGAGTTGGGATGAAAGACAACTTATGTAAGTGGCGAAAGTGTTAAAGGAATATGAAGACTTATTTCCCTAGAGTTTTATTGATTTGAAAGGCATAAAAGATAAGGCAAGAATGATGAAAATATAGTTGAGGGAGGGAGAAAAACCACAAAGAAAGAGACCATATCGATTGATTCATAATGTCAAAACAAAAGTAAAATATGAACCAAACAAAATGTTAGTAGGAAGTATTATCAAATCTATGGAAGACATGGAATAGATAAGCCCTATGGTAGTACAACATAAGAAAACTGGTTAGATAAGAGTATGCATTGATTTTAGGGAATTTAATAAATATTACATCAATGACTCTTTCCCAATCCCTTTAATAGAATAAATACTAGAATCAATAGTAGGAAGGGAGATATATTCATTTACAAATAGACTCCTAGGGTATCACTGAGTAAAAATCTAGGAAGAAGACTAGCCAAAAACTACACTTGTGACTCAATGGGGATAATTTATGTATATTATAATGTCATTTGGTTTATAGAATGCACCTATGGTGATTAATAGAATCATGATAAATATATTTAAGGACTTTATCGACAACTTTTTGGAAGTATACCTGGATGATTGGATAGTGTATGGATTAATTAAAGATCACATTCAAGTATTGAGGCTAAAGTTAGAATGATGTAGAAGCTTTCAAATTTTATTAAATTTGAAGAAATGTATATTTGTGGTACCTTTTGGAAAAATCCTAGGTCACATAATATGCAAGGAAGGTTTGATGGTTGACCCATTGAAAATAGCAATAATGCTAAATCTATTAGCTCCAAAGATAGTAACAAAAATAAAAAACATTTTTGGGATACACTAGATACCATAGGAAATTTATCAAGGGATATGTGGCAATTGTTGGACCAATAGAAGAAATCCTCAAGAAAAAGATAAATAGAACTTTCTAGTGGACAAAATAGTGTTAAGAGTCCTTTGACACATTGAAACGAAGATTGCAGAAGCACCAATTTTAGTTTTTCTAGATTGGAATATCCATTTTCATGTACATGTGAATGCATTAGGCACAACAATTAGAGTAGTACTAGTGAAACACAGAGGAAATAAAGACCATCCAATTGTATATGCTAGCCAAAAATTATCACAAGCAGAAATAAATTACACTACCATAGAGAGAGGCATTAGCTATGGTTTATGAACTACAAAAGTTTAGACATTATCTATTAGCTACTCCATTTACATTGTTTATAGACCATGAGCCACTTAAGTATTTAATGAATTCACCAATGATACAATGGAGAATATATAGATGGTTACTTTTGTTTCAGTAATTTGATTTCAAAATTATGGTGAAACCAAGAAAAGAAAATCAAGGACTGGACTATCTATCTAGAATTGACACAAGGGAAGAGCTAAGACAAGTAGAGGAAGTAGTACCTGGCACAAATTTGTTTATATCAATCATGTACCAAAAGAACTAATAGAGGTAGAACAATTATTATCCATAGGATAATTCTTAGAACATTATTCTAAAATTGACAGATATAGGCTTTTGTGGAAGTCATTACCATATACCTTGATTGAAGGAAAACTGCATATCATAGGCACAGATAAAATTTTAAGTAAGAGTTGTTTTAGAACATGAAAGAAATAGTATTATAAGAGAAGAACATGAAGGAATATAAAGAGGACACAATTCAGGAGAAGGCACTATAAGAAAGGTGTTACTAGAAAGATTATGGTGACCTACATTATTCAAGCATGTAAAAAAATATGCAGGACAATATGGCATATATCAAAGAGTAGGGAAACCTACCATAATAGATAAGATGCCCTTACAACCAGTGTTAGCAGAAGCCCCATTTAAAAATGGGAAATTGATTTTATTGGACCCATCCCCCTACATAGAAATTAAAAGAAAAATTCATCACAACAAGGGTTAAGCATCTCAAAAAATGGGTAGAAGAAGAAGAAACTAAATACTATACTACCCACACCACCACAAAATTCATTTACCAAAATATTATCACAAGGTTTAGTTATTCACTAAGCATAATACACAACAAAGAAAAACATTTTGTCAATAGAACATTGTGGAGCTACTAGATACCTTCATGATAGCACATAATAGGAGTAGCCCCTACAATCCTCAAGAAAATGGAGCAAGTGAGGCACTAAAGAAAATTATAGGCACCACACTTACAAAAATGTGTAATAATAATACCACGAACTAGGATATCAAGATACCAACCATATTATGGTCATATAGAAGAACTTATAAAAGATTAATAAAGTTTTGCCCATTTGAATTAGTGTATGGAATTGATGTGGCATTACCCATTCAATATATTGTACCTAATCTAAGATTAACTATAAAGTTATAGTTGAATGAGGAAGAATCTTTACAAGAAAGTCTAAAGCAATTAGGAAGATTGGATGAAAAAGACTATTGTTTAGGGTGAAAAAGTAGGTTTCCTTAAACAAGATTAAGTCCCATTTCTCCACTAACTAAACATTGGGAAGACAAGAACCGAGCTTGGGATCAAGCTACAAATTGCTTGTATATTCCCTAACGCTAATTAGGTCTAATCAGGTACTTAAACTAGGGTTTTATCAAGTGACCTTATTCACTAATCAATTTAACCCTAATTACACCTTGTAATAGAAATTGACTAAATTCAGAGATGAGACAGACAAAACAAATCATAGAAATATAGAGAATAAGCTTCAGAGGTCATGCACCTAGAAACTGAGGGCTAACTGGACTAGGGCACCTACTCATTAGTCCTACAACTTTCCTCTTGTAAAAACCTTTTGCATCAGTTGTCTGGTAACCTCTGGTAGCTCCCAAATCTTAAGAATCTCCCCAGTTGGACTAGGGTGCATACTCATTAGTACCAAAAGTGTTAGGATCTGGAACTTTGAAATTTAGTGATGACTGTATTCACAATATCCGTCTTTCTATCACTCCTTTTCACCATATCCTATCAAACACAATATGTACCTACAAAAGGAGGAGAAACATGTAGCTATATAGGAGCTTGCCTTAGTCAAGCCCCATTTTCGGTATTCCTACCTCAACAATAGCCAGAGATAAAGATTTGCAAAAGTGTGTGCAAACCTAACAAAGCGTATGCAGAAATATCAAACCCTAGATGTCTTAATCAAGGGAAGATCAATAACTTTCTTCAATTCAATGAACTCATACAACTTCACCTCAAGGAAATGAAAACAATGAAGAGTTGCATGAAGAAGAAGGTGAATCAGCAATGTCCATGGAGGATCTCCAAGCTTGATGTTGGAGGATTCAACCCTCTTCCTGATCATGCAAAAGGTGTACAAACCCTAGGAAGAGCAAGATAGTCTCAAGATCTTGATTCCTAATCTCCATCCATTGTCTCCATGATAGCAAAATCAAATAACTTTCAAAATCTTCAACAAGTCACTAATCTTCAATGGTAATTTCAGTAGAGTTTTGGCATCAAGCTTGCATAAAGATTGTGTGTGTTAAAATGATTTTCAAATGTCTTTTTATCTCTAACCTTAGGAATTTCAAATTTTGAAATAATGTCTCGATATTGCGCTAAAATAAAAATTTAAAAATGGAATCTTGAGATACATGGTGGGAGATGACACCCTGCCAAGATTTAAAATCCAAAAAAATGGGGCAGGACTAGGGCGTAGATGCCCAAGTCTAGTCCCCCATTTTCTGACCAGATCTACTTCTAGGGGGTTCCAAGGACCCATAATCCAAATTCCCTTTTCGAGTTCAACTAATAGTTATCTCAGAAAATGAACATCTTTCAACTTAGACACAAGTTAGTCAGGGTTTCAGGAAGGCCAAAAATAAAGAGGTTAAGAGGTCACCAAAAGTGAGGAGCTAAACCGAGGGAAATTGTACCATTCCATACAGGAGGAAAATTTTTAACATAACATTTAGCCCCCATTTTAGTGCCCATATGACACTATGTGCATATGCAACTAAAGGAAAGTAAATGCATCAATCATGAAAAGGATACCCAAAAGGATATTGTATAGGAAATTGAAGTGTTGCTGAGAAGGAAGAAGCCCCCAAGTTCGTAATCCTACAAGACCACAAAGTTAGGAACCGCAACCTACAAAGGCACACTTGTTAGAAAGTCAAAATCAAATCAACCTGCAACCACCACCAATGAATCAGTACAAAAACATTAATGGGGTTGAGTGATGAGACAAGATGAGGGAGGAAATCAAGGGGGATATATACCCCCCCTTGTTTCTTCTTGCTTAGTCTGAAAAGAAGAAACAAGGAGATATCCACACATGTCAATTTCGAGGGAAACTTGATGAGAAATGTGTTGTAGAAATGTGTTGTGAGGGTTGTTTGAAGAAACAACACCCAAGAGCAACACATTGGGTAAGATAAAGAGTGGAACCAGGATTCCAATGCAACCAATGACTTGAGAATTTAAGTTTGACAACTCAAGATAAAGGCTCAAGAGTGAAATGGATCAATGTTGCACCTAGTTAGGGATAGGAATTCACATTCACTTACTTTATGTAAAGGGAGTTTTCACTTATCACTTACTCATTCTTGTCTCTTGTCATTGTGTAGAGGAGAGAGAGAAGGAGAAGAGGAGGACAACCATGCCAAGCTGACGCCCATATCAGCCCCCATGACTAGAGATGCTCTGAGCCTGAGTGGTAAAGAGGTGTTTTGAGGCTGAGGTAGGGTCCTAGTCTTACGCTCCTGTCATCTTTTTGTTTTTCTTTCAGCTGTTTTTATTATTTCCCATGTCAATGGGGTCCTAATGGATAGGGGTCCCTGGTAGGGGTGCCCAAGTCCTCCTAGGGCACCAAAGTCCCACTAGGGTGCCCAGGTCCTCCTAGGGCACCTGGGTCCACAAAGGACATGGGCCCTAAGGTACAGGAACTCATTGCTATTTTAGATAGTGGTTTTTGGTTTGATGATGAAGACTGATATTGTTGCTTGCAATTTAACCTACAGGATGTCCTAGAGACACGAGAGCACATAGGTGGTCACCTGATGGCACTACTTTGAGACCTTGCTAGTACTATGTCTAGCGCAGAGAGGGAGCACTTGTAGGTGGTGGGCTTATGGTGGTGTTTGATATGCCCACAATCAGATTTCATTGCAGCATGTTGATGGCCTTGATGCAAAGGAGGAATGTTGCTACATCTACATTCCACTTACCTATAGGTGAGATGACTATCACTCCAGAGGATGTGTATAGGATCCTGTGACTACATATATGAGGAGAGACAGTGAGGGTCATGGGACATCACATAGTGAAGTATACTCGTGAGAGTCAATTACATTGTCTAGGTCGCATAGTCTCATAGGCAAAGCAAGGACATATTTAGCTTCAGCTTCTAGAGCAGGGATGCGGTGACATCCCATTGGTTCGAAGGATCATGATAGTCACTATCACACTAGTCGTTGCACTATATGGATGAGGCACTCACATTCACGGGGGTCTCATTCACACCATTAGAGTGATGGAGGAGCACCAAACTGTATACGTGTGGGAGCATAGTATGCTTGCGCACCTCTACTACAACTTGGGATGATATGTCCATTACGAGATGGGCAGTCTGATGATCTGCACTTTATTACAAATTTGGGCTTTTGAGCATAACAGGTGCACATGACCGATAGGGTTTCCTATAGAATCAACTTTCACCCATCCACATGTTCATGCCTATCCACTAGTTAGATGTTGGAGACACGGTGATATGTTATTCTGGAGAGTTGTTTTTGATAGGCTATAACCCAATGATATCATTTGGAGACCATATCATGGCTATATCTTATGGCTTGGCCAGAAGAGACAATTAGCGAGGATGCAGAAGGATCAATTGATGGTCGGTCACCTCAATCATGTCATGGTTTGGTTCTACTTTGATAGGGTGGCATGACAATTTGGATAGGTATAGGATGTTCCTAGAGTGCATTTGAGCTATGTGCAACACAGTCAGGGTGAACAGTGCCTAATGGCTGATAGTAGTAGATGTACCTCTTAGTAATGATGATTGTCTCAAGGATTCAGCATCGGTATAAGATGCAGACGATGTTAGTTGTACCTAATCATATTATACCTGGTGGCATACTGAATGACCTGCTCCTATCTTTCCTTTCGATCACCCTACAAGCGATGCTCGACCTTGGGTCAGTCATGCTAGTGACATAGGGGTAGAGGATGATGTGAGTGACTTCACAGGATACTTTGATCTAGAGGACGATGTGGAGGATGATGTGAGTGACTTCACAGGATACTATGTGTAACATCTGAAAATGTCCCCTTGAGGGCTTTTCCCTCATAAGGTTTAGCTCCAGGGTCTCTTAGCTGCATTTAGGACATATTACATCATATTTCAACATCTTGATGAGAAAACCCCTAAGTGTCTTGACAAATAGGACCTAGGGGGACTACTTGAGATAACCCCTGCCTAAAATAGGGGGGAGGACTTGGGCGCCTGCCCTAGTCCTACCCTATTTTGGGGCAGTCCTAATTTTTGGGTGTTGGCTTGTGACCATGATTTGGGTCCTATGCCGACACGGTAAATTTGAATTATGAAATTCTTGGTGGGAGTGTTTGTAGTTGCATATAAAAGCATGTTTAGGCATTCATTTAGAAACTAGATGACAATTGTGATGTTCATGCATTCTCAAGGTGATTCGAGGCTTTCATTGTGTTGCAAGAGTAGATTTGTGTTGTCTATGTGTTTGTGTTTGCAGATTTGAGCATCTATTTCCTCATGGAATGAAGAGCTTCTTCCTCTCATGAGATCTTCACTACAAGGTGACATTTATTGTGTTTGTGATCATTTATTTATTTGGATTTCGCCTCTGCCTCACAAGGGCACACACTCTCTATCTGAAAAAGGTGTTTGGAAGACTTAAATGTCCTTATGAGGCTTGAATGAGGCAAGCTCCTAAACACCACAACCCCCTCCCAAAGTTTTTATGGTTGCAGGTTACAGGTTACAGGTTGATGATGCAGACAAAGTGAAGTTGCAGGAGGGCATATTGGAGTGTCTGAATTGTAGATCAGAGAAGAAAAGAGCACCCTAGACTTGGGCACTCGCTCATTAGTCCTTGAAGTTTTATGATGGGAAAATCTATGAAATAGAAGAAACAAGTTACAGACTAAGTTCCCAGATCTCGACAAAAAGTAGGGCCTTGGACTTGGGTGCCCACTCTTTTGTCCCCAACTTTTTCACCTTAGAACCCCAAAAATAGGTACACAGTTATTTGTTATTTTGCATCTTTTTGCAGAAGCATTTTCTGTTATTCATTTGTTTACTATCATTTTCACATAATTAGGGTTTTGATGGATAATTAAGCATAAGAGAAGGAAAATTGATAATCAAATACCCTAATCCAAGTTTCCCTACATTTGTAAGTGTTTAGGGTAAAAATTGGATTGTTTTAGTTTAGATGTTTGAATCCTCCTTTCACCCTATTACATTCAAGGACCTTAGGATCGAGTGGTAGAGCACTATCAGGTCCTTGGTCACTTACAAATGTAGGGAAATTTGGATTAGGGTGTTTGATTATCAATTTTCTTTCTCTTATGCTTAATTATCCATCAAAACCCTAATTATGCAAATACGGCATGAATAACAAAAAATGCTTCTGCAGAAAGGTGTAAAATTACAAATCACTGTGCACCTGTTTTCAGGGTTATGAGGCAGAAAAGTCAAGGACACAGGAGCGGGCGCCCAAGTCCAAGGCCCTGCTTTTTGTTAGGATCTGGAAACTCAGTCTGTAACTTATTTCTGTTGTTTCAGAGATTCTCCTATCATGGAACTTTGGGTACTAGGGAGCAAGTGCCCAAGTCTAAGGTGTCCTTTTCTTCACTGATCTGCAATTCTTACACTCCAATATGCCTTCCTGCACCTTCACTTTGTCTGCATCATCAACTTGTAACCTGCAATCATAAAACTTTGGGAGGGGGTTGTGGTGTTTAGGAGCTTGCCTCAGTCAAGCCCCGGAAGGACACTTAAGTCTTCCAAACACCTTTGTCAGATAGAGAGTGCGTGCCTAGGGAGGTAGAGGTAAAATCCAAATGAAATAATTATTGAAAACACAATATGAAGTCACCTTGTAGTGAAGATCTCATGGGAGGAAGGTGCTCTTCATTCCATGAGGCAATGGATGCTCAAATCTACAAACACAAACACATAGACAACACCAATCTGCTCTTGCAACACAATGAAAGCCTTGAATCACTTCTAGAACACAATAGCTTGCCAGTAATCTTCTAGTTTACAAATGAATGCCTAAATATGCTTTTATATGCAACTACAAACATTCCCACCAATATTTTGTAAATTCAAACTTACCATGTCGGCCTAGGGACCAAATAACGGTCATAAACTGATACTTTAAATTTGGGCCTAACTAAAAATAGGGTAGGACTAGGGCACAAGCACCCAAGTCCTCCCCCCTATTTTAGGTAGGTTTAAGCTCAAGGGGTCCCCCTAGGCCCCATTTGTCATGTTACCTAGGGTTCATTCCATCGGGATGCCAAATTATGATGCAAGATGTCCTAAATGCACACTAAAGACCCAGGAGCTAAACCGTATGAGGGAAAAGCCCCCAAGGGGACATTTTCTAAAGTTACATTTAGCCCCACTTTAATGTATGTATAAACGCGAGGCCAATACAAGCATTAAAGTATGGTCACAAACATAGCAACCATGCCAAGCACAGAGAAGACACGCTAATCACATAGAAGATAGTAATAGGCATGTAAAACATGGAGAAGACAATTATAGTCACACAAAACACAGAGAAAACAACAAATGCATAGAAGATAGGCATGATTCTTTTCTTTTCTTTTTCTCATATATATGAAATGCAGATGCAAGTACTGGAAAGTAAACAAACCTCCCATAATGCAAGAAGCACTCATTGCGCTGGTCTTTAAACTGCATATATGGGGCAACACACATGCAAGACATGCAAAACCTCCCAAAATGCAGGAAGCACTCATCGAGCTAGTCTTTAGACTGCATATAGGGCAACAGACATGCTAACAAAAGCAAGTACAACAAACACACACACTTGAAGACATCAAGAAAACACGGTAGACAAGCGATGGAGTGTTCCTATTTCTAGGCTCAACACCATCTCAGGCACATTACAGGCACACAACAACGATTAGGTTTCACCACAACAATCACCAAAAACATGCTTAAGGGTTGAGTTAGTCACAGAACCACTCCCCGCCTTCGCAGAGGAATTTTGAAAATGACAGGATGATGCAATCTGCTTTGAGAAATACACCATCCCCACCTCCATAGAGGACTTAAGATAAAAAGGATATACATGATATCCTGCCTCCGTAGAGGGCTTACATGATTGATTGGTTGATTGCAAACAAACTCGGGATGTAGGAAGCACTCATCGAGTTGGTCTTTAAACTGCATCTGAGGACAAACACATAGCTAACATCTACAACAAACAGCTTACCTTATATGCCTCCACCTTAAGGTGGTTGATATCATACATTGATATCAAGCACGTTAAGGTAGGCAGAAAACACACAAGGGAACACAGATTTTCACAAAGCCCATGCCCCCCGGAGGTGACATGTACTTTACGATCGCCAAATGTTCCCACAAACACATCCCTGGAAGAAACATGTTAGTATCTACAACATGATGATAAACAAGAACATCAACACATATGATTAACGATACAAAGAGCTGAGGTTATACCATGAATTCAAAGTTTGAGGATAACCATGGGGCTATATCTCGAAGCTCTCTGAATCGAGTACCATCAAGACTAGATTCAAAAACAAACAAAGGTGCACAGAGCAATAGTATTGTTAAGGTTTGTAAATAAGATAAAAACATCATCAAATTCACTACACAAAAAGCATGAGTGCTTCCACTAGCCAAGCGTCGGATAAGATATACAACCCCATCATCATATTAGGAACTAAGTCCATTTTTTTTATTGCCTTCAAAAGGGACACTAGGTCCGCATCAGTATAAATGTTTGTCATCATCTGCCCACTAGCTAGAAACACTAGAGGAAGGGAAACAATAAATAAGAGAGGAGAAACAAGTGTCTTAGGGACAGTCATGTAGGAGGGTGCCCCCAAGTCACCAACTGCAACACTGTGTTTGCAAGACACAACACACAATGATGAAATTAGAGAGAGAGGCAATATAGAAGAATGATGCTACAAATAGAAGAAGGTCACAATAGAGGCAGTCTCCTAGTATCCTGAGAATCTAAGGTCATCCCAGGAGGCCTAAATAACACATAACACATCACAGGAGAAGCACATCATGAGAGAGCTAAAGGGTTAGAGATACTTACTTGTAGGGACTTTATATTAGATTTTGGAACTTGCGAACCTCTTGGAGAGGTACTCGATCATGTTGAGTGTAAAATTTGAGTGGTTCTTATGAGAGTTTTGTTTATTATCACATGATACTTTATTTGTAATTCCTTGTGTAATTATAACTTTTTGTTGCTTATGAGGGGAACCATTGTTTTCTCTAACTGTTGATAGTCGTCTAGAACTCTTTTCTGATTTTTATCAAGTTTTTGTTGTTGAATCTTTCTAGCATGGTAACAGGAATTATCCTGTACCATCTTACTCATCTGTATCAATTGTTGTTATTGCTTTTCTAATGTATTTTGATTATCTCTTGATCTATATAAGGATAACAGAGGAGGAACCTCAACATAAATTCCATTCCTTTGTGGATGAGGTGGGTGGTCCACTTGTTTCTTATCCACTTCAATCATTCCTACGATGTTATCATAGTCCAAGTAATCATCCTCGTCTACTTCCACTAAACCATGTTCCAACATATTGGTTTCAGTATGCTTAGGGAAAGGATTAGTGAAGATTTGTAAGTTCTGATTCGATGGAGCAATTGACTTGTTTCCATTATCATTCACACCCAATACCTAGATGACATTTGAATCAATAAGGTCCTGTATCTCATGTTAAAGATGCATACATCATTCAATGCCATGTCCTTGTGTTCAATGATAATGACAAAAGGCATTAGCATCGAAGTAAGGTCCTTGTTTACTACAATCAATAGGCTTGATCAAGGGAAGTTTCAAAATGTTATTACTCACAGCCTGGTTCATAATGGAATGATAAGACTCAGATATCAGAGTAAACTTTCTTGGTTGATATGATGCTTTCTTTGGATTGGTGATAGCTGAAACATTCCAAAAGTTGTTCATATTCAGTCCATTAATCTTGATGAAGCTCCTGTTATTATTATTATTCCTCTTAAAGTTGTTTTGTGATGATCCACCTGTGGATTGACCAGCTTGAGCCGGTGAGTTTTGGTTTTCATACTGACTAGATGAAAGTTGATAATCACGAAGGGCAGTGCATAAATGTTGAAAGGAGTTGTACTTCATCAAGAGGATCTTATCACGAATATTAGGTTGTAGATTTGTAATAAATATCTTCTGAACATCATCATCTTTCATCTCATATTGAATCTTCGTATAAAGTCCTTGATACTGACTAATGAATTTAGTCAACTTCTCTTTGGGACCTTGTTTGCATAGAACCAAGTCAATAAGAGTGACTTGGGGTTTGATATTTTCTTGAAAATGTTGTAAAAATCAATCAATCAATTGCAAAAAGGAGTGTATTGAATTTGGAGGCAAAGAGAAAAACCATTCTAAAGTAGTATCTTTGAGAGATCGAGGGAAAAGTTTTGCCAACAAATCCTCTTCAAAATAGAAATCACTACACAACTGTAAATGCTGCCACATGAATATTAGGATCACCTTTCCACCATATTTTTCAAAGCGGGGAGTCTTAAACCTCTCAGGTATAGGGGTTCTCAAGATTGCATAGGATAAGGGATTACAGGAATAATATGTTGGTAGACTAGGTTGCGAAGAATTTGTCAGATTTATTACTTTTTTGTTGTAAAGCATTCATGCCTTATAAAAGTTGGTTTAGGATGGCATCATTAGGAGATGTAGTTTGTTGCAAGGAATTAGAACCAAAGTGAGAAGGTGATTGAAATTGAGATGTGACAGGTGGAGGTTGGGAATAGGTCAATGGTAGTTGGACATACTGGTAGGTGGAAGATGGTTGGGAGTAACTATGTGTGATGGAAGGTTGAGAACAACTATTCATAGGAACGGTCACATTATGGACCAAGTTCTGATAATCAAATCCCACAGCTTTATAATTGGTGCCATTAGATACTCCAATACTAGTGGTAGAATTACCAGAAGCATTTGCATCAGTTGTTAAGATCATTGATGTAAAAGTAGATATTCTTGTAGTCGGTATAGGTGCCAAAACTTGAGTATGCAACGGTGATGACATGTTAATAACTTTGGCACATTCACTCACTGGCATTACATTAGTTTGCACAATATGTGTTAAACCATGAATAACATTAATTCCATATTGTCCTTTTATCAATTCTCTTACATGGTGAATCATAGGTAAGGCCTCTTCAGCTATCCTCTCAGTTTGCACATATCCTTCAAATTCGGCAAGGTCTTTATCAAACTTATTGACTTGTTTTGTAGGTACATGCCCCACTATCTCAATAGTATCCTCAACATCATGAAATATTTGATCTTCCATAATGGTTGGAGGATGTATAATATCTTGAACAATTTGAGTTTCTCCCTTTGTAAAGGTGTTCAAAGGATTATTAGAGATAGGAATGTTGTTTTCTTCAAGAGCACTAGATCCCATTAACCTTTTACTTCTTCTCAAAGGGATATTGTTTTTAGGATAGAGGGTCATAAATATTATAAAAAAGAACACAATACACAATGCACAAACTGAGAGAACAAATCCTAAGAGAAGGATATGATTGAAGGCCAAAAATGCTTTATTTTTTGTACTTTTTCAATGCCAACGAATGAAAGAAAGGCATTGTAAGGATTTTGATCAGGAGAAGAAAATTATATGTCTTATATCAGTCCAAAATAGAAACAATATCCTTTACAACACACTCTTGATGCAAATCTGAGATGGTGATAGGTCAAAATATGCAATTTTTTCACCAAATCTTGATACAAAGGGGCATGACAAAGGGTGTTATGAGTAAAATGATGATGGAAAGAAAAATATATCAGTGATAATAGACACTTAATTTCAAAATATCCGTCACAACACGCTTTTAGTGCCACTTAAGGTCAAACCCTAGTGAAAATATAGCATAAATACGTTATTTTTCACGGTTTTTCAACTCCAAGACCTAGAAAAAGGGGTGTTGTAATGAATTTTAGGATGTAAAAAAAATAAAAGCAATGATATCAGTCACCTCAATCTATAAAATTTGTCACAACACACTTGGAGTGCAAACTAGGCCAAACCCTAGGGCAAAAATAGCAAAAATGTGTAGTTTTTCACCAAATTTTCAATATAAGAGCCCAATAAAAGGATGTTGTGAAAATTTTTAGAAGGGGAATAAAATAATTACCCTAATAACAACCCATTAGTGCAAAAATACACTTCACAACATGCCTATGGTGCAAATTTAGAGAGTCGATAAGGCCAAATCTAGTGAAAATCGATGTTTTTCAAGACCTAGGTTTGAGATCTTGACACAAAATGCTATATGAATTTTTTGAAGTCTGATTTATGATAAAAATTAATTTTACTTAGATCTTAAAATTAATTCCAAGCTCTAAGATGCAAAATGCAAGTGTAAATTTAATGAAAATGCGTGAAAATTGCTAGTTTTTTGTTGAAATTTTCTATGCAAAAATGCAAATATTTGACATCTAAATGCAATTTTACACTAAAATACAAGACTAAAGCCAAATGAAAGTTTTAATGAGTCTCTAAAATCAGTATAAAAATCTGAAAGAAGATTTTGCCTACTAACTCTAGATTTTGGAATTACTAGGTTATATGAAAATTTTCAAAATTTCTAGAAAACCTTAGCAATTATATGATGAAAATGCAATGCAAATTATTGATTTTTTGTAATTTTATGTAGTTTATATCATATCTGATGCAAAAATCATAAATTAGGAAAAATTAGAATGAATTGATGCAAATTAGTAACCCTAAAATGCAATTTTTTTTCAAATTTTTCAATTTTTTTGAATTTTTCTCAATGCAATAAAATGAATGACTATATGAATGAATGAAATCAACCTAAATCTGAAGACAAACACTCAGAAAGTTGTGATTAAGTCTAAAAACATGGGTTCACCAAAATGTTTAGGGTAAAAATTAGATTGTTTTAGTTTAGATGTTTGAATCCATCTTTCACCCTATTACATTCAAGGACCTTAGGATTGAGTGGAAGAGCACTATTAGGTCCTTGGTCACTTTAAAATGTAAGGAAATTTGGATTAGGGTGTTTGATTATCAAATTTCCTTCTCTTATGCTTAATTATCCATCAAAACCCTAATTATGCAAATACAGAAATAAACTAATGAATAACGGTAAAGGCTTCTACAGAAAGGTGTAAAATTACAAATCACTATGTACCTATTTTCAGGGTTTTGAGGCAGAAAAGTCAGGGACACAAGAGTGGGCACCCAAGTCCAAGGCCCTGCTTTTTGTTAGGATTTGGAAACTCAGTTTGTAACTTGTTCCTACTATTTCAAAGATTTTCCTGTCACGAAACTTCAGGGACTAGGGAGAAGGCACCCAAGTCCAGGGTGTCCTTTTCTTCACTAATCTACAATTTTGACACTCCAATATGCCCTCCTGCAACTTCACTTTGTCTGCATCATCAACATGTACCTTGTAATCATAAAACTTTGGGAGGGGGCTGTGGTGTTTAGGATCTTGCTTTAGTCAAGCCCTGGAAGGACACTTAAGTCTTCCAGACACCTTTGTTAGATGGAGAGTGTGTGCCTAGGGAGGTAAAGACAAAATCAAAATGAAATAATGACTAAAAACACAATATGATGTCACCTTGTAGTGAAGATCTCATGGGAGGAAGGTGCTCTTCATTCTATGAGGCAATGGATACTCAAATCTACAAACACAAACACATAGACAACACCAATCTGCTCTTGCAACACAATGAAAGCCTTGAATCACTTCTAGAACATAATAGCTTTCTAGTAATCTTCTAGTTTACAAATGAATGCCTAAACATGCTTTTATATACAACTACAAACATTCCCGCTACGATTTCATAAATTCAAACTTATCGTGTTGGCCTAGGGACCAAATAACAGTCATAAACTGATAATTCAAGTTTGGTCCTAACCCAAAATAGGGCAGGACTAGGGCATGGGTGGCCAATTCCTCCCCCTATTTTGGGTAGGGTTAAGCTCAAGGGGTCCCCCTAGGCCCCATTTGTCATGTTACCTAGGGTTCATTCCATCGGGATGCCAAATTATGATGCAAGATGTCCTAAATGCACACTAAAGACCCAGGAGCTAAACCTTATGAGGGAAAAGCCCCCAAGGGGACATTTTCTAATGTTACAGTAAGTGACCAAGGACTTGTTAGTGCTCTGCCACTTGATCCGAAGGTCCTTGAATGTAATTGGTGAAAGGAGGATTCAAACTAAAACTAAATAATCCAAATTTTATCCTTTACATTTTGGTGAACCTGACATGAATTGAACTTGTTTTCACCTTGCTAAGTGTTTTTCTTTAGATTTACATTGATTTTCATTCATCTTTTTGCATTGAGAAAATTTCAAAAAAATAAAAAAAATTTGAAAAAAATTGCATTTTAAGGTTACTATTTTGCATCAATTCATTCTAATTTCATCTAATTTCTGATTTTTGCATTAGATCTGAGATAAATTATAGAAAATTCCAAAAATTTAATTATTTGCATTGCATTTTCATCATACAATTGCTAGGGTTTTGTAGAAATTTTGACAATTTTCATATAACCTAGTAATTCCAAAATCTAGGGTTAGTAGGCAAAATCTTCTTTCAGATTTTTCTACTGATTTTAGAGACTCATTCAAATTTTCATTTGTCTATAGTCTTGCATTTTGGTGTAAATTTGCATTTAGATTTCAAATATTTGCATTTTTTCATAGAAAATTTCATCAAAAAACTAGCAATTTTCATGCATTTTCATTAGATTTGCACTTGCATTTTGCATCTTAGAGTGTGGAATTTATTTTCACATCTGATTATATTTAATTTTCATCATAAATTAGATTTCAAAACATTCATATAGCATTTTGTGTCAAGATCTAAAACCTAGGGCTTGAAAAACATTAATTTTCACTAGATTTGGCCCTATCGACTCTCTAAATTTGCACCATAGGTGTGTTGTGAAGGGTATTTTTGCACTAATTATTTTTCATCAGGGTAATTATTTTCTCCCCCTCCTAAAAATCTTCACAACACCCTTTTATCGGGCTCTTGTATTGAAAATTTGGTGAAAAACTACACATTTTTGCTATTTTTGCCCTAGGGTTTGGCCTCGTTTGCACTCCAAGTGTGTTGTGACAAATTTTATGGATTGATTTGACTAATATAATTGCTATTATTTTTTTCACGTCCTAAAATTCTTTACAACACCCCTTTTGCTAGGTCTTGGAGTTGAAAGTTTGTTAAAAATTGCATATTTTGCTATATTTTCACTAGGGTTTGACCTTGAGTGGCACTACAAGTGTGTTCTGACGGATATTTTGGAATTAAGTGGCTATTATTACTGATATAATTTGTTTTCCATCATCATTTTCCTCACAACAACCTTTGTCATGCTCTTTTGCATTGAGATTTGGTGAAAAAATTGCATATTTTAGCATATTTTCACTATATTTTGACTTGTCGTCATCTTAGATTTGCATCAAGAGTGTGTTGTGAAGGATATTATTGCTGCATTGGACCGATATCAAACATATAATTTTCTTCCCCTGATCAAAATCTTTACAACACCTTTTCTTTCATTCATTTGCATTGAAAAAGTACAAAAAATCAAGCATTTTAGGCCATTTTTTGCACTTGTCTTTGACATACTTTTGGAAAATCTTTAAAAAACTAATTTGACATTAATTTAAACATATAAACATGGCCTCAACTTGCAATAACAACAATAAGTTCCCTCCCAGGCCTTACATGAAAAGAAAGGTCCCTGAACCTGAAATTGTGTTTACACCTCATGATAGAACAACTAGAGACACTGAAGGACCTCTTTACATCACTGTAAAAATAATGGGAAACCCTATGGATGGAACTCTTATTGATCCTAATTGCATGACTAATGTTGCCACTAAAGAGTTCCTCTTTGCACATCAATTAATGCAAGGTTCTTTTGACCCTTCAAATATGATGATCAAAATGCATAAGGGAACCTTTATAAACACTTCTGGGAAGATATCATTGTTAGTAACACTATTTGAAAAACATGTAGAACAATGGTTTGATGTTGTCACTGTTTCTAACCTCTTCCGTATTAAATTGGGACACCCTTGGTTAAAATAAATGAAAGCTATCCCTTCAACAATTCACCATTGTCTAAAATTCCCTTTTGATGAACATGTGATTACTGTCCCTCGCAATAAGTATAAACCTTTGGTTGAGAAAAAACATTGCATATTGGATTATTTTTGGGATAAATTTGAACAAGAACCAGAGCTCCAAATAGACTTTAACTTTTTGAGCTATATAAATTACAAAGCGAAACTTTTACACCCAATGCCTGGTCCTCCTATGCAAGAAATGACAAAAGACAAACAACCCACATGTGAAGAGAACCCTAGACTGAAAGGACAAGGTCCCTATGCCGAGGTTCCTCCCCCAAAATCCTTACAAGGATCGGGAGGTCATTGTCAAAAACAAAATATTCCACCGTGACAAATGAGGTTTGATCCCGATGCTTCATCTTTTAAATTGCATAAACCTATGAAAGAGAAAAGCCCTATCTTACAAGAGATAAGTGGTAAAAGAAAACGAAATAGAAAAGTAAGAGAAAGAAGAAGAAGACAAGCTTATGCTATAAACCTGGCATCTCCACAAGAAAACATTGATCCTAATATTCAACCAAACAAAGATGATCCTAATAATGAACAACATGATGAGCAAGACATGAATTGGGCTATGGTACCTTATGTCCAACTTTCCTCTAACATTTGGGAGTGGGAGGATGATGATGATTTGCTTGATGATACCTGCTAGCTCAGCAGGACTCCACATATAAGTATCTCTAACCCTTTATCTCTCTTATGATGTGCTTCCCCCGTGATGTGTTATGTGTTGTTTAGGCCTCCTGGGATGACCCCTAATTCTCTTGTAAGGTTGAGGATACCAGGAGACTACCTCTATTGTGACCTTCTTCTATTTGTAGCATCATTCTTCTATATTGCCTCTCTCTCTGATTTCATTATTGTGTGTTGTGTCTTATGGACATAGCGTTGTGGTTGGTGACTTGGGGGCACCCTCCTACGTGATTGTCCCTAAGACACTTGTTTCTCCTCTCTTATTTATTATTTCCCTTCTGAGTTAGTGTTTCTATCTAGAGGGCGGATGATGAAAAACATTTATACTGATGTAGACCTAGTGTCCCTTTTGAGAGCAATCAAAAAATGGACTTATTTCCTAATATGATGATGTGGTTGTAATAAATTATCTGACGCTTGGCTAGTAGAAGCACTCTATACTTTCTGCGTAGTGATTTTGATGGTATGCTATCTCATTTACAAACCTTAACAATACTGCTACTCTGTGCACGTTTGTTTGTCTTTGAATCAAACCTTGGTGGTACTCGATTCAGAGAGCTTTGTGATATAGCCCCATGGTTATCCTCGAACTCTAAATTTATAGTACAACCTAGGCTCTTTGTGTGGTTAATCATATGCATTGATACTGTCGTTTATCATGATTTTGTAGACACTAACATGTTTCTTGCAAGGATGTGTTTGTGGAAACATTTGGCGATCGTGAAGTACATGTCACCTCTAGGGGGCATGGGCTTTGCAAGAGCTTGTGTTCCTTTGTGTGTTTTCTTCCTACCTTAACGTGCTTGATATCAACCACCTTAAGGTGGGGGCATGTATAAGGTAAGCTATTTGTTGTAGATGTTAGCAATGTGTTTGTCCTCAGGTGCAGTTTAAAGACTTGCGCGATGAGTGCATCCTGCATTCTAAGTTTATTTGCAATCAATCAATCAAACATGTAATCCCTCTACAGAGGTGGGATATCAAGCATATCCTTTTTCTTAATCCCTCTACAGAGGTGGGGATGGTGTATTTCTCATAGCATATTACATCATCCTATCATTTTCAAAAGTCCTTTGCAGAGGCGGGGAGCAGTTCTATGACTATCTCAACCCTTAAACATGTCTTCGATGATTGTTGTGATGAAGCCCAATCATCAATGTGTGCCTGTAATGTGAATGAGATGGTGATGAGCCTAGAAATAGGAACACTCCATTACTTGTCTATCATGTTTTCTCTATGTCTTCAAAGTGTGTGTGTTTGGCATGCTTTCTTTGTGTGGCATGTTTGTTGCCCCATATGCAATTTAAAGACCTACGTGATGAGTGCATCCTACAGTTTAGGAGGTTTTGCATGTCTTTCATATGTGTTGCCCCATATATGCAGTTTAAAGACCTGTGCAATGAGTGCATCCTACATTATGGGAGGTTTGTTTACTTTCTAGTACTTGTATCTACATTTCATATATATGAGAAAAGAAAAAGAAAGAATCATGCCTGTCTTCTATGCATTAATGTTTTTTCTATACATTTGTAGTCTTCTCCATGTTCAACGTGACTGTAACTATCTTCTCTGTGTTTTGTGTTCTTGTTACCGTTTTCTATGTGATTGGAGTGTCTTCACCGTGCTTGGCATATTTTTTGTGTGTGCCACTGTACTTTAATGCATGTATTGGCCTCGCATTTATACATACATTAAAGTGGGGGCTAAATGTAACATTAGAAAATGTCCCCTTGGGGGCTTTTCCCTCATAAGGTTTAGCTCTTGGAACTCTTAGCTGCATTTAGGACATATTACATCATATTTTAACATCCTGATGAGAAAACCCATAAGTGTCTTGACAAATAGGAACTAGGGGGACTACTTGAGATAAACCCTACCCAAAATAGGGGGAGGACTTGGGCACCCGCGCCCTAGTCCTACCCTATTTTAGGGCAGTCCCAATTTTTGGGTGTTGGCTTGTGACAGTTATTTAGGTCCTATGTCGACATGGTAAGTTGGAATTATGAAATTCTTGGCAGGAGTGTTTGCAGTTGCATATAAAAGCATGTTTAGGCATTCATTTAGAAACTAGATGGCAATTGTGATGTTCATGCATTCTCAAGGTGATTCAAGGCTTTCATTGTGTTGCAAGAGCAGCTTTGTGTTGTCTGTGTTTGTGTTTGTAGATTTGAGCATCCATTTCCTCATTGAATGAAGAACTTATTCCTCTCATGAGATCTTCACTACAAGGTGACATTTATTGTGTTTGTGATCATTTATTCATTTGAATTTTGCCTCTGCCTCACAAGGGCACACACTCTTTATCTAACAAAGGTGTTTGGAAGACTTAAATGTCCTTCCGGGGCTTGACTGAGGCAAGCTCCTAAACACCACAACCCCCTCCCAAAGTTTTTATGGTTGTAGGTTACAAGTTGATGATGCAGACAAAGTGAAGTTCCAGGAGGGCATGTTGGAGTGTTAGAATTGCAAATCAGAAAAGGAAAGAGCACCCTAGACTTGGGTGCTCACTCATTAGTCCTTGAAGTTCCATGATGGGAAAATCTCTAAAATAGCAGAAACAAGTTACAGACTAAGTTTCCAGATCCTGACAAAAAGCAGGGCCTTGGACTTTGTGCCCGCTCTTTTGTCCCTAACTTTTCTGCCTCAGAACCCTGAAAATTGGTACATAGTTATTTGTTATTTTGCATTTTTCTGCAGAAGCATTTTCTATTATTCATCCATTTACTTTCATTTTCACATAATTAGGGTTTTGATGGATAATTGAGCATAAGAGAAGGAAAATTGATAATCAAATACCCTAATCCAAGTTTCCCTACATTTGTAAGTGACCAAGGACCTGATAGTGCTCTATCACTCAATCTGAAGGTCCTTGAATGTAATTGGTGAAAGGAGGATTCAAACCAAAACTAAATAATCCAAATTTTATCCTTTACACTATAATCTAGAGGAGGATGTGGAGGATGATGATCATGAGGAGGAGGTTCCATCACAGTACGTCTTCGGGGCGAGACCATGATAGGATGAGTAGGAGGTGGACACTGATGAGGAGACTGAGTCAAGACCATGGTCTAGGGCTTGTGCTCCAATCTCTGTAGGTGTTGAGAGGCCTAGTCAGATAGAGAGGGGGGAGACCAGTAAGCCTATGCCCCCAACTATAGACTAGACTGTGGAGATTATTACACCTTTAGCAATTTGAGATCCATCTTGGCAAGATGGAGATCCAAGTTAGATGTGTTTCATTAGTTTGATGTTCATATGCTTATTGTTTATGACGCTTATGTGAGAGTTTGATATCTATCCTATCTTCTATTTTGTAGTTGGGACTGATGCTTGGCGAGACTTTGTGAGTCGCATCATAGTAGGCATAGTACCTATAGATGTAGCTAAGTAGTGGGTGTGGGCGAGGTATTCGCCACGGCCATCCGCTGGGTGACATGCAGAGATCTTTATGCCTTTCATCAGATACAAGATGGCTATAGAGACCGTTCTAAATAAATCTGCATGGGAGAGAAAGGAGTTACTTTAGAGTGCTGAGCATGCTAAGGTTGAGCTTCATGTGCAACAGGATCATGTGGTACCGATACCCACATCGAAGAGAGAGCTAGTCGTCGGTGAGTTCTTACTACTTGATTTATTCTAGGGGAGAGCTGATAGAGATAGAGCTCAGGCAGAGAGAGACCAATACCAACAGATGTACCAGGAGGCACATGAGGAGGTGATAGGGCTAAGAGGTGAGATTAGGGGGTTACGATCGCGGAGTGTCTCTAGGAGTCATTCGTGATCTATAGCTACACATGGTCAGGCCTCTATCCCATGCACACCACGAGGGCCCGAGGGTACAGGTGATCGAGGTTCAGCTATATGATGTGTTTATATTATGTACTATGACATTCTATTTTGTTGTAAGGGATAGTCGACTCAAATGTATATTTGAAACTGATGATGATATATCTATATATGATGTTTATTTTTATATCTATGCATAATGGTTTTAATCTATCACATGTGATTTTGTAAAATGCAACTCATGATGAATGTTGAAGGCTAATATGGAAATGTAATTAATGCTAATGTGGCATACTAATTAATTCTTTGCAGAACATTTAGTAAAAGGCACAATGATTCAAATTTCTATGCTATGTTCAGTTAATACAAGAATGATCTTAATAATGTATAAACAAGATACAACAATGATTAATCGAGAAAAGATGCAATGTTAAATGAATTAGGACAAAATAATAATATCTTGTCAAAATTGAAGCTAATCTAAATAATAAATTTGCTTTATAACACGTAACATCAAATCTAAGCATGGAATTTCTTGAGGTGCGCTTCTTTAATGGGTTCTTTAAGTAGTGTACCTTGTTCATTAGCTAGTCTATATGCTCCCAATCCAAAGGCCTCAATAAATATATACAATCCAAGCCAATTGGGGCTAAACTTACCTTTGTCTCCAAGGGGTGCATTTACATTGCATTAATTCTCATAAAGTACCAAATCCCCAACATCGAAAGAACGTTGTATAACATGTTCATTATACGATCATTGTATACTTTTCTAATGAGCCTTGAGGTGCTCAAGAGCGTTTATTCATCTTTCATCAAGCATCTCAAGTTCTTGCAATCTTTTCTCACATTCTGTATTATCATCAATAACGTCTCTTAGGGAAACTCTCAATGAAGGAATTTCTAACTTTAAGGGCATTATCATGTCTGTGCTATAGAAAGGATTATATTGTGTATTCCTAGTAGCCATACAAATACTCATTCTATAGGCCCATAATGCGTAGGATAATTGAATGTGCTAGTCCTTTTTATGTTTGTTAACAGTCTTTCATAAAATCTGTCCAATAATTTTGTTTAAAGCTTCTTCTTGGCCATTTGATTGAGGATAATAAGGCATAGAGAAGCGATGTTGAATATGATATTTTTCGAGAACTTTCTTCACATCCTTGTTCTTAAATGGTGTACCATTGTCAGAAACAAGGGAGGAAGGTATTCCAAATCGAGAAATAATGTTATCTTGGATAAACTGACAAATTATGTTAGCGGTCGTGGATCGTAAGGGGATAGCTTCGACCCACTTCGTTAAGTAATCAGTGGTAGTAATGATAAATGTATGCCCTTGAGAGGAGGGTGGAGAGATTTTACCAATTAGATCCAAGCCCCAAATAGAAAATGGCAAGGGTGAAACTTGGGCATGAAGTTCTTGAACGGGTGCTTAGATTAGGTGATTATGTTGTTAACATTGCGAGCATTTCTTGACATAAGCAAAGGAATCTTGTTCCATGTGCTGCCAATAATATCCCTTTTGTAACAATTTTTGTACTAAGGATTTTCCCCCAAAATGCCCTCCACAAGCACCAAAGTGAGCTTCTTCTAAAGCTATCAAGATTTCTGAATTACTTAAACATCAGAGTAAAACTCCGTTGTAGATTCATCTATATAACACATTCGACAAGATAATGTAACGTGTCACTATTTTGCGTAGACAGATTTGGGCATTTTTAGATGTTGAATTAGGAATGGTTTCATCATGCAAATAATTGAATATATGGCAGACCCACTCATCAGCATATGTACTACCACAAAGTTTTGAATTTGCAACTATATGGTCTTGAATTGTCAATGCTTTAAGATTATGGATAATGAAAGTAAATTCCTCAGGAGAATCATCAAGGGATATAAGGGAAACTGTGCTTTCCATTGCATCCACATGTTGATTGTCTTTCCAAGGAATAGTATTGAAAATGATGCAAATTGTTTTAAGAGAGATAGAGCAAACTCACAATATTGAGATAGTTTGTCATGCTTAGTTTGATATGATATAGTTATTTGTCATACAATTAGCTGTGAATCACCATATATAGTGATATGTTTGATATTAATAGCCAAAACGGCACGAAGTCCTATAATAAGAGCTTTGTCTGTAGAAATGTTGTTCATGCATGAGATGTTTAGGTGGTAAGACATAGGAATTGACCTACCTGTAGGGAGTATTAATATAACACTAGCACCAGAGCCAATTTGACATCTTGATCCATTGAAATACAATTCCCATTTATCATCCTTAATAATTGCTAAAATTTGATCATCGAGTAATGTGTCCTGATGTTGTATAGTAAAAGGTGAAGCTGCTTTAGCTAAATGGTCAGCTAATGCTTACCCTTTAATTGCTTTCGGAGAAATAAACTTAAGTTTGATTTTAGTTAACAACAACCCATTTAGCAAGATGACTCGATAATCTATTTTTGCGAAAAGGTATTTTAAAGGATCAAATTTCACCATCACATGTATTTCATCATTTAAAAGATAATGTCTAAGCTTTTGTGTTGCAAACACTAAAGCTAAGAAATGCTTCTCGATAACAGTGTATCGCACTTCATAATTGAGCAAAGTTCAACTGATATAATAGACAACACATTCTTTGCCTTCAACATTATGTTGCACTAACAAGGCTGCCAGAGCATTATTAGATGCTAAGATATACAACAGAAAGGGTTTATCAGGGACAGTGGGCTGTAAGATAGGAGGGTTAGCTAGATAAGCCTTTAAATCTTCAAAAGCTTTTTGACATTTAAAATTCCATTGAAATTTCAAATCCTTCTTCAATACTTGTGTAAAAGGGTAAGTCCTATCCGTAAGTTGTGAATCAAATCGGCGGATGGCTTGTATCTTCCCTTGCAAACTACAAAGTTGGGATATGTTCTTAGGTGTTGGCATATTAACAATTGTGCCATTCTTTTTCGAATCCACTTCAATACCATGATTTGAAACAATAAACCCTAACAATTTTCCACTGTCTACACCAAAAACACACTTACGAGGGTTTAATCGCATGTTGTATTTTCTTATTCACTCAAAAAGCTATCAAAGATTCATAGCATGATCCTGGCAATGAATGGACTTTGCCAAGATGTCATCGACGTAGTCTTCTAAAGTATTATGCATGTAATCATGAAATATAAGGGTCATGGCACGTTGGTAAGTAGCTCTTGCATTCTTAAGTCCAAACAACATGACTACCCAACAAAATGTACCCGAAGGTGTTATAAAAGATGTTTTATATTGATCTTGAGGGTTTATTAAAATTTGATTATATCCTGAAAAACCATCCATGAAAGAAAGTAATTCATGGCCAGCTATAGAATCAACAATCATATCAATGTTAGGAAGTGGAAAATTGTCTTTCAAAGATGCAAGATTTAAATCTCAGAAATTGGTACACATTCTTATATGACCATCGGGTTTAGCAACGGCAATGATATTCAAGATCCAAGGTGAATAGTCAATAGAGTGGATAAATCTAGCTTGTAGAAGCTCTTTTATCTCATCTTTGACAAGTAGTGCAACCTTAGGATTCATCTTACGAATCTTTTGTTTAAATGGTTTAGCATCTAGTTTCAAGACAATATTATATGGTACAATCTAAGGATCAATACCAAGCATATCTGAATAGTTCTAGGCAAATAGTTTAAAAAATTCATGTAATAACTTAGTCATTTCTTCTTTTTCTTCTACATGTAAACAATCACCAATAGGAATAACTTTTTCAGTGTTGTCTTTCTCCATGAAAACATCAAAAGTCTTACCATTTAAGTAGAGTACTATGGTCTAGGAGATTCGGTGATTGTGGTAGGTCTTCAGATTCTTCATCAAACTTTAGAGTAGTGTTTATCATGATAGTAGATTTGCCAAAATATGCACTATTGTTCAAACAATAAGGTAATCTATGTTTATGATGGTAACGAGGAATATTGTCATAAGCACCCAAAAATTCCATTATCACTTCATCCGTCGAAAAGATATCCAAAGGAATCGCTCTTGGAGGACAACTAGTGTCAATCATCTTAGGAAATATCAAGTTAAGTGTCAATATTGTATTCACATTAAGGGTAGGACATCTACGGGCTTTAGATTCCTTGAAAGGATTATATCCAATGCCACTTGAGTAATGTCATGAAGTGGATTCTATAGGGACTTTGATTCCTTGTTGATTAATACCACAGCCATTACCTACATAATCACAGTTCTTATAAAGGATCTGAAATCCTCGGCCATAAAGAGAAGCCATTTCTTTGGAAGAAGGTGGAGCTTCATAAGTTTCGTAATCTGTAGTGTAAGTAAGAGTATTATCTAAATTCATTACCAAAGAAGTTTTATGTTTCACATTCAAATCATGAGATGATATCAATACATTATTTGATGTTTTAGGGATAGGGTTATTAATTTTATATTCTCCTACGAAAGAAGATGTAAAATCTAAATAACCCCAATCGTCACCAAGAAACGCATTTGATTGTTTAGACTCTTGCACAACATTGTCTAAGACAAGAGAAGTTGATGAATCAACTTTCAAATTGTTTAAAATCTTATGACAAATGACTTGTTTTTGTGATTCAATTTGTAAATAGTTATCAGGTTCAGGATTAGCATGAATAGTATGTAGTTTGTCTTTGAATATAAATTTGATTGAATGATGTAAAGTAGAAGGAACTACCTCCAATGCATGTGTAGTTTATGGAAAACAAAATGAAAGCAAACACGAGGAAATACAATGAAAACAAATGTTATACCTTCCAATGTGATAAACAAACCCTAGATAAGGTGGAGAGTGTTGGACCCAAACACTCTAGCTTTACCCAATATGATAATGGATAATGTGAAATGCTCTCACAAATGCAAACACACTAAGACCTAGCTCACAAATGGATGGACTTGAGGAGATATTTGGACATGATAACTTTTCTCTAAAATTGGATGATAAAATGGCTTGGATGAGGGTGTATTTATAGGCTTTTTGGGAGAGGATTTGATCCAAGGGTGGAGATTGATTTAAGAGATCAATGGTTGAGGATGCATGTGAGGTGGAGGGCCTAGATTTCATCTCCAAAAATGGAGGGTTGTGAATAAAGATGAATTTTAAATTGATCTTGGGAAAGGGGTGAATTAAATGAGGTTGAGTGAGATGGATTAGATGTGAATTAAAAATTCACATGGGTAAGGGAAAATGAATTAAAAATTCATTTGGGGAAGAGTGGGAATAAATGAGTTATGACATGTGTAAGGGGTGTAAGAGGTTATTAATGAGATATTTGACATGTGCATATAAAAAATTAATTTATGTGGCATATATTTCAATTTTTTATTTGGAGGATGTGGGGAAGGGTGTTAAGCTAGGTTTGACCATTTTAATCAGGGTAATTAGCCTAATTAATATGGCTGGAAAAAATTAGGGAATGGGTTAATGAGGGGTTAAGATTAATTAAATAATGTTTTATTTAATTAATCCTAGGTAGGGTCATGTAGGTTAGGCTAGGTAATTCAATAATTGATATTTAATTAACTAGGTAGGGATAGGTTAATTAGTAGGTTAAATTAATTAGATAAACATAATTATCTAATTAATTGGGTCTAAGGGAAAAGGAAAATTAATCAAATAAATATTTGCACATTTATTTAATTAATTGGATAAGTTAGACTATTGAATTAATTAAATTAATTCAATTTTAAAGGATGAAATGATGGGGGACTAGGTGTTGAAAAGAGATAATTAATTATATAAAAATTTAATTAATTGATTAGAAGGGAAATTGATGCATTTGGTGATGTTGGAGGTTAGTTAGATGGTGAAGATATTTTATGTGTCTACATTTTTCCCTCTTTGACGTGGCATCATGACCTAGCAGGGAAGTGGTGTCAAGTCAAAGAAAATGCCCTAGCTACTGAGAAGGAATCAAATAGGTGACGGATGCCCCTGTTACACCCCATGTGTTTCTATCTACTTACTATTTACCTAGTTTGGTTAATTTGTTTAGAAAGTGAGTGATTATGGATTTCTATAGCTGTATATGTGTTTTTATCCATTTACTATAAATTGGATATTTTGTGAAAATTGAAGTATTTATGAATCTTGCATCTATGTGTGTTATCTATTTTGAATGCAATGTGATGAGAAAAAGAATAATGCAATGTCTTGTATTAAATATGGTTATTGTTAATTAATGATTATGTTTTGATCAGTTAACTACTCTTGTGATGATCTAAGTGGATGCAGGAATAGGTTGTCCCTCCAGAAAAGGAGGGGAGGTATCACTCAGGAGAAGGACTTGGTCTAGTAAACATAAAAGAAAAGCCTAAACTGAGTAGGACACACACACACATCCTAATTTGACCTAGGTTGAGTTGAGTGGAGTCAGTGTGGGTAGTGGTAAGTGATCTGAGTTATGTATCTTGAGTCTTGATTGGATGTTCAAACCTGCATGTTGTTATGTGTTTGGTTTCTTTGAGTTTATTAATGCTTGTGCAAGTCCACGATACATTCTTATATATGAGTCGATATGAGCATGAAAATTTGTAGGTAGACATACCTATGTATATTCTTGAGCATATTACTCATAGATATGGAGATGTCGTTTGGCTTATACTTGAATTATCGTCTCTTTTGTGATAAGTCTATGAATATTTTACAACTTTATATGCATTTCTTGATTATGAGTTATATTTGATTTTACGATGATAAATTTATGCAAATGTGAATATATATTTATCGTCTCTCTATATATGTATTTAATATAAATATTATTATTATTTTCTCTTAATTGTAGAAATATAATTTTATCATTTTATGGAATTTAATTTTTGTAAATATTATTTTATGGTAAATAAAACCATAATTTATATATATAATAGATTAAATAAATAAAAAAATATAATAATAATATAAGGGTAGTTTTTCTTTTAAAAGTAATAATAATAAATAATATAATAAAATAAGAATAAGAATTAAAAGTTTTTTAAAAATAAAAAATAAAAAGGAAATTAATATTATAAAAAGTATAATATTATGGATTAAGTTATAAGAGCCTTTTTAGGGGATACGTATCTTAAGGCATGTTTTACTTCTTAAAGATACGCGGCCCCCACTTTAAACCTTATTTAGTTTTATTTTTGATTCTTTTAAATATTGAAAAGTTTTGTTTTCTTTTATGTGGGCCTTTAAAACTTGTTATTAGTTAATAATTTTAATTTTATATTTTATATTTTATTTGTAATTTTTATCTAACACCTTTTTTTAGAAGGTTGTTTGGATTTATGAGCTAAGTTTAAATTTTGATAAGTATGTCTCCATTATGTCAACATTGTTGAGTTGGTTAAAGCATGCCGACATTATGTCGACATTATATCAACATTTTTCAATTGGTTGTGGTATAAAAGGGGGTACTCTCCCTCATTTTCAATGGCACCATTTTCTAATCAAAAGCTTTTTTTTTCAAATTTGAGTTTTGCATTTGTGTTGAAAATTTGTCGTTTTGTTAAGTGGTTTTAATTGGAAGAGCGATCTAGAGTGTTGGAAGGTCGTTAGCAGAAGAGTATCTGATCCATTTGGAGCTATATTCTCAGGCATGGGAATTATTTCTCCTTTCTTATGATTTTCATGTTTTCAAAATATTATATGATGTATTATTGTTAAGTGATTGCAATATTGAATTACTGTTGTTAATATCTTTTGATTATATAATAGTTTATGTATATATGGATATATATATTTTTCTAGATAGTAAACTTGTATTGTGAATGTGAGATAGTGTCTATGGTTTGGTTTTTGACTAAATAGTTTCGTGAATCAATCATTGATTGGTATTTACATAGAAAAATTGTACAAGGGGAAAGATAGTGAGAATAGGATTTAAGTGGTATTACTTTGATATATGTATCCTAATAAAGCATGTAATATGTTAACCTTGGGATATGTGATCCATGGAAGAGGTAGATAACCTAGTATAGAGATTGTTGTCTTTCCCAGATGAGATAGAAGGGTGGGTGATAATGAGACAAAGAAAACTTTGGCCAAAGTGGTGTAAATAGCCAACGTTTACACTATCTGGCTTCACTGTGATCCAGGTTTGCATTACTAAGTAGAGATGTCATATTTTGATGGTTGTAGCCATAGTATGATAGTACTAGTTAATGTAGGACACAACACCTACTCGAAATTAGGCTTAACTTTGAGGTTCCTAGACCAATCCTTTTGTTGAAGGGTAGGGCCATTTACCTATTTGGTAAATGTGTGGGGGACCGCAGATAGTCCGTGGTTGGAGGTAAATCACCTGAGTGATGCTTCCTCTCAAGTAGTTGGTAGCCGGGAGTATTAAAGATAGACAAGTATACAAACATGTGATTCTATTTATCAGTTAAGCTCTTGAAGCTTCTATGTAATTTATGAAAAAGGTTGTAAAAGTTGAATATTCAAATTATTTTTATTGAGAAATTGTAATCTGGTTATGCAATAGAATTTTGAAATATGTTTCAAATGTGCATTCTATCAAATGTTCAAAGGAAGAATTTTATTATTCCTGTTATGAATTCACGACTTTATTTATTTTTCAAGTTAAAATTGGTAAATCTTAGTTGGTAGAACAAGTGGCATGTTACAGCCCCCTGGAGAGGTCGGGTGACAAAAAAAAAATTAGGTGAGCTCTCAAAAGGAAGAAACGGAGGTGAAAAATGTATAGAGGAGGGAAAAACAGCTTGACAAGAAGAAAAATAGGTGAAAAAGGTTATGATCTACACCCTGGGGAAGAAAAACTATGTTGGAGGATGACATGGCTTTCTATAAATTGAAAAAGTGGGCCCTGGAGTGTCACATTTGCACTCATTGAGCCATATGGACAAAAGAGAAGGAGAGAATGGAAAACCCTAACCCAATGTTCTTGTACTTTGAGCACATATCCAAGCGATTTCGGTCATACGGGAGATCAACAGAGGCTGACGAGAAGGTAGGTCGAAACCCTAGCTTTGTCATTTTTTTTGTTTTGTGCATTAATTGCTTTTAGGATTTGGGAATTAGGGTTGGGCACCATCAGGAAGTCGATTGGCACTAAAGGAGGCTAGACTGGTACCATCCTCTACAATGGCGCCATTCGTTAAGGGATATCGGGATAGGATTGGCGCCAAAACGTTGTTGTTTGGCGCCTTCCTCTAGTTTGGCACTTTTTCACGTAGGGTTAGGATTTTGGTGCAGTGGCACCAAAATGGATTTCTATGGTGCTATCATCTATCATGGCACCATGTTGGGGAGTAGTGCCATTATCCAAGTTGGTGCCATGTTGAGTCATGGCGCCATCCCGTGAATCGATGCCATCTCGTGAAGTGGCACCATCCTTTGGGTTGGCTCCAAAAGGCAAGGCAACGCCATTTTCTAAAATGGTGTCTTTCAGCTGGGAGGGGATGGGTTCAAGCCAAAGCAACACATAAGGCCTGCGCAATGGCGCCATCTTCCAAAGTGGTGCCATCAGGGAAAAGGGAAGAGTTGTCTAGGTGAATGGTGCGAAGGAAGAAATGAGTGGTGCCAAATTTGATTTGGCCCCAAAAAGAAGAAAATTAGTGTAGGAAGGTTGATTTAGAATGAAGAGGTGAGTTTTTAACAGACATTGGTGGATGTAGGTGACCATATCCTTCATTTTGAGCTCACGATAGCAATGTGTACCTTCTATGATGTAGCTATTAGATGGGTTCGATAGACCGACAAGAGGTCGATTGGCATGGTTAGGACTATTGACAATATCAAATATGCTAGTTTTATGAGCACATAGAGCACTGATGACGGCCCTCATAAAGCATTATCGCCCTGAGACGTGCTCCTTTCTCCTGTCGATAGGAGAGATCACCATCACCCTTGAGGATGTTTATCACATCCTCAAGCTACCTATTCACAAGGATTGAGTGGTATATGACACGAGGAGAGGGCGGATAGCCTTAGGTAGAGCATTTGCCCCAGGCTAGCCAGAGTTATCAGCGGACAGACGAGAGATGAGCTATGAGGAGACTTTAGCAGTGAGTGCAGATCATTTCACCCTATTTCTATGTGCATTGATTAGAGGCATGGTGATGTCAGATCGTCGGGGTCAAGGATTTCCAGTGGGGTGGGGGGAGATGATAGAGGGGATGGTGCGGGATGAGACCATCTATGCCTAGGGGTCATGCATGTTAGCACAGTTGTATCATGAGATGCATATAGTGGTCTATCACTATGATTTTACACTATCAGCTAGGGTCACACTGCTGCACGTGTGGGCCTTTGAGCATATTGCGATCACAAGGCCGAGGGGGGGATACCATTGATGGAAGTTTGAGGAATTTATATTTTTGTACTAGCGGTCAGTTGAGTATTCTCACACAGGGCAGGTGTGTTACTGGTGATGAGTGTTGGATGATCTGATTCAGGTCACCTGGTGACCATATATTGGAGTAGAGTTGTGGCTAGATGATGATGTTCAATTGTCATATACTTTCTAGCAACAATATCTGATGGGTCAACATGACCACACCATCGATAGGTATTTACTGTCGTGGGTCATGCGTCAATTTGGTTTACATCAAGATGTTCCTCAGGGTATGGCAGTTTTCACGCGGACACTGCGAGATTAGAGATGGCCACTGGCCATAGTGCCATAGGTGGCGATATGAGACTTTATAGCATTACAACTATTGATGTGGGACTGGAGGAGTATGGTGGTAGATGCAGGTACTACGCCTGCATATGATCAATGGTGGTAGACATGGCGGCCAACCTATATGATGTATCTAACTGAGGACTTGGACATGATCGTGAAGGTAGGGATGAAGGAGGATATAGTTGAGCAGGAGAAAGTGGTGGAGGGGATGGAGGTGGATGATGATGATCTGATTGGGGTGTTAGCAGTAGCAGCATATGAGCAGGTGGAGGCTGTGAGAGGACGGGGCAGAGGGAGAGGTAGATGGCTAGTGATACTGCCACTACAGGTACCATCGCAAGGACAGTAGTAGGTACAGGAGCAAGCAGTGTCCCAGCCACAGGTTGCTACATAGCAGGGGTAGGGGGATAGCAGGTGGTGAGGCCTAAGCAGTGGGCCTCACAGCAGTAGCAGCCACAATAGGCACAGTAGGTGTAGTAGTAGATACATGTGCAACAAATATAGATTGGACAGGTGTCAGGTCAACATGTATCATGTTAGCAGGGTCCCAAATAGAGACCACCTGCTTAGGGAGCACCAAGAGGGGATAGAGGACTTATGCCACCTCCACAGCGGCATGGACAGAGGGCCACCTCAACTTATTTAGAGGTGATGGAGAGGACTTATTAGGAGGATATCCTAGCGGCTGCTATGACATTTCTAGGAGTGGGCACGACAGAGGCTGGGAGTTTAGAGGTAGGAGCAGAGGTAGCTCCTAAAGAGCCTTCTTCATGTCAGTGCACCCACGCAGACTATGAGGATGAGGTGGGGACCCTCCGAGGCCAGCTGGATAGCCTGGAGGATATTGTGTAGAGGAAGCAATAGGATCTAGTGCAACTGTGGGGGACGATTGCATTATTAGATGGGACAGATGGGCAGTGAGCATGTTACAGGCACAGCTGACATAGGCTCAGAGCCAAGTGGCTTCCCTTATGACAAAGCAAGATATAGCTATGGCATGGGCCCATATGGCAGAGACACAGGTGTCTAGCTTGCAGGGGATGGTTTCAAGGAGTGGGATGGGGCTAGTGTTGTTACAAATGTAGGCTCAGGTCACACAGCAGCAGGGACAACTTTCACAGGTACAGAGTCATCTCCTAGATCAGAGTCAGCGAGCTGAGTACTACCATGCAGCATATTGTGCGGTTGTCCCTGAGGAGCAGCGGATTCCTAGCTATAGCCAGCAGAGTGGGTCACAGATGTCTAGATCATGTAGGTCCAGGTCTATTCAGTTTATGCAGCAACCCATGGGACCGCCACCAACACTACCACAATAGCCATAGCAGCAGCCACAACCACAGCCAGGGTCACCTACTGAGTCAGGCAAAGGATCATCTGCCCAAGGTTGATGTATATATATATATATATATATTGATGTATTTGAGCCCCTAGAGGCATTTTGTATCATGACTTGTATGATTTTGAGCAATGTATATTATTTTGTAGCAATGTATGATGATGATATATGATGATTCATGGTGTTATGGGTTTATTATGTGATTTGATGTACTATGGATTATGATGATGCTTATATGATGGTTCATGTTGTGGATGCATTTATGATGTATGCTTTGATGGTTTATGATGATTTATGTATTATATGCTCATGTGATGGATATATTGATGATGCAGATAATGATATGATGTTATGGTTTATATGTTCATGTGATGGTATTGTGATGTTTATGATTTACTTATGATGATGTGATGGATGATTTTATGTTTGTTGTCTTATGTGATGAAATGATCGATGATTACACTGATCATACTTTGTCAGGATTGCTACCTCATGTCAACCACCTAGTTGTAAAGTTCAGATATTGATGGTTGTAAGGATTTTTTTATGTTTCTAATATCTATTGTGATTCTTTTAGCTTATGGATGGATGTCTTGTTTATGAGATCATGATGTATATAGGTGGTTTTTTATGCACTATGTAATGATGTGATGATATGTAGTTTATGTTATGGATGAGATGGATACTAATCATGATGATGCATATGTTATGTTTATGATGGCGATATTATATATGTTATGTGTATGTTGATGATGGATCATGTATTGTGATGTGATGATTCTTGCTTTGCTTATGTTGTTCCTAAATGTGGATGCATGTTATGATTATGGATAATGGTGTGGGTTTGAAATGGATGTAACATGATTTTGTGGCATGAGAGTAAATGCTCATATTAATAAACATTTATTATGGATGTAAAATGAAATGAAATGGGAATGTAATATGTGTATAGACTTTATATGTGTTCTGGGTTTCTTTGTGTGAAATCATGGTGGTTATCTTCTAAAGCCGTCTCACACACATGTAATATAATCACTATCCACTATGCATTGCTTTATGTGCTTTTCTTTTTTTTTTGTCTCCCTGATGTTGTGAAATGATGATATGATGGGTTTATGCAATGAGTGCAATGGTTAATGAACAAATCATGATACACATTATTCTCTTTTGAAACCCTGGGTGATGGGACTAGGTGGTGGGGAGATGTTAGGGAGGGGAATGGTTATGGTTGGCAGGGAAGGGGGATTATGAAGGTGGTTAGGAAGGAGGGAATTTGGGATGCTAGGTCATAAGGCACCATGTCATTAAGGGGGGTGGGTGTTTTGGTTTTTAGGTGGTTCAAATTGGTTGAATGGGTTACAGAGTTAGTGAGAGGGGTGGATGTTAGTTAGGAAGGGGGTTTGGGGAGTTAGAGTGGATGGATGGGGGAGATTAAAAAATCTAAGCCCAGATAAGATGATTAGATGGGTGGTGAGCTAGGTATAGTATTTGCATTAAACTATTTGAGAGCATTTCTAGATTTATTATAGCAAAGTAGGATACTTTTCATAAAGGTATGAAAGGACCTAAGTGATGATATTTATCCCATGATTGCATGAACTTGACTCACAAAAAATAGGTGGATTGCATGCATGCCCAAGGTAGTATAAATTTGCCTAGCTAAGAGAAGGGGACTCATAACCTAAGTTTACACAGTACATAGAAGGTATAATACCTATATATGTAAATGAGATGCACTATGCTAGAACCAACCCTAGCTTCAAGATATGAATACTATTCTTGGAGTAATGAAATCAGCCCACAAGCACAACATACAATATAAGCAAAAGGTGTAGAGAAATGATTGACCATACTTAGTAATTATTTTTCTCAAGGCTCCTGTAAGGTGTAGATTTATTCTATAGTGCATGCACAGAGTCCCATACAAACAAAAGTGAATTGTGTGTTATTTGATAATCATTATGATAATGGTGCAAGCTATCTAGTCAATGTGTGTATCATCATACTAGTTGAAAGAAAGTTGCTTTCTAACAAGACAGAAGATAAAAATCAATAATCAAAAGACCAACAAGATGACACAAACAACCATTATATTCTCTTGCCAAGATGTGTGTTGATAGGATGATGGATTCTGTCCATTGTAGGAATGATATATCTTAGGACGCGAATTGGTTAGGTTTTGCTAGATAATTTTCAAAAGGTGGGCAAAAAGGATAATCAGGCTATATGTGGTGGTTATCGTTGGGGTGTTGATTGATGATTTTTCCATTTATACGTGATGCTTTAAGAGTATGTTTAGCATGTGTATTGTTTGGTGAGTCCAGGAAGCTCAGAAAAATAGAGATCATCCAAATAGGTTAGATGGGTACATCTTGTGTGCCTGAGTACTGGATACTTCCTTCGTATTCCAGACTACCTACATACCCTATGTCCATGAGATCAAGGCACTTTCAAGATGTGGGTGAGATGAATATATAGTTCTAGAAAGACTTGATGATGTGGGAATAGTTCGAGATGGATGTGATGATGATGTGATTGTTTTTGTATTTTTTCTGCTTTTTTAAATGTTTTTTAGATTTTTGGATTTTCTATTGTTTTTGTATTTTTCTGATTTTCTATTATTTTTGGATTTTTCTGATTTTCTATTTTATCTATACCGAAGAAGCTTACAAGGATCCTTGTTCCACGGATTAGCCTTGGGTGGGATGATGTGGGGTGGGTGATTGATGTTTCAAAATTCCAAGCCATGAGAAGTGTTTGATGTGGAGTGTCGTGATGGAAAGAGAAATTATCAAATGGTGGAACCGGCCACTACACATAGTGCTTGAAACAAGTTTTCACCATGGTACTTATCTAAGGTGTCACCAAAGTGATTTTCACCATTGGATAGCTTTATTGCACTTGGGTTTTTCTTGCTTTTTCAAATTTTTTAATTTTTTCTATTTTTTTTTGTATTTTTGCTTTTGGATACTCGATGGGTTATGCATAGAATCTCTTCAAATGCAAAATATTCATGGGTTCATCCAAAGGCTACCCCTTAGGCGTTGCAAGCTAATATGCCCCTGATCCATAGTTTTCTGTGATAACATAAGGTCCCAACCAATTGGGCTCAAATTTTCCTTTCTTATTGCATTCTTGTAAATTTTTCTGATTTTCCATGAGGACAAGGTCGCCTACTTCAAATTTGTGATTCTTGATCTTCTTGTTATAGCTTCTTCGTAGATGATTTTGCTGTAGATGGTTGAGTGCATCTAGGCATTTCTCATCTGATAGTTCTAACTCATGCAGCCTTGCAACTCCATACTCTTCATCAGTGATTATGTTCTGTAAAGATACTCTAAGTGATGGGAGCTCGACCTCAATAGGTAAGATGGCTTCGGAACTGAATACTAATGAATATGAGGTGGCTCATATAGGTGTATGGATACTTGTTGATGATGATGTTAGTCATATACAAACATAGAATAAAAGTTACACAACAACCTTTACTCATCTTGAAAGATACGATGAATTTAGAGAATTCATGATCCCAAGTCTCCGTTGATTAGGTCTTAATCTACTGACGTTACTCAGTGGTTGATGTGTGTTGTTGTTTTCCATTCAGGGGCCTTACGTATTTCTGCAAAGTTCATCATTATTCCTCCAAATATCCTGCTCTGTATGTCTGCTCTGCATAAATCTCCAATAATTCTACCTCTGCACTGTGAATTTAGTCAAATAATGTGCCTACAGGCTGATATTTGCATGATTTCTACCATTATTTGCAATTCTTTGCATGATATTTTCAATACTACATGCATTTAACTCAAATATGCTAAGGATTTTCAGTTACCTACGGGATTTCAGCATATTTCTCTGTTTCTGCTTATTATTTGTCATGACTTGCAGTTATGGTGATGAATTTATGAAATTAAAAATAAAGGAAAAGGGTTAAAGAATGAGATTCCCAAAACTACTTGACTGAGATCACTGATCCACATACAAGCTCCCATACATGCAATGAAAAGAAGGAAACTAGAATCATACTTCACCAGGACATTCCACAAATCCGCATGATCTAGTGCAAATCTTCAAAGGAAAAGTTGACAACAACATGTAATGAAATGAAAGCGCTTCCAGTTGAACACAGCATTCACCAGTACATATCCAGAAATCAACAGGAAGATTACGTAAAATTTACAATCAGGATGTAATCTAAAACTTCATATCCATTCAGTATGCTCAAGAACAGGTACATTTACAGTGATCTGAAGAAAGAACCTTGACATTTCAACAATTCTATCCTCATTAGTCTCAGTAATCCGATCTCCTAATTGATTCTACAGTAATTGGCCTTAATGCGCCAGATGTGCCTGTGTATCTCTTTTTTCTCTCTATTAGCCTTATTGCCAGATATATCTATCTATCTCCTTCTTTCTATTAGCCTTATTGCCAAATATGTCTATCTATCTCTTTTATTTTCTCTCTAATGGCCTTATTGCCAGATATATCTATCTATCTCCCTTCATTTTCTCTCTAATGGCCTTATTGCCAGATATATCTATCTATCTCCCTTCATTTTCTCTCTAATGGCCTTATTGCCAGATATGTCTATCTATCTCCCCTTCTCTATCTCCCATTATGTATCAGGATCTGGCTCTTATATAGAACAAATGCTAGAAAATAGTTACAATGATCCAAGGATCAGGATCTTCTCATAACAATCAACGGTCCAGATGAAAAGCACATGCTTCGCCAGTTGGCAAATGTACAGCTGGCACAGAATATTCCAGCATCTTCAACTTGATTCGGTCTCCAACTGGCAAACAACATATTTGACAATATCCTCCTCATTTCTGGTTCATGTTGCCTCCTTGTGCAACCATACAATGCTCAGTAACAGCTCTAACAGCATCATGACTTCTTGCAAATAAACAGACAAACATTAAGTTCATCATCATGTGGATAAACAACAGGAATTTAAACGTTTTATTAACCAGGCCTCAAAATGTGCAGCTACAGGCAATCGGGCTCCAAATCAGTGGAAAATATGCACTAAATGCATAAATAGCGTTAAAAAACACTCGGGTCAACCATTGTTTCATTTTCCTGCCCATTTCCTTGTATATCGGGTTCAAATATGATCATGCATCGCAACATATACAATGATTAAATCGCATTTCATAATATTTCGGGTCTGCCTTTGTATGTGATGCATGTATGTATTTCGGCGTGACCACATACTGTCGGAATGACAATTTTACATTAGGCCGACGGTTAAACGTATACCGACACCAAAAATCATGATGATGTCCATCCATCGAGAAGACATGTTCTATCGGCATGATAACTCAAGATAAGGCCGATAGCAAGACTTAAAACTTTCGTCTGCATGATATTTTGGAAATATGATGCTCCCCCTTCTGAATGTCCAGATGACGTCACCGTCATGTTTCGCTTCTGTATATTGGGGAAAAGAATGACATCATCATCATCATCATGTCGAAGGAAAATAGGAGGATATGAAATATGATCCTGCTGCTGAGGAAAGGAATATGATGGTGACATCATCATCATATCCGGGCTTCATTAAAATGTAAAAGATGACGTCACCGTCATGTTTAGTTAAGATCAGGGGATAAATGTAATATCAGGTCACCTAAGGAAGATGATCAGGTGGTGAATGTAATATGACCCCTTTGCGGCCAAGGTAACCCTCTCGAAAGATCAAGATGATGATGATCATCAGGATATCCGGGACTTTTGTTAAACTTAGAACATGACGTCATCATCATATTAGCGAATATCAGCAAATATGACCCTCCCTTGAAAGATCAGGATGATGACCCTCCGATAGGATTTTGACATGCGCATGCAAATATGCAAATGGTGGACTTTCTAAGCAGGGTGATATTATAATATCAGCATGATATTATAATATCAGGTGATGTTATAATATCATGATGCTCGTTGTTATGAAATATCGGGTTACACTCAAAACATTATGCTCACGATGTGCATAAGGTCATTTGACGGGTAAAGGGCACTATCACCTAAGATTGACGTCCGGATATTGGGACTGCATGATTTTTATCGGGTGATAGATCAAGATCATGATGACCTTGACAACATGACTGAGGATATAAAAATATGATGATCACTTGCGATTATCAGGTTTGACCAAAACTTTGACTGCTCATAACTCCCTCATATGGACGAATTTTCAGGTGATGTAAAAGGCAAACCTGCCTAGAATTTCAAGCTCTTTCTAAATATGAGGTCATAGAAACAAAATATGAAATTTGACAAACTGACCTCATGATGATGACCAACCTCATTGAATATCATGATGATGATGCACCTGACTCATTTTTACCAAACCGCCAGAAAGCAGACAACACAAGCCAAGCCAAAAAGTTGGGTCCCTGTTTTGCCAAGTTAAAATGGGGTGTGTTGTGTAACCACACAACAATACTCATGCAGTAGGCCCATAGGACAGGATTAAGTTGGAGGTGCCAATCATGACTAGCTTCATTAATCGTCTTCTTCAAAATGTGTAGGATGGTTTTATTTGAAGCTTCAGCCTAACCATTACCTTAAGGGTAATATGGAGTGGATAAATGGTGTTGGATTTGGAATTTTTCACACAAAGTGTGGACTTCTTGGTTCTTAAATAGTTTCTCATTGTTAGTAATGATGGAATGGAGAATGCCATAATGGCATATGATGTAATGAAGAATGAATTTGGATATTTGGATGCTTGTGGTGAAAGTAAGCAGAATTGCTTCAACCCACTTGGTAAAGTATTCAGTTGTGGTGATAATGAACTTATGACTATTAGATAATGGAGGGTGAATCTTACCTACAAGGTTGAGTCCCCATTGTGAAAAAGTCCATGGAGTTGTTATTGGTTGCAACTCTTGTGATGGTGCATGGATGAGGTCTCCATGTTGCTGACACGGCAAGCATTTCTTAACAAACCTGTAAGCATCTTGCTCCGTAGTTGGCCAGTAGTATCCTATTCTTAAGATCTTCTTGGCTAGGGTAGGTCCACTTGATTGTGCCCTGCAAATTCCTTCATGTACCTCTTGTAAGGTTACTTTAGCTTCCCTAGAGTCTAGACATCATAAAAGCATACCATCAAGACTCCTTTTGTAGAGGGTGTCTCCTATAAGAGTGAAGTAGGAGGCTCAGCGGATAAAGCTTTTTCGTTGTGAGGATGAAAGGTTGGGGGGTATGATGTTGTCATGGAGGTTTATGTATGTCTCTTGATACCAAGGGGATAGGGTACCAACAATGTCACACACTAGTTCTGATTGCAAAACATCATAAGTTGAGATGGGGAGTTCTTTGATCAAGAACTCACACTTCTTGTTGTCTTCCTTCATGTCCACCAGGGATCCTATTGTGGCCATGGCATCTGCTGCTTTGTTATTTAGCCTTGGAATCTATTCAAAATGGATGTCATCAAAATAATATTTAAAATCATCCACCATTCTCTTGTAGGGCAAGAATTTATCATCCTTAGTCTTCTATTCATTGTTTACTTGTCGAATGACTAGTTGGGAATCTCTATAGACCATCAACTTCTCAATCCTCCACTAAACTACCATGCGAAGTCCTATGATAAGAGCCTCATATTCTGCTACATTGTTGGTACATGGAAATGTAATCTTATATGACTTGGGGATGGTATCTCCTTAAGGGTTAACAAATAGAATGTCTACCCTTGAGCCTCGATGCATATAAGATCCATCAAAATACATCTTCCATGGTTTTGTCGTTGGTGCTACAATCAATATAAACTCATCAAGAAATTCTGCAAGTGTGGGTTGCTATGTTGTAATGGGTGCCTTAGCTAATTTGTCAGTGATGACCTATCCTTTAATGGATTTTCCTTCTATGTAGTCAATATCAGACTCACTTAAGATCATTACCCACTTAGCCATTCTTCCTGTAAGAGTGGCTCTAGTTAGCAAATATTTTAGTGGACCGATCTTGGCAATGAGCTTAGTCTTGTGATTAAGCATGTAGTGTCACAACTTTTGTGAGGTAAAGATGACAAGTAAGCATGCTTGCTCAATTGGAGTATATTTTAGCTCATAGGACACCAAGGTATGGCTGATATTCTTTAGATTCAACTGCACATTATACTATTCCAATCTATCAAAGATCTTGGCTAACATGTCCAGGTGCTCCTCTCTAGTTTTAGATTTTCCTAACAGGTCATCTACGTAGTCTTCCATTATGTGGTGGAAGAGGTCATGGAAAATGACCATCATTTCCCATTGATATGTTGCACCTGCATTCTTCAGGCCAAAAGGCATTACAACCCAGCAGTATATCCCCCAATATGGGACTATGAAGGATGTTTTATGTTGATCCTCTTCTATGATTTTGATTTGATTGTATCCTGAGAATCCATCCATTAGAGACAACATCTCATGCCCTACTATGAGATCCACTATGATATCAATGTTGGGTAGTGGGAAGTCATCTTTAGGGCAAGCCTTGTTAAGGTCTCTAAAATTTGTATAGCACCAGATGCCCCCAGTGACTTTAGATATAGGTACAATATTAGGCACCCATTTAGGGTAATCTATTGGTTGGATAAACCCCACATCCAGGAGTTTATTAAGTCCTGCTTTAACTAGGAGTGCAATATAAGGATTCATCTTCCTTAGCTTTTATTTAACTAGTTTTACATCAGGACGAACTGCAAGGTGATGAACAACTAAGGCGAGATCCAGTCCTGTTATATCTACATAGGTCCATGTAAAGTTTCAGCTTCTTTGCTTGAAGAAGGCTAGGAAGTTTTCTTGTTCCATGACTATAAGAGATTCTATTTTGAAGGTTATTTTCGGTGCTTCTTCTATTCCAAGGTTGATTTCTTGCGATGGTTCCACTAGGATAGGTGATCTATCTAGATATACCTACTCTACTTTAGGAAGGCCCATGTTCTCATCTCCTAGCACCTCATAGATGTTTTCACTAGGTGATGTGTCCTTTATTTTGACTTTTTCTTCACCCAAAAGTGCCACGTAGTGGTTTTCACTAGGGAGTGTTGTTTTTATTCTTATGTTTTTGTGACTAAGAGCATGGGTGGTTTCACCAAAATAGGTAGATGTGTCAAGTTAAATGATATCTCTAGCTTTGTGTTCTCTAAGGAGGAAGTGATCTCTAACCCCCATCTTTTCTGCTATTGCCTCATCGTCCTATGCTACATCAAGGATGGGAGGTCCTTGTTGGTCCCAGTCTATAAGCTTGGGGTATACAAGAGGTAGGTCATTAGAGGAGGATGCTAGGGTGGTTACGGTATAGATGGTACATATGGAAGATTTGAAGAATTTAGTAAAATCACTAAAGAAATCTTGATGGTTCACTTCGTTAATGTTATTGACTGCAAGGGAGACCTTAGCAACCTCACCTAAGACACATTCACCATTAGTGAGGATAGACTCTTGTTTTCCATATCCTAACCCTTGAGAACAGGGGGTTCCTCATTGCTTGAATTGGCTCCACAATCCCTTGTTCATGGAGGCCAATACCACCTTGTCCCTTATAGCCCATAGACCTTTGCCATAGATTTCAGCCAGGATGGTGGGGACTTCTTGTTCTGCTTCTTTGTCTTTGTATAACCATGATGATATGTCCTCGAGAACATCCTGATCAAGGAGGTGCTTCTTCTCAAAGGTGGGGGATGGTTTTCATTTGATAACTACCATGGAGACCTCTTCTTCCTTCGGAGCACCAAATGTTTTAGGAGTGGGCAATGTACCTACACAAAAAGTACCATGTAGGTCATGTTCGCCACACCCCATGTCACTCAACTTGATCTTGACCTCGGGTAGTAGAAATGTTTGGGATAAAGTGGTGGCGATGTTAGAAGAGTCAACATACGAGGTAGATGATGTAGGATTGGTTTGGGAGGCAGGTTTCTTGATGGCATTGTTGTAAGGATAGAAGGTACAATCATGTCCTTCCAAGAAACTATAGTATTGGAAGGGATGGGGATCGGTATAGATAGTTACTTCTATGCCATTGTGAGGGAATTTTAAGCATTGGTGAAATGTGGATGGTACGGCTTGCATGGCATGGATCCATGGTCAACCGAGGATAATGTTGTAAGGGAGGTCAAGATCAAGTACCTGACACTTGGTCTCTAGGATTTTCTACCCTACTTGAATAGGGAGTTTGATGGTGCCTTCAGAGAGTCTCTCGATATCATCATACCCCTTAATGGTTATACATTCACTAGTGTCTACAACCACATCAAAGTATCCTAAATGTTTTAAAAATTTAAGAGTACATAGGTTTAGGCCAGAGTCGCCATTTATTAAGACTCTTTCTATGATATGCTTGTGGATGCAGACTTCAATGTGCAAGGCATCATTGTGTAGGTTGTCAGAGGTAGGAAGGTCCTTCTCGAAGAAGCTCAAATGATGGGGTGAAGCAATATGGCCCACCATGGCTTGGAATTGATCAACATTCATGTTAGGGGGGACATGGGTCTCCATTAAAGCTTTGTCAAGGACTTCTTTTTGAAGGGGTGGCATTCGAAGCAACTCAAGGACAGAGATTTGTGCAGGGGTTTTACCTATATGATCTAGGAGATTGCATTTGTGAGTGGATGGTGGGTTGGTAGATGTGGATGTAGATGGTTGATCATTAGTGGGTGCCCCATGGATGGAGACACGTCCATGGTGGGTAGTGACGGCACAATCTAGTGTTTGTGCTCAAATGATAATGGTATTGACATGGTTGGAAGATTCTTCTATTCAACCCACAATGGAGTCAAAAGAAGTGGGAGGTGGAACAATATTGTAAGATTGGTTGGATGATGATGCTTTTCCTTTATTGTGGTTGGGTAGAGGATCCTTGTAAGCTCTGAGTTTTGCATTTGGTGACTATTTTGGTGGTTCATTGAAGCTGATACTACACTTATCTATGAGATCTTGTATGCAATGTTTTAATCTCATGCAATTATCTGTTTTATGCCCATTGACACGGTGGTATTCACAATAGGCATTCTCATCAAACCACATGGGTTTGAATTGATTCTCATCACAAGGCTTAATAAGGGGGAGAGTTATCAAATTTCCCTTTACAATCTTGTCTAAAACATCTTTAATCGGTTCTCCCAAGGGTGTGAATTTCCTCCTAGGGGTGTTATTTGGTTTGGGTGGTCCCTTGGGGATATTGACATTGTTGGCAATAGATGTATTTGGTGGTGTTTGATTTTGTACATTTTGAATGACCTTCACATTGGTGATACCATCGTTAAGGGTGTTCTTGTTCTTGTCCCAAAATCGAGGCTTCTCATTTGATTGCACATTGTTATTTGTGTTTGGGGTGTTGATGTTGACTTTGTTGTTGTTGTTGTTGTTGTAGGTTTTATTGTCAAAGAGTTTAATAGAGCCTTTGGCAATAAGGGCTCTCTCAATGGTTGTGCCCTTGTCGATGACCTCTTCAAAGGTAGATGTGCATTGAATTTGTAAGTGGAATCTCATTTCTTGACTAAGATTAGCAAAAAACATGGTGACTAGTTTTTCAGGGATCTAGTATTGAAAAGATCCATCATGGATATTTCATGTTTGAAATTATAGGAGAAATGGTTTACAAACTTCTCTGCTAGCTCAAGGAATGTCCTAATGCTGGGAGGAAGGTGTACAAACCATTTAGTGCCTTGACCACTGAGGCTTCGAGGGAAAAGTCTCTTCAAATAGGTATCATCATATGAGACTTCTAAGCAAATGATATAGAACTCCCTAAGGTGTTCCCTAGGGTCTCCTTTTCTTTGTATTTGTCAAATTTGGGCATTTCAAAATTTTTGGGAAAGGGGGGCATGTCTAATGTCCTATCGAATGGGTAAGGGCAAATATCCTTGAAAGAATATTGCTTGCATTTGTTTCCTTGTTGCATGTTATCCACCTTTTGGATTAGGGTTTGCACAATGCTTGTTAAATCCTGTGTTGGGGGTGTTTGCGGGATGTATGTTTGTTGATTGATGAGTTGTTGGAGGTGAGGTGGAAGTTGGTTTTGTGAGATGAGGCTTTGGTTTTGTGGGATGATGTTTTGATTTTGATTGAGTTGGGCAAGGTATTGTTGATAGGCGTGAAGTTGTAAAACATGGGGTGGTATTTGATTTTGATTAGAGTTTTGTTGTGATGTTTGGATGGAGGAAGTAATGGGTGTTTGGGAGATTGATGGATTCACATACGTGTAGTTGGATGATGTGTTGTTGACAGGAATATTAGAGGTGTTAGGGGGTTGTTGAGAGAATAGTTGATTCATGAAGGTGATGGTGTTGGGATTAAGCGAAGGCACACTCGTGGAAGCACATGTGTGCATGGGGTTGTTGGGGATGGTAAGGGTGATTTGTGGGATGGATGTTGTTATGTTTGATGTGGTGGTAGAAGTAACAATGGGGTTATTGGTGGTAGAAGTGGTTGTGGCTGAGATGTTAGTGGGATTTGTGGATGTGTTAGGGTTGGTGTTTGACGTGGAGGGTTGTGAAGATGTCGTGGTGGGGTTGTTAGAAGCCAATGGGTTTTGGTGTACATTAGCACCATTTTTTAGAAGGAACTCAAGATATCTATTGGGATCCAATCTTAGGACTCTGTTGAGTTTATCCATAGAATCGGGATCTTGTGTGAAATCTAAGACATATTGGTCTACTTGGTTAGTGGTGAGTTGTGTTGGTTGTGGAAATGGAAAGGGGTTTACCATTGTGTTGGCATCATATGAGGGTATTTGTTGAATTGTGGGCATGTTGGATACTTGTTGGATTATGGGCATGTTGTTTTGGTTGGTTTGTGGTATTCCTAGGCCAAAGTTGTTTCCAAGGTTGGTCATTTCTTGATTTTTCTTGGATTGGGATCTTGTTATGGGCATGCAATGATGTGGATTTGATTGGGGGTGGATGAAGGTCGAGAGCTTAGAGAATTGATTTGATTTATTGGACCCAAGGATATGTGGTGATGAAATGGGACAAAGATTTAGGTTCAAGATAATATGCTCCCTAAAACCTAAATCTAAGGGTGGTTGAGGTTATGGTGTGATTTTGATTATAGGTGTAGACCTTTAGGGAATAACTCTCAAAAGGTGACAACCTAAGGGGGATAGATGTCAAGGATATTGATTTTCAAAAACTTTGGACCAAAAGGAAAAAAGGATTTGGTGAGAGAGATTTGGGGATGGGTTGGATGATGTCTCAACTAAGGAAAACCTTAGGTGATTTAGATGTTTGAGAGGATAGATTTTTTATGATGTTTAGAAAGGATGTTCAAGTCAAATGAGTTCAAATAGGTCTAGATTTTTGGATGTTGTAAAATAGGTGTTTCTTCTTACTCAAGGTAGACTTATGACCTTAAGCAAAAAGGGATGATTATTCTATTTGAAGGTAGACTAATGACCAATAAGAAAAATAGGATGTGAAAGGATAAAAATCTAGATTCAATTTCTTACTCAAAGGTTGATTTTGGATATGATTGATTGAGTTTTTTATTGATGTTTGGATTATGGGATTTTTTGGATGTTTTTGATGTAGGATGGGAGGATGATGAATTAGGTCCAAAAGTAAAAATCAAAGGGGATGAAAAGCTATGGAATTGGATGAATTATGGTTGGGTTTAATAGTATGATGAAGGGTCCAATAGTGAAAATGGTTATTCTTTAAGGTCCAAATGGAAAAGTGGATGAAAATTTTGGATCAAAATGGTTATGATTTCAATGGATTTTGGCAAGATGGATATGGATTATGGATGTGCAGGTTTAGGAGGTCCCAAAATAATTTCCTAGGTATGTGTGCAAATTGATCTGTAAATAGAGCCAAAACTCAAGTAAATGGCACCAAAACAGTGAGAAATGGCACCAGGGATCTGCAAAATGGTGCCAAAACATGGTAGTGTTTGTCAATGCTTTGGCAAAGGTGGGTTTTGATGTAAAATTTGGATTTTTTGAAGGTTAAATGTTTTAATGGTGGTTCAATGATGTTGATTCTTGGCAAGTATTGAAAACACTTCAAACAAAGAGAACACAATGGCCTAAAGTTTTTGTTTGTGAAAAATGTGAAGATTTATCAAGCATGTACAATCTAAGGTGAGGCAAGGACAATACTTGTTGGATTCCCACTTGGATTTCTCTAGTTGCACTTACTCAAAATAGATAACTTAGAATCTTGGTGACACTGGTTCCCCCTTACATGGCCTTCACTTCTCGGGTACACCAAGCTTCGAATTCCTTAAAGACCCAAAGATCCCAAGAAATTTTTTATCTCTACTTTGAACTACGAGAATGTGGGATAGCCCCAGAGGTCTATCTTCCAACCCCCTACGCTGACAAGTAGAAGGTTTTTTGATCTCTAAGACAATTAGTGTTTAGTGGGGGGACATTTGGGGGATCGACACATTATGAGCATCTGATAAACCACTTAAGGTTTTAATTAGCTCTACTAGGAGTATCATATACACAAGGTACTACTTCCTTTCGAGCTAGCACCAAATGGTAAGTGCTAATACCGATTTGGACTTGGCTTTCACCTTATCCTAATTTATATAGCAAACTAAATGAAAGTACCGCTTGGGATCGCTAATGAGTTCTCCTTGCAGATGTGTCTCAAGAGCAGGCCCACTTCCTAAAAAGAAAAAGAGAGTAGAACCATTTCTCTTCACCCAAGATCCTTTTGAAGGCAAGGGGAGAGGATACTTTGATTCTATCCCTTGGGTAACACAAACATGCAAGTGCACAAGACATGGAAAACAATTGCTAATGTTCTTTTTAGAGCCCAAAATGAAGTGTGCCTACGATTGTTTGCAAATAATTGTTAATTTTAATGCACCAATTCCAAATGTTTTCTAAACTAAGCAAGCCAAGGTTCTTTTTAGTACACCAAGATGAAATGTTTTTCTAAGCTAATAAATCCCTACAAAAAATGTTAGTAGTTTTAGATTAAGGTCTTGGACAAATGATTTTTAATCTGCAGAACACAGTCAGCAACCTGCACAAATCCCAAGGTCAGTATGGAAAATAGTGCTAAAATAGACAGATAAAGCACTACAAAACCTTAGAATGGCACCACAAAAACTACAAATGGCACCACAGACTTCAAACAGAACTATCTAACTTCTACAGACAGATAGCACTACTAAAGTACAAAATAATGCAGAAATATAGGAAGGCACCACAAAACTACAAAATAGCGCTAAAATTTCAAAAAGTGCCATAGAGAATTAAAATGGAATTAAAATATAGCAAATTTCCACATAATGCGAAAATACCATTTACCTTTGTTTACCTGATTGCTGTGCACAGTGGATAGTGCCGACCTAGGCTCAAATAGCGCCCAAACAACGCAATGATGGTCAAGGCTTCATAAAGATAGGTTTTAGTTACAAAAATGCTTGTACACACAAGGTTAGTGGTTGTTTCTTAGCCCAATAACACTAAAATACCACAAATAATGTTTTGAATAATGTTTTATCAAGCCCACTAAACAAGGGTTAGAAACCAAAGTGTTGAATGAGTCTTAAAGAAACTTTACCATAGTTTCCCCTTGTCCCTGCATATTTCCTGCAAACACTGAGAGCTACAAACCTCAAAAACAACAGAAAACACCAAAACAAAAAAGATTTAAGCAAAGAAGTTAGTGGATGTGTCGTGCAGGAAATGGCACTAGAACAGTAAAAAATGATGCCACAAGTCGTAGAAATGGTGCCACTGCATGAAATAATGGTGCCAAACAGAGAGGGTTTAGCGCCAGGACCTACAAAAAGCATATTTTCTACAACAAAACTCACAACAAATGTTAGATTGGACCTTGTGGGTCCCACTAGGCATGCCTCTGTAGTTTATGGAAAACAAAATGAAAGCAAACACAAGGAAATACAATGAAAACAAATGTTATACCTTAAAATGTGATCAACAAACCCTAGATAAGGTGGAAAGTGTTGCACCCAAACACTCTAGCTTTACCCAAGATGATAATGGATAATGTGAAATACTCTAAAAAATGCAAACACACTAAGACCTAGCTCACAAATGGATGGACTTGAGGAGATATTTGGACATGATAACTTTTCTCTAAAATTGGATGATAAAATGGCTTGGATGAGGGTGTATTTATAGGCTTTTTGGGAGAGGATTTAATCCAAGGGTGGAGATTGAATTAAGAGATCAATGGTTGAGGATGCATGTGAGGTGGAGGGCCTAGATTTCTTCTCCAAAAATGGAGGGTTGTGAATAAAGATGAATTTTAAATTGATCTTGGGAAAGGGGTGAATTAAATGAGGTTGGGTGAGATGGATTAGATGTGAATTAAAAATTCACATGGGGAAGGGAAAATGAATTAAAAATTCATTTGGGGAAGAGTGGAAATAAATGAGTTATGACATGTGTAAGGGGTTTAAGAGGTTATTAATGAGATGTTTGACATGTTTGTATAAAAAATTGATTTATGTGGCATATATTTCAATTTTTTATTTGGAGGATGTGGGGAAGGGTGTTAAGCTAGGTTTGACCATTTTAATCAGGGTAATTAGCCTAATTAATATGGCTGGAAAAAAATAGGGAATGGGTTAATAAGGGGTTAAGATTAATTAAATAATATTTTATTTAATTAATCCTAGGTCTAGGGTCATGTAGGTTAGGCTAGGTAATTAAATAATTGATATTTAATTAACTAGGATAGGGAAAGGTTAATTAGTAGGTTAAATTAATTAGATAAACATGATTTATCTAATTAATTGGGTTTAAGGGAAAAGGGAAATTAATCAAATAAATATTTGCACATTTATTTAATTAATTGGTTAAGTTAGACTATTGAATTAATTAAATTAATTCAATTTTAAAGGATGAAATGATGGGGGACTAGGTGTTGAAAAAGGATAATTAATTAAATAAAAATTTAATTAATTGATTGGAAGGGAAATTGATGCATTTGGTGATGTCAAAGGTCAGTTATATGGTGAAGACATTTTTAGGTGTCTACAACATGAATCCAAGGTCTACCAAGAATCATGTTGTAAGATACAAAACAAGGCATGACATGAATTAGGGTAGGCACAATCATAGGCCCAACTTGTACAGGTAGATTATAGTGCCCACGGATTGTCATCCAACATTATCAAAGCCACATATACTTATCATTTATGGCTTGATCAAGGATGTATCAACTTTAATCTTATGTAATAAGTTAATGCCACAAACATTAAGAGTTGATCCATTATCAATCATAACTCTCTTAATCAGTTTCTTGTTTATTGTAATGAAGATAATCAAAGGATCATATTGATTCTAAACTTAAAAAGATGGCAACTCATGTTGTTGAAATAGAATATCTATTTTTGTCACATGCATACAATCTAATAGAGCTGCTACATTTGGCTTGACAACAGGTTGTAAAGCTTCTTGGAGCATTCCATGGTAGGTAGGTGAAGTTTGTATAAGTTTCCAAAGAGATATCTTTGCAGGAGTAGCACAAAGCTGGTCTACAAGATCATAGTCTTGACCAACCTTATGTGTTAAATGAGGTGCTTGAGGAAGCATAGGTTGAGAAGCTGGTAAAGATATCAGAATGCTTGGTTGTTGTTTTCTTTATTTATTATTCTGAGTGTTATATGCATGAGAAATCACATTATGAATAGATTGTTGTGAGTTTTGATGTGTTATTTGTTTAGCATAGTTGTAAATGTGATCAGGAGGTCGAGAAGAAGGTGGAAGATCTCTAACAGTGAGCACTGGTTTAGAAGGTGGTTTAATCACATTTGAACATAAGGTGACCACAATTTTTGATTTCCCAAATTCTTCCTTAGTTTTAGGAACATAGATTGCATTTACAACTCTTTGAAACAATGATGGTTTAGAAGTTGTAGTGGAATGTTCAATCGAGATGAAGTCCTCAAGGGTAAAAGCACAAAGTTGTGTCACACTTTGGGCCAACAAAATAGTTCATAGCATGTCATTTTCACGCGAATCAATCTGGGGGCGAGATGGTTTCACCTGAAAAAATGTAGCCATTGTGTGGCACATATGTGGCAAGCTATTTTCGGGTGAGTCAATCTGGGGGCGAGATGGTTTCACCCGAAATCATCCAGTTAAAAACCAAAAAAGAAATGAAATCATGCAATTAAAAACAAAAAAAATGATTTCACCCCAAATGATTTCACCCCCAAATTGATTCACCTGAAACTGTCTATGTGGCATCTTACTTGGCAGCCACCTCCTCATTTTCTAGGGTTTTCTAAAATTCTCATCTTAAACTAAATATTTCTTCAATTAGAATGGATTATTTTAAAAATAAAAAAACTACCCTTTTGTAGAGCTTTGAGTCTAGAATCCAAATATAATTTTTTTAAATATTTTGATTAGTTTTAATATGTTTTTTTTAAATTATTACAAGTAGGTTGTTAAAATTAGAGATGACACTGATTAGAAATTTTTTAAAAATATCAAAACACATCCAATTTTTTTCAAAATTACATGGTTCACTAAAGGAAAGAGTGCTCTCCAAAAGGGTATAATTGGTTTTGTAAAAATGATAAAAATAATTATACAAAAGTTGATGTGGAATGGAAACTATTAAATTTTGTAAAGTTTGACTTCAAAATGATATTACGAAGAAAATATGCATTGAAAACTAATTTTTTTTGCTCCATGCACTAGATATTGAACTCCTCTATTTGGGAAAAAAAATTAGGGAAAAATAAGATTGTTTTCTCTTTTTTTTGTGACGTGGACTCAAAGTCACTTTTTCTTGAAATTTCTAGCAATTCAAAATTTGCTCTTAAATTTATAAAAAAATGTCAAAATATATTTTTTAAATTTTTTTAAAATTACAAGCATAAAATTCATCAAAAGATCTACATTTCAATAGTTTACATCATTTTGAAATTCAAAACATAAATACCACTTTTATGAGGTCGAAGATCAGAAATGTTTTTGTTGTTGGCTGATTCCTTTATAACGTATGACACAGGTTTGTGCTTTTACCCTCAAGGGCTTCATCTAACATATTGAAGTCATCACAACTAAACGACTCATCATATACAAGAAAATCTTGCAAAAAATAATTTGACATTTTAACATGCTCTAATTAACCCAAGATTTAAATGTAAAATGATGTTGCTATGAACTTTTATGAAAATGAAACACTATGCAAAATAATAATTTCCAACTCTTTTAGTGAAAAGATAGAATTCAAAACTCAATGCATGCACTTTCACAAAAGAGGGTTTGCAATCTAAAGGTGCTTTAGGACAACAAACTAATTTAGATCTAATGTTTAAAAGGATGCAAATTCTTTAAAGCGCGAGTTCACCAAAATGTTTAGGGTGAAAAAGTATGTAGTGCCCCTCATCTCGTCGTCCATCAGATTGGTGTTTGCTTAGACTTTATGATAGTGTCTTAGACTGTAGATGATGGATCTCTTGTTATCTTGTTACTTTATTATGGACCTAATTGTGATGATAATAGATGTTGATGTTGGATTCTATTATCTTATGTTTTACAATTTGATAAATAAACTAGATGTTACAAATGTTTTGATGTTAATTGCGATATTGGATTGTAAGAGGATTGGATGTTTTATGTTGTTGATTACTATCGGATACTTTGTTCAACATAGTTGATCGTTTATTCGTAAATGTGAATGGAACAGTGTTGTATTACTCGCTCTCGAGTACCCTACACCACTGCGATTTCCATTCACTACAGGACTGCATGTGGATATATATATTTTGTTATGCTTAACCATGCGTTGTTGCAGGAATGCAGGTACTAGGCATCGACTCCACCTGATTACAGGTCTCAGCGTGCCTTCGCCAATGGATTAGTTGATTGGAGTTAACGTGAGGTCCCATGTCAGTGTGGTCTGGTTGTCAGTTTATCCTTTTGGTCTTTGTCTGTCATTTGATCATGATTTGCAGACAGGTAATATTGCACCTTGGAGTCTAATTAGGTCCGAAGGGGTCTAAGTGTGTAAGGTGTCATTGTGCATTAAATAGAATTATATTACGGAAAGTATAATGTTGATAATTAAATGTATTGATAAAAGATAATATTGGGTATAATGTCGATAATTGTTGATTATCGTTGTAAATAAATTATTATTTTATTAGAAGTATAGTTGTTAAATATAGATTGTAAGAAATTTTGTATTATTTAATATAATATTATTTGCAATAAATATTTAAATAAATGAAATAATTGTAAGTTATGTTGTAATTAGTGATTTGCAACTAAATTAATAAAATAAATTAATATATAGTTGTGCATTTATAGATTGTTGTAATGTTATAACTTTATTAAATACAATAAGGTTGGTCGGCTATAAATTCATTAAATGTTCTCGGAATTGTGTGTTAATATTTAAAAAGGAATAACCTCTTGGGATTATTAAATTAAATAAAAGTATATTTTTAGAAGGAGATGCACGGGATCACGTGCCGAGTCCCTTGGAAGAAGGAAGGGGCTGTGTTATAAAAGAAAAGCTTGTAGAGGCAAAGAGGACAGCATTGCAGGTAGAAGCAGAAAGAAGAAGACTGGAGAGAAGCTTGGTCTGCAGTAGTGGGAACAGCTTCCTCAATTTGACACCGCAGCCAGGTTCCTTTAAATGCATAGTTCCTTTCCTCTGAATTTTGAATCTATGGGTGTTGATTGTTTCCTTGATTCTAAATGGATTGTCTTGGTCGAATTTATGCTTCAAGAGATATTTCAACTTGCAATTAAGCTATTTTTTGCGTCCCTCCGATGTTTTAACCGAGTGCCATTTGTCTTTATTTCCAATTCTTAGTTTATATATCAAGGGCTTGCACAAAATTTATAAATGGTCTAGGTGAGATGTCGCGATGTCTGCATACAACCATCCTCATCCTCCCATTATCTACCTAAAAATAGAAGCAACTTGTGGCGTTGCGGTCCCCTGTCATCTGTGTGTACCAATTGCGGGAAAACTAACTCTGCACTAGCATCGCTGTCATGCGCATCAAGTTGTCCTTCACTTGATGAAACGACAAATCATTTGATTGCTTGAGTACCGGAATTTAAAGATTGTTGTTTAGCGCATCTCATATTCATGGGAAAGGTATACAGTACAATGAACACCTTGGAGTGTTGGGAACTAATGTGTGCCACCTACTTAGTATAATCTACCTAACAAGACCTAGTGGTCGTCAAATAAACTCATGCTCACCTAGCCCACCAGAATACCAACCCCATTTTTTATCAGCTGGGAAATTTTTGGAGCCGGATTTGTCTATGCAAATTAGGTAGCCGTGAATTTTTCTTAAGAAATGGACGCTAAATAAAATCTGGGCTTGCAAACCTCTCGCAAACCCTTCGGTACAATCTACTATTCATTTCTCAGCAGTCGAATACTTCTAATGGCAGTTCGTTGTGGAGCTGTTGCAAGGTTTGCAAAGCCCACATTTCATTCATTGAGAGCAGTTGCAGAGGCAGGTGGCCACCCTGCTTCATCAGCCGCCAGAGCTTCTTCTTGCAAAAATACACTGGGAAACGACACTTCAAGATTTCAGAACTCTTTCGTTTCTTATTCAAGGTTGCCTACAGAGTTAGGCTGTGTGATGTCAATGATGCCGCTGCACAATGTGGTGGCAACAGTGAGGCTTATATCTCATCTTAGTCTGAATTCCAGGAGCTGCAGCACGTTGTCTCAGGGTACCCTCTGCTGCACTTCTCCAGATCGTTAATGTATTACGTAGCCTCCATAGCAGTCTTAATATTCCCACTTAATATTATGCATCGGTCAACAAGATTATCCTTCCTCCGTGTCATGAGAAATATTATTTTGTCACTATTATACAAGCTTTCTCAAACCTCAGCCGCCTACAAACTTCTGATCCTCCTGACCACCGTCCTGCATCTCCACCTCTACTGGTCGATATCACATCCTCCTCGCTATCTCATTTAATCTTGTCAACTGTGGTCGACATCACATACCTCTTTGTTCGCAGCAACTATCAAACTCCCACAATCGCCAAACTCTGTGGGAACTGTTCCACTTCTGAACAAATGTCTGAGCAATCGTCATGTTATAGTTGGGCGTCGTTTACACAGGAATCCTCCCCAATCTTTGACAGTATATGCCAATCAACATGCCAATTTCTTTTGCTCTTACCAGGCAACAAAGCACTTGATCTAAACAAGTGGGTATTGTCATCATCATTAGGTATGTCCATGGCTATCACCCAAAATGAGAACAATCTAGGCATAGATTCTAAATAATTGGATTGATTTTGTATCCTTATTATAGTTATAGATATAAAGCGTGCATTGTATCTGTAGTATCATGCTTGCTGACTCTCTAATTTATATTTTTACTTGTGCATTGTTTTCCGTTAGCCATATGCCAGTCATGGATCTATTGTTGTGTTTATACCTGTAGCATTTGCATTAGGATAGCTATTGTATATAATATGCTAGCCATATACCTTTATGGTATTTAAATATGTGGCAGTTGCATTATGCAAGTCGTGGCATAGAATAGGCTAGCCATAGGTTTATGTTAAGAATTTATATCCGAGGCATAGAACAAGTCTTAACTGAATTATACATTTAAGTATTATATTATTTTTAGCTAAAAATTATAAAGAATTCCTTGTATTCTCAGAAGTTTGTATTTTATTTGCCTATAGTAGCGTGGTGTAAAGTTTAGAAGTTTCTTAATAATCTGTTAGGTGTTGACTCATTCTCGTGATCTCCCTTTCATTTAAGAAAAATAGACTTATATTTAGAAATTCTTAACTAATCATTGCATGATGGAGGCAACAAATTATAATTAGAAATCATAAATCTGCATTCCATTCTTCCTTTAAGGGCATCAATTTGAATTTGTTTTAGGAAGTCTATATTTAACTTGATTCTTTCTATTTATATTTTAGTAAATTTAGGAAAAGGTGTAATGCCTCAAATAAGCTAGTATTTGTCTTAGGTCTATACGTAATATATAGAATGTTTAAATTGATATTGTTTTGGGTAAGTGCTTTTATGTTTTCGAGATGTTCTAGAATTTAGATGTTTGGCAGAGATATTGTAGAGTTGCCATTACAAGAAGGTTATATTGATTCTTTGTTCATGGTAATTGTTCAGATCATTGATATATTTATATATTTTGAAGAGGAATTGCATTAGATAATTAGTTGATATATTATTATTATTATTATTTCAAAAGTATAGTTGACTATTTAAAAGCCAAATTAAATTGGGAATTTAGAATAATGTTGCCATTATTTATTTGATTAAAAGAAAATCATTGTGATTACATATATTATGGTTAATGAAATTTAATTTAGATTGACATCGGTTTTAATATGGTTTCTTCATGGGTTAAGGATTAGGTATATAATTATTGTATTGGAAATTTGATTTAAAGGTATTAGATAATTAGTTAGTGTGAATTGAAACTGTATGAAATGGTCAAAGTGTAAGTTGTCAAGGGTTCATTTCCAGAGACCAAGGTTGTTGTGTTTTGACTTCATGTAATGTGTTGATAAGTGTCCTAAGTTATTGAAGTCATGTCGCCTTTTGTTATGTATAAGAAATTTGGTTGGTATTGTGAAAGAATGTAAATATTCTAAATGCATCATGATGTGTAGAAAGGCTCTTCATGAATGTTGTGATTTATTTGTTTGTTTGGGATGTTGTATTGGATTAGACAATGGGGAGACATTGGTATTCGTGAAGAAGTATTTTTCTTATAAGTTACTTCATTGGAAGCCATGGAAAATGTATTAAGAGTATGTCTTTGTAATTGAGATGATATGCAAGAAGGTAAATACCTTGCATTATTACATGTGTATGTTCATATCAGAATAATGGTTATGCAAGATGGTTAATGCCTTGCATGGTTTATGTATCATCGTCGTCATGATGATGTTTGCTATGTTTGTTGAGTAGGGTCTTCTAGATGCAGGTAGGGGAGTGGCTTTCAATGTGGGGCCGGCGCCCAAAGTGGCAGTTAGGATAACCCGTTGGAAGTAGATTAATCAAGTGATAACCTAAATAATGAATTAGGGGGTTGGGTAGTTAAGCACACTAAACAAGATAAGTGGATGCCTCACTCATGGCTCAAGTGCTTGTTTAGGCTTGAGATGAGATGAGAAGGCCTAAAATGGCAAGATCAACTACCTTGTCCTCATGAAAGGTATGTTGATTTCCACATGAGCGTTGTATGGGGGCCGGGAGTCGGGAGAGGCTACCAGGACAACCCAAGATGGGGGCCGGGGCCTAGGAAGGCTTGCCAGGACAACCCATGACAAGCCATGTGATGACACTTCTCCCTACTGCAGCCTAGCATTCCCTAGTTGTACTCTTCCCATTTGTTATGTGTTGCCTCTGGAAGATAAGTTGTGTTGTGTTGTTTATGTTATTGCCATATGTTGTATTGGCATTTGATCGTCCTTTGTTCATGTTAGTCTTGTCTACCTGACTGTTATTGTTTGGGACCTCATGTTAACTCCTAGCTCGGGGGGTGGACCTTAGGGTTCCACATGGTCGGGTGGAAGAGCTATTTTATCCATTGGTTACTCTTGTCAAAGTTCATGTGCAGAAAAGATTTACCCCAGTTTTCAGACAATTTGTACTTGTACCAGTTGATGAAGATGTATGTGTATGACCTTGTACCAAATTTGTGTAACAGATCAATCATAATGTATGTGATTCTGATGTAGTCTGAAAAGGGCAATGTAATGATGTAATGATGTACCTTCATGTAAGGAGAACATTTCAGTTATGTATTTGATCAAGTAGATTGTATTATTTGACGATATGTAATGAATATGAATCAGTTATTCAATTATGCATTGGATTTAGATCAGTTACTGATGTATGTTAAATTATGTTAGTTGGTTTGTAAAGTAATGCAGCCTTGAATCCTTAGAGAATATGTTGTAATTAGTTATGTTACCATTACTGTGTTATCTTAATCTTTTAAAAAAAAAAATTGTTCCTGTTTCATGTAGCATAAATGTGTATTTCTTTAAGGTGTTCAAGGCGGGCGTTACAAAGTAGGTTTCTTTAAAACATGATTAAGTCCTATTTCTCCACTAACTAAACATTGGGAATACAAAACCGAGCTTGGGATCAAGCTACAGATTTCTTGTACATTCCCTAATCCTAATTAGGTCAGATCAAGTGCTTAAACTAGGGTTTTATCAAGTTTCCTTATTCTCTTATCAATTCAACCCTAATTACACCTTGTAATAGAAATTGATTGAATTTAGAGATGAGATAGACAAAATAGATAACAAAAATGCAGAGAATATGGTTCAAAGGTCATGTACCCAGAAACTAAGGGCTAATTGGACTAGGGCTCTCACTCATTAGTCTTGCGACTTTCTGCCTATAAAAACCTTCTGAATCAGCTATTTGGTAACCTCCAGTAGCTCCCAAATCTCAAAGAATCTCCCCAATTGGACTAGGGCACCTGCTCATTAGTCCCAAAAGTGTCAGGATTTGGAACTCCAAAATTCAATGACGGTTGTATTCGTAATATCCATCTTTTTGTCACTTCTTTTCACCGTATCCTATCAAACATGATCTGTACCTACAAAAGGAGGAGAAAGATGTTGCATCTATATAGGAGTTGGTGGTGCCTACTCTGGTTTAGGGTTTTAAGTCGGGTCTGCAAGTCTTCATTTTTATTCTCTTGAATCCCTAAAACCCTAATCTTTTCTATCATAAGGTCTTGTGCACTTTATCTTTTAAATCTACATTGACTGTCTTTATAAGGTCCCCGGTCATATAAGTTATAACTTGAGGCCTTCATGTTCGTCAGGTGACCAGCCTCGTGTCCTAGCTTTACCCACTATAACCCATGAAAAATCAAATATATCTCCTAAGTCTTCATTAGGGTTATAAAGTGCCATGAAAAGGGCATTTCGCGACATTGCAACACGTCATCTGTGATGTCATTTTCCCTTTGCACAGCCGCGACAGGGTGACACTTGTCAAAATCTGGGCCTACATCCCCTTTATTAAAGATCTAAGACCGATGAACCATATGCTACCAGGTGTCAAAGCAAAAAATGATCTGTAGGAAAGTCAAGATCTGACGGTTTTACAAGTGCAAAGGAGGATCCTGTCAGAGAGGAATATTCTCTGCATGGTCACCATATGGTGACATGTGGCTTGATCTTAACTAAGGAGGAGAAAAGAAAATGAAAAAGAGATGCATGGGAGCTTATGCATGCCCACGCAAGGTAGTTTGATGGTGGGCCATCTCTGGCTACGATGTCGTAAGATGGTATCATGTGTCAGGGTTGGTCAAAGAAGCGATGCAGTTAGCGGAAGGAGTATGTCTGACGTGGCTTGTTTCTACTGGTGATGGACTTTTCAATGGGAGGACATGGATTTTCAGTCTTGATGGGTATTTCATGACCATAGATCTCACAAAAGGGAACCTGAATCTGCGGCTGAGGTTTAAATCTTGAAGTGACTATCTGTTAGTGCCATTCCCATGCACCACCACTCTACAGTTAATGAATCTGTTGCACGACAATGGACAAGATATCAAATTTGCTCATCTATTCAGGGTCCATGTTACTTTACTGGTGGATCTTCACCAAGAATCTGACTGCTTCAACTACTTTCTTTATTAAGGATCTGACTGTTTCATAGAAAATCTATAAGTATTTGATTATCTCATTTAGAGAGTTTGTTAGATTGTAGGTGGTCAAAAGCTTGTTGCTCCTTTAAAAAGGAATTTAGGGCCATTCTACAGGGGATTTTTCTTGACTTTGGATATTAGGTATCCACATTTTTTGGAAGGCATTTTCTATTGCAGACTTGGTTCTTCATTCAGGTGCAAAGGTATTTTCTATTTTGTAAATGTATAAATTTTTGAATGACAATGTTTTTTCCAGATTGAGTTATATGAAAAACACTATTTATGTGTATTATATGTGATTGTCTCCTTGGGTATGAGCATTTTTCTTTTGAGAAAAGTTGCTAAGGGTTTCTGAGCTCTTTCATATACATTTTCTATGTGATATATTTGATTTGATGCATCTAGTCAAGGAATGGATTAAATTGCTTTGAGTCAGGTATAGGGGGAAGTGTGTCATATCAAGAGATTATTAAAGCATAGAGTCATAGATAATACTCTTTCTTGGATATGTTACTGTTAGACAGTAATATTTTATTTTAGGTCCTCTGGATATGAAGTCTTATTGTCATGAGGGAACATTTACAATAACGGGTTTGACTCTATTGTCCTGATAAAGCACTAGCCTGAGGATTTGCTTGTCTAAACGGTCTAGGAAAATCCAACAACATTAAAACAAAACTAGAAAACCATTAATAAACTTTTAGGAATTTTAGGAGTAGGGTTTAGTTGCATGCTCTCAGATTTAACTTGAGGAGATAGTCCAAGAACATTGTCAGTCTAAGGTTTATCTTACAAATCTTGGTCCATACATGAGAGCATTCTACCTGAATTAATAAAGGATGAATCTTTTGGTTGTGAATGAGGGATACCACCCTAAGTGCGGTAGAACCTAAAGTGCAGGGGAGACAAGTGTAAACAATCTCCCGTCTTTGTTGGCCAAGTCCTATAGTAAACTTGATCATAAGAATTGGAAAACCTTTAGGGTTTACTGTCTACTGATTTGGGGACCAACAGAACTAGTGACTCTGTTGGGGACAATATCATATCCATGAAAAGAGTCTAGAAAATTTAGGAACTTGGATATTTGTTTCAGATTTCAAGAGGGTTTCAAACTTGGAGAAGTTTGGTTGCAGCATATTTTGAAGAGGTTTCATGTGACTCTGCTATTGAGGAGAAGCCAGAATGAAAGAAAGGTTGTAAGGAGTTTTCAACTTCATAAGACTCATTTTTCTACAAAAGAGGTGGTGACTCTGTATACAAAGAACCTAATAAAGGATGTAAAAAAGTTCCAGATTAGCATATTTTCAGTCTAGAAGAAAGGTTAGCAGCTGCTACAATTGTCCAGGTATTTCTATTTTGGTTTTCAAAAATGAGCTTATGAGAAAACCATGGTGTATGAGTTTTAAATGATTCCCTATTAGGTGAAGTTAGCACTGGTTAAAAGGGAAGTGTTGGAAATAAGTTTGCATACTTTTATGTTGTAAATTTCAGTTCATATGTTATGATTTAGTATGCGTAATTGTTGAAAATGATTCATAGAAAAAATGTATTAGGGAAATGCTTGAGTTTGGGTTGTAAATGAGTGAATGCATGGTTGAAGTGTGATACTTGTGAAAGCATATGAATATGTATTATCAGTATATTCAGCCCAGTATGGTGTCAAATGTAACAATGTATAGTGATCAGTCCCAGCCATGTAATATAAGAGGTTTCAGCACTAGAAGATATAGAGCCATCAATTTTAGTGGCATTATTGGTTACCCAAATGTTATTCCATCTGAGGTCAGAAATAAGCTACCAAAATTTAGTGGTATGAAGAGTGAATCGACAGAAAAACATTTGTAGTAGTTTAATTATCTAATGGATGACTATGAGGTAGACCATGAAGATGTAATCATGAGGTTGTTTGTCCAATCCTTGAAGGACGAAGCAAGAGAGTGGTTCTTGAACTTACTACCACATTCAGTTAGCTCTTGGAATGAATTTAAGTTAGCCTTCAATGAGCAGTTTGGTGAGAGGATACCTGAGTTTTTACTTATCAGTGATTTCATGGATATCCATATTGAAAAAGGTGAATTAGTTCTAGCCTTTAACCTTAGATTCATAAAGGCATTGAAAAGAAATCTTGAAAAATCAGACCTAATGATGCTTTATCTTTACTCATTTATTTGGGTGCATTTAACAAGAAGATGAGATATAGATGGAGAAGTAAGGACCCTACCACACTTTATTAGGCATATCATTTTGCAATGGACATTGAAAACAACTGGAGGTATGGAATGCACAAGGGTTATTTCTCTACAAATGTCTGTTGCCCTAAGGCCCCTAATGTTGATGAAAGGTGTAATTCAAGTTTTGAAAATGAGTGTCAGAGCACTTACACCCTTGTTATCCTAGTTTATGCATCAATCCATAATGTTGATCATGTAGAGCCCCAAACAAATTGCCAGCAAGCTGCATACAATGATGACCCTATGGTATATGTTCAAGCTTTGTTTGACATAAGGAGATTCGTGGGGGAGTCAGCACACTCTTTGTTTTCGAGATTCTTAGATGCCTTCTTGCTAATTCCTAATAGTTGCAAGCTTGAAGAAGATATATGCATTTACTTGTTTATTGAAATATATGAATTAGGTTTGAGTTCATTGCCAAATAAATTTAAGCCTCAAAGCCTTGATCAGGTATGTGAATGGATTGGAATTATTGAAAAAATCAAGAGTGATTATGTAAGGAATGATGAAATAATAGTAATGAATCAGCAAAAGCCTCATGTGAATATAGTTGGAGAGGAGACAATGGTATTCTCAGACACCAAAAATAAATCAGAAAATTGTATACAATTGTATGATGAAAATGATTTAGAAGTATATCTATCAGATGAATTTTTCAATGGTGTGGGTGATAATGGGAGAAGTGATTCATACAATGATCATAAGATTACTGAGTTTTCTCATATACCTTTATCTCCTAATATTAATCATGATGATCATAATGTTGCTGCTCATGATGATTTGAATGAAGTTGAGTTGGAACAATGCACAAAGTGTGAAGGTGATATTGATATGTCAGTCCTTAGCAAGGAATGTTCATGCTTAAATGATTCAGTTGTGCATAGTTGTGATCATATCGATCAGGATTCAATATCAATTTCATTAGGAAGCATTAGAGAGATGGAAAGTGATACAGATCATGCAGTTTCAGAGTGCATTGATGTGGTAGAAATTTCATGTGTAAGGTAATTGGATGATGAAGGTGAAGTCTATGACCAATTCATAGATGAGGCATGTTCTTCTTATGATTCTACATTTGGTAGTGCAAAAGAAGAGTGTGACTGTCATGTAGAATATGTAGAGACTTTTGTAATAAGAGTGAATTTCCTTTATGATGAGCCTTCAGATACATTGGACATTGTCAGTCATATTCCTTATTGGTGTAGGATTAACCCTCTTTTTGCAAATGATGATGAGTATGAGGAGACAGCTGTATTTTTAGATGATCTAGGTGTTGCATCAGTTTGTGAGGAGGGGATATATAAATTAGAATCAAAGATCCTCAGCCCTTGTGATATTGATATTGATATGTATATCATGGATAATGTATGTTCAACATCAACTCATTCAGATGTGTGTAGTGGTGAGTGTTGGGATAAGAGGTTGATGTCACAACCAGTTAGTGATATGAAGGGTGTTAAAATTCTCTCAAATAAGGCTATCTCAAAATATGTTGATGTGGCAAAGCTCTTAGACTTATGTGGAAAGCATTCAGACGATGGAATGAACAACATAAATGAGTATGATGGTCTTTCTTCCTATATGCCTAGAAATTGTTTGCCTAGTTTGTATCAATGGCCCTATGATGATTTCACATTTTATGCAAACTTATGACAAAATAAGACCTACTGATCCTATCTGTATGGTGTACTATGAGTTCTTTGAGTCTTCAGTTCAACTAGGAGATCATTCCATGAAGCATGACAGTAACCAGAATGGTGGAGGATGTCACATTGAAAGTGAATTTTCCTTATATGATGAATTTGGCATGTGTTTATCACATAATGGTGAAAACTTACAAATTATGCCTAATTGTGAATTGTAGAACAGTAAAGAGGATATGGGCAATGTTGAATGTAGTGTTATTCTAAAAATTTCCAGTGACAGTGTATATGATCATGCAGACTTTAGTCAAGTTTTTAGATTGTGTTTGGGTCATTCAAATCAGAATCAGGTGTTTAATAAGGGAAGGTACTGGTTCTTCATTTTTGGTGGCCTAGGGCCACCCAAACAAAGTTTGAAGACATGACTTTTAATGCTTGATGGAGCATTGAATTTGTAGCCCAATGGATAAGGCACTTGGCCTGCATCCCAGAGATAGCTGGATCCTCGCCATGCCTGCAGGAGGCAAGCATCCCTAGGCAAGAGCCAATGGTAGTGTCTACCCTGGTTTAGGGTTTTAAGTCAGGTTTGCAAGTCTTCATTTTTATTCCCTTGAATCCCTAAAACCCTAAGCTTTTCTATCACAAGGTCTTGCGCACTTTATCTTTTAAATCTATGTTGACCATCTCTAGAAGGTCCTCGGTCATCTAAATTATAACTTGAGGCCTTCATGTTCGTCAGGTGACCGGCCCCATATCCTAGCTTTACCCACTATAACCCATGAAAAATCAAATCTATTTCCTAAGTCTTAGTTAGGGTTATAAGTGCCATGAAAAGGGCATTTCACGACGTCGCAGTGCGTCATCTGTGATGTCATTTTCCCTTCACGCGGTCACAACAGGGCGACACTTGTCAAAATCTGGGCCTACAACCCCTTTATCAAAGATCTCATACCAACAAACCATATGCTGCCAGGTGTCAAAGCAAAAAATAATCTGAAGGAAAGTCAAGATTTGATAGTTGCGCAAGCGCGTAGGAGGATCCTGTCAGAGAGGAATATTCGCCACGTGGTCACGATATGGTGACACATGGCCTGATCTTAACTAAGGAGGAGAAAAGAAAATGAAATAGAGATGTGCGGGGGCTTTTGCGCACCTGTGTAAGGCAGTTTGATGGTGGGCCATCTCCAGCTGTGATGCTGGGAGATGGCGCCACATGTCAGGGTTGGTCAAATAAGCGATGTAGTCAGTGGAAGGAGTATGTTTGACATGGCTTGTTTCTACTAGTGATGGACTTTTCAATGGAAGGACATGGATTTTTAGACTTGACGGGTATTTCACAGTCATCGATCTCACAAAAGGGATCTTGAATCTGTGGCCAAGGTTTAAATCTTAAAGTGGTTGTCTGTTAGTGTCATTCCCGCACATCACCACTCTGCAGTTAATGGATTTGCTGCATGACCATGGATAGGATATCAAATCTTCTCATCTGTTCGGGGTCCATGTTGCTTCATCAGTAGGTCTTCACCAAGAATCTGATTGCTTCAACTACTCTCTTTATTGAGGATCTGATTGTTTCATAGAAAATCTGTAAGGATTTGATCATCTCATTTAGAGAGTTTGTCAAAATGTAGGTGGCTGGAAGCTTGTTGCTCCTTTAAAAAGGAATTTAGGGCTATTCTACATGTGATTTTTCTTGACTTTGGATATTAGGTATCCACATTTTTTGGAAGGCATTTTCTATTGCAAACTTGGTTCTTCATTCAGGTGTAGAGGTATTTTCTATTTTGTAAATGTATAAATTTCTAAATGACAATGTTTTTTCCAGATTGAGTTATATGAAAAACACTATTTGTGTGTATTATCTATGATTGTCTCCTTGGGTATGAGCATTTTTCTTTTTAACGAAGTTGCTAAGGGTTTCTGAGCTCTTTCATATACATTTGCTATGTGATATATCTGATTTGATGCGTCTATTCAAGGAATGGATTAAATTGCTTTGAGTTAGTGATGTAGAGCAAGGTAAGGAATGATATCAAATGTCAAATGATCCATTATTCAAGTTAAGATCTTCTATGGATACAGGCCATGTTTGCCTTGTAGCCCTCCTAGAAGGGTTTTTCTACCTTAACTTCCTTATACAACACCAAACCCACAAAAGTTTTACGTTTTCAAACACCCATTAGGGGTTTACACAACATATCTAAGACTCTCCTAGGGTTTCTTGAGAATAGTTTGGAGAACAATTCACTATCACTGTTGTTTTTAGGCCAATTAGGTCTCTTTTCCAAAGAGACTATGTGCAAATCAACTTTCCAACTTTCCAATTGTTCATGCAGACTTACAGTACATCTCCAATGGTTATAATATGCAATTTATTTGGACTAGAACTTCGCAAAACTACTGCAGATTCAAGATTTCAAGTTTAAAACCCTTAAACCCCTAAAATATAGGGAAAACGCAGCTAGGGCTTGATAAAAAACCCCTCAAATTTGATTACCCTACTCCACAAGTCTTAAAATCTTTTGAAGGACATGCAAACCATGCTTTTCACCAATTTTTGTAAAATTTCCTTGGTCGAAATGCTTAGAAACTCAAGATTTCTTCATAAAACCCTAGATTTCAGGACTGTTTATAGAAAAATGGTTATAAAATCCATATAACTTGATGTTATCACACAAAATTTGATGCAAATGAAAGTAGAAATAGAGTACCATCCAGTCATGCAAGTTGCAGTCATTGTCAGGGCCGTACCTAGCCGTACTAACATCTAAAACAACAAAAATATAGTAAAAAATAGGAAAAATAGGGTAAAACTCAAGTATGTAATCTTTATTATTCCTTCTTCAGCTTCTACCAACTCCATTCGAAGCATTTCAAACCTCTTAAACATGTTTTCAAAGAATATCAACCGGTTTCAAACAGAAAATCAAACTTTGTCTCTTCACCTTCCAAATGACACCACTATTACTTGACAAAACTATATCCCTATGACACAAAATGACTTTAAAAACATGAAAGTGGTCTTATTTAGACCTTATGACATCCCCATAAGTCTTGACACACCAAAATGTCATTTGACACCTATTTACAAAACTTGACAAACTCTAACTAGTCACCTCTGTTAGGTGCTCCTGCACCAATCAGGTATAGGGGAAGTGTGTCATATCAAGAGTTATTGAAGCATAGAGTCATAGATAATATTCTTTCTTGGACATGTTATTGTTAGGTAGTAATATTTTATTTTAGGTCCTCTGGATATGAAGTCTTATTGTCATGAGGGAACATTTACAATAACGAGTTTGACTCTGTTGTCCTAATAAAGCACTAGCCTGGGGATTTGCTTGTCTAAATGGTCCAGGAAAATCCAACAACATTAAAAACAAAACCAAAACATCATTAGTAAACTTTTAGGAATTTTAGGAGTAGGGTTTAGTTGCATGCTCTCAGATTTAAGCCGAGGAGATAGTCTAAGAACATTGTCAATCTAAGGTTTATCTTACAAATCTTGGTCCACACATGAGAGCATTATGCCTAAATTAATAAAGGATGAATCTTTTGGTTGTGAATGAGGGATACCCCCTAGGTGCGGCAGAACCTAAAGTGCAGGGGAGACAAGTGCAAACAATCTCCTGTCTTTGTTGGCCAAGTCCTACAATAAACCTGATCATAAGATTTGGAAAACCTTTAGGGTTTACTATCTTCTAATTTGGGGACCAACAGGAGCTTGCCTCGTCCAAGCCTTGTTTTCAGTATTCCTACTTCAACAATAGCCAGAAATAAATATTTGTAGAAGTGTGTGCAAACTGAATAAAGTGTATGCACAAATTTCAAACCCTAGATGTCTCAATCAAGGGAAGATCAATAACTTGCTTCAATTCAATGAACACATACAACTCCACCTCAAGGAGATGAAAACAATGAAGACTTGTATGAACAAGAAGGCGAATCAGCAATGTCCATGGAGGATCTCCAAGCTTGATGTTGAAGGATTCAACCCTTCTCATGATCATGTAAAAGGTGTAGGAAGAGCAAGATAGTCTCAAGATCTTGATTCCTAATCTCCATCCATTATCTTCATGATAGCAAATTCAAATAACTTTCAAAAGCTTCAACAAGTCACCGATCTTCAATGGCAATTTTAGTAGAGTTTTGGCATCAAGCTTGCATAAAGATTTTGTGTGTTAAAATAATTTTCAAATGTCTTTTTATATCTAACCTTAGGAATTTCAAATTTTTAAATAACGTCTCGATATTATGCGAAAGCAAAAATTTGAAAACGGAATCCTGAGATGCACGGTGGGAGTTGACACCCTGCAAAGATTCAAAATCCTAAAAAATGGGGCAGGACTAGGGCATGGGCGCCCAAGTCCAGTCCCCCATTTTCTGACTAGATTTGCTTCTAGGGGGTTCCAGGGACCCATAATCCAAATTCCCTTTCTGGGTTCAACCAATAGTTATCTTAGAAAATGAACATCTTTCAACTTAGACACAAGTCAATCATGGTTTCAGGAAGGCCAAAAACAAAGAGGTTAAGAGGTCACTGAAGGTGAGGAACTAAACTGAGGGAAATTGTACCATTCTATACAGGAGGACAATTTCCAACGTAACAACTATTAGCAGCTGAACACTAGAGTTTGGAGAGGAAGCACTGGAAAGCTTGACATGATAGAAACTTGTAATAGGAATTTTTCTAAATAGGTAATACAATTCTCCTATATGATAGAAAATTTAACAAATAGGGGAAATTGAAAATGTAATGGTTGAGACCATACACAATTGCAGAAATCACTAAGTTTGGAGAAATCAAGTTACAAACATTGTAAGGTGAACCATTAAAAGTTTATGTTAATGGTGCAAGACTTAAACATTACTATGGAGGAACATAAGAAAGTAAAACCTATGAAAAAGTGATAAAAGGGTGTAACATATTGTAACATTAACATTCTATAAGGAACACTCCAATGAGAGAATTAGAACAAAGGATACAGATAGGTAGGAGCAATAGATGCACAACCAGCATCAAAATCTATAAATCCAATTCTTTCCTAGAAAAAGTCACTTATGAACATTGTCAAGAGCTCTATTGTGAAGTGAAAGAGAGAGGAGTCTGAAAGGAAGAAGCAATTTGCATAAAGGGAAAGAAAGAAAAGGTGGTTAGAAAGATGGCAACACCCATTTTGGTTGATGTAGCAAACAACCCACACCTAAAATATAAGAAATATCCTTTCAAAGCCATGGAGATGGACCCAAATAGAGCTTTCTCTAATGTGCCCATCGATGTCATATATATAGAGGATGTCTAAAAGTATATAAATACCACCTGATAGAGATTGATCATACAACATTTAAGCCTCTCTAAAAAACACTACTAAAACCTAGATCCAAATAATACCTCCCACAATATCAAGAAATTACCAAATTCATGTTGGATACATGGAAGGACTTCCCATATTTCTCAAAATAGAATGCATGGATTTGCCTAGTTCTAAGAAACATACATGATGAGTACCTATAGATAGACAAACTCTATCGAATTAAAAGGGAGGCCATTGATGTGGTCACAAGTTTATGCAGTAAAGGGGAATTACCCTCAAATAGGAAAGTGAGAACATAGAAAGTTAAAGAGATCATGAGTGACACTAGATGGAAGAAATTTGTCTATTGAAAGAATTCTAAACCATACAATAAGATATGCAACCTATGGCATAGCCCACAAATGTATTACAAAAATTGAAAAGGATCTTCCATGGGGATGATCATTTTGATGGCATACAAGATGGTTGTACAAGGCAAGGCATTTGATTTGTATGAAGTCCTCTAAGGAAAATTGATGGATAACCTCACCAGGATAAAGAGATCTGATTACTACCCATTCTAGTATGGCTCTCTCATTTTATGCTTAGCATTCTATGTCTCAAATGCACTTCCAATGTATGCAGGAAAAATATGGCAACAAGATTCCATGCTTGTGGCACAAATAAATGACCATGTCAAACATTTTCAAGGAGATACTTCATACACCAAAGTATACTATGGCTTCTTCAAAGCCTTCTAGGAAAAGATGAAAGCCAAGGACCAAATTTCTTATGATGTAGTGAGGAAGTATGCACAAGATCTCACTTTTATGGTGGACAATGATCACATTTTCATGGAAGCGATAGAACTGAGGGAATCTTAGATACCATTGTTTCCATATGAAGTAATTGATGAGTTGATACATACAAATTATAGGGCATTACTAGCCCTTCCTAAAGATAAAAATGTGGCAAGATTTGGCACATATCAAGAGTTCATAGACAAAAAATCAAAACAAAGGGCTAAGGAACACTTGGAAAAGAATAAATAAAAACTACACAAAAAGTGGGGAATACCAAAGGATCCCACTCCCCAAAGTTTACATAAATATCAAATTCATTTCTCTCACTTGAAGTAGGGACATCACAAGTGCAACACTCTAAGTTCCTAAAATTAGAGTCTTCGAGGTTTGAAATAAGGGACTCTCAAACACACTAGGTACTAGGGAAAGAAGAGCTAGATAAGTGGTCACCATAAATAACCACAAGGAGAAAGCTACATATTTCATCACCACAAATATAAATAGAGCCAGCTAAATCATCATGGGGAGAATCTGCAGAGGGTTTATTATAAATGATCAGTTAAAATAAGAGAGGAGAGTCATCATGGCCCAAAAAGAATCAACAAGCAAAGAGACTGTATTGTCGTAATAAAAATAAGAGACAACACAATTTGATGTGGAAGGAGAAGAAGAAGAGGTAGGCTCAAAATAGTCACATCTAAAGAAACCCAAAGGCTTCTCCTCAAATAACACCCACTACAACAAGAATACAACAAAGGACAAAGAAGATATAGCAACAAATGCAAATAAGGGGAAAAGGTTAAAAAGAGAAATAATGAAAGAAAAAAGAAGAATTTCTAGATGAAGAGAGATTATTCAAGTCATCATTCTACCCAAATATGTTACTTACCCCCACACTCAAGTAAGTACAGAAAAAAAAGGAATAATTGTAAAGGTAATGGTAAGATATATCCTAGCTTCACCGTAGACACTTATGGAAATAATTGAAGACTTCCCTAAGGAACTAGTAGCAATCCTGAGACACAAAAGGGAAGAGGTAATAACCTAAAGAAGATATAAGAAACCAAGCCTTAGATATAGTTGCAACAAAATTATCACCAAAGAAGAAAACAAAACTGAAATGACTATAGTAGGAAGAGTTAAGGTTAAAACATAGGGTAGGCACACTCCTCTCCTAAGACCAAGAAGCCATACAAAAAGGGAAAAAAGAAATTGTGGAGGCAACAAGAAAGACATACATTTATTTTCTATAGAAGGAGAAAGAATATTGAATATAGATGGAAAAGAAGAAAAATTACAAAAGGAAAAGGAAGATAAGTTAAAGAAAGAAAAGGAAGATAAGCAGTAGGCAAAGAAACTACAAAAAGAGGAGGATACACTACACAAAGATAGATTGAAAAAACAAAAATAAGAAAGATTATATAAAGAGAATGAAGATAAGCATTAGGTAGAGAGATTATAGAAGGAGAAGGAAGAAAAATTACAAAAAGAAAAAGAAGACAACTTTTGGAAGGAAATGGAGGCACAACAATAGAGAGAGAAAGTAGAGAAAGAGAGACAATAGAAAATACAATAAGAAAAACAAGTATAAAAATAAAAGGCAATACAAGAAGAAGAATAGGTTGAAGAAGAGGTACCACAACAACTACCTCTATTAACTACACTACCCTCCCCATCCCAAGTTATGATGAAAAAAATCAAACAATTCTTAGCAGAACAAAAAAATTGCACCTACTCCCACCTCCTCCAATATTGCAAGTATTAAAAATGAAGCTAACTACTATGTATGGAAATCTAAATTCAATTGTAAATATGATCTTAACTAGTATATAACCAAATGGAGATTACAAGAAAATAAATCAGCCATGTAGAAAAATATGGAATAGAAGAACAAACACAACACAATGTTTACATGGAGAAACCCTTTTAGGATAAAACTACACCAAGAACAAAGGCTCAAGCTTGCATTATGTTTATAAATATAGAGTACATAAAATCCTTCCTTTCTCCTCTTCATTCTTCACTCCTTTAGCACCTGCAATTAGATTTTTCACTCTAACTCAATAGATTACGTTTATACCACCATAACCCTTGTTTATATACCATTTTCACCCTCTAAATGGGGCATCCAAGTTGGTTATCATATCCTAATGCCTCCCTTGGATAAATCCAAGCATTTAATACATAAAAATATTATTTGTAACTCCATTACTTACCTCTTACACATGGACAACTAATTTGTCCTATCTTGCAAGGTGATTATTGTCTTCATGTGGAGGTGTTATAACCATTCAAAACAAAATCACAAGTGTCAAAAACAACCTCATGGGGAGTTGGGCATCTAAAACATCTTAACCTCCAAGATTCTCTTTTGATAAATTGTAACTTCATGCCAGTAAAAAATTAGTTACCAAACCCCAATAAAAATGAATTATTGTACCAATAATTCCTTATGGTTAAAAAAAATTCAATTGATGGTGAATTCCTCATCACTTATGAATTATTTACAAACAATATTAGGATTGATTAAACACATGATTTACAAGGTTGATGGAACCTTAATCCTAACATTCTCCCACTTGACATCATACATTGTAAATGCATCCATAGGAAAACATAAATCAACTAAGCACTAGGAATAAGGCCCATGGCCTCCCTGCACCATGTAAACTTTTTTGTGCTCGTAGGTTTAGTAAGTGAATCTTGAGTGTCAATCTTCTTCATATCTATTTGTCCATTAGCAATCATTTCATGAGAAAAATGGTTTTATATATCCACATGCTTAATCTATGCATGATACATAGGATTCTTGGCCAAACAAATTGCATTCTGGCTATCATAGCCAATCTGAGTAGTCTTGCAATCAAAACCAATACCTATACACAACCTCTGTAATCAAACTACCTCCTTAGATACATGGGTAGTAGCCATATACTCTAGTTTAGTGGTGGATAAAGCAACCATGGGATGCCTTTTACTCATCCAACTCACTACTCCTCCAAACAAAGTAAACACATACCCACTAGTGGACCTTTGACTATCCAAGTCACCTGTCTAATCTGCATCAACAAAACCATATATGTCCAATGTCAAGTATCCACACAGTTAATACCAGAATACAACGAATAATAATCAAAAGTGCCATGCAAATATCTTAACACCCTTTTCAGATAGTTCTAATGTTCTCTACCAGGGTTAGACATAAACCTGCTTAATACTCCTACTGCTTGGGCAATATTTGGCCTAATGCAAACCATTGCATACATTAAACCACCTGATACACTAGAATATGGCACATTAGACATATCCTCTAAATAATCTTTATTCTTAGGACACATATCTAATGACATCTTAGTGCCAACTGGTAAAGGAAGTCTAACTGGCTTACAATCCTACATTCTAAATCTATTCAAAATAGTATCAAGATACCTACTCTATAATAACCAAATCTTTCTATTTACCCAGTCTCTTCTGATTTCAATTTCCAATATGTACCTCACTACCCCCAAAACCTTCATCTCAAATGCACCTAAAAGTTGAGCTTTTATCTCACTATCATACCCTTAGTGTTATTAAAATAACATATCATCCACATATAAGGCAACAATTAGTATATGATCATCAATACATCTAATGTAAACATTGTGATCTTCGCTTCTTACAAAACCCAACTTCAAAATAAATGAATCAAAATTTTGATACCATATCTAGGATGATTGTTTCAAAACATAAAGATACTATTTTAACCTACAACCAAGTGTTCTTTTCCTTTTACCTCAAAACCTTTAGTTTGTTGCATGTAAATTGCCTCTTCCAAATCTCCATGCAAAAAAAGTAGTTTTAACATCCGTTTGCTTAATTTCAAATTCATTAGGCAATGTAGCTATGGATAAAAGAAATCTATGGAGGATAATTTTACAAGAGAGAACATTTCACCAAAATCAACTCCCTTTCTCTAGGAGTAGCCCTTGGTCACCAGTCTAGCCTCATACTTCTCTAAAGAATCACTTGCTCCAACTTCTTCTTGTAGACCCGCTTACATCCAATGGCCTTCCTTCCTTTGGGAAAATGAACAAGATCTCAGGTATCACATGAGTCTAAGGCCATCATCTCCTCCAACATGGCTTGTTCTTAAGACTTACTATCATCTATAAGGATAGCTTCCCTGTAGGATCTAGTTTCATCATTAGTACTTAATAAAACAAATATATAATGGAAATCTGATGGGCTATACCTATCAACTAGATTTTATTGTCATGTGGATCTCTTGAGAATAGGAGTATGGAGCTCTTCTTATTTTTGAGATTGCTCAACTTCTTCTTAGTTATCTTCCCTAACCTCTTCAATTTTCTCAAAAACATCACTTGAACCCTCTTCTTCTTCTTCTTCCTCCTCATCCCCAAATCCATCTATTTGTTCTTCCTGAGGTGCATCTTTTTACTTAATCTCAAAGTGCACTCTCCTATCCTTTTATTTATCTTTTGGCTATTCAGAATTAGAAATAGCTCGAAGTTCCTTGAAAATCACATCTCTAGAATAGATAACTTTCTTGGTTAGTAAATTCCAAAGCTTATAACCTTTAACATTCTCATCATATACTATGAAAATACACCTTTATACTTTTAGATCTAATTTAGATCACTTTTATTTAGGCACATGAACATAAGTCTCACAACCAAAACCCTTAAATGTGAAATAAAAGGTTTCTTACCTATCCACACTTCATAAGGTATCAAATCAAGTGCCTTACAAGGAGATCTATTTAACAAATAACAAGTGTAGTACTCATATTTTTTTTCCCAAAAGCATCTATCCAATTATGAACCACTTAACATACTTTTAGCTCTATCCATAATTATTCAGTTCATCCTTTCTGCTATCCCATTCTATTGAGGAGTGTACAGAGTAGTCTTCTATCTAACAATACATGCATGCTTACAAAACTAATCAAATTCCTTAGAATAGTATTCCCTCCATTGTTAGATTTGAAAACCTTTATCTTACAATCTGATTGCAACTAAGGAAGTTAGATTCCTTAAACTTAGTGAAAACTTCATATTTATGTCTCATAAAATAAATCCAAAGTAAATCTTGAAACATCATCAATGAAGGACACACAATATTAAGATTTTCCAATAGATTCAGTACCCACAAGACCAAATACATCCGAATGAATAATTTCTAATTTACTCTTTTGTTTATTACTGCATGAAGGAAAATATGTTCTATTTTGTTTACCAAACACACAATGCTCAAAGAAACCAAAACTCTCATCAAAATAAGAAAAACCATCTGATAACTTCTTATTTAAAATTTTTTTTAAACTAGTCTCACTTATGTGGCCCAATTTACAGTGCCACAACATACATATAATTTTAGTTTTCTCAATTACATTGGTAGAGTTAAAAATAGTGGTGGAATCTAGCTTAAATAGAGTCCCCATCCTTCTTTATCTCTATCACCAAACTCCATCTCACCAATCTACAACCATGCTTATTAAATGTTACATGCATTCCTAAGTCATTCAACTTAGATACCAAAATTAAATTTCTAGCTAATCTAGGAATATGTAAAACACCAGGGAGGATTTTTATCCTCCCATCACTGAAACACAATTGTACCTTTCCTTGTCCAATAATGGGATATGATATGTTGTCCCCAAGGTATAGTTATCCTCCTTCATATTCTTCATATGTGGAAAACCACTCCTTATGAGGAGTCATATGATAGGAGCATCTTGAGTCAATCAACCAATGTTTGTTAGATATAATATTACATGAACAAAGAAAAGCTTCATTACTTGAATCAAAGGACTTCTTTGTGGTAGAATCCCATTATTTCCTTTTTATTTTGTATTCCTTCTTCACATGTCCTCTTTTGCCATAGTTTTATCACTTCACTCTTTTCTTCTTACCTGGAGTCTTAGATCTACCCTTGGACTTGTCCTTAGGCCCCTTCTAATCCCCCTTAGATCCTCTTTCCTTGGACCTTCACCTAACATGGAGAGCATCCTTTAAACCCTCTACAGTGGATTTCTTCCTCATTTCCTCTAACAACAACATTGCAACAACCCTGTCCATCTTCAGAGTATCTGAAAGGTTAGCACTAAAGGAAAGAATCATGTTCTCCCATGACTCAAGAAAAGAATATAGAAACATAATACACTTATCTTCTTCATCTGTCTTAGCATCAATAGAAGATAACTGACTAAAAATCAAATTAAATGCATTAAAATGCTCTATTGTCAAATCACCCTCCTTCATTTTAAGTGAAAATAATTTTATTTTCAAATATAACATAGTTACCAAACATTTTGCTTGGTAGATCTCACATAACCATTTCCATAATGAATACGTCATAGGTTCAGCATCTACATTCAAAAAAATAGAGTCTCAAATACAAATCTGGATGGTCCTTCAAGCTTTCTTATCTAACTTTTCAAAAATGTCCTAACTAGCTCCTAGTGGACAAATTTTATTTGTTACCACATGCCACTAATTTCTCTCCTCTAGAATATCTTCTATTTTAAATTTCCATAGATCATAACTAGTTCCATTAAACTTCTCAATATCCAAGTAAGATGAGGATGTTTCCATGGCTTCTACACATAGATTTGTAAACAAAATTCAACTAGAAATCCCAATATAACTCTTAAAACATTCACATTTCCACTCAAGAAGCAAAGTTGGCTAGGCTCTGATACCAAATGTTAGAAATGAAGGTAACTACTATATATGGAAATCTGAATTGAACTATAAATATGGTTTAAACCAATGTATAACCAAATGGAGATTACAAGAAAATAAATCAGCCACAGAAAAATATGGAATTTGAGAAAAAAAACTCCACCAAGAAGAGAGGCCCAAGATTTTATTATCTTCAAAAATATAGATTACATACAACCCTTCCCTTCTCCTCTTCAATCTTCACTCCTTCAGCACCTACAATCAGAGTTTTCACTCTAACTCAACATATTACATTTCTACCACCATAACCCTTGTTTATATAGAATTTTCACCTTCTAAATGGGGCATCCAAGTTGGTTATCATATCCCAACACCTCCCTTGGATAAATACGATCATTTAATGCATAAAATATATTAGTTGTAACTCCATTACTCACCTCTTACACATGGACAACTAATTTATCCTTATGGACACTAATTTGTCCTATCTTGCAAGGTGATTAGTATCTTCATGTGGAGGTGTTATAACCATCCAAAACGACATCACAAGTGTCCAAAACAACTTCATGGGAAGTTTGGTGTCCAAAAGAACCTTAACCTCCAAGATTCTATTTTGATAAATGGTAATTTCATGTTGGTAAAAATTTAGTTACTGACCCTTGATAAAAAATAATTACCATACCAGTAAGTCCTGATGGTAAAAAATATTTACAAATGATGGTGAATTCATCATCCCTTATGAATGATTTGCAAAAAATATTAGGAGTGATTATATACATATAATTTACAAGGTTGATGGCACCTTAATCCTAACAACAACTTCCAATTACAAATTTGGCACAAATTTCACCTCTAGAGAGATTCCAACTAGGGTATATGTTGAAATCCATAGCAAGGGGAGAATTACTAAAAAAATAGGTTGACATAGTTGATACAGTAGAGGATGTACTAAGTAAATTACATGCAACATTCCCACAATTGATTAGAAATACTTCAGCCATTTTGGGCCAACAACTCAAATAGTTTATAAAGGACATGATATAGAGGGCATGAAACCAAGAAGATGTGTTAAGAGAGAGATTGATGGAGGATATTAAAAAGAAGTAGATTGAAGAAATGTAGAAGAAGTGTGCCACCGCATACACTAAGTTGGAACTAGAATTAAGAAATATGCAAACCACACAGTCAAGTGCAAATTCCTTGTATCAATTTTGTTTGGGATGGTTGACAATGATAGAATCATTTAAAGTACAACTTGAGTAGATTGAGAACCAAATTATGCAACAAACATCCACATATGATGTCCAACAAGATCAAGATGGTAGCCAGAGAGGATTCATTAAAACCTTGTACAACCAATACCAACAAGTTTGGGATAAAAGAAAAGCACTTAGACATAAAATGAAATAACTTAGAGAGGTATTTAGCCTCTTCCCTACTCACCTATCAACCCTACTAGTAGAAGCAAATAAGATCACAACATAGATACAAGTACCAAAAATAATAGAAGAAGGGGAACAAATTTTACTCAATACTAATGGTTAAATAATGATCCTACAACAAGGAAGCATCCAATAGAAAAATATATACTCATCTTTAGGGAATCTATAAGCATATTTTATGAGGACTACTCCACCCAACACTCACACACAAAACAACAACAGAGATTACCACCAAAAATGTGAGGAACAAAATCAAGCAACTTTTATTTCTTTAGTAAAATGGAGTACAAAATCTAGTATTACATGTTGCAACAACATGGGTTGTTTCACAATAGAGAAATTCCTACTCTATTAGAGATTTCTACAATTCGGAGGCACAACCGCACATATGGAATTGTCCTTTCCATTTCCCCTTTTATTTGGTACCAATGAATTCCATGCCACTTCTCCACTACCTTCCCAAAATTTCTAGAAAGTGTAACTCCCATTTTTGGGCACCAAATCCAACTATCCATTTTCCCACCCAAGAAATTGGAGATTTGAAATTTTTAAAGTTTTTGAAATTTTGTAGCACAACTTCCAAGGGCCATAACGTTTGAACCAGGTGTCCAATTAACAAATAGAACCAGGCATTGGAAAGCTCGTGAAGATCTCTACAACACATAAAATCATCTAAAGATCAGTTTGTCCACTTTTCAAACCCCAACGAGGCTTCTAAAGGCCTCAAATTCAATATGAAGTTCATCGGGAGCAATTTTCCAAGATGAAAACTTTAATATCTCTCAAACCATAAATGATATTCAGATGATTTCTTCACCATTTGATTATTTTTATAATTCCTCTTCTTGGGATGAATTTTTAGGTCCATACATACCCAAATAGGCTAACTTACTAAAAATAGAAGGTTACTATATTTAGCCTTTCTGAACTTCTGATAGTCCCAAACCACTGAAGTGTCAACATGGACTCCATCACAACTAATGAAACCTACAAAAGCAAGAAATTCAAAACAACTTCAAATATTTTTGGGTGATGCAAGATTGCCCTTACACCACTAGATGCTCCTGCATCGATATTCTACCATAAAGTGTAGTAGTCTTCTACAAATTTGTGGTATGAAATTTTGTCAACCTCAATAGGCTAGAGACAAGATGTCTTGAGGATAAGACATCATTTCAAAGGGGGGATGGTGTTAATAGGATAGAGTTGACATTAGAGCAACATTCACCCACCACAAAAGGATTGTGGCAATAACTTAGCCAAAAGACACAAGCAACACAAGAAGACACACCCTTTACTTATATTTGGGTATAAGTAAAGGTGCAACAGAGACAAAATGTAATAAGAACTAGAAGGATAGAAAGAAGAACATGAAAAAAAGCATGAGAAAGAAGATATAAATTATATATAGAACATGAAACAAATCAAAGTGTACCCTATATAGAGAAGATGCAATAGATAAGATATAGAATCAATATGAAGAGATAGGAGTATGAGTATGAATATAAGAGGGAACAACAATTGATGTAGATTTGTTGTACTATATAATTGTAATAGCCTATTTGATAATATATGATAATATATGGTATCACAGATTGTTGGGACTCACTTATGATGGGTTATAATGTATGTTAGGGTTGTTAATAACTTTATTTTATTACCTGCATATGTTATTTTCTGCCACAAACTTCTATAATCTACTACACTCACTCTAACCCTCTTCTTATCCCTGATGTAGTGCCCCTCCGTTTTCACTTTAGTTGTGTCAGGTATGTTTGACATTTGGTTATTTGGTTTGGATTGTTCATTTGATGCTATTGGTTAATCATGGCATTAAAATAATATTAGTAGTCATTAAAACATTTTTGATAATTAAAGAAATAGAAATGCCTTTATGCAAATTTAGTGCTGAAAATTTAAAAAGGTAAACCCAAATTTATAAATTATTATTTTAGGCCCCTATATTATTTATAGCACTATAGTTTATTAGCTATATTAATTTGTTACATTTTCTAGAGGTTATTTTATATTATTGGTGAGTGAAACCTTATTTTATATAAGGAAACCTATAAAATATAATGTTATTAAATATTACTTTAGGATACCTAATTATAATTGCTTGAGGACAAGCAATCTTGAGTGGGGAGGGTTGTCATGTCCCTATAATGATTTATAATTGAATTGTATATTTAAATAATAAGTTAGCCTTATATAAACTAAATATATAATATATTGATTTAAAATATATTATTAATATGTATTAGTTAATAAATAATATTATTAATTTAATATAATTTAAATATTATAAAATCTATGAAATATATATATTTATATTTTAATATAATATTTATGTGAGTAATTAATAAGATATATTATTATATATAAAAATAAATATTATGAAGAGTCTTACCTATTAAAGTTAGAAAGTAAAGTAATTTGGAATAAGACAAAGTAATACGATTAAACAAAAAGTTAAATTCAAAATAAAATGATATAAAAATAAAAGTCTAATAAGACAAACATTATCCCACCATATTATATGCTTGGAAATAAAATAAAATAAAAGAGCTCCCGTACTTAATAACAAAAGTATTTATTTATACTATATATATTATATAAATAATGTACTTTAAAAAGATTAAGGGGAGGTCGAAGGAAGATATTTATAAGTGTAGCACATTAATAAATAATATATTATAAATATATCTAATAATATAAATACAAATATTATTATTATTATTATCTTATATTGTAATATAAATATAAATAATATATCATTTATTATAATGATATAATATAAATACAAAAAAGGTAAATAAATAATAATAAACATCTTTTAACCTATCCTCTTATGATAAGGGAGTTACGTATGGTTAGAACTAGTTTTACCACAAAAGGGAATTAATATAAAGTAATAAAAATAATAAGAGACATACCTCTTCGAACATATCCCTTGAAAGGGAAATAAATAAAGTTTGTGAGATAGAAGGAAATCATCATTGAAAGAATGAAGTAATAAAAAGAAATAAATAAACAGCTGTGAATTCAATAAAAGCAATAAAGAAGAAACATCATTTGAATTCATCAAAGACACAGCAAGAAAATATCACAAGGAAGACACGAGGGCAGCCAAGGAAAAGGATCATGGGGAGAAAATATAAAAAGAGTATGGGATAAATACATATATTTAGATCTGCATTTTATAACAGCAATATAATAAAGACTATATTACCGCAGGATATGTAAGGAATCTCAGGTAAAGCAGGTAAGTAAGTATTTATATTTACTTATTCAATTTATGATTTGTAAGAATTTATAATTACTTGTTCAATTTATAACTTGAAAGATATAAATAATAAGGTTATTAAGTAGAAACTGATATATGTGATATATAGATTTATGTCTGAAATTTATATTTTAAATATGTATCTTGTATGATTTGAATTCATAAGTTATTAATAAATGACGTATGAGAGATAACAAGTATGTATATGTAAAGATGAAGATTAATTAAGGCCTTAGGGTAAAACCTAGGGAAAAGGCTCTAGGATAAAACCTAAAGATTAATGAAGGCTTTAGGGTAAAACCCTAAGATTAATCAAGGCATGAATTCCTAAGGGTAGATACAAGACTTCCTAATTAACCACCTAACACTAAAAAGGTGGGGTAGATAGTTATGGTAGGTATTGATCATTCCATGGGAATGGGCCTTGATTGACGAATCAAGGATATTATGGGCCTTGATTGACGAATCGAGGATATTACTATGGACCTTCTATTAAAATATCGAAGGAATGGGCCTTAGTTGATGAACTAAGGAATTATAGGCCTTAGTTGACAAACTAAGGAATTATGGGCATTGGTTGACAACTAAGGAATAATATTAATGGACCCATAGGATTGAGATGACATCACCTACCTAACGAATCTTCTCTCACAAGGTGGAAGGTAAGGTTAATAAGAGGCCTAACGATTATCTCACCCAAGGAAAATCATGATGTATGGAAAAAAATGGATTTATGAAATGGCAAATAGTATATGGTTATGTTTATGATTATCATCAAGATTAAAAGGAAATGAAAAATGGAATACTAATGTTCTCTTTTGGTAAGTTGAAATTGTTTGCAAGGGTGCAAAAATTTTGGCTTACTAGAAGGGGACATTAAAATATAAATATATATATTTCATATATTTTATAATATTTAAATTATATTAAATTAATAATATTATTTATTAACTAATACATATTAATAATATATTTTAAATAAATATATTATATATTTAGTTTATATAAGGCTAACTTATTATTTAAATAAACAATTCAATTATAAATCATTATAGGGACATGACAACCCTCCCCACTCAAGATTGCTTGTCCTCAAACAATTATAATTAGGTATCCTAAAGTAATATTTAATAACATTATATTTTATTAGGTTTCCTTATATAAAATAAGGTTTCACTCACCAATAATATAAAATAACCTCTAGAAAATGTAACAAATTAATATAGCTAATAAACTATAGTGCTATAAATAATATAGGGGCCTAAAATAATAATTTATAAATTTGGGTTTACCCTTTTAAAATTTCAGCACTAAATTTGCATAAAGGCATTTCTATTTATTTAATTATCAAAAATGTTTTAATGAGTACTAATATTATTTTAATGCCATGATTAACCAATAGCATCAAATGAACAAACCAAACCAAATAACCAAATGTCAAACATACCTGACACAACCAAAGTGAAAATGGAGGGGCACTACATCCTCCCCCCCTAAAACTTGACTTACTCCTAGAAGTCACAGCTAAGGTGGAAACATTACAAGTTAGTAACAACATTAAAGCTGATTCATTTCATACAATAATACACACTAAAATATAAACTTATATACTCCATTTCAAAAATAATCTACACAATCAAAGCTTGCAATTTCAAAAGTGGTTTCATAATGCATAAACCACTCCCAATCCTTACAAGTTAGCATTGACACCCAGCCAGTTTCTTCAGAACAAGGAAAACCTTGCACCTTTTTATTCCTAACTTGTAAAAATTATCATACCATAAACATATGAAGCATTCTATTTCAAATACACCACCATTGTAATTTCTCTACCAATCTACTGTTAAGCAAAACATAGGTCAGAATGCTACATTTTCACAAAATATCAACATATTCATACACCTAAAACACACCTTTTTCACTAAATCTCATAGCGTCTTCAACAAGATCATGAATTTCTTTCATCTTTTGAAGCATGGAAACACACTTTATCATTTCATAAATCCATTTTTCATGATTTACCATATATTCTTCACATACACACAAATTAACATTACCGGGATTCACATCACAAGGCTACACAAGGGTTCATCTAGATACCGGAAACAACATACTAATCCATGATACATAATCCATGAGCCAAGAGCCAAAATCCATCTCACCTAATCCATACCTCACACTCAATGGTTTATTGGTGTTAGGCCACACACACATGATGAGACCATCTAAACAAGACCACAATGACCTCTCTTTTGTTGTATAAGGTGGTTAGCCTCTAAGAGAGGGTCATTGCACATAGGTGGGTAGTGGGTCCTAGCTATATAATAGCCTCACATACTCCCATTCTCAAGGTTCCCTACATCTATTTCCTCACATACACTCATCAAGTCCGCCTCATGCGTCCTTGGAGAGGAATCACAATACGACACATGGCCGACATAAAAAACAATAAGAATAACTAGTTTAGCCACCAAATTCATAAAGAAAGATAAAAAAATTTAATTTCAACAATAAAGTAAGAAATGCGCGCAATTTTCAACACTAAATCAAATGTAACCACGAGGGCTACAAGCAAGTGAGATCACAAAGTGTGGCTAAACCATCAAAATTAAATAGCAACAAAGTGTCAGCCTTCACGATCATTAGAAAATTATCAATAACCATAAAGAAAATCCACAATCTACGAAATTGCACTGTACATCACTATGTGACTAGATACTAGCCACCAAATGAAGAAGGAGGGAACAACGTCAGGCTATAGCAGTAGCCACCATGTGGTGCGGAGTAAGCACGCCATCCACATGGCTCAGGGTGTACTCCTTGGCTACACCCTACATCGCGTCATCACATGGCATGGACTAACCAAGTGGCTTGCACACTCCTTGGCTACCCGCATGGGACGTGCACCTCAGCCACATCCTGCATTGCATCTCAGTGCGGCATGGTCATACGCCAGCTGGAGAAGGCACGTACTGGCCGTATGCCGCATGGCAGTGTGTCTGTGGCTTTGCAGAAGTAGGCACGCGTAGAACACACCCCGCATAGCGATACCTCGTGGAAAAGGCACACGCAGGTACTCACCGTAGCCAGAGGTATACAAGGCTAGGACCTACCCATATGCTAACCAACCCAACACTGTCGAAAGCAAACATGGGTATCCCTCTACAAGTGTGCGAGGCCCCATTATGCTCATCACACAAGTAGGCTATGACACAATCTCATAGTGCACCTTCATGTGGCTATGCACGTGGCATCGTGTCCTCGAGCCCAGCTCGCTACCATCAGCAACACAGCATCATCACCAACACTGTGTTGGAACATCAGTGGGGTGTGGCATCGTACCTATTGCATCATGTCGAAACATGTATAGATACGGAATCTGTCTCAACATGGGTAACAAATCTCCCTCCACATGCTGGACCTCAAATATTCATGGGGCACATGGTCTCACTTGGGTTATCCATGTAGGTCGTAGACCCTAGCCCCCAAATGACGACTCATGTCATCGCATAGTTCCAATTGGGTTATCCTTGCAGGTCCTAGACCTCGGCCCCCAACTGACAACTCATGTGGCATATCATACCTTTCATGAAGACAAGGTAAATGATCCTCCAAGAAATACCATCCAGATGCTCAGAAACTATGGGGATTAGGCTAACACATATGAATCAAGTACCTTGATCCATCATAAGGGAAAGTACTAAGTATGTTTCCTCAGGTTCGGTTGAGCGAGGGACTGCTCTGCGTTGTCATAAGAGTACGCTGTACACTCCGCCCAAGGAACTTTGTGGCTACTACTACCCCTTCACAGATTGAGGGACTAGTGAACCAAAAGAAGAGAATCTATGAATCTAACTTTTGGCTACTCTTTTATATATATTTTTTCAACCACGCAAAGGTTGGCCCTTAATCAGGTAACAAACATACAAACACACATAATGGTATGGTTGATTCCACACCTAAAATACACATTTCCCCATGGATGGGTACCCAGTATCACCATCTCAAGGGCACACAAAGCAAGTACGGGGTATTCACAACACTAAACCAATGCATAGTTACTGGTTTCACACTTTTACATGGGAAGATTACTTTTGTATACACAATTCCATTACTACCAATATGATTCCTATTTGCAAAATCATAACATTACCTGTTATCCACTTCCCTATTCCAGTTTCCTTCCACTCTACTTTTCTTTGTATCACACGATGCTAAATCTCAATCTCATGATCATCTATCCAATACATAAATCTAGGTGTATAGATCAAGCATAGTATCCTACTCAGGAGTTTCCTACCACTTGCATAAAAAGTACTACTATAGCTAAACATGGGCGACAACATTAATCCAAAGGTCCCAGTGCTGAAACTTCGCTCTGATACCAAATGTAATGTCCCCTTCTAGCAAGCAAAAATTTGTCACAACCTTGCACACAATTTCAACTTGTAAAAGAGAACATTAGTATTCAATTCTTTTTATCTAATCATATTAATCACAATTATATATTAAATCAAGCTTTATAATCATAATCTGAAAGTATTCTATCTTTCACAATATCCATTTTATTTCATGATTCCATTTGGGAGAGATACACTTGGGTCTACATGTTCATCAAACCACTAGCCCAACGAGAGAGGGTTTATAAGGAGCAATCGAGGGGTCCATATTTTATTCCTTTAACTAGAGACCAACCCAAATCAAAGGCCCATCCCTTGTCTCGGAGAGGTACTCTAGACCAACACGAGACAAGGGCCTATCCATTACTTGATGGTTCTCTTGACCAACACAAGATAATGGGAATGTATCGGTCTTTAGCCAGATGGTACTGTTGACCAACTTAGGCATCAACCATGATGTCGGTCTTTAGCTGGATGGTACTCTTGACCAACTACAGCATCAACCATGATGTCGGTCTTTAGCCGGATGGTACTCTTGACCAACTACGGCATCAACCATGATGTCGATCTTTATCTAGATGGTACTCTTGACCAACTACGACATCAACCATAATTATAACCCTATTGCTTACCTTACCTCTTCACCTCAATCTAGGAGTTTAGTTGATACACCATGAGCCTTTCTTCTCACCCCATTTATTCAACAATATTAATTTAAGTATTCATTCTAATTATTGATAATATAAGCAATGCTTTAATAAATTAGGCTATTCCTTCTTTTACTTACCATGAACATCATTCATTCTTCAATAGTAAACTTAATTATTTATATCATACACTCTTTACAAACTTATACAGACATATCTTATTAGCCATAATGATTTACATAAATTATTATTAACTATGCCTACCTAGTTATATATATATATATATATATATATATATATATATATATATATATATATATATATATATATATATATATATATATATATATATATTACATCTTAATAATTAAATATATTAAAATACTTACTTGTTTAGATGGATCTGCAGATACCTTTTTTGGCTGCGGTAAATATTTATTCTCTTATCTTCCTTTTTCTGATTGATTGTTCCTTTGTTAGAGGGGGGCAATTAATATTTATAAGTTTGAAGGAATGCAATTTACCACCAGTCACCACCCTTAATAAATAAATATTATTAAACTTTGATGATACTCGATGTTTGAATTAGTTAAGTGCTCCTTATTGTGAGATCGACATCTTCTCAAGATGCCCGATTCTATTTATGAATGCCTTTATATTATGCAATGAATAAATATATTTTTACTACTATATATTCTTATTATTATATATATATATATTAATTACTATTATTAATATTTATATTTTATATTTATATTAATAATCAAATATATGGTTATAATAATATTTAAATTAATATTTATATTTATATATTAATAATTATATTTGTTATTTATATTTAATAATATATATATTATATATTATATTTGTATTTATGATATATTTACATTTATATTTATATTGGTTATTTATAAATATAATATATCCCTTAATATATTATATTTAAAATATTTATATTTAACATCATATAATACTGTATATATTTATTAATGGACTATGATGGGGATATTTAACATGATAATTTAAACAATGCCTTACTATGGGGACATGACACCTAACACTAGGGGTATAAATATAACATTTCAACTACCTATGCACATAATCATTGATTTGTGCCCATACTTGCCAACAATTCTAATTTGCCTGTTCAGATGGAGGAATGCAACTAGGGTGTTTGATTCTTTAAAATATTTGTGTGGAGACTCTACAAGTGTATTCTAATCTTGTTCATGAGATAATACATTAAGTGTGTGAGTACTTTTGGAGGATAGATTTTTCGCTTGAGAGTGTTTTCCCAAGGTTCATTTGGTGTTACCTTATGGTATTCTTTATTATTCTTTTGCATTATGAAATTTTAATACTTGTTTTTCATTTATTTCTCTCATGAGGGTTATGTGGAAATAGTATATTTTTCCATAAATTCCTTTCATATAGTATCTATAATAGAGTATGCTCATTGAACATTATGTATTTTCAACATTAATGAAATTGGAATTCTAGGTGAAGACTTTTCTAGTACATAAAGCTCTAATGCTTTGATGGTGGGATTGTAAAATACCACTATGCCCTTCAAGTAGCTTTAAATGTTCACCACTTTATTTGTGAGGGCCAACCTCCTTGATTATGTAGCCTAGACCATACCATTTGAGTCCATCCCATTTAACTCTAAACTAGTGACTAGGAGGGAAGAAGTGGCTATGAGTGCTACATGATAAATCTCTTCCTCTAAAACCATTCTATTATTTTCCCAAATGTAATGTTTACCCAAAGATTTTGTTAGCTCTTTGTCACTAATGATTACATATATATTTGATAAAACATAGATGAAATGTTGGTATTTAGTCTATGGATTGTTTTAAGCTCTCATGGAATACTTTGATTACATTATGGACAAGATAGATTTGTTGAAAAAATATTAGAAGCTTTCAAACCAAACTCTACCATAAATGTCATTTCTTCACATCCCAACAAATATACACACAAAGTATGCAAGCATGGACAAGGATACAAAGTGTTACAGATATTGTTTCATATAATGCCTTTATTGTAGGATATAAATGAAATGGATTACTAAAAAGGATTTGAAGCTTTCAAGCAAACACTACTGGAGTTTTAAATCCCAATTTCTATGACCTTTGGTAGCATCCTCATAATGATGAATGCAATGCGAAAGCATAGACAAAGCTTGAACTATTTGGTGAATAAATAATAGGGAAAAGGATGATCGAAGGCCATATGGGTTGTGTTCATTATTTGTAATCCACATGATATATGTCTAGCTCCTCAACAAGTATTTGTAGATGGTTTGTAAACCCAAGATTGACAAAGGTGCTATCATGAAGACATAATGCTTGATCTAGTTGGATGCATCAATGACCAATATAGGTACGAATATTGAACTTAGAAAGAGAAAATCAAGGGGGCTTGATTCTAAAAATAATTACAGTTATTAGAAATATATTTCTCATAAATATGTGAGTCAAATGGAAATAACACATAAGTAAATTCTCTTGTAAAGGGTAGTTTCCCTAAAGTTAATGGATAGATTAAAATGCAAACATTTCCAGAATTTTATTTTTAGTGCAATGTATGAATCAAGGCATTTGATTGCATTTTCATATTTGCCAATAATGATAAAAGCATACATGTCATAGATGTTGATAGCTTGGAATTATTGCATATATTTGATCCCTTCACAAATTATAACATGAATTAGGAAATATCAAGACCACTTATAACAAAGTTGTATATGTCCATGAATTGTTTGACAAAATGCTTCAAGGGAATGCCTACCTAGAGATCATATAAGAAAAGGGTTCAACAAAATGCCTTCAAACATGTGATGTCCCCAAATCTGATTTTTTATTTAAGTCCTAAATCTGAAAATGATTTTTGCATTTACAACACAAATAAGCATTACAAGACCCAAAATCTAGCAACTAGTTTGCACAATGAACATTCCAAAATGTCACAACATCATTCCCAACCATTTTTATTATGAATTTGTGATGTAAACACATGGGTACAAGTCTAATACATAAAAATAACCCAGCAGAAAACTCCTACAGAAAATATGCAATTTTAGCTACAACCCATTACACCAAATGCTGAAATACACAATGTATAAGTCATTGTAATGTCTCCAAACCCTCAGAATGACACACAACTTAGTATGGCTGGAATATGGTGTTCTAGGTGATGATGTATAGCAGCACATACAATATACAAACCCCTACACAACAACAATTACTAACAACACTACAAACAACACCAAAATCACACTACAAACCCCTGTAAATACACAATAACTCTACTCTGTTGAATTCTGTTTGCTCCAATGCAACCTCTAAAGTGAGATTGCTGTAACAACCCAAGAACACCACCCTCAGATTGTTGGGAACTCATGTCCACCAGCCACAAGCTCCATCTTCAATGGTTTCCCTATCCACTGAAGTTGCACAAGCATCCTCTCTGCAAGAAAATAGTGAAAATGGCAATAGTCCCTCTACATGTAAAATAAACAATACTTATAGGCTCCTTGAACATCTAGAAACTTCTACCATCTTTAGATTCATGTCCAAATTTTTTTCCCCAGATTTTGGCACTTACAAAAGTCATAAAATGCATTATAACATCTTTAAAATTAGCCTTTCATATTCTACCACTTAAAAGGCATCTTTTGACAACTCAAAATGCATTTTTCAAGGCACCAGCAAGCAATTAAAGTGCCAAATAGAAAACTCACAACCCAAAGGGAAATATTCTCTTGCATGAAGTGCATGTAACCTTTGATGCCATAATAAAACTCATAACTTCCGCCTACCCGATTTGCCAACTCACAAGATATTCAAATCTTCTATTCTTCAACCACTCGAGATTCCCTCCAAATCCAACACCCAAGGAGTTATCATGATCATCAAATATAATTTATTTAATATTTATTTGTTCCTAATATTTGAAATTGCTCCAGAACAAATAAAATATTAAATGATTATTATTTTCCCCAAAGTTGTCCTGTAGTCTCAACTTACTATTTTTGGATAGGTGGACTTACTAAAAGTACAAAGTAATATTATTGAAAAGGGGACATGACAAAACATGTTTGTTCATAGGTGAAGTACATCAAATACTTAGCAAGAAAGCATATTTATAACGGGTTGATATAAAATCAAAGGATGTTGTAAAGTATCTAACTTGATATATAATTTCTACAAGTGTTGTAAATTTCAAAGCTTAATTGTGCAATAGGTAAAGAACCATAAATGATGGAAGTTGTGATGCAAAAATAAATTATGTCAAATCAAAATATTTTGATCAATTTAAAATAGTCAAATGCCCATCAAAATTATGGAGAGATTGAATATTTTATTATAAAGTCACTTTCATAAAGTTTGTAACCAAATATTTTTTTATGAGCTAAAAATATGCTCATTTACTAGAAATTATTGTATTTTATTTTAGAACATATGAAACATTTATAAAAGGGATTTATCTATAAAAGGGATATATGTTTTTAAAGGTATGGGAAAATAAATCCCAACTAACAAAGGTTGGTTACTTGCCTATTTAAGAGGGCGGAACGTAATTGCAAAAGGCCATTTTTTTGCATTTTCAAATAGCATTGTACAAGAAAGGGAGGCCGAGACTTTGTACTCATATTTTGGGAGAAATAATAAGAATGTTTTCTAGACTTTATGCCTCATCTATTTCATGTTGTTCTTAAGTTCAACCTAAAATTGGTTCTTCATCTTTTCCAAGTATTATTGTATGAATACAATCAATTAAATCTTCATTCACATTTTAATGGTGTATGCAAAATTAAAATCTATTTTCTATTTAAATATGCATACTCATTTCATTTTCCCTTGTCTTTCTTATTTTTGTTAGAGGAATCCTAAATGGCCTCCTATGTCCCACCCAAGATTTTCTTTGTGTGTTTTTTTTTAATTTTTCCCTCTTTGTGCCATTTTGTAATTTTTGGTAAAAAAGTACAAGAAAAAAACCCAAATGCAATCTTGTATAGTATACAACATTAGAATAGTTTTCAATTTTGTCTTTCAATAATGGGTAGCCTTACCCATCTTTAGGAGGGGTTTTAACCCTGATAATTATTGAGAATTGGCAAGTATCAATTTATTTACCAACACAGAGTAAATCTAGACTGTTCATTGATGAAGATGGGTATAAGAAGTATGTACTAGCATAGAATTATGAGAGAATAAATGTTCATAACCAAGATATATTTTCTATATGGAGGGAAACCACAAATTGTCAATTACTATTGTCTTGTCATGTAGCTCAAAGATATATTACAAAATATATCTCTAGAGTATTTCAATGTTGATGATGTAGGGTTTGAAGATCATGTTGCTAATGATAATGTAGAAATGGAGTGGTAGGTTTTGTCTTAGCTCTATGAAAAGGTTTAGAGTTATCTAATATTTAGCTTTTTGGTCAATGAGACTTTTACATGGATTATAATTTAAACTAATATAATTTTTTAGATGTTTTGTAGGAAATAACCATGTGATTTATAGAGTCAAGTTGAATAGAAAATCTAGCTCATGGTGCATTCCAACATCCATTGAATCTAAAAAGCATGGGATTGGGACTGACTACATGGGGCAATATGAGGAAATGTATAAATTTCTTACTAATGACTAGGCAAAGATTTGCCAGTAGTTTCTTATCTTTTGTTTTAGTCTGTTGGTTTTTGATTAAATATGTTCTAAACTCTATTTTGTTGTTAGTCTTCTGTTGAAGCATTGTTTTTGGCCTATTGTAGCCTTTTTTTTGGGCCCTAGGGGTAGTTTTTGTAAAGGGTTTAGGACCCTCTTTTCCTACTTGCTTAATTAAAAACATCCATTGACTCTTACAATTAATTTGAGTGAAAAAAACACATTACATTTGACAGTATCATGGGACATTTTGAGTGGCACAATAATGATGAACCTCTTAAGATGATCATCCAAGGACCTGCTAGAAGAAGAAAATACTACCTGATTAATTATATTGGGAATGCAATGGATAGTGATTTGGTTGATGAAAAAACCCCTTGTTGCTTCTTGTTTCTTTCAACACACATGCCACTGCAATTTGTAGATCCTTGAAAATTCCTATTGAGAATATGTGGTCTTTGAGAGGTTAATCATTAGCTACATTGTAGGAAGAATTGCATATTCAATATATACTTATTGATGAAATAAGTTATATATATGCCCCAAGTTATTTGTTGATATCAACATGCACTTGAAACAAATGTTCTTAGCATAAGGCAGACACATTTTGATGGAATCTTGATTATCCTTGTTGTGATGCCACCTAGTTATCACTTGTGCAAAACATACCACTATATGCAAGTTTCCCCCATTTTATTATTGGGCATAATAACAAGTTATTGGTGTATGTTTAGGATATTAAGTGGTATGTGATTTAAGCATATAAATTTTATATATGTAATTTTTATACTTTGTATTTACAAGAATTACATATGGTAAAGCATTGTGGGCTATATTCTAGATGGTTTTGACCTTGTAGATTATTTGTCTCAATAGGGACATGATCTTAAACAAGTTTGATTTAAAGAAATGTTAACAAGCATTAGGAATGCATTTGCAATATATGAGGATTGACAAATCCTCATGGGATAAACAAATGTTTCATTGAGTGTTTATGAATGTGCAATATTTGATGCATCTATGTATTTATATGCAACAAATAATAAGGCCACCTTCCATAATAAAGAATGTTAGACTCACTGACCACATTAGTTTCCCATAGTTTGTTTACAAAAATATACTAGGTGTATAGAATCACATGATGCCAATGATGATCATCAAGATAATGTGGTTCTACTATGAGTTGGCCAACATCTAATGTTGGTGTGTAATCTATGGGTGGATGTAGACTTGGTTAATGGTGCATTTGGTACTCTAAAAATACAGTCTATCATCAAGATACTTGGTCACTAGAGTTTCCATTGTGTGTGATTATGAAATTTGATAATTATTTGCATGCACTATAGGACTTAACCCAAGGTTTATCCCTATTCCACCTATTACAAAGGGCAATCATACACAAATCCTTCTCAAAATGGTATAGGCTTTAACCATACACAAATTGCAAAGGATATTGATAGAAAGGACCGCAATATATGTTGGTCATGTAGAGAGTGTATGTTTGATGTTCATTATAATTCCTTGAGTTGAATCTCTCCTATTGATTGTATCATCACTATTATAATTTGAATAATACTCTAAGATAGGAAATGCAAGTTATGTCAACAATAGGAACAATAAATAGCATCAATTGTAGTCCTTGTCTCTAAGTTGACCCTTAAGGAAACCATCCAATATATGTGTGCTTTGAATGTGATTGGTTTTGTAAATTGACATTATGCTATTGAAGTAATGTGATGGTCTTCATACTTAAATTGAAATTACTTTCAATTGTGTGCATGCAGTTGTAGCTATGCAAAAAATCTACAAAATGATGTTATGTTCACACACCTAACTATAATATGATTTGTTAATATGACCTATAAATTATGACCATGAAACTTATGTATTTTTGTGTTGTTATAATACATGTTATGCTTGTTTTTTGAATGTCATGGTCAACTTTTCCATAGCCAATACTTGTATTATGCATAGGGTATTACAATCAAGTATATGAGTGCATTAAGATAATAAATGATCATTAAACATTCAATCAAAATCAAGAAGTCATGATACATCTAGTAATGTGTATGACATAAAAAGAGACAAGTCTATTATTTATTTTAGTTTCAAAAATTAATAAATTATTTTATGTGGCTTTATACGTAATGTATTTATTATTTTGAAACAACTATAGTGCTACTAGTAAGATACATACCTTAATAAAAAAACTTATTGTATCCATGTTACATGTCTTTGTAAATAATTATCCATATTGATAAATTATAATACATTTAAAGTCATTTTTTTAATATACTTGTGTACATGTATTTGCCAACACGAGAGGAACCTCCTACAACAATATAATGAAAAAATGCATGAAATAACATAAATAGCAGGAACACAGAAGGAATTTATTGATCGCAAGCCACTTCGAGGGGGCAACCTCCTTTGAGCAAGCTCAATACAATAAATTTGTGGATGCCTTCATTGGCCTCAACACGTACTCATATACTAAGTCTAATCTAAACAACTATTACTCCCCATGAATGTGGAATAATACAATATACTCATGGGACAACTTACAAAGCATATGCATCCAACAACAATATACTAACAAAGTAAAGAGGATGGTAAAACACAGGTTCCTAACATCCCCTCCCTCTTAGAAAAGCTTTGTCCTCAAAGCTTAAGATGTGGAAATTGTTGTTGAATCTAAAGGAGTGGTTTCCATGTAGCATCCTCTAGTTGCATTTCGTGCCACTGAATTAATACCTCTGTGATGGATTGAGAGCAAAGCTGACGAGTGTGCCTATCGAGGATTGTCTCCGGCTCCAAAATGATGGATCCTTCGCTATCCAGTTCTAGTAAAATAGTTTGTGCTCTAATGTTGGTGCCAAGAACTTTCTTTAGACAAGAGATATGAAATACTGGATGAACGCGGGAAGAAGGAGGAAGCTCTAATTTATAAGTAACTAATCCAATCTTCTAAAGAACCTTATATGGCCCATAGAACTTTGGAGCCAGCTTATGACATCCTTTGAGTTTGCTAACTCATTTTTGTTGTGCTAGGGAGGAGACTCGTTGTTCCAAAAAATATTTTAGACTCTGGTGATCAGTCTTGATGCAGAAATGATTCCCTAGTAGGTATGGCTACCACTTATGTACTACATACAAAATAGCCATCATTTCCTTCTCATATGTAGAGAGTACTAAATTCTTATCAGAAAGGGCTTTGCTGGTGAACGCAATGGGATGTTCATCTTGAAGGAGAACAACACCAAGTCCATTGCTACAAGCATCACTCTCAATAGTGAAGGTCTTGGAAAAATCTGGCATAACTAGAATAGGTGTAGTACACATAGCTTGTTTTAGTTTTTCAAATGCACACTCAGCATCATGTGTCCATGTAAAAGCATCCTTTTTCAACATAGCTGCTAATGGAGCTGCAATCTTCCCGTAATCCTTGACAAACTTACGATAGTAGCTAGTCAGTCCAAAAAAACTATGGAGGCTCTTGAGTGTCTGAGGATGCGGCCAAATTTTCATGGCTTCTATTTTGGCAGGATCCACTCGAACCCCTTGGGCTGAAAAAATATGCCCGAGATACTCCACTTCCTCCTAGCCAAAAACACATTTAAACCATTTTGCACAGAGATGATGATCAGAGAGAAGTTGTAGTACAAGATCCAGATGTTGGAGATGCTCAGCCCATGTTTTACTATAGATGAGGATATCATCAAAGAAGACCAGAATGAATTTCTACAAGTAGGGCTGGAATATTTTAGTCATCAATGCCTAGAATGTTGAAGGAGCATTAGTGAGGCCAAAGGGCATGACGAAAAACTCATAGTTGCCATCATGTGTGCAGAAAGCTATTTTAGGGATATCATCCTCATGAACCCAAATTTGGTGATACCCAGAACAAAGATATAACTTGGAGAAAAAATGAGCGCCATGAAGCTCATCAACAACAGGAATCAGAAACTTATCCTTGATTGTGATGTGATTAAGTGCTCGAAAGTCAATGCAAAGGTGCCATGACCCATCTTTTTTCTGGACAAGAAGAACTGGTGAAGAAAAGGAACTGGTACTAGGGCAAATAATACCTTGCTTCAGTAAGTCCCAAATGAGCATCTCAATCTCTGTCTTTTGGTGAAATGGATAGCAGTAGGGCCTGATGCTGGGAGGAACGCTTCCAGGAAGGAGCTAAATACGGTGGTCCTCTGGTCATGAAGGTGGCAATCCTACTGGTTCGGCAAAGACACATGCATATCTATCCAAAATTCATTGTAGATCTGAAGGAGTAGTGGAGACCGCTGATGGTTGCATCTAAATGGAATGAAGCTGAGCGATGACACCATGTGAATTCTTCTTAAGGAGCTTTTCCATGCAGTGTGAACCGATGATGCTAAGAGACCCTGCTTGTAAGCTCTTCAATGTGTGTTTTTACCCATTGTCTGAAAATTACATCCAAAGTTCAATAAAATCCCATAAGATGGGTCCAAGTGTGCGTAACCATCGAGCGTCCAAAACCGCATCACATCTGCTTAAGGGCAAGGCAAACGTGTCAGAGCGCAGGTTATAATCTCCAATAGAGATATGCACATTGTGACACTTCCCTTTGCAAGCTAATGTGCCCCCATTGGCAATCATGACTTCAAAGCTGGAGCAAGGATGGACAAAATAATCAGCCTGTTTGGTGATCTGAGGGTCAATGAAGTTTTGAGTGCAACCAGAATCAATGAGTATTGTAAGAGGGAGCTGTAGGAGTTCAGGACAACACTGAGAGGGGGGGTGAATCAGTGTTGTATAAATTTTAACCTTTTGTAAATTTAACTTTCAAGACATGAAGAAAGAAAGATATCATTTGTTACACACATGTGCACATAACTAAGAATGAATGATGAGATTAAAATCTCATGAATAAATCATACACACAAATAGAGAGAAAATCAATATAAATCAAGACACAAGAATTGCATGAGTGGAAAACCCTCTTGGGGTAGAAAAACCACTCCAAAATTGCCTCACTGGCTTAACCTTAAAAAATATCTTTACAAGCCTCACTGGCTGATGTGAGTGTCTAACTGACAAATGGTCTCACTGACCTATAAGCCTCACTGGCATACTGTGCCTCACTGGCTTTTCTCAATCAATCAAAACAAAAATCTCATGTGCAAGAAGTGATTGCTGTTCAATCTGATTTGCACCATTTAAATCAACTCATCTTTCTTTTCAAAAAGGTTTTTCTCTGCATATCATAACTTCATAACATACATAACATTATTTGCTCATCTCTATTTTCTTCATCAACACACACACTCGTCAATGTACCTGAAAAATCATTATATACAAGTTGAATGTCTTTTCACCTTTCATCTTCTGTATGTTTCATCTCTGTAATTATTTTAATGTACAAAACAAATTTGTCTCTTCAATGCCTTGGAACCTTTCACATTCCTTCATAAATTTCTCCTGCATCTGATCACACAATATTTGCAATTATAAACAACAAAATTCTTGGAATTTCACTTCTCTGCAAAAACACATTTCCTTTTCTTCATCTCCCCTGCAAATAAACTCTTTATCTCCACAAATCTAATCAATGCTCTGTAAATAAAAAAATCTCTGATAAAATCTTTTTCATTTTCTTCAAATCCTTCATTTTCTTTTCAACAAGACTCTTCATATTCTTCATACAAAAACCTCTGCAAAGATCCATCTGAAAAACAAAAAACTCTTAGACTTCCAATAAAAGCATACACCTGTAAAATGACTTTTGATCTTCTTCTCATAACAAGAAATATTCATTTGCTGCCTTTAACACTTCAAAATGAGTCAAAATAAGAAATATCTCAAAAAAAAAACTTCCTCCTTAATATTCTCTTTGTCATGAAGAGGAGTTTAAAATTAGGAAGAAAAAGCTCTATAAAATCTTTTTAAAGATTTCATAAGAATGGCATTAAAAATTTCCAAAAAATCTTTTATGAAATTCTTCACCCAATAAAAAATCAAACCTTCAAATTAAGAATCCTTTGATAACTTTTTCTCAATTTATATTCTCCTTAAATTATGACCTAAAAACAAGGCATAATTCGTGCCACCCATATGCTTTATATAACTAAAAAAATTCCAACAAAAAAATGCCTTTTTCTTTCAAAAAAATTTACAACCAATATACTCCATGTAATGTTGATCTCCTCTTTACAAGATATTTCTTCTTTTGAAAGACTTTAACTATAAAATCGTGCTCTTCCAAAAAATTTTGAATGAAGAAAAGTAAACATGTTATATGCTCCCCTAAAAAGGTGAAAATCATTACTTTTCGGTCTCAAAAAAAACAAACTTATGTGGTTTATGCCTTAAAGCATGGTCTATGAAACTCAAGCTCCACTTTGCCGCTTCACTTTAAGGTATTTGAAAGTCTTCATTCACGCCCAATGCACTTTCAAAAAAAACATTAATTTCAAAAACAACGCCCATCTCACATAAGAAGTAACTGGTGAAAGTGGTAAGAAATTCAAAGGGGCTAGGCCTCCAATGTTACTTATACCCTTCTGTAGGTCACTTAAGTGACAGTTACTTGGAGGAGCAGGTAAAAATAAAACAATAGTGTAAAAATCATATGGCAGTCTTAATAGGGCTGTATAAGAATTTTTAGAGGATGACTAATTACCATTTAAGTCATATTTGAACCTTGAAGAATATGACCTCATTGAACATCTCTAAAATAACAATTTTCTGCCATTCTTCTATCTTTTATATATACCCAATGAATATATCTATTGAAGGATCTCTTTGTAAATTCCAAACACCTTGATAACACATTGAAGTATAGATCAACTGAACCTGTTACAACCTTAGGACAATGAAGACTAGTATACCATTGAAGACTAGATCATGTCACTGAAGACTATGCCACTGTGTTTCACTGAGATCAAATGAGAACTATGAAGATCATGCCTCTGTAAACCATGATTTGAAAGCAACTGAGATCAAATGAAGATCATGTCACAACTGTCACTATAAAGACCATTCCATGTTATTTGTATCAAGCCACTGTCACTTGTAAACAACATGATGTCAAATGAATTCCATCACCTATATCAACAATACCACTGATAAACAACACATCACATGAGAGATATACACTAATCAACAACTCCTGATGATGCACTCCTGTAACAACACACAAGATGATGTACTCCTGATGATGCATGAACACACATATGAAGCAAATCCTTATCTTTTGAAGGATAACCTTCTGATTAGTGACCTTCAGATGTTTACTGAGATCAACCCAAGATCCTGCAATACCTTTTTGACATCAATGACAATCTGACACCATCAGGAGCTTCTTGAAGTAAACCTTGACCCACATGGTTTGTGGGGTGGTGACTCCTGCTAAAGCATGGAGAGAGATCTCTGGGTGGTCTTCCTGAGAAGTAAGGTCAACAGGCGGCTGCTGAGTTTTGACCTAATCATCTATTGTATCCTGAGCATCTTCATAAACTTTAGTTGTAGGTGGAGAATCCACATCCAAGAGATAGAGCTTTTGCTCAATACATCTATGTCCCTGAGTGAATTTCTCATCACAATTATAACAAAAGCCCTTTTTCTCTATGTGCCCACATCTCTGCTTCAATCAAATGCTTGATAGGAGTTGTTCTAGGAGCTGGTGTGATTGGAGGTCTTTGGGAAACCATGTTTCTGAATGGAACAAAATTGGATTTGGAGCACTGTTGAGCTGTGATCTTGTCCTCTGCCAACTTAGCCAACCCTAGAGCTTCCATCATTGTGCTGGGACAGAATATTTTAACCTCAGATCAGATTGCATCCTTGAGACCACTGACAAAACAACTCCTAAAGAATTCATCAGACAATCCCTTTGTGTGATTGGTTAGTTTCTCAAATTTTGTCTGATATTCTCTCACAGTACCAGTTTGGTGAAGTTTAGTGAGTGATCCTATGAAGTCATCAAAAGCACTAGGGCCAAATCATTGCAAAATGAGTTTGCAAAAATCTCTCCATTTTGGCTCTTCATGAGCCTTGATGTACCAACGGAACCATTGAAGGGCTTCATGTTCCAAATGAAAGGATGCAAGTGGGACTTTGTTAACATCAAAAGTATTATGCAGACTAAAATAATGTTCTGCCCGGTATATCCATCTAGTCGGATCATCACCATTGAAGCGAGGAAAATCAAGCTTCAGCCCACAAAAATTGCTGGAAGAAGAGAACCCAGTGTCTGTAGAAGACTCTGGCTGTCGTCTATTGTTCATGGCTGAATGCTGAAGATTGAGGCCAAGAATTTTTGCATCCAGATCTTGGAGTTTGGTCTTGAGCTCTACAAGTTCATCCTCCATGTTTTTTGCTCCTGCATGGGTGACAACCATAACAAGGAAATTTTTTTTGGGGAATGGGTAGAAAAACAAAAATATAAACTTATTTAGTAAAGAAAAATTTGGATTTGGGAAAAACTCTGATGGGGAATTGGGGTTTGACTAGGTTTTGGACACTTTCTGAGGGACAAGGATGTAGAAAATGGGGATTTTAGAAGTGGGGTGAAAGAATGGGAAAATTTGTCCAAGAGGGACAAATGAGCAGAAATAGGAAATGAACACTGTGGCAAAATTTGAAGGCTATTGGGTGAGAATCGAAGAAGTTATGGCAAACCCTAACAATAGACAAATGTGGGATTTTTGGCTTCGATAAGTGGAATTTGGGATAGGGTCCTCAAGGAAGGAAATATGCAAAATGGAATTTTAGGGGTTCGAGTGAATTTTGAGAGGAAATAGAGCTAAAGCAAGGAAGATATGGCAAAAAAATAGAAATTTTTTCTCTTTTAGAAACTATCTGCCAACTGCTCTGGATGGATTCAATTTGTGATTTGTTGGCTGTCAATAGATATGGGCCCTAGGTATGTTCAGCTTCCTAAAGGCTCAAGGGATTCACTCAGCTACCAATTCTATCTAACGGCTTGCATATTGGGGCAGTACCCCTCACTCCATAGCTCAGGTAAAATTGATAAGCGCTTTACCACAAACAATAGCTCTTGGTTTACCTCATGGATGGGAACTAGTCAATCAGGTAGGGGCTATTGCCCTTTTTGTTGGCAGGTCCTCTCAATGGGCCAGCTACTTCAGGGTTCTTGTGGTACTCCTCACAATGAGTTTTAGGGCTATGCCGAGGCACTTCCAACAGTTAAGTGGATAGGGATTATTCCCTGATCTGAACCTGCAATTGAAATGAACAATACAGATGCAAAAAAAAAGAGCTACTGCAATAATCACAGCTCGCCTAGAGGCCATTGCAGAAAAAAATTGTTAGAAATTCCACCCAGCGAGCCTAAGAAAGCACTCTGATACCAGATGAGAGGAACCTCCTACAACAATATAATGAAAAAATGCATGAAATAATAGAAATAGTAGAAACACAAAAGGAATTTATTGATCACAGGCCACTGCGAGGGGGCTATTGGTTTTTTCTTCTGAATCAACATCAGGGTTTGCCAGTTCCTATGCACGTGCAGATTCAGCCAACTAATATAGGAGGTTGCGTGAGCTCCTCCCCTTCACTTCTGGTTTTGCCGCACCAAGGGGGGTATCCCTATAGCTAAAGATGTAACCTTGACTAGCTCAATGATAGAAAGATCTATCTTGACAACAACAGGCAGAATACTCTCATGTATGGACCAAGATCTGCATGATAGATCACAAGGTTGGCAACGTTCTTGGACATATGTGTCTGGTTGGCTATGAGAGTATGCAGGGGTCCTAATCCTACTCCTATAGCTAACAGGTGGAGGTGTTGAAATGGTTGGACATGATGTCCTGGATGCAAGACATGGGGTTTTGGCTCATAACTACTAACCCAGGAACAGGCCAGTGCCTATCTCAGGGCAAGGAGTCAACTAGACGTATACAAGAGATGGTTTGCAATTGGCATTCAAGTTTCATGGGGTTGGAGCTGATGCTTGCCTTACAAACATCACCCAAGAATGGGTATTTAGCTGCCTATACTTACAAACATCCCAACTGACATACATTCTTCTCCATACATTGACCTAAAACAGTTTAATCCACTCCTTAAATGGAAGTTACAGATCAAGCATGCAACATAGAAATCTATACCCTAGAATCTATGAAACCCTTAGCAACCAGATTCAGAAGAAGAATGACATGTAGCAAATGGAGACAAGCAGATAGACACATGCAATAAGCATTTTTCATATAAATCAACATGAAACTGAACATATGTGCAAAATACATTCATCATGCAACTCATAAACTCCAAAGAGATAGAACAACCAAGATCATGCCCTGTTCTTCGTTATTTACACAAAAATGCCCGAGGCCTTCAACAACCAACCCTGAATGAGTAGCACAGTTTGCCTTTTATAGCAGGAGGGTGCACTCAACCTTTCAGTACCATGGCACATCAAAATATCTGCCAGATATAACGCATCAGTAGATTGGCGCTCAAACATTTAATGCAGTAGGGGGAGGAGGAGACAGGAAGTGGCCTCAAGCCTTGCGCCACTATTTTGGGGATCTACATCTTCAGACAGGTGGTTGATCCGTTCACGCCACCACCCATACCTCTATAACATCCACCATTAATGTCCACCTACTCGCGGCCTTGGGAAAAATAGTTAACTGTGCACTCTTGAAACTTTCCCGCCAAGATATATCATCCTGATATTTCAAATCATGTGGGAACCATTTATCCCACATGCACCCTGCAGAGATCCTTTTAGCACTTTATACACCACGTTGCATGCAAACACACTGTCGCGCATTTTACCTTGTGCGACCAACAAGCCATCCACTCGCAGCCCATCGCCCTAACTCCTGCCGACGCCAAGACTCCATTGGTGTGACCCGCGCCGTCGGAGCAACAGAAAATAGTTCCGCCGACCACATCGATCACGTTGATGCCAACACCCTTTGCTTGGTCTTCAGCAGACCCAAACCATCGGTGCACTCAAAAATTCCTTCACCGATATGCCTTGTCACGCTGATGGACACCTTAGAAACACCTCATCGGCCAGACCCCAACCATCGGAGCGACCTCCTCCAAGCATGCCGACGCCACACATCACACCAATGAACATCCTGATGACGTCACCATCACATTCTACATATCGCGCACCTCCTCATATCCGGATGACGTCATCGTCATATTTCAATATGAGGGGATCTTTGTAAGATGACTAATGTTAGAAATATGATCCCCCACGGATCCTGATGATGTCACTAGCATATTGGGAAAAGGTGATAGTCGGAAGATCACCGGATATTTAGAAATATCACCCCCCCACAAAATATCAGGGTGCACTTGTAGCTCCATTGTAAGATTGGGGTGATGTATGAATATGATTGATACTTGAAAATATCACCCCCTTCCTTGGAATATGATGAAGCCGATTAGACAAGTGGATATCACCCTGACATAAGAATGATGTCAGTAGCATTAGGGTGATCCAGTGAACATGAAGTGATAAAATAACATCGGGGTGAACTTAACCAAGATCACCCGATGTTCAAATATGATGACCCCCTTCAAAAAGCCGGGTCATACGGAACCTTGTAGCAACATCATCAGGATGATCTTAACTAAGATCACCCGATGTTAAAATATCACCCCGGCGAAAGATCATGTAGGTAGAAAATATGATGACCCTCACAAGCAACGTTAGGGTGATAACCAGAAATATGATGATGATGACCTCCTCGGAAGAAAAAATGATGTTGAAGTTGAAAAATGCTGAGGAGGCCTAAGGACTTAAAACTTTTCAATTTTTTGGGAAGGTGCTTGCATATACATATTTAAGCACCAACACAGGCTCTGTCTGGGGACGCATGCCTCCTACAGGCATGGCGAGAATCATAGATCTCTGGATGTAGACTAGGCCTTATCCATTGGGCAAAAAGTCAAAACCACTCCAGCCTGCATCACAAAACACAATTTTGAAACATACTTGGTGGCCCATGGTAACCAAAAAGGAAAAACCAGTATTTCCCTCTGTCAAACACTTGATTTTCTTCTGATCTCACTGGGTCAAGCTTGAAGATACTGCCATTGTCTGCCCATAAACAAACCTTGTCATCCGCATATTGAAATATCTCATTGGGCTTGCCTCTGTCAACCTTATGCAGATAACTATCAACATCAAGCATTATGTGAATGTCATATTCTTCAAACAATGCATTTTCATATGAAAGATAACACTTATTATCATTTGTATCAGCAACATGCATTGTAGAATGATCTCCCAGATGCACCGAAAAATGAAAACACTCATAGTGCACCCTACAGCTAGGATCATCAGGGCTCATCTTATCACAAGCTGGCATATCGAAGAAAAAGATTTCAGATTCACAGTTGTGCACACCATGCACACAACCATCAGTTGCACCAAGCTGGAAAAGATCATGCTCTGGCATCTCTTTGCAGCAGTTTTCATGATGTATATTGGTTTCTCTTTCTTCAAGATGAGAACTAGAATCCATATCAACATGAGTGTCTAGATTCCAACCACACTCAAACAGATCCTCATCACCATATGTATCAAAAAGGGGTGATCCACGTGTATCAGCTTCATCATGGTATGCCACTGGTTCATGGGCAACAGAACATGCACCTTCATCACCAATGGATTCTCTTTGTGGAGGAGTATCAGCCTGTATGGCATAAGCAAAACTACAATCAAATGAAGAACAATCATGCTCAGCATTAGCACTTGTTTCAATCTCTGACTGCTCTTCATCATCTCCATGTGTCTGAAAAGAAGGCATTGATTCACACATGGAACTGCTGCTCCGTTTACTTATTTCTTCTCTATCCTAAGCACAATACTCATAATCATCTCCACACACCCATTCAAACAGGTGTTCATTGCTGTCCATAGCCTCATCATTATTTTTAGAACCAGACACCTCAACCTTGCAATGGGAGTCACCACTGATCCTTTCATTGGCATCCTCAACTGGTGAACAATCCAGTTGAGCAGTATTATCAGCATTATGTTCAAATACAACAGTCTCAACCTCTATGCTTTCATTTTCATTTTTATTTACACACGATGCTTTAATTATTTGGTCATTTGTAGCTATACAATTGTTATTCACACCAAAGCCTGTGGACAGGGGATTCATCATATGCTCATTTCTCATTTCTTCTATATTTTCTACAAACTTGTATGCCATTTGCATACTTGTTATCTTGAATTCCCTCAACAATGCACTAGAGCCCACCTCAAAGGCTTCAAAATATATGCCAACACAGGCTGAAATATTAGGTCTGAAGACTTCTGGGATTTGTGAAAGGGCTAATGCAAATCTATGACTGAAATCAATAATGGGCTCTTGATCTTGTCTTCTGATTTCCATTAGTCTTACAATAAGATCAGTAGGTTCTCTTGCAAATTCTCTTCTGAAACAGTCAATAAGGTCATCCCAACAGGCAAAGGATCTCTTTGGAAAGCTCAAATACCAATCTCTAGCTTTTACATCAAAGGATCTAACAAAAGACCTCATCCACATATTCTCATCTTTAAACAAATGTCTTTCCATAAAGCTGTGAAAGTTTTGGATATGTGCACCCCCATCACATACATTGTGACCATTAAATCTAGGCATCTGATTGTAAGTCTTAGCAGGCATACTTACAACTTGATAATCAACCCATGACAAATCTAATTGGTCATATAAAGGATCAACAGGGCTGGCAAGAGGTTTAGCCTTCTGATTGGCAGACATAACAGGGTTATCACTATTTAACTGAGCCTGCCAAGCCTCTAAGAATATCAACCTACTTTTTATCTCTTCCATTCTTTTATTCAACATTTCATTCCCCTCTTGACTGAGTATGGGTGAATACATATTTAGATTCAAAAAATTTTCAATCTTAGACATCCTTCGTCTGCCTAAGACCTAAGGCTTCCCCTGGCATCTAACTTATGCAGTAAACATCAAATATAAAGGGGAAGAAGCTAGGTACATTTTCTCATCTGGATACAGAAATCAGGACATCTTCTATCACAACAACGTACATCTACCTTTCATGTGCACTTAAATCTTTTTTGTAGAGTCGCCACCTGTCCAGAGGACAAAATTTCAAACAGCTGAAAGCTCATCAGATATTTTTTGAGTTCATACCACCAGTAGAGCACCACACTCACATGAAAGAACTAGACATTGTAGCAATGACTTCACACTATTCGACTCTCGTTCCCCAGTAGAGTCGCCATTTTGTTGGTTTTTTCTTCTAAATCAACATCAGGGTTTGCCAGTTCCTATGCACGTGCAGATTCAACCAACTAATACAGGAGGTTGCGTGAGCTCCTCCCCTTCACTTCTGGTTCTGCCGCACCAAGGGGGGTATCCCTATAGCTAAAGATGTAACCTTGACTAGCTCAATGATAGAAAGATCTATCTTAACAACAACAGGCAGAATACTCTCATGTATGGACCAAGATCTGCATGATAGATCACAAGGTTGGCAACATTCTTGGACATATGTGTCTGGTTGGCTATGAGAGTATGCAGGGGTCCTAATCCTACTCCTATAGCTAACAGGTGGAGGTGTTGAATGGTTGGACATGATGTCCTAGATGCAAGACATGGGGTTTTGGCTCATAACTACTGACCCAGGAATAGACCAGTGCCTATCTCAGGGCAAGGAGTCAACTAGACGTATACAAGAGATGGTTTGCAACTGGCATTCAAGTTTCATGGGGTTGGAGCTGATGCTTGCCTTACAAACATCACCCAAGAATGGGTATTTAGCTGCCTATACTTACAGACATCCCAACTGACATACATTCTTCTCCATACATTGACCTAAAACAGTTTAATCCACTCCTTGAATGGAAGTTACAGATCAAGCATGCAGCATAGAAATCTATACCCTAGAATCTATGAAACCCTTAGCAACCAGATTCAGAAGAAGAATGACATGCAACAAATGGAGACAAGCAGATAGACACATGTAATAAGCATTTTTCATATAAATCAACATGAAACTAAACATATGTGCAAAATACATTCATCATGCAACTCATAAACTCCAAAGAGATAGAACAACCAGGATCATGCCCTATTCTTTGTTATTTACACAAAAATGCCCCAGGCCTTCAACAACCAACCCTGAATGAGTAGCACAGTTTGCCTTTTATAGCAGGAGGGTGCACTCAACCTTTCAGTACCATGGCACATCAAAATATCTGCCAGATATAATGCATCATCAGATTGGTGCTCAAACATTTAATGCAGCAGGGGGAGGAGGAGACAGGAAGTGGCCTCGAGCCCTGCACCACTATTTTGGGGATCTACATCTTCAAACAGGTGGTTGATCCGTCCACGCCACCGCCCATACCTCTGTAACATTTGCCATTAATGTCCACCTACTTGCGGCCTTGGGAAAAATAGTTAACTGTGTGCTCTTGAAACTTTCCCGCCAAGATATATCATCCTGATATTTCAAATCATGTGGGAACCATTTATCCCACATGCACCCCGCGGAGATCCTTTTAGCACTTTATACACCATGCTGCATGCAAACACATTGTCGTACATTTTACCTTGTGCGACCAACGAGCCATCCGCTAGCAACCCATCGCCCTAACTCCTGCCGACGCCAAGACTCCATCGGTGTGACCTACGCCGTCGGAGCAACAGAAAATAGTTCCACCGACCACATCAATCATGCCAATGCTGACACCCTTTGCTTGGTCTTTGGCCAGACCCAAACCATCGGCGCACTCAAAAATTCCTTCACCAATATGCCTTGTCACGCTGATGGACACTTTAGATACCTCATCAGCCAGACCCCAACCATTGGAGCGACCTCCTCTGGGCATGCCGACGCCACACATCACACCTATGAACATCCTGATGATGTCACCATCACATTCTACATACCGCGCACCTCCTCATATCCGGATGACGTCATCGTCATATTTCAATATGAGGGGATCTTTGTAAGATGACTGATGTTAGAAATATGATCCCCTCAGATCCTGATGACGTCACCAGCATATTGGGAAAAGGTGATTGTCGGAAGATCACCGGATATTTAGAAATATCACCCCCCCACAAAATATCAAGGTGCACTTGTAGCTCCATTGTAAGATCGAGGTGATGTATGAATATGACTGATACTTGAAAATATCACCCCCTTCCTTGGAATATGATGAAGCCGATTAGGCAAGTGGATATCACCCTGATCTAAGAATGACGTCAGCAGCACCAGGGTGATCCAGCAAACATGAAGTGATAAAATAACATCGGGGTGATCTTAACCAAGATCACCCGATGTTCAAATATGATGACCCCCTTCAGAAAGCCGGGTCATACGGAACCTTGCAGCAACATCATCAGGATGATCTTAACTAAGATCACCCGATGTTAAAATATCACCCCGGCGAAAGATCATGCAGTCAGAAAATATGATGACCCTCACAAGCAACATTAGGGTGATAACCAGAAATATGATGATGATGACCTCCTCGGAAGAAAAAATGATGTTGAAGTTGAAAAATGCTGAGGAGGCCCAAGGACTTAGAACTTTTGGATTTTTTGGGAAGGTGCTTGCATATACATATTTAAGCACCAATAGGGGCAACCTCCTTTGAGCAAGCTCAATACAATAAATTTGTGGATGCCTTCATTGGCCTCAACACGTACTTATATACTAAGTCTAATCTAAACAACTATTACTCCCTATGAATGTGGGATAATACAATATACTCACGGGATGACTTACAAAGCATATGCATCCAACATCAATATACTAACAAAGTAAAGAGAAGGGTAAAACACAGGTTCCTAACACAACACAAAGGAACAAATTAAACTAAGCTAATCTATCATATTCACAAACATATGCTATCTCAAGATTAGACTAAGAAAGCTTAAACAAAGGATGAAAACACAAATGAACTCTCACCCAAAGCCTCCTTGTTGCATAGAAGAAAGTGTGGATGTTTCCAAGGATGGGTTGTGAAGATAGTTGAGATGTCAAGTGCTCACATAAGCAGAATAAATTTGTATTCAAATGAGTTCTATAAACGGCTTATGAGAGTTCCAATTTATAGATTTTTTGGAGAGTGGATGAAGGGCTGAGATTGCCTTGAGAGAACAAGGGATATAAATGTTTGAGTGGATGGAAGAAATGAGAAGCCTCCAAGCGGCACCATGTGAGTGGTGGTCAAAGAGGGCTCCAAGATTCAAGGGGAATCAAGGGTGTAGATTTGCCTTGGAGGAAGTGGATGATGAGGGATGAAAAGTAGATTCTTGGAAGGATGTGAATATCTTGCCCATGCTCCAAGTACCCCTCATGTACAAGTCAATGTACATGTTGATTGACATGTGTACCCTTTTAAAAACTTGTGCATATATTACCTTAATTAATCATAGTTTAGAATGTGCAAATGATTACATAAGGTTTATGATGTGATTTTGATAATTAATGAAAATGCACAAAATATGGAATTAAATAAATATTTGGATTTATTTAATTTCTGGATGAGGATGAGATGAGCTTAGATAAATAAATATTTGCTTATTTCTCTAAGGTTGAACTATAGAGGAAAGTTAATTAATTGAATAGATAGTCCTGATTTATTCAATTAATTATAGGTGAATAGTGATGAATAATGATTTTATTAATTAAATAATAAAAAATAATTAATTAATGTTGGAGGAGAAATTAGACAATTAATATTGTAAATATGATTTATTCGATTAATAATAACGAGTGATGACCTGATTAAAAATGAATTAGTGATGGGATGATTTTAGGTGTCTACAACAATTATTGAAAATCTCTTAAATTATCGTACCCATAGGGTTAACCTAGGCTAAATAAATGCAATCGATTAAATATAACTAGCCTAGGTTAACTAATTAGAAGTAGGAGTGATAAATTAGATATGTGTATTTTCTAATTTAGGAAAGTAGATAAGAAAGGCGATACTTTGCTAGATGAGTGAATAATGGATGCCAAATGAAAATTATTTTATGATTAAAATATGCACTAAAAGTGATGCCTCTATATTAATGAAGTGCCTCAGTGCCTATGTTGGATTTGTGTCTTGTTAAAGGACAAGTTTGTAGATCCAGAATGAAATTATAGTCACAGATTTGTACCCTAGGTTTAGACTCATCCTTACACATAATGATGTTTTGTTCTACAACTTCACTTGATGGATGGATGTTTGTTCTACTCTTCCTAAAGATTTGGAGAATTGATGGTATTTATAAATACCTTAAGGATTGCTAATTTGTCATAGGGAAGCAATTTCTCCCAAGTCAACCCCCCAAAAGTGAATAAGATAAAAAATAATAGGCAAGCATTCAAGTATGTAGATTTGTTACTCCTTTTAGTGCACCAAATCAAACTATGTTACTATTAATTACTCTAGTGCTCTAGGATGAGAGAGAGAATATGTGTGTACTTTATATTTTTAAGAACGAATGTATTAAATGTCTTTAAATACTAGCATATAACGTTAAATAAGTGTTTAGTTGGCTCATGGTGGGAGGGTGAATTTGGGGCTAGTTGACCAAATTTGAATTTTGAATTTTAAAATGGAAGAGGACAAGTTTGTGATTGCAAGGTCAACCCCATAACCATGACCCTGTCCTAGTGTGGGCAAATTGTTAAATCTAGGTGGCAAATGGATGAATGAAGGGAGGTGCATAGGTGAGTGTGATAAGTAAGAAGATAAGGTGAATGTATAAGAGTGCATGTATAGAAGAATATGGTAGAGTTAAGTATATAGGGATATGTGTGTATGAATCGATAAAAACGTTAGGGGAATGAACCTAACTTTGGACAAGATCATTCCATTTGTCACTATGCACATGTATCTAACACATTTCCTCAAAATAGGCACAAAAATAAATGAAAATGACATGGATGTGAAATTTTCACCTTTACAATTTTTATAAACTAGTAACAACACCAAAATGTGCTATCAAAGTTGATATAGACACATATATAAATAATTTTATGGGTCAAACACTATACATAACAACTTTGACATAAAAATATAAATACCCAATAATTGACCACACAACTATTTATATATTTACCTACCAAATATATATAACTAATATTTAATTTTTTAAAATAATAAAAATAAGAGCTCAATTTACAAATTTACTAGGAGGTGTTGATTCGAGGATCATCTAGATCCACCCTAGTGGAAGGCCTAAAATCATGGTGAAAAGGACCCTCGAAATACCTAGAATATATCTCTCGAATCACATTCATCCCATGTGACCACTATCGAAAAAAAAAATTGAAAAAAAAAACAGCTTAATTAGCCCAAGTGCTAGATACTAGAGCTATTTCTTTATCTATATATCTCCACAAATGATTGTCCTCGACCTATTCTATATTCACACAGACGAGCAGAAGCAACAGGGTAGTTTTTTTTTCTAGAATTATTATAGATTTGAATTCTATTTCCAGATAGGCCATTCTTCTTAGGCAGGACAAGGTAGCTACCCATCAATCTTCAGAAATTTAAAAAAATTCTATATATCAGTACGGTTCCATTATTAACAGCCTAATGTAATACAGCCCAAAGAAATTTGTAGAGTTTGGTGGGGATTCTTTAATGGAATCATGACCATGCAATACATTCCTCCGACTGCACTTCATTGGCCATCTTCGATCTGCAACACTGCTGACCAACAGCAGGGCTGGAGATCGATTCTCACCAACCACAAGAAGAAGAAGAAGAAGAAGCAGCTCCTCTTCCAACTGAAAGGAGGAGGAGGAGAAGGAGTAAAACGGGATGCCCTCATACTGTCTGCCACAAAATCTTCTCTGTTACCTGAAACAGAAGAAGAGAGGGAGAAAAAACCCGCAGACACCAATCGATGCTCTGCACGACAGGTCTCGGGTTCGAGCCGCGTGTTCCATCAGCCCAATACGATTGGCATCATCGGGGGCGCATCCGATCTGTCTACAGCAGATTTCATGAGAAAGCTCTTCGAACAGAGCTCTGTCGAATCGGAAGAAAGCAGCTTGCCTGTGTTGCTGTGCAGTGATCCGAAACTGAAAGAGGAGCTCAGCGTGGAGATCGAACTGCGGTCCTCTATGAAGAAAGGGGATCGTGTTTCTAATGTTCTTAAGGAGAAGATTCTGTTCCTTGAGAGCGCCGGAGCGTGTTGTATTGTTATGCCTTGCCATGTTTCGCATGCGTGGTATGAGGAGCTCTCACAGGTTTGTTCAGTTCCTTTTCTGCATATTGGCGATTGTGTGGCGCAGGAGCTCAAGGAAGCGAATCTTAGTCCTATCGAGACGGGAAGCAATGTCAAGATTGGGCTTCTTGGGACTGAGAACACCATGACAGCTGGGTTTTATCAGGAAAAGCTTACGAAACAGGTAACGCCTCTTTTTCCCCTTTCATTTGCCCTTATTTTGTGTTCAATTAAGTAGGAGCTACTTTGGGGTGTAGATTATCATTGTAATCAATTAAGTAGGAGCTACTTCTTTCATTTGCCCTTATTTTGTGTTCAATTAAGTAGGAGCTACTTTGGGGTGTAGATTATCATTTTAATCTAAAACCTTATATGTTTCTATTTGGAGATTGGAAATTTGTACTGAATAGGAAAATGTCTATTTGAAGTATAGAATACAAAGCCCAAAATGTCAGCTAATTTGTGGAAGCGTGAATTGAACTTCCAACAGCGTTTACGGTACAGGGAATTGGAAATTCAGCTGACATTAATATTTAGATTAAATTAAACCAGGCTTGCATCGGGGTTTTGCACAATGAATCTAGAAAAAGGATTCATTTTTGGGTTTTGAGTATAGGTCATGATAGTATATAGAAGCTTTGCATGTGAGTTTTGGTAATAGCTCTGATGATTCCTAGAAGGTTGCATCTGGGTAGTTGAGTTACTGAGAATAGGTCAGTTTTTACACTGGGCAGTTCTGGATTATATACTTTAGCAGGCAGTGAAAACTTATTATCCTTAGAGTTCTATTGGATAACAGAGTTCTACTCAATACATGATAACATCGAATCCATCCAGTGGTTACAACTGCCCTTTATAGTAGGCAATCACATACATGACGATATCTGATTATCTCATAGTTACTATGGTCTTTCTGAGAGGACTACTCAATTTGAGTCAGTTCTCTGCAAAAACGAGCAGGATAAACTCTAGTTCAGTTATTTTAGAAAGATTAGACAGGCCAGGACTAACCAACTCTAACACTGGCTCTGGTACCATGTGTTTTGTTGCCCTAGTCATTTTGCAACGCACACTCTCCAACACATCCCTTTGTTGGATATTACAAGATCAACCAAGGCAACTAGTAGTATCGTTGGATTCTATTAGGTATCAATGTTCTAGACAATACATGATAATATCCAACCTGTCCCATAGTTACAATACCCTTTCCAAGTAGCCAAGAACTTTGAATTTAGAATCAGCTCTCTCGGAAATCGAGCAGAGTTTATTTTTTTAATTAATTTATTTTGGAAACCTAAACAAACTTAGGACTCAGGGCTAAGCTTTTTGCATATTTTCGAGTCCTCTTTTGAAAAGGTTTAGGAGTAATCCAGTGCTTATGACAATATTCAGTGGGTTGCCGTAATGCTAAGCAACATACACATTTCATGATCTGCCTTAAGGGTAGTTTGTCACTTCTAAGTGTGTAACCTTCCCTCTCAAGCCTGGAGTTGAGTCAACTTACTTTTTTCTGAGTTATGTTAGAAGGTTGTTTGGGCTGGGATTTACATTGAGCACCTATCAGTACTTGGTGGTCTGCTCTACCACTAAGCTACTTGGACATCTGAGGGTAAGCCATTCAAGTTCTCTTTAGAAGTGTATATTACTTCCAACGCTCCATCTCAAGAAACACTTTAGCTGAGGGCTTAGATGTCAACCAATAACATGTTGAAAATTTGGAAAGAGTAATATCTGAACCCAGAGCTTACCTGTTTGGGCTGCTGTGCTATCAAGCTACTTGTTCATTTGATGATGGCCTTTCAAGTCCTCTAGAAGTGTGGATTGTAACTGTCAAGTTATCTGCCTATTTCAAAGAATTACAATTTTGACGTCAAAATTAATTATCAGATTTCATAATTTAGTATTAGTTAAGTGGTTTGAGTTGGCATTTAGTCAATTGTTATTGCCCAGTTTTTGCAAGATGCTAGGTCCATTCTTACTCGCCAGCTTGTGGAGTTTTTCCCAAGTTTGAGTCTTATGATAATGATGCAGCCTAGGATCTTTGTTCAAGCCAAAGTCTACAGCATATAAAATATGACAAAAGGAGATAGCTTGTCTACACTGAAACCATACAAACCTGAGTTTGTTAACAAGTCTATAAGCTTTCTGGAGGCATTCATAATAATAATTTAGTTCAGTAGACAATAGTATAGAAAAGGGAATTTATGCTCTCTACTTTTGAAGAATTGTAGCACAGTCCTTTGGCTATTGCTTGTTCTTTCCGATCATGGGAACATTTGGCTTATATTGAATGGTTGATCAACTGCAGGGTTTTGAGGTTGTTGTACCTGATAAAGCAACCATGGAGCATGTAGTGGTGCCAGCCCTTGAGGCATTACGTAGGAAGGACATGGAAGGGGCAAGAATTTTATTGAGAATTGCATTACAGGTTCTTTTGGTGAGAGCTGTAAGTATGGTGGTTCTTGCATCTTATGATATGCATTCCCTTTTAGCTCCAGATGATCCACTTCTTAAAAAATGCATTGATCCGATTGATACTCTTGCAAGGGCTACTATAAATTGGTCACACTCTGCAAGGAACATTACATGAATGTTGAATTCTAGTCATGTCCAGGCTTCATTGGTTTCTTAAAGCTATTCAATATTAGAAATCATATTTTGAGGTTGCATTTCAAGGAATAACGTAATAACAGTCACTGGCTATTAGCAACCCTCTAAAAAATCCTGTATACCTATGCGGTGCCTGTGGTACATATGCGCACGATATATGTGTCTTCCTTACATTTTGGCTTCATGCTCATTATGGGATTACATGTTGCTATTCTAGCTGAGAGTTTGTGCTCCTATGCATTTCCAGAAATGACAACACATTCTCAGTTTAGCTAAGCTTGGGGACAATATTTTGTAATTTATGAAAGCAGGAAATACTTTTGAAATGCAGCAGAATATGATAATGCTTGTGGCAATCTTCCTTGATGACATGATGTCAACATGAGGTGCAGACTGTACATAAAATTAGGAATTTAGTTCATTTCCTCCATTATATGTTGCTGTAAATAGTCCTTTTGCTGTTCTATGCTTTGTAAATCTGCGAGGTAAGCCTTTAATGCAATATGTCATTGCATGTCAAGCCTTTCAAGTTTTCTTTTCCACTCTAGATTTGGTAGTTTTTTAAGTTTAGCAGTCTTCCTTCCTGTATTTTCATGATTGGCAGAGCCTCAGAGGTTCATATAAAGATATCACTTCCTTTGTCATGTCTCTCGTTGCAAGTGTTAAGTGTTACTACAGTGAATGTATACTGAACTTTTTACTGTTATGCCCAATTCTTAAGTGAAAATTTCTGATAAAAGAATTAAAGTGTAGCATGTATCTGGATCATTTTCAAAACAAAGCAGTGGTGTTTAATCTTCTACACTTTTAACAAATTATAAGTTAAACTGGCTTCAGACATTGTAACAAACTTTTTTCCATGATCCTACTGATGCACATCAATGCTTGGACATCAAAACCTCAACTAATACAAGAGCTAAAATAAAAATAAAAATATGGTTGCTAATGTAATTTTTGTGGCACAGTTAAAACCCGTTTGCTTGAGAATTCACTTCCAGAATGGGAAACAAAATATGAATGAAGTTTTCTCAACTCTATGGGGTCGGAAAAGAGACCGGTGAACTTATGTGAACACAGAAGAGAGGATGCTGTATAATCTAAACTCCTGGAAACTTTCCTGAAACAAAAATACACAATTTCACTTTCCTGGCCAGTTGGCAGCTCTAACAAACTATGTGTTATCTTATTCTTCAAGATTTCAATATAAAATTCAGATGAAAGATTAATCCAGTCAAAAAGGACCAATAGAGTAAAACCTAGCTTTCAAAACTTATTTCAAGGGAAGCCCTCTTGTCAACGTACATTCATATATCCATTAGTAGTAAAAGAACTGCAAATCTTTGATGTGCTGCTCATACATGTTTCTTTTTTTTGTTGAATACAAAAAAACATTCTAAGAATCACATAAATGTCCGGTATTTTATCTTATGCTTTATGGCAGTATCATATAGATACAAAATGTAACAATGATCTACCAAATAAGTATGAGTAATAATAATTAATTTATGGAATAATAAATAATTAATCTTATGAATCTTTTTCCCAGAACATCCTGAAGCCATTGAAAGCTTCCTTCTTCCTCATCTGCTGTGTTTATGCATTTGCTCATTTTAACCGTTGTAATTATTTAAGATTTTTAACTTTTAATGCATTTGCTCAAATTTACAGTTGTAGTTATTTAAGATTTTGTAACATTTTGTGCATTTTCTTGTTGGATCCACATAGGTGTTTATTACTGCTCTTTTTATGCAATCCTTTTAAAGCGTCATGATGCATACAAAAAGGGAAAGGGCAATTTCTTTTTTATTTTTTGTAAGAGGTAAAAGGTTTCAATGAAGCTTTTACTTGCAGCATGCCGAACAACTAAATTGCCACTGCCACTTCTATCTTTTTAATCCATAAAGTATTCAGACTTGTCATTTTCTAGTCCAGGAATTAATAAGTTATTTATAACCCTAGGGAAATAATTGCAGTTGCTTTGGGTCGCTTCTTATGCCAGGAATCTTGATGTCATGTTTATTAGAGAGTTTAATGAAAGGATTATGAATTATATGAAGCTCAGAATCATTCTTTGCTACCATTGAAATTTTTTGATAGGCAATAACATAATTTGATGATAACAAAGAATGACTTAATTCGATTCTCGTCAGGAATAATAACGAGAGTTCATAGGTCAAACTGCCTATGAAAGGGATAACATGAAAGTATTTACTGTTTACAGTAGAACCCAAGATATTGTACTGGGAAGAAGCAAGTGTTAGGCCCAGATTGGAAAGGAGTACAAAATGATAAATTTATTCATGTAAAATAGAAGATTACAAATTTATTTATAGGCAGCCAAAAATGGTTAACTGCCAAAACAGAAAAACTGAATGTAAAACTAAAAACTAATTACATTGTGTTAACCCGGATGATTAACACATTAACATCCCACCCTTAATCTGAAGGGGTTAAACTAATCATTAACACCCCCTCTTAATCTGGAGAGGTTATCATGAAACCAAACAATATATTGAACTGCTCAACTTCTCTTGGCTAAGCACTTTGGTAAGAATATCAGTTGGCTGATCTGAATCAAACTTGTTTGAACTAACATAGGTTTCAAACTGGAATATTGAGTTTGTTGCTTTGACAGGTCTCAAATTAACGAATCGACCCTGTTACTTTGACAGGTCTCAAATTAACGAATCGACCCTGTTACTTTGACAGGTCTCAAATTTTTGTTGGAATTGAGTCTGTTGCTTTGACAGGTCTCAAATTAATGAATTGAGCCTGTTACTTTGACAGGTCTCAACTTTTTGTTGGAATTGACCCTATTACTTTGACATGTCTCAAATTGGAATTTGTTTTGTCCATACTACAAATAATATCAACAATCTCTGAATTGAACTCTCCACTCGAATTTGGCACACACACAAGTTTCCCCCCCTTAGCAGATGAGAGAGGAAAATGTCGAGAACTTGGTCTCCTTGATGAAGAAGAGAGTAGTTGGAATACATTATAACCAATAAAGGTCATCTTCATGTTCATCACCAACAACTTCAACAACACTTAACAGAGCCTTATTTGGAGCATCTGGCTCAATTTTTGTCATAGTTGTCACAACTATAGTATTTAAAGAAGCATCTGATGTCTCCCCTGGGATTGGGTCAAACAAAGGATTTGAAACACATAATACAGGTTTGTGCACTTTCTTTTGAAAACAATGAGAAGAATCATGAGTACGTTTGCCACATAAAGAACAGGGGTGTAGATCAAAACAAGAAATTGATGTATGGCCATGATGACCACAATAGGAATATACTTTTGGTTGAACCACTTTGACACTGGCAGAGGTAGAGTCAACTTGACATGTATTCATAAACCTTCTAGATACAAATTTGATTGGTTTTGAATACCGTGGAACATAAGACCCAACAAAACCTTGATAACCAAGACCACATTTACCCATATTTATTTTTTTGACATTTCCAAACTCTCACAATGGGTTTGGATGGAGTAACAAAGTTAGACTTGAGGGGTTTCTACTTTTGTGACTCAAGAGACATTGCACCTTTCTTCAAGGACCTTTTAGGTTTACTTGCTCCTTGTTTCGATGTGCTAGAAGAAGGTACATCCTTTACATCTTTTTTTTGTGCTTTAGCAATGGGTGTATTATTTTGTAACCTATCTATTTCTTGTCGAAACAAGATATATTGAGCACAAAATTGCATAAAAGTAGGTTGAAATTGCCTCCAGTACTCAGATATTTGAGTAGCTTCTTCTAAGTTTGCGACCTTAATCCGTAAAGATAAAATGCCATCTTCATATAAAGTAGATCCCATAATGTAAGCTCAGTCAATAATGCTCAAAAAAATCCTTACAAACATTTACTTCTTCTTATCACACAAAAAAACACCTTATAACAACAATTACCCCCTTATTTCTTTATACACCCTTATTTGGATGTCACACTTCATTGGATGTCACTCTTCAAAACCCTCACAATATTGATGGAATTTACCACCACATACTCACATACCGGTCAAAACCCTTACAATAGTGAGGTTTTTAATATATAATGAATTTACCATAGTTTCTCTTATCCTTATAACCAGATTCTACACTACTGCCAACAATACTTGCTTGAGATGACTTCTTTTAACAATTTCTCTTAAGAAAACAAAACTACCCTGAAACATGAAAATAATGGAACCTGAAATTAGTTGATTACTTCACATTTTCACCGAACATTGTAGGTTTTCTGCAATCTGCAGCCTTGTTAATTAGTCATGCAGGGTCAGGCAACATATTTGAAACTCTACATGTGAATCGGCCCCTTATTGTCGTAGTGAATGAAGCATTGATGGATAATCATCAGAGTGAATTAGCAGAGGAACTTGCAGAGAGAAAGTTCTTATATTGTGCTCGTCCTGAAACACTGGCAGAAACCATAGAAATGCATCGATCTAGAAGTGCTTCTCCCGTATCCACCATCAAATCCTACTTCCTTAGAACCAGCGTTCCCCGTTCTATGCTTGGGATTCTCAAACTTAATGCCCCATCTAGTTTAGAAGCAAAATGTATCGAGGTGCACACAAGGCACACATTTTCCCTTGTTCAATGCGCAATTAACTTGAAGTCAGCAAAACTGATTTGTCTTCGTGGGGATCTCATACTATTTCATCTCAAAATTTCGCTTTACCGATAAATAAGTTAGCCCAGAATTCTTGAAAGCATGTGGGTTTACATTGTGTTAACCGGGATGATTAACACATTAACATCAAGAAGAGCAGCAATGAGTTCTATTGTGCCATATACAAACACTGCCTTTGGGATGCTCGCACAAAGGGAAACTAGATAATTATGGACAAATCAACATGTTAATGGATGATAATTCTATCGATGACATGCTTGAGCAGACCTTAACGCAACATTGTTAAACAATGAAGACCAATTTTTAGTGGCTGATAATTCTATCCTTGAGATGTTTGAGCAGATACTGGATCAATAACATTAAGCAATGAAGACTAAAATGTAGTGGATGGTGATTCTATCTTTGCCCTGTTTAAGCAAATCTTGGAGAAAAAATATTAAAACAACGATTGAGCTTAAATTGAGTTCATATGTGTGAACATGCACGCAATGACATTTTGAATTCAATCTAACCTAGCGGCAAGTTAATGTAGGAGCTGTTTTGCAACAACTCATCGGACATATAACAGCTCTATTACCATTTTTAGGAGCAGCAATATGGTCTCACCACGATATTATATATTCTGTATTGATCAGTGATTTATCTAGTTTATTATAGATGTTAATAAATCACATAATTGATGTTATTATCCTACGTGAAAAGCTCAAATGAAAGTAATTACAGGACTCAAATGCTGTTGTTAAGAATTGGAAATAAGAACTAAAAATAAAGAAAGTTTGCAACACAAGGTAAGGTTTTTCAACCTAGAAAACATTGGAATGGGAAAAAATCAGTTAGTAGAGGGAATTGCTTGTCTACTTGATTGTTATTGCTTAAAATTGTTGGGATTAGGTGTGTTATACATCTTGCAGGTTATAGTGTTTGAAATATTTGTTTATTTATATTTATTATGCACACACATATCTTGGTCACCTCACTTGGAGTGACACTTGTATGTATTTTGGCAATTTTGTATTTATTATTTAGTGCCATGGAAGTTGTTAAATGCAATTGTTGTGCCTTGCACACGTGCCCCATTTCACTAAATAGGGACCCCCCTTCTTCTATTTTGGCTTGGAGTTGTTGGGACCTAAAATTTCATACCAATTTTTGCAAGATTTTAGGTTCCCCTATGAAAAATTCAATTTCAACACTCATAGATACACCTGCACAATATGCTCAAATGGCCTACTTTGAAGCATTATAATTCGGAGCCAGTTCGTCTTCATACAAAATTATTTCATAAACATGTTTGTCTGCCATATGTAAGTGAGCACACCTGATTTCAGCTTCCTACGATTAATTTTGACTAGGTTTTGAAGAACCAAGTTGGAGGGTTTTGATAAGGTTTGTTACTTGCACAATGTGAAATCAGCCCGAGAGGCCAACTTTGGAGGTTGATATCTAGCAGCTAAATGATGATCTTGACAAACTAATTAGTGTTCCATATTTTTCTCATGATAATGTACTTTCATGCCAGTTTTTGGGACCCCAACATCTCGTTTGCTATTTTTTCAAAATCAAAAGCAATTGTAAAAAGTTCAGTTGCCATATGCATTTCCAGAAAGTTGCGGAGAGCTCAACTTTGGCCCTTACCATTTCATAACAGAAGATGGATGGTGAAGAATCCTCTTACACACGCACTCATCAAGCCTAAATAAACTCAACTTTCCAGTTACAACTTCCCAGGAAGAGATTTAATGGGTTTTTAAAATTGCAAGTTGGTGAGCTCGAATCAGGTTTTGAAGGGGCAGTTTTCAAGGAGGTTAATTTGGAAGGTAATATCTAGCAATCGGGTCGTGTTCATAAAAAACCAATTGATGTCTCAAATTCTTCCCATGTTAATGTGCCTACATGCCAATTCTCAAGGTCCCGGCACTTCGTTTGATATTTTTTCAAAATCGAATCCAAATGGATTTTACACAGTTCTGTGACTGCATTCCCAGGCAGCTTCAGAAAGGTCAACTTTGACATCTGATATCTTATAAAGGAAGAGGAATAATGAAAAATCTTTTTGCACACATGTTCACGTGGCCTAAATGAATTAATCCACAGGACGACAGCTTCTCAATATCAGATTTGATATTTTTCCAAAGAGACAAAATAATAGGTTTCAGTTGAGTTTAAAACAGGTGCAAAACACGTTGAGTGAGCTACTTTGATTGCGAGCAGCTTTTAATCCCAATAACTTCATGCCAATCCGTCTGACGACCATACTCCCCTATCACAATTCAACATGTTGGTGTATTTTTGTGGCTCCGGGAGAAGTTTTGATTAGTTTTTCAGGCTAATTCTGAAGACTAGTTGGCCTGTTTTGATCACCATGCAAGGTGTGTGAAATGGAATTAAAAGAACTGGGAATACTTTTTATCCTTTTTCATGATATAACAATTTGCTACAATGGACACAGTTTCAGCAAAAGTCTCACTGATGAACAAGAGCTATAAAATTTTTTTTCATCGGCAAGACATCATATAGGTTTCACCGATGGAAAACTCATCGGCAAGAGATATACCATCGGAGTGAAAATCTCAAGTCATACCGATCTAACAAGTCTTGCCGATGGAGTCCCGTGAGATGAAAGGTTTATTCAAAGGAGAATAAATATTTACAAAAAGGTGTAAATAAAATAAAGAAGGTACATATAAAAAATTAAATGACATGAGACTATTATAAAATAAAATATAAACCTTGTATTTTGTGGAAGGAGATAAAAGTGAACAATCATTGAATATTTTTGGAAAGTAAAATATTATTCAGGAAGAGTTAAGAGGGTATATAATGACCAAAGAGATATTTTCACTAAGGGATATAAATATACATAGACGAAGAGAATTGATTGAATGAGTAATTCTTTTACCTAGAAAATATTTTGCAGTGAAATATTTTCACCGAGGAATAGAGAACAGGGAAATCATTTTCACCCAAAATGTATATTTTTTCCAAACAAAGGTGAAAAGGCATATAGGTTTATATTGGCCAACAAAGGGATTAAAATTAAAGTATTATGAAATACTTTATTCTTCACGGAAAAGTATATCAAATATCTTTTAATTAAAACAAGGCGAATACATTCACGAGGAGGTAAACATTTATTAAATTTAATCACCTCTTGACATTGTAACATATTTTCACCAAGATGTGAAATATTTTCACAAGGTTGTTTGAAAAACAAGATTTTATGAGTGGTAATTGTTTCCTACCTGAAGAGTAAAATATGTTTATCTATTGGGTGAAAATATGAACAAAAGGATATGACAAATAGTTATATTCATATTGGGAAATTATTTTCACGAGAATACGAATGCCAGGAAGATTAATTAAATAAAGAATCAGAATGCATGCAGAATGAAGGCAAACCCTAACGAGGGTATTATTTTAATACAACTTCATAATTTTACTCCCATGAGTAAAATATTTCTATTCCAAAAATTAAAGGAGCATTGCCATGATGGTTGGTTATTGTGAATATTTTACAAGAAAATTACATATATTACAATTGCAAGAGTCAAAGTTACCCCAAGAGATTAATATTGGCAAAATTATGGAGGAAGATGATGTCACCGTAAACATTGCAAAATAAAAATCTAATCGGTGAGAGATAGCATATCGGAATGACTAAAAATAAGTCTTCCGATATGCCGATGGGTGGGCAAAAGCTGAATTTAATATATACTGCTAAAGATATATAGCCGAATTCCACAATCTTCACCAGAATCTTCGCATCCTGAAACGAGATAATAGCTTCGAAAAAGGATTGTGGTTAAACTATGCAAATCACACAGAAACCCTAAAGTCATTATCGGAGAGACTTACTATATCGGAGTAAGTTTTTTAAATCTCTCCGACTGCAAGGGTCACCGCGATAAAGAAAACCATGAGAGGCATTGCGGGAAGAGTCTTGCCGATAAATAGAACGATGGGTGAAACATATCGGAGAAACCAAAAGCATCGGGATGACATGTTAATTTCACAACGAAGGCCTGTGTTATGCCGATGGTGATAAAAGGCCATTCTGACATTGGGTAAATTTCATAGTGTTATGAAGTGGGTCCGAAAGCTGCATATTGCTAAGGTCAAAAGGAAAGTAAAAAAATATTAAAATAATTATCGGGAGGAGTTTTTCAATATAAAGTGAGTTATTGCAAAAATCTATCAAGGCACGAAAGTTATTTTCCTAAAGAGTAAATTATTTGGAGAAGGGAAAATAGGTTTTCATTAACAATAAGGAATAATAAAATATTCTCACAGAAAGACATAATGAACCTACAAGGTAAAGATTTCGTATAATGGAGATGAAATATTTTTGAAGAATTAACTGAATAGGTAAGTGTTCTACCTAATGAATATTTTCAATGTGTGAAAATACAAGTGAAACATTTTCACTGAGGGGTTATAAAATGAATAATCATTTTATTCGGAGAGCATTTTCTGATTGGGTTGAAACAAAGTTGCCAGCTAAAGAAGGATTATAATTAATTGTAATTAATTTTGTCGAGATACAAAGGTGAAAATTAAATTATTTTAATTTGCTGAAGGCAATTAACTAAAAGAAAAGAGATACCAAAAATTGCAACAGAAGAAATAAAGGGTTGTAACCCTAAAATCTCAAACTATATATGCCAGATGAAATCAAAGATTAGAAGATCATCAGTAGATTAGGATCAATAGTAGATTAGGAAAAACATCAGTTAGATAACTGGATGGATTGACCAGTTGCCAAAATAAAATATTATGTTGTACATTGTAAAATCTTTCGAAACTGTATAGTGGAGAAAATGTATAAATAAATGATTTAATATTGGTGTCTATTGTTTGTTGAGCTGAGCAATTATTTGGTTGTCTCCATACTGTTATTTCTTTGTTATTTGAACCTGAGTTTCCAAGTTGATATTTCAATTTCATCGAAACACACTTGTTGTTTTCGTGTAATCAAATTAATTGGTTTCCATTATAGATATAAAATCCTTTTGATTGATTACAGTAACCTGGAGGTAGCATTTGGATAGGTAAGAGCAGCCCTATAATTGTCAAGATTGCCATACTGTCTCCAACTCGATATTGTCTTGTTATTCAAATTGAGCATCAACTCCATTTGTCAATACACATTTGCTGTCATTGTGTGATTCTTTTGATCGGTTCCTTCAAGCAAGGATTACAAAATCCTTTCAATAAGTCACAGTAACCTGGTAAGATTCGAGTGGATCACTAAGTAGAGTTTGTCAGTCACATTCTTGCACGTTTATACAAGCTATAAACAAACACAAGTGCCAAACAATTAGGATTGTAACCTATAAGTAAATCATATATCATATACACCTTGACTCCATTAGCCCAACAGAAATAGGCACTAGTCATACCAATTCCATTTTAGGATTCCATAAAATCTCATTCAAACAATTACATCTCAGATCTTAGTATTAGGAGTAGGAGTAGTTTAGAAGCTTGCATCTATTACATTTTATGCCATTGTGATAGATTTACTAATCCAATCAAGTCATATAGTGTTAAGTCTGCTTTAGTTACAAAGGTACACCCGCCTAGGTTTGCAGGACCTGAAGTGTAGGGAGCTAATAGCTCTGTCAATTGGTCCAAAAATGTTGCAAATCCAAACATAGAGTCTGGCATCCTCTTAGGGTTAGCAACCTGCATTTTTGGGAACCAACAGGAGTGTCGGCTTAGTTTCCGTTAGTCCTAGGATGTTCAATTTGCATTACCAAATGATCCACCTAAAAGTCAAGGTTTCAATTTCCTTTGGTAGAGAGTGTTTGAGTTGCCTTGGTTTCCAAACGATTAAGTCAAGTGGCCTTTAACTCCAAAATTCAAGTCCAAAAGATCTTTGCACTAAAAACTTCCCCTACAGACCTTAGTGCTAAAATTGAATGTCACTGACTTAGCGCTAATATCATCCTTCACTGTCGTCGCACTAAAGCCTTTCGCTACTGACTTTGCGCTAACCTTTGCCTCTGCCGACCTGTGTCTAAATTGCCCCTCACCGTCTTTTGTTAGAGAGACCCTAAAACCCCACCAGGTCAGTAAGGACCAAAATTCTCGTAAGTCGGAGGGGGGTGAAATTCGCACCTGGTTCACTGCGCGTCGGGTCTGCAGACGTACACCACATTAATGGCACGAATTGGGGAGAGTATATAGGAATTTTAGTTGGTTTTTGAGTTCATTTCGCGATCGATAAACCATTTTTGAGCTCTGCAAGTGCGATTAGCAAATTCGAGGCAATGAGGGATTCGATTTGCAAGCGCATTCGGGTAGATTTCCTCCATTTTTGCAACTCTCTCAAGCTAGCTTGGGGCACCGAAACTTCACTTCATTTCTCTGATGTAATTTAGGGTTTTATTAATCTCAGTTTCCATGTGAAAGTTCGAATGCTAAATTTATTCTTATCTTTTATCTTTCGGGAGTCTTTCGAAGTTAGGGTTTTTGGAATGAATTTTACAGTGCATTTTTGGATTTGCATGTTGCGCTAGAAGACATTTTGACTTTTAGGAAAATGCTTCTTAAATGCATATAAAATCAAACCCTAGTCCATATGCGAGAACAATTTAAGTCAGGAGTAGTTGAGTTTGGTTGGATTCTGTAAACCTACATTTTAATTTTGTCAAACTCAAACCAGCAAATTGTGCCACATACAAGTCTCACTGCCTTTGTGTTGAAATCACTCCTTGCTACCTCTTGGTAGTACCTCTCAAAAATCGCGCAAGGCCATGTAGGTTAAAATCATTAGATTTGCTCTTAAAAGATCTTTGCGCTAGATTTGAGACATCTTGATTTGCACTAAAAATGACTTCAACCGACTTTTGTCCAACATTCATCGAAATAGCCCTAAGTCGTTGCCACCAAAATTCCCTGCCAAATGCTTGTTAAGTAACTTAGCGCGCTAAAATGAACCTTCATCGACTTTGTGCCAAAAACCATCCCCACTAACTTTAGTTGGTCATAGTTAAAAGTTGCACTAGGTCTATTGCACCTAAAAACTCCGCTGGCCCACATTTGACCTTTTACGTCGAAATTGCTCCCGATCGACTTGCGCTAAAAAGCACTTCCACTGACTTTAGTCGGTGAGCCTCAGAATTCGCGCTAGTCAGCACCATTTAAAAATCCCATCAATGCATCCATATACCTTTAGCTCTGAAACTTCTTCCGACGGACTTGCGCTGAAACCCGCATTGACCGACTTCATAATTAGTCAGCTCAAACCTAAACTAGCACTGGTCCCCTTACCATTCTGCCTACGCTAAAATCTTAAGTTACCAACCTGCGCTATAATCTCATGCGCTGACTTTAGTTAGTAGGTCCTAAATCTAGTGCTAGGTTGGTCATAACCAAACCTAGTGCTTTAGGTAGTACCCTCCCAAATTAGCGCAAAATGATCACAAAGCCAATTTTATTGGAAATTTCTAAGGCAACTAAGTCTATTTTGTTAGGACAAACATCTTGAAGGTAGAAGTAAGATGATTTGCATGTTTTGGGTTAAAATTTTAATGAATTGACATTTATTTCATGAGTTAAAAGCACTTTAAAGTGCTGTTTTCATTTATCTTTTGCATAGCTTATGTATTAAGTGTTATGAAGTAAGATAGCATGCAGATTGCAGACTTAGGTATTTGGAAAGGACTTTCTAGAAACTTGACTTAAGAATAGAAAATGGTAACCATTCATTCAAAACTTAGATCTGGAACATCTAGGATAATCAACATGGCCACCTTTACTTATTAGGTCCTGTCCTGCAGGATAGATGTCTGCCTGAGAAAACACAATGAAGTACGAGTTCAAGGGAATTCCTCCAGAGACTAAGATCACCTCTCCATGGAAGAACATAGGAGATACTGACTTAGGTCATATAGACCTAGAGGACTTCAGACTCAGGGTGTTTGGACCAAACCCAACTCCTCTAGCCAAGAAGATCAGAGATAATGGGATTGTAGAAGCTGTTGCTTTCCCCACCTCTGCACAGTGTCTAGAACTCATTATAACCTGTGTAGATAGATATGATCCATTAACCAGAACTATTTAGACCACAGATGGGTAGATTTTGGTAGATTTGAGCTCAACCTCCCTTGCGGAAATCTTTGGAATACCCGTCTTTCAGGTGCTTTCAATCCTAGAGAAGAAAGATGCAGAAGACACATACAAGGAGGATGTAGAGAAGTGCAAGAACAAATTAATGAAGGATGGATGAAGCACAAAAGGTCCACTTTGACCAAGTTACCTCACACACTATATAGGAGTAATTTCCATAATGAAATTGGAGACTTAGTAACACTGTTGAGCATAATCTATGGGCTTCCTACTGCCTCTACTTTTGAAGAATGGATGTTTGCCCTCATTGATGAGATAATACATGGAGACAAGAAACTTCATTGGGCTCAAATCCTAAGTGACAACATGCATGAAGCCTTTGTGAATTTCAAGACAAAGGAGACATTCAGATGGACCTCCTATGTTGTTTATGCTTTGGCAAGGAGAAATGAATATCTAGGACTATCCAAGTTAGGAGAAGTTGGAAATGGGGACCAACAATTGAAGGTTTATGAATGCTATACCCAACTGACAATCTCTCAATCATCGATCCACTATAAGAGAGTAAATGACGCCTTCACTATACATATCACCAGATTACTCCAAGGCAACACTAGATTGAGAATATCCCCGAACCCATGAATGTTGTACAACAATATGGGAGTTGGTACTTGCAATTTCACAAGTTCACCTACCTAAGAATCCAGGGCTTCACAGGTACACCATATAGACTGCCCCGGTATCCAACTAACAAAGTGGTGCTCCTTGAGTTAACTAGACAACTCCTCACCTGTGCAGAAAGGCTAAAACATTTGGATAGGGTCAATATTAAATTTCCAATTCTATTGGGTAAGGGTCATTATTCTTGTACCACCTTAGGAGCAACAGAGAACTCAGACAAAGAATTATAATTGCTAAATCTTCATCCATGTATAAGAAGGAAACATTTTGATCCCCATGGGACTATGGAGAAGTATGTAAGTAAGAAGTTGTTTCATCGGGATCACCTCGAGGACTTTTGGGCAAATTGTGTAGATGATTATGAGGTGATAGGGAGAAATTACTCCCTACTATCCTTAGAACGTATAAAGAGATTCTGCATCATACAAGTCCCTGATCAAGTGGTGGAAGATGGAAATATAGTTCAGAGAGAGCCATGGGAAGCATTTCTCAGTTAGTCTATTCCTCCTCCAAACTGGGCTAATGCAGAGGAGAGTTCATTAGATGAAGCCATGAGAAACCCAATCAAACTCAGTAAAATTTGGGTCAGGAGCTAGATTGCAGTGTTGACACAAACGAGGGTTGCATTGACATACACGGAGGAAGATTCATAAAAGGAATCAGGAGATGAAGAAGATTAGCCTCTGGAGGTGATCAATGTACAAGAATAGGAAATAGTAAAGGACACCGATAGTGAGGAGCATGTGCCGTTGGTAGAGAAAGGGAAAACTAAGAAGACTATTCCCAAGGCACAGAAGAAAGACCCTCCTCCTGCCACCCGGGCTAGGACAACAAAGAGGAAAGACATACCTAGTGGTAAAGGAGAGAGTTCAAAGGCTAAGAAGCCAAAGACACAAGTAACTGATGCATCCACTGCCACCTCTTCTAATACCTCAGTTGTCCCTGTAGTTTCTCCATCTCCAGTTAGTGCAGCCATTGCCTCCTCTACCTCACAAGTCACCGCACCTACTCCCTCTGCTCTAGACACAACATCAACATTACCTTCAACAACAAATATAAGCATACCTAGTTCTTCCTCTTCACTTACTTCGTCTACCATCATTCCCCCAATTTCTTCATCACTACCCATCTCTACCATGTCCTTGCCATCTATTTCATCCATTTCTGCCTCCACTCAAATGTCATTACCACCCATTTCCACGATCTTAGCACCTTCCTTTTCTCTCCCATCAATTAGCCTTTCTTCACCCATTACTATCTCTTCCATGTCCTCTCGCCCTCCCATACCACTTTCACTAGGTTTTGCTTCATTTGCCAATTTGTCTCATGCTTATTTGCCTTCCATGCCTCTTCATTCCCTATCCATGATAAATGATTCTTTGACAAATCCAATTGTTGTCTCCTCAGAGTCTATTCCTTTAGCTGTCCCCCAATTACCAGACATTGAAAAGATATGTTCAGAGCTAGAATCACAAAAGCAAGAGTCAGCTAAGGAAATGTCTGAAGACTCTTTTCCTAACCCTGGAGATATAGAGATAATTGATGTATCAGATAGTCCAACGAATAAGGATACATTAGACACAATTTTGGGAATTGCTCAACAAGCTATATTGGAGAATCTACAGAATATTGAGCAGTCAGATAATGAAGGAGATGATGGAGATAGAACTAAATTAGAAATTCATAATGAACCACCTAATAAGGGAGACAGTCACATCGAATCTCCTAAAGATTCTTCCTCAGCACTAGATTGGTTACAACAGAGGTTGGAAAACAAAGCCTCGCAAGTAGAAATAATGAAGCTTGACTTGGATGCCCTCTTGGCTAGAGTAGAGAGACCTAAAAAGCAAAAGAAGGCTAAGATCCAATCTAGAATCCATAAGGATGCAACAGGGGCTAGAATTGTAGAGGTAGTTGTCCCGTCTGCAGGAGTAAACAAAGGAGAGATAAGGGCTGAGGATTACACTATTTCCACTGTCAATTTGGGACTAGCCACTCGGGGATAGAAGATAGATGAGTTCAAGGGGACAGTGTCCACAATTTTGGATCAATTGAATAAGGATGAAATGACAAAGCAACAACTAAAACAATAGAATGAAGAGCTTTAAGCATGCATACAGTTCTTGATGAAACCATTGGACTCTGATGGAGAACCAAGAGCAGCTCCTGCCCTATTGTCCAAGGAAGAATTGACTAAATTTGATGATATCAAGGCAACTGCTGCAGGTACACATGAATGGTTCACTAAAGTATACAATGAAGGTTGTAAGGTAATATCCTTTGCATCCTTATTGTATAAAGATTTCTATCTTTTGAGAAAAGAATGGGAAGATTTGCATGATGAATGTGAACCATATGATGAGTACTATTCTCACATGTTCCCAAGAATACATGCCATGAGGAGGCTCCCCAAGGAGGTCCTTTTGACAGAAAATATTTTGACTAAGGATAGGTTAAAGAAACCTGAGGAGTGGCATGAACAAATAAAGTTAAGAAAGGGTAATTTTGATAAAGTACAGGATTCTTTTGATACAACAAAGACCAAAATAATGGAGGTAATATATGAAATACATGATACATTGAGAGATTGCATAAATACTGGTCTGAACGATTTGGCCCCAATAGATGAGCAACAGTGCAAGGACATATTATACCAAGTCATTCACAGAGAATCACCATTGAATATGGTTGGAAAGCTTGAGAAAGTGATATCCGGATTGCTTTTTTGGCATTCAAGAGAGGCAAAAATTCAAGGGAAGCTGTGTACTGCAAATTTTCCACAGAGGTCGAGAGCTTGAGGTTCGGAGTAGACTACATCAAAGACCCAGACCTAACAGACATTAACCCAGCTATGTCAGCACTAGTAGCATACAACAATAAAAAGGTAGAAGAAGACAAAATCGATTGGGAGGAGGATGAATAGTAGAATCACATGTAAATCCTGTCATCTGTAATTAATGTCATATTTGGAGGGTCATGTGACCTTATTTTGTCTTTATTATGTCTTGGAAATTAACTTTTCCCTATGTACAGTTTAATGGGTATTCAAAATGTCTGGATTCAATGTATTTGGAAATTGTATTTTGTCTTTTTCTTACAAAACAAATATTAATCTGAAAATAGAATTTAGTTGTATTGCATTAAATGGCATGTAATCTGAACCATTGGTGTTGAGTTAATCTCTATCGTTCATTCAAAAACTTAGTATGGAGCCTCCTCTATATAAAGGGCTGCCATTTCTCTCATTGTAACAAACTCTTGATGCTTAATTGTTGACACTCTACCATTTGAGATTAATACAAAGCAAGATTCTGTAGTATTTTTGAGAATTTGTTCATTTGTGTTGTCTATTTGGTTTCATGGTTCGCTTCATGATCTACCATTAGTTAATCATTCTTTGCAATGTTAATGGTTTGTTGAAGCTATCTGATGAATATTCTGGTCCATACTATTAGTTACTTGCTAATTGTGAGTTGTTGTGCATAATTAGCCTGGACCAATTGATTTGAGCTTAGTTCAATTACATTTCATAAGCTAAATCACACCGTAATTTGGGTATTTGGTAAATGAATGTGATCTGAAAATCTTTAGTCTCCATTGAAGATATCATCATTTTCTGTAGCACTGTAGCATTCTCATAGCTTGGTATAACAAAAAGTGGTTAACTTGAGAATGTTTGTTTACCAACAATAAGCTTTGCATTGTGAATGTCACTTAGGATTTCTCTCTAACCCTTTACTCCTTTGCATTTTCTTTCACAACAATTGTTAGATTAGGGTTTAAGTAGCAAACACATTTCTAAATAAGCTAAAAGTATCATAGGGTTTCTGCACTTCTATTGCTATTGTCTTTATAAACCCTACCATTGTATGTAAGACCCCTTGTTGGTATAATTGGTAGATTCCATTGAGTTATCGATGCAAAGCTAAGACCTAGCTGTATTATCCTTGGGACAGTCCTATCTTGGATATGATACCTTTTTCAAGAGAGGTGAGATACTTGTATTTCATCTACGTTGTTGTGTGCTAAAACCACCATCAACAACAACTATGACAACTTGTAAAGTGTGTAAGAGTTAATAGAATGGAAAGAGCTTGTAAAATGAAGTCACCTTGGAAATTTAGACAAGCATGATTTCAGGGGCCAAAAATGGAGTGTCATGTTTGGAGAGTCAGTTATGATTTAATAGGTGTAAGTAACTTTCTATTTTATGGTGGTTTTTTTGTATTGGAACTCCTAATAAATTGAGTTCTCAAGGAGTCATTTGAATGAAAGTTTTGCAAGTACACAGGGGTTGTCGAAATGTTACTAGAATTAAATGTTGGTGTATTACTCCTATAAAGACTTGCATTGCAAGTGTATTGTAATTCTTTGTTGATTTGAAAATACATTGTGTAGGTTTTGGAGTGTGGGGTTTTTCTCCCGAAAGTGTTTTCCCCATGTAAATCACTATGTGCCCAAACTACCTATGATGTTATAATTCACCCTCATCTTGTCCGTAAATAGATGCTAACTTTGCAAAATGAAAAGTCTTCTTGCCTTGGGAAATGAAGAGACAAAGTGTGATGTTTCATCTTCTCTTGGGTCCTTATGTATCATACTTCCCTTTTAAGAGAATCTTTTGGTCCCACAAAAAGTTAGTGAGACACCAAGTATGGAAAGCATTTTCTCACTTTCTCCTTTGAGTGCAATTTTACTTGCTTCAGTACTTGGCCTTCAAGTCCTATTTGCCAAGACTCCTTTGAATCTCTTTTGGTCTCTTTGGTATTATTTTGTAATTCCACGTCCTCTTAAAATATGACTTGTTTGTCAATCATTGGGTCCTTAAATGAGGATAGAAGCTACTCTCCATTTTCTTCACCCAATATGAACGACTCATATAGATGCATGCATTCACAATTCACCACCAAATGTATCTTCATATATGGGGTAAATCAAGGCTAAAAGCATTGTTTCCAATGGCCTCTAGGATGGTGAAGGGCCCATATCTTAAGAGGTTTTGCCTTTTTGGCTTGTCCTTGTATCCTTATTTTAATTAAGGACATTGTAAAGGGTAAAATTTGGATAGTTGAGTTTTTGGTAGTTTTGTGTGTGTATCCTCCTTTCACCCTTTCATTCTAGGACCTAGGGTTGAGTTGCAATGTACTATCCTACCTTAGGTCACTATGAGATGTAGAGAAACTTGAATTTTTATGATTTGATTGCTAATTATGTTCAAATATGCTCAATTATACCTTAAAACCCTAATTATACAAATATGACAGCAAACAGACGAATACTGAAAAATGCTGCTACAAAAAGATGTAAAATGACAAATAACTATGTACCTATTTTCAGAGTTCCGAAGCGAAATAGTCGAGGACTAAACAGTGGGCGCCCAAGTCCAATGCCCTACTTTTTGTCAGGATCTGCAAATAAGATCTGCAACCTATTCCTGCTGTACCAAAGGTTTTCCCGTCACGAAACTTCAAGGACTAATGAGTAGGCACCCTAGTCTAGGTAGCTATTTCTTCTTTGATCTGCGAATCTAACACTCTATTGTACCATCCAGCAACTTCACTTTATCTAAAGCTTCAATTTGTAACTTGCAATCATGAAAACTTTGGGAGGGGGTTGTGGTGTTTAGAGGCTTGCCTCAGTCAAGCCCCAGAGAGACATTCAAGTCTTCTAAACACTGTTGTCAGATAGAGAGTGCGTGCCCTTGTGAGGCAGAGGCAAAAAAACCAAATGATAAATACTCATAAACACAAATGATGCCACCTTGTAGTGAAGATCTTATGGGAGGAAGAAGCTCTTCATGCCATGAGGAGATGATTGCTCAAATCTGCAAATACAAACACATAGACAACACAAATTTGCTCTTGCAACACAATGAAAGCCTTGAATCACCTTTAGAATGCATAAATTTCACAATAACCATCTAGTTTACAAATGAATGCCTAAACATGCTTTTATATGCAACTACAAACACTCCCACCAAGAATTTTGTAATTCAAACTTATCGTGTCGGCATAGGACCCAAATAACGGTCACAAGACGACACCCAAAAATTGGGACTGACCCAAAATAGGGCAAGACTGGGGCGCAGACGCCCAAGTCCTGCCCCCCTATTTTGGGCAATGTTAGGTTCAAGGGGTACCCCTAGGTCCCATTTGTAATGAAACTTAGGGCTCATTTCATTGGGATGTCAAAATATGATGTAAGATGTCCTAAATGCACACTAAAGACTTGGGAGCTAAACCTTATGAGGGACAAGCCCCCAAGGGGACATTTTTCAACGTTACATTTAGCCCCCACTTTAATGTATGTATAAACATGAGGCCAATACATGCATTAAAGTACAGTCAACAAACACAGCAAACACGCCAAGCACGAAGAAGATATGCAAGACACATCGAAGACAATGACAAGCACACAAAACACAAAGAAGATAGTTACAGTCACGCAAAACATGGAGAATACAATAGATGGATAGAAAACAGTTAATGTATAGAAGACATAAATGATTTCTTTTCTTTTCTTTTTATCATATATATGAAATGCAGATGCGAGTACAAGGAAAGTAAACACACCTCCCATAATGTAGGATGCACTCATCGTGCAGGTCTTTAAACTGCATATATGGGGCAACACACATGCAAGACACACCAAATCTCCCATAATGCATGATGCACTCATCGCACAAGTCTTTAAACTGCATATGGGGCAACAAACATGCCAAACAAAGTAGGCATGCCAACACACAAACTTTGAAGACACGGAGAAAACACGTCAGACAAGTGATGGAGTATTCTTATTTCTAGATTCATCACCATCTCAGGCACATTACAGGCACACACCGATGATTGGGCTTCACCACAACAATCACCGGAGAAATGCTTAAGGGTTGGGTTAGTCACATAACCGCTCCTCACCTCCCGATGAGGACTTTTTGAAAATGACAGGATGGGTACTCTTCATAAGAGATACACCACCCCCACCTCCATAGAGGGCTTAAGATGATTGATTGATTTATTGATTGCAAACAAACTTAGAGTGCAGGAGGGACTCATCGCCACTGGTCTTTAAACTGCACCTGAGGACAAGCACATTGCTAACATCTACAACATACATCTTACCTTATATATGCCCCCACCTTAAGGTGGTTGATATCACACATCAATATCAAGCACGTTACGGTAGGAAGAAAACACACAAGGGAACATGGACTTTCGCAAAGCCCATGCCCCCTAGAGGTGACATGTACTTTACGATCACCAAATGTTCCCACAAACACATTGCTGTAAAAAACATGTTAGTGTCTACATCATCATGATAATGCACATGAAATCTAAGGCATGCAAGATTCAAGATAGACAAAGTGCACGGAGCAGTAGTATTGTTATGATTTGTAAATGAGAGAAACATCATCAAAATCACTACGTAGAGAGCACAAGTGCTTCTACTAGCCAAGCGTCGGATAAGATATACAATCCCATCATCATATTAGGAACTAAGTCCAATTTTTGATTTCTCGCTAAAGGGATGCTAGGTCCGCATAAGTATAAATATTTTTCGTCATCTGCCCGCTAGATAGAAACACTAGAGGAAGGGAAATAATAAATAAGAGAGGAGAAACAAGTGTCTTAGGGACAATCACATAGGAGGGTGCTCCCAAGTCACCAACCGCAATGCTATGTCCGTAAGACACAACACACAACAATGAAATCAGAGAGAGGCAATATAGAAGAATGATGATACAAATAGAAGAAGGTCACAACAGAGGCGGTCTCCTGGTATCCTGGACCTTACAAGAGAATCAGGGGTCATCCTAGGAGGTCTAAACAACACATAACACATCACAGGGGAAGCACATCATGAGAGAGGTAAAGGATTAGAGATACTTACCTGTATGATCGTTGTATTAGATTTTTGAATTTGCAAACCTCTTGGAGAGGTACTTGATCATGTTTAGTGCAAAGTTTGAGTGGTTCTTATGACATTCTTGTTTGTTGTCATATGATGCTTCTTCCTTAAATCCTTGTTTAAATGAGACTTTTTGTTGCTTATGAGGGGGGGAACCATTATTATTTCCAACTGCTGACAGTCGTCTTACTCTTTTTTGATTTTTAGCGAGTTTTCATTGTTGATGACACAGTAACATGAATCATCCTGTACCATCTCACTTGTCTGTATTGGTTGTTCTACTTGTCTTTTTGATGTGTTTTGATTATCTCCTGATCCATATAAGGATAACGGAGGAGGAACGTCAACATAAATTCTATTTCTTCGTGGACGAGGTGGGTTATCTATCCTCCTGCAATCAACAATGCAAAGCGTCAACCAAAACCATATTAGTACAAACCTGCTCAACTATCAAACCTATCACATCTCTTACTTAACATGTCAAATTGATCAAACCAAGCATATCATCTCTTGTCTAGATTCTATCATTCTCAGAGATCGCTTATCGATTGTCGCATCGATCAAGATGCCAATCAAGTCAATTTTACTAAGTTAGTGACTATCCAAAGAAATGCACCGTTCCAGGATGTATTTGCGTAGTATCAAAGTAAAAGCACAGTTTTATAGCAAATGCGCGGCCAAACTAAGTAGATGCGCGGTTTTGTAATATATGTGCAGCTCTGCACAACAGATGTGTAGAACGAGCATATGCGCCGCTAGGCAACATGCATGCGCTGAACTATAACACATGCGCAAATATACCTAACATATGCACAAAAGTAAAAAATGTGTTGAAATATAACCTAGATGTGTTGAACTATAACAAATGCATGGTTTCGGGTAGTGAATACGCCGAAATGCAAATTGACGCATATACTTCCCTTACTTTGCCTAGCATTTATTGCACCCATAAATGCCCCTAGCCTAAAAGTTTCAAAGTATGTACCGGGGTTCCTACCTCTGCTGGCCGTCTGAATCGTCGGACCCTCTCTAATCGGTGCTCCTCGTGTGGAATATCCATATCTCTGCTGACTGCTCTAGCTCCTGCGCTTTGCAAAGCTCCTAAGATCTCTCAAAATGACAAGTGTGCAAATGACTAAGATTGTGGACCTAGCTTCTATTTATAGACTTGCAACCCTCACTAGCTGTGTGGTAACTCTACTTGTTCTCCATACCCTTTTTCCACCGTTTTCTCAAGCCGTAACATGTTTTCTTCACCCTAACCTAACTGTTCAGCCTTCTTCATCGTGAGATTGTCTGTCTCACACCCTCTAATTTATTTCTTCCCGCCCAATCTCTCAAGGGGGCATCCTAGCATTGTAACTTGTACTAGGAGAAAATTGGGGCATGTCTCATTATCAGAAAGTATCTATTCTTTGAAGCAACATGATAAAACACATTGCATCAAAGAGGGGCAAAATGTATACACCTAAAAATAACACGACCCTGTCTAAATAAATATTCTTAATATTCATTCCATTTAATTCCTCAATCAATAAATAAATAAATCAATTTATTTATTTGATTCATATCTCTCCAAAAATTAAATAAAATCATTTATTTAATTAAAGTCTTCCAAAACTCTTCTAATGTCATTCTAAAATTAAATAATACCAAATTATTTAATTAAAGTCCTCTCAAATTTCCTCAACCGTTGATCTTCTTATTCATCCTGAACTGTTGATCTTCTTTCTCTCAAGTCTATAAATACAACCTCTTTTCCTCCATTTCAATCATCCAAGCTTTTAGTAAACTTACTCTGCAGGAATCACAGTGCGCCTTTGGCACCCAACACCATTCCATAGCTTGTGATCACCATTTTTATTGTATTGAAGATCCTCTTCATTACGAGAACTATCATAGCCATTTCTCTATTGTCATTTTGAAGAAAAAAGAAAGGAAGTGTGCTTTCTAAGGGCTTCATTCACATGAAAGATCAATTTGAGATTAGGCGACCAATGGAAGCTGTGAAGTAATAAGGTTTACAAGGTATTGTTCTTTGTGTTTGAATCTTAATTATTGCAATTTCTATTGAGTTATTAGGTTATTATTAATTATTGATATTATATCCACATTTTCTTGTAACAACTATCATAGTCTAAATAATCATCATCCGCTTCTTTCACTAAATATTGTTCCAACATATTTTTATTAGTATGCTTAGGGAAAGGATTAGTGAAGATTTGTAAATTTTGATTCGGTGGAGCAACCGACTTATTTCCGTTATCATTCACACCCAATACCTATATGATATTTGAATCAACGAGGTCTTGTATTTCATGTCTCAGACGCATACATCATTCAGTATCATGTCCTTGTGTCTGATGAAAATGACAAAAGGCATTAGCATTGAAGTAAGGTCCTTGTGCTTTGCTAGGATTGATAGGCTTAATCGGGGGAAGCTTCAGAATGTTATTACTCATAGCTTGATTCATGATAGAATGATAAGACTCAGATATTAGAGTAAACTTTCTTGGTTGATATGATGTTTTCTTCGGATTAGTGATAGAAGACACATTAGAAAAGTTATTCATGTTCAGTCCATTAATCTCGATGAAACTCGTACTGTTATTATTCCTCTTAAAATTATTTTGTGATGATCCACCCATGGATTGACTAACTTGAGCTGATGAGTTTTAGTTTTCATACTTACTAGACGAAAGTTGGTAATCACGAAGGGTGGTGCATAAATCTACAACCTAACATCTGTGATAAGATCCTCTTGATGAAGTATAACTCCTTTCAACATTCACAGCTGTGTAGTGATTTCTATTTTGAAGAGGATTTGTTGGCAAAACTTTTCCCGCGATCTCTCAAAGATACTGCTTTAGAATGGTTTTACTCATTGCCTACGAATTCAATACACTCTTTTTCAAAGCAAGGGGTCTCAAACCTCTTGGGCATAGGAGTTCTCAAAATAGCATAAGATAGGAGATTATTGGCATGATATGTTGGTATATTAGATTGCGAAGAATTTGTCAAGTTTGTTACCTTTTGTTGTAAAGAAGTCATGCCCTATAAAAGTTGGTTTAGAATGGCATCATTGGGAGATGCAGTTTGCTACGAGGAATTGGAACCAAAGTGAGGAGGTGATTGAACTTGAGATATGATAGGTGGAGGTTGTGAATAGGTCAACGGTGGTTGGATGTGAGGCTAATTATTTTACCTTCCTTATTTTGATCGTTATGCATTTCAGTTGATGACATTATTAGACTTTTAGTGACTATGGTTTCATTATGCAGACTTGATTTTTATTCCCTGATTATGATAGGACATTGATTAGACATATGTGATGTGATTTGATCATATTTGGTGCTATTTTGTGATTCAACATATGAGATATATATGTGATGATGTTTTGTGATGAGATTTTAGTTATTTATGTGATGTGGACTATTTGACATGAGATTGGAAAATGCAGTTTAATTTAGAATTATGTATTGATGATTATTGTTGTATTTGATTGCGTGAATTTAATTCCAGTTGCTTCGGCTATGATCTTTCATGATATGATTGATACTTGATCGATATGTGCAAGTTTTACATTCCCTAGCCACGGGAAATTAGAGGTAGATTTCACACTATGTTATCCCCTGTAAAACTGATCCATTCCCAAGAGGGATAAGGATCAGGTTTGAATTTGAATGTTGATTTAAGTGCTTGATTTAATTTTATTATTTTGGCCTTAGTACCCCTTTGTCTATTTAATTAATAATAAGTGTTGTATAATTTTACTTGATTTACACCACTTGGTATTTATTTTATTTTTTGAGGCCATTTAAAGTAGATTTTTGACCCTTTTGTGAACCTTAGTGTCCCAAAATTTACCCTAGGTGGTTACCCATGGGTCTAGGGTCAACTTGGACTATCTAACCCTAGAATTAACTCACTTTAGGTCACTCTAAACTATGGTTTAGTCAAAGTAACGAAATTTGAACTTAGGGAAGGTGGGAGATGAGTCATGCCTTGGGAAAGACTCATCTCCCTTCCCAAAGTTTGGGAATCCTTTCCCAAGGAATACTTGGGAGGTCTCCAAGACTCCCAAGTGTGTGGGAGCTTCCTCCAAGACTCTCACACATGTGTGAGAGCATCTTGGAGGAAGATGGCTCTTTGAGAGAATAAGAGGATGCCATATGGCATCCATTATCCTCTTGAAGGTGTGAGTGGGAATGCCACCTCACCACTTGTCCTCTCACACATGTGTGAGAGCACAAGTGGATAAGGTGAGGATTGAGATAGAATTGGAGGATGACACTTGTCATCCTCACACTTCCTCTCCCTTGCAAGTGGCATTGGAGGAGGAAGGAGAAGGTGACAAGTGTCACCTTCTCATTCCTCAAGGCCAAATTGAGGGCCTATATTATCTCCTCTTGTTGAGGAGTGTGGGGTTCTTGCAATTTTAAGTTTCTTTCTATTTTGGAGGAGTTTGGGGAAAGTTGGAGGGATTCTTGGAGTTGGAAGGTTTTGGGAAGGCTTGGAGCTCTTCACCAAACGTGCTTCCAATATAGGGCCTTAAAGGTAAGCCTCTTAAACTTGTTCTTCACTCTTGCTTATTTATTGTTTTGTGTTATAGTTTTGGTTGTTTTGTTATTTTCTTTATTTTTGTGTGGGATGGGAGTATGGTGAGAGCACCTCCAATGGAGGTAATGCTCAACTTGTTTGGGTAGGGGAAATGAACCTCCTTGAGGTCACTCCCACATTGTGTATTTATGCCTTGAGGGCTTTTATTTGTTGAGGAGATTATTGAATGGCAAGAGTGCCATGGAGGTTATTTTGTGATAATGTGGAGAGTGGTGTTTTTGGAGACTTTGTTTGGGTTGAGGCCATGAGCTTGATATTTTATCATTTGGGGTGACCTTTGAAGTAGAGGGGTCCATTCCCTACCCTCATTAAACTCATTTTCATGAGTTGAGTTTTATGTTAAACCTATGGGCTGTTTTTGTGTTGTTGTGTTTGATTTTGTTGTGGAATGGTTTTACCCGTGTGAATCCCTACCTCCCTAGCTCGGGGGTGACCCACTTGCGGGTCTACGGTAGGGAGGAGAGCTTTTCACAGTGGCTAGAATGTTATTTTTTTCTTTGTGTTTTATTACAGGTGTTTAGATGAGGAATGGAGTTGAGAGGAGTGCATTTTGGTGTTCTTATAGTTCCTTGTGTTGGCTATTGGGGCCATGGCCATTATGGCCTTATTGTATGTATTTTGACAAGTTTATACTTATGGACTTAGCTGTCCAAAGTTTTGTAATGTTACAGTCTGTTCATTTCATTTAAGTACTGTATGTGACATATTCTTGTTATGATGTTTAAATGTTGTTTAATTTTTATCTCGTGGAGATGGGAAGTTGTGAAATACATGTGAAATTTTATGCAATTTCTTGTTGTCACTTATCCTTGCAAGAGAAAATTTATATTCATTGCTGTCATTATTCTTTAAAAAAAAAATATAGAGGAACATGCATCAGTTGTTGTTATATTTTATTGCATATATGAATGAGAAATCTTAAACTAAGATTCTGGTTGTTGCTTGGAGGTTTATTTCATTAGCTGCTATTAGAAAGGTTAGATGAGCATGTTCACTCTACCATATAAAATCATTCAAAACAAAATTTTTTTATATATCACTGTTGTTCTATGAATTTTTTTAAAAAGAAAAAGAAAAAAACAAAAAAAGGAGTGAAGTGATATTGTTCTGTTTCATGTGTAAATTTGAGAGTTAACATTACTTCTTTTATTACTATTGGTTGTGAAAGTGAATGCTAAAGATAAATGTATTTGCTGGTTGTTATTTCATAGATTCTACATTGCTATTTTTTTTGTTTTTTTTTCCTTTTACAAAAAAAAAAAATACTGTGTTAGCATAGAGAAGTATAGAAGAAAATCTATTTAGTCATACCTTCTTTTACTGTATATATTACATATTTACAGATTAAAATACAAAAATATGGAAGTAATGTAGTTACTATATTTCTACCTTTTATTAAACTAGGCTTATCATTTTATATATATAATATATATTATATATATATCTAAAAAACTGTGATTAATATCTTTTAACAAAAATACTGAGATCTTTTTTTGTTGGAAGGGTTTCAATGTTTGAAAATAAAAAAAAGAAAAAAAAATAAACAAAAAAAAAATATAAAGAATGGACTGTGGGCAGCGCCCACAGTCCTTCGTTACTTAACAACAAAGGGGTGTGGGGGAGGCGGTGCCTCCACCCACACCCCCAAAACCCCATACTTTCCCCTTCGCACAGCTCCCGCCACCCGGAGACTATGACCCCACCGCCCGCAGCCACGACCTCCGCCGCCCTTCGCGTCCCCCTCTCATCCTTCTCTCTGCGCAGAATGGCACCTTCCCCAACCTCTGCCATTCTGCCACTGCCACCGTTGGCCATACCCACCTCCGCCCCCTCTGTCTATCACTTGCTGCGTCCTACCTCCGCCGCTCCTCTCCTCATGGCCGCCGTCGGCCCACATGCCACTTCAACCTGCAACTTAAACAAAAAAGAAGGAAGGAAGCTCATATCATTTATACTTACATCACACCCCCTCTAAAAATAAAAATTTATACTTTTGTTCAGCCTGAACATAGACACTAAAAAGAAAACTAGTTGGGTTTTGAATGCATACCTCTGAGAGGTATTCCATGGCTTCCACTGGCCTTCCAAAACCCTACCTGCAAGTAAGAAAACAAACAAAAAAGAAACATGAAACAAGAGAAATGAAAGAATGGTTAGGGCAACTTGAGGAGAATATTAGACTAAGAGAAATTAGGGCACACCTTATTTTATTTTATTTTTATTTTTTAAAAACCTCTATTCTCTTTATTCATTGTTTTTTTTTAATTTATCTCTTGGGGTTCTTTTACATTGATTTATATTTTTTTTGAATGGATTAGCTTTGTATTTTGATTGTTGACTTGTGATTTGAATTTATTTGGGAGGGAATTATTTTATTCTTTTGGAAAGAATTTTCCTTCCCCTTGTTTTAAATTTATCTTGTTGGGATATTACTTTTTTCGATTCCTCTTTAGCGGGATTTTTACCCTTTTTATTTGTTATCTATTTTATTATTATTTTACAAGATGGCTTATTTAAACTCTCCTATCTTATCTATTTATGTATTCGAGTTAGTTATTAAATATAATGCCGAAATTATATTTAATAACGGACTCAACTTTTCTTTTGGATTTATTTGGCGGCTTGTCATTGATTATTATTATTTTATTTTTGAATTTCTATTCCTTAAGCCAGGTCAATTTATTAGAACGTTGGCAGAATATTTATTTTAATATTTTATTGTTATTTTTTTAACGTTTAAAATTTGTTCTTAAGTTTAATTTGATCTCACTCTTAAATTTTAGTAAATTCCTTTTGGTGGTTTATTTTTAAACTTTATTTTGTGTTTATCGAAAATGCGTTATGCTGCCAGAATTTTGCTATATTTTTTGGGGTTTATTTTATGCGTTATTTATTTATTTTTGTTAATATTTATTCCATCACTCCACTTCAATCATGCGCCATCTTACCATATTGCTTAATCACTTTTCAATCTGAGTTAAGTTAGGGTTCGATGCTGGTGAATCATCTTCACCTAGGTAACTTAGGGTGCAGATTAGAATCAGTCTAACCCTAGAAGCGACACTTCGTGTCGCATACCCCCTAGATGACTTTTACCATCGCGGTTATGTTGACATGTCTATGCCTTATGCGTACTACCACCGAGCACGCAGACGCGTGTGAGGGGGTTCCTAGGGATAGGTAGAAAAGTTTTTCATAGTTCACGTCATGACCACATGGCAAATGTGGATATGACACGTGTGTTGTGTCATGACCGCATGGAAAATGCTGGCATGACATTTGGTATCAAAGCCTAAGTTTAAACACTGGGCTTGTTTTGGGCACATTATTATTTCCGCAACTTTGATTAATTTGTGGGTACCTCATTTTTGTAGGATGCCTCCTTGATGAGTTCGGCGAGCGCAGTCCCGCCGCACTCCATCCCCTGAGGTTCACAGTGACTCTTCAGCTGAGGTTCAGGCACAACTAGTCCTATGGGCAACACATGCACCACCGACCCTACCAGATATTGTAGGCTTTACAGGCAGTTTTAGATAGGCTTCCACCAGCTATAGTTGAGCTAGGCATAGAGCCACGTGTCGAGCCCCGCGAGGATCTGTGAGAGGAGCCACGCATGGAGCCACGAACTGAGTCCTGTGTGGAGCCATGTGTGGAGACCTGCATTGGGCCGCGAGGGGCACCACGTGTGGAGCCTTATGTGGAGATGCCAGAGACAAAGGAGGTTGGTTTGGCTGACAGGGCCCATAGCAGGAGCCCTCCATGTCATAATAGGCGTGATGAGGCAGTACGAGTAGAGCATATTTTTCACAGGCCTTATGACTATTACACAGATGAGCCTATTAGGAGACACAGAGACAGAGGAGACCCCATTAGGGATTTATTGAGGTTGAACCCTCCTACATTCATCAAGACCACAGAGGGAGCTGAGGCAGAGGCCTGGCTTATCAGCTTAGACAGATGTTTCGTGTTGCATTCCTACAAGGGAAACATGAAGGCCCGTGTAGCAGTACACCTGTTGCATGATGCAGCAGCTACCTGGTGGCACACTAAGGAGTGCAAGCGTCACCTTTCAACAGACTCTCTCACAAGGGAGACCTTCATTAAGCGCTTCAATATGCGATACCTATCAGATCATTAAAGGCAACGTCGTATAGACGAGTTCCATGACCTTCAGCACAAGGGACTTATAGTGGCATAGTATGAGGGTAGATTTACTGAGTTATCCCGTTATGCAGAGTATCTTCATGATGAGAAACTCCTGGTGCATAAGTTTATTAGAGGACTGAACCACAGTATAACAGGGCCTGTTCGGATGGCAGACCCCCAAACTTTGAGTGATGCTGCTGAAAAGGCATATATCACTGAGGAAATTTAGGGACTAGGGCAGAGTTCACGCCCTTAGTTTCAGGATTGGGGACAATAGTAGCATTAGCAGAGCTTCCGCAGACCATCACAGCCACCTCATAGAGGAGGATTTAGTTCCACTCCCTTACCTCCTAGGCCCCCACAGCAGCAGCAGCCACATCAGCAGCAGAGAGCTAGGACACAACAGAGGTCACATGGAGGACATAATAGAGGTTGGCAGCAGCAGGGCCTACACAGAGATTAGAGGTCGCAGGGACCACCTGCGGGACCCGTGAGGTCAGAGCAGTCTTATAGGGGCTCACAGGGGTCTACTGGTAGATCAGGACAATAATAGTTGAGTAGGACTCAGACTGGACAGGGACAGGCTAGGGGCCCTTGTTATGTTTGTGGTGGAGCTGGACACATAGCTAGAGAGTGTCCATAGGGTTTTATAGCAGGGGGATAGCCTCGTGTAGGAGGATCCGAGTAGACTGTTGGTGATGTGGGTAGATCCCACCGTATGTTCGCAGTGGTTGATAACCGCCAGGCTGATTTTCAGGCGTCAGTGATTGAGATGTCAGGTATGATTAGGGGTAACATCATTTCTATTCTCTTTGATTCTAGTGCTACTTGTGTATATGGAAAATCGATCTATTCTAAACTAAATAAAACCAAAGAATCCAATAACATAAAGAAAACGAATTTAAATAAAGGCCATGACAAATAATCAATGCAATAAAGACTTTTACCGAAATTTGTGTTGTTTCCTTTGGATTGAATGTAGAATTGCTCAATGAAATTGCAAAGCCATAGCTGCAACAAGCAAGTGTAATGCTCAAGAGATCAATGTCAAATGATCGTAAGGTTGGTCAATCGACGCGTTGTGTAATGCTCGAAGCTCTGTTAAGTATGCCTGAGAATACAATCGAAGAGAGAGAGGTAATGAAGGAGATGAGGGGGGTTTATATAGATTTCAAGGAAAATTGATCAACGGTCCAGATAATTCAGAAGAATCAATGGAGGAGAGCAGTTGAGGAATGTGCAACGAATGAGAAGAAGACATGTGTCTTGCTTGCTTTTGCATGAGAGGAGTTATCAAGAATAGAAGAATAAGTTAACTGAAGTGATAAATCAATTAAAAGAATAAAGCAATCAGTTAAGTGATTTAAAACAAGAAGAAGAGATTTGCATGAGAAAAGAAGATATTTTGCTTTATTAAATATAGAAATATTTAATTGATGAGCAAGAAAGCTTGAGTTATTTTAGAGATAACTCAAATTAGAAGAAAAAGCAACTTAAATAAATAATTGATTTATTTAAATTTAGAGAAGATATTTTTGGAAGAAGTAATTAAATAATTAGAATTATTTAATTTAGAAGATTTAAAAGCAAATTAAATAAATAAATTTATTTAATTGTTGTGCATGATTTTGGAAGAATAAATTTGATTTAATTAAATAATTAAGAATTATTTAATTTTAAATAAGAGGGAATTTGTTGAATTAATTAAATAATTGGATATATTTAATTAATGTAGACTTAATTTTTGGAAGGAGGATAATGATCTAATTAAATAATTAAAAATTATTTAATTGTGGAAGAATATAGAGGAATTTAATTTAATTAATTAAATAAAGAGGATTTATTTAATTAATGTTGAATTTAGGAGATTTAGAAGAATTTGATGAAAATTAATTAAATAATTAGATTATTTAATTAACGTTTGCAATGCAAGTGATTAGACAGATAACGGAATGCAAGTGATTTGATGACACGGTCATTTTAGGGTGTCTACATTTTGCCCCTCTTTGATGCAATGCAGCATGTAGCGTTGCGTCAAAAAAAATAATTGTTGAAGATGTAATACAATTTTTATGCCCCAGTGTATCGAGTTGCCCCAGCGTATGCCCCCTCGAGCGGGAAGACAGGGAGGCGACAGAGGAAAGGTGTTGACGCTCGACTAGAAAGGTGCGCGACCAGTAGGAAGAAAAAGCAGAAACAGGGGGGGGGAAACTGAAGGGTGGGGACACTATAAATAGGTCCCATGGGGACCACAATCCTCATTTGCACCCATTGAGATTCTAAATTTAGAGAAAAGAGTTTCTAAACTTAGTGGAGAGAGAGTTGAGCAGCTAGCGGAGAGAGATGTCGATTCCTGTGCACAGACATCGGGCGGAGCTGGTGCGGACCTACGGGAGGCCAGTAGGAGCTCCGGCAGCGGTAGGTGATCGAAAACCCCCTTGTAATTTGTCGATTAGGGGTAGATTAGGGCTAGATTTAGGCAGGTATGCATTTTTAGCCAAAAGCGCTCTAGGAAAGTGCAGCGCGTATGGCAGTCGTTCGGCGCGCTTTTGGCACACTATAGCGCGGCTGGTAGTCGCGGGCAGCGCGGTTGGTGAAATCGCGTCGCATCTGGTTAATGTGGGTAGCGTCGCAGCGCATGTGGAAAAATCTGCAGCGCTTCTGGTATAGCGGTGCAGCGCACCTGGTAAGGTAGGTTAGCACGGGTGGCGGGTATGTGGAGAAAGCGCGTCGCTTTTGGTAAAACAGAGCGGCGCAGTTGGCATAATGTTTTAGCGCGCTTGAAAAACAAGGCGCACGTGGGAGGAAAAATCAAAGCGCAGCTGGATAAGTAGTGAAGCGCGTTTGGCTGGGAGAAACAGCGTGGTTGCATAAACAAAGCGCTTCGGGCTAGATAGAAGAAAAAGTTAGGGTTTAGTAAAATGGGGGGGCCTAGAGGAGAGACGCCTAGCCTAGCCGACAAGAGGGAAAAGGGATGGCAGGGGTGGGGTATAGCATAGCTAATGGGTAGATAGGTTTTGAGGGATTTGGTTATGAAACTGACAAGTGATATGTTTATGGATGCAGAGGATTTTGCCACCATTGATGTCGCGGGAGCGACACCACGCGATTGCGTACGAGGTTGTTCAGTTGACCTGGGAGGAGGATGCGTTCTTAGAGCATGCAGGGCTATGGCATGTGGCACACCTCACACACATTAGGGTGAATCTCGCCCTAGTGACAGCAGTCGTGGAGAGGTATCACAGCGAGACCTCGTCATTTCACTTCCCGACAGGGGAGGCTACAGTGACACTGGAGGATGTATATCGCATCCTGCGGATTCAGATTGATGGAGAGATAGTGGACTTCGACCCGGCACGGGGCGAGGCAGGCTTGGAGGAGGTCTTCTGCACAGACGACCTATGGATAGACGATGGGGAGATCCGATGGGCAGACGTCCCGAGACTCTGCGATAGGATCCGCTGGATAGTGGCATCATTGATCGGCGGCTTCCTGTGCCCAGATAGGAGATCCAGAGGCTTATCAGTTGGTTGGGGGACAGTGTTATTCGGGATGTTTACACATGGCCGACAGTATGCGTGGGGACCCTGTGTCTTAGGACAGTTATACCATGATATGCATTACTGCGTATACAGGAGAGGCAGGAGCCTCTCAGCAGGGGTGACATTGTTACAGGTGTGGGCGTGGGAGCACATTCCAGTTATCCGGCCCATGGCACAGCGCCACCGAGACCGAGGGGAGCCGTATGCGTTTCTGTACGATGGGGTGATGACACACAGGAGGATGGGATCGGTCAGCTACTGGCGGCGACAGATCGATGAGATGGACATATTCATCTGGAGGCCGTGGTTATTGTGCGAGGAGTGGCCGGATGAGTACGAGCAGCTCATGTACTGCAGACAGGCTCGCTATCTGTTCGGTAGATGGATAGATATGATAGAGAGATATCTTCCGAAGCGGGTATTGAGACAGTTTGGACTACCACAGGGGCTACCAGTGGGGGAGGCCACACATGCCAGGACGCGGAGAGAGACAGGAGACTGGGACCCAGTGATCCTGGTGGCGATAGCATTAGCAGAGGTGCGGGGACTTATCCCCGTGAGATGGGATTGGGACTCTGGGCTAGCAGACCCAGGGACACTGCCAGACTATGACCAGTACTGGCAGACTCACAGGCCGATGAGATTGACTACACCAGGTGCAGTAAGAGCAGTGGGAGAGGTGTTAGTACTTGGCGGAGAGGCCAGGATGAGGCGGCAGGCCAGGGCAGGCGGACAGCAGGCAGGCGGCCAGCAGGAGGATGTTGAGATGGCAGAGGCGTTGGGCCCAGTCGTAGAGACTAATCTGCAGAGGGCCGAGCGACTGCTGCAGGAGGAGATAGCTTGGAGGACTCGACTAGAGCTCCAGATGGTTAGACTGAGGAGAGATAGGGATACAGCGCGGGCAGAGGCGAGACAGGCAGAGGCCACAGCCCAGGCACAAACACAGGCAGCCACAGCCGCACAGACAGCCCTGGCACAGGTACAGGCACAGTTACAGGCACAGGTGCAGGCCTACAGACAGCTACAGGCCCAGGTGCATGCACAAGCACAGGCACAGATGCAGCCACCAGCCGCACCAGCAGCCGACATCGAGGCAGTAGCACAGGCTAGGAGGGAGAGAGATGCAGAGATACAGCTACGGCTCACAGCAGAGGCTACACTCTTTAGAGTGAGGCGGGAGAGAGAGGAGGCACGCCGTGCACTGGGCGCAGACCAGAGGACACTATATAGTGAGCTCGTCCGAGTGCAGGGTGAGTTGGTATCAGCTGGTTGGGAGGCAGAGTACTACAGGGGCCTGTATGTGGGTGCGGTGCCAGCAGCTCAGCAGGCACCGAGCTACAGAGACAGGAGCAGATCTGGGGCATCCGGATCTCAGAGGACAGGGCAGTCAGCGTCCTCGGTCAGAGGGCCACTTTTGCTGCCAGGGGGAGGAGGAGGACCATCAGGGGGACCTCCACCGAGCACAGGGGGAGGCCAGGGGCCACAGCAGGAGGGTAGCTCTACGCACTAGGGCATACTCATGTATATTGTATCATATTGTATTATTTTGGACAGATGCCTGCGTGCATTCTGATGTTATTTTGAGGGCTCTTGATAGCCTTGATGTACTGTATTGATGTATATTTAGATGTATACACATTTTGTATTATTGATGTAGACATAGACACTTTGTATTATGATGACCATTACATGATATATATATATGATGATCTGTTCGATTCACTGCTGTTCATACTTTTGTGTATGCATTATCTGATGTCATGGATGTGATGATATGTATGTATGATTATGGATTCATGTGATGACATATGTTGCTTATATGATGCTTATAGATGTGATGACTAGTGATATCTGACATGTGGGTTTTGCAGATATGCACCAGAGAAGAGAACAGGAGGAGATGGAGGAGGCAGACTGTTGATCGATTACTGCAATGAAAACGATATAAAGGGTGTGGGAATGGATGAATGAGCTTGTTGCAATGGCTTCACATTTGTATATAAAGAGCAATCCTTAGTTTGATATAGCACGTGGATAGTTCGCCACTAAGGTATAAAAAGACCAAGGTGCAGTAATATCCGAGCGCATGGACGTTGACTCTGCAAGCAAGCGGTTTGAACTTAGATCTCTTTAGACAGCATATAACCTTGTTGGTACATGTGAATAAGACATAGTCTTGAACATAAAATAAACTTCAATACATGTAAATGCAAGAAGAAATATTAATATGTAAGATGCTAGGTCGTAACACACACAAGATAGATATGATGCTAAGAAAGATACTAAAGATCATTCCTCAAACACGGCACACAGAATGCAATGACTATGCCCCCAATCCGTACTGCATCGCGACATACCAAGATTATAGATAAATGAATAGGTATTGGAAAAGGAACAAAAGATAAACCATAACACAAATTGACTGACTTACAAAGTAAACATACAGCCAACATATTCTCTTGCCAAAGAGGTTGCTCAAGATAGATTGGATAGGAAAGATAACAGCCTTATCGTAGGAACTCTGTGTCCGTTAAAGGGGGCTATCTACCTAAAAAGACAATGTCTCACTTGCAGGAAATGCCACATGTTGCAGGAGACGCGTGTGTTGGTCTCGATAATGGAACACTTCGCAGAAGACAAGCCTGTTGATCTAGGGCTTAGTTAAGCGGTACTTAGCTGATGTTGGCAATCGGTATGCAGGACAGTAGATGACTCTGGAAGAAAGCCTCTTTGCTTCAAGTTTGTTAAGGACTATTTGCTTTGAAAGGATGCGCTAGCTTGCTGCTTGAGTTAGTCAAGTCAAGGTGAATGGATTTTGACAAACGGAAGACTAGAAGGATGGAATGCTAATGGATTGGGACGGGTGGAGAATGATGGATCGTGTGTGCCTGAGTACTGGATACATCCTTCGTATTCCAGACTGCCTACATACCCTGTATCCACGGGATCAAGGCACACTTACGATGGAAGATGAACGTGATAAATATGTAGTTCTGGTTAGAGTGATGAACGGGGCCAGGTGAAAGGGGGAGATATTATGTACCTGAGTACTGGAAACGTCCTTCGTATTCCAGACTGCCTACATACCCATTTCCATGGGATCAAGGTACCTTAAGATTGAGAAGAGATGATATGTAGTTCTGGGTAGAGTGATGATGTAGAAGGAGTGTTGAGAAGATAACAGCCTTATCGTAGGAACTCTGTGTCCGTTAAAGGGTGTTACCTGTGGAAATGAGACAAGATTGAAGTATGCGCTGCGAACCACGAACAAGGAACCCATCCTAGACCATCACTAAGGAAAGAGTTGCCCCCATTCTGGTAGAGGAAACTGTAGGGGTGACTACCAAAGAAGACATAGAATGACTTGACCTAGGACCAGACAGTGTTAACTATAGACACAGATCAAGACATGGGAGATGACGAGGGACATTGACAAATTTCCAAGCTATACTAGGTAGGGAGATGGAAATGCAAACAATGTCAATGGTTTTATTATGGATGGATGGATGAATCAGGTTGCGAACTAGACAAGGAGTGGACAAGACTCGATAGACGATGGATGCTGACTCTATGCATAGCGCCTGTTTGCCAGGTTTTCACTATGGTACTTATCCAAGGCGCCTGTTTGCCAGGTTTTCACCAGAGGATGGATTTTTTTGGATTTTTTATTTTTGTGATTTTTTTTTTTTGATTTTTTTTGACTTTTTTAATTTTTTTTGATTTTTTGTGGGAATACTCTGAGGATCAGGCATAGAAATTCTTGAGATGGACACTGTTAAGTGGCTCATCTAGAGGAATGCCGTCAGGTGTAGCTAAAGTATAAGCTCCCGATCCATATGCTGCTGTGACAATGAAGGGACCTAAACAGTTAGGCTCAAACTTGCCCTTCTTCTCTCGATCTGCTTGATTTCTCTGATTCTCCTTAAGTACAAGATCACCAACTTGAAACCGTCTTTCTTTGATCTTTTTGTTGTAATTACGCCGGAGGCGGTTTTGATAGACATGGAGATGATTAAGTGCGGCAAGGCGCCTCTCATCTAGTAGTTCAAGCTCAGCTAATCGAGAAGTACGATACTCATCTCCGCCAATCAGGTCTTGCATGGATACTCTGAGGGATGGGATCTCGACCTCTATAGGTAGGATGGCTTCAGAGCCAAAGACCAAGGCATATGGTGTGGCACCAGTTGGTGTTCTGATACTAGTGCGGTAGGCCCATAGGGCGGGATTGAGTTGCAAGTGCCAATCACGACCAGCTTCATTGACTGTTTTCTTGAGGATTTTAAGAATGGTTTTATTGGAAGCCTCAGGTTGGCCGTTACTCTGCGGATAGTAGGGAGTTGAAAAGCGATGTTGGATATTGTATTGTATGCATAAAGCACGAATATCTTGGTTCTTGAATGGTCTCCCATTATCAGTGACAATGGCTTGGGGAATACCATACCGACATATGAGGTAGTTTAGGATAAACTTGGCTATTTGCTTACCGGTGATATAGGTCATAGGAATGGCTTCCACCCACTTCGTGAAATACTCAGTGGCGGTAATGATAAACTTGTGGCCATTTGAGGAGGAAGGGTGAATTTGTCCTACGAGGTCAAGACCCCATTGAGAAAAAGGCCACGGAGTTATCACAGGTTGTAACTCATGAGCTGGTGCGTGAATCAAATCTCCATGCTACTGACATTGTAGACACTTCTTAGCAAACTGTGCGGCATCTTGCTCTATTGTAGGCCAGTAATAACCTGTTCTGAGTATCTTCTTAGCAAGATTAGGACCAGTAGAATGTGCGCCACAGACACCTTCGTGTATGTCTCGTAAGGTAGCTTCAGCTTCTTCCGCGTCAAGACATCGTAAGAGGATACCATCGAGACTCCGGCGATATAGTGTATCACCCAGAATGATGTAACGAGAGGATTGACGGATAAAGGTTTTGCGTTGAGTGGGTGATAGGTCAGGGGAAAAGGTATTGTTCTTGAGGTATTCATAGATATCTTCGTACCATGGGGAATTGGGACCAACAAGTTCGCAGATGATTTCAGTAACTGGAACATCGACGGCTGGTATCAACAATCGCTCGATCAAGAATTCACACTTCTGTGTATTTGTAGGCATGTCAATCAGTGACCCTACAGAAGCCATAGAATCTGCAGCTTTATTATGCTCTCTTGAAATTTGCTCAAATGTGATGCTAGAAAAATGTGGTTTGTAGGCATCCACTAGTTGCTTGTAGGGGACCAACTTTTCATCCTTTGTTTGGTACTCATCCGTGACTTGGCGAATGACTAGCTGTGAGTCTCCATATACTTGTAACTCTGTGATGTCCCATTGAACTGCTGTGTTGAGACCTGTGAGGAGTGCTTCATACTCGGCTATGTTGTTGGTGCAAGGGAATGCGAGCCGATATGACTTTGGAATGTAGTCATTCTGAGGTGTAACAAATAAGATGCCAGCTCCTGAGCCATGCTGTGTGTAACAACCCTCAAAGTACAACTTCCACATTATGGAGTTAGCAAGAGTGAATAGATTCTCATCAGGAAAGTCTGCGACCATAGGATGTGTATCTTTCATAGGTGCTTCTGCTAGTTGATCCGCGAGGGCTTGTCCTTTGATTGCTTTACGATCTGTGTACTCAATGTCGAACTCACTAAGGATCATGACCCACTTAGCTAGTCTGCCTGTGAGAGCTACTTTTGCTAATAGATATTTCAAGGGATCAATCTTGGCTATCAGATTTGTGTGTTGGTTCAACATGTAATGCCACAACTTTTGGGAGGCAAACACTACTGCTAGACAAGCCCTTTCCATGGGTGAATAATTGAGCTCATACCCTACCAAAGTTCTACTGATATAGTAAATTGCATGCTCTCTGCCTGAGTCATCATTTTGTGCTAGCAGGGCCCCTAGGGCTGAATTTGTAGTGGAGATGTACAATATCAAAGGTTTGTCTGCCACTGGTGGAACCAATACAGGAGGTGTAGCTAGATACTCCTTAAGTTGATCAAACGCTGCCTGACACTTGTTGTCCCATCGAAATGAGACATCCTTTCGGAGCAAGTGCTGAAAGGGTTGACATTTATCTGCTAGCTGTGATATGAAACGCCTGATGGACTGTAACCTTCCTTGGAGGCTCCTTAATGCCTTAAGGTTCTTTGGTGGAGGCATCTCCACTATAGCCTTTACTTTTGCTGGATCTACTTCGATGCCCCTACGAGATACTATGTATCCCAACAGCTTCCCTGATGTGACACCGAAGACACACTTCTTAGGATTAAGTCTTACTTGGTATTTTTCAAGCCTGTCGAAGATCTGTCCTAGGACCTGTATATGTTCTGCTCTAGAAGATTTAGCCAATATATCATCCACATAGTCTTCCATGATGTGATGAAATAGATCGTGGAAGATCACTGTCATAGCTCGATGATAGGTTGCTCCTGCATTCTTCAGACCAAACGGCATAACACACCAACAGTAATTGCCCCAAGGACATGTAAAGGTTGTTTTGTGTTGATCCTCCTCAGCTATTCTAATCTGGTTGTAGCCTGAGAATCCATCCATAAGAGAAAGCATCTCGTGACCTGCTATCAAGTCCACTATAATGTCAATGTTTGGTAGTGGAAAATCATCTTTGGGACATGCCTTGTTGAGATCTCTGAAATCATTACACATGCGGATGCGCCCATTAGGTTTAGACACAGGTACAATGTTTGAGACCCAATCTGAATAGTTGATGGGTCGTATGAACTTTGCGTCTAACAGCTTCTGTATTTCTACCTTCACTAGGAGAGCGATCTGTGGGTGCATCTTTCTCAACTTCTGTTTGACTGGTTTCACTTTGGGATCAACTGTGAGATAATGAACTACCAGCTTAGGGTCTAGCCCTGGCATATCTGCATAGGTCCATGCAAAGTTGATGGTTCGTTGCAAGAAGAAGTTGTTAAGATTTTTGTGCTCTGTGTCAGATAAGGATGCCGCTAGGAATGTTGTCTTTGGATTCTGTTCTGTACCTAGGTTGATCTCTGTAGAATCTTCCACTAGTAGAGCTGATTTCTCCTGGTACTTAGATGGTAAGGGAAGGTCAAATCCTCCATCCTCAGGTGCCACAGTTGGGTTTTCACCTTTGGATACGTCCTTTATTTTTACTATTTTATGATCAGGAGATGCCACAGTGTGGTTTTCACCTAGAGATCTTTCTTTATTTGCACTTTTGCGACTAGAGGATTTGGCATTCTCACCAAAATAAGCCGTGGGCTCAAGTTCCATTACAAAACCTGCCTTGTGATCGCCAAGAGGGATACCTTCCCGAAGTTCCATGAACTCAGCTAGAGCTTCATCATTCTGAAATACATCTATAACGGGGGCCCCTTGTTGGTCCCAATTGATAAGTTCAGGGTAGACAAGCGTGACATTCTGGGTGCTGGTGGTAGAAGTTAAGGATACGGAGGATAGTGTAAAAATGGAGGATTCCAGAAAAAATTGGTTATGTGGAGGGAAGAGTCATCGATAATATCCTCTGTAGATGTCGAATCGGCGGGAAACTTGTCAGCTACATCGTCGAGGATATACTCGATGTCCGAGGCGCGTGGTACCTTCTTACAGTATATGGAAAATTGATCTATTCTAAACTAAATAAAACCAAAGAATCCAATAACATAAAGAAAACGAATTTAAATAAAGGCCATGACAAATAATCAATGCAATAAAGACTTTTACCGAAATTTGTGTTGTTTCCTTTGGATTGAATGTAGAATTGCTCAATGAAATTGCAAAGCCATAGCTGCAACAAGCAAGTGTAATGCTCAAGAGATCAATGTCAAATGATTGTAAGGTTGGTCAATCGACACGTTGTGTAATGCTCGAAGCTCTGTTAAGTATGCCTGAGAATACAATCGAAGAGAGAGAGGTAATGAAGGAGATGAGGGGGGTTTATATAGATTTCAAGGAAAATTGATCAACGGTCCAGATAATTCAGAAGAATCAATGGAGGAGAGCAGTTGAGGAATGTGCAACGAATGAGAAGAAGACATGTGTCTTGCTTGCTTTTGCATGAGAGGAGTTATCAAGAATAGAAGAATAAGTTAACTGAAGTGATAAATCAATTAAAAGAATAAAGCAATCAGTTAAGTGATTTAAAACAAGAAGAAGAGATTTGCATGAGAAAAGAAGATATTTTGCTTTATTAAATATAGAAATATTTAATTGATGAGCAAGAAAGCTTGAGTTATTTTAGAGATAACTCAAATTAGAAGAAAAAGCAACTTAAATAAATAATTGATTTATTTAAATTTAGAGAAGATATTTTTGGAAGAAGTAATTAAATAATTAGAATTATTTAATTTAGAAGATTTAAAAGCAAATTAAATAAATAAATTTATTTAATTGTTGTGCATGATTTTGGAAGAATAAATTTGATTTAATTAAATAATTAAGAATTATTTAATTTTAGATAAGAGGGAATTTGTTGAATTAATTAAATAATTGGATATATTTAATTAATGTAGACTTAATTTTTGGAAGGAGGATAATGATCTAATTAAATAATTAAAAATTATTTAATTGTGGAAGAATATAGAGGAATTTAATTTAATTAATTAGATAAAGAGGATTTATTTAATTAATGTTGAATTTAGGAGATTTAGAAGAATTTGATGAAAATTAATTAAATAATTAGATTATTTAATTAACGTTTGCAATGCAAGTGATTAGACAGATAACGGAATGCAAGTGATTTGACGACACGGTCATTTTAGGGTGTCTACATTTTGCCCCTCTTTGATGCAATGCAGCATGTAGCGTTGCGTCAAAGAAAATAATTGTTGAAGATGTAATACAATTTTTATGCCCCAGTGTATCGAGTTGCCCCAGCGTATGCCCCCTCGAGCAGGAAGACAGGGAGGCGACAGAGGAAAGGTGTTGATGCTAGACTAGAAAGGTGCGCGACCAGTAGGAAGAAAAAGCAGAAATAGGGGGGGAAAAAAACTGAAGGGTGGGGACACTATAAATAGGTCCCATGGGGACCACAATCCTCATTTGCACCCATTGAGATTCTAAATTTAGAGAAAAGAGTTTCTAAACTTAGTGGAGAGAGAGTTGAGCAGCCAGCGGAGAGAGATGCCGATTCCTGTGCACAGACATCGGGCGGAGCTGGTGCGGACCTACGGGAGGCCAGCAGGAGCTCCGGCAGTGGTAGGTGATCAAAAACCCCCTTGTAATTTGTCGATTAGGGGTAGATTAGGGCTAGATTTAGGCAGGTATGCATTTTTAGCCAAAAGCGCTCTAGGAAAGTGCAGCGCGTATGGCAGTCGTTCGGCGCGCTTTTGGCGCGCTGTAGCGCGGCTGGTAGTCACAGGCAACGCGGTTGGTGAAATCGCGTCGCATCTAGTTAATGTGGGTAGCGCCGCAGCGCATGTGGAAAAATCCGTAGCGCTTCTGGTATAGCGGTGCAGCGCACCTGGTAAGGTAGGTTAGCGCGGGTGGCGGGTATGTGGAGAAAGCGCGTCGCTTCTGGTAAAACAGAGCGGCGCAGTTGGCATAATGTTTTAGCGCGCTTGAAAAACAAGGCGCACGTGGGAGGAAAAATCAAAGCGCAGCTGGATAAGTAGTGGAGCGCGTTTGGCTGGGAGAAACAGCGCGGTTGCATAAACAAAGTGCTTCGGGCTAGATAGAAGAAAAAGTTAGGGTTTAGTAAAATGGGGGGGCCTAGAGGAGAGACGCCTAGCCTAGCCGACAAGAGGGAAAAGGGATGGCAGGGGTGGGGTATAGCATAGCCAATGGGTAGATAGGTTTTGAGGGATTTGGTTATGAAACTGACAAGTGATATGTTTATGGATGCAGAGGATTTTGCCACCGTTGATGTCGCGGGAGCGACACCACGCGATTGCGCACGAGGTTGTTCAGTTGACCTGGGAGGAGGATGCGTTCTTAGAGCATGCAGGGCTATGGCATGTGGCAACCTCACACACATTAGGGCGAATCTCGCTCTAGTGACAGCAGTTGTGGAGAGGTATCACAGCGAGACCTCGTCATTTCACTTCCCGACAGGGGAGGCTACAGTGACACTGGAGGATGTATATCGCATCCTGCGGATTCGGATTGATGGAGAGATAGTGGACTTCGACCCGCACGGGGCGAGGCAGGCTTGGAGGAGGTCTTCTGCACAGACAACCTATGGATAGACGATGGGGAGATCCGATGGGCAGACGTCCCGAGACTCTGCGATAGGATCCGCTGGATAGTGGCATCATTGATCGGCGGCTTCCTATGCCTAGATAGGAGATCCAGAGGCTTATCAGTTGGTTGGGGGACAGTGTTATTCGGGATGTTTACACATGGCCGACAGTATGCGTGGGGACCCTGTGTCCTAGGACAGTTATACCATGATATGCATTACTGCGTATACAGGAGAGGCAGGAGCCTCTCAGCAGGGGTGACCTTGTTACAGGTGTGGGTGTGGGAGCACATTCCAGTTATCCGGCCCATGGCACAGCGCCACCGAGACCGAGGGGAGCCGTATGCGTTTCTGTACGATGGGGTGATGACACACAGGAGGATGGGATCGGTCAGCTACTGGCGGCGACAGATCGATGAGATGGACATATTCATCTGGAGGCCGTGGTTATTGTGCGAGGAGTGGCCGGATGAGCACGAGCAGCTCATGTACTGCAGACAGGCTCGCTATCTGTTCGGTAGACAGACAGATATGATAGAGAGATATCTTTCGGAGCAGGTACTGAGACAGTTTGGACTACCACAGGGGCTACCACTGGGGGAGGCCACACATGCCAGGACGCGGAGAGAGACAGGAGACTAGGACCCAGTGATCCCGGTGGCGACAGCATTAGCAGAGGTGCGGGGACTTATCCCCGTGAGATGGGATTGGGACTCTGGGCTAGCAGACCCAAGGACACTGCCAGACTATGACCAGTACTGGCAGACTCACAGGCCGATGAGATTGACTACACCAGGTGCAGTAGGAGCAGTGGGAGAGGTGTTAGTACTTGGCGGAGAGGCCAGGATGAGGCGGCAGGCCAGGGCAGCCGGACAGCAGGCAGGCAGACAGCAGGCAGGCAGCCAGCAGGAGGATGTTGAGATGGCAGAGGTGTTGGGCCCAGTCGTAGAGACTAATCTGCAGAGGGCCAAGCGACTGCTGCAGGAGGAGATAGCCCGGAGGACTCGACTAGAGCTCTAGATGGTTACACTGAGGAGAGACAGGGATACAGTGCGGGCAGAGGCGAGACAGGCAGAGGCCACAGCCCAGGCACAGACACAGGCAGCCACAGCCGCACAGACAGCCCTGGCACAGGTACAGGCACAGTTACAGGCACAGGTGCAGGCCTACAGACAGCTACAGGCCCAGGTGCATGCACAGGCACAGGCATAGATGCAGCCACCGGCCGCACCAGCAGTCGACACTGAGGCAGTAGCACGGGCCAGGAGGGAGAGAGATGCAGAGGTACAGCTACGGCTGACAGCAGAGGCTACACTCTTTAGAGTGAGGCGGGAGAGAGAGGAGGCACGCCGTGCACTGGGCACAGACCAGAGGACACTATATAGTGAGCTCGTCCGAGTGCAGGGTGAGTTGGTATCAGCTAGCCGGGAGGCAGAGTACTACAGGGGCCTGTATGTGGGTGCGGTGCCAGCAGCTCAGCAGGCACCGAGCTACAGAGACAGGAGCAGATCTGGGGCATCCAGATCTCGGAGGACAGGGCAGTCAGCGTCCTCAGTCAGAGGGCCACTTTTGCCGCCAGGGGGAGGAGGAGGACCATCAGGGGGACCTCCACCGAGCACAGGGGGAGGCCAGGGGCCACAGCAGGAGGGTAGCTCTACGCACTAGGGCATACTCATGTATATTGTATCATATTGTATTATTTTGGACAGATGCCTGCATGCATTCTGATGTTATTTTGAGGGCTCTTGATAGCCTTGATGTACTGTATTGATGTATATTTGGATGTATACACATTTTGTATTATTGATGTAGACATAGACACTTTGTATTATGATGACCATTACATGATATATATATATGATGATCTGTTCGATTCACTGCTGTTCATGCTTTTGTGTATGCATTATCTGATGTCATGGATGTGATGATATGTATGTATGATTATGGATTCATGTGATGACATATGTTGCTTATATGATGCTTATAGATGTGATGACTAGTGATATCTGACATGTGGGTTTTGCAGATATGCACCAGAGAAGAGAACAGGAGGAGATGGAGGAGGCAGACTATTGATCGATTACTGCAATGAAAACGATATAAAGGGTGTGGGAATGGATGAATGAGCTTGTTGCAAGGGCTTCACATTTGTATATAAAGAGCAATCCTTAGTTTGATATAGCACGTGGATAGTTTGCCACCAAGGTATAAAAAGACCAAGGTGCAGTAATATCCGAGCGCATGGACGTTGACTCTGCAAGCAAGCGGTTTGAACTTAGATCTCTTTAGACAGCATATAACCTTGTTGGTACATGTGAATAAGACATAGTCTTGAACATAAAATAAACTTCAATACATGTAAATGCAAGAAGAAATATTAATATGTAAGATGCTAGGTCATAACACACACAAGATAGATATGATGCTAAGAAAGATACTAAAGATCATTCCTCAAACACGGCACACAGAAAGCAATGACTATGCCCCCAATCCATACTGCATCGCGACATACCAAGATTATAGATAAATCAAGGTAGTCTTGAATAGGTATTGGAAAAGGAACAAAAGATAAACCATAACACAAATTGACTGACTTACAAAGTAAACATACAACCAACATATTCTCTTGCCAAAGAGGTTGCTCAGGATAGATTGGATAGGAAAGATAACAGCCTTATCGTAGGAACTCTGTGTCCGTTAAAGGGGCCTATCTACCTAAAAAGACAATGTCTCACTTGCAGGAAATGCCACATGTTGCAGGAGACGCGTGTGTTGGTCTCGACAATGGAACACTTCGCAGAAGACAAGCCTGTTGATCTAGGGCTTAGTTAAGCGGTACTTAGCTGATGTCGGCAATCGGTATGCAGGACAGTAGATGACTCTGGAAGAAAGCCTCTTTGCTTCAAGTTTGTTAAGGACTATTTGCTTTGAAAGGATGCGCTAGCTTGCTGCTTGAGTTAGTCAAGTCGAGGTGAATGGATTTTGACAAACGGAAGACTAGAAGGATGGAATGCTAATGGATTGGGACGGGTGGAGAATGATGGATCGTGTGTGCCTGAGTACTGGATACATCCTTCGTATTCCAGACTGCCTACATACCCTGTATCCACGGGATCAAGGCACACTTACGATGGAAGATGAACGTGATAAATATGTAGTTCTGGTTAGAGTGATGAATGGGGCCAGGTGAAAGGGGGAGATCTTATGTACTTGAGTACTAGAAACGTCCTTCGTATTCCAGACTGCCTACATACCCATTTCCATGGGATCAAGGTACCTTAAGATTGAGAAGAGATGATATGTAGTTCTGGGTAGAGTGATGATGTAGAAGGAGTGTTGAGAAGATAACAGCCTTATCGTAGGAACTCTGTGTCCGTTAAAGGGTGTTACCTGTGGAAATGAGACAAGATTGAAGTATGCGCTGCGAACCACGAACAAGGAACCCATCCTAGACCGTCGCTAAGGAAAGAGTTGCCCCCATTCTGGTAGAGGAAACTGTAGGGGTGACTACCGAAGAAGACATAGAACGACTTGACCTAGGACTAGACAATGTTAACTGTAGACACAGATCAAGACATGGGAGATGACGAGGGACATTGACAAATTTCCAAGCTATACTAGGTAGGGAGATGGAAATGCAAACAAAGTCAATGGTTTTATTATGGATGGATGGATGAATCAGGTTGCGAACTGGACAAGGAGTGGACAAGACTCGATAGACGATGGATGCTGACTCTACGCATAGCGCCTGTTTGCCAGGTTTTCACTATGGTACTTATCCAAGGCGCCTGTTTGCCAGGTTTTCACCAGAGGATGGATTTTTTTAGATTTTTTATTTTTGTGATTTTTTATTTTTTATTTTTTTGACTTTTTTGATTTTTTTTGATTTTTTGTGGGAATACTCTGAGGATCAGGCAAGAACTTCTTGAGATGGACACTGTTAAGTGGCTCATCTAGAGGAATGCCGTCAGGTGTAGCTAAAGTATAAGCTCCCGATCCATATGCTGCTGTGACAATGAAGGGACCTAACCAGTTAGGCTCAAACTTGCCCTTCTTCTCTCGATCTGCTTGATTTCTCTGATTCTCCTTAAGTACAAGATCACCAACTTGAAACCGTCTTTCTTTGATCTTTTTGTTGTAATTACGCCGGAGGCGGTTTTGATAGACATGGAGATGATTAAGTGCGGCAAGGCACCTCTCATCTAGTAGTTCAAGCTCAGCTAATCGAGAAGTACGATACTCATCTCCGCCGATCAGGTCTTGCATGGATACTCTGAGGGATGGGATCTCGACCTCTATAGGTAGGATGGCTTCAGAGCCAAAGACCAAGGCATATGGTGTGGCACCAGTTGGTGTTCTGATACTAGTGCGGTAGGCCCATAGGGCGGGATTGAGTTGCAAGTGCCAATCACGACCAGCTTCATTGACTGTTTTCTTGAGGATTTTAAGAATGGTTTTATTGGAAGCCTCAGGTTGGCCGTTACTCTGCGGATAGTAGGGAGTTGAAAAGCGATGTTGGATATTGTATTGTATGCATAAAGCACAAACATCTTGGTTCTTGAATGGTCTCCCATTATCAGTGACAATGGCTTGGGGAATACCATACCGGCATATGAGGTAGTTTAGGATAAACTTGGCTATTTGCTTACCGGTGATATAGGTCATAGGAATGGCTTCCACCCACTTCGTGAAATACTCAGTGGCGGTAATGATAAACTTGTGGCCATTTGAGGAGGAAGGGTGAATTTGTCCTACGAGGTCGAGACCCCATTGAGAAAAAGGCCATGGAGTTGTCACAGGTTGTAACTCATGAGCTGGTGCGTGAATCAAATCTCCATGCTGCTGACATTGTAGACACTTCTTAGCAAACTGTGCGGCATCTTGCTCTATTGTAGCCCAGTAATAACCTGTTCTGAGTATCTTCTTAGCAAGATTAGGACTAGTAGAATGTGCGCCACAGACACCTTCGTGTATGTCTTGTAAGGTAGCTTCAGCTTCTTCCGCGTTAAGACATCGTAAGAGGATACCATCGAGACTCCGGCGATATAGTGTATCACCCAGAATGATGTAACGAGAGGATCGACGGATAAAGGTTTTGCGTTGAGTGGATGATAGGTCAAGGGAAAAGGTATTGTTCTTGAGGTATTCATAGATATCTTCGTACCATGGGGAATTGGGACCAACAAGTTCGCAGATGATTTCAGTAATTGGAACATCGACGGCTGGTATCAACAATCGCTCGATCAAGAATTCACACTTCTGTGTATTTGCAGGCATGTCAATCAGTGACCCTACAGAAGCCATAGAATCTGTAGCTTGGAATTTGCTCAAATGTGATGCTAGAAAAATGTGGTTTGTAGGCATCCACTAGTTGCTTGTAGGGGACCAACTTTTCATCCTTTGTTTGGTACTCATCCGTGACTTGGCGAATGACTAGCTGTGAGTCTCCATATACTTGTAATTCTGTGATGTCCCATTGAACTGCTATGTTGAGACCTATGAGGAGTGCTTCATACTCGGCTATGTTGTTGGTGCAAGGGAATGCGAGCCGATATGACTTTGGAATGTAGTCATTCTGAGGTGTAACAAATAAGATGCCAGCTCCTGAGCCATGCTGTGTGTAAGAACCGTCAAAGTACAACTTCCACATTATGGAGTTAGCAAGAGTGAATAGATTCTCATCAGGAAAGTCTGCGACCATAGGATGTGTATCTTTCATAGGTGCTTCTGCTAGTTGATCCACGAGGGCTTGTCCTTTGATTGCTTTACGATCTGTGTACTCAATGTCGAACTCACTAAGGATCATGACCCACTTAGCTAGTCTGCCTGTGAGAGCTGCTTTTGCTAATAGATATTTCAAGGGATCAATCTTGGCTATCAGATTTGTGTGTTGGTTCAACATGTAATGCCGCAACTTTTGGGAGGCAAACACTACTGCTAGACAAGCCCTTTCCATGGGTGAATAATTGAGCTCATACCCTACCAAAGTTCTACTGATATAGTAAATTGCATGCTCTCTGCCTGAGTCATCATTTTGTGCTAGCAGGGCCCCTAGGGCTGAATTTGTAGTGGAGATGTACAATATCAAAGGTTTGTCTGCCACTGGTGGAACCAATACAGGAGGTGTAGCTAGATACTCCTTAAGTTGATCAAACGCTGCCTGACACTTGTTGTCCCATCGAAACGAGACATCCTTTCGGAGCAAGTGCTGAAAGGGTTGACATTTATCTGCTAGCTGTGATATGAAACGCCTGATGGACTGTAACCTTCCTTGGAGGCTCCTTAATGCCTTAAGGTTCTTTGGTGGAGGCATCTCCACTATAGCCTTTACTTTTGCTGGATCTACTTCGATGCCCCTACGAGATACTATGTATCCCAACAGCTTCCCTGATGTGACACCGAAGACACACTTCTTAGGATTAAGTCTTACTTGGTATTTTTCAAGCCTGTCGAAGATCTGTCCTAGGACCTATATATGTTCTGCTCTAGAAGATTTAGCCAATATATCATCCACATAGTCTTCCATGATGTGATGAAATAGATCGTGGAAGATCACTGTCATAGCTCGCTGATAGGTTGCTCCTGCATTCTTCAGACCAAACGGCATAACACACCAACAGTAATTGCCCCAAGGACATGTAAAGGTTGTTTTGTGTTGATCCTCCTCAGCTATTCTAATCTGGTTGTAGCCTGAGAATCCATCCATAAGAGAAAGCATCTCGTGACCTGCTGTCAAGTCCACTATAATGTCAATGTTTGGTAGTGGAAAATCATCTTTGGGACATGCCTTGTTGAGATCTCTGAAATCATTACACATGCGGATGCGCCCATTAGGTTTAGACACAGGTACAATGTTTGAGACCCAATCTGAATAGTCGATAGGTTGTATGAACTTTGCATCTAACAGCTTCTGTATTTCTACCTTCACTAGGAGAGCGATCTGTGGGTGCATCTTTCTCAACTTCTGTTTGACTGGTTTCACTTTGGGATCAACTGTGAGATAATGAACTACCAGCTTAGGGTCTAGCCCTGGCATATCTGCATAGGTCCATGCAAAGTTGATGGTTCGTTGCAAGAAGAAGTTGTTAAGATTTTTGTGCTCTGTGTCAGATAAGGATGCCGCTAGGAATGTTGTCTTTGGATTCTGTTCTGTACCTAGGTTGATCTCTGTAGAATCTTCCACTAGTAGAGCTGATTTCTCCTGGTACTTAGATGGTAAGGGAAGGTCAAATCCTCCATCCTCAGGTGCCACAGTTGGGTTTTCACCTTTGGATACGTCCTTTATTTTTACTATTTTATGATCAGGAGATGCCACAGTGTGGGTTTCACCTAGAGATCTTTCTTTATTTGCACTTTTGCGACTAGAGGATTTGGCATTCTCACCAAAATAAGCCGTGGGCTCAAGTTCCATTACAAAACCTGCCTTGTGATCGCCATCACGCGTAGGGTATCATGTTGCAAATCCTTAGTGCTACAACCTTCGATGAAATCACATACAAGGGTATCAACATAGAGAAGGCCCTCATTGCTAAAGGTGTGGTCAAAATCTTTAAGCCATCTATAACGGGGGCCCCTTGTTGGTCCCAATTGATAAGTTCAGGGTAGACAAGCATGACATTCTGGGTGCTGGTGGTGGAAGTTAAGGATACGGAGGATAGTGTAAAAATGGAGGATTCTGCGAATAGATTGGTTATGTGGAGGGAAGAGTCATCGATGATATCCTCTGTAGATGTCGAATCGGCGGGAAACTTGTCAGCTACCTCGTCGAGGATATACTTGATGTCCGAGGCGCGTGGTACCTTCTTACCAAATCCTAATCCTTTCCTGTCTAGCTTCTTTGTTACCACAATGGGCTCCATAGTGCCTTGATTCTGTTTCCCAAGGCCACCTTTGCCTTTATAGCCTATGTTTTTCACTATCCTTAAGCCATTGCCATATTGCTTGACTGGTATTGTGACTGGTTCTTTCTCCTTGTAGAGCCAAGAAGAGATGTCCTCAATAGTTTCCTCTTCCAATAACCGTCCATGTTGGAATTGGGTTAGGAATGTTGGGGGAGGAATAGCTACTTTTTTGGTAACTTTAGCAATGGGTGGTTTGCCGTAAGATTTTGGAGATAGAGGCATCCGCCCTACACAACAAGATTCTGAGATATCATAAGTGCCAAAGCCTATATCTCGGACGCGTGCTGTGATTTTGGGGAGGGGTGTAGGCTCACTTGTAGAGGCTTGCGTGAGAGTTTCAGGGTCAACATAGAGAGGGGATTCAAGGGCTTTGTCATTTTGAGGCACTTGGTTGCAATTCTTATAGCTTCCTTGCAAGACACGGCAAAATTCAAAAGGATTAGGATCTCCTGGGATGGTGATCTCCGTACCATTGTATGGGAACTTTAGGGACTGATGGTACATGGAGGGAACAGCTTTCATTGCATGGATCCATGGGCGGCCTAGGATAATGTTGTAAGGTAGCTCAATATCAAGAACTTGGCACCTAGTTTCAAGCATGATTGGGCCCAGCTGTATAGGCAAGTGAATAACACCCTCTGAACGGCGTTCTGCATCATCATACCCCTTGATTGTAATGCTATGATCAGTGTTGACGTGATCCTCAGAGTATCCCAATTGCTTTAGTAACTTTAAAGAACAGATGTTGAGACCAGCACCACCATCTATGAGGATGCGTTTGATTTTGCGCTTATGGATGAGCACTTCAATATGGAGGGCATCGTTGTGACAAGGATCATGGGAGGGAAGGTCTTTCTCAGAGAAGACCACGTTGTAAGGCGAAGCAATATTACCCACTATAGCTTGGAAATCTGCGACTGCTATGTTGTTAGGAACGAAGGACTCTTGGAGGGCCTTTTCTAGCACTACTCTATGTGCAGGTGATGACCGTAGAAGGTCCAAAATAGAGATCTGTGCTGGTGTTCTCCCTAGATGTTTGACAAGATTATAATCAGACTGAACTGGAAGCCTAGGTGTAGGTGTACGAATGGTGACATGACCTCGACGAGTAGTAACAGCACAATCTGTAGATTTGCCCTTGATGGTGAGGGTAGACACTCGACTCTCTTCAAAACGACCTACAATGGAATCGAAAGACGTGGAAGCGTGATTGATACCTTTACCCCTATCCTGAGGAGGAGGTGGACCATGATGAGGGAATGATTCCTTGTACATATCGAGATCCTTGTTCGTGTTTTGCGCTGGTGATTCATTCTCAAAGGTGATTTGATTACCGTCGATGAGGTTTTGGATGAGGTGCTTAAGCTTCATGCAAGATGCAGTTCTATGACCTTTGCTCCTATGGAACTCACAATACTCATTGTCTCTGTAACGTGCAGTTTTGTAGACAGGTTCTCCATATGGGGGAGCATCAGGTAAGGTTATGAGCCCTTTCAGCAAAGCTTGCTGTAAGACCGATTCGATGGGCACTCCCAAAGGAGTAAATTGACGTCGCGGAGGGTAATCTTGTTGGGGCCGCTCTTGTTGTCGTTGTTGATTTTGATAAGGCTGCCTTTGTTGCTGCTGTTGTTGAGGTGGAGCTTGACTTGGTTTGGAGAGTTGCAGTGGTGTTTGCAACGTTTGGACATGCTTAGCATCGACCACTCCATCATTGACCATGTTTTTGTTCTTGTTCCAATATTTGGGTTTATCGTTCGATTGTTGATGCGAAGAGCTATCTTTCGTCTCTTTAAATATTTTGGCCACACCTTTAGCAATGAGGGCCTTCTCTATGTTGATACCCTTGTATGTGATTTCATCGAAGGTAGTAGCACTAAGGATTTGCAAATGGAAACCTAACTCTTGGTTGAGGTTCTGCACAAAGATGCTCACAAGCTGTTTCTCTAGAATCTTGAAAGGGAATTTACTAGCCATTTGTCTCCATCATTGGAGGAAAGAAATGAACGTTTCACCATTTTTCTGTTTATTGTTGCATAGGTCCGTCATGGAAATCTCATGCTCTGCGTTGTAAGAAAAAATGGGTGGCAAACTTCTCTGCTAGCTCGTTGAAGGACTTAATACCCGTGGGTAAGTGTGAGAACCCTTCTATTGCTTGTCCTCCAAGACTGCGAGGAAAAAGACGCATAAGATACGTGTCGTTGTGAGAGACCTCGAAGCAAGCAAGATAGAATTCCCTAAGATGGTCTTTTGGGTCACCTTTTCCTTTGTACTTATCGAACTTGGGAATAGTGAAATTTTGAGGAAAAGGGATCATTGGTAATGACCGATCAAAAGGATAAGGACACACTTCCTCTAAAGAGAAGGTCTTTTTGGTGTGGCCAAACGTAAGATCAGATAGCTGTTGTTGCACCTCCGCAATCTTTAGTTCCATAGTCATGGGAGGGGTTGGTAACGTCTCCTGTTGTCCAAAAAGTGGTTGGTGTTGCCCATATGGAAGATTATAGTGTGAGCCATGCGTACTGGTATTGTAAGGGTCGTAAGATTGATTGGGATTGTATGGATTGTATGATTGGTTCAGATTAGGTTGGAATTGGGGGTTTTGATTAGGCAGAGGTGGAGGTGGCGCTAGGTAAGAATGTTGGCTCTGCGATGGTTGAAGAAACGTATTGGGGGGAGGAAAGCTAAAGTGCGTTTGATTAGGTTGTGATGGTGGCACATAGCTTTGGGAAACCTGATGTTGGGAATGTTGAGAGTGGCTAGGCAATGTATGAAAGAAGTTGAGCGTGGATGAACGTTGTGGAGGAGGAACATAGCTAGAAATTATTTGTGACGGTGGGGGTTGATTGAAGATGAGAGTAGAAGAATGTTGTGGTGGAGGAACATAGGTAGAAGTGATTTGCGACGGTTGGGGTTGCTTGAGGATGAGAGTAGAAGAATGTTGTGGTTGGGGCTGCGTGACTCCAATTGGTGGAGAGACATGCAGGTGTGATGATATAGGAGGTGGCATATGTTGAGACCCTTGTTGCATGGCTACATACGTGTTCCCCGGATTGTAATTGGGTGGGAAACCTACGCGTGATGGGGTAACCAAGATTCCACTTGCGCTTGGGGTGGACACTATAGGAGGTGGTTGCACATTTGATCGAGCTAAGGTGGCTTGCTTAGCTAACTCTGCTTGTCGTTGGAGAGTTTCTTGTTGGTTTTGATAGATCTCCATAGGAGTCAACAGTGGTGATATGGGCCTCTCCCCTGTTGGATTTTGAAAAAGGGGATTCCTATACTGCGAACCTTGAGTAGGTAAGGGCGTAGTTACCGTGGACATGGTTTGCACCGCTTGTATGGTTTCTTGGGTGTTGTTGCTCTCCTTGAGGGTGGACACATCAAAATCTGGAGGTAACTTGGCACCTTGCTTTGCAAGCAAGCGAAAGAAATGATCCTGGTTCTCACTAAGGATTTTATCAAAGGCAGCTATAGCTCTAGGATCTTGTATAAATTCATCAAGATCTTGCCCATCTTCTTGAGAGGATTGACCTATTTCAAAGTGTCGCTCTTCTTGAGATGGGGGTTGATCTATGACATAACCTTGTGGGACAAAATCTGGAGGCAAGCCTGTGGTATACTGCGGTGCATTAAGTGAAGGGGTTCTATCCTCATGAGGATTGCTTGGTTCCTCTATGTGTGGCATGTTTGGAGAGCTGATTGGTTTTGCCGCGGGTGTATTAGGAGTCACTTTGGGAGTAACGTTGAGACGACCTGATTGTGGTGTGCGAGGGGGTGACTTGTGCTTCTTAGGGACAGCTTGCCTAGACTTCATAGTTTGCTGTAGCCTAGTGGTGACCATGGGATACACTTAGGACACAATGTAATGCTGGGAATCTGTAAGATGCTTTGAAGAAACGGACAAACTCTGATGCACAAAGTACTGGACCAAAAGCGCTATACTGTTTGACCAGAGGCGCAGGACTGTGCTACCAAAAGCGTGCTACTGTGGGCCAGAGGTGACAGACTGAGCTACCAATAGCGAGTTACTGCTATGTCAAAGGCGAGCTACAATGACCAAAAGCGAGCTACTGTTATACCAAGGGCGCTGAAGTAGAGTTTTGCCAGAGGTGGGTTACTGCTGACCAAGGGCGATCTACTGTATTACCAAAGGTGAGTTGCTGTAATACCAGGGGCGCTGAAGTAGTGTCTGATGTTTTTCAAAGGCAAGATTTTTCTGTTTCTGATTGGATTGGTTTGGCAAGAGAAAACACAGCAAACAAGTGGTCAAAAAGTAAGGGACTGACACAACATATAGTGTATGTTCAAGGCTCCAAACAAGCCCAATGTTTCCACAGGTCTAATACAGTTGCAATCAATAACAAGCACTTTTTATCCCTAGAGACAAGGTTTCATTGCAGTAGATCAGCTCACAGCTTAATACTCTGTCGATAAAAATATCATTCCATAAAGGTGTCAGATATTTAGTATCTTTGTGAGAGACGATAGGTAGGGATATCTCACCCTCCCCTTGGAAAGCTCAAGTAGGTCACAAGAGCTTTATGTCCAAGGGAATACTATCTCTTCTCAAGGGAGCCAATGGTGAGTATCTTAAGGGTTTAAATCGATTTCCCTTGCACTGATGATTACCGCAATGTTCGGAGGTAGGTCGGGTAGTCTCTATCTAAATTGGTTCTTAGTGACTTTGAGGGACCAACGCCTTATGAGCAATGCGACAAGCTACTAAAAGCTTTAACCAATCCTACTAAGAGTTTCAAACACTTCGCTCAATGTGAAAATCATTTCCACAAAGAGCTAGTACACCTCTTTTCAGTTTGGCACCACAAGGTAAGGCTGACGTCGGTTAGGACTTGGCTTTCGCCTTATCCCTCTTATATAGCGGTTCAAAGGAAAACTCCGCTTAGGGTCGTCCCTTTTGGATGAATCGCAATCCAAAAGCAGGCCCTTCTAAAGGAAGTACAAAAAAGTAAGAGCAAGCACGTCACACAAAGGTTCAATTGTCCCGTTATAAGAAAAATAAGGTGCAACTAAGCTATGCACACACACGATTGTAGTTGTAAATTGTCCCTTATGAAATAAAGTGTTTGGCATTCATGTCCATTGTCCTTTAGAAAATTGAGGTGTTTGTTCATACATGTCCATTGTCCCTTAAGAAAATCAGTATGTTCCTAAGACTTAGATTTGCAAAAAAGATTTGTTCAATTACTCCTTTTAAGCATGCAATGTGTTTCTAAGACTTAGTAAGGTAAAGCAAAAAGGGTCTTCAACGCTCGTCCTGCATAAACATGTTAAAAATACCTATTTGCTCTGTGTGAGTAATAAGAAGCTGCAACAATTCCATTAGTTCCACCAAAATTCACAAGTTTAGCAAAAATAAATCAACTTTGACCAACAACGTGTTACTGTCTTACCAGACGCGATTCACTGTAAACAAAAAGCGCTTTACAGACAGACCAGAAGCGTCAGAGAATATAGCCAGATGCGTTGCAGAATAACCAGAAGCATGGTGGTATGATTCCAAGAGCGCTGTGATAAATATCAAAAGCGTGCAACAATAATAACAAACGTGCTGTAAAAGATCCAGGAGCGCTTCACTGTGTAACCGAGAGCGCGATACTATGTGGCCAAACGCGCTGTTCTGTCTCAGATACAGAAAATATTAGTTTTGTTAACAATAACCAGGTCAAAATAACTTTTCATGGTGGACCTATTGTCTAAAGGATGATATCTGATAGATCTGGGTTGTGTAATCTGGAAAACTCAGAAAAAATGGATCAGCCCAATAGATTAGCACAAAAAACAAGGATATTCCTAAATAAATCAGTTTAGGAGATATCAAAAATCACGTTTGGAGGACAAATACAACAGCTTGTCCGACAACACGACAGATCTGAAATGAGAAATTACTGCAAAACCCTGCATGAAGTCAAAAACCTAATTTTAACCAAAAGCACCTAATAGCACCGCCAGTAGCGCTTCTCTGTGCTACCGATAGCGCTTCTCTGTACTACCAGAAGCGCGGCCTTGCCGTGAAGAGCGTTGAACTGTTCCTGCAAAAGCGCTGTAAGATACTGCCAGAAGCGCGGTGAAGTGCCGTAAGCGCTGTGCCGTACTGTGTCTTCAAAAAAAAAAAAAATTTCTCAAAGAAACCAAGGGATTAGTGGGTCCCACCAGGCGTGCCAGAATGTGTATATGGAAAATCGATCTATTCTAAACTAAATAAAACCAAAGAATCCAATAACATAAAGAAAATGAATTTAAATAAAGGCCATGACAAATAATCAATGCAATAAAGACTTTTACCAAAATTTGTGTTGTTTCCTTTGGATTGAATGTAGAATTGCTCAATGAAATTGCAAAGCCATAGCTGCAACAAGCAAGTGTAATGCTCAAGAGATCAATGTCAAATGATTGTAAGGTTGGTCAATCGACGCGTTGTGTAATGCTCGAAGCTCTGTTAAGTATGCCTGAGAATACAATCGAAGAGAGAGAGGTAATGAAGGAGATGAGGGGGGTTTATATAGATTTCAAGGAAAATTGATCAACGGTCCAGATAATTTAGAAGAATCAATGGAGGAGAGCAGTTGAGGAATGTACAACGAATGAGAAGAAGACATGTGTCTTGCTTGCTTTTGCATGAGAGGAGTTATCAAGAATAGAAGAATAAGTTAACTGAAGTGATAAATCAATTAAAAGAATAAAGCAATCAGTTAAGTGATTTAAAACAAGAAGAAGAGATTTGCATGAGAAAAGAAGATATTTTGCTTTATTAAATATAGAAATATTTAATTGATGAGCAAGAAAGCTTGAGTTATTTTAGAGATAACTCAAATTAGAAGAAAAAGCAACTTAAATAAATAATTGATTTATTTAAATTTAGAGAAGATATTTTTGGAAGAAGTAATTAAATAATTAGAATTATTTAATTTAGAAGATTTAAAAGCAAATTAAATAAATAAATTTATTTAATTGTTGTGCATGATTTTGGAAGAATAAATTTGATTTAATTAAATAATTAAGAATTATTTAATTTTAGATAAGAGGGAATTTGTTGAATTAATTAAATAATTGGATATATTTAATTAATGTAGACTTAATTTTTGGAAGAAGGATAATGATCTAATTAAATAATTAAAAATTATTTAATTGTGGAAGAATATAGAGGAATTTAATTTAATTAATTAAATAAAGAGGATTTATTTAATTAATGTTGAATTTAGGAGATTTAGAAGAATTTGATGAAAATTAATTAAATAATTAGATTATTTAATTAACGTTTGCAATGCAAGTGATTAGATAGATAACGGAATGCAAGTGATTTGACGACACGGTCATTTTAGGGTGTCTACACTACTGATTCATTCATATCTCCATCGTTAGTGGAGCATTGCAGGCTAGTGGCCTCTAGGCAGGGTGATAGGTGGGTGGTTGAGTTGGCCTCAGAGGCCAAGATGACAGTAGATGCCTTAGTCCATGATTGTGAGATTACTTTGGGACCCTTTTCCATAGTATGTGACCTTAGAGTCATGACATTAGGATCCTATGATGTGGTGTTGGGTATGGATTGGCTTGCGGCTCATTGAGCCAAGTTAGATTGTTGCTGAAAGGCGATCAGCTGCTTAGATGATCATGGTACATCAGTTGAGATAGTGGGCATACAGAAGCCCACAATAGTACGTATGATATCCTCTTAGCAGCTTAAGTGCTGCATGCGGAAGGGATGTCAGATGTTCGCCATCACAATGAGTCACAGATTAGATGACGAGCCTGAGGCATCTTTGGATGATCATCCCATCCTTAGAGAGTTTGTCGATGTGTTTCCAGCAGAGTTACCGGGGATGCCACCCCGACGTGAGTTAGACTTTCACATAGACTTAGTGCCGGGTGCCGAGCCAATGTCCCGTGCACCCTACAGGATGACCACACACGAGCTCACTGAGCTCAAGTTACAGTTGGAGGACTTGCTCGAGAAGGGGCACATTCGACCAAGTGTTTCACCTTGGGGTGCTCCTGTCACCTTCGTGAAGAAGGATGGGTCTCTTCGATTGTGCATGGACTATAGGCAGTTGAATAAGGTGACAGTGAAGAACTGTTATCCTCTGCCCAAGATTGACGATCTTTATTATCAGATGCAGGGCGCCAGGGTGTTCTCTAAGATAGACCTAAAGTCCGGGTATCATCAGCTAATTTAGGGTCCTCAAGGAGCCTCTTACTAGTGCTCCCATTTTAGCGGTTCCTGATCCTGCAGCAGATTTTATGGTTTGCACGGATGCATCACTTGAAGGATTGGGAGCTGTACCTATGTAGGGTGGTAGAGCGATCGCGTATAAGTCGCGAAAGCTCAAGACCCATGAGCTAAACTACCCCACGCACGACTTGGAGTTAGCGGTAGTGGTTCATGCTCTAGTTCGTTGGAGACATTTCTTATTGGGTCGTCACTTTGAGCTCCATTCAGATCATCATAGCCTTCAGTATATCTTTACGTAGCCAAATCTAAATGCCCGTCAGTGGCATTGGATGGAGTTCCTCTGCGATTATGACTTTGATGTCCACTACATCAAAGGGAAGGAGAACATAGTTGTTGACGCATTGATCAGAGGCGCCACGAGCTCTTGACCTTGACTCTGAGTGTGGACTTGAGAGGTCGCATTATTTAGCATCTGCCAGAGGATGAGTGGTTTCTTGAGGTGCAGTAGGAGATCAGTTCACAGAGGGCCCTTGTGGGCAAGTTTGCAGGGTATTCACTTGAGGTAGATGGGTTACTTCGTCATCAACAACGCATCTATGTACCCCGCACAGGTGACCTACGTACCGTAGTGTTATCAAAAGCTCACAGAGCACCATATGCGGTACATCTAGGGGTGAAGAAGATGCATGCCGATCTACGACAGCTGTACCATTGGGCGGGTATGAGACGTGACATAGCAGAGTTTGTTGCTTGATGCCTTGAGTACTAGAGGGTCAAGGCCAAGAATCAGCATCCAGCGGGTCTTCTGTACCCATATGATATACCTGAGTGGAAATGGAACACCATTTCCATAGATTTTATTGTTGGTCTTCCTATGTCTTCGCGTCGCCATGATGCCATCATGGTGATCGTCGACAAGTTGACCAAGGAGGCACATTTCTCACCTGTACGCATGACGTACAATGCGCTAGCAGTGGAGAGAGTATTCCTAGATGATATTGTGAGATTACATGGAGTACCTCATCACATTATTTCAGACAGAGATTCTATATTCACTTCAGCATTCTGGAGAGCCTTGCAGTAGGCGTTGGGCACACAGCTCAACTTTAACTCCGCTTATCATTTCGAGACAGATGGGCATACACAACGGGTGAATCAGGTGTTGGAGGACATGCTTCGAATGTATGTTATGGACCATCAGTCTAGGTGGGAGGAGTATTTGTATTTGGTTGAGTTTGCTTACAATAATAGGCATCACAGCTCGTTGGTTATGCCTCCCTTTCAGGCTTTATACGACAGACCATGCAGGACACCATTGAGTTGGGATCGGATAGAGGATAGAGTTGCCATTGGTCCAGAGCTAGTTCATGATATGGAGCAGCAGGTCACACTGATTAGACAGAGGTTGTAGGAGGCACAGGATAGATAGAAAAAGTATGTCGATACTAAGAGGACTGATCGAAGCTTCTCAGTGGGTGACAGGGTATTCCTTAGAGTGCGGCCACACAAGAGTCCAATCCGTTATGGAAAGGGCTCTAAGCTCGCACCATGATTTGTAGGACCCTTTGAGATTTTGGAGCGGATAGGACCAGTTACCTATCATCTAGCGTTGCCACCTAGCCTGTCACATATCCACGATGTCTTTCATATTTCTGTTTTGAGATGATATGTATCTGATTTATCTCACGTACTAGACTAGAGTGCTCTAGAGGTAGAGGCGGACAGGCAATTAGCTTTGAAGCCAATTTGTATATTGGCTCATCGGACGCTGGGCCTTCGAGGTCGAGAGCTAGACCAGAGGTTAGGGTCCAGTGGGATCATTATTGTGAGGTCACATCAACTTGAGAGGATGTAGCTAGTTTGAGGGCACTCTATCCTCACCTTTTTGACAACTTCTAGGAGGAAGTTTAGTCTTAAGGGGGGAGGATGTGAGGCTAATTATTTTACCTTCCTTATTTTGATCGTTATGCATTTCAGTTGATGACATTATCAGACTTTTAGTGACTATGGTTTCATTATGCAGACTTGTTTTTTATCTCCTGATTATGATAGGACATTGATTAGACATATGTGATTTGATTTGATAAGATTTGGTGCTATTTTGTGATTCGACATATGAGATATATATGTGATGATGTTTTGTGATGAGATTTTAGTTATTTATGTGATGTGGACTATTTGACATGAGATTGGAAAATGCAGTTTAATTTGGAATTATGTATTGATGATTATTGCTGTATTCGATTGTGTGAATTTAATTCCAGTTGCTTCGGCTATGATCATTCATAATATGATTGACACTTGATCGAGATGTGTAGGTTTTACATTCCCTAGCCATGGGAAAATGGAGGTAGAATTCACACTATGTTATCCCCTGTAAAACTGATCCATTCCCAAGAGAGATAAGGATCACGTTTGAATTTGAATGTTGATTTAATTGCTTGATTTAATTTTATTATTTTGGCCTTAATACCCCTTTGTCTATTTAATTAATAATAAGTGTTGTATAATTTTACTTGATTTACATCACTTGGTATTTATTTTATTTTTTGAGGCCATTTAAAGTAGATTTATGACCCTTTTGTGAACCTTAGTGTCCCAAAAGTTACCCTAGGTGGTTACCCATGGGTCTAGGGTCAACTTGGACTATCTAACCCTAGAATTAACTCACTTTAGGTCACTCTAAACTATGGTTTAGTCAAAGTGACGACATTTGAACTTAGGGAAGGTGGGAGATGAGTCATGCCTTGGGAAAGACTCATCTCCCTTCCCAAAGTTTGGGAATCCTTTCCCAAGGAAGACATGAGAGGTCTCCAAGACTCACAAGTGTGTGGGAGCTTCCTCCAAGACTCTCACACACGTGTGAGAGCATCTTGGAGGGAGATGTCTCTTTAAGAGAACAAGAGGATGCCATATGGCATCCCTTATCCTCTTGAAGGTGTGAGTGGGAATGCCACCTCACCACTTGTGCTCTCACACATATGGCATCCCTTATCCTCTTGAAGGTGTGAGTGGGAATGCCACCTCACGAGTTGTTCTCTTACACATGTGTGAGAGCATAAGTGGATAAGGTGAGGATTGAGATGGAATGGGAGGATGACACTTGTCATCCTCACACTTCCTCTCCCTTGCAAGTGGCATTGGAGGAGGAAGGAGAAGGTGACAAGTGTCACCTTCTCATTCCTCAAGGCCAAATTGAGGGCCTATATTATCTCCTCTTGTTGAGGAGTGTGGGGTTCTTTCAATTTTAAGTTTCTTTCTATTTTGGAGAGTTTGGGGAAAGTTGGAGGGATTCTTGGAGTTGGAAGGTTTTGGGAAGGCTTGGAGCTCTTCACCAAATGTGCTTCCAATATAGGGCCTTGAAGGTAAGCCTCTTAAACTTGTTCTTCACTCTTGCTTATTTATTGGGTTGTGTTATAGTTTTGGTTGTTTTGTTGTTTGTTTTGTTTTTGTGTGAGATGGGAGTATGGTGATAGCACCTCCAATGGAGGTAATGCTCAACTTGTTTGGGTAGGGGAAAGGAACCTCCTTGAGGTCACTCCCACATTGTGTATTTATGCTTTGAGGGCTTTTATTTGTTGAGGAGATTATTGAATGGCAAGAGTGCCATGGATGTTATTTTGTGATAATGTGGAGAGTGGTGTTTTTGGAGACTTTGTCTAGGTTGAGGCCATGAGCTTGATATTTTATCATTTGGGGTGACCTTTGAAGTAGAGGGGTCCATTCCCTACCCTCATCAAACTCATTTTCATGAGTTGAGTTTTGTGTTAAACCTATGGGCTGTTTTTGTGTTGTTGTGTTTGATTTTGTTGTGGAATGGTTTTGCCCGTGTGAATCCCTATCTCCCTAGCTCGGGGGTGACCCATGTATGGGTCTACGGTAGAGAGGAGAGCTTTTCATAGTGGCTGGAATGTTGTTCTTTTCTTTGTGTTTTATTGCAAGTGTTTAGATGAGGAATGGAGTTGAGAGGAGTGCATTTTGGTGTTCTTATAGTTCCTTGTGTTGGCTGTTGGAGCCATGGCCATTATGGCCTTATCGTATGTATTTTGGCAAGTTTATACTTATGGACTTGCCTATCCAAAGTTTTGTGATGTTACAGTCTCTTCATTTCATTTAAGTGTTGTATGTGACAGATTCTTGTTATGATGTTTAAATGCTATTTAATTTTTATCTCATGGAGATGGGAAGTTGTGAAATACATGTGAAATTTTATGCAATTTCTTATTGTCACTTATCCTTGCAAGAGAAAATTTATATTCATTGCTGTCATTATTCTTTTCAAAAAAAATATAGAGGAACATGCATCAGTTGCTGTTGTATTTTATTGCATATATGAATGAGAAATCTTAAACTAAGATTCTGGTTGTTGCTTGGAGGTTTATTTTGTTAGCTGCTATTAAAAAGGTTAGATGAGGATGTTCACTCTGCCATATAAAATCATTCAAAACAAAAAAAAATTATATATCACTGTTGTTCTATGAATTTTTTTAAAAAGAAAAAGAAAAAAATAAAAAAATGAGTGAAGTGATATTGTTCTGTTTCATGTGTAAATCTGAGAGTTAACATTACTTCTTTTATTACTATTGGTTGTGAAAGTGAATGCTAAAGATAAATGTATTTGCTGGTTATTATTTCATAGATTCTACATTGCTATTTTTTTTTGTTTTACAAAAAAAAATATACTGTGTTAGCACAGAAAAGTATAGAAGAAAATCTATTTAGTCATAACTTCTTTTGCTGTATATATTACATATTTACAAATTAAAATATCAAAATATGGAAGTAATGTAGTTACTGTATTTCTGCCTTTTATTAAACTGGGCTTATCATTATATATATAATATATATTATATATATATATATCTGAAAAACTGTGATTAATATCTTTTAACAAAAATACTGAGATCATTTTTTTGTTGGAAGGGTTTCAATGTTTGAAAAAATAAAAAGAAAAAAAAATAAACAAAAAAAATATAAAGAATGGACTGTGGGCAGCGCCCACAGTCCTTCGTTACCTAACAGCAAAGGGGTGTGGGGGAGGCGGTGCCTCCACCCACACCCCCAAAACCCCATACTTCCCCTTCGTATAGCTCCCGCCGTCTGAAGACTATGACCCCACCGCCCGCAGCCACGACCTCCGTCACCCTTCGCGTCTCCCCCCTCATTCTTCTCTCTGCGCAGAACGGCACCGACCCCAACCTCCGCCATTCCGCCCCCGCCACCGTCGGCCATACCCACCTCCGCCCCCTCTGTCTATCACTTGCTGCGTCCTACCTCTATCGCTCCTCTCCTCATGGCCACCATCAGCCCACATGCCACTCCAACCTGCAACTTAAACAAAAAAGAAGGAAGGAAGCTCATATCATTTATACTTACATCACACCCCCTCTAAAAATAAAATGTATACTTTTATTTAGCCTGAACATAGACATTAAAAAGAAAACTAGCCGAGTTTTGAATGCATACCTCCAAGAGGTATTCCATGGCTTCCACTGGCCTTCCAAAACCCTACCTGCAAGTAAGAAAACAAACAAAAAGGAAACATGAAACAAGAGAAATGAAAGAATGGTTAGGGCAACTTGAGGAGAATATTAGAATAAGAGAAATTAGGGCACACCTCATTTTATTTTATTTTTATTTTTTTAAAAACCTCTGTTCTCTTTAATCATTGTTTTTTTAAATTTATCTCTTGGGGTTCTTTTACATTGATTTATATTTTTTTTGAATGGATTAGCTTTGTATTTTGATTGTTGACTTGTGATTTGAATTTATTTGGGAGGGAATTATTTTATTCTTTTGGGAAGGATTTTCCTTCCCCTTGTTTTAAATTTATCTTGTTGGGATATTATTTTTTTTGATTCCTCCTTAGCGGGATTTTTACCCTTTTTATTTGTTATCTATTTTATTATTATTTTACAGGATGGGTTATTTAAACTCTCCTATCTTATCTATTTATTTATTCGAGTTAGTTATTAAATATAATGCCAGAATTATATTTAATAACGGACTCAACTTTTCTTTTGGATTTATTTGGCGGCTTGTCATTGATTATTATTATTTTATTTTTGAATTTTTATTCCTTAAGACAGGTCGATTTATTCGACCTTGGTAGAATATTTATTTTAATATTTTATTATTTTTTTTATCGTTTGAAATTTGTTCTTAAGTTTAATTTGATCTTACTCTTAAATTTTAGTAAATTCCTTTTGGTGGTTTATTTTTAAACTTTATTTTGTGTTTATCGAAAACACGTTATGCTGCCGAAATTTTGCTAAATTTTTTAGGGTTTATTTTATGCGTTATTTATTTACTTTTGTTAATATTTATTCCATCATTCCACTTCAATCATGCGCCATCTTACCATATTGCTTAATCACTTTTCGATCTGAGTTAAGTTAGGGTTCAATGCTGGCGAATCATCTTCACCTAGGTAACTTAGGGTGTAGATTGGAATCAGTCTAACCCTAGAAGCAACACACTTCATGTCGCATACCCCCTAGACGACTTTTACCATCATGGTTATGTTGACATGTCTACGCCTTATGCGTACTGCCACCGAGCACGCAGACGCATGCAAGGGGGTTTCTAGGGATAGGTAGAAATTTTTTTCGTATTTCGCGTCATGACCACATGGCAAATGTGGACATGACACGTGTGTTGTGTGTCGTGACCGCATGGGAAATGTGGGCATGACATTTGGTATCAGAGTCTAAGTTTAAACACTGGGCTTGTTTTGGGCAAATTATTATTTCCACAATTTTGATTAATTTGTGGGTACCTCATTTTTGTAGGATGCCTCCCTGACGAGTTCGGCGAGCACAGTCCTGCCGCATTCCATCCCCCGAGGTTCACAGTGACTCTTCAGCTGAGGTTCAGGCACAACCAATCCTACAGGCACCACATGCACCATCGGCCCTACCAGATATTGGGCCACAGATATTGTAGGCTTTATAGGCAGTTTTAGATAGGCTTCCATCGACTATAGTTGAGCCATGCATAGAGCCACGTGTCGAGCCCCACGAGGATCCATGAGAGGAACCATGCGTGGAGCCATGAACTGAGTCCCGTGTGGAGCCACGTGTGGAGCTCCACATTGAGTCGCGAGGGGCACCATGTGTGGAGCCTTATGTGGAGATGCTAGAGACAGAGGAGGTTGGTTTGGCTGACAGGGCCCATAGCAGAAGCCCTCCACGTCATGATAGGCGTGATGAGGTAGTATGAGTAGAGCATATTGGTCACAGGCCTTATGACTATTACACAGATGAGCCTATCAGGAGACACAGAGACAGAGGAGACCCCATTAGGGATTTATTGAGGTTGAACCCTCCTACATTTGTCGGGACCACAGAGGGAGCTGAGGCAGAGGCCTGACTTATCAGCTTAGACAGATGCTTCACGTTGCGTCCCTACAAAGGCAACATGAAGGCCTGTGTAGTAGTACACCTATTGCGTGATGCAGCAGCTACCTGGTGGCACACTGAGGAGTGCAAGCGTCACCTTTCACTAGACACTCTCACATGGGAGACCTTCATTGAGCGCTTCAATGCGCGATACCTATCAGATCATTATAGGTAGCGTCGTATAGATGAGTTCCATGACCTTCAGCAGAGGGGACTTACAGTGGCATAGTATGAGGGTAGATTTACTGAGTTATCCCATTATGCGGAGTATCTCCATGACAAGAAACTCCTAGTGCATAAGTTCATCAGAGGACTGAACCACAGTATAGCAGGGCCTGTTTGGATGGCAGACCCCCAGACTTTGAGTGATGCTGCCGAGAAGGCATATATCGTTAAGGAGATTCAGGGATGAGGGCAAAGTTCACACCCTCAATTTCAGGATCGGGGATAGCAACAACATCAACAGAGCTTCCGCAGACCATCATAGCCACCTCATAGAGGAGGATTTAGTTCCGCTCCCTTACCTCCTAGGCCCCCACAACAATAGCAGCCACAACAGCAGCAGAGAGCTAGGACACAACAGAGGTCACATAGAGGACATAATAGAGGTTGGCAGCAGTAGGGCCCACATAGAGATCAGAGGCTGTAGGGACCACCTGTGAGACCCACGAGGTCGGAACAGTCTTATAGGGGCTCACAGGGGTCTACTAGTAGATGAGGACATCAGCAGTCGAGTAGGACTCAGACTGGACAGGTACAGATTAGGGGCCCTTGTTATGTTTGTGGTAGAGTTGGACACCTAGCTAGATAGTGTCCACAGGGTTTTATAGCAAGGGGACAGCCTCGTGCAGGAGGATCCGAGCAGACTATTGGTGATGTGGGTAGATCCCACCATATGTTCACGGCGGTTGATAACTACTAGGCTGATTTTTAGGCATCAGTGATTGAGACATCAGGTATGATTGGGGGTAACCCCATTTCTATTCTCTTTGATTCTGGTGCTACTGATTCATTCATATCTCCATCATTAGTGGAGTGTTGTAGGCTAGTGGCCTCTAGGCAGGGTGATAGGTGGGTGGTTGAGTTGGCCTTAGGGGCCAAGATGATAGTAGATGCCTTAGTCCACGACTGTGAGATTGCTTTGGGACCCTTTTCCACAGTATGCGACCTTAGAGTCATGACATTAGGATTCTATGATGTGGTGTTAGGTATGGATTGGCTTGTGGCTCATCGAACCGAGATAGATTGTCGCCAAAAGGTGATCAGTTGCTTAGACGATCATGGTACATCAGTTGAGATAGTGGGCATGCAGAAGCCCACAATAGTACGTATGATATCCGCTCAGTAGCTTAAGCACTTCATGCGGAAGGGATGTCAGATGTTCACCATCATAGTGAGTGACAGATCAGATGACGAGCCTGAGGCATCTTTGGATGATCATCCCATCCTTAGAGAGTTTGCCGATGTGTTTCCAGCAGAGTTACCAGGGATGCCACCCCGATGTGAGGTAGACTTTCACATAGACTTAGTGCCGGGTGCCGAGACAGTGTCTTGTGCACCCTACAGGATGACCACACATGAGCTCACTGAGCTCAAGTTACAGTTGGAGGACTTGCTCGAGAAGGGGCACATCTGACCGAGCGTTTCACCTTGGGGCGGTCCTGTCATCTTCGTGAAGAAGAAGGATGGGTCTCTTCGATTGTGCATGGACTACAGGCAGTTGAATAAGGTGATGGTGAAGAACCGTTATCCTCTACCCAGGATTGACAATCTTTTTGATCAGATGCAGGGAGCAAGGGTGTTCTCTAAGATAGACCTGAAGTCTGGGTATCATCAGCTACGTATCACAGAGGTGGATATCCATAAGACCGCATTCCAGACTCATTATGGCCACTATGAGTTCATAGTGGTTCCCTTCGGCTTGACGAACACCCCTGCAGTATTCATGAGTCTCATGAACGGGGTGTTCTGTACCTATTTAGATTAGTTCGTGATCATTTTCCTCAATGACATTTTGATCTATTCACGAACCGAGGAGGAGCATGAGGAGCACCTTCGTCAGGTTCTACAGTGTTTGAGAGAGTAGAATCTTTATGGGAACTTGGCGAAGTGTGCATTTTTTAGGACAGAGGTTCAGTATCTGTGACATATCCTATGTGGCGATGGAATCTTGGTAGATCCATTGAAGATCAGGGCTATCAGGGATTGGCCAACACCCACTAGTGTGACAGAGGTCAGGAGTTTTATGGGGTTAGCTGGTTATTACCATTGCTTTGTTAAGGGCTTTTCTCGTATAGTACACCCCATCACTTCCCTTCAACAGAAAGGGAAGAGCTTCCTTTGGATTGAGCAGTGTGAGAGGGCCTTCAGGGTCCTCAAAGAGTGTCTTACCAGCGCTCCCATTTTAGCGGTCCCTGATCCTACATGAGATTTTATGGTTTGCACGGATGCATCACTTGAAGGATTGGGAGCCGTACTTATGCAGGGTGGTAGAGCGATTGCGTATGAGTCGCAAAAGCTCAAGACCCATGCGCTGAACTACCCCACGCATGACTTGGAGTTAGCGGCAGTGGTTCATGCTCTAGTTCATTAGAGACATTTCTTATTGGGTCATCGCTTTGAGCTCCATTCAGATTATCACAGCCTTCAGTATATCTTTACGCAGCTGAATCTAAATGCCCATCAACAGTGTTGGATGGAGTTCCTCTGCGAGTATGACTTTGATGTCCACTACATCAAAGGGAAGGAGAATGTGGTTGCTGACGCATTGAGTCAGAGGCGCCATGAGCTCTTGACCTTGACTCTGAGTGTGGACTTGAGAGGTCGCATTATTTAGTATCTGCCAGAGGATGAGTAGTTTCTTGAGGTGTAGCAGGAGACCAGTTCAAAGAGGGCCCTTGTGGGCAAGTTTGCAAGGTATTCACTTGAGGCAGATGGGTTATTTCGTCATCGATAGCGCATTTATGTACCCCGCACAGGTGACCTACATACCATAGTGTTATCAGAGGCTCACATAGCTCCATATGCGGCACATCTGGGGGTGAAGAAGATGCATGCCGATCTATGATAGCTGTACCATTAGGCAGGTATGAGACTTTACATAGCAGAGTTTTTTGCTCGATGCCTTGAGTGCCAGAGGGTTAAGGCCGAGCATCAGCATCTAGCAGGTCTTCTATACCCACATGATATACCTGAGTGGAAATGGGACACCATTTCCATAGATTTTATTGTTGGTCTTCCTATGTCTTCACATCGCCATGATGCCATCATGGTGACCGTCGACAAGTTGACCAAGGTGGCACATTTTTCACCTGTACGCACGATGTACAATGCGCTACCAGTGGCGAGAGTATTCTTAGATGATATTGTGAGATTACATGGAGTACCTCGTCGCATTATTTCAGACAGAGATTCTGTATTCACTTTAGCATTCTAGAGAGCCTTGCAATAGGCATTGGGCACAAAGCACAACTTTAGCTCTGCTTATCATCCCAAGATAGATGGGCAGACAAAACAGGTGAATCAGGTGTTGGAGGACATGCTTTGAATGTATGTTATGGACCATCAGTCTAGGTGGGAGGAGTATCTGTATCTAGTTGAGTTTGCTTACAATAATAGGCATCACAGCTTGTTGGGTATGCCTCCCTTTCAGACTTTATATGACAGACCATGCAGGACACCATTGAGTTGGAATCAGATAGAGGACAGAGTTGCCATTGGTCCAGAACTAATTCAGGATATGGAGCAGCAGGTCACACTGATTAGATAGAGGTTGCAGAGGCACAGGATAGATAGAAGAAGTATGCTGATGCTAAGAGGACTGATCAGAGCTTCTCAGTGGGTGACAAGGTATTCCTTAGAGTGCGGCCACACAAGAGTCCAATCTGTTATGGAAAGGGCTCTAAGTTTACACCATGATTTGTAGGACCCTTTGAGATTTTGGAGCAGATAGGACCAGTTACCTATCGTCTAGCGTTGCCACCTAGCCTGTCACATATCCACGATGTCTTTCATATTTCTGTTTTGAGACGATATATATCTGATTTATCTCATGTACTGGACTTGAGTGCTCTATAGGTAGAGGCAGATGGGCAATTGGCTTTGGAGCCAATTCACATATTGGCTCGTCGAACGCTGGGCCTTCAAGGTCGAGAGCTGGACCAGGTTAGGGTCCAGTGGGATCGTTATGATGAGGTCACAGCGACTTGGGAGGATGCAGCTAGTTTAAGGCACTCTATCCTCACCTTTTTAACGACTTCTAGGAGGAAGTTTAGTCTTAGGGGGGAGGATGTGAGGCTGATTATTTTACCTTCCTTATTTTGATCATTATGCATTTCAGTTGATGAGATTATCAAACTTTTAGTGACTATGGTTTCATTATGCAGACTTGATTTTTATCTCCTGATTATGATAGGACATTGATTAGACATATGTGATTCGATTTGATCATATTTGGTGCTATTTTGTGATTCGACATATGAGATATATATGTGATGATGTTTTGTGATGAGATTTTAGTTATTTATGTGATGTCGACTATTTGACATGAGATTGGAAATGTAGTTTAATTTGGAATTATGTATTGATGATTATTGTTGTATTTGATTGCCTGAATTTAATTCCAGTTGCTTCAGCTATGATCTTTCATGATATGATTGACACTTGATCGAGATGTGCAGGTTTTACATTCCCTAGGCATGGAAAATTGGAGGTAGAATTCACACTATGTTATCCCCTGTAAAACTGATCCATTCCCAAGGGGGATAAGGATCACATTTGAATTTGAATGTTGATTTAAGTGCTTGATTTAATTTTATTATTTTGACCTTAGTACCCCTTTGTCTATTTAATTAATAATAAGTGTTGTATAATTTTATTTGATTTACACCACTTGATATTTATTTTATTTTTTGAGGCCATTTAAAGTGGATTTATGACCCTTTTGTGAACTTTAGTGTCCCAAACGTTACCCTAGGTGGTTACCCATGGGTCTAGGGTCAACTTGGACTATCTAACCCTAGAATTAACTCACTTTAGGTCACTCTAAACTATGGTTTAGTCAAAGTGACAACATTTGAACTTAGGGAAGGTGGGAGATGAGTCATGCCTTGGGAAAGACTCATCTCCCTTCCCAAAGTTTGGGAATCCTTTTCCAAGGAAGACTTGGGAAGTCTCCAAGACTCCCAAGTGTGTGGGAGCTTCCTCCAAGACTCTCACACACGTGTGAGAGTATCTTGGAGGGAGATGGCTCTTTGAGATAATAAGAGGATGCCATATGGCATCCCTTATCCTCTTGAAGGTGTGATGGGAATGCCATCTCACCACTTGTCCTCTCACACGTGTGAGAGCACAAGTGGATAAGGTGAGGATTGAGATGGAATGGGAGGATGACACTTGTCATCCTCACACTTCCTCTCCCTTGCAAGTGGCATTGGAGGAGGAAGGAGAAGGTGACAAGTGTCACCGTCTCATTCCTCAAGGCCAAATTGAGGGCCTATATTATCTCCTCTTGTTGAGAAGTGTGGGGTTCTTGCAATTTTAAGTTTCTTTCTATTTTGGATGAGTTTGGGGAAAGTTAGAGGGATTCTTGGAGTTGGAAGGTTTTGGGAAGGCTTGGAGCTCTTCACCAAATGTGCTTCCAATTTAGGGCCTTGAAGGTATGCCTCTTAAACTTGTTCTTCACTCTTGCTTATTTATTTTGTTGTGTTATAGTTTTGGTTGTTTTGTTGTTTTCTTTGTTTTTGTGTGGGATGGGAGTATGGTGAGAGCACCTCCAATGGAGGTAATGCTCAACTTGTTTGGGTAGGGGAAAGGAACCTCCTTGAGGTCACTCCCACATTGTGTATTTATGCCTTGAGGGATTTTATTTGTTGAGGAGATTATTGAATGGCTAGAGTGCTATGGAGGTTATTTTGTGATAATATGGAGAGTGGTGTTTTTGGAGACTTTGTTTGGGTTGAGGCCATGAGCTTGATATTTTATCATTTGGGGTGACCTTTGAAGTAGAGGGGTCCATTCCCTACCCTCATCAAACTCATTTTCATGAGTTGAGTTTTGTGTTAAACCTATGGGCTGTTTTTGTGTTGTTGTGTTTGATTTTGTTGTGGAATGGTTTTACCCGTGTGAATCCCTACCTCCCTAGCTCAGGGGTGACCCACTTGCGGGTCTACGGTAGGGAGGAGAGCTTTTCATAGTGGCTGGAATGTTGTTCTTTTCTTTGTGTTTTATTGCAGGTGTTTAGAGGAGGAATGGAGTTGAGAGGAGTACATTTTGGTGTTCTTATAGTTCCTTGTGTTGGCTGTTGGAGCCATAGCCATTATGGCCTTATTGTATGTATTTTGGCAAGTTTATACTTATGGACTTGGCTGTCCAAAGTTTTGTAATGTTACAGTCTCTTCATTTCATTTAAGTGCTATATGTGACATATTCTTGTTATGATGTTTAAATGCTGTTTAATTTTTATCTCGTGGAGATGGGAAGTTGTGAAATACATTTGAATTTTTATGCAATTTCTTGTTGTCACTTATCCTTGCAAGAGAAAATTTATATTCATTGCTGTCATTATTCTTTTAAAAAAAAAATATACAGGAACATGCATCAGTTGTTGTTATATTTTATTGCATATATGAATGAGAAATCTTAAACTAAGATTCTAGTTGTTGCTTGGAGGTTTATTTCATTAGCTGCTATTAGAAAAGTTAGATGAGGATGTTCACTCTGCCATATAAAATCATTCAAAACAAAAAAAAAATTATATATCACTGTTGTTCTATGATTTTTTTTAAAAAGAAAAAGAGAAAAACAAAAAAAGGAGTGAAGTGATATTGTTCTATTTCATGTGTAAATCTGAGAGTTAACATTACTTCTTTTATTACTATTGGTTGTGAAAGTGAATGCTAATGATAAATGTATTTGCTGGTTATTATTTCATGGATTCTACATTGCTATTTTTTTTTGTTTTTTTTTCCTTTTACAAAAAAAATATATACTGTGTTAGCACAGAAAAGTATAGAAGAAAATCTATTTAGTCATACCTTCTTTTACTGTATATATTACATATTTACAGATTAAAATATAAAAATATGGAAGTAATGTAGTTACTGTATTTCTGCCTTTTATTAAACTGGGCTTATCATTATATATATACATATATATATATATGTGCAAACATATATATATATATAATATATTATATATATATCTGAAAAATTATGATTAATATATTTTAACAAAAATATTGAGATCATTTTTTTGTTGGAAGGGTTTCAATGTTTAAAAAAAAGAAAAAAGAAAAAAAAAAAGAAAAAAAATATAAAGAATGGACTGTGGGCAGCGCCCACAGTCCTTCGTTACTTAACAGGAAAGGGGTGTGGGGGAGGCGGTGCCTCCACCCACACCTGCGAGAAAAGAAAAAATAATAAACAAAAAAAAATATAAAGAATGGACTGTTGGCAGCACCCACAGTCCTTCGTTACTTAATAGGAAAGGGGTGTGGGGGAGGCGGTGCCTCCACCACACCCCCAAAACCCCATACTTTCCCCTTCGCATAGCTCCCGCCGCCCAGAGACTATGACCCTGCCGCCCTTTGCGTCTCCCACCTCATCCTTCTCTATGTGCAGAACGGTGCCAACTCCAACCTCCGCCATTCCGCCACCACCACTGTCGGCCATACCCACCTCCGCCCCCTCTGTCTATCACTTGCTGCGTCCTACCTTCGCTGCTCCTCTCCTCATGGCTGCCGTCGGCCCACATACCACTCCAACCTGCAACTTAAACAAAAAAAGGAAGGAAGCTCATATCATTTATACTTACATCACACCCCCTCTAAAAATAAAATGTATACTTTTATTCAGCCTAAACATAGACACTAAAAAGAAAACTAGCTGGGTTTTGAATGCATACCTCCGAGAGGTATTCCATGGCTTCCACTAGCCTTCCAAAACCCTACCTGCAAGTAAGAAAACAAACAAAAAGGAAACATGAAACAAGAGCAATGAAAGAATGGTTAGGGCAACTTGAGGAGAATATTAGAATAAGAGAAATTAGGGCACACCTTATTTTATTTTATTTTTATTTTTTCAAAAACCTCTATTCTCTTTATTCATTGTTTTTTATTTATTTATCTCTTGGGGTTCTTTTACATTGATTTATATTTTTTTTGAATGGATTAGCTTTGTATTTTGATTGTTGACTTGTGATTTGAATTTATTTGGGAGGGAATTATTTTATTCTTTTGGGAAGGATTTTCCTTCCCCTTGTTTTAAATTTATCTTGTTGGGATATTATTTTTTTTGATTCCTCCTTTACGGGATTTTTACCCTTTTTATTTGTTATCTATTTTATTATTATTTTACAGGATGAGTTATTTAAACTCTCCTATCTTATCTATTTATGTATTCAAATTAGTTATTAAATATAATGCCAGAATTATATTTAATAATGGACTCAACTTTTCTTTTAGATTTATTTGGCGGCTTGTCATTGATTATTATTATTTTATTTTCAAATTTTTATTCCTTAAGCCAGTCGATTTATTCGACCGACCTGGCAGAATATTTATTTTAATATTTTATTATTTTTTTTATCGTTTGAAATTTGTTCTTAAGTTTAATTTGATCTTACTCTTAAATTTTAGTAAATTCCTTTTGGTGGTTTATTTTTAAACTTTATTTTGCGTTTATCGAAAATGCGTTATGTTGCCAAAATTTTGCTAGATTTTTTTAGGTTTATTTTATGCGCTATTTATTTACTTTTGTTAATATTTATTCCATCATTCCACTTCAATCATGCGCCATCTTACCATATTGCTTAATCACTTTTTGATCTGAGTTAAGTTAGGGTTCGATGCTAGCAAATCATCTTCACCTAGGTAACTTAGGGTGCAGATTGGAATCAGTGGAATCGGTCTAACCCTAGAAGTGAGACACTTCGTGTCACATACCCCCTAGACGACTTTCACCATCGCGGTTATGTTGACATGTCTATGCCTTATGCGTACTACCACTGAGCACGTAGACGTGTGCGAGGGGGTTTCTAGGGATAGGTAGAAAAGTTTTTCGTAGTTCGCGTCATGACCACATGGCAAATGTGGACATGACACATGTGTTGTGTGTCATGACTGCATGGGAAATGCGGGCATGATATTAGACATAATGGTAGGTGGAAGGTGGTTGAGAATAAGTGGGATGAAGAGGTGGTTGAGAGCAATTATTCATAGAAGAGGTCCCCTTAGAAATCAAATTCTGATAATTAAATCCCACAACTTTGTAATTAGTGCCAATAGATACTCTAATACCAGTGGTAGCATTACAAGCATCTGCATCAGTTGTTAAGATCGTTGATGTAAAGGTAGATATTCCCATAGTTGGTAGAGTTACCGATACTTGAGTATGAGATGGTGACAAAGTGTTATTTATCACTTTTACACATTCAGTCACTGGCATGATATTGGTTTGTACAATATGTTCTAGAGCACAAATTGCATTAACACTGTCTTGTCCCTCTTTTATCAATTCTCTTACATGGTGAATCACAGGTACAACTTCTTTAGCTATCCTCTCAGTTTGCACATAGTCTTGAAACTAAGCTAGTTCTTTATCAAGTTTTTTAATTTTCTCATTAGATACATATCCTGTTGCTTCAATAGTATCATCAACATCATGAAAAGTTTGGTCTTCCATTGTACTTGTGATGAGTGTAATATCTTGTAACATTTGAGTTTCTCCTTTTGTAAAGAAGGTGTTCAATGTGCCAACTTATTCAAGAGCACTAGATCCCATGTGTCTTATGCTTCTTCTTAAAGGAATATTTCTCTTAGGACAGCGAGTTATTAGACTCATGCAAATTTAAGATGACGACAAGTTAAAACCTAGTGAAAATAGGCTAAAATATGTGATGTTTCACCAAATCTCAATGCAAAAGAGCATGACAAAGGGTGTTGTGAGGAAAATGATGATGGACAAAAAATTATATCAGTAATAATAGCTACCTAATGCCAAAATAGCTGTCACAACACACTTATAGTGCCACTCAAGATCAAACCCTAGTGAAAATATAGCAAAAATAGACAGTTTTCACAATTTTTCAAATCCAAGACCTAGCAAAAGGGGTGTTGTAAAAAATTTAAGGAGGTGCAGAAAATAATATTAGTGATATCAGTCACCTACAAGCATAAAATCTGTTACAACACGCTTAGGGTGCAAACTAGGCCAAACCCTAGGGCAAAAATAGAAAAAAATAGGCAAATTTTTACCAAATTTTCAATAAAAGAGGCCGATAACAAGGTGTTGCAAAGAATTTTAGGAGGGGAAGCAGATAATACCCCTGATATTAGTCAATTAGTGCAAAAATATTCTTTACAACATGCCTATAGTGCAAATTTAAAGAGTCGATAAGGCCAAATCTAGTGAAAATCAATGTTTTTCAAGCCTTAGGTTTGAGATATTGATGCAAAATGCTATATGAATGTTTTGCAAGCTGATATATGATGAAAATTACATGCTCTAAGATCCTAGTACAAATCAATGAAAATGCTAGTTTTTGTTAAAATTTTCTAAGCAAAAATGCAAATTTTTGAAATCTAAATGCAAATTTATTCTAAAATGCAAGACTATAGCCAAATAAAAATTTGAATGAACCTCTAAAATCAGTAGAAAAATCTGAAACAAGATTTTACCTACAAACCCTAGATTTTGGAATTACTAGGTTATATGCAAAATTTACAATTTTTAACAAAACTCTAGCAATTTTATGATGAAAATGTAATTCAAACTAATGAATTTTTGTAATTTTATGTAATTTAAATCAGATCTAATGCAAAAATAAAAAAATTGATGAAATTCAAATTAATTGATGCAAAATAGAAACCCTAGCATGTAATTTTTTTCCAATTTTTCTAATTTTTCCAAATTTTCAAATTTTTTGTAAGTTTTCCAATGTAATAAGATGAATGATTATATGAATGAATGAAATCACTATAAATCTGAAGCAAAACACTCAGCAAGGTGCAAATAAGTCTAATAAAACAGGTTCACCAAAATGTAAAGGGTAAAATTGGGATAGTTGAGTTTTTGGTAGTTTTGTGTGTGTATCCTCCTTTCACCCTTTCATTCAAGGACCTAGGGTTGAGTTGTAATGTGCTATCCTACCCTAGATTACTATGAGATGTAGGGAAACTTGGATTTTTATGATTTGATTGCTTATTATGTTCAAGTATGCTCAATTATGCCTTAAAACCCTAATTATACAAATACGACAGTAAACAGATGAATACCAAAAAATGCTACTACAGAAAGATGTAAAATGATAAATAACTGTGTACCTATTTTCAGGGTTCTGAAGCGGAATAGTCAAGGACTAAAGAGCAGGCGCCCAAGTCCAATGCCCTACTTTTGGTCAGGATCTGCAAACAAGATATGCAACTTGTTCCTGATGTACCAAAGGTTTTCTAATCATGAAACTTTGAGGACTAATGAGTGGGTGCCCTAGTCCAGGTAGCTATTTTCTTCTTTGATCTGCGAATTTGACACTCTGTTGTACCCTCCTACAACTTCACTTTATCTAAAGCTTCAACCTATAACCTGCAATCATGAAAACTTTGGGAGGGGGTTGTGGTGTTTAGAGGCTTGCCTCAGTCAATCCCCAGAGAGACATTCAAGTCTTCTGAACACCGTTGTCAGATAGAGAGTGCGTGCCCTTGTGAGGTAGAGGCAAAAAACTAAATGATAAATGCTCATAAACACAAATGATGTCACCTTATAGTGAAGATCTCATGGGAGGAAGAAGAGATGATTGCTCAAATCTGTAAATACAAACATATAGACAACACAAATCTGCTCTTGCAACACAATGAAAGCCTTGAATCACCTTTAAAATGCATAAAGTTCACAATAACCATTTAGTTTACAAATGAATGCCTAAACATGCTTTTATATGCAACTACAAACACTCCCACCAAGAATTTCGTAATTCAAACTTACCGTGTCGGGATAGCACCCAAATAACGGTCACAAGCTGACACCCAAAAATTGGGACTGAACCAAAATAGCGTATGACTAAGGCACGGGCACCCAATTCCTCCCCCTATTTTGGGAAGGGTTAGGTTCAAGGGGTCCCCTTAGGTCCCATTTGTCATGAAACTTAGGGCTCATTTTACTGGGATGTCAAAATATGATGCAAGATGTCTTAAATGCACACTAAAGACCCAGGAGCTAAACCTTATGAGGGAAAAGCCCCCAAGGGGACATTTTTTGATGTTATAGACATGCACATCTTGTCACCTACCTTGAGTTCATGCTCTCTATGGTGTTGGTCATTCTTGCTCTTCTACTTTGCTTGAGATATCTCTAGTTGTTCTTTCCCTTGAGTTGGATTTTTTAAGCTACTCAATGAATATCATGGCTCTTATCACCTCCAAATCTTTCTCTCCTTGCTTGTCTTGTTGTTCCAAGGCAACATCAAGTGGAAAAGTAGGTAAATAATCTAAACATGCCTCAAAAGGTGATTTTTTGGTTGATGTATAAATTGCTATATTGTACAAGTGATGAATATAAGGTAAAGAGTCATCTAAAGTATTTAGATGCCTGTTATTATAGCCTTTAAGGAGTTGTATCAAGGTCTTAACTGAATTTTTGTTTGCCTATCAATTTGTGGATGGAAAGTTGTACTCTTTTAGAGTCTTGCATCAATTTTGTCCCACAATGTAGATCAAAATTTTCTTACAAACCTAGATTCTCTACCCAAAACAATAGATCTTGGTAGCCCATAGTGTATCTAAACATTTGCAAAGAACAATTCAGCCACCTCTTAACTTGTGATGGACTTCTTTCATGGAGTTGGAATGCACATCTTGCTAAATTTGTCCACAATTAGAAAATAAGTCATGATCTTGGGCGATCAATGGTAAACCTACTACAAAATCCATGGAAATAACCCCCCATGATGTTGTGGGCACAAAAAGAATCATCTACACTACTTTCTTTTTGCTTGTTTAAATTTACTAGCACAACAAAGTAAGTAACCTCTAATAAATTTAATTACTTCTTGTTGCATCTTAGGTCAATACACATACCTTTGTAAATGATCTAATGTCTTATGAACTTCAAAATGGACCATGACTTGGTGGTATTCTCTTCCCTCATTGGTAGAAATCTTTGCTCTTTTAGAACACATAGTTTGGCCAACTTGTAGAGCAACCCATCCTTGAGATAGAAAACTTCTTCACTCAACAACTTCTTTAGTTTGCCATTACTTGAATTTATCCCCAAAATCAGAGTGATGGACATATTCCTCTCCACATGCCTCTTTAGTAAAAGACTCAAGTTGAGTAACCATGGCCAAGATTGAAATTGACTTTGAGATAGGTGGCCTAGATAATATATTTGCCACCACATTTATGCTCCCGTTTTTGAACCTGATCACCAAATGGAATTGTTTGGAAAGCCCATCCAGTATCTTACCTATTGTAGCTTAATTTGTGCTTGCAAATATTGTAGATGTTGGTGCTATGTCACACTTTGGGCCAACTTATCAGCATAAACGAAATTAAGTATTGCTAACTAAAAGTCAATTTTGGTGAAACTTATGTTCTATCTAGATTTACTCTAGCTAAATTAGATCTAGGCCACAACTTTTCCAATTGGAACAATCCACTAAAAACATAGACGTGTTTGATGAGTCTTGGAATTTGGTTTCAATTTATAGGGTAAAGCTTCCATCTAGAGCTAAGAAGATTGTGCCAAGTAGTTGTAGAGCCATGATTGATCATGATACTACTGGTGGAAGGATAGAAAAGCCAATGCTCAAAGCTGGCAATGCATATCACAAATATAGGGTCAAAAGAAACTGTTGGCCCAAGGTTTGTGGTGTGGTAATGAATCATGTTGAGCATCCTCATGGTGGTGGTAATCATCAACACATTGGGCATGCCAGTACTATGTGTCATATAGAGAAGGCTTAGCATGTACACATATTTAATCATAATTAAACTATTATAGAGCTCTGATTATTTAAAAATGTCATCTTTTAGTTTCTTTTTTCTTTAAGTTGATTTGTGTCAACAATTTATGGGGACCAAGTTGTAAACCATGTTTCCTATTATTGTTTCTTATCATTAGTGGTTTACTCATGATTCAAAATTTTGGGAAAGACTTCAAACTAGGTTGTAATCCTTGTTTCCTTGTATTGTTTGAGGCTTATTTTAGGCTTCCATATTAATTGACTTTATTATTTTTTATTCTTTCTTGAGTGCTTGTTATTTGCTTTCAGATCATAGAAATGGAAAAAAGATTGATGATTTCTTAGTATTATAAAATATGAACTTTCTATTTTAAAAAAGTAATAATCATCATGCTAAAAGGACATTTTAGTTAGATGATCATTAGGGAGAGAAACATCCAAAAGGGTGACTTCCATATCACAGAAAAAAGCTAGAAACCCTAGATTGATCTACAAGCTCATCACTTGGGAATTTTAAGCCAAGCTGAACCACCTAAGATGACCCCAATTAAGAAAAATCAAACCCCATTTTAACAATGAAGCATATTGAATACTCTTTAGAACACACAAACACTAGTAATAATAACCAATACTTCAACACAATAATGACTATTCAGGAGACTAAACTGTGATAGGGCTGGCAGAAATTGAAATGGGTATTAAGCAATATAATATTATTTGTTGTTTTCTTTTTAGAAAGTTTGCAAGGCTAAGGCAATTCTTCTACAATTAGGTGAAACCCTAATCCCTAATAAGAGTGGAGTATTGTTTGAGTATTAACAGTCAACATATTAAATTATATTTTGGTGTTTGTATTTATAGCATCTGAAAAATGGGCATAACTGAAACAGAGTACCAAACACAACAAAAAATTATAGTTTAAAAAACACATGAATACTAGACCTACTAGTAAGGTTCCTTGGCAATTGAATGCAATGCATCTGGCCATGCCCTTCTCCAAAAACTCTTCTATCGCTTCTAGGAAATCCCCCTAAAATGGGTTTGCCCAATACAAAATTTAACAAAATCCAATAAAATCTACATCTTCAAGTGATTGTGTTCCAATTCATCAATCCAAAAAGAGGGACATCAATGAACCTTACCTATTTTTGAGCACAAATTCAACCCCTGTACAGCACATCCAATGCATGAACAATGTCTTGAGTGTAGAGACAGTTAGGTTTCTTTTGTTTAAATTATTTTTCATGGAAAAAATTTCCCTCTCTAAATTTCCCTCTTTCCAATTTGAAATATTTTTTAATTTCCACCTCTTTATAATTTTTACTTGTGTGACTAATTATTTAGTCATTTATAGCTGTGTTGCAAAACATGACTAGAATTTAATCATTTTTAGTTGTCGTGACTAAAAGTTTTAGTCACGTAGTCATTTATTTGCCAAAATTCTACTAGTGTTAATAGTCAACATCTTTCTTGGCTTGATTTCTAATTGTTTAGAAATTTATTATACAGAGGACAAATCAAGGCTAGGTATTACTAGTAAGCATTACTAGGGTAATAAAGTATGAAATATTTGGGATACTTCTTCTGAGGAACCGGTGGGTATTATGCTTCTCAAGGGGTCTTGTAAGTAAGATAGACAGTCCTGCTGCTGTAGGTGCCCCCCACAGTCATTTTGTATAACGTGAGCTATCATCTCATCTTCATCCTGGATATCCAACAAGGGGCTACATTCAATGGTCATCAAGGTTTGTAGTGAATAGTTATCCTCATCATCCAAGGTAGGCTAGATGGTCTACTGAAGTTTATGGTATGGTTGGGCTGGTGGATATAAGACTAATTTCTTGGTCATACTCCCATTGGATATGATCATATTTCTTGACCTACAACCTATAAATGCATCTATTGTGGCAAGCCATGGTCTGCCTAGTATAAGAGGATAACCGACAAGATTGACGTTTGGTTGTAGTACTATAAAATTAGCAGGGTATTCCCAAGAATCTAATGCAATTACTAAGTCCTCAATGACTCCTTCAGGCTTAACTATAGACCTATCAGCTAATTGCAAAACTATCTGAGTAGACCTAAGGTTGTTTAACTGCAGCATTTGCATTGTCTCCTTGGTCATTACATTAATTGTAGCACCCAAGTCTATCAAAGTATTCTTGATTAGAGCCCCATTGATTTTTACGTCCAATATTACACTACTTGGATTTGTATATTTGGGAACAGTTATATTCCCCAACATTATGTTAGCAAGGTTACCCAAAACTTGGTCTGTGTTTGGGTCCATTCTCTTCCTTCCTAGTTTCTTTATGCAGAGATCTCTAATAGTCTTAGTATAGGTAGGAATATATTTGATAGCTTGGATTAAGGGAATCTTTATGCTTATATATTTTAACTGGCTTGGAAGGTCAGTTTCAGCCTGTACTGGTTGCTTCTGGATAGTCAAGTGTTTAGGGAAAGGAGGCTTCAAATGTGAAGTGGTCTGAGGGTCCTGATTTGATTCAGGTTCCAAAGGTGGCTTATCTAAGGCTTCCTTTGTTGGTTCTTCATCTTCAAGTTCTATAATTTAGGGAGATGAAGGGCCCACAAGTTGCTTCCCTGATCTAAGGTGAACATTACTCACCTCTACCCCATAGTTGGGGTATTGCATCACCTCATTAGTATAAGCTTGTTGAACAGGCTTGTTGTTAGAGTTAGGTATTGGTTGGGTAGGGAGTTGGGTAGGTCTAGGAGCTTGAGTTTGAGGAGTGGACAGAGGCATGATTGCTGATTACTGGGGCTGAGATGGAAGCATAGGTTGCTAGTAATTTGCATTTTGCTACCATTGCTAGCCCTTATTCCATTAGGACTGCCACTGATCCTGTTGTGTAGGCCATTGGGGGTTATTGTTGGAACCTTGGAAACTTTGTTGGGGCCATGGGTTTGGCTGCTATTGGTTCCAAAGGGTTGTGGAGTAGGCCATTGTGGGTTTTCCATAGATTTTGATTGCTAGGCCATGGTTGAGTATTCCAAGCAGAGAAATTTTGGTTTGTAGTAGGAAAGGGTGAATTAAAATTAAGTGGATCGGAGGACATACCTTGTCTTTGCTGCCAAGGTCTCCTTTGAGCTATGTAGAACAACTTCCTATCCTCTCCTTCAAATGGCTGAAATTCTGGCCTTTCAACCTTCTCTTGCTAGACATTGGCCACCCTCTTGCATTTACAATTGGCCTTTCTTTGTCTACAGTTGGGACAATACTTAGTAAGCATTGCATCAGCCTCTTCTTGTTTCTTCTTGATGTGAAGAGTGTCCAGCTGTGTAGCCATATGACAAATGATATCCTCCTTCATGTTGGACAACAAGTTACTGATTTCCACTCTTGAAACCCCATTGGTTGCTTTGTTTGTGATGGATGTCCTTTCTCTCCTTGGTCGTCTGGTGAAAGTTCTTGAATAATTTCTACAAACTTTGCAGATTGATTCAAAAGGTAATTGAGAAACATCACCTTGCCTAATGATATTCAGAGCATCCATGCAATCATCATTAATCCCTCTCAAAAAGACTATCTTTAGTGATTCTTCAAACAATCTATTTTGGGGGTTTTCTTCAAGGCAAACTGGAATCTTTCAACATAATCTTATAGTGGATCCTCCTCTTTTTGTGACATCCTGAAGATGTCATCTCTCCTCCTATCATGTCCTCTATAGTAATCTTGGTATTTCTCCAAGAATCTCTCCTTCATTATATCCCAGCCTGGAATGACATCTTTTCCTAGCCCCATAAACTATCTCAAGTTTGCATCCTTGAAAGTGGTAGGAAAGAGTTTAAGCATGTGAGCATCTGAAGTGTAGTCATAGCTCCTACACATGATATCAAACTCAAACATAAATGTATCTGGGTCCTCTATCACTAGGTCATAGAAGACTGGTAATGCTGAAGGTGGAATGTTCTTTGACACTGTAGCCCTCTCTTGATCAGTGATAGGAAACTCAAACGTTGCTTGCTCTAGTGGATCATCCACCACCATATTTGCCATGTTTCTAAAGGTCCCTTCTGGACTTGTGGGAGAAGATGATGAAGATGTAGAAGGTATTGATGAACATGGAAGAATAGGTTCTTCTCCTTCAGCAATTCCTACTATATAGTTGATAAAGTTAGCAGTATCTCCTCTATCCTGATAATTTGATGGGAGGAATCTATCTTGGTTGTCTCTCAGCCTTCGCGTATAGTGGATTTAGATTTTGTTTATCAGCGGTCTTGTACAATGTTAGTACAATTTTTTTTGTTTCTTAAAGATTGAATCTATTAACCCTAATCTTGGAATCAAAATTTAAGCTATGGAAACATGTAAAATGAGCCTACGAAGGTAGCACCATCCTCAACAATGACGCCAAAAATTTAGAGGCTAACTAATACATTGTAGACTTGACACAATTCAGGGGTAAACCTATCTGAACAATCCACTTGACATTATACACCTACATTAAATTATCAACCAAGGAGCGTAAGCTTATGATGGCACTGCACTATATGTGCCTTCAGGGGCTCATGTTCTCCTAAGCTATCCTATTCAATCCTACTCAGATTATTCTACTTTATTAGAATTCACAGAAATGTAAGAACAATAAAAATAGTTACAGAACCTAGTGGCTATGGGTACCTACATCATAAGCTATAGATAACTGCTAACAACAAAAAAGTACAAAACTAATCCAAAATAATTCAAAATGATGAGAAAGCTAATGATAACCTTTGAAGGACTAAGATGGATCAATTATACATTTGTTCATGAACCACAACTACTGTAATTAACAACAAGAGTATTCTACTTAACTTCACAATGCATTTATAAAATAACAGAAAATAGCTTTAACAAGAATGCATAAATGAATAAGAAAATAAATGAAGTGAAGATTAGGGGGAGTGGCTAGCTTAGGGGACTGACTCGCTTAGCTAGAAATCAAATCTAACTAAGATACTCATGCATCCACATAACACATAGTTTCATTCATTCCATATCATGGAAATACTTCAAACAAAATCCTTTTTGCAGATTTTATTCAATAATTACATTTCAACAATTCATGTCTAGAGAAATAACTAACTGTTGTATCTTCTAATAGTGAATAAAACAACTAACAACTAAGTAACTCCCTTGACTTTGAGCTTATCCCCTAACTTATACAAAATGGGAGTCTTATTCAACTACCAACTAACTACAATCATTAATCCATTCCTAGATATTAGGATACAGAGTTAAGATTAATTTATTAATTCTAACTAAACAGAGGAAGGAGAATCCCATTCAAATAAGAATTCATATGTACCGACTCATATGAGAAACACATAAGCTACATTTAGAATCTTGGAACAAGTGTACTTCTTCTGCATTTATTTCTTCCCATAATGATTCACGTTTAGCTTCCAACTGCCTGCACTTTTGGTGACTTGATTTCAACTTCCTTCAATTCTCTTGTTCTGCGACTTGCTACAAATTCTCCTCTCTTTGATGCCACGTGCTTGTTGCTGCACAAGGGTTAATCCACAAAACATATGCGTGCAAATAACCTTCATAATTAAACCATAGAATCTCATCTATATTGCATACATACTCATGTTCAAATTATTCAATTGATAAATATTATCACCATATTTCATATTAACAAAATAGGTTCAAGGTTTTGCAAAATATATAAAAAGACAATATATCATGATGGTAATGTTTGAAAAGTATCTGGAAGATCATGTGCAAAAGGTCTGAAAGCATATAAAAACAACACAAAAGAGGCCAATATTTAAACCCATCACTCACCTCATGTGGTGAAGACATGTGTACTCACCTTTGTGAGACACCTACTTCATGCAAACTTGCCACTTGCTCAAACATGTGTCATTTGAGGAGACAAGTGTTACACCTTTGGAGGGTTGCTCAATCATTGTGTACAAGCTTCTCACTCCCTCATGCTTGCCTACTTAAGCAAGGCTCCTATGTATATTTCATTCATCTTTTGGCAATCTAATTTGGCATATTGTGTAGAAAATAGCTTTGTGGTTTTATTCTTGCATGTTGATTCTTGCCTTCCCAACAGCTAGACCAATAGGATATGATTGTGGATTTGAAATGGGATCAATAATGGATGTGGAAGGATCATTAGGATCCTTATTATGTTCATTATGCTTACTAAGATCCAAGCTATTGGTTTGATCTTCTATGTTTGCTTGGGAGGCAAGTGTCTCATCATGACAAGTGGAAGTTTGTGGATCATGGATAGGGCTAGATGGAGGAGAAGTTTCTTTTCTTTGAAGGAAGGCCATGAAATAGGGTGAATGCTTAAGTTGATGAACAAGACTTTCATTAGATGGAGTATGTGGATCTTGGGTGTCTTGCTCATGAATGGTTGTGGGGGTAAGAATAGGATCAATGTGCTCATGGATAGGTTCTTCATCATGAATAATATATTGATCATGGAAAAGATACATGTTATGGATGGGTTGAATGGGAGTGATTTGATCTTTATTAGGGTGAGGGCTTGATGTTTCCACATGCTTAGGATGATACCCTTAACATAACTCTTGACTTGCTTGAATGGAAGTAGAAGGCTCTTGGGGAGGCTCGATATGCTCTTGATGGTCAACTGTACAAGGGCATGATGGAGGTTGACTTGAGCTCATGAGGGGAGACTCTTGAATAGGTTCAAGGGGTTGTGGACTATATGAAGGGGTTGTAGGAATGGACATGGTGTTGGAAGCTTCCTTGGTAGGCTTAAGGATAGGACTTTGATGACATGGAGATGATTGATTCCTTGCTAATAGTCCTTGGATCGTATCCCTTGTAGGTGCATGGGTAGATTTGGGTAACCTAGAGGTTTACTTTTGTAATGTTTGAATTTAGGGCCTGAAGTTTATGGAGGATTAGATGATCGTGGGGGTAATGAAGGGTTTGATGGGTTAGAAAGTGGAGGGACCAATGGATTAGGACTAGGACATGGTGGATTTAGGATAGGCATTTGATTGGATGGTGGTATAATATACTTATAGGTCCCCAAAGCTAGAGTGGTGTTCCCCTTGTCAATGGTAGCATTAGAACTTGAAGGCACTTGATCTTGTTTCAAGGGGTGACTTGTGCTCACATGTTCTTGTTGTGAAATGAATTTATAGGTTGATGTAAGATTGACATGATAGGTGGATGGATAAGATTGGTATGAAGTGGAGGGGATGACACATAGGATTGATGTGGAATTTGTTGCGGTTGAGGTTGTATTGGTTGAATTTGACAAGTGGCTATGAATTGTTGGGCTTTGACTAGGAGGTGTTGTATTTGAGGTGATTAGATTCATTGAAATTGTTGAATGGTGGCTTGAAATCTTTGTATGGTTTGTTGTTCTAAGGGTTGGGGTATTTGGTGAAGTGTTTGAATGAGGTCTTGTAGTTGGAGTGCTAGGACCTTGTTTTCTAGTGTTGGCATGGAGTCACACATATCTTTGCATCTTCGTATTTCATCATGTTCCTCAAGGTATGCCACATGGTTCTTGTCATCATTGGAAGTAGGAGGAGGGGCCCCATGAAGTATGAGTTTAGGTCTTGGATTGTTCTCATAATTAGGACTAGAAGGGCCTCCTCAGAGTATAAGTTTAGGCTTTGGATTGGTCTCATCATTAGGACTAGAGGAAGGGCCTCCTCGAAGTATAATCTTGGGTCTTGAATTTATCTCATCATTAGGATTAGAGGGAGGGCCTCCTCGAAGTATGAGCTTGGGCTTAGGATTTGTCTCATCATTAGGATTAGAGGGAGGACCTCCTCTAAGTATGAGCTTAGGTTTTGAATTTGTTTCATCATTAGGATTAGAGGGATGGCCCCCTCGAAGTATGAGCTTAGGTTTTGAATATGTTTCATCACTAGGATTAGAGGGATGGCCCCCTTGAAGTATGATCTTATGTTTTGAATTTGTTTCATCACTAGGATTAGGGGGAGGGCTTCCTCAAAGTATGAGCTTGGGCTTTGGATTAGGCGTAGGCTTGCTAAGGATTAGGACCATTTTGACAAGTGTTTGACTAGGACTGGGATGATGATGTGGAGTGATTAGGAATGAGTGATTAGATGATTAGGAATGATTAGGATATTGTTAATGGAAATATTGTCAACAGTATCAAACTACTAATAATCTAATAATCTCAATGAAATATGATGCAAATCAAATAAACAAAGACATTTTACCTTGAAGACTGATTTACCTCGAAGCTTCCATTGTTCACCTATCTTGTATTGATCTTCTTGATGAATAGAGCTCTCAGAAGTGTGCGCTTCCTCATTGTTAGAAGATGACAATACTTGAATGGCTATAGTTGGATAAAATGTAATGAAGATTACGTACCTACAATGCAACTATTGTGAGGATGAGGGATGGATGATTGAAGCCATGGTTGTATAGATATGAAGATAATGGATGTAAAATGCAATGAGCATTATGGATGTTTTGCCAAAGGCACACTGGAATTTCTACAAAGTAACTTTGCTATAGCTTGTGTATGTTAGAATGAGGGTATGAGCTTCCTTTTATAGGCCAAGGAGGGGGCAAATCCATGTGTCAAGATCTCAACGGTGGAGAAGAAGTCCTGAGAGGTGTATGGTGAGGATTGAGTTGGTTGAGATGAGGGAGAGAAAGAAGGAAGATGTTCCTCTCACTTTGACATGGAGGAGAGAAAGGTGTGACATGAGTCCACATGTCACAAGGCTCACCATGACCCAAGAGAGAAGGTCAAACAAAGAGACCATGATTATAGGATGGTTAGAAAGATTATAGGGATTCATGGGACAAGTGTATCAAAGCACCCTTTGACCATGGTGACATGGAGAGACCATGCCCTTTGGAATAGGGATAGTTAGAGAGATAATAGGACATGTGGGTGAGGGAAAATAGATTAATTAAATATTAAAATATTTAATTACATGTGCAACAAGGTGAGGTGGATTAGATGATGTGGAATTATGAATGAAGACTTTGGAATAGGATGATTTATGACTAAATAATTTGATTATTATTTAATTAAGGAATGACATTAAAAGAATAGGTTTAATTGATTTAATTAAATAAATTGATATTTATTTAATACTTGGACTATTAAAGATGAACGTGAATCAAATAGATAAATTGATGAATTTATTAAATGATAGAAGAATGGGAATTAAATAAATAATAAATATTTATTTAATTTGTCTTTGCCATTTTTAGGTGTATACAGATATGATTAGGATGAAATTGATTGGACTAGAATGAACATGATGATGTGTAATGATTGGGAATGATTAGGATAGAGTGGTTAGGATAATGATAAGGATGAATTTGATTGGATGTGTGGAATGATTATGATATGATTAGGATGTGATTAGGATAGGATAAGTAGGATGATTAAGATATGGATTAAGTGAATGACAAGGATGATTAGGGTTAAGGTGATTAGGATGAGATGACTTGTAATGAATGTGTTGGAAAGAATATGTTGGAAAGAATGTTGAGAAAGAAGTGTTTATGTGTTTGTGTTTATAGCTTGATGTGGCAATTTGCAAACAAATTTTGATTACACATGTACACACATGAATCACACACGTAAGACACATAAACAAGTTTGAATTTGAAATTTGAATGTTGTGATGATTAAGAAAGCATTTGAAGAAGACACATCAACAAGCCCTAGATTAGTCAAATGGGTATGGCCAATTAGGTCCTACTCTGGGTTGCACAAGTTGACTATGGATGTCCCCAATATACTCAAGGTACAGGGGGCCCAATTACGTGAAATGAAAGTGAAATAGTGCCAAACAACCAAGAGAAAGGGGTAACCCACCCTTCACCTTCACTTCCCAAAGATATAAATTTATTTGGGGCTTAGCCCGAATGGCAAGATTTTGAATTCCAAAGAGGGTGTCTTTCGATTCACATCTCACTTTTTATACTCCATCAAAACACTAGAGTTGAGGTCATCCCTTGGAGTGGTGTGTCTCCAAGTAGGCATTCTAGGAAGGGTATGACAAAAGCAAATCAAGTGGGTGTTTTTAATCTCCAAGATCACCTTATGGTGTGAGGAGAGAGCATACACACGCACACTTGATTCACACTCGCACTTGTTAATTTCTCTTTAAGAAATTCAAATGTGTGGTGTGAAAATGAATGGACGAGAGGTGTTTTTGATTCTGAAGTTCACACGAAGCACATGAGAAGACCATACACACCTTTAATCTCACTCAAGTTCACCAAACAATGCAAGCAGTTTTAATCCCAAGTCAAAATGTGTGATGGAAGACAATGGTTCATTTTAAGCCTAATTTTGATGTGTGATTGAAGACAATAGTATGTTTTAGTGCCCAAAATCAAAATGTGAGAGAAAACAAATGTTCTTTTTATGACCAAATTGAAGTGTGTTTGCAAACAATGATTATGGAGAAATGAAAAGAGATGAAAGATGAATGGAGTGCACCTAAATATTTTCATCCCTAAATTTGCTATTGTGATTGATTCCAATGCTGCTACAGCTCCTTAGATGCACCTAGAAGTCACAAAATTGAAGAAAGAACAAGTAAAATTGAAAATGAATGCGTTATGTGAAAATGAAGAAATCTAATAAATATGATCAAGATAAACAACTATAGTAGAATGAATGTCATGAACAGAAAATTTAGGAGATTCTATGGAGTTAAAAAAAATTCATGAAAAATAGATAAATTTTGCAAAAGATATAAGTGTTTGAAGTTCAAAATTAAGTTTGACTTTGACTAAAAAAAAGTCTGATAAAATGACATAGTCACTTGATGAAACCTATGCCACAACAAAGTTGGCTAAGTCACCTTTCCAACAAGTCCTTTCTTGTGAAATTTAGACTCTATATGATAAAGTTATGCAAGTTTGAAAAATGCCTATTTGAAGCATGTAAGAAAAAAGAGGTAAACCCTGATGGTTAGCAAACAATTGGCTATTTAAATTTGAATGGTCATATGTAGACTGGTAGTCTGTTTGGGTAGTCAGTTTTGGCTATTAGGGCTAAATCGGTCCCTAGTCACCCATGTGTGACTAGGGGCTGGGCGGATTTGAAAAAAACATAGGAAAAGGGACTTGATGGCCCCTTCCCCAGCTTCGGTCACTAATATGACCGTGTGCTAATAGAAGTGCCCCTTGATTATTTTGACCACTAACCATTTTAACCACGCACTTATATGAATTAGGGCTTGAGGGATGGTGATCAGCGTATGAAGAGTGGCAACAAGTGTTGGAAGGGAGGCCGAGGGTATGCAGAATGGCTGTGATGAGGGCAACAAATATAAGGGTTTAGATAGGGGCTGAGATTTGGAGGTGACCGGGTTATAAGGATGGTTGAAGGGAAGGTTTATGGAGTCAGGGTTGGTGGTGACAGGGACAAAGGATGATGGCCAGGAGGTGGCGATATGGTGGAGGAGTGTGAGGATGGAGGCGACAGGAGATTGTAGGTGGCAATTGGAAAGTCTATGTAGAGGTCGACGAGTAGTTAAGGGCTGAGTGATGAATGTAGAGAGGGAGTTGGGGTTTCTAGAGCTTTGACCAGGCAAATCAAGGTTTGGGGTTTTCGATAGACCTGCATGTAAACACTAGACTTCAATGTTAAAAAAAGTTGAAACCTTGGATTATAATGAGAACACGGGACTACAACCAAATATCATGAAACTTGCAAGATAAATGTTAAACCCTACAATCATGAAGGTGAACTACCCAAAACAAATGATGCAAACAGAGACCAATTAACACTGCGCATAATGGTATGGTTTGTCCGTATGGTACGGATCCATACAGTATGGACTATCGTACTAAAAAATTAAAAAAAATCATAATGAGCAAAATAGGTTGAGTTTTATGTCATTTTTTACCTGCAAAGCCACCCAGACGCAACGGTGAGTTCCATTTCAGCCCAGGAGGTTACCTACAAAACTTGATTTTTAGAAGTCAACCAAAAACATTAGATTTGCAAGATTCACGTCAGGTTCACCAAATGTAGCTAGGGTAAAAATTAGGGCTAAATCATAAAGAACAAATCATCAAACCCTAACAAGCACAATGAAGTACAAGATATCATGAAAATCAAAACACAAAGCAAATGCAACTAAATCTCCACACTAAGCTTGGTTTATCTCCATTGCTCTTCTCAATCTTACATAAGTATGCATGATTTCAAAGGTTGAATGTTGGTTGCTTATTCCAGTAGCATAATGATACTTGGAGACTTGATTGATTCTAGAGGAAATTTGACAACATGAGGCTACTTGAAAACTTATTTATCAAATGGCTTGGTTGAGGGTTGATTTATAGGAAAGGACTAATTTGAATGAATGGCTATGATTGAAAGTTGATTTCAACAATGTGGATGACTAGGATCGAATAGGGTTTCCCACTCCATGAGGAGTTATAGCCATGTGACAAGTGTAGGGAGGACCTAATATAAATAAAAAGATTACTTAAATTACTGGGACATGTGAAGTGCATTAAATGAAAAATGTACTATGTGACATGTGTTGCGATGAGGTGAAAAGTGAGGACAAATTCAAATATTTTTTATTTGAATTAGTTGGAACATGTGAAAGGGAGATTAATTAATTAAATAAGATTTATTTAATTAATTGGAAAGTGGGATAAGTGGGATTAGGATAAAATGTCATATGATCTCTCTAGTAATGTGTCGACTAGGTGATGGTCAAGACATGGTCATTTTTAAGTGTCTACAATTTCTGATGATACAGTAGAAAACTCCAAGTTCTTAGATTTCAAATCTGATAACTCCTTAGAGAGAGAGGGAACCATGGTGGAAGTTGCATTAGTTTTCTTGTCTTTCATGATCTGATGTGGATGGGCCTGAGCATCAATAGGAGGGGGGAGCTTGAATTTGTAACTTTACCCTGATGTGGTACATAAGAGGTAGAAGTATTTTGCATTTCCAGAGAAACAACATAATGGTGAGATTCAACCCCATCCCACCAAGTGGCCTTGCTGTTTGGGGTAGCATTAGCCCGCTCAATAGCCAATTTCTTTCTACATTGTGAGGTGACATGGTCTGTTGCAAATCATTTTTTGCACCTGAAGGTAATTTTTTCATAATCTATAGTTTGGTACCAACTCCTATTTCCTACCTTTAAGAGTATCTCTGAAGGGAGGCCTTTCGATAGATCAATTTAGATGCAGAGTTGGGCATAAGTGGAATTTTCATAATTAATTGTTTCCTTTGAGATGTAGTGATACTTACCCAGACTGTTGGCAATGGCTTTCAAACAAGCAATTTCCCAAAATTGCAAAGGTAGGTAAGGTAAATGTACCCAAAAAAGTGCTAAAGAAAATGTCTCTGTACGTGGATCAGAAGAGGGAAACCATGGCTTCATGCATAAAAAATCTCCTTGGAAGAACCATGGGCTGACCTTGAGCACCAGATCTTTATCTTGCATAGATTCAAATTCTAAAATGAAAAACCCTTTAGCATAGGGGTAGATACTAATTTTTGACTCCATATGTTCCTTCTAGTTTATGCTTATCTAGGAATGTAGGTTGCTCAACTTAGGCCAAATCCTCATGAATCTACATACGAGTGCATGATCATGTAGGAAGTCCTCCCTATCATAGGCAATATTGTCCAAATGAATCTTAGGGATTGCCTCAGAGTGGTGAACAGAAAAAAAAGGGTCTTTGGAGAGCCCTAGTACCTGGAGAAGAAGGACCAGATATGGCAACCCTAGGTGGCCCAGAAGGGAAAATAGGAGTGTGATCCCCTATAAACCCTAACCCATCCTGGTTGAGGGCAGCCTTGAAATTTAATGATGAATCTGCTCAGCTTCGTGGGGATGAAGGCCAGATGGAGGAATGGTTAAGAGGAGGACTATAGGGTCAGGCAACCATAGAAGATTCCTCATCGAGCGAGGAGAGTTGTGGCATTGCTTCTAGTGAACCTGAGCCAAGATCTAGGGTGAAGGAATCCTATTTCAAGATGCAATCTTTAGAAGCCTTGCACAGAGTAGTGAGCGAAGGATCTTGAGCAGACGAAGCCATCATAAAAATTAATCATAGAATATCATATATATTTACTTTATTACAAATAGCAAAAACTTAGTTTTTTAAGGGGTTTCAGTTTCTATACAATCTAAATCAAATTAAAAATAAGGACATCTAATAAATAAATCATTAAATTTAGGGTTTATAAAATTACCCACAACTTATTTTCTCTTTAAGTTTTAAAATTGTTTCATTACCTTTATTTTTCTATTAATTTTTAGATTTTAAAATTAAATTAAATATTTTTAATTTATAATGATTTAATTATTCTATAATTATATAATTTTTATGATAATAATATAAGTTATTAAAATTTAAAATTATTGATCAATATATAATATATTTATTATGTTGAGAGGCATAACCAACAGTCACAACATGGGGTGGAGTGAGATGCATGTTAACAAAAAAATGTTAACAAAAACAATTAAATGGCCGACACATTAAATAACTAGCATATCTATATTTAAAAAAGTATATCTAAAGTATGCAGAGAGATATCCTTCTCGAGGCGCCTATTTTTTAATCAATTTACCACATATAGGTGAATAGGCACCTCAAGAATTGACATACTTTAGATATATTTTTAAACTCATATATGCTAGTTTTAATATGTCAGCTATATAATTATTTTTTAAATTTATTTTTGTTAACACACTCACGCCATTACACTCCACCCCATGCCGCCACTACAGGATACGTCTCTCGATGTAATTAGTAATTAAAAAAGTGCCGACAAGTAAAACAATAAATATATATATAAATTTAAAAGACATTTGAATCGATATTTACAAATTATAAAGTAACAAATAAATTAGGAGCCGATATAGATAATAAATACAAGAAAGTGCAGCAAATATGAAAAAAATTCAAGTAAGTCATTTTAACATCTTTTTTTTTTTCTAGAACAATTGTAGATCTTAGTAATTAATTATTTAAAAAAGTGTAGTGAATAAATTATCTTCATATATTTATTTTATTACAAATAGTAAAAACTTAGTTTTTTTTAGGGGTTTCACTTTCTATACAATCTAAATCAAATTAAAAATAACTAAGCACATCTAATAAATAAATCATAAAATTTAGGGTTATAAAATTACCCACAATTTATTTCATTACTTTTTTTTAATTAATTTTTAGATTTTGAAATTAAATTAAATATTTTTAATTTATAATGATTTAATTATTCTATAATTATATAATTTTTATGATAATAATATTTTAAGAACAATTAATAATAATAATAATAATAATATTTTTTTCAATAGTTATTAAATATATTAAATTTCAAAGACATCTTAGAATTGATTACAATTGTTGGTGATAATTTAATTTGAAATGTGAAATATATTTTAATATATTTGATAGGATGTCTCACCTAAAGATAAATTTTGAAAATGAAGAGCAACGAAGAGAATATGCTCAAAATTATATGAGAAAACGATGTGAACAAATGGTAGATGCACAAAGAGAGGAAGAAAGAAGTCTTCAAAATGAAGAGCAACAAAGAGAACAACGAAGAGAATATGTTTGAAAATATATGAGACAATGACGTGAACAAATGAGTGATGCAGAAAGAGAGGAAGTAAGAAATCATCATAACCAAAATGATAGAGAAAGATGTGTTAAATGCAAGGCATATATGACAATGGAAAAGATTGAAGCAAAAATGAGACAACATGTTGATGATATAATAACACATCGTGGATAAATATCTCATGAGGAACAATATATATTGAGAAGAAGACATCATCAATCTCATGGGAATGCTAAGGTTAGCTCTAAAGGGATGAATTCTATTACAATAGACCGTGTGCTAGAAACACCAAATAATAGATTGCAAGATGCAATGACTGTTGATAATCAAAATCATGTACAAAATAATAATTCACAAGAAGAGTTAACATCTCAAGTAAGAAGATGAAGACAATTTCAAAGAACACAAAATGGAAGGGATCAAGAAAGAGTTAATAATAATAGAAATGTTGAGATTGATTTGAAGACTTTACAAATTATATTCCAACAAGGACTAGATAAACTTGTTACGCTAGGTATGTACTACATTTGTGAAGAAAGTTATATAGCAATGAAGGTTATACAGGTACCTAAAGGCCCTATTTGTAATAGATGTCGACAAGAGAAATATGAACATCAATTTTCAACAACAAACAACATGGATTCTGGACCACAACCATTAGAACTTAGAAACTTAACGCAAATTGAGGAAATGTTGATAGCACGCATCAACCCAATTCTTCAAGTTACACATGCAACTGACAGTCAATATAAATACTAGCTTAGATATCTTAAATACATCTATCTAAAATATGTCGAGAGATATCAGTCTCGAGGTGCCTATAGTTTAATTATTTTTGAGAATAGATAGGCACCTCGAGACTGATATCTCTCGACGTATTTTAGATAGATGTATTTAAGATATCTAAGCTAGTATGTATTCTAATGGTCTAGACTCTAAAGTAGTCAAGGTGGCATTGGACAAGTTTAGTTTATATTAATTGTGGAATTGAGTACCAAAAAATGAGACCATTAATGTTGAAGATAACTAAGAATAAGTTCATTGATCAAAGCTTGGAACACTCAAATGAATGTCAATTTTTTAAGAGTAATATTTAATATAAAGTCACTTCAATATAAAGTTTATGATGTAATATTTTAATGAGACACAAATGTATGCTTATTTTCAAATTTGTATTTTTTCTTTACTTTTTTGTAAATTTCAATGTGGGTAGGTAGGTGGTTAATGTAAAAAGGTGAATGTCTTTCCCCTATTTATTTTAAAGTTGAAACTACATATAAGAATTTTGGATTTTTTTTGTAAGAATTTGTAAAGGAAAACAAAATAATTTGAAAATTTGATATTGAGAAAATCAATAGGATTATTACAAGAACTTTATGTTCTAGATTGTTTTATTGAGATTCACACCATTCTTATATCTACTATAAATCTATATTTTCACCATAATCTTACATTTTTTCATTGAAATGGTTCTAATCATCTTCCTTCCAATTGTAGCTCATGTATTACCATCTATCTTATTGATCTTATCTTCTTGTGAATGTCTACACTAGTATCCAACACTCTCGTGTATTACTAGATTTTGAAATTAAATTCACATAAATTTTCAATTCCTTTACCTTCATAACTATCTCTATCATTTGCTTTCACTTCCAAGCTATCTCTACCTTGTCTTCTATCAATTCTTTTTTGACTTATGTTTATCATTTAGAATATGTTGTATTTATTTTTTTACTTGTTAATCTTTAGTTGAAATCTACTATAAAACTTCTTTGCTTCTTCAAACTTATGTATTTTTTCTTCCATTACTTGTACCTTCATCATATCCATTTCTCTTTGGATATTCCTATGCATATTCTTCACATAATCATCTCTAATTACCATTTTTAACTGACAATTATTCTTCACTATCTTCTTATGCCATCCTTCAACCACTTCAAATCACCATGCACCAATATTTCTTGCTCAAGTCTTCTTTTCCTCTATCCAATACATTCTACAACTTTATACATTACTCCCAAATCATTCTTCAAGTCACCGTCCTTCAATTGTTATCACAAACTTCCGTATCAATAGTTTACTTGGATTCTTAAACTTACATTTAATTTATCTTACTTCAAATTGTATATTCATCTATCCACCTGGGTCATCTAGTTCTCCATCATTTCTTTTGACTCTTATTGTTTTCCACCATCTACTCTATTCTTTATTAGCAACTCTAGTTTCTTCCACACTTAATATTCTAGTATGAAATATATTTGGTCAACTCTACTTTCTTCCACACTTAATATTCTAGTATGAAATATATTTGGTGCATACTTATGAAATACAACCTCAAATATCTCTTCCCTTCTATCACTCATAAAACATATACTAGTCATACTTTTGTCACATATTTTTTCTTCTTCAATAATCTCACTAAACATAGATTGTTTCCAAACAAAAAATTTACCTTTAAAAAGTTCTACCAGACTTTTGTAATCCTATTCTATAATCAATCTCCCAAATGTAACAAACAAAATTCACTTTCTCCACTACATCACTATATTCACCTTTATAATCCTTCTATATGTCCTCCTTTATGTAAATACATATATCTAACACTTGGGGGTAATGAAAGCATTTCTTGCAGCTACAAATATCAATGCCTACTAGCAATCATAGATCTAACTTTAAATCAAATCCAATTTTGGGTAAGTTTAGAATGAGTCATGCCTGCGTATAATTTGACATAAAATAATGAAATTTCAATTGGCAAGCGCGGACAAAATAGAAAACTGTATTCAAATTTCCGAAATTGTGGCATACAAGGCTGATCTGAGTCTGACAATTATCAAGGAATAGAGTTGAATCCAAAGAAGTTTAGCAGGGGGGAAGAGGATCCCCACACAGCCCACTGTTGCTCGCGTAGGAAGATTTGGGAAACCTCTGCAGAACACCTCCTTGAGGAATTTGACCGGATAAAGAATTATGCGACAGGTCCAGTTCAAACAGATAACGTGATATTCATAAACCTGCTAGGTATTCCTTCGGTGAACGCATTTCTGGACAAATTGAGACATCGGAGCTGAGAAATCTCGGCGATTTCTTCCGGGAGGGTTCCGGTGAGCGCATTGCTCGACAAATCCAGCTGAATCAAATCCAGCTGAGACAGCCATTTTGGTGGGGCGCCGCGAATTCCACAGGCAGCAAGGGAGAGGTCGTATAAAGAAGGGAGCTTTGCTATTACTGAAGGCACTGTGCCGAATTTGAAATTGTTGAAGGAGATTTCAAGCACTTGGAGGTTGGAAAGCTCCGCCATTTCTTCCGGCAGGTTTCCGGATAGCTTGTTGTGAGACAGGTAAAGGAACTGGAGATTCGAAAGCTTTGCTACCGATTTGGGAATGGGGCCGGAGAGCTCATTGTCGTTCAGATAGACTTCCCTCATGTTGGAGAGCCTGCCGATGGAATCTGGAATGGAGCCGGAGATTCTGTTTCCGACCATGTTAACCCGCTCCAGATTGATCAAATTGCCGAAAGAAGACGGCAGGCGGCCGGTTAGTTTGTTTTCATTGAGGCTCAGAAATACTAGGTTAGAAAGCTTGCCTATGGACGCCGGTATACTGCCGCTGAGGCGGTTTCCGTTCATGTACATTTCGAACAGATTCGAAAGCTCCCCAACGGAATCCGGAATCGGACCAGTCAGAGCATTGTCTGAGACGTCCAAAAGCTCTAACGACCTCAGGTTTCCGACAGCACGAGGAATCGAACCTGTCAAGTTATTGCCATGGATATCGAGGCCTTGAAGCATGACAAGACGGGAAATTATCGAGACGGGAATCGAACCTGTGAAGCTGTTGCTGTAGAGATGCAGTTTTTGGAGGTTTTGCAGGCCGGCAATGCTCTCGGGGATGGAACCACTTAATTTGTTTTCTTGCAGCTGGAGCTCTCGAAGCTCACGGAGATTTCCCACGGACTGGGGAATCGAACCTCCCAGCTTGTTGGGACTGGGGAATCGACCGCGGAATGGAACCCGTCACCTCCTTTAAATTATTCAGGTCTAAAATTTCGAGGTACTCTAGATCGCCCACCGCCTCCGATATAGTGCCCTTCATCAGCGTGTTAACGAATTCGCCGTACAACCCCGGGAGACTAAGCCCCACGACCCGCCCTGTCTGTTTACTGCATGTGACCCCCTGCCACTCGCAACAATTAGAGTCATTCCATGAAAGCAGCCGTTGGGAAGGGTCCTCTATCATCCCTGCCTTAAAGCTCAGCAGCGCCCGTCGATCTCCCACCTGACATTCCAAGCAACTGCCCTCCAAAGCACGCACCCATATAACCAGCAATGCAATAAACAATTTCATTTTTTGTTTTTTCAACAGGCAATCTCTTGCCTTTCCCTAAAACCTTTTTCTTCCCCAACCAAACTCCAATGGCTGTGCTTGGATTTGCTTATAAAACCATAATCTTAGTATAATTGGAGACTATATAATAGCAAAATGGTAGCATAAGATGTGATTGATATGGTTTGGTTGGTCGTCAATTTATACATTCATGAAAAGAGCTATGGAGGGTTGAAATTAAGTGATGCAATAGATGGTTGAGATTAAGAGGAGATGATGAATGACTAAGATTAAGAGGTGGAGATAAAATGGATGGCTGAGATTAAGAGGTGGAAGAGGGAAGCTTACAAGGCATTCTTTTATGTAGACGGTAGAGATTTGAAGATGTAGTATGGAATGTGTGCCTAGGAGAAAGAGTTAGGGATAGTCATTTATTAATTGTGGCGAGGGTATGAGGATGATGACATGTGAAAACAAATAATTAATTAGGCACGCCATAAGGAGGTGACTGACCGTGTACATAAAAACTAAACATAGCCTACATATATTTAGAAAAAAATTATAAAGTAAGTGTTTTATAATAAAAATATATAGCTCACATATTTTTATAAAACCAATGCAAAAAAATATAAAATCCACACAAATAAAATAATGTCTATAAATACAAGTCAAATTAAAACATAAATAAATAAAAATAAAATATGACCAAAGGAGAGAAGTTGTGAAGTAAAATTTGACGGAATTGGATTGTGCAAATTTCCATAAACCTGCATCACTTAAGACACCCAATTATTCAAACATTATTTCACCCAATTATTCAAACATTTTAAATAATTTTTCCTTGCTTATTGTATTTTATTTAGTTTTTTTATAATTTATTATACCAATGTACACTACTCTCAAATAAAAATAAAATAAAAAATTGAAATTTTATATTTTAATTATCAATAATGAGTTAATTTTATTTATGTAAGAGTTATTCTATAGGTCTTTTTATAATGCACACTACTATTATTATTTACATAAAATAATTATAAAATTCATTAGTTGGAGTTTTAAATTTTAGTTATCAATAATGAGTTAATTTTATTTATTTATTTATAGGTTTTTCACAGATACTCATTTGTCTAACTAATCTAGAACTATTATCATTTCTATAAAATATAATAAAAATAAAAAATTATTAGTTGGATTTTTATATTTTAGTTATCAATAAGGAGCTAATTTTATTTACTTAAGAGCTATTTATTCACCTATCTAATGGATTTTGAACTAAAATCATTAGTTGGAGTTTTATATTTTAGTTATTGAGTTCATTTTATTTACTTAAGAGTTATTTAGAGGTTTTTTTTTATAGTGCACGGTATTCATCTTCTAATGGAACTATTATTATTTTTATAAAATATAATATGAAACATAAACAAATCAAAATTTCATTAGTTGGAGTTTTATATTTTAGTCATAGTTAATTTTATTTACTAGAGGTTTTTTATAGTGCACATTCTAGAGGTTTTTTATAGTGTACAATATTCATCTTCTAATAGATCTGTCTAGATATTATGATGACGTCTAAAAGGAAATATTATTATATTTTAGTTTTTGCCAAGGAAAGGCATGTTCTTAACTAGTTACTAATAATTCTTTTTGCAACCAACGAAAACTGAAATGGTTTTTTAATTTAAAAAATATTTAGTTATTGCTATTGTATAGATGCAAATATTATAACAAAACATATTAAAAGATAGTTTTTCTTTAATCTAATTGGCAGAAAACTTTTACCTGATAAGAGTGATTAATGTGCATCCATTACAATAGTGGCAATAATATTGGTTTATGGAAAGAGAGTGGAGACTGACCAATGAGTTTTTATTATCTATTAATTATTCTATCCAAAATAAACCAATGACAAGAGAGTATTTTTTAAATGTTAAACAAATATTAAATTTTTCCCAAATCTATATGCAAATATTTGTTGAATAAACCAATGACAAGAGAGTAGTTTTTTAAACGTTAAACAAATATTAAATTTTTCCTAAGTCTATATGCAAATATTTTAACAAATATTGTTGAAAAATCAATCATCAATCTTGTCATTGGCTCATATTTTTAAACATATAATATAATACTATATAAAAAGAAAATATAATATAATACTATATAAAAATATTAGAATATTAGAATAATGCAATAATATAAATATATTATTATCATATTTATAATATAAATATTGTTTATTATAAATCAATAATTAATTATACTATTTCATTATTATTTAGTGAAAGGGGTTATATGGCAAGGCCATAAGGTTCTCAAGATGGAGATCCAAGTTTGAATCCTCTAAGTAACATGCTTACAGATTTTTTTTAAAATTATCAATTAATATTATACTATATTATAATTCTATAATATCAATTAAAATAATATATTTAAGGGTTAAAATAAATATTAATAATATAATTATTATTATAACTATAAATAATAACCATTTTGTTGGTTTGACAAAAAGAAAATTTGAAGTTTACCTAATGAATTAAAAAATTAAAACTAAAACACAACTATAATTATAACTAAAACACATACTATAATTACAACACTACAAGGTAGGTATCATTTAATCAATAATTTTTTAATTTAGAAATAAACTGAACTAGTACTTTTATATTTGTTATACTATATTATAATACTATAATATCAATTAAAATAATATATTAAAATGTTATAATAAATATTAATAATATAATTAATATTATAACTATAAATACTAACCATTTTGTTGGTTTGACAAAAAGAAAATTTGAAGTTTACTTAATGAATTAAAAAATTAAAACTAAAACACAACTATAATTATAACTAAAACACATACTATAATTACAACACTACAAGGTGGGTATCATTTAATCAATGATTTTTTTATTTAGAAATAAACTGAACTAGTTCTTTTATATTTGCATATCAATCATGTGTAGTTGCATATTTGTTTACTTTCATTAAACTAAAATAAAGTTTTTCTTTACTAATTAATAACCATTTACCTAATGAATTAAAAAATAAAAAATAACCTGAACTAGTATTTTATATTTGCATATCAATCATATGTAGTTGCATATTTGTTTACTTTCATTAAACTAAAATAATTTTTTTTTTACTAATTAATAACCATTTACCTAATGAATTAAAAAATTAAAACTAAAACACAACTATAATTATAACTAAAACACATACTATAATTACAACACTACAAGGCAGGTAACATTTAATCAATGATTTTTTTATTTACAAATAACTGAAACTAGTACTTTTCTATTTGCATATCAATCATGTGTAGTTGCATATTTTTTTACTTTCATTAAACTAAAATAAAGTTTTTCTTTGCTAATTAATTGTTAGTTCTAATAATTAGTTTTTAATGAAATATTTTCAATAATTTAATCTAAATGATACCAAAAACTTATTATATTTTTTTACAAGAATTAATTCCCATAGTAAAAAACTTATTATAATTTTTTAAATAGTCAACTCTAACTTAAACCAAAAAATTGACAAATTTCAAAATTATTATAAAGTTATTATATTATCAACATTGTTGCTAAAACTAAGCAAACAAAAAAAACTTCGAGAGGGCTTGCATGAGGGTTTTTGCAAACCCTACTGTGCTTCCCATTTGGGGGCCCTCTCCTTGTTTGGATTCTTCTTCGTTCCATTCTGAGTACATATTAGTGTGTTCTTGTGCTTTGTTGTCTCCTATAATATGCAGCCATTTATTTGTATGTGATGTTATTTTCTGTTAATAGTGTACATGTTGTTCTCTTGTTCCATTGAATTTGAATTTATTGCCACCTTTTATCTATTAAATATTGAGTTTCCTCCCATTCCCTTCCCCCGGGTCACCAGAGTGTTTCGCGTGTGGGCTGGGTGGTGAGGGGTGGAAGGTACTGGTACGAAGTAGAGTAATTAATGTAGAAGGATGATGGAAGTAAATTTAAATGGGGAAATTCCAAATATTGATCACCAAGGGTAGGAGAAATCTTATAGGGAAATTTAAGGGCTGAGGATGCCAAAGTTGCACCCAAAGATGCTCATTTCTTGGTCGCGGTTGTGGTCAGAAGAGATGGTGCAGTCACCAAGAAAGAAGCTGAAGGAGGTGCTTCAATGGGGAGAGAGCAAGGTAAGTCCCCCTTAGTGCCTAGAAAGGTTTCTTTGATTCCCAATTTAGAATTAGTGAATGCAGTAAAAAGAAGGAATCTCGATTGAAAATGTGGCTGTATTTTTTACTTGCATCAATATTGAAAAGCTTCCATTGAGGAAATTTTTTGATAGTTGGATGGTTTGAGTTTGGAGAAAAAAATTAGAGATTCATTTTTCATTTTGCAGAATGGTTCAACTAGGGTTATTCGTAATTTTTTTCAAATCTCATAGTATGCAGAAAATAGTCGTAGAAAAAAGTTATTGGAACATAGGCCCAACATTTTTCAAAGCCTTTCCATGGTCTTCTAATACCTCTCAAAATGAAATCAAATTATGTCCGGTGCCAAGATAGATTTTGATTAAATATGTACCAATACAATTTTGGAACTTCTTGCCTCAAATAATTAAACCTTTTGGAAAAATTCTTAAGGTGGACGAAACTAGGACCACTTTGCCCCATTTAGATGCTTGGCTCCTGGTGTCATTTAACACTAGGGTTCAAATCCTTGATGTACTAGAAATTAAATGGGAGAATAAATCTTTTCTATGTGACTTAATAAACTTGGGAAGCCTGAACTCATGTTTTATGTGCAAGAGAGATGGACATGTAAGGAAGAATTGCCCAGTTTTAAATAAAAGAATGAATAAAGATAACATGGAATTTGAAATGAATGACAAGGAGACCAACCCAAAAAAGACAACAAAGGCCCTCCAAGGGATTCCTCTAAGAAAAATGCCTTCGATTCCTCTGAGGCTAGGGTTGGGGGTTCTATTAGGGTTAATCCTATCATAAACCCTAGGCAAGAGGATTATCTTGCTGATGATGCCTCCCTTTTGGAGGACGAGCTGGACTATGTTGAACCCTTTAGTGAACAACAAGATGTTAGTGACTCAGATAGTGATAATGATGATAGTCTAAGCCTTTATTCCCTAGGCATAAGAGAAGAAAGAATGGAGGTTGAGGTTGACCCCCTTCTAGTCTCCTAGATTGAAGAAACCCCAGTGTAGGATAATGCACATTTAAACTTGGGTGAAAATGAGGATCTCCCATCGGTGGAACCTAATAAAAAAGAAGAAGGAACTTCAAACATTGAGGGAAATACAGATGATGGATTCATAACTATAAAAAAGAAAAAAAATGCACATTAATTGGCCCTAGAGAAGATAAGGGGAGTGGTTGATCAAAAGCTTAAACTAGAAAAACTTAAAGAAGAGTTCATACAGGAAAAAGAAGTAGATCTCTTAGGGGTAGACTTATCCTGACTCCAACAGAGCCTCAGGATAGTTAGATCTTCTCTCGAGGAGAAAGAAAGAATATGCAAGGATCATGACAGTGACAAAACTAATGATGAAGGTAGAAAAAAGAAAGATATGAGCAGATCTAACAACTCAATTAAGCCAGGTAAGAAAGGGAAAGATGGCCTAATTCCTATATTCTTTGAATAGATTGGACCCACTTAAGCCCCACCTCATCTCCCTCTTCATCCTTATAATGAGATACAAGCAAATTTCTCTTGGAATGTTAGAGGATTGGAGTCTCCAGATAGAAAATACAAGGTTAGAAAATTTTGCAACACGAATAAAGAAATGGATGCTCTATTTCTTCAGGAAACAAAGGATGTAGGATTTATGCTAGAAAACAAATTAAGATTTATATGGAAAGATTCCTTGGCCTTTTCCTCTAAGCATGATAAGGGCAGAGGTGGAAATGCCATTCTTCTTAGTAGAAGATGGGAGAAATTTGTTAAAGATATTGGTCTTTCCCCTTGCAATAGATGCAATTGGGTTACAATGGAAATAGATGGAGTTAAGATGGGGCTTTGCTCTGTCTATGTAGCTAATGAATATTCTAGAAGAGTAGAACTATGGAATTGGATGGCCACAAAGTTACCTAAAGTCCCATGGATTCTAGGAGGAGATTTCAATATGATTGAACACTTACAAGACAAAAAAGGTGGTAAATTGATGCAGTGGAAAGGCAATGAAAAATTCTTCTAGTTAAGACTCAAGAAATCACTTAACCTGGTGGATCCATTAGAAGGGAAAAAAATATAGTAGTAGAGGAATCTAGTTCTCCTGGTCTGATTATCAGAAGAAAGGCAATAGAATTTATTGTAGGTTAGATAGATTTTACATGGAAAAAGACTCTTTCTTAGTAATGAGACAGAAAGAAGAAAATAAAATTCAAGTTATCCCAAATCCTCTATCTAACCATCATCCAATTAAAGTGGTATTCACTTTGAAATCTCAAAAGCTAATGGTAAGGAAGCAGCGTGGAGCCTCTTTTAAACTTAACTGTGAGATTTTGAAAGATCAAGACTGTGTTGGAGGTATCAAAACTCTAAAAAATATTTGCAAAGAGAAATTCAAGAATCAGGGTAGAGTAGAATTTTGGAATAATTTGATTGAGGCATGTAAATCAATGTTCCAAATAGTAGGAAAAAGTATGCTTTAGACAAAAAAAAGAGAGGAACTTCTTTGTCAAAGTGAATTCCTCAAGTTAGAACAAGAGCTCCAAGAGAATCTGAATGAGGAAAATTTGATAATGGAGATGGGAAGGGTTAAACACAATATGAGAAAACTTCAGATAAAAAAAGCTCAGGGAGCCAAAGTTAGAGCCAAAGTTAATTGGCTGATAGATGGTGCAAGGGATCCAAATACTTTTTAACCTTCTAAAATACAAAAACATCAAAGAAAATGTTCAATCTATAGTTGAGAATGGGATCTCTTTAACTAGTCAAGAGGAGATTCTAGAGGCTTTTAAAAAATTCTATGAAAACTTGTTTAAAGCAGAAGATAATAAGCAAGGCTATGTAGAAGCTCAGGATTTGTGTGCAAGGATTTGTAAGAAGAAAATAACTTAAGAAATGTGTGAGAGGCTTGATAGTAGGATAACTAAGGATGAAATTAAAGCTACCATAAGTTCAATGAGTAATGGTAAGTCACCAGGAGCTGATGGTCTGCTATTGAATTCTACAAATCAAACTTGGACTAGATAGTAGATGACTTGTTTGAAGTATATAATGAAGCAATTGAAAAAGGGACTTTGGGATAAGAAATAAATAGAGGAATTATTAAATTATTTCCAAAGGATGGGGACAAAATAGACCTAAAGAACTAGAGACCCATTACGCTTTTAAATGTGTTTTATAAGATTATTGCAAAGGTATTAGCCTCTCGGTTGAGGGATATTCTACCAATTATAACTAGCCCTACACAGACTGGATTCATTAAAGGAACATATATTTTACAAAACCTTATCACAAGTTAGGAAGCCCTTCATTGGGCTAATGAAACCAATCAAAATGCAGGAATTCTACTTCTAGATTTTGAAAATGCATACGATAGGATTGAATGGTCTTTTATTTTCAAAATGCTAAGGGATATTGGTTTCCCAGAGTTTTTCTATAAAATGGTGGAGATGTTTGTAAATGCTTCAGCTCAAGTGGAGGTTAATGGTGTTCTATTTGTTCCTTTTTTGATGGGTAGGTCTATTCAGAAAGGATGTCCTCTTACCCTGACCTTATTCATTATTGCATTTGAGGCAATTCACTATGTACTAAGAACTGAGTTAATAGAAAGAAAGATGTAAGGCATTTCATTACCCAATGGAGATAGACTGTTGAATGTCCAATTTGTAGATGACACTGCTCTCTTCCCTAAAATATCCAAAATTGAATTTAATAACTTGGATAAAAGATTGAATACTTTCTATTTAGCATCTGGTTCAAAGATTTCTTGCTCCAAGTCAATCCTTCTTACTTGGCTTAACGACAAACTAGATTGGTTGGATCATGACAAATGGCAATGGGGGGGACCCTTAAAACAAGTTCATTTTTTGGGGATTCCCTTTGCCATCTACCCTTATCTTAAGCAAATGTGGGATTGGATTTTTGCAAAAATAGAAAAGAAGTTAAGAAATTGGAGTAGAATGCCACTTTCCCTTGTAGGCAGGACCCGAGTTTGTCAAAAAATTCTTGTTGCATGCTCTATCTTCTATTCTTCCATGTGGCTTTTTGCAAAATATCAGTTTAATGTTATTCATAAATTAATCTAGGATTTTTTGTGGTCAAATGGAAGAGGAAAGGCTAAAAAACACCTAGTTAAGTGGGAGTGGTGTTGTGTGAGTAAGGATTTGGGGGGTCTGGGACTTAAAGACTTGAGGCTTTAAGGTATAGATCTAGCTGTAAAATGGATTATCAACTCCCTCTATGGAAATGAACCATGGAAAATCTTGGTAAGAAATAATATTGAAAGTGCTATACCAATTAATAAAAAAGGTTGGTATAAGATCTTTTTCTTTGATGCTTTGTTTGGAGACTTCAAGTCTAAACCGAAGGGGTCTGCTATCTTTTACAACATTTGGCAAGCATGGGAACACGCTAAACCCTTCATTCCAGGAAAAGAGGCTATTAGTTGGGAAAATGTGCTATATGGGATCAAAGGTCAATCTAGTGGAATGTTAAACATAATATGGAATGTTAAACATAATAGAAAATTTCTTGCCTTAACACAAGGATGCCTAGTTGAAAAATGTAGTGAGAAAAGACTAAATAATCTGAGTTATTTGAAGAGGGAATGCCAAAGTTCTTCTGTAAAATGGTGGAGATGTTGTTTGTAAATGCTTCAGCTCAAGTGGAGGTTAGTGGTGTTCTATTTGTTCCTTTTTTGATGGGTAGGTCTATTCAGAAAGGATGTCCTCTTACCCTGACCTTGTTCATTATTGCATCTGAGGCAATTCACTATGTACTAAGAACTAAGTTAATAGAAGGAAAGATGGAAGGCATTTCATTACCCAATGGAGATAGACTATTGAATGTCCAATTTGTAGATGACACTGCTCTCTTCCCTAAAATATCCAAAATTGAATTTAATAACTTGGATAAAAGATTGAATACTTTCTATTTAGCATCTGGTTCAAAGATTTCTTGCTCCAAGTCAATCCTTCTTACTTGGCTTAACGACAAACTAGATTGGTTGGATCATGACAAATGGCAATGGGGGGGACCCTTAAAACAAGTTCATTTTTTGGGGATCCCCTTTGCCATCTGCCCTTATCTTAAGCAAATGTGGGATTGGATTTTTGCAAAAATAGAAAAGAAGTTAAGAAATTGGAGTAGAATGCCACTTTCCCTTGTAGGCAGGACCCGAGTTTGTCAAAAAATTCTTTCTGCATACTCTATCTTCTATTCTTCCATGTGGCTTTTTGCAAAGTATCAGTTTAATGTTATTCATAAATTAATCTGGGAATTTTTGTGGTCAAATGGAAGAGGAAAGGCTAAAAAACACCTAGTTAAGTGGGAGTGGTGTTGTGTGAGGAAGGATTTAGGGGGTCTAGGACTTAAAGACTTGAGGCTTTAAGGTATAGATCTAGCTGTAAAATGGATTATCAACTCCCTCTATGTAAATGAACCATGGAAAATCTTGGTAAGAAATAATATTGAAAGTGCTATACCAATTAATAAAAAAGGTTGGGATAAGATCTTTTTCTTTGATGCTTTGTTTGGAGACTTCAAGTCTAAGCTGAAGGGGTCTGCTGTCTTTTACAACATTTGGCAAGCATGGGAACATGCTAAACCCTTCATTCTAGGAAAAGAGGCTATTAGTTGGGAAAAATGTGCTATATGGGATCAAAGGTCAATCTGGTGGAATGTTAAACATAACATGGAATGTTAAACATAATAGCAAATTTCTTGCCTTAACACAAGGATACCTAGTTGAAAAATGTAGTGAGAAAGGACTGAATAATCTAAGTTATTTGAAGAGGGAATGCCTAAAACATGGGAAACAATAAAACATCAAATTCAATTGGATGGAATCCACTCCAAAATCTTCTCAATGCTTAACAAGGATTTGTTTAACAGACTCAGTTTGAAAGTATCCATAATTGATAAGTAGGACATTGGAAAGTTGTTATGGGAGGATGGAACTTTGTTGTGCAATATGAAACCTCAGTTGATGTATAAAATGATGACTAAAAACACTAACATCTCTCTCCATATCAGTTCCACATGGGGAAACACTCTGGATAGTAAACTCTTAAATAAAACCTTTAAATGCATTTGGTCCAAAAGTCTAGAACCTAAAAAGTCTTGTTTTAAATGACTGCTATTGTTAAATAAGTTGAACATAGGTCTTGATTCTATAATCTATTTAGTTTGCAATGAACTTGAGTTAGTATCTCATATATTTTTGGACTATCAGTATGCAAAAATTGTTTGGGATCTATTCATGGGCAATATTAGTCATTGGTCTACTTCTAATCATATTATTAGAATAGAAATTGTTTGTGGATTCATTAATTGTCTGAATGTAAAATCTAACTCCTTTTGGCTAATTTTGTCTACTGGAATTCTTTGGTTTTTATGGAAAATAAGGAATGAAGAAAGATTCTGGGCAAGATGAGGGATCCCACTGAGATTCTTGTGAATCTCATTGCTTGCATTTTTTTGAACAAGTATCAGTAACTATGGAAATTTCCTTAGACAGGTTCAAATAGTTGATGGAGACTGGAACTACGTTCTACAAAGAAGATATAAAGGAAACTAATTTTTGTGTATTCAACTCAAGGAAGCTAGACCACATGTTCTATAACTCATATACAGATTTTCAAGAGGTTTAAAACAAATTTAAAAAAAGGAGATAAAAGAAAATGAAATAGGAAAGATGTGGGAAATATCCAGTCATAATTTCAATCTACCAGCTGACCACCTATGAGCTTCTCTAAAACTGGGAGGTTTTCAAGGTGTGGATGAATATGAAGGCAGTGATAACTGGTGCCATATTTGGGATAGAGAGACCCCGTGGAATATTGAACCTAGTGTAGAACTGAGGAAAGTTAGTTCAATGATTTCCAAGTGTGGTACCAAGATGGATGATAGTCAAGGGTATTTCTATCAATACTGGGAAGCACAGAAGGATGCAAGCTAAAATGATGTCTTCATGGAAATAGAGTAGAATCTCAAGGGTGATCCAATGATACAAGAACCTGCTACCAATGAGGCTCGATGGGATGATGAATACCAGGATCCAATTGAAATGGAGGAGAATATTAGTGATGGACAAGAATCCAAAATTTCATAAAGGATTTAAACAAAATTTAGGAAATGAAATCAAATGTTAACAATATGTGCTTATAATATCATCAGAGTAGTAGTATATATTGAGTTTTTGAAGCCTAAGTTTGAATTGTATTAAGTAAGAAACTATATTCATTTTTTTGGATTGAAGAGACAACTTTTTGTATTTTGAAGTGGAATTCTTGACCACTTATATGTAACTCCCTATATATTTTGAATATAATATTAGTGCTAGATTCTCAATCCAAAAAAAAACTAAGCAAATACAACAAATTAAAACATGACTATTCATGAACATTTTGGCAAAAACTTTGTTGCTCTACAACTCTTGTATTTTAATTACCAATAATGAGTTAATTTTATTTACTTAAGAGTTATTTTATAGTTATAGTTTGATAACTACCAAGCTATATTTTAGTTGGAGTTTTATATTTTAGATAGAGAGATCAATCATTAGTTAATTTTATTTACTTAAAGAGTTATTTTAGTTACTTAACAATGAGTTATGTTATACAAAGGTTTATGTATAACTATCCACTTTTTATTTTATATATAATATATATTAATGTAAGGTATTATAATAATATATATTTATTTTAATCACCTAAGAGTTATTTAAAAATAGTGAATTTTAGATAGAGTTGTCTAAAGATAAGTATTCTAATTAATTAAATAAATAGAATTTATTTAATAAATCAATTATGGGGAAATGAAATTTGATAAATTAATTAAATAAATGTAATTTATTTAATTAATTTAAATGATGGAAAGGGACATGGTAAAGGGGACATGTTAGGATGATGACGATGTTAGGAAAATTCTTACCCCTTTCATTGGATTATCCCATTACACTCATCTCTTCAAGATGATCAAATTTATATATAACTTTGTTTACTTCTTTTTGGGTCCTTCTCACCCCTATGGCAATAGACCATCATTCTCAAGAACAATGAGATCAACAAGAGCCCATTATGCACTCTCTCAATGATTTCAATGGATTATCCCATTACACTCATCTCTTCAAGATTATCAATTTTCTATATAACTTTGTTTACTTATTTTTTTGGTCCTTCTCACCCCTATGGCAATAGATCATCAATCTCAAGACCAATAGGATCAACATGAGCCCATTATGCACTCTCTCAATGATTTCAATGTATTATCCCACTACACTCATCTCTTCAAGATGATCAAATTTCTATATAACTTAGTTTACTTCTTTCTTGGGTCCTTCTCACCCCTATGGCAATAGATAATCATTCTCAAGACCAATAGGATCAAAAGAGCCCATTATGCACTCTCTCAATGATCACCTTTATCACATACAAATAAAACTAGAAGTACTTGGTTCATCAACTTTGAAGAACAACTCTCTCAACTCTCCCAAAAATATTGACCGACTACTCTCAACTATAAATAAAGGCCAACCTTTCTCTCCTACAACAATTTCAATTTCCTTCTTCCACAATCAAGGTGGTCCTATTTGTCCCCCCTAGAAACTAGACTTTCCTAAATGTGATGATATGAATCTTCCTAATTGGTTGAGCAAGGGAAATTAATAATTTGAATTCTATAAAATTATCCATGATCAAAAGCTCTCCCTTGCCTCTTTTTAATTGAAAAAGAAAGCCCTTTAGTAGTTGGATGGGACTCACCCACTTCTCACTTGGTCAGAATTTTTCAAGAAATCCTTTTAAACCTATTTTAGCCCTAGTATGTATATGTTGACTTTGTTGATGCCATCACTAAACTATGCTAGACATATTTAGTCAAGGAATGCCATGGCGAGTTTAAGAAGATGGACAACCAAACATGTGAATTAGATATGTGTCATTTTTATAGTTATTTTATTAGTGGTCTCAAGGGAACCTTCAAGAAAATGTTCTCATGTGTAAAAAAACTCCTATTGTGATGCTTTGGCCTTGACATGACTTACAAAAGACAAATTGACATATAGAGAAAATACCTAGCTCCTCCTCTTTCAAAACTAAAAAGGAGACATCAGATATAGGAACAAAACCCCCCACAATTCATAGACTCTTGAGAGAAGAGATAATAGAGAAAAAGGCTAGGGGATTGTGTTACAATTATGATAAAAAATGGAAAAGGGTCGCAAATATAGTAACACTTGTATCTCATCAACTCTACCAATGTGCCTAATGAATCTAAGGAATTTTTAGATGTATAAAAAGAGTTACTTTCCCTAGAACAACAATTCACTCCTAATCCCCATATTTCAATTAATGCTTTAGCATTAGGAGTAGATTGTTGTTCTAGGGAAACCAACTCTTCTTCTACATCCAAAAATTCCTCATAGTCACTAGGGATCATGTTAGAGTCAATGAGATACAAGTGTTTCTCACTACATTTGTGACCCTCTTCCCATTTTTATCACAATTGTAACATAATTTCCTAACCTTTTTCTCTAGTAACACGCATTCATGATAAGAGGTATGGAGGGTTGAGATTAAGAGATACAATAGATGGTTGAGATTAAGAGGAGATGAATGACTAAGATTAAGAGGTGGAGATAAAATGGATGGTTGAGATAAAGAGGTGGAAGAGGGAAGCTTTCAAGGCATTCTTTTATATAAATGGTAGAGATTTGAAAATGTAGTAAGGAATGAGTGGGGATAATCATTTATTAACTATGGCGAGGAGATGAGGATGAAGACATATGAAAACAAATAATTAATTACTTCGACATTAAGGGGATGACTATGACGTGTACATAAAACTAAACATAGCTGACATATATTTAGAAAAAAATATAAAATAAGTGTTTTGAAATAAAAATATATAGCCCACATATTTTTATAAAACCAATAAAAATAAATATAAAGTCTAGATAAATAAAATAACATAGATAAATACAAGTCAAATTAAAACGTAAATAAATCAAAATAAAATAAAATATGACCAAAGAAAGAAGTTGTGAAGTAAAATTTGATGGAATTGGATGTGCAAATTTCCATAAACTTGCATCACTTAAGGCATCCAATTACTCAAACATTTTAAATATTTTTTACCATTAGATTTTTTCTTATAGTATTTTATTTAATTCTTTATAATTTATTATACCAATGTACATTGTTGTTCCAAAAAAAAAATTGGAATTTTATATTTTAATTATCAATAATGAGTTAATTTTATTTACATAAGAGTTATTCTATAGGTTTTTTTATAGTGCAAGTACTATTATTATTTCTATAAAATATAATCATAAAAATAATTAGTTGGAGTTTTAAATTTTAGTTATCAATAATGATAAAAATTATTAGTTAGATTTTTATATTTTAGTTATCAACTAAAATCATTAGTTGGAGTTTATATTTTAGTTATTGAGTTAATTTTATTTACTTAATAGTTATTCCATATATTTTTCATAATGCATGGTATTCATCTATCTAACCCATTTGAAACTATTATTATTTTTATAAAATATAATAACTAGCATATCTATATTTAAAAAATATATCTAAAGTAGGCTAAGAGATATGTGTGCTAAATTGATTAAAAAATAGGTGCCTCTAGAAGGATATCTCTTGGCATACTTTAGATATATTTTTTAAATATAGATATGCTAGTAGCATCGCGAGCGGCAAGCTTTATTCTAACTATATTATATATCTTAAGAATTATTATAATTATATAATATAATATGATAATATAGGTCCTTGGCGTACTTTAGATATATTTTTTAAATATAGATATGCTAGTAGCATCGCGAGCGGCAAGCTTTATTCTAACTATATTATATATCTTAAGAATTATTATAATTATATAATATAATATGATAATATAGGTCCTTGGCGTACTTTAGATATATTTTTTAAATATAGATATGCTAGTAGCATCGCGAGCGGCAAGCTTTATTCTAACTATATTATATATCTTAAGAATTATTATAATTATATAATATAATATGATAATACAGGTTAGATATATTATTATAATATATTATATATTAATTATATATAATATAACCCTAACCCTAACGTTAATCTTGATAGTAATTCTAACCCTAACCCTAGTTCTACCTTTAGATCTACTTAAACCTAATTCTATTCCTAATTCAAACCCTTATACCAACTTAATTCTAACCATAGTTCTATATATAGATATAAATATAAATGACTTTTGGTGTTTTATTGTAACTATAACCCTAACCCTAACATTCATGCAAGTACTAACCCTAATTGTAACCACAGCCCTAACCAGGATTCTAATCATAGTTTTAACCCTAATTCTAACCTAAACCATAACCCTAACTTTAATTCTAACCATGAATCTAACTATAATTTTAACCCTAACAATAAATACAACTATAATTCTAATCTTGATTTTATTGCTAACCCTAATTCTTACCCAAATAGTAATTGAAACCCTAATTCAAACCCAAATTATAACTATAACCCTAACCTTAATCCTGACAATAATGCTAATTCTAACTCTAACTCTAACCCTAATTCTACCCTTATATATTTGTCCCTATATAATATAATAGGTATGCTAGAATTATATATAATATAACCCTAACCCTAACATTAATCTTGACAATAATTCTAACATGAAGCCTAATTCTATCCCCAACCCTAATAGTAACCATATTTATAACCCTAATTCTAACTTGAACTTGAATCCTAACCCTTGTTAGTGTATATTATCTCTTGCATTTACATGCACATTGATAAACAACACATAGGAGTTAAGCTCACTTAGGTTAGGACTATTTTTACATGTCTCGGTGCTTTAACTAGCACATCTATGTTTAGAACAAGTGTCTTATCTTGAGCTAAGTAGTTCATGCATGCCTATCTTTAGGCCACTACTATTCTCAAGTTTGATTTCTTATTTTTGGCACACCCATTCTTTGGAGACTTGTGTCTATATGTACCATCTCTTGTGAGCTTATTAATTATCTCATTTCTTCTTTGCATATTGCTTGATTATCTTTACAGCGTTTCAAATGTGCGTCTACTAGACTTTCATGATTCATGCTAGTACTTTTTATCTTCCATAGTGGTCCTATTTCTAACATGACATCAAATCTTTTCTAAGAAGGCTCTTTTGTATAGTAAATTTTATACTATTAAAAAATTTGTAAGCATTGTATATGCCTAAAAATGACATGACTTTGTCTGGATAAATATTTTTAATATTTATTTCATTCTATTTTTTCTATCAATAAATAAATAAACAAATTTATTTATTCGATTCATATTCCTCTAAGTTAATTAAATATCTAAATATTTAATTCCATCTTCTAAAGTCAAAATTAAATAAAATCCTTTGTTTAATTTAATTCTTCCAAACAATTAAATAATTCTTAATTATTTAATTAAATCAATTCTTCTTCCAAATTTAAATAAATCAAATCAAATTTATTTAAATTCTCTCAATCTCTAAAAATAAAATATAATCATATATTTTATTTATTCTTCCAATGCACAACAATTAAATAAATTTATTTATTTAATTTGTTTTCTTATCTTCAAAATATCTTCCAAATCTTCTAAAAATAAGTCTTCCTCTTCATCTCAAATCATGCAAAAGTAAATCTCAAGTTGAGTTAACTGACTCAATCAACCTTGTTTTTATCAATATCTATTAAATTAGAAAAAAACTTTCTAATTTATGAAAGCATATCTTATCTTTATAAAAGAAAGTAGTTAAATCAAACAAAACAACTTTTGTGTGACACTTGTCTTCTTTCTATTCACGTACATTCTCTCAAGTCTTCTCAACCGTTGATCTTCTCATTCTTTCTATATTGTTGATCTTCTCTCTTATGAGTCTATAAATTGAACCTTCTTCCATCTCATTCATCCAAGCTTTTAGTATCATTACTATGTAGAATTAACAATGCACCTTTAGCACCCAAATCCATTCATTGCTTGCGATCACCCTTTTATTGTATTGAAGCTCATCTTCACTACAAGAAGTATCACAGCCATCTATCCATTGTCATCTTAAAAAACAAAGCAAGGAAGTACATCTTCTGAGGGCTTCAATTCACATACAAAGATCGATTAAGACTAGGCAAACAATGGAGGCAACAAAATAGCAAGGTTTACATGTTTTGTTCTTTGTTTATTTGTTCTTTGTTATTTGCAATTTCTATTGAGATTATTGGTTATTTGATTGAGTTTGATAACTTTGACAATATTTCTGGTAATAAACACAACTTGTAAGCATTTTTTATTTTCAAATTTGGGAGAGGCTTTGGTTTTTTGTTTTTTTTCCAAACAATTGTAGGAAATTTAGTTTTTTGGTCTCTCTCATCTGCTCACGTATTTTGGCATCAAAATCTACCTTGGTTGGGAGTTTTGTGACTTGTTGTGCACTCACAACAATCGAGTGTCTCAACTCAGGTTACCAAGACTCTATTTTTTGACCTGCTACAGTCTTCTACAAAGGATATCTCACCGATCTAGAAAGAAATTTGACTCTCTACAGTCTCTTGGAGACCCTAGGCTTCTGGTTGCTACTGAATCACTCTTACTGAGGTCTCACACCTCTGTTGCACCTATTCATTTGACTGATATAGCAATTTCAAAGCCCTTTAAAGTAGATTCTCAGGCCTCACATGACCTCAGACAAGTAGATCGCCCCTAATTTTGTTGTCCCTGTTGAAAACTTGACCCTTTTCATGGTGTTTTGTCAACCCTCATAGCATCCAGATTGCAAAAGACTCATGCAGACTTGAATCAGCTCCACGCCCCTACACGTGCCCTTTCAGTGGCTCATCTCGTCTCTCCCTTGGTAGATTGACACCCTGGCAGTCTCATTTAGCTCACACGACTCTGTCTATTGCAGATCATGCCCTTACCAGTTACAAATTAGCCATCACAAAGCCTCACGAGCCCCTAAAAGAGCAGATCAATGCCCCATCAAGTTTGTTCTTAGTTTTTTTAATATGCATACAGGCTATTTGGTGGCTGATACCTAATTTTTTGTGGGTGTAGAACCTATTCGTGGCCTCCACCAGCAAATACGCCCCCCTGCAAGAGATTTTTTACTAGCAAAATTCTCCATGGCGGCTGCAAGTTCTGTGTTTTGGTGCCCCTCTTGTGGATCTCACACAAATTAAGGCTTGTTATAGGTTTTATTTACTTCTCTTTTGGCATCTTTAAAACATCAAATTTCTTTTATAAAGTCACATGGGTAGGTTCACACTCATATAAAGTGCCAAACTGACCCATTTTTTTAGCATTTTGCTCTGTACTTCGAATATAAAATGCCAAACAAGGGGGAATCAAAACATAATAAAAGGGTTGTCATTGGGTTGTGTTGTCTTTGTGTGACTCCTTTCTACATCATGGATTCTAAAATGATCATGCCATTAACGTCATTTAACTATCATGACTTGAAATAAAAAATCTAGCTCCTGTTAAACAATAATGGATTTCATAGGATTACAATGGGTCTCAAAACTGAACCTATAGATGACAACTCCAAGGTAAAATGGTTCAACAAGTGTGACCAAGCCTTTAGATGTCTATGCTTGAGTATCTCACCTGATCTCATGTTTCATGTTGAAACCTTGAAAACTCCGAATGAGGTATGGCTCGCTCTAGAGAAGCTCTTTGGGAAGGTTGATGAGATGAGAGGTCACGAGTTGGAGAACGAACTCATTGGTCTTAATCCCAGCACATTTGGCACCCTTGAAGACTTCTTCAATAAGTTTAAATCCTTGTGGATGCAGTTGAAAGAATGTGGAATTGAAAAGAAAGAGGATCAACTTGTTTTTTCCTTCCTAACCAAACTAGGTCCTGAATACTTAGCATTCGTGTCTACCTTCTATTCCATGAAGCGAGATCCTAGAGCCATGTGGAAGATGGCATCTCTAGATGACTTTATTGCCAACCTCACTAGAGAGCAAGATAAGTTAATACACATGGGTACCCTAAAGGCATCAAAACCTCAATCTCTCTTTGCTGGGAATGGGGAACATAATGCCTCAAATAACAAAGGGGAGAAGAATAAACAAGGCAAGGAGATAGAGAGAATAGAAACCTAAGACATCTAAAAGTCACACAGAAACATCATCCAAACAAGGGAAACCTAAAAAGGACAACGTACAGTGTACCTATTATAAGAAGTCAGGGCATGATGAACACAAGTTTATGAAGAAATAGATAGACCACCTCACTCAACTTCTTAAGAAGCATAACAGAGGGGTCCTTGTATCTATCAAAGAGTCCTCTTCAACCCAAAAAACTTCTAAGACAAAGGAAAAAGGAAAAGTGGAACTTAAGGGCAAGGCACTAGTTGTAGTAGGATCTCCATCATCTTCATCTTCGATTATTGACTCAGGTGCTTCGCACTATATGGCTTCTTCACATGTTGAGTTTTCTTCCATAGAGCCTTATAGCATATCTAGCATCACCTTGGGTAATGACACACCAACATTAGTTGTAGGGAGAGGGTACATTGAAATTGAGGGGGGGAAATTTACTAATATTCCTAGTGTACCTTCACTTTCAACTAATCTCCTATCAGTGTATTAGATTGCTCACATAGGGAAGGACATGAAAGTTGAATTTACTCGAGATTCAATTGAGATTAGAGAGTTACATAGCAATAAATTAGTGGCTTTGGGAAGAGTAGATCACCATTCTAGGTTATACACCTTCTCACACTTTGCTCCTGATATTTCTACTTCTGACCATCTATAATAGATTCCTGAAGTAGAGTTTTCTTCTTCTTCCTGTTCCAACAGCAAGGATAGTGATGGGTTGCCATCTCCATCCATCTCAAGGCTCATTTTGGAGGATGAGGATTCATCATCTGACTCACCTACATTTAACTCTCTTTGGGGTAGACAACCACTTTAGAGTGCAAGTACTAGGGTATAGGATTTAGTTGGTAGCTGACTTTCATTGTTACATTACAGGGCTCATGCTTTCTATGCATCCACTTCTAAGTTTAGTGTTGCTCCTTTGAGAGTTTCTAGTGATTCATTACACCAGGGTCATCTTCTTGATTCACTTCATTGGGACACACTTCTACCAGACATGGATTTAAGGATGGCTTGCATTAGGATCATTACTTGATTCAATTGAATTGATTTGAGTGAATTCAATTGATATGAATGAATGAAGAATTGATTAGAAGAAGTGATTTGAAAGATTGATAAAATGAATTGGATAATGAAAGATAATTTAGAAGAATGATTTGGTTAATGGATAAATGGATAACTTAGATCTTGAGACACTTGGAATTTCGATAATGATGAAATGCTTATAATGAAATGTAATGCAATTTGGTATGTATGGATGTGGATTTTGTCATCTTCGTATACAAGTTTTTGAAGTACTTTGTTTCATCATTGAGATTCTGAAATGTTGTAAGAAAATACAAGCATCTAGGTATAATTAAACCATGATGACATGAGTATCTCTTACATGGATTTTGATTTAGCAAATTAATACAAGCATCTAAGTATAATTTAACCAAGATGACCTGAGTATTGCTTGCATATCAACAAACAAGGATTACACTTGTTTCATGTTTAGACCTCTAATGTCCTCGATGATCATTATGTTGGTCATGTCTTTAGACAAGGCTTCACATTACTAAAGATAAACCCACAAACAACAAACAAATAAAAGAATTATGCCCCCATCATAGCTCCTTAAGTTTTTGACATCCTTGAGTAGCATAAAAAGACATAATAACAAAAATCATGATATAAGATTTAAACAACCATTAAACCTTCTTGCCATAGATATATTTTTCTTGCAATAACTTGATATTTGATAGTTTAGGTAGGTTGGTGTTGTTAGGTTTAGTTTAATGTCTCTTTGGTCAAGATGATGTTTAAAGCTTTCCTGCTATCCTACTTGTCATCTAGTGATAAAACCATGATCCGATATATTATCCTCTGAGTTGTAGCATTCAAAAATCTAATTCACTAACTAGGTCAAGGATTTTCCCCCAGTCAAGTAAAGGATCGATTTATTATGGATGAACTAACAATAGACTGAAGTGACGGACCCTAAGGGATTGACCTAGTGCCTCGATGGCTCATTGATAAATGACCTTGCCTATGTGATGACATAGAGGCAATGTAGTTTGGGATGTGGACTATGTAGACCTAAGACCTAGGGGTGGGAAGCCTCAGGGGCCCATCAATGATGGCCTTGCCTATGTGATGATGCAGAGGCAACATAGTTTGACCTTGAAGGTTGACATCAGTGATGGATGAAGATATGGAAGATATGCAAAAGTTTACGATAGGATTAGGGATATGCATGTAAGGGAAGTGTAAGATAGCAAGGATGTGATCTCAAAGGACTATGTCACATAGGAATAACATGCCCTATTGTAGGTGTAAGGCATTCGGATTTGACATGACAAAGATTATGATGAAGGAGGATGATAGGATTGGTTTGAAAGGGATGAGGTATGTGAAGAGATATCCAAAACATTTCTCAACATTGTGCCCCTAGTGTCCATCAAGATCAAAAAGGGGGAAGAGAGGATGAAAGGATAATAATATGATAGGTATATGTAGGATGAGGATGATAGGACGATATGGTAAGATAGGGTGGAATGGTAGGGTTGAATGAGACAATGTGCTCCCAAGGATAAGTGACATAAAAGATCAACCTACACATGACGCTTGTTTGCCAGGTTTTCATTATGGTACTTATCCAAGGTGCCACCAAGGGTGGTTTTTACCATTGGATGAAGGGATTTTTTTTTAAATAGGATAGGTGGCATATAGATGAGAGGGACTCAAGTGTCTAGTACCATGAAGGGTGATAGTCCCACTAGAGATGGATGTCATCATGTATGGACCATGTCTAGTGTCATTGTGGTCATCGATATTGGTAAGGAGATGACATGAAAGTGAGATGGATAAGGTAGATAATGGATTATGTATGTTAGATGAAAATCTTGGATTATGATGTAGATTATGTAAGACTCATGCACAAGGATGGATGAAAGGTTTATGCAAAAGTGTGGACCATAGGAATAGGATGGGGGAAGTATGTAGGATGATAGTTGAATGATGGGGAGATGGAGGTATGTGGGAATGTTGTGGAATGAAAGGGAACCATGACCAATAGCTACACACACCATCATAAACTTTGAACCTTTTGATGGGAAGGTGGTGTAAGAAGCAATGGTGATGTTTTCTTAGGAGATGGTTGATGGAGTGATTTAGGGACCCACATGGACTTAGTGTTTTTATGATTTTTACTTTTGATGTGGGATGAAGGAATTTGATATTTTGGGGTGAAATGGATGGAAGAGGATGGTTGAGATTTTGGAGAGGTGGAGACCTCATTTGACTTGTTTGATTTTTGTTTAGGTACCCATACCATTTTGGTTTTGGACTTTTCTTTTGGATGTATGGGTTTGGATGGATCTTTGAATGTAGATTGCTTCAAATTTTTGAATTGATTTCCTAAGGTATTAGGACCCTTAGGATTTTTTTCTTTATGAAAGGAAGCATCCAAATGTTTATTTTTGAATCCCATAGGTTTTGTAGAATGAATGGAAGCCTTATGTTTACAATATGTGTGCATTTGTTGGTCATGATTAGGAGTGTAAGGGTATTTATCGATGATAGGTATGTTAGGTGTTGGAAGCAATGATGGTAAAATGGATGGAGGGACATGCAGAATTGGACGAAGTGGAGGTAAATTGGATGGTGGAAGGTGTATGGTCACATGCTTTTGACATTTGTAGGATGATGGTGGTAGAATGGCAACGTATGTTTTAGGAATATGATGGGATTTGCGGTGGAAAGTGGTGGACTTAAGGGGAATGGAGGAATTACCAACATCATTAGATTGTTTACTTTGGCATGTATATCCAAGGCCATATGTGCATGGGGAGACATTAACATGGATGGGCTCCAAGATACCTTGTTCATGAAGGCCTAAGCCTTTACCTTGGTAGTTCATGTTTTGGAGCATGTGATGGACAATGGGACTAAGTGTGCTTTAGGAACTAGACACGAGTTCCTTATTTGATGAAGAAGGTGAAGTGGTGGATAAAGTTTGTTGTTGTCCCAAGGAGGAACACTCATGAATGAAAGTGGATAGACCAAGTGGATATGATGGTGGATTTGCAATGGAGTTGGTGGTGGAAGTGGAAGGATCATTTGGAGCTTGATTATCATTGCGTTTGCTAAGATCTAATTTATTTATTTGATCTTCTATGTATGCTTGGGAGGCACATGTCTCATCATGACAAGTGGAAGTGGTTGAATCATGGATTGGTGGAGTTTCTTCACCTTGTAGGAAGGCCATGAAATGAGGTGAGTGTTTAAGTAGGCCAACAAGACTTTTATTAGATAGAGCATGTAGGTCTTGGGTGTCTTGTTCATGAATGGTTGTGTGGGGGCAAATAAGATAAAGATTCTCATGGATGGGCTCTTCATTAATAATGTCTTGATCATGGAAAAGGTTTATGTTATGGATGGGTTGGATAAAAGTGATTTGATCTTGACTAGAACGAGGGCTCGGTATTTCCACTTGCTTTATATTATGTTCTTGACATACCTCTTGACTTGTTTGAATGGAGGTGGAAGGGGATGACTCATGGAGAGGCTCTTGAATAGTCTCAATGGGTTGTGGATGACATGGTTGGTTTGAATGACTTGGCATGGTATTTGAAGGTTCTTGGATAGTTTCAAGGATGGGGATTTGATGGCATGAGGGTGGTTTACTCCTTGCTAATAGCCATTGGATCACATCCTTCATGAGTATATGGGTGGATGGACAATATAATGGATGGAGAATAATGGTAGAGGGTGTATGCTTATGATTAGGTTAGGATTGCTTGTGTTAGATGGGGATGAAATTAGATGAGTGAATTTGGATTTTCCATAGCTTTTCTTTTGCTTTTAGATTTTGCAAAGAGTCTTTGGAGAAAATCATTCAAAGATTCTTTGGGGGATGGATTAGAGTTTGGGAAGTTTGATGGTGGTGTTGGTGTAGGACTAGTATGCTCATGTTGGGAAGGATTTAGTTCACGTGAATCACCTTTTTCCCTATATTTGTCTAATTTGGACACTTCAAAACTAGAGGGGAAAGGTATCATAACCAAGCATTTATCAAATGGATAAGGAGATATATCCTATAATGAATATCGCTTTGTGGAATATTTGGTTTGTAAATCCACAATTTGTTGTTGTAAAGCTTGGATTTGTTGCATGAGTGCTTCTAATGGATTTGCCATATCCTTAGCCATCTTATTTTTGAGAGCTTCAGTTTCATTTGTTTGCCTTGTTCTCTCAATTTTTCTATGTCAAAATTGGAAGGTAACTTTGTTCCTTGTTGTGATAGCATAAGGAAGTACTTTTTGGGATCCATTGTGATGACTTTGTCCATTAGTGTTTGAAATTCAAGGTCTTGTTGAGCACTAATAATTTCTTCTTGGGTAATGTCCTCTTCCTCATCACTAGAAGTATAGTGGCTACTATGTAGTGAATGCATTTCTTACTTTTGTTTCACTTGGGACCTAGTTTGAACCATGCAAGTTTGAGATGTGGGTGAAGTTGGATTGTGAGACTTGGTGGACTTGTTTTGATGTTTTGATATGATATGAGGTGAGGTGAACTTGATTGGATACATTTAGACTAGATTTTCTTAAGGTTTTATATTGATTCTACTTGTCCAAACAAGGTGGTCTTGAGCTATAATGATAATAGCTATCAAAGTGTTGATATAAAAGGTAGTCAAAATAGGGATAGATGATCACCACTATTGATATAGCTTATTCTTTTATCAAGATGTACAATTATAGTTTTGATTTGAAGGATGATTATAATCCTGTTATGAAACTAGCTAGGTATTGTTTGAATTTGGTAGAGTATCAATTATGCCTTGATACAAATCTTAGTTTTTTGGTTTGATGTGTTTGGATAGTAAGGTAATGGTATGAAAAGATGTTTATGAAAACAATATGAAAAGGTGTTTGTAAGGTATAACTAATTTTTTAGGTTTGAACTATAGAAAAAAGGGAACTCTAAAATGATAATGTTTTTGCCCCATAATGTATGGAATATGTCTCTGTTTTGGATGCACAGCTGGAAAAGTGTAGGATAAAGGGTCAAATGTGCAGCTCTGTGTGTCAAATGCATAGATCTGGTTGAAATGCTTTGATTTTTGAATGCACAGTGCTATGGTTTATATGTGCCGCTCTATGTGTCAAATGTGCCAAAAGATCATATGCATAGCAAACTAGTTCAAATATGTAGCAGAATGGTTTAAATGGGTAGAAAAACTTTTTTATATACATAGCAGAGTGGTTTAAATGCATAGAACTACAAGTACTTGGTCTTCTGCTTAAGTTTGACAATTTGATTTGCTTGGAATGTCTTCCTAAGTTAATCTAAGGTTTGCAATGTTGATGTTGGTTCAAGTTCTTGCTAGAAAACATAGAGAACAAAAGGTTTCCGTGATTACTTGACAAAATCAAAAAACAAACAATTACAATCCTAGGGATGGCAAAGACAATATTTAATGAGTTCCAACTTTGATTTTCCTCTAGCCACTTGCATAAAGGTCTGACAGATAGTAACTTGATAGCACCGGCTCCCCTACATGACACTCACTTCTCACGCATATCAAGTATAGTTCCTTTGAAGAGTTGAACTTTTTGTCTGCACACTAGATCAGTGTATGATGTTGGACAGCTTCAGAGGTCCCACCTCCTACATCAACAAATAGGGGTTTTTGGCTTACTAAAACAAATAGATTTTAGTCAAGGCATCAATTTAGGTGGTTACATATGTGGAAATTGACTCTAATAAGGAGGCTTCCCAGCCTGTAGAGGTTACGCTCCACAGGGTTTTCGGGGAAACATTTGTTAGTGTAACACAACAACACCCGTTGTTTGCAACTTTTGTCACAAACATAATTTATTTTAAGTGACTTGGAGGTGGCTTAGCTTTAGCCTGTTATCACTTGAGGTCATCCCACTTGGAAGAAACGCATTCCCAAAGGTAGGCCTCTCTTAAAGGTGACAAATAAAATGATAATTTTGGAATTTTAGTCACCTAGTTAAAAGAAAAATAACTAAATGTGTTAACTCTATCAAACACAGAAGTTCGTAACAAGATAGCAATAACTTGGAAAAGATTTTATCAATTTTAACCCTCTAACAAGTCTAGGTGTAGATTGTTGTTTAAAGAAATAAACAAGTGTTACTTTCCCCTATTAGGCTATGTGATAGATTGTAGTACAAGATAGTAAAAACATAAATAAACTGTTCAGTTTTAACCCCTAGGTTGGGACTAGATGCAAGTTGTGATGCAACAAAATGATTTACTTTCCTCCTAGTTATGTCTGTGATGGTTTGCATGAACATATTAAGTTACTCTCTCCTAATTAGTTCTAGGTGGCTTAATAATGGAGCTAAAATGACTAAGTCCATACCTTGACATGGAGGAGAGAAAGGTGTGACATGAGTCCACATGTCACAAGGCTCACCATGACCCAAGAGAGAAGGTCAAACAAAGAGACCATGATTATAGGATGGTTAGAAAGAATATAGGGATTCATGGGACAAGTGTCTCAAAGCACCCTTTGACAATGGTGACATGGAGAGACCATGCCCTTTGGAATAGGGATAGTTAGAGAGATAATAGGACATGTTGGTGAGGGAAAATAGATTAATTAAATATTAAAATATTTAATTACATGTGCAACAAGGTTAGGTGGATGTGTGAGGTGGATTAGATGATGTGGAATTATAAATGAAGACTTTGGAATAGGATAATTTGTGATTAAATAATTTGATTATTATTTAATTAAGGGACTACATTAAAAGAATAGGTTTAATTGATTTAATTAAATAAATTGATATTTATTTAATACTTGGACTATTAATGATGAACGTGAATCAAATAGATAAATTGATAAATTTATTAAATGATAGAAGAATGTGAATTAAATAAATAATAAATATTTATTTAATTTGTCTTTACCATTTTTAGGTGTATACAGATATGATTAGGATGAAATTGATTGGACTAGAATGAAGATGATGACGTGTAATGATTGGGAATGATTAGGATAGAGTGGTTAGGATAATGATAAGGATGAATTTGATTGGCTATGTGGAATAATTATGATATGATTAGGATGTGATTAGGATAGGATAAGTAGGATGATTAAGATATGGATTAAGTGAATGAAAAGGACAATTAGGGTTAAGGTGATTAGGATGAGATTCCTTGGAATAAATGTGTTGGAAAGAATATGTTGGAAAGAATGTTTAGAAAGAAGTGTTTATGTGTTTGTGTTTATAGCTTGATGTGGCAATTTGCGAAGAAATTATTACACATGTACACACATGAATCACACATGTAAGACACATAAACAAGTTTGAATTTGAAATTTGAATGTTGTGATGATTAAGAAAGCATTTGAAGAAGACACATCAACAAGCCCTAGATTAGTCAAATGGGTATGACCAATTAGGTCCTACTCTAGGTTGCACAAGTTGACTAAGGATGTCTCCAATATACTTAAGGTACAAGGGGCCCAATTCTGTGAAATGAAAGAAAAATAGTGCTAAACAACCAAAAGAAAGTGGTAACCCACCCTTCACCTTCACTTCCCAAAGGTATAAATTTCTTTGGGGCTTAGCCCGAAGGCAAGATTTTGAATTCCAAAGAGGGTGTCTTTCAATTCACACCTCACTTTTTATACTCCATCAAAAAACTAGAGTTGAGGTGATCCCTTGGAGTGGTGTGTCTCCAAGTAGTCCTTCTAGGAAGGGTATGACAAAAGCAAACCAAGTGGGTGTTTTTGATCTCCAAGATCACCTTATAGTGTGAGGAGAGATCATACACACGTACACTTGATTCACACTCACACTTGTTAATTTTCCTTTAAGAAATTCAAATGTGTGGTGTGAAAATGAATGGATGAGAGATGTTATTGATTCTCAAGTTCACACGAAGCACATGAGAAGACCATACACACCTTTAATCTCACTCAAGTTCAGCAAATAATGCAAGCATTTGTTTATTTTAATCCCAACACAAAATGTGTGATGGAAGACAATGGTTCATTTTAAGGCTGATTTCAATCTATGATTGAAGACAATAGTATGTTTTAGTGCCTAAAATCAAAATGTGAGAGAAAACAAATGTTCTTTTTATGAACAATTTGAAGTTTGTTTGCAAACAATTATTATGGAGAAATGAAAAGAGATGAAAGATGAATGGCGTGCACCTGAACATTTTTGTCCTTAAATTTGCTGTTGTGATTGATTCCAATGCTACTACAGCTCCTTAGATGCACTTAGAAACCACAAAATCAAGATGAACAAGTAAACTTGAAAATGAAAGCATTATGTGAAAATGAAGAAATCTAAGAAATATGATCAAGATGAACAACTATAGTAGAATGAATGTCATGAATAGAAAATTTAGGAGATTCTATGTAGTTAAAAAAATTCATGAAAAACAGATAAATTTTGCAAAAGATATAAGTGTTTGATGTTCAAAATTAAGTTTGACTTTGACTGAAAAAAAAGTCTAATAAAATGACATAGTCACTTGATGAAACCTATGCCATAGCGAAGTTGGCTGAGTCACCTTTCCAACAAGTCCTTTTTTGTGAAATTCAGACTCCGTATGATAAAGTTATGCAATTTTGAAAAATGCCTATTTGAAGCATGTAAGAAAAAAGAGGTAAACCCTGATGGTTAGCAAACAACTGGCTGTGTAAATCTAAGTGGTCACATGTAGACTGGTAGTCTATTTGGGTAGTCAGTTTTGGCTATTAGGGCTAAATCAGTCCTTGGTCACCCATGTGTGACCAAGGGTTGGGCAGATTTGAAAAAAAACATAGGAAAAGGGGCTTGATGGCCCCTTCCTTGGCTCTGGTCACTAATATGACCACGTGCTAATAGAAGCACCCCTGATTATTTTGATCACTGACCATTTTAACCATGCACATATATGAATTAGGGCTTGAGCGATGGTGACCAGCGTATGAAGAGTGGTGAGAAGTGTTGGAAGGGAGGTTGAGGGTATGCAAAATGGCTGTAATGAGGCCAACAGATATAAGCGTTTAGATAGGGGCTGGGATTTGGAGGTGTCCGGGTTGTAAGGATGGTTGAAGGGAAGGTTTGTGGAGTCAGGGTTGGTGGTGACAGGGACAAAGGATGATGGCTAGGAGGTGGCGACGTGGTGGAGGAGTGCGAGGATGGAGGTGACGGGAGATTGTAGGTGGCAATTGGAAAGTTTATGTAAAGGTCAACGAGCAATTAGGGGCTGAGGATGAATTTAGAGAGGGAGTTAGTGTTTTTAGAGCTTCGACTAGGTGGATCAGGGTTATTTAGGGTTTTCGACAGACCTACATGTAAACACTAGACTACAATGTTAAAAAAAGTTGAAACCCTGGATTATAATGAGAACACAGGACTACGACCAATATCATGAAACTTGAAAGATAAATGTTAAACCCTACAATCACAAAGGTGAACTACCCAAAACAAACGATGCAAACAGAGACCAATTAACACTACGTGGAATGGTATAGTTTGTCCGTAGGGTACGGATCCATACAGTACAGACTGTCATACTAAAAAATTAAAAACAAATCAATAATTTCACAGTGAGCAAAATAGGTTGAGTTTTATGTCATTTTTTGCCTAGGAAGCTGCCCAGATGCAACAATGAGTTTCGTTTCAGGCCAGGAGGTTACCTACAAAACTTGATTTTAAGAAGTCAACCAAAAACATTAGATTTGCAAGATTCATGTCAAGTTCACTGAATGTAGCTAGGGTAAAAATTAGGGCTAAATCATAAAGAGCGAATCATCAAACCCTAACAACCACAATGAAGTACAAGATATCATGAAAATCAAAACAAAAAGAAAATGAAAACTAAATCTCCACACTAAGCTTGGTTTATATCCACTGCTCTTCTCAATCTTGCATAGGTATGCATGATTTCAAAGGTTGAATGTTGGTTGCTCATTCCGGTAGCATAACGATACTTGGAGACTTAATTGATTCTAGAGGAAAGTTGACAACATGAGGCTACTTGAAAACTTATTTATCAAATGGCTTGGTTGAGGGTTGATTTATAGGAAAGGACTGATTTGAATGAATGGTTATGATTGAAAGTTGATTTCAACGATGTGGATGGCTAGGATCAAATAGGCTTTCCCACTCCATGAGGAATTGTAGCCATGTGACAAGTGTAGGGAGGACTTAATTTAAATAAAAGATTATTTAAAATAGTGGGACATGTGAAGTGTATTAAATGAAAAATGTACTATGTGACATGTGTTGCAATGAGGTGAAAAGTGAGGACAAACTCAAATATTTTTTATTTGAATTAGTTCAAACATGTGAAAGGGAGATTAATTAAATAAATAAGAATTATTTAATTAATTAGAAAGTGGGATAAGTGGGATTAGGACAAAATGTCATATGATGTCTCTAGTAATGTGTCGACTAGGTGATGGTCAAGACATGGTCATTTTTAAGTGTCTACAATTTCTGATGATAGAGTACAAAACTCCAAGTTCTTAGATTTCAAATCTAATAACTCCTCAGAGAGAGAGGGAACCATGGTGGAAGTTGCATTAGTTTTCTTGTCTTTCATGATCTGATGTGGATGGGCCTGAGCATCAATAGGAGGGGGGAGCTTGAATTTGTAACTTTACCCTGATGTGGCATAGAAGAGGTAGAAGTATCTTACATTGCCAGAGAAACAACATAATGGAGAGATTCAACCCCATCCCACCAAGTGGCCTTGCTATTTGAGGTAGCATTAGCCTAATCAACAACAAATTTATTTCTACATTGTGAGGTGACATGGTTTATTGCAAAGCATTTTTTGCACCTGAAGGTAATTTTTTCATATTCTATAGTTTGGTACCAACTCTTATTTCCTACCTTTAAGAGTATCTCTAAAGGGAGGCCTTTTAATAGATCAATTTAGATGCAGAGTCAGGTATAAGTGAAATTTTCATAATTAATTGTTTCCTTTGAGATGCAATGATACTTATCTAGACTATTGGCAATGGATTTCAAATAAGCAATTTCCCAAAATTGTAAAGGTAGGTAAGGTAAACGCACCCAAAAAAGTACTAAAGAAAATGTCTTTATACATGGATTAGAAGAGGGAAACCACAGCTTCATGCATAAAAAATCTCCTTGGAAGAACCATGGACCAACCGTGAGCATAGAGGTAGATACTAATTTTTGAATCCATATGTTCCTTCTAGTTTATGCTTATCCAAGAATGTAGGTTGCTCAACTTAGGCCAAATCCTCATGAATCTACATACGAGTGCATGATCATGTAGGAATTCCTCCCTGTCATAGGCAATATTGTCCAAACAAATCTTAGGGATTGCTTTAGAGTGGTGAATAGAAAAAAAGGGTCTTTAGAGAGCCCTAGTGCTTGGAGAAGGACCAGATATGGCATCCCCAGGTGGCCTAGAAGGGAAAATAGAAGTGTGATCCCCTATAAACCCTAACCCATCCCAGTTGAGGGTAGCCTTGAAATTTAATGATGAATCTGCTCGGCTTCATGGAGACAAAGGCTAGATGGAGGAATTGTTAAGAGGAGGATCATAGGGTCAGGCAACTGTAGAACATTCCTCATCAGGTGAGAAGAGTTGTGGCATTGCTTCTAGTGAGCTTGAGCTAAGATCCAGGGTGAACAAATCCCATTTTGAGATGCAATCTTTAGAATCCTTGCATAGAGTAGTGAGGGAAGGAGCTTGAGCAGACGAAGCCATCATAAAAATTAATTATAGAATATCATATATATTTACTTTATTACAAATAGCAAAAACTTAGTTTTTTTAGGGGTTTTAGTTTCTATACAATCTAAATTAAATTAAAAATAAGTAAGCACATCTAATAAATAAATCATTAAATTTAGGGTTTATAAAATTACCCACAATTTATTTTCTCTTTAAGTTTTAAAATTTTTTCATTACCTTTATTTTTCTATTAATATTTTAGATTTTAATATTAAATTAAATATTTTTAATTTATAATGATTTAATTATTCTATAATTATATAATTAATTATGATAATAATATATTAAGAACAATTAATAACAATAATATTTTTTCAATAGTTATTAAAATTGGAGGGGCGGGGGCCCTGGCTTAATTGGCTAAAAAAATTTCTTGTGGTAAAGAAGGTCACGAGGTCTAGTCTCACCCTATCCCCATGGTACCGGAGGGCATGTAGTGCCAGCATCACTAGTCACGTGAAAAAGGTTACCAGGCACACTACAGTTTATAGGGGGGCTACTTGATTCCTGTAGTCTAAAAAAAATAGTTATTAAAATTGAAAATTATTGATCAATATATAATATATTTATTATGTTGAGAGGCATAACCTACAATGATAGCACGAGGTGGAGTGAGATGCATGTTAGCAAAAAAATGTTAACAAAAACAATTAAATGACCGACACATTAAATAACTAGCATATCTATATTTAAAAAATATATCTAAAGTATGCCAAGAGATATCCTTCTCGAGGTGCCTATTTTTTAATCAATTTACCACATATAGGTAAATAGGCACCTATAATTGACATACTTTAGATATATTTTCTAAATACATAGATGCTAGTTTTAATATGTCAGCTATATAAATTTTTTTAAATTTGTTTTTGTTAACACACTCACGCCATTACACTCCACCCCATGCCGCCACTATAGGTTACTCTCTCAATGTAATTAGTAGTTAAAAAAGTTCCAACAAGTAAAACAATAAAAATATATATAAATTTAAAAGACATTTGAATCGATATTTGCAAATTATAAAGTAACAAATAAATTAGGAGCCGATAGCAGATAATAAATACAAGAAAGTGCAGTGAATATGGAAAAAATTCAAGTAAGCCATTTTAACATCTCTTTTTTTATTCTAGAACAATTGTAGATCTTAGTAATTAATCATTTTAAAAAGTGTAGCGAATAAATTATCTTCATATATTTACTTTATTACAAATAGTAAAAACTTAGTTTATTTTAGGGGTTTCACTTTCTATACAATCTAAATCAAATTAAAAATAACTAAGCACATCTAATAAATAAATCATAAAATTTAGGGTTATAAAATTACCCACAATTTATTCATTACTTTTATTTTTCAATTATTTTTTAGATTTTAAAATTAAATTAAATATTTTTAATTTATAATGATTTAATTATTCTATAATTATACAATTTTGTATGATAATAGTATATTAAGAACAATTAATAATAATAATAATACTTTTTTCAATAGTTATTAAATATATTAAATTTCAAAGACATCTTAGAATTGAGTACAAATGTTGGTGATAATTTAATTTGAAATGTGAAATTTATTCTAATATATTTTATAGGATGTCTTGCCCAAAGATAAATTTTGAAAATGAAGAGCAACAAAGAGAATATACGAGAAAACAATGTGAATAAATGGTAGATGCACAAAGAGAGGAAGAAAGAAGTCTTCAAAATGAAGAGTAACAAAGAGAACAATGAAGAGAATATGCTTGAAAATATATGAGACAACGACATGAACAAATAAGTGATGTAGAAAGAGAAGAAGTAAGAAATCATCGTAACCAAAATGATAGAGAAAAACATGTTAAATGTAAGGCATATATGACAATGGAAAAGATTGAAGCAAAAATGAGATAACATGTTGATGATATAATAACACATTGTGCACAAACATCTCATGAGGAACAATATATATTGAGAAGAAGACATCATCAATCTCATGGGAATGCTAAGGTTAGTTCTAAAGGGATGAATTCTATTACAATAGACCATGTGCTAGAAACACCAAATAATAGATTGCAATATGCAATGAATGTTGATAATAAAAATCATGTACAAAATAACAATTCACAAGAAGAGTTAAACTCCAGAGTTACGAAGGAAGGAACCCCATTCTATCCACAATTTCATGAATATGATTGAAAGATTGTGCAGATATATCTAGATATCAGAATAGAAGGGAGTATCATGGTTACCTCTCACTTATCAGCCTTCTATATTTCTTTATCCAGTGCCACATTAGATAGGAGGGAAAAGTGAGCAGTGTAGGTGTGCTGAGCAGATCAGGATGGAAAGACTTGCATACTCTAATGGGTTCTACCTCAAGTAGGGAAAAAGAGTTATAGTGGACATAGACCTTAAAAGCATTACCCTACATTATAACCTTTTGCCTTAGGTGTCTAGTTCTATAATTTTGCTTAGGGACAAGCAAAAGTCTAAGTTGGGGGGAATGTTGGGATGAAATATTGTCCTCCTTTGATACTGTTTCCATATGTTTTAAAGAGCTTTTCTATATGGTTCTGCAAAGACTTCATATACATTATCTCTATTTTATGTTGTGTCATATATATACTTTCCAAAGACTTAGGCCCTATGCTGATAAATGAACTCAAGTGGTTATATTATCAAATGGATGATTTGAATTATTAATATGCATGAAATATAGATAGGATTTCATAAGTTTGTTATGAGAGGTTGTTTTGTATATATGTTGGAATGATTAACCCTGTGTAGCCAGATAAAGAATCCAAGGGGGAGTAATTACAACAGGCTGTAGAATAGAGGAATCAATGAGAATGCGGTCTAAGTGCTAGACATAGCAATCGGTGCAGACAAATGTGGTCATCATGGGAGAATAAACACAGGGGAGAAAGAAGAATCATTCTAGGAATTTCACTGAAGTTTATGAATCTTATTTATGAGCTATTATGGTTAGAATTTCTATTTGGATAGGACTCTATTTCTTTTGTTCCAGTTAATAAGTTGATCTCAAAAACAATATCCTGATGTCCAGGAATGAATTGATGATCACAGTTAGTTAGAAGGTTGCACAAGACTCTCCCATCTTTATATAAGTTAGGGGATGAGTTCGTTGATTATGTTGGTTGTTATGTTTTACTTTCAAAAATAGCCATTACTTTGTTATAGTTATCAGTTATTCCAGACATGTTATAATTTTGAATATAAAATTTGAAGAAGATTCTATCTTAGATATGATTTGAATTCAACTGTATGTTATGGGATGTGTGAAGATCTAAAGTAGATTTAATCTCTAGGAAAAGTGAGATAGTTCCCTGAGCTGGCCACTCAAGGTACTAACTCTCACTTTGCATGTTTTCTTATTTATTCCTGCATTCTTAGTTAATCTGTTTCAGTCCATCTTCTGTGTTATATTGTGAAGCAAGTAAGGACTATTGATTGATATTTCCAGTAATTGTGATTCATGAGTAAAGTGCACGTTTTTAATCCTTCAGAGGTTAGTGTTAGCCTTTTCATCATTTTTGAATTGTTAGATTAAAACTGTGATTTTCTATTAAATACAGTTATCTTCAGCTTCTAGTGAAGGTACCCATAGAAACTGGAAGTTTAGATTGTTTTTGTTGTTTTCCATTTCTGTTTATTGTTTTACATTTCTGTGCATTCTAGTAAGTAGGACTAGATAAGATAAGAATTGTATAAAATTAACTTAGATTACAAATGAGTCTTGAAGGCATAGATAGTGCAGGCATCATCATAAGCTTACGCTCCTTGGTCAATAATTTAATGTAGGAATGCAATGATAGTGGACTATTTAGTTAGGTTAAACCCTAAATTTTATTTAAGTCTACAAAACATTAGTTTTTCCTCAACAATAGGTATATGTAGGATGAGGATGATAGGATGGTATGGTAGGATAGGGTGGAATGGTAGGGTTGAATGAGACAATGTGCTCCCAAGGGTAAGTGACATAAAAGATCACCCTACACATGATACTTGTTTGCTAGGTTTTCATCATGGTACTTATCCAAGGTGCCACCAAGGGTGGTTTTCACCATTGGATGAAGGGATTTTTTTTAAAATAGGATAGGTGGCATATAGATGAGAGGGACTCAATTGTGTAGTACCATGAAGGGTGATAGTCCTACTAGAGATGGATGTCATCACATGGACCATGTCTAGTGTCATTGTGCTCATTGATATTGGTAAGGTTATGACGTGTAAGTGAGATGGATAAGGTAGATAGTGGATTATGGAAGGTATGATAGTGGATTATGTAGGGTAGATGAAAATGTTGGATTATGATGTAGATTATGTAGGACTCATGCACAATGATGGATGAAAGGTTTATGCAAAAGCATGGACCATAGGAATAGGATGGGGGAAGTATGTAGGATAATAGTTGAATGATGGGGAGATGGAGGTATGTGGGAATGTTGTGGAATGAAAGGGAACCATGACCAATAGCTACACACACCGTGATAATCTTTGAAGCTTTTGATGGGAAGGTGGTGTAAGAAGCAATGGTGATGTTTTCTTAGGAGATGGTTGATGAAGTAATTTAGGGACCCACATGGACTTAGTGTTTTTATTATTTTTACTTTTGATGTGGGATGAAGGAATTTGATATTTTGGGGTGAAATGGATGGAAGAGTATAGTTGGGATTTTTGAGAGGTGGAGGCCTCATTTGAATTATTTGATTTTTGTTTACGCACCCATACCATTTTACTTTTAGACTTTTCTTGTGGAGGTATGGATTTGGATGGATCTTTGAATGTAGCTTGCTTTGAATTTTTGAATTGATTTCCTAAGGTATTAGGACCCTTAGGATTTTTGACTTTATGAAAGGAAGCATCCAAATGTTTATTTTTGAATCCCATAGGTTTGGTAGAATGAATGGAAGATTTATGTTTACAATATGTGTGCATTTGTTGGTCATGATTAGGAGTGTAAGGGTATTTATGGATGATAGGTATGTTAGGTGTTGGAAGTAATGATGGTAAAATGGATGGAGGGATATGTGGAATTGGAAGAAGTGGAGGTAAATTGGATGGTGGAAGGTGTATGGTCACATGCTTTTGACATTTGTAGGATGATGGCAGTGGAATGACAACGTATGTTTTAGGAATATGATGGGATTTGTGATGGAAAGTGGTGGCCTTAAGGGGAATGGAGGAATTACCAACATCATTAGATTGTTTACCTTGGGGTGTATATCCAAGGCCATATGAGCATGGGGGAACATTAACATGGATGGGCTCCAAGATACCTTGTTCATGAAGGCCTAAGACTTTACCTTGGTAGTTCATGTTTTGGAGCATGTGATGGAGAATGGGACTAAGTGTGCTTTGAGAACCAGACATGAGTTCTTTATTTGATGAAGAAGGTGAAGTGGTGGATAAAAGTTGTTGTTATGCTAAGGAGGAACACTCATGAATGAAAGTGGATAGACCAAGTGGATATGATGATGGATTTGCAATGGAGTTGGTGGTGGAAGTGGAAGGATCATTAGGAGCTTGATTATCATTGTGTTCACTAAGATCCAATTTATTTATTTGATCTTCCATGTATGCTTGGGAGGCACATGCCTCATCATGACAAGTGGAAGTGGTTGGATCATAAATTGGTGGAGTTTCTTCACCTTGTAGTAAGGCCATGAAATGAGGTGAGTGTTTAAGTAGGCCAACAAGACTTTTATTAGATAGAGCATGTATGTATTGGGTGTTTTGTTCATGAATAGCTGTGGGGAGGTAAATAAGATCATGATTCACATGGATGGGCTCTTCATTAATAATGTCTTGATCATGGAAAAGGTGCATGTTATGGTTGGGTTGGATAAAAGTGATTTGATCTTGACTAGAATGAGGGCTCAGTTTTTCCACTTGCTTTAGATTATGTTCTTGACATACCTCTTGACTTGTTTGAATGTAGGTGGAAGGGGATGACTCATGGAGAGGCTCTTGAATAGGCTCAATGGGTTGTGGATGACATGGTTGGTTTGAAGGACTTGGCATGGTATTTGAAGGTTCTTGGATAGTTTCAAGAATGAGGATTTGATGGCATGAGGGTGGTTTACTCCTTGCTAATAGCCATTGGATCACAACCTTCATGAGTATATGGGTGGATGGACAATATAATGGATGGAGAATAATGGTAGAGGGTGTAGGCTTATGATTAAGGTTAGGATTGCTTGTGTTAGATGGGGATGAAATTGGATGAGTGAATTTGGATTTTTCCATAGCTTTTCTTTTGCTTTTTGATTTTGTAAAGAGTCTTTGGAGAAAACCATTCCAGGATTCTTTGGGGGATGGATTAGAGTTTGGGAAGTTGGATGGTGGTGTTGGTGTAGGACTAGTATGCTCATGTTGAGAAGGATTTAGTTTAGGCAGATCACCTTTTTCCCTATATTTATCTAATTTGGGAACTTCAAAACTAGTGGAGAAAGGTATCATAACCAAGTGTTTATCAAATGGATAAGGAGATATATCCTCTAATGAATATTGCTTTGTGGCAGATTTGGTTTGTAAATCCACAATTTGTTGTTGTAAAGATTAGATTTGTTGCGTGAGTGCTTCTAATGGATTTGTCATATCCTTAGCCATCTTATTTTTGAGAGCTTCAGTTTCATTTGTTTGCCTTGTTTCTCTCAATTTTTCTATTTTAAAATTGGAAGGTAACTTTGCTCCTTGTTGTGCTAGCATAAGGAAGTACTTTTTGAGATCCATTGTGATGACTTTGTCCATTAGTTTTGAAATTCAGGGTCTTGTTGAGCACTAATAATTTCTTCTTGGGTAATCACTAGAAGTATAGTGGCTACCATGTAGTGAACCTATTTCTTGCTTTTGTTTCACTTGGACCTATTTTGAACCATGCAAGTTTGAGATGCGGGTGAAGTTGGATTGTGAGACTTGGTGGACTTGTTTTGATGTTTTGATATGATATGATATGAGGTGAACTTGATTGGATATGTTTAGACTAGATTTTGATAAGGATTTATATTGATTCTACTTATCCAAACAAGGTGGTCTTGAGCTATAGTGATAATAGCTATCGAAGTGTTGATATAAAAGGTAGTCAAAATAGGGATAGAGGATCACCACTATTGATATAGACTATTCTTTTATCAAGATACACAAGTGTCATTTTGATGTGAAGGATGATTATAATCTTGTTATGAAACTATCCAGGTATTGTTTGAATTTGGTAGAGTATCAATTATGCGTTGATACAAATCTTAGTTTTTTGGTTTGATGTGTTTGGATAGTAAGGTAATGGTATGAAAAGAATATGTTTGTGAAAATAATATTGAAAGGTGTTTGCAAGGTATAACTAATTTTTTAGGTTTAAACTATAGCAAAAAGGGTATTCTAATTGATAATGTTTTTGCCCCATAATGTATGGAATATGTCTCTATTTTGGATGCGCAGCTTCAAAAGCATAGGATAAAGGGTCAAATGTGCAGCTCTGTGGGTCAAATGCACCGATCTAGTTGAAATGCTCTGATTTTTGAATGCGTAGAACTATGGTTTACATGTTCCACTCTATGTGTCAAATTTGCCATATGCGCAGCAAAATGGTTCAAATGGGTAGTAAAATGGTTTAAATGCATAGAAATACTTGTTATGCATAGTAGAGTGGTTTAAATGCACAAAACTACAAGTATTTGGTCTTCTATTTCAGTTTGACAGTTTGATTTACTTGGAATGTTTTCCTAAGTTAATCTAAGGTTTGTAATGTTGATCTTGGTTCAAGTTATTACTAGAAAACATAGAGAACAAAAGGTTTCCATGATTACTTGACAAAATAAAAAATAAACAATTGCAATCCTAGGGATGGCAAAGACAATATTTAATGAGTTCTAACTTGGATTTTACTCTAGCCACTTGCATAAAGGTCTAACTTATATTAACTTGATAGCACCGGCTCCCCTACATGACACTCACTTCTCACGCATATCATGTACATTTTAGTTGAACTTTCTGTCTCCACACTAGATGAGTGTATGACATTGGATGGCTTCAGAGGTCCCACCTCTTGCATCAACAAATATGGGTTTTTGGCTTACTAGAACAAATGGATTTTAGTCAAGGCATCCATTCGGGTGGTTACACATGTGGCAATTCACTCCTATAAGGAAGCTTCCCAGCCTACAGAGGTTACGCTCCATAGGGTTTTGGGGGAAACATTTGTCGTTGTAACACAACAACACCTGTTGTTTGCAACTTTTGTCACAAACACAATTTATTTTAAGTGAATTGGAGGTGGCTTAGCTTTAGCCTGTTATCACTTGAGGTTGTCCCACTTGGAAGAAACATGTTCCCAAGGGTAGGCCTCTCTTAAAGGTGACAAAGATAAAATGATAAGTTTGGAATTTTGGTCACCTAGTTAAGGGGAAAGTATAGGCCTATTATAATTTTCAAGCACAAAAAATAGTGGTTCTTTATCCACCTAGTTAAAAGAAAAATAACTAAATGTGGTAACTCTATCAAGCACAGAAGTTCTTAACAAGATAGCAATAACTTGGAAAAGATTTTATCAATTTTAACCCTCTAACAAGTCTAGGTGTAGATTGTTGTTTGAAGAAATAAACAAGTGTTACTTTCCCCTATTAAGCTATGTGATAGATTACAGTACAAGATAGTAAAAACATAAAGAAATTGTTCAGTTTTAACCCCTAGGTTGGGACTAGATGCAAGTTGTGATGCAACAAAATGATTTACTTTCCTCCTAGTTATGTCTATGTGATGATTTGACTAAACATTTTAAGTTACTCTCTCCTAATTAGTTCTATGTGGCTTAATAATGTAGCTAAAATGACTAAGTCTAGCTCCTACACCTACAAAAACCCATTGTCATTAGTTCAAATATGTTCCTTTTTGATGATTGATGATACCTGCAACATGAGTTAGCATCAAAATTATCAAAAAAATATACTAGAACTTGACATAATTTATATGTGCAGGAAGATTTATCATATGCACAGGAAGACTTATCATATGCACGGAAAGACTTATCATATGTGAAGGAAGATTTATCATATACGTAGAAATACTTATCATATGCATAGGAAGACTCGCAGAAAGACTTATCATATGCATGGAAAGACTTATCATATGCACGGAAAGACTTATCATATGCACAGGACTAGTTATTTTTCTCATGTAGGCTTTGTTTTTTGCATGGATTCATAGAACTGGAACCCGTATGCACCGAAACAACCTGTTACAACTTCAAGTGAAGCAAAAACTCAAATTTGATGTTAAAAACTAGGGCAAGGCCCCACGGTGGGTGCCAAAAATGTTAACGGAAATATTGTCAACAATATTAAACTACTAATAATCCAATAATCTCAATGAAATATGATGCAAATGAAATAAACAAAGACATTTTACCTTTAAGACTGATTTACCTCGAAGCTTCTAGTGTTTGCCTATCTTGTATTAATCTTGTTGATGAATAGAGCTCTTAGAAGTGTGCACTTCCTCACTGTTTGAAGATGACAAAACTTGAATGGTTGTAGTTGGATAAAATGCAATTAAGATTATCTACAATGCAACTATTGTGAGGATGAGGGATGGATGATTGAAGCCATGGTTGTATGGATATGAAGATAATGGATGTAAAATGCAATGAGCAATATGGATGCTTTGCCAAAGGCATGCTAGAATTTCTAGAGAGTAACTTTGCTATATCTTGTGTATGATAGAATGAGGTTATGAGCTTCCTTTTATAGGCCAAGGAGGGGGAAAATCCATGTGTCAACATCTCAACAGTGGAGAAGAAGTCCTGAGAGGTGTATGGTGAGGATTGAGTTGGTTGAGATGAGGGAGAGAAAGAGGGAAGATGTTCCTCTCACCTTGACATGGAGGAGAGAAAGGTGTGACATGAGTCCACATGTCACAAGGCTCACCATGACCCAAGAGAGAAGGTCAAACAAAGAGACCATGATTAGAGGATGGTTAGAAAGAATATAGGGATTCATGGGACAAGTGTCTCAAAGAACCCTTTGACCATGGTGACATGGAGAGACCATGCCCTTTGGAATAGGGATAGTTAGAGAGATAATAGGACATGTCGGTGAGGGAAAATAGAATAATTAAATATTAAAATATTTAATTACATGTGCAACAAGGTGAGGTGGATTAGATGATGTGGAATTATGAATGAAGACTTTGGAATAGGATGATTTGTGATTAAATAATTTTATTATTATTTAATTAAGGGATGACATTAAAAGAACAGGTTTAATTGATTTAATTAAATAAATTGATATTTATTTAATACTAATGATGAATGTGAATCAAATAGATAAATTGATGAATTTATTAAATGATAGAAGAATAGGAATTAAATAAATAATAAATATTTATTTAATTTGTCTTTGCCATTTTTAGGTGTATACAAATATGATTAGGTTGAAACTGATTGGACTAGAATGAAGATGATGATGTGTAATGATTGGGAATGGTTAGGATAGATTGGTTAGGATAATGATAAGGATGAATTTGATTGGCTATGTGGAATGATTATGATATGATTAGGATGTCATTAGGATAGGATAAGTAGGATGATTAAGATGTGGATTAAGTGAATGACAAGGATGAATAGGGTTAAGGCGATTAGGATGAGATGACTTGGAATGAATGTGTTGGAAAGAATGTTTAGAAAGAAGTGTTTATGTGTTTGTGATTATAGCTTGATGTGGAAATTTGCAAATAAATGATTACACATGTACATACATGAATCACACATGCAAGACACATAAACAAGTTTGAATATGAAATTTGAATGTTGTGATGATTAAGCAAGCATTTGAAGAAGACACATCAACAAGCCCTAGATTAGTCAAATGGGTATGGCCAATTAGGTCCTACCCTAGGTTGCACAAGTTGACTAAGGATGTTCCCAATATACTCAAGGTAGAGGGGGGCCAATTCTATGAAATGAAAGTGAAATAGTGCCAAATAACTGAGAGAAAGGGGTAACCCACCCTTCACCTTCACTTCCCAAAGGTATAAATTTCTTTGGGGCTTAGCCCAAATGGCAATATTTTGAATTTCAAAGAGGGTGTCTTTCGATTCACACCTCACTTTTTATACTCCATCAAAACACTAGAGCTGAGGTCACCCCTTGGAGTGGTGTGTCTCCAAGCAGGCCTTCTAGGAAGGATACGATAAAATCAAACCAAGTGGATGTTTTTGATCTCCAAGATCACCTTATGGTGAGAGGAGAGAGCATACACATGCACACTTGATTCACACTCACACTTGTTAATTTCCCTTTAAGAAATTCAAATGTGTGGTGTACAAATGAATGGATAAGAGGTGTTTTTTATTCTCAAGTTCACATGAAGCACATGAGAAGACCATACACACCTTTAATCTCACTCAAGTTCACCAAACAATACAAGCATTTGTTTTTTTAATCTCAAGTCAAAATGTGTGATGGAAGACAATGGTTCATTTTAAGCCTCATTTCGATGTGTGATTGAAGACAATAGTATGTTTTAGTGCCCAAAATCAAAATGTGAGAGCAAACAAATGTTCTTTTTATGACCAAATTGAAGTGTGTTTACAAACAATGATTATGGAGAAATGAAAAGAGATGAAAGATGAATGGAGTGCACCTGAATATTTTTATCCTTAAATTTGTTTTTGTGATTGATTCCAATATTGCTACAACTCCTTAGATGCACCTAGAAGTCATAAAATTGAAGAAAGAACAAGTAAACTTGCAAATGAAAGTGTTATGTGAAAATGAAGAAATCTAAGAAATATGATCAAGATAAAAAACTATAGTAGAATGAATGTCATGAATAGAAAATTTAGGAGATTCTATGCAGTTAAAAAAATTCATGAAAAACAGATAAATTTTGCAAAAGATATAAGTGCTTGAAGTTCAAAATTAAGTTTGACTTTGACTAAAAAAAGTCTGATAAATGGACACATTCACTTGATGAAACCTATACCACAATGAAGTTGGATGAGTCATCTTTTCAATAAGTCCTTTTTTGTGAAATTCAGACTCCTTATGATAAAGTTATGCAAGTTTGAAAAATGCCCATTTGAAGCATGTAAGAAAAAAGAGGTAAACCCTGATGGTTAGCAAACAACTGGCTATTTAAATCTAAGTGGTCACATGTAGATTGCCAGTCTGTTTCGGTAGTCAGGTTTGGGTGTTAGGCCTAATTTGGTCCCTAGTTACCCATGTGTGACCAGGGGTTGGGTGGATTTGAAAAAAAAACATAGGAAAAGGGGCTTGATGGCCCCTTCCTTAGCTCCAGTCACTACTATAACCACATGCTAATAGAAGCACCCCCTGATTATTTTGACCACTGACCATTTTAACCATGTAGTTATATGAATTGGGGCTTGAGGAATGGTGACCAGCATATGAAGAGTGGTGACAAGTGTTGGAAGGGAGGCTAAGGGTATGCAGAATGGCTGCGATGAGGCCAACAGATATAAGGGTTTAGATAGGGGCTGAGATTTGGAGGTGATCGGATTGTAAGGATGGTTGAAGGGAAGGTTTGTGGAGTTAGGGTTGGTGGTGACAAGGACAAAGGATGATGGCTAGTAAGTGGCGACGTGGTGGAGTGTGAGGATGGAGGCGACAAGAGATTGTAGTGGCGATTGGAAAGTTTATGGAGAGGTTGATGAGTAGTTAGGGGCTGAGAGATGAATGTAGAGAGGGAGTTAGGGTTTTTAGAGCTTTGACCAGGTGGATTAGGGTTATTTTGGGTTTTTGACAGACCTACATGTAAACACTAGACTGCAATGTTAAAAAGAGTTGAAACCCTGGATTATAATGAGAACACGAGACTATGGCCAAATATGATGAAACTTGCAAGATAAATGTTAAACCCTACAATCACAAAGGTGAACTACCCAAAACAAATGATGCAAATAGAGACCAATTAACACTGCACATAATGGTATGGTTTGTCTATATGGTACGGGTCCATACAGTACATACTGTCGTACTAAAAAATTAAAAACAAATAAAAAATTTCACAGTGAGCAAAATAGGTTAATTTTTATGTCATTTTTTGTCTGCGAAGCCACCTAGACACAATGCTGAGTTTTGTTTTAGGCTAGGAGGTTACCTACAAAACTTGATTTTCAGAAGTCAACCAAAAACATTAGATTTGTAAGATTCACATTAGGTTCACCGAATGTAGCTAAGGTAAAAATTATGGCTAAATCATAAAGAATAAATTATCAAACCCTAACAAGCATAATGAAGTACAAGATATCATGAAAATCAAAACACAAAGAAAATAAAAACTAAATCTCCACACTAAGCTTGGTTTGTCTCCATTGCTCTTCGCAATCTTGCATATGGTATGCATGATTTTGACAGTTGAATGTTGGTTGCTCATTCCAGTAGCATAACGATACTTGGAGACTTGATTGATTCTAGAGGAAATTTGACAGCATGAGGCTACTTGAAAACTTATTTATTAAATGGCTTGGTTGAGGGTTGATTTATAGTAAAGGACTGATTTGAATGAATGGCTATGATTGAAAGTTGATTTCAATGATGTGGATGGCTAGGATCGAATAGGGTTTCCTACTCCACGAGGAGTTGTAGCCATGTGACAAGTGTAGGGAGGACCTAATTTAAATAAAAGATTGGTTAAATTAGTGGGACATGTGAAGTGTATTAAATGAAAAATGTACTATGTGACATGTGTTGCAATGAGGTGAAAAGTGAGGACAAACTCAAATATTTTTTATTTGAATTAGTTCGAACATGTGAAAGGGAGATTAATTAAATAAATAAGATTTATTTAATTAACTAGAAAGTGGGATAAGTGGGATTAGGACAAAATGTCATATGATGTCTCTAGTAATGTGTCGACTAGGTGATGGTCAAGACATGGTCATTTTTAAGTGTCTACAATTTCTGATGATAGAGTACAAAACTCCAAGTTCTTAGATTTCAAATCTGATAACTCCTCAGAGAGAGAGGGAACCATGGTGGAAGTTGCATTAGTTTTCTTGTCTTTCATGATCTGATGTGGATGGCCCTGAGCATCAATAGGAGGGGGGTGCTTGAATTTGTAACTTTACCCTGATGTGGCATAGAAGAGGTAGAAGTATCTTGCATTGCCAAAGAAATGGCAAGATTCAACCCCATCCCACCAAGTGGCCTTGTTGTTTGGGGTAGAATTAGCCTACTCAACAACCAATTTCTTTCTACATTGTGAGGTGACATGGTCTGTTGCAAAGCATTTTCTGCACCTGAAGGTAATTTTTTCATAATCTATAGTTTGGTACCAACTCCTATTTCCTACCTTTAAGAGTATCTCTGAAGGGAGGCCTTTCAATAGATAAATTTAGATGCAGAGCCAGGCATAAGTGGAATTTTCATAATTAATTATTTCCTTTGAGATGCAGTGATACTTACCCAGATTGTTGGCAATGGATTTCAAATTATCAAAATTGCAAAGGTAGGTAAGGTAAATGTACCCAAAAAAGTGCTAAAGAAAATGTCTCTATACATGGATCAGAAGAGGGAAACCATGGCTTCATGCATAAAAAATCTCCTTGGAAGAACCATGGGCCAACCTTGAGCACTAGATCCTTATCTTGCATAGATTCAAATTCTAAAATGAAAAACCCTTTGGCATAGGGGTAGATACTAATTTTTGACTCCATATGTTCCTTCTAGTTTATGCTTATCTAAGAATGTAGGTTGTTCAACTTAGGCCAAATCTCATGAATCTACATATGATTGCATGATCATGTAGGATGTCATCCCTGTCATAGGCAATATTGTCCAAACGAATCTCAGGGATTGCCTTAGAGTGGTGAACAAAAAAAAATGGGTCGTTGGAGAACCATGGTCCTTGGAGAAGGACTAGATATGGCAACCCTAGGTGGCCCAGAAGGGAAAATAGGAGTGTGATCCCCTATAAACACTAACCCATCCTAGTTGAGGGCAGCCTTGAAATTTAATGATGAATTTGCTTGGCTTCGTGGAGATGAAGGCCTGATGGAGGAATGGTTAAGAGGAGGACCGTAGGGTTGGGAAACCACAGAAGATTCCTCATTGGGTGAGGAGAATTCTGGCATTACTTCTAGTGAGCCTGAGCTGAGATGTAGGCTGAAGGAATCCCATTTTGAGATTGAATCTTCAAAAGCCTTGTACAGAGTAGTGACTGAAGGAGCTTGAGCAGATGAAGCCATCATAAAAATTAATCATAGAATATCATATATATTTACCTTATTACAAATTGCAAAAACTTAGTTTTTTTAGGGGTTTCAGTTTCTATACAATCTAAATCAAATTAAAAATAAGTAAGCATGTATCTAATAAATAAATCATTAAATTTAGGGTTTATTAAATTACCCATAATTTATTTTCTCTTTAAGTTTTAAAATTGCTTCATTACCTTTATTTTTCTATTAATTTTTAGATTTTCAAATTAAATTAAATATTTTTAATTTATAATGATTTAATTATTCTATAATTATATAACTTTTATGATAATAATATATTAAGAACAATTAATAACAATAATATTTTTTCAATAATTATTAAAATTGAAAATTAGTGATCAATATACAATATATTTATTATGTCGAGAGTCATAACCTACAGTGACAGCATGGGGTGGAGTGAGATGCATGTCAACAAAAAAATGTTAACAAAAATAATTAAATGGCCGACACATTAAATAACTAGCATATCTATATTTAAAAAATATATCCAAAGTATGCCAAGAGATATCCTTCTCAAGGCACCTATTTTTTAATCAATTTACCACATATAGGTGAATAGGCACCTCGAGAGTTGACATAATTTAGATATATATTTTAAATACATATATATGCTAGTTTTAATATATCAGCTATATAATTATGCCGAGAGGCATTCTACACTCACAGCAAGGGCTGAAAGATTTTGATTCCTGTAAACAATTAAGATTTAGATTCCATGTAAACAAAATTCATAAAATGTGTAAATAAATAAATTCATGGAAGCCAAATGGATAGAAAAATAGAAAAACTTGGGCAAGAAATCTTTATCATGTTAAACAAAAAATAAATAAATTTGTGGAAGCCAAATAGATAGAAAAATAGAAAAACTTGGGTAGTTATGGAATGAAATCTTTATTAGGTTTGAAGAATATGAAAAGTCTTGCAACATAGTCTCTTTAAATTAACTCATGTGAGTATATCAAATATTCTAACTGCAAGTAATTTATAAATGCCAACAAATTGGAAGATATCTCTCGGCATACTGTAGATATATATTTTTAAATATAAATATACTAGTTATACGTCTCTCGACGTAATTAGTAATTAAAAAAGTGCCGACAAGTAAAACAATAAATATATATAAAAATTTAAAAGACATTTGAATTGATATTTGCAAATTATAAAGTAACAAATAAATTAGGAGCCGATCATAGATAATAAATACAAGAAAGTGCAGTGAATATGAAAAAAATTCAAGTAAGTAATTTTATTTAAACATCTTTTTTTTTTTTTTCAGAACAATTGTAGACCTTAGTAATTAATTATTTTAAAAAGTGTAGTGAATAAATTATCTTCATATATTTACTTTATTACAAATAGTAAAAACTTAGTTTGTTTTAGGGGTTTCACTTTCTATACACTCTAAATCAAATTAAAAATAACTAAGCACATCTAATAAATAAATCATAAAATTTAGGGTTATAAAATTACCCACAATTTATTTCATTACTTTTATTTTTTAATTAATTTTTAGATTTTAAAATTAAATTAAATATTTTTAATTTATAATGATTTAATTATTCTATAATTATATAATGTTTATGATAATAATATATTAAGAACAATTAATAATAATAATATTTTTTTCAATAGTTATTAAATATATTAAATTTCAAAGACATCTTAGAATTTATTACAAATGTTGGTGATAATTTAATTTGAAATGTGAAATATATTTTAATATATTTTATAGGATGTATCACCCAAAGATAAATTTTGAAAATGAAGAGCAATGAAGATATTATCAAAGAGAATATGCTCGAAATTATATGAGAAAATGATGTCAACAAATGGTAGATGCACAAAGAGAGGAAGAAAGAAGTCTTTAAAATGAAGAGCAACAAAGAGAACAATGAAGAGAATATGCTTGAAAAAATATGAGACAACGATGTGAACAAATGAGTGATGCAGAAAGAGAGGAGGTAAGAAATCATCGTAACCAAAATGATAGAGAAAGACATGTTAAACGGAAGGCATATATGACAATAGAAAAGATTGAAGCAAAAATGAGATAACATGTTGATGGTATAATAACACATCATGCACAAGCATCTCATGAGGAACAATATATATTGAGAAGAAGACATCATCAATCTCATGGGAATGCTAAGGTTAGTTCTAAAGGGATGAATTCTATTACAATAGACTGTGTGCTAGAAACACCAAATAATAGATTACAAGATGCAATGAATGTCGATAATCAAAATCATGTACAAAATAACAATTCACAAGAAGAGTTAACATCTCAAGTAAGAAGATGAAGACAATTTCAAAGAACACAAAATGGAAGGCATCAAGAAAGAGTTAATAATAATAGAAATGTTGAGATTGATTTGAAGACTTTACAAATTATATTCTGACAAGGACTAGATAAACTTGTTATGCCATGTATTTACTACATTTATGAAGAAAGTTACATAGCAATGAAGGTTATACAGGTACCTGAAGGACCTATTTGTAATAGATGTTGACAAGAGAAATATGAACATCAATTTTTAGCAACAAACAACATGGATTCTAGACCACAACCATTATAACTTAGAAACTTAACACAAATTGAGGAAATGTTGATAGCACGCATCAACCCAATTCTTCAAGTCACACATGCAACTAGCGGTCAATATAAATACTAGCTTAGATATCTTAAATACATCTATCTAAAATACATCGAGAGATATTAGTCTGGAGGCACTTATAGTTTAATTGTTTTTGAGAATAGATAGGCACCTCAAGAGTGATATCTCTCGACATATTTTAGATAGATGTATTTAATATATCTAAGCTAATATGTATTCTAATGGTCTAGACTCTAAAGTAGTCAAGGTGGCATTGGACAAGTTTAGTTTATATTAATCGTGGAATTGAGTGTCAAAAAATGAGACCATTAATGTTGAAGATAACTAAGAATAAGTTCATTGATCAAAGCTTGGGACACTCAAATGAATGTCATTTTTTTAAGAGTAATATTTAATATAAAGTCACTTTAATGTAAAGTTTATGATGTAATATTTTATTGAGACACAAATGTATGCTTATTTTCAAATTTGTATTTTTTCTTTACTTTTTTGTAAATTTCAATGTGGATAGGTAGGTGGTTAATGTAAAATGGAGAATGTATTTCCCCTATTTATTTTAAAGTTGAAACTATATACAAGAATTTTGGAATTTTTTTGCAAGAATTTGTAAATGAAAACAAAATAATTTGAAATTTTGATATTGAGAAAATCAATAGAATTATTACAAGAACTTTATGTTCTAGATTGTTTTATTGAGATTCACACCATTCTTATATCTACTATAAATCTATATTTTCACCATAATCTTACATTTTTTCATCGAAATGGTTCTAATCATCTTCCTTCCAATTCTAGCTCATGTATTACCATCTATCTTATTGATCTTGTCTTCTTGTGAATGTCTACACTAGTATCCAACACTCTCGTGTATTACTAGATTTTGAAATTAAATTCACATAAATTTTCAATTCCTTTACCTTCATAACTATCTCTATCATTTGCTTTCACTTCCAAGCTATCTCTACCTTGTCTTCTATCAATTCTTTTTTGACTTATGTTTATCATTTAGAATATGCTGTATTTATTTCTTTACTTGTTAATCTTTAGTTGAAATCTACTATAAAACTTCTTTGCTTCTTCTGATGTATTTTTTCTTCCATTACTTGTACTTTCGTCATATCCATTTCTCTTTGGATATTCCTATGCATATTCTTCACATAATCATCTCTCATTACCATTTTCAACTGACAATTATTCTTCACCATCTTCTTATGCCATCCTTCAACCACTTCAAATTACCATGCACCAATATTTCTTGCTCAAGTCTTCTTTTCCTTTATCCAATACATTCTACAACTTCATACATTACTCCCAATTCATTCTTCAAGTCACCATCCTTCAATTGTTATCACAAACTTCTTTATCAATAATTTACTTGGATTCTTAAACTTACATTTAATTTATCTTACTTCGAATTGTATATTCATCTATCCACCTGGGTCATCTAGTTCTCCATCATTTCTTTTGACTCTTATTGTTTTCCACCATCTACTCTATTCTTTATTAGCAACTCTACTTTCTTCCACACTTAATATTCTAGTATGAAATATATTTGGTCAACTCTACTTTCTTTCACACTTAATATTCTAGTATGAAATATATTTGGTCAACTCTACTTTCTTCCACACTTAATATTCTAGTATGAAATATATTTGGTGCATACTTATGAAATACAACCTCAAATATCTCTTCCCTTCTATCACTCATAAAACATATACTAGTCATACTTTTGTCACATTTTTTCTTCTTCAATGATCTCACTAACGATGGATTGTTTCCAAACAAAAATTTTACCGTTAAAAAGTTCTACCAGACTTTTGTAATCCTATTCTATAATCTATCTCCCAAATGTAACAATTAAAATTCACTTTCTCCACTACATCACTATACTCACCTTTATAATCCTTCTATATGTCCTCCTTTAGGTAAATACATATATCTAACACTTGGGGATAATGACAGCATTTCTTTCAATGCTAACCAGCAATCATATATCTAACTTTAAATCAAATCCAATTTTGGGTAAGTTTAGAATGAGTCATGCCTGCGTATAATTTGACATAAAATAATGAAATTTCAATTGGCAAACGCGGACAAAATAGCAAACTGTATTCAAATTTCCGAAATTGTGGCATACAAGGCTGATCTGAGTCTGACAATTATCGAGTAATAGAGTGGAATCCAAAGAAGTTTAGCGGGGGGAAGAGGATCCCCACACAGCCCACTGTTGCTCGCGTAGGAAGATTTGGGAAACCTCTGCAGAACACCTCCTTGAGGAATTTGACCGGATAAAGAATTATGCGACAGGTCCAGTTCAAACAGATACGTGATATTCATAAACCTGCTGGGTATTCCTCCGGTGAACGCATTTCTGGACAAATTGAGACATCGGAGCTGAGAAATCTCGGCGATTTCTTCCGGAAGGTTCCGGTGAGCGCATTGCTCGACAAATCCAGCTGAGACAGCCATTTTGGTGGGGCGCCACGAATTCCACAGGCAGCAAGGGAGAGGTCGTATAAAGAAGGGAGCTTTGCTATTACTGAAGGCACTGTGCCGAATTTGAAATTGTTGAAGGAGATTTCAAGCACTTGGAGGTTTGAAAGCTCCGCCATTTCTTCCGGCAGGTTTCCGGACAGCTTGTTGTGAGACATGTAAAGGAACTGGAACTTCGAAAGCTTTGCTACCGATTTGGGAATGGGGCCGGAGAGCTCATTGTCGTTCAGATAGACTTCCCTCAGGTTGGAGAGCTTGCCGATGGAATCTGGGATGGGGCCGGAGATTCTGTTTCCGACCATGTTAACCCGCTCCAGATTGATCAAATTGCCGAAAGAAGACGGCAGCGGGCCGGTCAGTTTGTTTTCATCGAGGCGCAGAAATCCTAGGTTAGAAAGCTTGGCTATGAACGCCGGTATACTGCCGCTGAGGCGATTTCCGTTCATGTACATGATCGACAGATTCGAGAGCTCCCCGACGGAATCGGACCAGTCAGAGCATTGTCTGAGACGTCCAAAAGCTCTAACGACCTCAGGTTTCCGACGGCACGAGGAATCGATCCTGTCAAGTTGTTGCCGTGGAGATCGAAGCCTTGAAGCATAACCAGACGGGAAATTATTGAGACGGGAATCGAACCTGTGAAGCTGTTGCTGTAGAGATGCAGTTCTTGGAGCTTTTGCAGGCCGGCGATGCTCTCGGGGATGGAACCACTTAGTTTGTTTTCTTGCGGCTGGAGCTCTCGAAGCTCACGGAGATTTCCCACGGACTGCGGAATCGAACCTCCCAGCTTGTTGGGGTTAAGAGACAGCTTCCTCAGCCTTACAAGTTTCCCCATCGACCGCGGAATGGAACCCGTCACCTCCTTTAAATTATTCAGGTCTAAAATTTCGAGGTACTCTAGCTCGCCCTCCGCCTCCGATATACTGCCCTTCATCAGCGTATTAAAGAATTCGCCGTACATCCCCGGGAGAGTAAGTTTCCATGAAAGAAGCCGTCATTCCTGCCTTAAAGCTCAGCAGCGCCCGCCGATCTCCCTCCTGACATTCCAAGCAACTGCCCTCCAAAGCACACACCCATATAACCAGCAATGCAATAAACAATTTCATTTTTTGTTTTTTCAACAGGCAATCTCTTACCTTTACCTAAAACCTTTTTCTTCCTCTAACCAAAACCAAACTCCAATACTATGTGGATGGATTGCTCACAAAACCAGCATAATCTTAGTATAACGGAGATAATATAATAGCAAAATGATAGCATAAGATGTGATTGATATGGTTTGGTTGATCGTCAATTTATACATTCATGATAAGAGGTATGGAGGGTTGAGATTAAGAGATGCAATAGATGATTGAAATTAAGAGGAGGAGATGAATGGCTAAGATCAAGAGTTGGAGATAAAATGGATGGTTGAGATTAAGAGAAGGAGATGAATGGCTAAGATCAAGAGTTGGAGATATAATGGATGGTTGAGATTAAGAGGTGGAAGAGGGAAGCTTCCAAGGCATTCTTTTATGTAAATGCTACAGATTTGAGGATGTAGTATGGAATGTGTGGCTAGGATAACGAGTTAGTTTGACATTGGGATAATCATTTATTAATTATGGGAGGGGATGAGGATGATGACATATGAAAACAAATAATTAATTACGCCCACATTAAGGGGATGACTGTGACGTGTACATAAAACTGAACATAGCCAACATATATTGAGAAACAATTATAAAATAAGTGTTTTAAAATAGAAATATATAGCCCATATATTTTTATAAAACCAATGCAAATAAATATAAAGTCTAGATAAATCAAATAATGTATATAAATACAAGGAAAATTAAAACATAAATAAATCAAAATAAAATAAAAAATAAAATAGGAATTTTATATTTTAATTATCAATAATGAGTTAATTTTTATTTACTTAAGAGTTATTCTATCTAAACCCATTTGGAACTTTTTTTAAAATTCAACATGGGTAAACGCTTTTCACCTAACTATGAACATAAATAAATCAAAATAAAATAAAATAAAAAATTGGAATTTTATATTTTAATTATCAATAATAAGTTAATTTTATTTGCTTAATCTTGAGTTATTATGTCTAATCCATTTGGAGCTATGAAAATATATAGTCCAGAATTTTATATTTTAATTATCAATAATGAGTTAATTTTATTTACTTAATCTTGAGTTATTCTATGCCATTTGGAGCTATGAAAATATATAGCTTGAAATTTTATATTTTAATTATCAATAACGAGTTAATTTTATTAGTACCTGCCTTCGCCTGGTACTATTGCAATGAGTTCACACTTATCTAGTTATTAATCTATTGATTGCAAACCAATCAAAAATAGGATTATTTTTCTTGTCGGGCAAATTTGATCTAAATTTGTACTTTTCCTATGTCAACATGATAAATTTTTAACAAAAAATTATTGAAAAATGATTTATCTATATTGTCATTGGCTAAAAAAAAAGACCTCTTCTCTGCGGATTGTCAGAGAGTGCAACAAAAAAACTATAAATGCGGAGAGAATTTTGGTTTGAGGGGAGGATGTTACAAGTAAACAAATTATGAACACAAATTTTGTCTCCCACTAGTTAAGTCATGCCTAAATGGATAGAGATAATTATAAGAGGGAAGAATCATCAGTTTTTATGAGTTTAATTTTTTGATTCATTAGGTAAACGTAAAAATTACTTTTTGTCAAAGGGACAAAGTTATGATATTAATAGTACTATTATTTTACGAAATTATATTATTTTTAGAATTTCAATTTTATTTACTCAAGAGTTAAAAATCTAGTATTTCAATTTTATTTCCTAAAAAGTTAAAAATCTACAATATCATGAAAAATATTTGGCCATGTTATTACATTTTTTATTTTATTTTTCAAACATACAATATTTTAATGCATTTTAGATTATCATATATTAATATTATTACATCAAATCTCCACATAATACAGACATACAATATTTTAACGCATTTTAAATTATCATAGTATTAATATTATTACATCAAACCTCCACATAATACAAATTTAGTTTTATAGTTAAGGAAATATTTGTGTTATTTAATAGGCTTTGTAAAGTTTAGTTTTATAGGTAAGTAAATATTTTAGTGTTATTTTATTTTTACCAAATTAAATTATTTTTGAGATTTCAATTTTATTTACGCAAGATATTTTAAAACGAGAAATATAATAGTTACAAATTTGAAATGATAAACAATTCTTTATTGTAGAAAAAAATTATTACTAAATCACAATATTAGATTAATTAAAATAATTCAAATCATGTTCTCTAAAAAGTACTAAGTACTTACTATTATTACTTAAACAAAAAATTAAGTGACTAAGTCTAGTGATCTAAATATGAATATGTTATTGTTATTATATTGTGTAATTATTTGTAAACTTACAATATTTTAATGCATTTTAAATTGTAATAGTATTCAATATTATTACATTTCAAATCTCCACACCCAACTAGGGTTAGGATTCTACACATTTTATTTTATGAAATAAGTTATTTTGGGGATTTCAATTTTATTTACTCAAGAATTAAAAATCTAGGATTTCAATTTTATTTAGTCAAAAGTTAAAAATCTAGTATCACGAAAAATATTTTGCCATGTTATTACATTTTTTTATTTTATACTTTGAATATTTTAATGCATTTTAAATAATAAAAGTATTAGTATTATTACATTTTAAAGAAATATTTGTGTTATTTAATAGGCTTTGTAAAGTTTAGTTTTGTAGTTAAGGAAATATTTTAGTCCTAGATTATTTTTGAGATTTTAATTTTATTTACCCAAGACATTTCAACACTCTTCAAAAATTATTTTTTTAATTATTGAAATGCAATTTGCCTATACAACCAACACTAATCAACAAAAAAATTATAACTAAACAAATACTATATACAACCAATAACTAATCAACAAGAAAATTACACCTAAACAAATACTATAATAACAACACTACAAGGTAGGTACTGGCCACTACGTGGCACTTGTTTACTTAATCTCGAGTTATTAAATCTAACCCATTTGGAGCTATGAAAATATATAGCCCACATATTTTTATAAAACCAAAATGAGTTAATTTTATTTACTTAATCTTGAGTTATTCTATCTAACCCATTTGGAGCTATGAGAATATATAGCCCGAAATTTTATACTTTAATTATCAATAATGAGTTAATTTTATTTACTTAAGAGTTATTCTATTTAAACTATTTGGATTTTTTTTTTTAATTAATTATCAATAATGAGTTAATTTTATTTACTTAAGAGTTATTCTATCTAACATATTTGGAACTTTTTTTTTTAATTCATCATGGGTAAACGCTTTTCACCAGAACTATGAACATAAAAAATCAAAATAAAATAAAATATAAAATTGGAATTTTATATTTTAATTATCAATAATGAGTTAATTTTATTTACTCAATCTTGAATTATTCTATCTAACCCATTTGGACCTATGAAAATATATAGCAAAAAATTTTAAATTTTAATTATCAATAATGAGTTAATTTTATTTACTTAATCTTGAGTTATTCTATCTAACCCATTTGGAGCTATGAAAATATATAGCCCAAAATTTTATATTTTAATTATCAATAATGAGTTAATTTTATTTGCTTAATCTTGAATTATTCTATCTAACCCATTTGGAGCTATGAAAATATATAGCCCACATATTTTTATAAAACTAAAATGAGTTAATTTTATTTACTTAAGTTATTCTATCTAGGAGCTATGAAAATATATAGCCTGAAATTTTATATTTTAATTATCAATAATGAGTTAATTTTATTACTTAAGAGTTATTCTATCTAACCTATTTGGATTTTTTTTTTAATTCAACATGGGTAAACACTTTTCACCAGAGCTATGAACATAAATAAATTAAAATGAAATAAAATATAAAATTGGAATTTTATATTTTAATTAACAATAATGAGTTAATTTTATTTACTTAATCTTGAATTATTCTATCTAACCCATTTGGAGCTATGAAAATATATAGCCCAAAATTTTATATTTTAATTATCAATAATGAGTTAATTTTAGTTACTTAATCTCGAGTTATTCTATCTAACCCATTTGGAGTTATGAAAATATATAGCTCAGAATTTTATATTTTAATTATCAATAATGAGTTAATTTTATTTACTTAATCTTGAATTATTCTATCTAACTCATTTGGAGCTATGAAAATATATAGTACACATATTTTTATAAAACCAAAATGAGTTAATTTTATTTACTTAATCTTGAGTTATTCTATCTAACCCATTTGTAGCTATGAAAATATATAGCGCATAATTTTATAATTTAATTATCAATAGAGTTAATTTTATTTACTTAATCTTGAGTTATTCTATATAACCCATTTGGAGCTATGAAAATATATGGCCCGCAATTTTATATTTTAATTATCAATAATGCATTAATTTTATTTACTTAAGAGTTATTCTATCTAACCCATTTGAAACTTTTTTTTTAATTCAACATGGGTAAACGCTTTTCACCAGAGCTATGAACATAAATAAATTAAAACAAAATAAAATATAAAATTAGAATTTTATATTTTAATTATCAATAATGAGTTAATTTTATTTACTTAATCTTGAATTATTCTATCTAACCCATTTGGAGCTATGAAAATATATAGCCCAAAATTTTATATTTTAATTATCAATAATGAGTTAATTTTATTTACTTAATCTTGGTTTATTCTATCTAACCCATTTGGAGCTATGAAAATATATAGTACAAAATTTTATATTTTAATTACCAATAATGAGTTAATTTTATTTACTTAATCTTGAGTTATTCTATCTAACCAATTTGGTGCTATGAAAATATATAGCCCACATATTTTTATAAAACCAATGCATATAAATATAAAGTCTAGATAAATAAAATAATGTATATAAATACAAGGAAAATTAAAACATAAATAAATCAAAACAAAATAAAATATAAAAGTGGAATTTTATATTTTAATTATCAATAATGAGTTAATTTTATTTACTTAAGAGTTATTCTATGTAACCCATTTGGAATTTTTTTTAATTCAACATGGGTAAATGCTTTTCACCTAACTATGAAGATAAATAAAGCAAAATAAAATAAAATATAAAATTGGAATTTTATATTTTTATGAACATAAATAAATCAAAATAAAATAAAATATAAAATTGGAATTTTATATTTTAATTATCAATAATGAGTTAATTTTATTTACTTAATCTTGAGTTATTCTATCTAACCCATTTGGAGCAATGAAAATATATAGCCCACACATTTTTATAAAATCAAAATGAGTTAATTTTATTACTTAATCTTGAGTTATTATATCTAACCCATTTGGAGCTATGAAAATATATAGCCCAAAATTTTATATTTTAATTATCAATAATGAGTTAATTTTATTTACTTAATCTTGAGTTATTCTATCTAACCCATTTGGAGCTATGAAAATGTATAGCACACATATTTTTATAAAACCAATGCAAATAAATATAAAGTCTAGATAAATAAAATAATGTATATAAATAGAAGGAAAATTAAAACATAACCCATTTGGAATTTTTTTAAAATTCAACATGGGTAAAGGATTTTGAGAATTTTATATTTTAATTATCAATAATGAGTTAATTTTATTTACTTAAGAGTTATTTTATCTAACCCATTTGGAGCTATGATTTGGATAGGTGGGGGGGGGGGGGGGGGGGGGGGGGGGGGGGTTGTATGTCATGACCTCGTGCCTACCACAAAAATCTCTCACGAATCGAGCCAACCCCCTACCCATTTGAAACTATTATTATTTCTATAAAATATAATAATAAAAATCATTAGTTGGAGTTTTACATTTTAGTTATCAATAATGAGTTAATTTTATTTACTTATGAGTTATTCTAGAGGTTTTTCATAGTGCACAGTATTAATCTTCTAATAAAACTATTATTATTTTTATAAACTATAATATGAAACATAAATAAATCAAAATTTCATTAGTTGGAGTTTTATATTTTAGTTATAGTTAATTTTATTAGTACCTGCTTCGACCACAATGAGTTCACAATTATCTAGTTATTAATCTATTGATTATAAACCAATCAAAAGACATGATTATCTTTTTTAGGGAAAAATTGATTTAACTTTGTACTTGAAGAATCATTTGTTTTTATGAATTTAATTTTTAGCTTCATTAGCTAAACATAAAAATTACTTTTTGTCAAAAGGCACAAATTGATAATATTAATAATACTATTAAAAATATATTGTTCTACACATTTTATTTTATGAAATTAGATTAATTTTGGGATTTTAATTTTATAAACAACAATGATTTTGTTAGTTTGAAAAAAGTAAAGCTATTTTAAAATAATTTTACCCACACTAAATAAAAACAAAATACATGTTGACAACCTAGATTTATTTTTAGTATTTTCCTTATGAACCATTAAAAAAGACATAAAATAGAACTAAAATAGACTAAACCTAAGAGCTTTTATGATTAGTTATTCCTTCAAAAATTTCCAATATTTACCGTTATTTTTGTTCGGACTCTATGTTTTTTTTTTAAAATTAACTATTCAGTTACAATAACATCTACAACTAGATTTCTTGAGTTACAGAATGCACTCACCCCTGCTTTAAATAGTTTTTAAATGTAACATACCATCAATGTCTTTCTTCACTACCTTCAGTACAAATTTGATATTCTAAGATTCAAACCTTCCTTTGCAGTTAGAACTATGAGATGGGTGAACTCTATCGGTGAACTAATATAATCATAAACTTAACAAATATTAATTAATATTTAAATATTAATATCAAGAAATATTAATTTAGAATTTAATTTTTTACTTCATTACCTAAACTTCAAATTTACTTTTTCTCAAAGGTACAAAATTGTTATTATTTATAGTTATAATATTAATAATATTATTAATATCCATTATTAACACTTCTTCATATATTATCTTAATTAATTGATATTATAATATTATAATAATATTGTTTAATAATATAATAATATTGTATAATAATATAATAATAAGCATAAACATAAATATAATATAATATAACAATATAAAAAAAATAAAAATATAATATAATACTATATAAAAACATTATAATATTAAAATAAGGTAATAATATAAATATATTATTATCATATCTCTAATATAAACATTATTTATTATCAATAAATAATTAATTATACTATTTCATTAATATTTAAAATAAAAAAGTGAAAGGGGTTGTGCTCAAATGGCAAAGCCATATGGTTCTCAAGTTGGAGATCCAAGTTCAAATCCCCCATGGGCTTTAAAAAAATTATTTGTTTAACATTATTGGAATCCAATTTGCCTATACAACAAACAAATATTTATTCTGAGAAAAAAATTAAGTGAAATATTAAAACTTTTCAAGTACATAAATTTAACCAGCAACTTGATAAAAAATACAGATATGGGGAAAGAATATTTTTCTTTTTATAAAGTATAAACTAGTCTAGAAGGCATAAATATAAATGTATTTGCAATAAATCTCTATATGGTACGTGTATATATTATTCTTTTTTTTTTCTCAAATTAAAATAGTGAGTTTATTTCCCAACAACTAATACAATAAACTTAATTTATTTTCCAAGATGCATAGTTGTATTTCTTGTATTTGAGCAACTTGAAACCAGTCTATAAGGCATAAATATAAATGTATTTGCAATAAATCTCTATATGGTACATGTATATATTATTCTTTTTTTTCAAATTAAAATATTGAGTTTATTTCCCAACAACTAATACAATAAACTTAATTTATTTTCCAAGATGCATAGTTGTATTTCTTGTATTTGAGTTCATTAGTAAGCTACAACTAAACTGTAACACCCGCCTTGTACACCTCAAAGAATTACACATTTATGCTACAAGAAACAGGAGCATTTTTTTTTTAATGTTTAAGACAACAATAATGTTAACATAACTAACTACGACATAATCTCTAAAGGATACAAGGCTGCATTACTTTACAAACCAACTAACATAATTTATCATTCATCAGTAACTGATCTGAATCCAATGCATAATTGAATAACTGATTCATATTCATTACATACCGTCAGATAATACAATCTACATGATCAAAACATAACTGAAATGCTTTTGTTACACATAAGTACATCATGACATCATTACATTGCCATTTTCAGACTACATCAGAATCACATACATTATGATTGATTTGTTATACAAATCTGGTACAAGATTATACATATATATCTTCACCAACTGGGACAAGTACAACTGGAACAAATCTTTTCTGCACATGAACTTGACAGGAATAACCAATGGATAAAATAGCTCTTCCACCCGACCATGTGGAACCCTAAGGTCCACCCCCCAAGCTAGGAGTTAACATGAGGTCCCAAACAATAACAGTCAGGTAGATAAAGACTAACATAAACAAAGAACGACCAAACGCCAATACAACACATGGTAATAACAATACAACACAGCTTATCTTCCAGAGGCGAAACATAACATAAGTGGAGAGACCAAACTAGGAATGCTAGGTTGTAGTAGGGAGAGTGTCATCGCATGGTCCTAACATGGGTTATCCTGACAGCCTCTCACTAGGTGCCGGCCCCCATCTATGGTTATCATGATAGCCTCTCACTAGGCGCCGGCCCCATAGGGTGACACATGCGGAATTGACCTTCCTTTCATGAGGACAAGGAAGTCAATCATGCCAACCAGGCCTTCTCTACCCATCCTTAGTCTAAACGAGCACTACAGGCCATGGGAGAGGAATCCATTAATCTTGTTTAGTGTGAAATCTACCCTTAACCCCCTAGTTCATTTTAGGTTATCACTTGATTAATCTACTTTCAACGGGTTATCTTGACTGCCACTTTGGGCACCGGCCCCACGTTGAAAGCCACTCTCCTTCCTAACACCTAGTAAACCCCAACCACCATACAAGGCATTATAACATTACTCATACATATTTACTGCAAGGCATAAACCTTCTTGTATTACAAACAGAATCATAACACCAATTGTTATCCATCGCCTATCGCATTACAACATTTTACACTTTTACAGATACCAGGTCTCTCCAAACAACAATTACGACAAAACGGATACAAGATAGTCACAACTAGTTAAATATCTCATCCAGAGAATTTTATATCACAAAACACATAATCAACTTAGTCAATACTCCATTATACTTCATACTAAATTTGAATCACATAATCGTTATAACATTACAATACAAAAACATCCATCCACACTACGGCAAACTCAGCCTCTAGAATTTCGAGTATGACCACTCTCAATTCGACTCTTTAAGACAATAGAAATACTTAACTTGCACTGTACAATTCAGATTCTAGAAATTAAACACTAAAATTCCTTCTTGGCTCATCAATAACTTTGTAATGAAATCAACAATGGATTACATTATCTCTTTAAATCAAACTAATTGATTTCACAATAAATACAGCAATTATACTAAAATTATCTAAATATTCTACATTTGTTTCTAAAGATAGATTATAAAACACAAGTATAACAAATTTTACACTGATTAACTTACCTTTCCAACGTTGGATTAAGTACTAAAATAATACCTTATAACTATACAGCAATACAACGAGGACAAAGGTCCTACCAACAACAATGAACATCAATGTTTTCATTTTCCTCTAAGTTCTACCCTAATACGGTCCTTCAGATATTCTTGACCTCAATTAGATAACAGTTTACTATGCTTGGATTTCTTCGTCATAACGATGTCTCTGAAATGTTTTAATCAAAGATGATTTTAATCTGTCTAAGAAGAAGATCGAGACTAGACATTCTTACGCCGTCGAAACTTAATAAAAGTATCAACTATGTTCGTTCCCAAGGCATTACAGTTTTCTGGTAAAAGCTTCTACTATATCTATTTCAAGTGTAATAACCTATTGAATTGTAAGTACTGATCGCAGAGATGGTGTGAAATTATTAATGACTGCTTAATCATTGAAATGGATGATATTAATTTAGTCAAATAACTTCTGGTAGTGTCCATCTAACTCCTTCAAACTTGCCATTGATATAATTGGCGGTAACACTTCAACAGTCTTCTTTTTAGCACCATATTTTTCACGAAAGTCCAAGGTCACAGAAAACGAAGGCAAAAGGTTTGCGGGTTAATGTTTCAAAGGTTCCAAGGATGTTCTTTGAGATCCCAACACCTTAATAATGCTTCCAAGACATACCAGAACCACAACTCCTAAACAGAGAACAACTCCTAAAAGGGATCATATGGAAATACGAATTTATGGATTAACTAAATGCTTGCTGACGTTGTATGCACAATAATAGCCTACATGTCGAGTGACATTGAGAGTAAAGGATCATGTCTTGGTATGTATTGAATAACTAAGACTTTGTCTTATCAGTAATCTTTATTCACAAGTCAACATCCCTTATAAATAAAATCGCATCCTCTATTGTGTTATATGGGAGTCGGCTTCTCTTCCTTAAGTTAATATTTATTTTGTCTATCGACCTCTCTCTATTAATATAACTTTTGAACAGCATTAGTCATAAAAGACAAAGGTGTTCTTTGAGGAAAACCTTGTGAAATTCTGCTGTACTACAGTCATAACAATTGTTTGTGTGCATCTGATAACCAAATTATAGAATTAGGTTGAACTGCAATTATAAGAATTATCCACCTATATGAAGGTCAGATTGCAGTGCCGCAGTTTGTTGCAGCCCACATTATGTTTATCTTGAGCTACACATATATCCTACTAAATCCAAATGTCTGGTTTGCCTGATACTTCCAAAAGCTGCTACAATCAATAGATATACTGAGCTAAGATGCAACTCAAACTGAACTATGAATATGGTCTGTGGATGCTACGGAGAGATACTGTAACAGGCAATGATCTGCCCTTACTAGGACCACAACTTATTGTATCATGAATGTGCTTTATTTAAAATATAGCGCTTGGACCATCATAACAATAATAATACTGTTAATGACAAAATCTAATAATGGCTTATCCGTCATTAGTATTATTGGCATAAATTAAACAAAATAATGTGGACAAAGCAATACATTATTTCTTCCAAATCCAAACTGATGTACAGTTAAGTAACCTAACATATATAACCATTCATAGTATAAATGACACGAAAAGCATTTTGGTTAGGCACCCAGTTTTGTTGGTATTACAGCAGATAGGCCATCGATAGAATTGGCTATAGCCCTTACTAAACCAATTAGGTATGGCCTCTCTCATGGCATTCAAGACAATCAAGTAATAATAATGAATAAACAATATTACTGCCAAAATACAAGTCTTTTTGTGCATCAGGCTCAAGACAAAACGTGATAAACTCAGGAATGGACAATTATATCTGACAAAAGCGGTTGAATGGAGCTGAAAGCTTAAGTATGCAGCTTTGCCAGTATAGATGAATGTCATGGTCAAAACAAAGATTACCTACTCAAATCGAAAACATTCCAAATAACAAATTTTCATACAGAAACTCTATGAGCCATCCATTTCCTTTTGGCTTGGTGCTTCTTGGTTGTATGGTAAGGTGGTCGAGGTCATCTTTTTCTATATATTTAAAAAGATAAGAGGTGTTTCATGGCCATGACTGTAACTTTGAATGATTGTTAGATTATGATTTGGGGCGAGCTAACAAATGCCATTCCTTGAGCAATACATAATGAAGTATCATCCTGCCTTAACCACACTGAACGTGCAAAATAGGCATTCTCTTCTTAAGAAATTTGCACCAGTTAAAACAGACCCCTGAGAAATCTCCATGACTGTCTCAACATACCTAAACTCAATATAACCCAGCCTCTAAAGCTCCAATAGCTTGTAAGCCAAGAACTAACAAGCAAATTACAAAACTGGATCAATGAAACTATTTGCACCTGTTCAGATTTAGTAATATGCATTGTTATTTCAACTCTTGTAACCTCTTGAGAGGTTGACATCCTTACCTTATTTTACTCTTCTGTAATCTGAATTCGGCTTTCACCGACTGTGATGAAGTGGCAATATATATATATATTTTAAAACTGCTTATGCTGATCTGTTTGATTGATATTTATAACTTGTATAATAGGTATATCGTGATTTCTAAATTTGATAGTTCATAGAAAGATACCTACTTCACAGAGGTGCTAGGGTATAGATTAGAAGGCTAACAATTTGCATAGCTGCAAAATCTAATAAGATTTCAAAATAACTTGAGGTTAAAACGCGTATAGACCAAAGGATACTAAAAAAATCATGGCATCCATTGTATTCGTTTACCCGAAAACAAAACAAACATCGCAAAATTGATACAATGTGTGTGCCTAGAGACCAGTATATTTTGAGCAACTATAATCTTCCAGGGCGCAGAAGATATTGACAACACGCTAGATCTGTTCTTTTATCTTGCGGAGGACCAAGGATGAGCATGAGTGGAGGATGGTAAGGAGAGGAACAAGCAATTCATTATCCTTCCACTGTGGTTAGCGAAAGATTGTCATTGCTCTGTGAAACCAGCCCCACTTGGTCCCCTCCACTCTAGACCATAAGACAGTCCTCCTCTACAAGGTGGTGACGCGTTCCACACATGAGCTCATCCTGTCCACTCTAAATTAAGTATAATGCATGTACGCTTTGAAAACACCCTAAATTTTTGCGGTGAATTTCAATCATTTTCGATTGGATCTGTTGTATTGCAATGATTGGAACAGAAAGGCACAGAGTCATTAAAAAAGGGTTGCATTATGGAGCTGGAGTCTATTGTATGCAATTATCAGCTGAGGATAAAAGGTGTTTGTGGAAGATCACCCCGTTGGAGTTACGAATGAAGTTGGTTACCCTAGAGATCTGCGGCTTCCCTATTGAGGTGCCCTTATCCTACCACTGGAAATATGCGCTAATCTTGAGAATGGATTCCTCAGGAGCTGTAAGATGCTTAAAGCAAAATTTAAAAAAGAATTTGCTGCAATACACAAAGGATGGATTACAATGACAATGTTCAGAACCTACTATCAATTGCAATTGGTAAAGTATTTTCTGCAGAATGTTGTGATGTCACTGCCTTCAAGCTAAGATCCAAGGAAATATACTATGTTTGCCGGTAAATAGAGTGGGAGGTAGACAATTACACAACGAATTCCTTGGCAGAAATGATTTAAAACCCTAAAAGATGTTATGGTTTGAATGTAGAGAGGGCAGCCTACAGACATGATCATCTGGGTTTAAGATTTGACGACTAAAACTCAGAATACAAACTAATTGCAGATTGGATCAAATCTTTAAGCATAAATTTAGCCCAAACAAAACATTTGGAAGATTAAACAACCAACAACATTTGCAGATTCAGAAAGAGAAGCAGAGGAGTAAATTAAACTTTTAATGGAACCTGGTTGCAATGCCGATTCGACAATTCTGGTTCAACTGCTGCAGTCCAAGCCTTTTTCCCTGATCTTCTTCACTTTCTCTCTACCTGCAATGCTCTCCCCTTTGCCTCAACAAGCCTTTTCTTTTATAACACAGCCCCTTCCTTCTTCCAAGGGACTCAGCACGCGATCCCGTGCATCTCCCTCCTCTACTAATATTTTTATTTAATTTAATAATCCCAAAGAAGTTCTTTATTTATTTTATTGTATTTCTTTTTTAAATGAAAACACATAATTCTCGACAACACTTAATGACTTTATAGCCGACCAAGCATATTTTATTTAATAAAGTTATAATATTACAACTATCTATAATAGTACAACTATATATATTTTAATTTATTTTATTAATTTAGTTGTAAATCACTGATTACAACATAACTTACAACTATTTTATTTATTTAAATATTTATTGTAAATAATATTATATTAAATAATACAAAACCTCTTACAATCTTTATTTAACAACTGTACTTCTAATAAAATAATAATTTATTTACAACAATAATCAACAATTATCGACATTATACTTTCCGTAATATGATTCTAATTAAAGCACAATGACACCATACACATTCAGACACTTTCTAACCTAGTTAGACTCCAAGGTGCACTATTACTTGTCCGCAAATCATGATCGAATGACAGACAATGACCAAGAGAATAAACTGACAACTAGACCACACTGACATGGGACCTCACGTTAACTCCAACAACTAATCCATTGGCGAAGGCACGCTCAGACCTGTAATCAGGTGGAGTCGATGCCTAGTACCTGCATTCCTGCAACAATGCACGGTTAAACATTCAAGATATATATCCACATACAGTCCTATAGTGAATGGAAATCGCAGTGGTGTAGGGTACTCGAAAGCGAGTAATACAACACTGTTCCATTCACGTTTATGCATAAACAATTAACTACGTTGAACAAGATATCCGATATTAATCAATAACACAAAACATTCAATCCAATATCGCAATTAACATCAAAACATCTGTAACATCTAGTTCATTTATCAAATTCTAAAACAGAAAATGATAAAATCCAACATCAACAACTGTTATCATAACAATCAGGTTCACAATGAAGTAACAAGATAACAAGAGATTCATCATCTACGGTCTAGGACACTATAAAGTTTAAGCAAACATCAATCTGATGGACGACGAGATGAGGGGCACTACATCCTCCCCCCCTAGGATCAGGCTTACTCCTGGAAGCCTGCGAACAAATATGGGTGAAATGTATTAAGTTTGGGCAGTTTTCACAACACTATGCAAACGTGGGAGCACACACTATGCATGAGATCTATTAACAGAAAAGTCTTGATATACTGACTTTACACCTTTAGCAGCATGGTACCAAAATTTATCATTTTATAAGCACTATATTCATGATTTAACACACATACACGAATTCAAATTACCATGAATCACATCTCAAGGCTACACAAGGATCCCTCTGGACACCGGTAACTGACCTACTAAGGCATAACACAAAATCTATGAGCCAAGAGCCAACATCTATCTCGCACCATCCATACCACACACTCTGAGACTTGATGGTGCTAGGGCACACACACATGGTTAGACCATCCAAACAAGACAACAATGACCTAACTCCTACAACAAAAATTAGTTAGCCTCCAAGAAATAGTCCTAGCATCAGATATCCCCATCCTCAAGGTTCCCTATGTCTGCTTCCTCGTATACGCTCACCAAGTCTGCCTCATACATCCTTGGAGAGGAATCACAATACGATACATGGCTGGCATCGAAAACAATAAAGAGAAAATAGTTCAGCCACCAAAGTCATAAACAAATATCAAATAAGGATTAAATTTCTTCAACGAAACAAGAAATGTGCGCAATTCAACACTAAATCAAATGTAACTATGAGGGTTACACAAAATGAAGATCACAAGGTGTGGCTAAACCATCACAACCAAATATAAACAAAGTGCCGACCTTTTAATTAATAGAAAATTATAAAGAAAATACACATTTTTTTGTTTTGAAGTTGCACTGTACAACACTGCGTGACTAGATACTAGCCACTGAACGAGGAAGGAGGAAACAACATCAGGTTAACCTCACTACTTTATTCTATACCATAAGGACTCTACATAACCACCGCAAAATCCAAGAATTCCTACTCCACAAGAGGGTGCACCAACATCAAGTCCTCTAAATGACAACTCCTTTAACTACAACTGAAGCTCCTTACGGATGGGATGATCATCGGGGAACACTTCTCCCCTAAACTCCCAAATGTTAACCATCACAACAAGCAACTGCCAATCTTGCCGCATACCTTTCTTCAACTGCATGGCAGAAATCAAGGGGATGGCTCTCTACATGCCAACTACCTCTACCTTGACCTCCAGGCACCTACCTACGTACACACCGCCAAGGGACACCCTCACATTGTTAGGCAAGGATGACAAAAGGAAAGAAGAAAATCTTCAAAGTTTAAGAAACTAGGACAACATAATGGGACTATGCACACCCAGAGTACCCAGTGTTTAAACTTGGCTCTGATACCAGATGTAACGCCCGCCTTGTACACCTCAAAGAATTACACATTTATGCTACAAGAAACAGGAACATTTTTTTTTTTAATGTTTAAGACAACAATAATGTTAACATAACTAACTACGACATAATCTCTAAGGATACAAGGCTGCATTACTTTACAAACCAACTAACATAATTTATCATTCATCAGTAACTGATCTAAATCCAATGCATAATTGAATAACTGATTCATATTCATTACATACCTTCAGATAATACAATCTACATGATCAAAACATAACTGAAATGCTTTTGTTACACATAAGTACATCATGACATCATTACATTGCCATTTTCAGACTACATCAGAATCACATACATTATGATTGATCTGTTACACAAATCTGGTACAAGATTATACACATATATCTTCACCAACTGGGACAAGTACAACTAGAACAAATCTTTTCTGCACATGAACTTGACAGGAATAACCAATGGATAAAATAGCTCTTCCACCCGACCATGTGGAACCCTAAGGTCCACCCCCCGAGCTAGGAGTTAACATGAGGTCCCAAACAATAACAGTCAGGTAGATAAAGACTAACATAAACAAAGAATGACCAAACGCCAATACAACACATGGCAATAACAATACAACACAGCTTATCTTCCAGAGGCGAAACATAACATAAGTGGAGAGACCAAACCAGGAATGCTAGGTTGTAGTAGGGAGAGTGTCATCGCATGGTCCTAACATGGGTTATCCTGACAGCCTCTCACTAGGCGCCGGCCCCCATCTATGGTTATCCTGACAGCCTCTCACTAGGCGCCGGCCCCATAGGGTGACACATGCGGAATCGACCTTCCTTTCATGAGGACAAGGAAGTCAATCATGCCAACCAGGCCTTCTCTACCCATCCTTAGTCTAAACGAGCACTACAGGCCATGGGAGAGGAATCCATTAATCTTGTTTAGTGCGAAATCTACCCTTAACCCCCTAGTTCATTTTAGGTTATCACTTGATTAATCTACTTTCAACGGGTTATCCTGACTGCCACTTTGGGCGCCAGCCCCACGTTGAAAGCCACTCTCCTTCCTAACACCTAGTAAACCCCAACCACCATACAAGGCATTATAACATTACTCATACATATTTACTGCAAGGCATAAACCTTCTTGCATTAAAAATAGAATCATAACACCAATTGTTATCCATCGCCTATAGCATTACAACATTTTACACTTTTACAGATACCAGGTCTCTCCAAACAACAATTACGACAAAACGGATACAAGATAGTCACAACTGGTTAAATATCTCATCCAGAGAATTTTATATCACAAAACACATAATCAACTTAGTCAATACTCCATTATACTTCATACTAAATTTGAATCACATAATCATTATAACATTACAATACAAAAACATCCATCCACACTATGGCAAACTCAGCCTCTGGAATTTCGAGTATGACCACTCTCAATTCGACTCTTTAAGACAATAGAAATACTTAACTTGCACTGTACAATTCAGATTCTAGAAATTAAACACTAAAATTCCTTCTTGGCTCATCAATAACTTTGTAATGAAATCAACAATGGATTACATTATCTCTTTAAATCAAACTAATTGATTTCACAATAAATACAGCAATTATACTAAAATTATCTAAATATTCTACATTTGTTTCTAAAGATAGATTATAAAACACAAGTATAACAAATTTTACACTGATTAACTTACCTTTCCAACATTGGATTAAGTACTAAAATAATACCTTATAACTATACGGCAATACAACAAGGACAAAGGTCCTACCAACAACAATGAACATCAATGTTTTCATTTTCCTCTAAGTTCTACCCTAATACGGTCCTTCAGATATTCTTGACCTCAATCAAATAACAGTTTACTATGCTTGGATTTCTTCGTCATAATGATGTCTCTGAAATGTTTTAATCAAAGATGATTTAAATCTATCTAAGAAGAAGATCGGGACTAGACATTCTTACGCCATCGAAACTTAATAGAAGTATCAACTATGTTCATTCCCAAGGCATTACAGTTTTCTGGTAAAAGCTTCTACTATATCTATTTCAAGTGTAATAACCTATTGAATTGTAAGTACTAATCGCAGAGATGGTGTGAAATTGTTAATGACCGCTTAATCATTGAAATGGATGATATTAGTTTAGTCAAATAACTTCTGGTAGCATCCATCTAACTCCTTCAAACTTGCCATTGATATAATTGGCGGTAACACTTCAACAGTCTTCTTTCTAGCACCATATTTTTCACGAAAGTCCAAGGTCACAGAAAACGAAGGCGAAAGGTTTGAGGGTTAATGTTTTGAAGGTTCCAAGGATGTTCTTTGAGATCCCAACACCTTAATAATGCTTCCAAGACATACCAGAACCACAACTCCTAAACAGAGAACAACTCCTAAAAGGGATCATATGGAAATACGAATTTATGGATTACCTAAATGCTTGCTGACGTTGTATGCACAATAATAGCCTACATGTCGAGTGACATTGAGAGTAAAGGATCATGTCTTGGTATGTATTGAATAACTAAGACTTTGTCTTATCAGTAATCTTTATTCACAAGTCAACATCCCTTATAAATAAAATCGCATCCTCTATTGTGTTATATGGGAGTCGGCTTCTCTTCTTTAAGTTAATATTTATTTTGTCTATCGACTTCTCTCTATTAATATAACTTTTGAACAGCATTAGTCATAAAAGACAAAGGCGTTCCTTGAGGAAAACCTTGTGAAATTCTGCTGTACTACAGTCATAACAATTGTCTGTGTCCATCTGATAACCAAATTACAGAATTAGGTTGAACTGCAATTATAAGAATTATCCACCTATATGAAGGTCAGATTGCAGTGCCGCAGTTTGTTGCAGCCCACATTATGTTTATCTTGAGCTACACATATATCCTACTAAATCCAAATGTCTGGTTTGCCTGATACTTCCAAAAGCTGCTACAATCAATAGATATACTGAGCTAAGATGCAACTCAAACTGAACTATGAATATGGTCTGTGGATGCTACGGCGAGATACTGTAACAAGCAATGATCTGCCCTTACTAGGACCACAACTTATTGTATCATGAATGTGCTTTATTTAAAATATAGCGCTTGGACCATCATAACAATAATAATACTGTTAATGACAAAATCTAATAATGGCTTATCCGTCATTAGTATTATTGGCATAAATTAAACAAAATAATGTGGACAAAGCAATACATTATTTCTTCCCAATCCAAACTGATGTACAGTTAAGTAACCTAACATATATAACCATTCATAGTATAAATGACACGAAAAGCATTTTGGTTAGGCACCCAGTTTTGTTGGTATTACAGCAGATAGGCCACTGATAGAATTGGCTATAGCCCTTACTAAACCAATTAGGTATGGCCTCTCTCATGGCATTCAAGACAATCAAGTAATAATAATGAATAAACAATATTACTGCCAAAATACAAGTCTTTTTGTGCATCAGGCTCAAGACAAAACGTGATAAACTTAGGAATGGACAATTATATCTGACAAAAGCGGTTGAATGGAGCCGAAAGCTTAAGTATGCAGCTTTGCCAGTATAGATGAATGTCATGGTCAAAACAAAGATTACCTACTCAAATCGAAAACATTCCAAATAACAAATTTTCATACAGAAACTCTATGAGCTATCCATTTCCTTTTGGCTTGGTGCTTCTTGGTTGTATGGTAAGGTGGTCGAGGTCATCTTTTTCTATATATTTAAAAAGATAAGAGGTGTTTCATGGCCCTGACTGTAACTTCGAATGATTGTTAGATTATTATTTGGGGTGAGCTAACAAATGCCATTCCTTGAGCAATACATAATGAAGTATCATCCTGCCTTAACCACACCCAACGTGCAAAATAGACATTCTCTTCTTAAGAAATTTGCACCAGTTAAAACAGACCCCTGAGAAATCTCCATGACTGTCTCAACATACCTAAACTCGATATAACCCGGCCTCTAAAGCTCCAACAGCTTGTAAGCCAAGAACTAACAAGCAAATTACAAAACTGGATCAATGAAACTATTCGCACCTGTTCAGATTTAGTAATACGCATTGTTATTTCAACTCTCGTAACCTCTTGAGAGGTTGACATCCTTACCTTATTTTACTCTTCTGTAATCTGAATTCGGCTTTCATCGACTGTGATGAAGTGGCAATATATATATATATATATATATATATATATATATATATATATATATATATATTAAAACTGCTTATGCTGATCTGTTTGATTGATATTTATAACTTGTATAATAGGTATATCGTGATTTCTGAATCTGATAGTTCACAGAAAGATACCTACTTCACAGAGGTGCTAGGGTATAGATTAGAAGGCTAACAATCTGCATAGCTGTAAAATCTAATAAGATTTCAAAATAACTTGAGGTTAAAACGCGTATAGACCAAAGGATACTAAAAATATCATGGCATCCATTGTATTCGTTTACCCGAAAACAAAACAGACATCGCAAAATTGATACAATGTGTGTGCCTGGAGACCAGTATATTTTGAGCAACTATAATCTTCCAGGGCGCAGAAGATATTGACAACACCCTAGATCCGTTCTTTTATCTTGCGGAGGACCAAGGATGAGCGTGAGTGGAGGATGGTAAGGAGAGGAACAAGCAGTTCGTTATCCTTCCACTGTGGTTAGCGGAAGATTGTCATTGCTCTATGAAACCAGCCCCACGCGGTCCCCTCCACTCTAGACCATAAGATAGTCCTCGTCTACAAGGTGGTGATACGTTCCACACATGAGCTCATCCTGTCCACTCTAAATTAAGTATAATGCATGTACGCTTTGAAAACACCCTAAATTTTTGCGGTGAATTTCAATCATTTTCGATTGGATCTGTTGTATTGCAATGATTGGAATAGAAAGGCACAGAGTCGTTAAAAAAGGGTTGCATTATGGAGCTGGAGTCTATTGTATGCAATTATCAGCTGAGGATAAAAGGTGTTTGTGGAAGATCACCCCGTTGGAGTTACGAATGAAGTTGGTTACCCTAGAGATCTGCGGCTTCCCTATTGAGGTGCCCTTATCCTATCACTGGAAATATGTGCTAATCTTGAGAACGGATTCCTCAGGAGCTGTAAGATGCTTAAAGCAAAATTTAAAAAAGAATTTGCTGCAATACACAAAGGATGGATTACAATGACAATGTTCAGAACCTACTATCAATTGCAATTGGTAAAGTATTTTCTGCAGAATGTTGTGATGTCACTGCCTTCAAGCTAAGATCCAAGGAAATATACTATGTTTGCCGGTAAATAGAGTGGGAGGTAGACAATTACACAATGAATTCCTTGGCAGAAATGATTTAAAACCCTAAAAGATGTTATGGTTTAAATGTAGAGAGGGCAACCTACAGACATGATCCTCCGGGTTTAAGATTTGACGACTAAAACTTAGAATACAAACCGATTGCAGATTGGATCAAATCTTTAAGCATAAATTTATCCCAAACAAAACATTTGGAAGATTAAACAACCAACAACATTTGCAGATTCAGAAAGAGAAGCAGAGGAGTAAATTAAACTTTTAATGGAACCTGGTTGCAATGTCGATTCGACAATTCCGGTTCAACTGCTGCAGTCCAAGCCTTTTTCCCTGATCTTCTTCACTTTCTGTCTACCTGCAATGCTCTCCCCTTTGCCTCAACAAGCCTTTTCTTTTATAACACAGCCCCTTCCTTCTTCCAAGGGACTCGGCACGCGATCCCGTGCATCTCCCTCCTCTACTAATATTTTTATTTAATTTAATAATCCCAAAGAAGTTCTTTATTTATTTTATTGTATTTCTTTTTTAAATGAAAACACATAATTCTCGACAACACTTAATGACTTTATAGCCGACCAAGCATATTTTATTTAATAAAGTTATAATATTACAACTATCTATAATAGTACAACTATATATATTTTAATTTATTTTATTAATTTAGTTGTAAATCACTAATTACAACATAACTTACAACTATTTTATTTATTTAAATATTTATTGTAAATAATATTATATTAAATAATACAAAACCTCTTACAATCTTTATTTAACAACTGTACTTCTAATAAAATAATAATTTATTTACAACAATAATGAACAATTATCGACATTATACTTTTCGTAATATGATTCTAATTAAAGCACAATGACACCATACACATTCAGACATTTTCTAACCTAGTTAGACTCCAAGGTGCACTATTACTTGTCCGCAAATCATGATCGAATGACAGATAATGACCAAGAGAATAAACTAACAACCAGACCACACTGACATGGGACCTCACATTAACTCCAACAACTAATCCATTGGCAAAGGCACGCTCAGACCTGTAATCAGGTGGAGTCGATGCCTAGTACCTGCATTCCTGCAACAATGCACGGTTAAACATTCAAGATATATATCCACATACAGTCCTATAGTGAATGGAAATCGCAGTGGTGTAGGTTACTCGAAAGCGAGTAATACAACACTGTTCCATTCACGTTTATGCATAAACAATTAACTACGTTGAACAAGATATCTGATATTAATCAATAACACAAAACATTCAATCCAATATCGCAATTAACATCAAAACATCTGTAACATCTAGTTCATTTATCAAATTCTAAAACAGGAAATGATAAAATCCAACATCAACAACTGTTATCATAACAATCAGGTTCACAATGAAGTAACAGGATAACAAGAGATTCATCATCTACGGTCTAGGACACTAAAAAGTTTAAGCAAACATCAATTTGATGGATGACGAGATGAGGGGCACTACATAAACACAATTCCCACTTTGTTTTCAACAACAGTTCAATAATAAAATAGCAGCCACATTTTTTTTTCTAAAACAACTTCAAAGATAACTGCAGCAATAATTTCTTTAACAAATCATTTTCAATATTTAAACAACAACTCCACTTTGACAAATAACAAGGATACATGAAAGAAAACTTCAGTTTACAATGCAAACAAGAGAACTCACTCTCTCATAAATAACAATTTTACAAATAAGCCTCTTGGCCAAGGTTTCAAAGAGCCATACAACACAAACTCATAAATAATGATATCTCCCTCTAAGCTCCATTTCCACAAACCTGCAATAAAAACAAGGGAAACTTTCTCATCCCATAAATGCTCTCCACCCTACCATAGACTTGAAAAATGGAGCTAGGAGATCATCCTCACCTGGTTTCACACCACATACAATAAACAAATACACTCAAAGTCAAGAAGAACACCCAACCAAGTTTTACACACAATGAAATCCATGAAGAATGGATTTAGGGGGTAGGAGAGTGGACAACTCTCTACTCAAGAGGTGCACTCCTAGAATCCAAAATCTCATAATGCTCAAATACAAGGCCTCAATCCTTAGACACCACAAATAATGATACAACATCCCCAAGGCACTCATGCCTTATCAAAATAACTCCATACTTCTCCAAATACTCTCAAAGCCATCAAAATGTCACATAGATCAAGAGGGTGACCTCAAGGAGGTTCACTCCTCTCCCACCCCATACAAGATGTGCTTTCCAAAAATGGAAGCCTCATCGATACACTCACAATAAACCCCACATGACAAAAATACTCAAACACACAAATACAACAAAATCACAAAGAAAACTAAATACATGAGAAAAGCTTCATGCCTTGAAGCTTACCTATGAAAGCCCAATAATGGAAGAAATTTGATGAAGAGGTTTCCAACCTTCTCCAAGCCCTTGCCTCCTAAAAGTGTCTCCCAAAACTAGCTAACTCCCCAAAAAGTCATCATAAAAAATATTAGTGAAAAAGGAGAACACTCTCCCTCTCTCAAAGAGGGAGTATTATAGGCTTCTCTCAAGAGCCTTGAGAAATAAGAAGGTGACACATGTCACCTTCTCCTACCTCCTCACAACTCACTTGCAAGCTCCATAGGATGTGGAGGTGACACATGTCACTCTCCCATCCCACCAAGCCTCACCCTCTCCACATGTGCTCTCAAACATGTCTGAGAGCAAAGGTGGAGAGAAGGAATCTCACAAGGTGGACTCCAAGAGGATAAGATATGACACTTGTCATAGTCTTATTCTCTAAATAGATCCCATTCACTCCAAGATGATCTCACACGTGTGAGAGTATTGGAGATGGGTTTCTCACATTTGGGAGTCTTGAAGACTCCCCAAGTCTTCAAGGTATGGGAACCAAAGCCTTGGAAAGAGGAGTGGGTCATGGTTGAATGCTTGACCCATCCACCCCTCCTTCCAAAATTTGAATTTCGTCACTTTACTTTAGGGTGAAGTTAGAGTGACTCGAGAGAGGTTACCCTAGGGTTTAGCATGCTCAAATGGGCCCTAGGCCCTAGTGGCATAACTGAGGATCAAAATTAACCCAAAATAAACACCTTATGTAGCATAAAATCACATGAAAAAGCCATCAAAATAAAAAGCACTAAAATGTGTCAAATCAAACATAATATTTCACAACACCATAATTAAATCAATTAAAAAAGGTTAGACCTACTTGAAAAGACTTTGAAATTAGACAATACAAAAATCATCATGCAATACACATAAGACCTTGGTCCCTTTTGGGATGAGATTGGTTTACACAAAATTCACCTAAGGGTGTGGGATGATCTCCAATTTTCCATCGCATGGAAAATGATCTACACACTTATGAAAATAGATTAGTAACACATGTATATCATAGTCGAAGTGTACAGTACTAATTTTTACAAACACAAACAAAACTAAAGTAAAACATAGAATTACTGCAAGTAAAGGAAAGTAAGGTAAATTAACTTCTATTCATCATTTAGAGGAAAAAAATATTAAGATATTTTTAAGAGTCCAAGTGATCTTTCAATTCATAAGTTTAAAGTATAATCATGATTACAATACATATGTATACATCTGAAGTCATTTACAGAGTATGTAATAATCAATAATATTACTAGCACATCAAATATTGGCATCAAGCCTTACAAATCTTTGAAACAAAAATAAGTACAAGGTGATCAATATCATAAAATCTAAGAAAAAGTCCTCAACCGCCATCGACCAACCAACCATCTGCTAAATCAAAGGACAAGAACATTGTTTAGGTGCTTTTTCTGCCCAACCACGAAGCTTGCGCTTCCCCGGTATCCTTCAAATTGAAGGATGCCCAACCCTACTCGAAGAGCCTAGCAATCTATAAACATATGTAGGGTGGAATCTGGTGTGTGTATCAATCTACATGCATTACTATCATGAATGCAACATCTCATCAATAGGATATGGTAGGGAAATATATAAAAACTAGGCTATCAAACCATTCATTCTATAATGGTATACATGTCTATTTCAACATCTCATTAGCTTTGGCCAAAGCATTAATCCGTGTAACGGCATATAGGTTTCAAAAAAGAAAACCTACTTTCTTGTTATTCCATACACGACACCCGTCCCAGAAGGTAATCTTTCCAATTATACACAATAAAGAAGAAACAAACATAGGGCATGCAAGCATCTATTTACTTTCAGTAATTTAGACGTACAAGTTTTCAATAATCAATTCTTTCCCTTTTTCCAAACATCAAATACACAAAATATACTATGAAGTAGTCCACTAATTTAGTCATTTAATTCTTTTCATAATAATCAATTTAATTCATAGTTCTGCCTTACTATCATTTTTGTGATAGGTGGTTTATTTAAATACAATAAAAATATACAATAGACTTCCTATCGCTACAAGAACCAAAATAGCAAATAAATAACAATAAATCATTTATTTAAAAAACATTCAAGGATTAAGATATATTATCTATAGTTTCTAATCATCAGTTTGATAACATTTAACAAGTTTTGTAATGGTTTAATACAGCTACAAGAACTACTAGTTTTTCTACAGGAAGATAGTAGTTTACAGTTCATATAATTTACAAAGTAATTGTTTTATCAAGGAATCGAAATACAGAAGCTACAGGAAGTTTACCTTTTCCATCTAAATTTTGAGATCTATATAACAGAGGTCAATTTCTTCTTAAGTTTGATCTTAGTCAATAAAAAATGCATAAATACAGTCATAAGTTTTAGCTTTCTATCTAATTCCACGGTTTAGTATTTAACCTTATAGGGTCAATTCCCTAATCTAAGTTCGGTCTCATCTAGCATACAGAGAAGGAATACAATTATATCATATTACCAGTTAAATTCTAACAATGACCTAGAGATAAAAGAACGGCCAATTAACACAGACGACCAGAACTAAGGGTAAACGACCTGAAAAAGAGGTCGATCAGTTATTCTAGATCACCAGGTCAAACATCCATAGAACAATATGGTGGCCAACTAAAAGAAACAACAATCTTCAATATGGATCGCAGCAAGAAAGGGGGTCAAAACTAAGGATGGTAGCCTATTTGAAGGAATTCATAGGTTTAGAGGAGAAACACAGTTTGATCTCCCATCATAAGGAAAATAGCAGTCAACAAGATAATTATAAGCATCGACTAGAAAGAAGGATGACTCAGCATGGTTACAAGGTAGACGGCTTGGAGAACAAAGGTTTGCATACCACACAAGCACCTACAACAGTTAAACTTATCACTATTGTAGTAAGCTCTAAAATTGAATGGGTTAGACTAGGCAAAAGCAATATAAGCGGTCATAAATTAAGGGGATTGACCAAATCTAGTAGTCACCTAGGTAGTTTAAACCATTTAAGCAATGTATTTCCAAAAGGTAACACATAAAATGGGAAAAAAAACTTGGTAAAAAGTAGCTGATTGATTTGAAGAAGATTATGCAGTTACTGTTGCTGTCCAACCTTTCTCCTCTCATAGCCTATGATCCTCTTACTCTGTCACTTTACCAATACCAATCCCCTTCTTCTCTAAAATTTGTGGTTACCTTTCTGCAAATCGTGGTGTTCTAATCCATTCAATCTCCCCTCTTTTTATCATTTTTCCCTTCTCTTGTTTTGGACAAAAAGATTTAGGTTTAGAAACTTCACTTAAGTCTTAGTTTGCATGCTCTTTTAGGCAATAAAAATTGAGAAGAAAACTATTTTAATTTAATAATAATATCTTTTTATTTCCTACTATCGCATGGGTGACAGGAACTTATTTAATTGTTTTTTCCAAAAGCTCTAAATATAATAAAGTTGTTTTTAATATTATTTTACTATTTTATTTAAAACGACATTTAAATAATCAAGAATAGAAATATAATACAATATTACTTAATATATATACAAATATGCATTTTACTATTTTTATTTAATTTAAGAAGCATATTGTCTTCCAAACATCTTTAGACAATATTTTATTATTTATTAAAAATACAATCATATACACTTTCTTATTTTATACTAATCATCATTTGAAGCATAATTCAAAAAGACATTTAATTTAAGAAAACACATCATGCATTCGAAAATGATTATTCACAATTAATGAATTAAAATCCATTTAATTATGAAAGTGCAACTACATGATGTGTGTGAAGGAACCAGATAGAACCCAACAGATGTTTCCAGAAAGCTAGATCCCTTCCACCTAAGCCATGCTCTTGTCCTTTGACAAGATCTGCAAAAACTCAAACTCATCGCACTATCAATAAGTTAGTCAAAAATATAGCCGAGGCAACAAAATATTAATCAATAACATATCTTATCCAATGTAAATCTACTATTGTTTCATAGTTTTACTTGTAATTAACTAATGAGGCAATTCTAAAAAATCTTGGACGTGACATCCTTCCCCAGTTGGAAGAGACATCGTGTCAATGTCTTATTACATGAAGCAAACAATAAAGTATCAAAACAATAATGTATTATCATCTAAGTATCAAAGTATTTGAATATGCATAAAATAAAATATCTATTCTATTTTTCCAAATGTGGAAAAGATCTGTCAATACCAGAAGCATCCTCCCAAGTGGCACTATCCACTGAATACTTGTCCCACTAGACCTTATACTATATTATGTCTCTATTACAGAACTTAATGTTGCGCTTCTCCAAGACTTGAATGGGCTCCAGTAGCACCACTCCTAGATCCTGTACCTATAGAGCACACCAATCAAGAATATGCAAAACATCAGGATGATAAAGTTTGAGCAAAGACACATGAAAAATATTATGGATCTTGGTGAGAGTTGGTACCAGTGCAAGTCTGTATGCAACTGGATTGATCATTTTGAGAATGTTGAAAGGTCCTATGAATCTTGGAGCTAGTTTGGATGCTTTGCCAAATGAAATCAAACTCTTATGTGGCTTGACCTTCAAAAACACCTTGTCACCCACTGAGAACTATTGGAAAGTCCTATTCTTATCCACATAACTTTTCTAGCTATTAGAGGCTTGCTTCAATTTCTCTTTGATTAGCCTCATCTGATATTCCATTTCTTTCAACATGTTAGGTCCAACTACTATTTGATCTTTAACCCTGTCCCAACTTATTGGAGTTCTACACCTGTGACCATAAAGAGCCTCAAAAGGTGCCATTCCTAGAGATGCATGGTAGGAATTATTATAAGAAAACTCTACCAATGGTAGATAATCCTCTTGCTGATCCATACAATACATCCTCAGAAGATCCTTCACTACCTGGTTGACTCTCTCCATCTGACCATCCATTTTAGGGTGGTAAGCTGTACTAAAGTTTAAATTAGTCCCCAAAGCTGCATTAAGCATGGTCCAAAACCTAGAGGTCATGCGAGTGTCACGATTTGAAATGATCATCTCTGGCACTCCATGTAGTCAAAAGATCTTTTGAACACATTTCTTTTCTAATGTCAATGACCCATCTGAAAGTGTTTTGGGAATGACATGAGCCACTTTCATTAGTTTGTGCACTACCACTAAGAAGACATCATGCCTATTCTTTGACATGGGCAAACCTATATAAAATCCATACTAATCACCTACCACTCATACTTAGGTACACTATGTGGATAAAGTAGTCCTATATGATGGACATGTTCTACCTTAACATGTTGACACTCTAAACATCAAGTGAGAAACTCAGTCACATCCTTCTTAAGCTTAGGCCAAAAGTACAATGGTCTTAATCCTTCCATTATCTTGGTCATTCCTGGGTGTCCAGAATATGGAGCACTGTGAATCTCCTTGAGAACTAACTTCCTCAATTCACTTGAATCTAGGATATACATTCTCCCTTGAAATCTCAGAAGCCCCTTTAATTCTATGACATACCCATCAAATCGATGATTTGTGGGGTCTGCTTCTAATGGTTGCTTAATCCTTTCATATTGCTCATCTCCTTGCAAGTTTTGAATTACCTATTGTCTCAAATTGGTTCTAGTAGTCACCATTATAGCCATATGTCATCTCCTACTAAGAGCATCTGCTACCCTATTCTTTTTACCTTTTATGTACTCGATTCCAAAATCATATTCACTAAGGAATTCTAGCCATCTTCTCTATCAAGCATTGAGAGTAGTGTTGATGATTGCGATATACAGCCTTCTAGCCCTCCTTCTAGCGCCAGAAAATTGTTGATGATTGTTTTGATGCAATCATAACAATAAGTTAAAATTCACATAAAATGAACTGAAACTATACTTGAAAGACAAGAAGGAATCATTTGGTGATTCAACTAATTCCAAGTCTACAATGGTTCGGTTGGTCAAGTTCAGTTGGTCAATGTGAAGCTGTAATGTTCAAGGGGCCTTACGTAGTTTAGGTTTATTTCGTGGTTTACTGGACTAAGAATATGCAAAGAGGTCATAGATTTCAACAAGTATTCTGTCCATTTGCATACAAGTGTTACCGGGCTGCAAGTTTTAGATGCTTTCCTTAGATTTTTTGCAGCTTTCTTCTTTATCTATTTATGAAAACTGTCTACTTATAGCTCTGTTATGCATGCTTCTTCATATTTGAGACAATTTCCTTTGGATTTCTACGTTTTCAGCTAAATATTTCAGATGGGTTGGGAAAAGTTAGAAAGATCTACTCTATACCTCATTTAATCTAACGAAGGATCTAATTGTTTCTGTTATGCACTATGTAAATACCACAGTAATCTAATCAAATCCATAGTAAAAACCCTAAATGTAAGTTCTGAGCATTTTCACAAACATACATTTAAAATTGCAAGCTCTCAAAGAAGATATTTCAAAACACAAAGAAGAGCAGGAGAACACTCAGAAGATAGATGCAGAACTCCAGATTCTATTGTATTAGAAACGAATAGCCATACATGATTTACAATGTAAGAATGACTCTTAGTTTCATTGATCATACTACAGAGAACTTACAAGCTTTACAGATACAGTAAGGCAGCCAGACATTCCACGCGCACCTTACTGCAGACAAACAGGCGACCTCCTTCTTCTACTTCTAAACTATACTAAGCTAACTTGCTGTGTTTTCCTAGAATCCCTGTGTGTAGCCCCTGTTGTAAAGTATTACAGTGTAGAGAGGCACAATATAAAGACATTCTGATTGTCCTCACTACAGCAGAAACCTAACTGAACCCCTGGTTCAAACCCCTGGTTACAGCAATAAATACAGGTGAACCAGTTCTCAAAAATATCTCTGAGCAGTTGTCAAATCTGGGCGAAATATTGCCCCTTCTGAGAAGTTCTGGCAGCTGGGTAATAACTTATGTTTGTCTGTTGTGATAATACCTCCAGCTGCAACCTTCCTTTCACTTGAATGGCTTTGACTTTCACACTTCATCCTTATCTTCTTGCTCCTGAGATCAGATCTTCTGCCTCCATGAGGTCACTGCGCTGACTTTCCAGCTGCTTCCTCAACTGCAAGCCTGCAAGACAAGACAAGCAATAAGTTTCACATTTATCATAAAAACAACATGAAATTAAAATAAGTGTTTAAATCCAGGTGACAGCGCAAGATGGAGGAGATCGGATCCAGAATCCTCTCAAAACGCGTCCAAAATGCACTCAGACTGCTCAAAATTGATCAGGTCAACTATCGCTGACTGAAAAAATGTCAGAGGCGCCAAAAAAAACACTTTAAAATGTCCACCGCCTCATTTCCCGCCCATCGGCATGACCAGCGCTATCGGCGTGTAAAAAAAAAAACATGTTGGCCGACATACTTCATCATCATGATATTCTGGAAATATGATGCATTCCCTCCTGAAGGTCCAGACGACGTCATCATGATATTTCGGTTCTGCATATCGGGGAAAAGAACAACATCATCATCATCATCATGTTGAAGAAGAAAAGGAGGATATGAATATGATCATGCTGTTGAGGAAAGGAAGATGATGGTGACGTCATCATGATATTCGGGCTTCATTGAAATGCTAAAGATGACGTCATCATCATGTTCAGTTAAGATCAGGGGACAATTGTGATATTGGGTCACCTAAGGAGCATGATCAGGATGATGAAGTGAATATGACCCTTTCGCGACCAAGGCAACCCTCTCGAAAGATCAGGATGATGATGATCATCATCATATTTAGGGCTTTTGTCGAACTTGGAATAAGACGTCATCATCATATTTCGGCAAACGGATCGTGCTTGAAAAAATATCCTGTTTGAAGGAAAAATGTGATCATGATGATCATCAGGATACTTGTTTTTGTCAAACTTAGAATGAGACATCATCATCATATTCGGGAAACGGATCGTGCTTTGGAAATATCCTGTTGAAGGAAAAATGTGATGATGATGATCATCAGGATATTTGGTTCTTCGTTTATTAGATCGGGATGACGTCATCATGATATCCGGAGCCTTCGTTAAACTTAGATCATGACGTCATCATGATATTTCGCCAACCGGATCATGTTTGGGAAAAAATCCTGCCGAAGGGAAAATGTGATGATGATGATCATCAGGATACTTGCAAAAGGTTGTATTTCATCGGCAGGAGGACTTTGCGAAATATCGGGTGAACAAACAAGATCATGATGATCTTGACAATAGGACAGGATAAAAATATGATGATGATGTCATCATCATATTTCGTTTTCGGAGCACAAGGATGAGTTAAGGTCATCATGATATTTGCGCTAGGGTGATATTGTAAAATATGATCATGCTGTTGAGGAATGCAATATCGACTTCTTCTGAATAGATAGGGTGATCATCATGATACTTCGCTAAAGAAGATCAGGAGGATATGAAGATGATGACCCTCTTCATCGAATTATGATGATGATATCTCCATCACTTAGCGAATTTCAGCAAATGACCCTCGTGAAAGATCAGGATGATGATCATGATGTTGCAAAAGGAGACCAGGAGGATATGAAGTCGTCGTCATCATCTTTCGAATTTCAGCAAATATCATGATGATGACCCTCCAATAGGTTTATAACATGCGCACGCAAATATGCCGATGATGAATTTTCTAAGTCTGGGTGATCAGCATGATATTATAAGATTAGGTAATGTTGAAATATCATGATGATGCTCACGATACAAAGGACCACTCGACGGGGGAACTTACCTTGACTTAAAGTTGATATCATCATGATATTTGAACCTCAGGATATTATTGGGGGGGTGCATTTCAAATATGATGATGATGTCCTCATACAGCAAAACCAAGTTTACAAAATATGACGCTCCTAAGAAAATCATGATGCTGCATAATGCGCACAAGGCCTTTTGACGGGTAAAGGGAACTACCACCTAAGATTGACGTCCGGATATTGCGACTGCATGATTTTTATCAGGTGATAGACCAAGATCATGATGATCCTGTCAACATGACTTAGGATATAAAAAATATGATGATCCTCCTACGAATATCAGGTTTGACCAAAACTTTGACCGTGTATAACTTTCACATATGGACAAATTTTCAAGTGAAGTAAAAGGCAAACCTGCATGGATTTTCAAGCTCTTTCTAAATATGAGGTCACAGCAACAAAATATGAACTTTGACAAACTGACCTCATGATGATGACCTGCCTTATGCAATATGATGATGATGATGCACCTGACCTTCATTTTTACCAGACCGCCAGAAAGCAGAAAAAACACAAGCAGAAGCAAAAAGCAAAACATCAGCAGGGGTCCCCATTTTGCTAAGGAGCATAATGGGGCGTGTTGTGAACATCACAACAACTAGCAACCAAAACAAAACAATTAAATTCAGAGTGTTCAAGGAAACTAGATGAAATGAGCTCATAACTTCCAACTATCTTTCCTGCAAATTGCTACTCAGCTTGAGACTCAAGGTATTCAATAAAGATGCATGAATTTCTATTTTCAGTTTAGTTGTGTGCATGTGATTAATTATCCTCATCTTGAAGATCGGTTGAACAAACCAGTGACTGACATTAGCCTACGTAGGTGAGGATATTCCCTCATAGCCGACCGGATAGAGCCTTGCTGCCAGCGAGCGTCTATAGCCCCGGCAAGGTTATCGTTACAATTCTCCTAAGTAGAGCCCCACTGCCAGCGAGCGTCCATAGCCCCGGTAGAGTTACTTAGATGGCTTAATCTAGATTTTCAGTATAATCCGCTTTATTCATTTATTTATTTATTTTTTTGTTTTCTAATTTTGAAAGATTTCATAAGATATAGCAATTTGTAACTTCATGATGCAAGGAGTAGACACTTGCTGAAATTAAGCTGAGAATTGTAATGGTAGCAAGGGTGACCTCTGATTTTTCACCTAATATCTACACTGGTAGGTTCAACAAACCTAAGGATTTTAGGTGTGTCATCGTGAGAAACCTGCTTCAAATTCTCAATCACATTTATTGAATACAAAACTTCAGAAGATGAACAACTCTCTACATTCATGACAGTGACAGGTTATGTGTAAATTGCAAATGGTTAACCTGAATATCCTAAATTATATATTGTTTTGAATGGTTGCTAGTTTTGCTCCTTAATACTCTACAGTAAAATAAGGATCCCTGCTGAGGAGACAACAAACAAACAGGCTGTACAAACAACACAGCAAAAAAAAAAACTGTACAAACAGAAAGAAACAAAAAACAAAAACAAACAGAAAGGAACTATACAAACAGCCAACCCAAAAAAAACTGCAAAAGAAGAACTGTACATTATCTACAGCACTTTACATTAAGAAAGAAAGGACTGCCTCATCCTGACCTTTAAGCCTGGAAGTAGTGTTTCAAATGCTGGCCATTAACTGGTAATGGCACATCTTCTCCAGTCAAGGTCTTAAGTCTAAAGGTGTTATCTCCTATTATTTCTGAAATTTGTAATGGACCCAGCCATAATTTATCAAATTTTCCATGGCTTCCTTTCTTTTCATGTGCTTTGTCCCAGCACAACACTAAGTCTGATATCCTAAATATTTTGACTCTTGCCCTTTTGTCAAACCACCTCTTAACAACTGCTTGGTGTTTGGCAAACTTCTCGAGGGCTTGACCTCTTTTCTCCTCTAGTTGCAACATTTGCACTATTCTGGCTTCCCTATGGTTATCAAAGCCTAGATATTCATTGGCAAACTTCCAGGTTGGTATTCTCAGATTAACCGGAAGTATGGGATCAGTCCCATAAACTAAGTGATAAGGTGTGCTACCTAAAGCTATTTTGAACTTAGTCCTGTCTACCCATAATGCATATCTTAATAGGGTATTCCACTCTCTAGGACTTTTGGCAATTAACCTCTTGATGATGTCTAATAAGATTTTGTTTGTTGATTCAGCCAGTCCATTACCTTGAGGGTAATAATTCGAAGAAAACCTTAGAATGATCCCATATTCAAATGCCCATTTAGAAAATTTTAAAGAAGAGAAAGCAGGGCCGTTATCACATACCAATGAATAGGGCGTTCCAAACCTGGTGATGATGTTTTCTTCAAGGAACTTGATAACTACCTCAGTTGTGGAAAATTTGCAGCAGGTGGCCTCAGTCCACCTTGTACAATAGTCCGTTACCGTCAATATAAACTTGTGTCCTGCAGAAGATGGGGGATTGATGACTCTGATAAAATCCAAGCCCCATTGTGCAAACGGTCTGGACTCGATCACAGGCTGCAGTGGATTGGCCAGATTTCTTCCTTTGTCTGCTGCAGTCTGACAGGTGTGGCAGCTTCTGATGTGACTCTTAGTGTCTTTGAATATAGTGGGCCAGTAATAGCCCGCTCTCAGTATTTTGTGTGCTGTAGCTAAATGGGAACCATGGCCGGTTCCGTACTTGTCATGTAGTTCTGTCAACACTTTATCAGCTTCAGTTCTGTTTATGCATCTCAAATAAATTCCATCATGGTTCTTCCTGAATAGAAGACCTCCTTGCACCATATAATGCTGTGCCTTAATCTTCAAAGCTCTCCTCTGAGAAGCCTTCATCTTGCCTGGGTACTTTCCAGCTATCAGGAAGGTGCTTAAATCATCGTACCAGCCTGATGTGTCTTGGGAATTCAATACATATTGCTGTTTTATCAGATTTGGATCCATGTTTGCTATTGTCTGCACCAGCGCCTGCCCTCTGACCAGCTTTGCGGGGATGATCTCCATGTCGAATTCTTGCAGTGTGGTGATCCATTTGGCTCTTTTTTCTCCAGGCTCGTTTTGCATCAGTAACATCTTTACTGCTGCGTCTGGTACTATGGCTTTAATCTGGCTGCGCAGAATGTAGTGTCTGAATTTTTTTACAGCCTTTACTAATGCGAATGCCTGTCTTTCGATATCTAGATATCTCAGCTATGCATCCTTCAGAGGCGCACTCATAAATGCTATGGGCCTCTCGTCATTATTTTCACCTTTCTGTGTCAAGGCAGCAGCGACAGAATGAGAAGATGCAAAGGAGTAGATGTAAAACGGGCATGTGTAGTTTGGACTTGCCAATACAGGGGCATTAGAAATTGCCTCCTTGATATCTTCAAATGCGGCTTTGGCTACTGGCGTCCATTCCATCTGTGCATCTTTCTTTAACATGGCATTCAACGGCTGCACAATCTCTGCAAAACCTGTTATAAACTTTCGAACAAAGTTAATTTTACCAAAAAATGATTTCAATTCTTTCCTACTATTTGGTATTTGCAAATTTTTTATGGATTCTATTCTATCCGGATCAATTGAAATTCCATTTTTAGAAATGACATGGCCTAATAATTTACCTTCAGTCACGCCAAATATACATTTCTTAGGATTAAGGGAAATCCCATACCTTTCACATCGCTGGAGTACTTTTCTGAGGTCCTCAGCATGGGTGGATGCATCCTTCGAATACACAGTTAAATCATCCATATACACAACAATGCATTTACCTGATAATCCACAAAAAGCAACGTCCATGGCCCTCTGAAAAGTGGCACCTGCATTAATCAGACCAAAAGGCATTCTTCTATATGCATAATTTCCCCATTTGCAAGTGAAGGTGGTTTTTAGTCTATCCTCTCTGTCAATTAAAACCTGGTTATAACCTGAAAAACCATCTAAAAAAGACATCATCTTTGTGCCATTTACTGCTTGCAGTACTTCGTCTATTGGGGGCAAAGGATAATTATCTTTTTCAGAGGCCTTGTTTAAATTTCTAAAGTCTACGCACAACCTGATGTCTCCGTTTTTCTTCCTCACTGGTACTAAGTTAGCTACCCAGACAGAATGTCTGACTAGAAAAATTATTCCAGCGGACAGTAGTTTTTTAACTTCCTCAAAGATTAAAGGCTCTAGAATGGCGTTTACAGGCCTCTGTTTCTGCCTAAATGGTTTGACTTCTTTTCTTAAAGGTATGACGTGAGTTATGATGGACTCATCAAATGTTTTCAAGTCTTCATAAGTCCATGCTATGACATGTTTATATACTTTCAGAACGTCCAGAACCTCTTTTCTGATTTTCTCAGAGCAAGATTTCCCAATTAGTACATTTTGTGGATTTAGCTCAGTCCCTAAGTTATGCAAATCACACTTACCCCCTTCTGTTTTGGGTAAGTCCTTCTGTCTTACTATTCCGTCGAAGTCAAAGATGTGTTCTAATTCAATTACTCCTTTCGGTAAGAAGTTGCTCTTTAAGTTGATCATATCTTCTTCGTCCCATGTTACTTCAGGCCTTTCTTGTTCATCAATAATTTGGGCGTCAAATGCCTCATTACAAGTCAGAAAATTAATAATTTGCTGATCCTCTCCAAATACCTGAAAGTGTGTAACGTTGTCTGGTATACTGGGCACGTTAACTAGCTCAACAGCAAATCGTCTTAATCCTGATAGTGTCAATGGTTCTAATGTACTAGCAGCAACTGCTAACGCATCTGGCCTGTGGTTTAGCTCTCTAGGAATGTGCTCTATGTTAAAAGCATCAAATGAATCCATTAAACCCCAAACTCTATGTCTGTAACTGATCATCTTCTTATAATTGCAGGCATATAGTTTCCTCACTTGTCGGACTACTAATTCAGAGTCTGAAAATACTCTGATGGTTTTTACCCCTTTCTTGATGGCCATGACAAGTCCTAAAATTAGGGCCTCATATTCAGCAATATTGTTAGTGCAGGAAAATTGTAATCTATACGCTGCCAAATGTGATTTACCTTGAGGATTTATGAGTTCAATACCTGCACCTGCGCCCTGTTTTGATTTGGACCCATCACATTTTAATGTCCACATGCCATCTCTACTTTTTTGATCTTTTACCTTGGCATACTTTGTCTCTTTTATTGCCTGTGGGGTGTTATCTTGTTTATTCATGGGTTTTTCCGTTTGGTTATCTTGCATATGTGTGTTTTTGGTTTGCAACTCAGAAAGATAACTACCCTCGTCCTCTATTTCTTTCCCTAGATCTGGAATCAAGGCACTTATATTATCCTGAACATATCTCTGTGCTGGATCAGGATTCTCATTTTTCTCTTGTGACTCTATCCTCCCTATGCACTTTTTGTATTCATATTCAATGATGTCTTTGCAAATTTCACAATTCTCCTTAGAATGTTGCCTACCATGGACTCTACACCTATTTTTATATAACTTACATTGGACTGGGAGATTGTGTGTAACGCACTCTTCCACCTCTCTTCTAATGGCGTGACCAAATTTGTCTATTGCATTGTTTTCCTCATCTGAAGAATTTCCGTCAGACTCAATGAATAGTGCTGTTCTATTGCTGACACACTTCTTTCTAATGTTTAACATCATAATCTCTTCAATCTGCATGCCATTGTTGGTAACTCTATAGACACCTGGTTCAACAGCAGCATATAATATTTCATTAGTTCGATTATACTCTGTTATCATATGTTTCATTCTGGGCTCTGCCCCTATTCTGATCTGGTTTGGGATGCCTCTCCATGGTAACCACATGTGTGAAAAGTCAGTAGCCATATATCCATTTAATGTCTTGGACCAATCCCTACTCAGCAACATTCCATAATTTACGGGTATATCCACTACTTGGATGTCAATGATTTGGCTCACCCTAGGGTCTGAAGCTAATTGCACTTGTATGTTCATGAGTTCTCCTATCACACTAACCTCGGTCTTATCTAATTGTGTGACAACCTTGGCAGATTTGGTGGGAGTCAGCCCGAGAGTTTTACATATTCCTAAGGGCATTACGTTGGCTGAAGCACCAGAATCTACCATGCAATTGTGTATATTCTTCCCACACAACCTAACAGTTAACAAGAAAGGTTGAGTATCCCTCTTATCCGTATGTATTACCACATTTGTATTGGAAGGCTGCTCAACTTTCTTACCCTTTTCCTTAGGTGGTGAATCACTATTAGGAACAGTTATATCAGCAGACACCTTGTTTGTTATGGATGTATCCAGGGATTTTAAAAAAGCATTTCTGATCCCTGGGGTCTTCAATAATTCATTTAGAGGTATACTGACCTTCATTTTCTTTATTTCCTCTGATAAGTAATTCATTAGTCTTGTTGTCTCTATTGTTTCTGTCTTGCTTGTTTGATCCTTTTGCACTGCTGTTCCGTTATTTGTGTGCTGACTAGCTTTAAGTATGGCAGGATTGTTGCTAGCATTCTGATCTGGGGGTGTATTGATGTTATTCGGGGGAGTGGAAGTGGTGAAAGGTCCTCCCGGCCTAGGGTTGTTCCTCAAATTGTAGGTGTGGCTTTTATTTGTCTGTTGAAAGGCCTGCACCTCCTCTGTTTCATTTAATATCTCGTTTTCAGATTCAAAAGGAAACTGAAAAGCATTTAACACAAAGGCTAATTCCGGATAAAGACTTTCACAACAGTATGGTTCATCCTCTAGCAATTCATCCCCCTTCTCTTCTGCAGTCGCAAAGGTAAACGTTTCTAAGACTAATGCTGTGTCATATTCTGAGGGTACTACCTCATTACCCTTAGGAATGAGAAATTCAGAGGTAGGAGGCTGTACATCTACGTTGAAAATACTAGCTGCCAAGTGGAACTATGGACAGTCATGCTCAGCATGGGCATTAGTATTGTGAAATCTGCACCAATTTTTGGGTGCTGTATTGGCTATTTGTATGCTAGTTATTTGTTTTGCACCATGATTATCTGTATTCTCAAAAGGAGAAGCCAGAGTACCATTGTTGGGCCCAGTGTTCCATGTCTTGGGTGGCCTAGGTTGATTCTGATTTTTGTTATTATTGCCCCAGGTCCTATTATCTATCACTGGCCCCCTATTTTGCATTGGTTGCCCCTGACTGGGGCCTTGATGCTGATTGAAGCTTTGGTTCTGATTGTACTGCTGATTTTGGTTGAGACTATAATTCTGATTTTGGCCTTGGTTGTGATTTTGATGTGGATTGTAGTTTTGGTTGCTTCTTCCATAGAGGTTCTCATTTCTTAGCTGTGTCACTTCGGTTGTTAATCTTTTCAAATGTGCAGTAATCTCTTTGATGTCCTCCCTATCCTCTTGTGCTTTTGCCACAGTTACATCCCTAGGAAGTTGGAAGAAAGGCTGACCATTATTTTGACTGTTATTGGAAGTACTAGCCGTGTAAGGAGTTATAGCTTGGATTGGAGTAGGATTATACACAGGTGTGTAAGAAGGAACCGGATTTACTAGTGGAGCATGCTGCACAGGGATTCCATTCCATGGGTGTGCCTGATTCTGCACCCCAAAATTTCCTCCAAATGGACTGTAAGTTGTATGTCTCATTTCTTGGTTCACTGAGGCTGCTTCTTTATAGGCTTTGGATATTGAATCTATGTCAGGTTTCCTTTTGACAAACATGGCAGTTAAAGGATCCAAAGCAGCATAGTACATAGCCAACAAGGGAGCATCATCTATGGTATAAGGGGCTACTAGCCTAGAATAGGCCTTTTGAAATCTGTCATTGAAATTATCAATTAGCTCTCCCTCACCTCGTTTTATAGCAGCCAACTTATGATACAAAGCACAAGGGTCAATGGGTCCTCTAAATCTTGACAGAAATGCTTCTTCCATAAGTGCCCAGGAAGAAATGTAACCATTGGGTAATTTTACGTACCAGCTAGAGGCCTGCTCATTAAAGGTGTAAGGAAACAATCTACACACAACATCCTCGTGCTCTAACATAGCCCTAAAACATGCTTCCTTAAATATTCTAATATGATCTTCTGGGTCCTGATGCAACTGGTATTTGGGACATATCTTTTCCAGATTTTTTGGCATGTCATGATAATCATTGAAGAATATGGGAGAATTGACATCGAAATAAGCCATTGTAGGTGTTTGAGCTTGACTTGAACTTGCAGAAATACCTGGATTGATTGGTGGATTAGGATTTAGAGGAGGATTGAGACCTCCAGGAGTGCCTGAACCTAGATTTAAAGATCTGAACAGTGATCTATCAGGACTTACAATACTACGGATGTTAAAAGGTGACCGAGGAGGCGTTCTAGATGAACTTCCTGCTTGCGATATCTTTGGATTCCAAATTAAAGGGCTTTTACTTCGCCTTGTATCAGGTAGTTGCACAAAGATATCTCCTGAACTGGACCTAGACCTAGTCACTCTGTTACTGTCGTTAGCCAGTTTGAAATGAAACCTAACTCAGGAAGGCCCTCCTTCTAGCGCCAAAAAACTGTTGATGATTGCGATATATAGCCTTCTAGCCCTCCTTCTAGTGCCAGAAAACTGTTGATGATTGTTTTGATGCAATCATAACAATAAGTTAAAATTCACATAAAATGAACTGAAACTATACTTGAAAGACAAGAAGGAATCATTTGGTGATTCAACTAATCCCAAGTCTACAATGGTTTGGTTGGTCAAGTTCAGTTGGTCAATGTGAAGCTGTAATGTTCAAGGGGCCTTACGTAGTTTAGGTTTATTTTGTGGTTTACTGGACTAAGAATATGCAAAGAGGTCATAGATTTCAACAAGTATTCTGTCCATTTGCATACAAGTGTTACCGGGCTGCAAGTTTTAGATGGTTTCCTTGGATTTTTTGCAGCTTTCTTCTTTATCTATTTATGAAAACTGTCTACTTATAGCTCTGTTATGCATGCTTCTTCATATTTGAGACAATTTCCTTTGGATTTCTACGTTTTCAGCTAAATATTTCAGATGGGTTGGGAAAAGTTAGAAAGATCTACTCTATACCTCATTTAATCTACCAAAGGATCTAATTGTTTCTGTTATGCACTATGTAAATACCACAGTAATCTGATCAAATCCACAGTAAAAACCCTAAATGTAAGTTCTGAGCATTTTCACAAACATACATTTAAAATTGCAAGCTCTCAAAGAAGATATTTCAAAACACAAAGAAGAGCAGGAGAACACTCAGAAGATAGATGCAGAACTCCAGATTCTATTGTATTAGAAATGAATAGCCATACATGATTTACAATGTAAGAATGACTCTTAGTTTCATTGATCATACTACAGAGAACTTACAAGCTTTATAGATACAGTAAGGCAGCCAGACATTCCACGCGCACCTTACTGCAGACAAACAGGCGACCTCCTTCTTCTACTTCTAAACTATACTAAGCTAACTTGCTGTGTTTTCCTAGAATCCCTGTGTGTAGCCCCTGTTGTAAAGTATTACAGTGTAGAGAGGCACAATATAAAGACATTCTGATTGTCCTCACTACAGCAAAAACCTAACTGAACCCCTGGTTCAAACCCCTGGTTACAGCAATAAATACAGGTGAACCAGTTCTCAAAAATATCTCTGAGCAGTTGTCAAATCTGGGCGAAATATTGCCCCTTCTGAGAAGTTCCGGCAGCTGGGTAATAACTTTTGTTTGTCTGTTGTGATAATACCTCCAGCTGCAACCTTCCTTTCACTTGAATGGCTTTGACTTTCACACTTCATCCTTATCTTCTTGCTCCTGAGATCAGATCTTCTGCCTCCATGAGGTCACTACGCTGACTTTCCAGCTGCTTCCTCAACTGCAAGCCTGCAAGACAAGACAAGCAATAAGTTTCACATTTATCATAAAAATAGCATGAAATTAAAATAAGCGTTTAAATCCAGGTGACAGCGCAAGATGGAGGAGATCGGATCCAGAATCCTCTCAAAACGCGTCCAAAATGCGCTCAGACTGCTCAAAATTGATTAGGTCAACTATCGTTGACTGAAAAAATGTCAGAGGCACCAAAAAAAACACTTTAAAATGTCCACCGCCTCATTTCCCGCCCATCGGCATGACCAGCGCTATCGGCGTGTAAAAAAGAAAAAACATGTTGGCCGACATACTTCATCATCATGATATTCTAGAAATATGATGCATTCCCTCCTGAAGGTCCAGACGACGTCATCATGATATTTCGGTTCTGCATATCGGGGAAAAGAACAACATCATCATCATCATCATGTTGAAGAAGAAAAGGAGGATATGAATATGATCATGCTGTTGAGGAAAGGAAGATGATGGTGACGTCATCATGATATTCGGGCTTCATTGAAATGCTAAAGATGACGTCATCATCATGTTCAGTTAAGATCAGGGGACAATTATGATATCGGGTCACCTAAGGAGCATGATCAGGATGATGAAGTGAATATGACCCTTTCACAACCAAGGCAACCCTCTCAAAAGATTAGGATGATGATGATCATCATCATATTTAGGGCTTTTGTCGAACTTGGAATAAGACGTCATCATCATATTTCGGCAAACGGATCGTGCTTGAAAAAATATCCTGTTTGAAGGAAAAATGTGATCATGATGATCATCAGGATACTTGTTTTTGTCGAACTTAGAATGAGACATCATCATCATATTCGGGAAACGGATCGTGCTTTGGAAATATCCTGTTGAAGGAAAAATGTGATGATGATGATCATCAAGATATTTGGTTCTTCGTTTATTAGATCGGGATGACGTCATCATGATATCCGGAGCCTTCGTTAAACTTAGATCATGACGTCATCATGATATTTTGCCAACCGGATCATGTTTGGGAAAAAATCCTGCCGAAGGGAAAATGTGATGATGATGATCATCAGGATACTTGCAAAAGGTTGTATTTCATCGGCAGGAGGACTTTGCGAAATATCGGGTGAACAAACAAGATCATGATGATCTTGACAATAGGACAGGATAAAAATATGATGATGACGTCATCATCATATTTCGTTTTCGGAGCACAAGGATGAGTTAAGGTCATCATGATATTTGCGCTAGGGTGATATTGTAAAATATGATCATGCTGTTGAGGAATGCAATATCGACTTCTTCTGAATAGATAGGGTGATCATCATGATACTTCGCTAAAGAAGATCAGGAGGATATGAAGATGATGACCCTCTTCGTCGAATTATGATGATGATGTCTCCATCACTTAGCGAATTTCAGCAAATGACCCTCGTGAAAGATCAGGATGATGATCATGATGTTGCAAAAGGAGACCAGGAGGATATGAAGTCGTCGTCATCATCTTTCGAATTTCAGCAAATATCATGATGATGACCCTCCAATAGGTTTATAACATGCGCACGCAAATATGCCGATGATGAATTTTCTAAGTCTGGGTGATCAGCATGATATTATAAGATTAGGTAATGTTGAAATATCATGATGATGCTCGCGATACAAAGGACCACTCGACGGGGGAACTTACCTTGACTTAAAGTTGATATGATCATGATATTTGAACCTCAGGATATTATTGGGGGGGTGCGTTTCAAATATGATGATGATGTCCTCATACAGCAAAACCAAGTTTATAAAATATGACGCTCCTAAGAAAATCATGATGCTGCATAATGCGCACAAGGCCTTTTGACGGGTAAAGGGAACTACCACCTAAGATTGACGTCCGGATATTGCAACTGCATGATTTTTATCGAGTGATAGACCAAGATCATGATGATCCTGTCAACATGACTTAGGATATAAAAAATATGATGATCCTCCTGCGAATATCAGGTTTGACCAAAACTTTGACCGTGTATAACTTTCACATATGGACGAATTTTCAAGTGAAGTAAAAGGCAAACCTGCATGGATTTCCAAGCTCTTTCTAAATATGAGGTCAGAGCAACAAAATATGAACTTTGACAAACTGACCTCATGATGATGACCTGCCTTATGCAATATCATGATGATGATGCACCTGACCTTCATTTTTACCAGACCGCTAGAAAGCAGAAAAACACAAGTAGAAGCAAAAAGCAAAACATCAGCAGGGGTCCCCATTTTGCTAAGGAGCATAATGGGGCATGTTGTGAACATCACAACAAGTAGGTTGGGTGAGGATATATTTGAGTCCCAGGTGATCTGTCTTAAGGTCAAATGGCTTATCCAAAAGATAGTGCCTCCACATTTGGAGTGCGTGAACAATGGCAGACAACTCGTGATCATGAGGTGCATAATTTGACTTATGTTATTTTAGTTTTCTCGATTTGTATACCACTACTTTTCCATTCTGCATCAACACTCCTCCCACACCTTCACTACAAGCATCTACAATCATTGTGAAATGACCATTTGGATCAGGTATGGTCAAAATAGGTGTTGATGTGAGTTTCTCCTTCAACAACTGAAAGGCATGTTCATATTTCTTTGTCCAATCAAACTTCTCACCCTTTTTCTATAACAAGGTTATGGGTGCTGCAACTATCAAAAATCCTTCTACAAATTTCCTATAATATCCTACTAGTCCCATAAAGCTTCTAACCTTAGTTACCATCTGTGGTGTGGGCCATTCTATTATTGCCTTGATCTTTTTAGGATCTACTGCTATCCCATCTGCTGAAATTACGTGACCAAGATAGTGCACTTTACTCTGATAAAATGTGCATTTAGATTACTTACCAAAAAGTTTCCTTCCTCTCAAATGTTGCAAGACTATTCTCAAGTGTCTTTCATGTTCCTCTACTGATTTAGAAGAAATTAGAATGTCATCAAGGAAGACCAACACAAACTCATCAAGACAATCCCTGAACACACTATTCATTAAGTTCATGAATGCTGCTGGTGCATTAGTTAACTTGAATGGTACTACTATGAACTCATAGTGACCATATTGTGTTCTGAATGTCATTTTAGAGATATCCTCATCTTTAATCCATAATTGATGATACCTGGATATTTGTTCTTAATAGTTGCCTTGTTGAGCATTCTGTAGTCAATGCACAGCTGCAACATTCCATCCTTCTTAATGAAGATGATTGGTGTGTCCCAAGGTGACACACTAGGTCTGATAAACCCTTTTTTTAACAATTCTTCTAACTGTGCCTTAGGTTCATATAGTTCTGTTGTTGTCATTCGATAAGGTGCTTTAGACTGTGGTTCGGTTCCTGGTATAAGATCTATAGAGAAATCAAATTCTCTTTTAGGTGGTATTTCTATCAACTCATCAGGAAAGACATCTTTAAATTCTCTAAGAATAAGATACTTGTCAAAAGATGGTTCCTAATTATCTAGATCTCTTATCTTCACTGCATAGATGGAATAACCCTTCCTTTTAGCCTTTTTCAATTGCATAGCTGATATCTATCTTAGCTTAAGGGTTGTTATAGATCCATGTAACTCTACCCGATTCCCAAAGTCATCAAGACATTTCACTACCTTCTCTTCACAATCTACTAAGGATTTATGTTCAGACAACCAATTTATTCCAAGAATCACATCATAAGATCCTAGAGGTGCAACATAGAGATTGACTTGTGTTTGGAAAGTAGGAAGATCTAATTCATTGCATACTAGACATGAATCTACTCTTTTCTCTGCATTGTTACTATAATGCACCATCTAAGATTTTTCCATGTGTCCAGGTTTAACAGATAACTTAGATACAACTTTTGGATCAACAAAACATTGTGTAGCTCCTGTATCAATTAAAATAGAAACTGGAAGGCCAAATAACTTACCAGACATTTGAATGGGTATAGCTTGGAAATCCACTTGTCGATGATCTACAGCTACATGAATCTAGTGTTGAGGAGCTCCCTGTCGATTTCCATCTATCTAATTCTCTGTTTGACAAGGACATGCACTAGCATAGTGCTCTCCTCCACAAGTGTAACATCCATCTCTGGGTCCTCTGTGTCTAACTGGAATGTCCCTCCTATTATTATTACCATTGTTGCCATAGTTACCTCTCTTATTGTTATTTCCACTTTAGCTCCCATCGTTCTTTTCCTAGTAGTTATTTCGTCTCTTAAGATTCCTTATTTGGCGCTTACTGTTTCCTTGATTGCTACTATCATTTTGATACCTTTTATTCCCACTCTTCACATCTCGACTCTTACGGTAATTTGAGATTTGTTGCAGTTTCTGCTCCTGTTTAGTAGCCTTTTCAAACACTTCATCCATGGTCAATGGATTATGAATATCAACATCTAATCCAATATGTGGCCTTAATCCCAAAATGAACTTGTGAATCTTGAACCTTTCGTCAAGTTGATATTATAGAACATATTTCAACAAGTGAGAATTTCTTCCAATACTGAGTCACAGTCATACCTTCTTGAGTGAGGTTTTGGAATTCTATCATTTTCTTGTCAAAATAGAGCTATGGCAACTACCTCTTCTTAAAGAGCTCAAGGAAGCAATCCCTTCTCCTAGTAACAGTTTCTTTTTAGTTTTCTCATTGTCCCACCAAGTTGCTGCTTCCCCAGTAATCTGATAGGATCACCATGTAGCTTTAGTTTGAGCAGACAAGTCATGAAGATCAAAGTATTTTTCCATATCAATAATCCATGCTTGTGTCCCATCACCTATAGTCTTACCATCAAACTTAGGAGGTGTAACCTTTTTGAGATCCTTTCCTGACTCCTTAGCAATCTTGTTCCTATTTTTTCCATTCACTTCACCCTCAGGACCTCTAGCTTCTTCTCTCCTTTCCTCAGTTCTATTTACGCTTATTCCTCTGATTTCTTGTTCCATGGTATTCATTTGAGTTTCCCACTGAGTCAAGCAGGTTCCTTGCTGAGTTAGAAGAGATAGGATTTGAGTCAATTGGTTATTCTGTCCATCATTGTTATTATTGTTTCCCTCATTGTTTCTAGCATTAGCCCCTCCTACATCAGTTCCAACATTGTTCCCAACATTGGCTTCTTCATTATTTCCAGTATCGGGGTTATTGCCAGATCCTAGGGTTGCTACCCTACGTCTAGACTTTCTAGTGTTCATGATGAACTATCTGGAAAAAGAATTTAAAACATTAGCATAACAGTTCCATAAAGGCCTAGAGTAGAACCATCACTCTGATACCAAATGTAAAGTACCAATTTTCACAAACACACATAAAACTAAAGTAAAACACAGAATTACTGCAAGTAAAGTTAGGTAAATTAACTTCTATTCATTCAGAAGAAAAAGATATTAAGATATTTTTAAGAGTCCAAGTGATCTTTCAATTCATAAGTTTAAAGTATAATCATAATTATAATACATATGTATACATCTGAAGTCATTTACAGAGTATGTAATAATCAATAATATTACATATGTCAAATATTGGCATCAAGCCTTACAAATCTTTGAAACAAAAATAAGTACAAGGTGAACAATATCATAAAATTTGACAAAAATTCCTCGACCGCCATCGACCAATAGGCCATCTGCTAAATCAAAGGATAAGAACATGGTTTAGGCACTTTTTTTGCCCAACCATGAAGCTTGCGCTTCCCCGGTATCCTTCAAATTGAAGGATGCCTGACCCTTTTCGAAGAGCCTAGCAATGTATAAACATATGCAGGGTGGAATCTGGTGTTTGTCTATCAATCTACATGCATTACTATCATGAATGCCACATCTCATCAATGGGATATGGTAGGGAAATATATAAAAACTAGGCTATCAAACCATTCATTCTATAATGGTATACATGTCTATTTCAACATCTCATTAGCTTTGGCCAAACCATTAATCCGTACAATAGCATATAGGTTTCAAAAAATAAAACCTACTTCCTTGTTATTCCATACTCGAAACCCATCCCGAAATGCAATATTTCCAATTATACACAATAAAGAAGAAACAAACATAGGGCATGCAAGAATCTATTTACTTTCAGTAATTCAGATTTACAAGTTTTCAATAATGAATTCTTTCCCTTTTTCCAAACATCAAATACACAAAATATACTATGAAGTAGTCCACTAATTCAGTCATTTAATTCTTTTTATAATAATCAATTTAATTCATAGTTTTGCCTTACTATCATTTCTGTGACAAGAGATTTATTTAAGTACAATAAAAACATACAACAGACTTCCTATCGCTATAAGAACCAAAATAGCAAATAAATAACAATAAATCATTTATTTAACAACATTCAAGGAGTAAGATATATTATCTATAGTTTCTAATCATCGGTTTGATAACATTTAACAAGTTTCGTAATGGTTTAACATAGCTAGAGTAACTACTATTTTTTCTATAGGAAGATAGTAATTTCTAGTTCATATAATTTACAAAGTTGCTATTTTATCAAGGAATTGAAATATAGAAGCTACAGGAAGTTTATCTTTTCCATCTAAATTCTAAGATCTATTTAATAGAGGTCAACTTCTTCCTAAGATTAATCTCAGTCAACAAAAAATGCATAAATATAGCCATAAGTTTTAGCTTTTCTATCTAATTCCATGGTTTACTATTTAACCTTCTAGGGTCGATTTCCTAATCTAAGTTTGGTCTCAACCAGCATATAGAGAATGTATACAATTGTATCATATTACCAGTTAAATTCTAACAACAATCCAGAGATAAAAGAATGGCTAGGTAACACAGATGACTAGAACTAAGGGTAAACGACATGGAAAAGAGGTCGATCGAGTATTCTAAATCACCAGGCCAAATATCCATAGAATAGTATGGTGGCCAGCCAAAAGAAACAGTGAGCTTTAATATGGATTGCAGCAAGAAAGGCGGTCAAAACTAAGGATGACAGCCTATCTGAAGGAATTTGTAGGTTTAAAGAAGAAACATAGTTCGATCTCCCATCATAAGGAAAATTACAGTCAACAAGATAATTATAAGCATCAACTAGAAAGAAGGAAGAGTCAGCATGGTTATAAGGTGGACGACTTAGAGAACAAAGGTTTGCATACTAGACAAGTGCCTACTGTTGATGATTGTTTTGATGCAATCATAACAATAAGTCAAAATTCACATGACATGAACTGTAACTATACTTGAAAGACAAGAAGGAATCATTTGGTGATTCAACTAATCCCAAGTCTACAATGGTTCGGTTGGTCAAGTTCAGTTGGTCAATGTGAAGCTGTAATGTTCAAGGGGCCTTACGTAGTTTAGGTTTGTTTTGTGGTTTACTGGCCTAAGAATATGCAAAAAGGTCATGAGATATGTCAATGCTCTTCATTCCTTTGCATAAGAGTGTTACTGGGCTGCAAGTTTCAGATGTTTTTTTTTTTTTATTTATGCAACTTCCTTCTTCATGTACTTATGAAAACTGTCTACTTAGACTCTGTTATGCATGCTTCTTCAGATTTGAGACAATTTCCTTAGATTTCTGCGTTTTCAGCTAAATATTTCAGATGGGTTGGGAAAAGTTAGAGAGATCTAAACTACACTTCATCTAATCTACAGAAGGATCTAATTGTTTCTGTTATCCACTATGTAAATACCACAGTAATCTGATCAAATCCACAGTAAAAACCCTAAATGTAAGTCCTGAGCATTTTCACAAACATACATTTAAAATTGCAAGCTCTCAAAGAAGATATTTCAAAACACAAAGAAGAGCAGGAGAACACTCAGAAGATAGATGAAGAACTCCAGATTCTATTGTATTAGAAACGAATAGTCATACATGATTTACAATGTAAGAATGACTCTTAGTTTCATTGATCATACTACAGAGAACTTACAAGCTTTACAGATACAGTAAGGCAGCCAGACATTCCACGTGCACCTTACTGCAGACAAACAGGCGACCTCCTTCTTCTACTCTAAACTATGCTAAGCTATCTGCTGTGTTTTCCTAAAATCTCTGTTATAGGCCCTAAAAATCCCTGTTGTAAAGTATTACAGTGTAGAGAGGCACAATATATAACATCATGATTGTCCTCACTACAGCAAAAAAACCTAACTGAACCCCTGGTTCAAACCTCTAGTTACAGCAATAAATGCAGGTGAACCAGTTCTCAAAAATATCTCTGAGCTGTGGTCAAATCTGGGCGAAATATTGCCCCTTCTGAGAAGTTCCAGCAGCTGGGCAATAACTTCTGTCTATCTTTTGCAATAATATCTTCAGCTGCGACCTTCCTCTTCACTTGAATGGCTTTGACTTTTGCATTTCATCTCTATCTTCTTGCTCCTGAGATCAGATCTTCTGCCTCCATGAGGTCACTGTATTGACTTTCCAGCTGCTTCCTCAACTGCAAGCCTGCAAGACAAGACCAGCAATAAGTTTCACATTTATTACATAAAACAGCATGAAAATAGAATAAGCGTTTAAATACAGGTGACAGCGCAAGATAGAGGAGATCAGATCCAAAATCCGCTCAAAACGCGTGAAAAATACGCCCAAGCTGCTCAAAATTGATGGGTCAATCATCGCTGACCGGGAAATGTGCCAGAGGCGCCAAAAAAAAACACTTAAAAACTCCACCGCTTCATTTCCCGCCCATCGGCATGATATTCGCTGTCGGTGCGTCAAAAAAACCAGGTTGGTCGATATACCTCATCATCATGATATTCACTTCTGCACATTGGAGAAAAGAACTACAACATCATCATCATCATCATGTTGAAGAAGAATAGGAGGATACGAATATAATCATGCTGCCGAGGAAAGGAAGATGATGGTGATGTCATCATGATATTCGGGCTTCATTGAAATGCTAAGGATGATGTCATCGTCATATCCGGTTAAGATCAGGGGGATAATTGCAATATCGGGTTACCTAAGGAGCATGATCAGGATGATGAAGTGAATATGATCCTCTTGCGGCCAAGGTAACCCTATCGAAAGATCAGCATGATGAAGGTCATCATCATATTAGCCTCTGTCGAACATAGAAGAAGACATCATCATGATAATCGGGAACCGGATCGTGCTTGAAAAATACATCCTGTTTGAAGGAAAAAGGATGATGATGATGAAGATCATCAGGATATTAGCCTCTGTCGAACATAGAAGAAGACATCATCATGATAATCGGGAACCGGATCATGCTTGAAAAATACATCCTGTTTGAAGGAAAAAGGATGATGATGTTGTTGGTCATCAGGAGGATATTGGTTCTTCGTTTATTACATCGGGATGACGTCATCATGATATTCGGGTCCTTTGTTAAACTTGGAACATGACGTCATCATGATATTTCGCCAACCGGATCATGTTTGAGAAAAAATCCTGCCGGAGGGAAAATGTGATGATTGATGATCATCATCATCAGGATAATTGCAAAAGGTTGAATTTTCGGCAGGAGGACTTGGCGAAATATCGGGCGCGCAAACAAGATCATGATGATGATGTTGTTAATCAGGACAGGATAAAAAATGATGATGATGACCCTCGCCATCGATTTATCATGATGACGTCATCATGATATATCGTCTTCGAAGCACAAGGATAAACTAAGGTCATCATGATATTCGGGCCAGGGTGATATTGCAAAATATGATGATGCTGTTTAAGAAATGCAATATCGACCACCTCTTCTGAATAGATAGGCTGATCATCATGATGTTTCGGCAAACGGATATCAGGAGGATATGAAGATGATGATCCTCCTGCGAAATTATCATGATGATGTCTTCGTTACTTAGCGAATTTCAGCAAATGTTCTGTGAAAGATCAGGGTGATGATTAAGAAGCCGTCATCATCATCTTCGTGAAGTTCAGCAAATATCATGATGATGACGCTGCGATAGGTTTATAGCTTGCACATGCAAATATGCCGAAGGTGATTTTGTTAAGTCAGGGTGATCTTACACCATCAGCATGATATTTTAAGATCAGGCGATGCAAGGATATCATGATGATGCTCGCGATACAAAGACCGCTCGACGGGGGGAACTTACCTTGACTTAAAGTGTGGTGTCATCATGATATTTCGAACCTCAGGATATTATCGGGGGGGTGCGTTTCAAATATGATGATGATGATGATCATCATGCAACCAAAACTGAGTTTATAACATATGACGCTCCTAAGAAAAATCATGATGCTGATGATGCGCACAAGGCCTTTTGTCGGGTAAAAAGCACTACCACCTAAGATTGACGTCCGGATGTTGCGACTGCATGATTTTATCAGGTGATAGACCAAGATCATGATGATCCTGTCAACATGACTTAGGATATAAAAAAATGATGATCCTCCTGCGAATATCAGGTTTGACCAAAACTTTGACCGTGCATAACTTTCACATATGGTCGAATTTTCAAGTGAAGTAAAAGGCAAACCTGCATGAAATTTCAAGCTCTTTCAAAATATGAGGTCACAGAAACAAAATATGAACTTTGACAAACAGACCTCATGATGATGACCTACCTTATGCAATATCATGATGATGATGCACCTGACCTTCATTTTTACCAGACCGCCAAGAAGCAGAAAAAACACAAGCAGAAGCAAGAAGCAAGACATCAGCAGGGGTCCTCGTTTTGCTAAGGAGCAAAATGGGGCGTGTTGTGAACATCACAACACCTACAATAGTTAAACTTGTCACTATTGTAGTCAGATCTAAGATTGAATGGATTAGACTAGGCAAAAAAAATATAAGTGGCCAAAAATTAAGGGGATCGACCAAAACTAGCAGTCACCCAGGTAGTTTAAACCATTTAAGCAACGTATTTCCAAAAGGTAACACATGAAATGAGAAAAAAACCAGGTAAAAAGCAGTTGATCGATTTGAAGAAGATTATGCAGTTGCTATTGTTGTTTAACCTTTCTCATGTCATAGCCTGCAATCCTCTTGCTTCTGTCACTTTAGCAATACCAATCCCCTTCTCTAAAATTTGTGGTTACCTTTCTACAAATCGTGGTGTTCTAATCGATTTGATCTCCCCTCCTTTATCATTTTTCCCTTCTCTTGTTTTGGACAAGCAGATTTAGGTTTAGAAAACTTCACTTAAGTCTTAGTTTAAATGCTCTTTCAGCCAATAAAAATTGAGAAGAAAACTATTTTAATTTAATAATAATATCTTTTTATTTAATTGTTTTGTCCAAAAACTCTAAATATAATAAACCTATTTTTAATATTATTTTACTATTTTATTTAAAATGACATTTAAATAATCAAGAACATAAATATAATACAATATTACTTAATATATACACATATATGCATTTTACTATTTTTATTTAATTTAAGAAACATATTGTCTTCCAAACATCTTTAGACAATATTTTATTATTTATGAAAAATACAATCATATACACTTTCTTATTTTATACTAATCATCATTTGAAGCATAATTCAAAAAGAAATTTAATTTAAGAAAACACATCATGCATTCAAAAATGTTTATTTACAATTAATGGATTAAAATCCATTCAATTATGAAAGTGCAACTACATGATGTGTGTGAAGGAACCAGATAGAACCCAACACATGTTGCCAAAAAGCTAGATCCCTTCTACCTAAGCCATGCTCTTGTCCTTCGACAAGACCTCCAAAAACTCAAACTCATCGCACTATCAATAAGTTAGTCAAAAATATAGCTGAGGCAACAAAATCTTAATCAATAACATATATTATCCAATGTAAATCAACTATTGTTTTATAGTTTTACTTGTAATTAACTAATGAGGCAATTCTAAAAAATTTGGGACGTCACATCCTTCCCCAGTTGGAAGAGACATCGTGTCGATGTCTTATTGAGTCAAGCAAACAATAAAGTATCAAAACAATAATGTATCATCATCTGAGTATCAAAGTAATTGAATATGCATAAAATAAAATATCAATTCTATTTTCCAAATGTGGAAAAGATCTGTCAATATCAGAAGCATCCTCCCAAGTGGTACTATCCACTGAATACTAGTCCCACTAGACCTTATACTGTAGTATGTCTCGATTATGCAACTTATTATTGTACTTCTCCAAGACTTGAATGGGCTCCACTAGCACCACTCCTAGATCCTGTACCTATAGAGCGTGCCAATCAAGAATATGCAAAACATTAGGATGATAAAGTTTGATCAAAGACACATGAAAAACATTATGGATCTTGGTGAGAGCTAGCGGCAGTGCAAGTCTGTATGCAACTAGATCGATCACTTTGAGAATTTTGAAAGGTCCTATGAATCTTGGAGCTATTTTGGATGCTTTTCCAAATGAAATCAAACTCTTATGTGGCTTGACCTTCAGAAACACCTTGCCACCCACTGAGAACTATTGGAAAGTCCTGTTCTTATCCGCATAACTTTTCTGTCTATTTGACACTTGCTTCAATTTCTCTTTGATTAGCCTCATCTGATCTTCCATTTCTTTCAACATGTTAGGTCCAACTACTATTCAATCTTTAACCTTGTCTGAACTTATTGGAGTTCTACACCTGCGACCATAAAGAGCCTCAAAAGGTGCCATTCCTAGAGATGCATGGTAGGAATTATTATAAGCAAACTCTACCAATGGTAGATATTCCTCCTGCTGATCCATACAATACATCCTCAGAAGATCCTCCACTACTTGGTTGACTCTCTTCGTCTGACCATCCATTTTAGGGTGGTAAGCTGTACTAAAGTTCAAATTAGTCCCCAAAGCTGCATTAAGTGTGGTCCAAAACCTAGAGGCCATGTGAGTGTTACGATCTGAAATGATCGTCTCTGGCACTCCATGTAGTCAAAAGATCTCTTGAACACATTTCTTTGCTAATGTCAATGATCCATCTAAAATATTTTTGGGAATGACATGAGCCACTTTCATTAGTTTGTCCACTACCACTAAGATGACATCATGCCTATTCTTTGACATGGGAAAACCTACATAAAGTCCATGCTAATCACCTGCCACTTGTACTTAAGTATAGTATGTGGATAAAGTAGTCCTACAGGGTGGACACATTCTACATTAGCACGTTGACACTCTAAACATCGAGCGACAAACTCGGTCACATCCTTCTTAAGATTAGGCCAAAAGTACAATGCTCTCAATCCTTCCATTGTCTTGGTCATTCCTGGGTGTCTAGAATATGGAGCACTGTGAATCTTCTTGAGAACTAACTTCCTCAATTCACCTAAATCTAGGATATACATTCTCCCTTGATATCTCATAAGCCCATTTGATTCTATGACATACCCATCAAATCGATGATTTGTGGGGTCTGCTTCTAATGGTTGCTTAATCCTTTCATATTGCTCATCTCCTTGCAAGTTTTGAATTACCTATTGTAGCAAATTGGTTCTAGTAGTCACCATTGTAGCCAGATGTCATCTCCTCTTGAGAGCATTTGCTACCCTATTCTCTTTACTTTTTATGTACTCGATTCCAAAATCATATTCGCTAGGGAATTCTAGCCATCTTCTCTGTCAAGCATTGAGATTAGGTTGGGTGAAGATATATTTGAGTCCCAGGTGATCTGTCTTAAGCTCAAATGGCTTAACCAAAAGATAGTGCCTCCACATTTGGAGTGCGTGAACAATGGCAGACAACTTGAGATCACGAGGTGCATAATTTAACTCATGTTGTTTCAGTTTTCTCGATTCGTTTGCCACTACGTTTCCATTCTGCATCAACATTCCTCCCACACCTTCACCAAAATCATCTATAATCATTGTGAAATGACCATTTGGATCAGGTATGGTCAGAATAGGTGCTGATGTGAGTTTCTCCTTCAACAACTGAAAGGCTTGTTCACATTTCTCTGTCCAATCGAACTTCTTACCCTTTTTCTGTAACGAGGTTATGGGTGCTGCAACTATCAAAAATCCTTCTACAAATTTCCTGTAATGTCCTACTAGTGCCATAAAGCTTCTAACCTTAGTTACCATTTGTGGTGTGGGCCATTCCATTATTGCCTTGATCTTTTCAGGATCTACTACTATCCCATCTGCTGAAATTACGTGACCAAGATAGTGCACTTTATTCTGATAAAATGTGCATTTAGATAACTTGCCAAAAAGATTCCTTTCTCTCAAACATTGCAAGACTATTCTCAAGTGTCTTTCATGTTCCTCTACTAATTTAGAATAAATTAGAATGTCATCAAGGAAGACCAACACAACCTCATCAAGACAATCCTTGAACACACTATACATCAAGTTCATGAATGTTGCTGGTGCATTAGTTAACCTGAATGGTACTACTATGAACTCATAGTGACCATATTGTGTTCTGAATTCTACTTTAGAGAGGTCCTCATCTTTAATCCATAACTACTGATAGCCAGATCTAAGATCTATCTTAGAGAATACCTTTACACCTTTCATTTGGTTGAACAATTCATCAATCCTTAGAAACAGATATTTGTTCTTAATAGTTGCCTTGTTGAGTATTCTGTAGTCAATGCACAACCGCAACATTCCATCCTTCTTAATGAAGATGATTTGTGTGCCCCAAGGTGACACACTAGGTTTGATAAACCCTTGTTTTAACAATTCTTCTAACTGTGCCTTAAGTTCATATAGTTCTGTTGTTGTCATTCGATAAAGTGCTTTAGACTGTGGTTCGGTTCCTGGTATACGATCTATAGAGAAATCAAATTCTCTTTTAGGTGGTAGTTTTGTCAACTCATCAGGAAAGCCATCTTTAAATTTTCTAAGAATAGGATACTTGTCAAAAGATGGTTCCTGATTATCTAGATCTCTTATCTTCACTGCATAGATGGAATAACCCTTCCTTTTAGCCTTTTTCAATTGCATAGCTGATATCTATCTTAGCTTAAGGGTTGTTATAGATCCATGTAACTCTACCCGATTCCCAAAGTCATCAAGACATTTCACTACCTTGTCTTCACAATCTACTAAGGACTTATGTTCAGACAACCAATTGATTCCAAGAATCACATCATAAGATCCTAGAGGTGCAACATAGAGATTGACTTGTGTTTGGAAAGTAGGAAGATCTAATTCACTGCATACTAGACATGAATCTACTCTTTTCTTTGCATTGTTACCATACTGCACCATCTAAGAATTTTCTATGTGTCCAGGTTTAACAGATAACTTAGATATAGCTTTTGGATCAACAAAACATTGTGTAGCTCCTGTATCAATTAAAATAGAAATTGGAAGGCCAAATAGATTACCAGACATCTGAATGGGTGTAGCTTGGAAATCCACTTGTCGATGATCTACAACTACATGAATCTAGTGTTGAGGAGCTCCCTATCAATTTCCATCTCTTTGATTCTCTGTTCAACGAGGACATGCACTAGCATAGTGCTCTCCTCCACAAGTGTAACATCCATCTTTGGGCCTCTATGTCTAACTGGGATGTCCCTCCTTTTATTATTACCATTGTTGTCGTAGTTACCTCTCTTATTGTTATTTCCACTTTGGTTCCCATTGTTCTTTTCCTGGTAGTTATTTCCTCTCTTAAGATTCCTTATTTTGTACTTATTGTTTCCTTGATTACTACTATCATTTTGATACCTTTTATTCCCACTCTTCACATCTCGACTCTTATAGTAATTTGAGATTTGTTGCAGTTCTGCTCCTATTTAGTAGCCTTTTCAAACACTTCATCCATGGTCAATGGATTATGAATATCAACATCTAATCCAATATGTGGCCTTAATCCCAAAATGAACTTGCGAATATTGAACCTTTCATCGAGCTGATATTGTAGAACATATTTCAACAAGTGAGAGAATTTCTTCCAATACTAAGTCACAGTCATACCTCCTTGAGTAAGGTTTTGGAATTCTGTCATTTTCTTGTCAAAATAGAGCTGTGGCAACCACCTCTTCCTAAAGAGCTCAAGGAAGCGATCCCTTCTCCTAGTAATAGTTTCTCTTAAGTTTTCTCATTGTCCCACCAAGTCACTGCTTCCCCAGTAAGCTGATAGGATCCCCATGTAGCTTTAGTTTGAGCAGAGATGTAATGAAGATCAAAGTATTTTTCCATATCTATAATCCATGCTTTTGCTCCATCACCTATAGTCTTACCATCAAACTTAGGAGGTGTAACCTTTTTGAGATCCTTTCCTAACTCCTCAGCAATCTTGTTCCTATTGTTTCCATTCACTTCACCCTCAGGACCTCCAGCTTTTTCTCTCCTTTCCTCAATTCTATTTCCCCTTATTCCTCTGGTTTCTTGTTCCATGTTATTCATTCGAGTTCCCCGCTGAGTCAAGAGAGTTCCTTGCTGAGTCAGAAGAGATATGATTTGAGTCAATTGGTTATTCTGTCCATCATTGTTATTATTGTTTCCAGCAATAGCCCCTCCTACATCAGTGCCAGCATTGTTCCCAACATTGGCTTCTTCATTATTTCTAGTATCGAGGTTATTGCCAGATCCTAGGGTTGCTGCCCTACATACAGAGTTTCTAGTGTTCTTGATGAACTATCTGGAAAAAGAATTTAAAACATTAGTATAATGGTTCCATAAAGGCCTAGAGTAGAACCATCACTCTGATACCAAATGTAAAGTACCAATTTTCACAAACACACAAAACTGAAGTAAAACATAGAATTACTACAGGTAAAGTAAGGTAAATTAACTTCTATTCATCATTCAGAAGAAAAAGATATTAAGATATTTTTAAGAGTCCAAGCGATCTTTCAATTCATAAGTTTAAAGTATAATCATAACTACAATACATATGTATACATTTGAAGTCATTTACAGAGTTTGTAATAATCAATAATATTACATGTGTCAAATATTGGCATCAAGCCTTACAAATCTTTGAAACAAAAATAAATACAAGGTGAACAATATCATAAAATTTGACAAAAAGTCCTCAACTGCCATTGACCAACCGACCATTTGCTGAATCAAAGCGCAAGAACATGGTTCAGGCACTTTTTTTGCCCAACCATGAAGTTTGCGCTTCCTCAGTATCCTTCAAACTAAAGGATGTCTGACCTTTCTCGAAGAGCCTAGCAATCTATAAACATATGCAGGGTGGAATCTGGTGTGTGTCTATCAATCTACATGCATTACTATCATGAATGCAGCATCTCATCAATGGAATATGGTAGGGAAATATACAAAAACTAGGGTATCAAACCATCTATTCTATAATGGTATACATGTCTATTTCAACATCTCATTAGCTTTGGCCAAACCATTAATCCGTACAATGGCATATAGGTTTCAAAAAAGAAAACCTACTTCCCTATTATTCCATACTCGACACCCTTCCCGGAAGGTAATATTTCCAATTATACACAATAAAGAAGAAACAAACATAGGGCATGCAAGAATCTATTTACTTTCAGTAATTTAGATTTACAAGTTTTCAATAATCAATTCTTTTCCTTTTTCTAAACATCAAATACACAAAATATACTATGAAGTAGTCCACTAATTCAGTCATTTAATTCTTTTTGTAATAATCAATTTAATTCATAGTTCTGCCGTACTATCATTTCTTTGACAAGAGATTTATTTAAATACAATAAAAACATACAACATACTTCATGTCGCTACAAGAACCAAAATAGCAAATAAATAACACTAAATCATTTATTTAAGAATGTAGATGCCTAAAATTAGCTCAGATTGAATTAAGTAAATATTTTGATATTTATCTTAATTCATATTTTCTTCTGTCAATTAAATAAATATTATAAATTTATTTGATTGGTTCATTATCCTACAATTAAATAAAATCATTTTATTAAAATTCCTGAATTCTTCTAATGTCTCAAGTCCTAAAATCCACCTCACAAAATCCACCTCATCAATCCACCTCACCATGTTGCACATATAATTAAATATTCTTAATATTTAATTAGCTAATATCCTCTATTATGTAAAATTGAATTCTTAATTCAGTTGTCCCCCACTATTCTCCAGTCATTGAATTCTTAATGCAATTGTCCCCCACTATTCTCCACTCATTGAATTCTTAATTCAATTGTTCCCCATTATTCTCCACTGTTGAATTCTTAATTCAATTGTCATAACTCACTATCCTCCACCATTTATTCTTAATTCAATTGTCATAACTCACTATCCTCCACTCTGAATTTTTAATTCATCCTTTATGAATAAATGATTCACAAAAAATGAGAGCCATTGATCTCATCTGTTGATCCTCACCCTCCATTACCTTTTCAAAAAATCTATAAATGAGACCCTTCTCTAAGCAATTAAAAGAGACTTCTTCTGGCATCCTTACTATGCCCAAATTCGTTTAGGGAATCTTCTTCTTCTCAATTCTCTTCTGCATACCATCGTAATGCTGAAATTATCCTATCTGTCCCATATCCTCCTTCATTGTCCTTGTGTTTGAGGCTCGTCTTCAACACACAAAGTATCATAGCCATTCTTCCTTTGTCATCTTCAACAAGCAAGCAAGCAAGGAAAGCTTCTGAGGGCTTCACAATCAAGATCAAAGAAAGATAATGGAACCCATAGGGTAACAGGTTTTGTAAGTTTGTACTTCATTTGTTTATTCTTGTTATTTGCATATTTCATTGATGTTTGGGTTTTATTTATTATTGATATTGATTCAATCTATTTTTTCCCATTAACATTTTGGTGCCCACCGTGATCTAACCCATCTTGTTTGTGAAAGTTTGTTTCAAGTTTTTTTTGTTGCAGATTCAGGTGTTTCAAAGAACATTTGGGCATCAACTCTTACAAACAGCTTGCCACGCACAAACCGAGCTCACCATTGAGTCCGAAAGGCCTCGGAGGTAAAAAGTCACATATCATTCTCTACGGTTGTTATTTGAAAATTTTTAATTTTTTTTTTACTTTTCAAAGTGTTTTTGTAAAAAAAACAAAAAAAAATGTTCACTGGGGGTTTATGTGTTTCCTTTTAATATTTTCATTTTAAAAAACAAAAAAAAATTAAAATAAAAAATAAAAAATTTGGGGCTTTATGTGTTTTCCTTTTAATATTTTCATTTAAAAAGAAAAATTAAAAAACAAAATTAAACACAAAAAAAAAACAAACAACAAAAAACAAACCCCCCACCTACCACCCCCCCATTCCCCCACCCGCCACCCATCCCCTCCCCCCCTACGACCCCCCTGATCCCCCCCAGCACCCAAACCCCTACCCTCCCCCCGTAGCACCCTTTCCCCCGTAGGCCCTGCCTGCACCACCCCTGCTCATCCCCTTCCTCCCCCCACATCACCCCCTTCCTCCCCCCGTGCTCCTCCCTGCCTCCCCCCTCCCATAGCCTCCTGTCGCCCTTCCCAGCTGTGTATCTCTCGTCCCCCGCACCCAAACCTCTCTCCCCTCCGCTGCCCCCAACCACCCGGCTTCCTGCGTCCCTGCCTCAGCCGCTCGACCCGAACACTTGGCTCCCTGCTCCGCCGCCTGCCGCCGCCAAACTCTCCCGCCGCCCTCCCCGCGCCACCCCACTTCCCTTCCCCAACTCCCTCTCCACCACCACTCCCTTCTCCTGCCGCCCACACCACCCACCACTGCCAAACCCTCCACCCTTTCTCCTCCCACCACCTCCGTCGCGCCGCCGCCCAGCCACCATGCCGCCCTTTCTCCGCCCCTGCTCCACCACCACCTGCACACACCCACTCAACAGCAACATACCAAAACAATAAAAAAATTAAAAAAATTAAAAATTAAAAATTACAAAACAATGAAAAAAATAAAAAAATAAAATAATAATAATCATAATAAAAAAATAAAAAGGAGTTGTTTTTTTCTCTTTTTTTCTTTTTCGATTGCCAAGTAGCAAAATAGGCTTTTTTTTCAAACTCACACAACTTTTGCATACGAAGTCAAAAACCTGTAAATGAACACTCATCGGAAAGAGGACTCATCGAAATTTGTAGTGGTGAGAAAATTTTTAGGTGACTATACCATTTTCCAATTTTTTTTGCAGTCAAAGTCAAACATGCACGTACACTTCAAATGCCCATATCTTTTGCGTTTTTGATCAAATTTTTGCAAATATTTTTTTGAAACCACATAGAATTTCTTGTAGAATCTATTTATGCAGACATTTTTTCTATATCAGTTCATTCTTCATCAGATTTTTCTTAGATTACCAATATTTGCATAACGATCATCTTGGCTGGTCTTTTTACTCTGTTTTTGTCCTAGTGATTTGTAGGTGATCATTCAGAGTTGGAACAACAACAGGATCAACATCTACATCAATTTGGATAGCGAAAACAATCCAGGTACATTCATTCTAATCTTTCATCTTCAATCTTGTTTTCATCACACACTTCGATTTGGGCTCTAAAACAAACATTGATTGATCACACATCATTGAAATTGAGCTTAAAATAAACCAGTGTCTTCATTCACATCTTGATTTGGGATTTAAAAAAGAACAAGTGTTTGAAGTGCCTTTCTCACATTTCAATTTCTAAGGGATAATTTACAATTGCAAGTGTGAATCAAGAGTGCGTGTGTATGTTCTCTCCTCGCACCGCAAGGTGACCTTGGAGATCAAAAACACCTCACTTGATTCACTTTTGTTTACCCTTTCATAGGAGGCCTGCTAGGGGATTTCATCACCCCTAGGGATGACCTCATTCAAGGCTGATCAAAAGACACCCTCATTGAAATCAGAATCTTGTCACTCTTGGCTAAGCCCCAAAGAACTTTCTACCTTTGGGAAGTGAAGGTGAAGGGTGGGTTACCCCCTTCTCCCAGTTGTGTGACAAGATTTCACTTTCAAATCCTAGTCAACCTCGTGTAAACATTGCCCACAAACCTAATTGGCCATACCCTTCATCAAACTAGACATTAGGGCATGTTGATGTGTCTTCCACATGTGCTTGTTTACTAATCAGCATATTCTTCAAATTCAACAATTCAAAATTGCTTATTGTGTCTTGTGTGAGTGACTCATGCTTGTACATGTGTGATCATTTCAGTGAACATTATCAAACCAAATAAAAACTGGAATTGCACATTTGAAACGACCTACAGTGCATTTGCTACGACTTTCAACGCATTCAAAACATTACCAATTTGGTGCATTTGTCTCGACTTGTGACACATCTGCACTCTGTTACGGCACACTTACTGCTACACATTCCACACTAGTAAGCTTTTCCAGTCTTGTGTCCATGGCAAACCACCTAGAATATATTGATCAAGAAATCCAATATCTGGAATTGCAAATAAACTTAGATCCCTTGCCACAAGACTGTATAGCAATTTGTCAACATATCCAAGTCTTAAAACAAGAATTGACAATCTTGCAAGATGCACGTGCCAGCACTAGCTATGCCTTGCCCCAAACTCCTATGTCTTTTTCCCATACTCATGACAAGGCAAACGCCACCTCAAGAGGGAAATCATATACCACTTTGGCTCCTAGTCCTCCTTCATCATATTCTAAGACACATATCTCAAAGCATATTAGTTCTACACCAACACCGCCATCTAGTTCCTTAAACTTTAAATGGCACACCAAAAAAGAATCAGATGAGTGGTGGGAAAAATGTTTTCTAGATTTATACAATGCAAGAAAAGCTAGGGAGAAAGAAAAATCCATTCATCCATTACCTCATTCATCTACCCATACACCTACGAAGGATGTGCTCCAAGGGCTATTAGCAGAGAGTCAACCATGTCCTGAAACTTCGGTCCTTGACTGTACCAAAGATTCTTCCAATGCCTTGTCAAATCCTGCAACCCCTTCATGTCATCCGCAACCCCTTGAGCTTATTGAAGAGCCTTCTACCATGAACCAAAGTCAAGGTCCATCAAACATCCATATTGCCATCCAAGAAACTATCCAAGATCTATCCACTTCCATTCAAGAAGACCAAGAGATATGTCAAGAGCACACTTTAGAGCATGTGGAAACATTAACCCCTAGTCTAAGTCAAGCTCAAATCCCTTTCATCCGACCCAACCACAACCTATGTATTTTCTATGATCAAAATATTATCACTGATGATGAACCTATACAAGAGAACATTAATCCCATCACGCTAAATCCTATCTATGATCAAGATCCCATCTATGATGACACGCCTATCTATGATCAAGCATACCATGATGATCCTCTTAGCCCACTCTATATGTTCCATGGTCCTGAGCTTATCACCCCATCTAGTCCTACCCAAAATCCAACAACTTCCACTTCCCTTGATGAGACACTTGCCTCCCAAGCAAGTGCAGAAGATCAAACTAGTAATACTCCTCTGCCATCTGTTATGGACCAAGTGGCAAATTTTGCACCATATATCATTGGTCTTACCACCTTCATGTGTAAATTTTCTCTCTTAGAACACCAACCACCACTATCCGCTATCTCACCTTCTCCATCCAATAAAGAACTCGTGTCTAATGTTCCACCTATACATAATCCTGCTATCCACCGCATACTTCAGAAGATGAACTATCAAGGTAAAGGCTTAGGCCTTCATGAACAAGGTATCTTGGAACCTATCCATGTCAATGTTCCTCCACTTTCATACGGCCTTGGATACATACCCCAAGGTGAGCAAACTTAAGATGTTGGTACTTCCTCCACTCCTCCTAAGTCTACCACTTTCCATCGCAAACCCTATCATATCCCCAAAACATATGTCACCATTCCACCTCCATCATCCTACAACTGTCAAAAGAATGTGACCATACACCTTCAACCATCCAAACTCCCTCCGCTACTTCCAACTCTTAATATCCCACCATCCAAACTCCCTCCACTACTTCCAACTCCTAACACGCCTCCATGCTTTTTACCACCCCTTCTTCCAACACCTTATCCATCCATCTATAAATCCTCCAAATATCCCAATCATAGCTGACAAATGCACATATTGTCTAAACAAGGAGCTTTCACCAACCTCACTTCTTCCATCCCACAGGGATTCAATGACAAATATGTGGATGCCTCTACCTATAAAGTCAAAAATCCTAAGAGTCCTCATGACCTAGGATATAAATGCCACGAATCAAAGAATTATCCATATCAAAAGCTACATGTACCCATATACATCAATGCCAAATTGAACAAGATGTGGGTCCCCAAGAAACAAATGATTAATCCAAAAGCTGCACAAAAGTTGCATACACCCAAACCCATACCTCCACAGGTACTATCTAAAAGCAAAATGGTTTGGGTACCTAAGAAAAAATCCCTCAAGATACATGAAGCATCCACCTCTCAAGAATTCCAACCATCTACTTTCTCCCATTCCATCCAAGAGTCTCAAATTCTTCCATCTCACATGATGAACAAAAATCAGGACAATACTCAGCCTATGTGGAACCCTACATACCTATGTCATTCATCCATGAGCAAAAGTCTCCGTTGCTTCCTACACTACTTTCCCATCACCAGCTTCAATGTTTACCATGGTATGTGCAACTGTTAGTCATGATTCCCTTCCATTCCACAACACTTCCGTATAACTCCATCTCCCCTACCTTCCACTACTATCCTACACATCTTCATCATCTTATGCCTATGGTCCATGCTTTTGCATAAGCCTTCCCTCCATATTCTGCATCATAATCCACTATCTACCTACGCCATATCACTTTCATATGATCCCCTATCAACATCTGTGAGAACACTTGACATTGTCCATTCGACAATATCTATCTAGCGGGACTCCCACCTTTCAAGGAACTATATACTTGAGTCTTTCCAATAACCACCTTCTCCTCTCTAAATATTAAAAAAAAAAGAAAAAAGAAATAAAAAAAAAGTAAAGAAAAATCCCTTCATCCAATGGTGAAAATCTGGCAAACAGGCGCCTTGGATAAGTACCATGATGAAAACCTGGCAAACAGGTGTCATGTATAAGTTGATCTTCTATGTCAATCACACTTGGGGGCACCTTGTCTCATCGGCATATCACTCTTCTCCCACCAGTTTCCTTTCATACCATTTCCTATCCTATCCTCTATCCATTGCATACCTATCATGTCCCGTCCATCCATCCAAGCTTCCTTTCCTCTATTCTTTGGTCTTGATAAAGATTGGGGGCACAATGTTGACAAATGTTTTAGATGTCTCTTGACATACCTTATCCATCCATACCATGCAAATCATTCATTATCCTCTCATCCTCCTATCATCATTAGCATTGTCATGAACAATCCTACATACTCTACCTACAACGGGGCACGTTATTCTTATGCGACATAGTCCTTGGAGATCACATCCTTGGTTATTTCTACCTTCGTATCTACTATCACCCATACAACTACATATCCATGGTGTTTCCTTGTCATCAGTATTGTTTGTTCCATATCTGATCCACATCAGTTCCATATCATGTCTTATTTGATCCATATCTGACCCATATCATGTCTTATCTAATCCATATCGGTTCCATATCACGTCTCATCCGATCCATATCTTAGGTCAATTAGGGTTCTTGTCAAACTACATTGCCTCTGCATCGTCACGTAGGAAAGGCCATTTTCAATGCACCCCCGAGGCTCTGCTTCCCTGTCCATCTCATATCTTGTCGTCTATCCTCTAGTCCATCCATGGTCCAAGCCCCGAACTATGCTGCCTCTGCATTGTCACATAGTCAAGGCCATTATCAATGTGCCCCTGAGGCTCCACTTTCCCTATTCATCCCATGTCTAGTCCTTCTATCTATCGAAGTCTACTCCATTTCCCATCCATCCCATGTCTTGTCGTCTATCCCTCTATCTATCTGTGTCTGCACCTTTCTCTAGACAAGAGCACGCAGCAAAGCCCACTTCCAAACAAAAATCTTGACGCAAAACATCAACCTATCCAAGGCAAAATAGAGCACCATATCGAAACATTCAAGCTAAATTCTATATCAATTATGGCAAAAAGACACATCTAATACATGAATGTTTTGTAAACAGGTTAACTTACAAAGTCTTGGATTTTTGTCATTATGTCTTCCTATGCTACTCAAGGATGCCAAAAGCTAGAGATGCTATGATGGGGACATAATCTTTTTCTTTGTCTGCTACTTGTGGATCAAACTTTAGTAATGTGACGACTTTTGTCTAATGACATGATCGGCAAAAGATCATTGAGGACTCCGAGGTCTAAACATGAAAAGGGGCAATCCTTGTCTATTGAAAAATCCATGTGAGTAATACTCAGGTCATCTCGGTTCAATTATACCTAGATGCTTGTATTTTCTTACAACATAATGAAGCCCAATGATGAAAGCGCTTCAAAATACTTGCTATATCAAGGTGACAAATATCCATATCTATATCCATACCGCATTCAATCACATCTCATATCCATACCATATCCAATCACATCTCATATCCACACCGTATCCAATTGCATCTTATATTTGTACCCATATCCATATACATACCATATCCAATTGCAAGTCTATCCTTAATCTATGCCAATCAAGTCAAGTCAATCTTGTCAAATGATCCAATCACAATCAATGGTCTTGATCCTTGTCCGGTCGTAAACCAACTCAATCAGTTAATCAATCAATTGTCTTAGACAGGATGTTGCATTGTCAAAACCAGACCAAAATGCACATCTTACACAACATGCTTCATTTCTTGAAACCAGACACTATCCTTCATGTTGCTCTAGGGATCCATCATTCCCCGCCATGACAACATGCCTGCTGTGTTGGTCTAGGAATATATTGTTCCCCGCCATGACAACACTATCATATATCATATCAAATGTCTTAGATAGGATGTTGTATTGTCGAAACCAGACCCAGAGTCTTATATGACATCTCATTCCTAAAACCAAACATCATTGATCTATATCATTAGTTTACCGCTCGACAGGAGAAATACTTTGTGTGTTCCTGTATCATTTGTGCATAATTGCTTACTTGTTTGTGTGTATTATCATTTTTATCTTGCATTACATATCATTCATCCCTTTCTTCTGCATTCAACCATTTCATCTCCTATCAACCTATCTCATTGTGAGATTGTCCATCTCACGCCTGCCGCTTTCTCCCCGTCCAATCTCCTGAGGGGGCATCCTGTCATCATAACCTGTACCAGGGGTAAACTGGGGCATGCATCATTATCAGACTATTTATTCTTTGAAACAATGTGATAAAACACATTGCTTCAAAGAGGGGTAAAATGTAGACGCCTGAAATTGGCTCAGATTGAATTAAGTAAATATTTTGATATTTATCTTAATTCATATTTTCTTCTGTCAATTAAATAAATATTATAAATTTATTTGATTGGTTCATTATCGTACAATTAAATAAAATCATTTTATTAAAATTCTTGAATTCTTCTAATGTCTCAAGTCCTAAAATCCACCTCATCAATCCACCTCATCAATCCACCTCATCTCTTCCACCTCACCATGTTGCACATATAATTAAATATTCTTAATATTTAATTAGCTAATATCCTCTATTATCTAAAATTGAATTCTTAATTCAATTGTCCCCCACTATTCTCCACTCATTGAATTCTTAATTCAATTGTCCCCCACTATTCTCCACTCATTGAATTCTTAATTCAATTGTTCCCCATTATTCTCCACTATTGAATTCTTAATTCAATTGTCATAACTCACTATCCTCCACCATTTATTCTTAATTCAATTGTCATAACTCACTATCCTCCACTCTAAATTTTTAATTCATCTATTATGAATTAAAGATTCACAAAAAATGAGAGCCATTGATCTCATCTATTGATCCTCACCCTCTATTGCCTTTTTAGAAAATCTATAAATGAGACCCTTCTCTAAGCAATTAAAAGAGACTTCTTCTGACATCCTTACTATGCCCAAATTCCTCTAGGGAATCTTCTTCTTCTCAATTCTCTTCTGCATACCATCATAATGCCAAAATTATCCTATCCATCCCATATCCTTCTTCATTGTCCCTGTGTTTGAGGCTCGTCTTCAACACACAAAGTATCATAGCCATTCTTCCTTTGTCATCTTCAACAAGCAAGCAAGCAAGGAAAGCTTCTGAGGGCTTCACAATCAAGATCAAAGAAAGATAGGTGAACAATGGAAGCCGCAGGGTAATAGGTTTTAAAAGTTTGTACTTCATTTGTTTATTCTTGTTATTTGCATATTTCATTGATGTTTGGGTTTTATTTATTATTGATATTGATTCAATCCATTTTTACCCATTAACAAAGAACATTCAAGGAGTAAGATATATTATCTATAGTTTCTAATCATTGGTTTGATAACATTTTACAAGTTTCGTAATGGTCTAACACAGCTACAGGAACTACTGATTTTTTTACAGGAAGATAGTAGTTTCCAGTTCATATAATTTACAAAGTTGTTGTTTTATCAAGGAATCGAAATATAAAAGCTATAGGAAGTTTAGGTTTTCCATCTAAATTCTAAGATCTATTTAACAGAGGTCGATTTCTTCCTAAGTTTGATCTTAGTCAACAAAAAATGCATAAATACAGTAATAAGTTTTAGCTTTTCTATCTAATTCCACGGTTTACTATTTAACCTTCTAGGGTTGATTTACTAATCTAAGTTTGGTCTCAGCCAGCATATAGGGAAGGAATACAATTGTATCATATTACCAATTAAATTCTAACAATTTGGAGATAAAAGAATGGCCAGTTAACATAGACGACCAAAACTAAGGGTAAATGACCTGGAAAAGAGGTCGATCAGGTATTCTAAATCACTAGGCCAAATATCCATAGAATAGTATGGTGGCCAGCTAAAAGAAAAAATGATCTTTAATATGGATTCCAGCAAGAAAGGTGGTCAAAACTAAGGATGGTGGCCTCTCTGAAGGAATTTGTAGGTTAAAGAAGAAACACAGTTTGATCTCCCATGATAAGGAAAATTACAGTCAAGAAGATAATTATAAGCATTGGCTAGAAAGAAGGACGATTCAACATGGTTACAAGGTGAACGACTCAAAGAACAAAGGTTTGAATACCACATAAGTGCCTACAACAGTTAAACTTATCACTATTGTAGTCAGATCTAAGATTGAATGGATTAGACCAGGCAAAAAAAATATAAGTAGCCAGAAATTAAGGGGATCGACCAAATCTAGCAGTCACCCAAGTAGTTTAAACCATTTAAGCAACGTATTTCCAAAAGGTAACACATGAAATGAGAAAAAAACCTGGTAAAAAGCAATTGATCAATTTGAAGAAGATTATGCAGTTGTTTTTGCTGTCCAACCTTTCTCATGTCATTGCCTACGATCCTCTTGCTTCTATCGCTTTAGCAATACCAATCCTCTTCTTCTCTAAAATTCGTGGTTACCTTTCTACAAATTGTAGTGTTCTGATCCATTCGATCTCCCCTCTTTTATCATTTTTACCTTCTCTTGTTTTGGATGAGCAGATTTAGGTTTAAAAAACTTCACTTAAGTCTTAGTTTGCATGCTCTTTCAACCAATAAAATTTGAGAAGAAAACTATTTTAATTTAATAATAATATCTTTTTATTTCCTATTGTCGCATGGGTGACAAGAACTTATTTAATTGTTTTGTCCAAAAACTCTAAATATAATAAAGCTATTTTTAATATTATTTTACTATTTTATTTAAAATGACATTTAAATAATCAAGAACATAAATATAATACAATATTACTTAATATATATACATATATGCATTTTACTATTTTTATTTAATTTAAGAAGCATATTGTCTTCTAAACATCTTTAGACAATATTTTATTATTTATTAAAAATACAATCATATACACTTTCTTATTTTATAATAATCATCATTTGAAGCATAATTCAAAAAGACATTTAATTTAAGAAAACAAATCATGCATTCGAAAATGATTATTCACAATTAATGAATTAAAATCCATTCAATTATGCAAGTGCAACTACGTGATGTGTGTGAAGGAACCAGATAGAACCCAACACATTTTGCCAAAAAGCTAGATCCCTTCTACTTGAGCCATGCTCTTGTCCTTCAACAAGACCTGCAAAAACTCAAACTCATCGCACTATCAATAAGTTAGCCAAAAATATAGCCAAGGCAACAAAATCTTAATCAATAACATATCTTATCCAATGTAAATCTACTATTGTTTCATAGTTTTACTTGTAATTAACTAATGACGTAATTCTAAAAAGTCTGAGACATGACACGAAACAAAATAAAGCATACACACACAATGTCACAGAATCATCAAATCCTCAGTAATCAACACATAACATCATCAATAAGATTTACTATCTACTGCATTTCTAATCATCAACTAAATATTTGGATTGCACAATAATTATTTGTTTAATACAACCACTACCATTTAAATTTCATAAAAATAAATAACCAATAACATTATAATTTCAAATGAAATCTAACATGTAAACCATAATCAACATCATAGCGTAGTCTATCTAATCCAATAATATCATAAGAAAAAAATCCTGATGGTTTGCAAAATGGGATCAACAGTCCCAAAGTCCATATGTCATCAAAATGTAAATGCACTAGAAGAAAAATATAGGAGTGATATAAATAGGCCTCACATCCTCCCCCCTAAGACTAAACTTCCTCCTAGAAGTCATCAAAGAGGTGAGGATAAAGTGTCCTCAATCTAGCTGCATCCTCCCATTTAGCTATGACCTCATCATATCTGTCCCACTGAACCCTAACCTAGTCCGTCTCTCGACCTCGAAGGCCCAGTGTCTAACAAGCTAATATGCGAATTGGCTCCAAAGCCAACTGTCCATCTGCCTCTACCTGTAGAGCACTTTAGTCCAAGACATGAGATAAATTAGATATATATTGTCACAAAATAGACACATGAAACACATCATGGATGCATGATAGGCTAGGTGGCAAGGCTAGACGGTAGGTTACAGGTCCTATCGACTCTAGAATCTTAAAAGGCCCAACAAATCTTGGTGCAAGCTTAGAGCCCTTTCCATAACGGATTAGACTCTTATGCAGCCACACTCTCAAGAAAAATTTATCACTGACTAAGAATCTCCAATCCAATCTCTTGGCATTGGCATACTTCTTCTATTGATCCTGTGCCTCCTATAATCTTTGTCTAATCAAGGTCACCTACTACTCCATATCTTGCACTAGCTCTAGACCAATAGCAACCATGTCCTCTATGCGGTCCCAACTCAATGGTGTCCTGCAAGGTTTGTCATACAAGGCATGAGAGGGAGGCATACCCAACGAGCTGTGATGCCCATTATTGTAGGTAAACTCAACTAGATACAGATAATCCTTCCATCTAGACTGGTGGTCCATCACGTACATGTGGAGCATATCCTCTAACACTTGGTTCACCCTCTTTGTTTGGCCATTTGTCTCGGGGTGATAGGTGTTGTACCTTGTACACATGCCCCATTTTGTGAAATGGGAACCCCCTCTTCTGAGATTTTGGCCTAAGAGTGTCGGTTTCACCCAATAATTCCTAAGAGTTGAAAAGTGATCAAATTGCATTTTTTCTATGCTAGAAAGATTGAATGTCATTGAGTCATCCAAAAGATTACTAAGTCTAAGTGTCTCCCTTCATAGAGCTAAATCTAAATTTCCCTTGCGCTAAAATCCCTTGCAATAGACCTTTTCGCTAAATCTTTATGCAACCAAATTTAGCACTAGATCCATAGTCAACTAACTAAAGTGCTAATATCACAGTCTACTGACTTTGTACTAAAACTCCAACATCTAACTTGTGCCAAAATGCTGCCTCACTGACTTAAGTCAGTAAATGATGAAACCTGTGCATTGGTTGGATGATGTCGAAATCCACACTGAGTCCCCAAAATGTTCTAACCTGCACAAAGGCATTGAAAGTGAAGGAGTCTAATCCATTGCTGAAATCCACTACAACCGACAAAAGTCTGAAAGACTCCAAAACCACGCAGAGTTAGTTACCTCAAATTTTTGGGCGAAACTTAAAACCCTACAGTACGCTGAAACATCACACAGTATGCCTACATTTATGGTGATTGAATGAGGGGTAATAAAATGGTTTCTCACCACATTCGAGCTCATTCTACATTTTGAAAATCAATTAGAGCTCTACGGCCAAACTTGAGAGACAAATTGACGACGACTAGCCAGCGGATTTGGGTGATGAAGTGCATTGCAATCTGGTCGGCATTTTCCATTATTTCTAGTCTTTTCTATTCAGGTAGGTGCTCCATTCCAGGTCTTAAGGGTTTTAAATTCTAAATCTAGGATTTACATTTTTATATTCAAAGTGTGTCTCGATTAAAGGTTTTTTGTGCCAGTTAAAATTCAATTTCTTTTAGGATGGATTTACAAAATGTTTAGTGAAAATGAAGGGTTAGAATTATAGAGAATGAGGTTTTTCTATGTTTAAAATTATTTTGTTTAGAAAACCCTAGTCCAAACCAACTTAGGTAGTTAGATTCTAAAACACGATTTTATAAAACCCCAATTGTGCCAAAACCAAAACAAGCCTGTAAAAATTATGTCAAAAACCTTGGTGAATTGCCTTATTAAATCCTTGGTAGTAATATTTTCAAACAAACCCAAATTTGTCATGAGCGATGTGAACCTTGTTAGAACTTCAACAAAATTGTCATGCACCAGAAATTGAACCTCTGACTTGGCACTAAAAACACATCCGACAGACTCGCAAGTCTTCATAATCAATTTCATTCAGTTAGCGACCTCAAAAATCTCCACTAATATCTTCAACACATTTAGCGCCAAAAACATCGCCATTCAACCTAACACTAAATCTTACCCCAACCGACTTAGGTCAGACACTGTCAAAAACCCCGCTATGTAGATGAACTTTAGAATCCACGCAAAACACAACAAGTGATCTGGTGGTAAAAAGAATCTCTTTTGACTTGCGTCGAAAGCTCTCCCAACTGACTTATAAGACTCATTTGAGTCGGTCATATCCAAATTTTGCGTAGGGTCAGATACCTCAAAAATGCACGCCAAATGTTATAGATGACCAAACAACAATATGTCTTTCCTTTATTTAGGTCGGATGACCTCTGATTTCGTGCAAGGTCAGTTGACCTTCAATCTAGTGCTTTGCTCATAAGAGGTTGAATGACCACCAAATCAGTGTAGAATGTGAAAACTGACTATCTTTCATGAAAAAATTTAATGGTGAGGGTCAGTTGTTATTGAAATAAAAGTTGTATTGATAGAAAAATGACTTTTTGCATATTTTGGTTTAAAATTTGGAGCATTTAAGTGTTTACTGCATGGTTTAATATGAATTGTTATGCTTTTATCATTTCATCGTGTAATGAATGCAGTAATTGGTGAATTATCAGACTTGTGCATTTCTTAGATAAGCATTTATGACTTAGTTGGATAGATTTTAATCTTATAGAGCATAACATGACATAGTGACATAGTAGACAACTTGATAGCCATGCATTGAAAACTTAGGAACTAGGAAGAATATTAAAACTATCAAGACTTATGAGGTCCGTTCATGAGGGCTCAAACCATGAAGTATGAGTTTAAGGGCATCCCTCCTGAGACCAAAATCACCTCTGGATGGATAAACATAAGAGACACTGATCTAGGTCACATTGACTTAGATGATTTCAAAACCTAAATATTTGGACCTGGTGCCACTCCAAGGGCCAAGAAGGTAAAAGACAGTGGGATTGCAGAGGTTGTTGCCTTTCCTACATTAGCCCAATGTGCAAAATTGATAGTTTCTTGTGCTGAGAGATATGATCCATTGACCAAAAATATACAAACTCCTAGTGGATAGGTACTAGAAGACCTGAGCACACCATCCATAGCAGAGACCTTCGGGATCCCATGGTATCAAGTATTAACTATGCCAGATAAAACAGGTGTAGGGGCAACATTTAAGAAAGATTTGGATACTTGTAAGAAGCATATCAATGATAATTGGATGAAGAGAAAAAGAACTACTATCATCAAACTTCCCCAAACCTTGACTAGGAGTAACTTCCATGATGAAATAGGAGACTTGGTGACCCTACTCAGTAGGATATATGGACTACCTACTGCATCAACTTTTGAAGGATGGATGTTCCTGATGATTGAAGAGATAATTACTACAGGAACCAAATTCCACTAGGATCAATTATTGATTGAAAACATGCATGAGGCATTTAGATATTTTAGAGATAAAAAAGTATTTAGGTGGACCTCCTATGTGGTATACTCACTGGAAAGAAGGAATGAATTTCTAGGTTGTCAAAAGTAGGAGAAGTTAGTAATGATGAATAACAACAAATCAAAGTTTATGACTGTTACACTCAATTGGTGCTATCCCAATCTCTCATCTACTACAAAAGGGTGAATGATGCCTTTACAATGTATATCACTAGATTGCTGCAAGGAACTACAACTCTTAGGATATCCACTAATGCTATGAATGAGATTATGAAGTATGGGAGATGATATATACAATTCCATAAATTCACATATTTTAGGATTCAATGCTTCACTGGAATACCATATAGACTAGCCCGTTATCCCACAGAAAAACTAGTTCTCTTGGAGCTGTCAAGGTAGTTGATTACTTGTGCAGAGAAATTAAAACACCTCCATAGAACAAATGTCATGTTTCCCATCATGTTAGGTAGAGGTAACTATGCATGAGTTTGCCTAGGGGCCATGGAATATTCAGATAAAGAGTTCCAGTTGCTTAATCTCCATTTTTACACAAAGAGAGATCACTTTGATCGACATAGGGTAATGGAAACATTTGTGAGAAAAAAGCTATTTCATAAAATGTACCTAGAAGACTTCTGGGCCAATTGTGTAGATGATTATGAGGTGTTGAGGAGGACTCACTCAAGGCTATCCTTAGGATTTATAAGAAAATTCCATATCATAGAATCCCTAGATCAACATGATGATGTTGACAATGTAATGGAAAGAGGGCCTTGGGAAGCTCAGTATCACCAACCAGTTCCACTACCAAATTGGGCCAATGTAGAGGAAAGCTCCTTAGATGAAGTGATGAAGGAAACATAAGATTGAGCAAATCATGGGTTAGAAGTCAAATTGTTGTATTAAAGAGACAAGGAGTGCAGTTGACCTATACATCTCTTGAGTCAGAAAAGGAATCTGGAGATGAAGAGGATGAGCTAATAGAAATACTAGATGAAACAGAACAAGCTCAAGAGTCTACCAAGAAATCTAATAGTGAAGAACATACCCCTTTGGCAGAGAAAGGTAAAGGGAAGAAAGTAAAGAAGGCTGGGGCTAGCTAAAATTCCCTGGGGTTCTAGCCATTTATCTGGGTGGGGGTCTAGCTGAACCCCAGCGAATTGCCCAACACCCCCAACCCATCATTATAGATAGGCCTCCCACCCAGGCACTTTCAATGTTTCTACCTCCTGGGGGGCTGCCCACCTAGTGGATGATATTGGGTGGATCATAGTTGGGTGGGCCCCTCACATTCTATTATTGTGGTTTAGGCGGGGGGTGGGCAATATATATTTTATTGGCGGTGGGGGGAGGGGATTTTAGGGAGGTATAGTAATAGATGTCGTTGCCAGGAGGTACATGCCATTGTGTGTGTGGGGTTGGGTGGGGTCCCCTAAGAAATATAAGTTCAATTATTGTGGGAGGGTAATATATATTTTTATTGGGCCCCCTAATAATATATATTCTACAGCATTTAGTTTGTGTGTGGGGTTGGGTGGGGGATAGGGAGAAACCTCCCTCAGCTATAATGGTTCTCAGGGGCACCGGGGGTTTGTTTAAAACCCTTAGTCTTAACCTCCCACCCACCCCTGATGTCATTGCCAGGTAGAAGAAGGATATGCCTCCAACAACAAAAACAAGGGCATCCAAGAAAAATGATATGCCTAGTGGACCAGGGGAAGGTTCTAAAATAAAGAAGACTAAAGTAAGGGCCATTGGCATAACCAAAGATACCTCTACTACTGCAACACCTGATGATACAAACTTGCCAATAACCCCTTCACCCCCTGCTGCTCCAATTGTGGATACTGCTACATTTTCTCTTGCTGCTTCAACTGCTGCTCCTGTTGCCACTGCTGCAAGCATCTAAGAAGATGTCTCTATCTCCCCTTCACCAGTGGTTTCTATCTCTACTATCTCATGCCCATTGATGATAGACTCAGGCACCCCAATAATGCCCACTTCTTCCATTATTGTTTCTTCACTTCCTTCTATTTCCACCATGACTATGCCCTCCATATCCTCTGTTTCACTCTCTACCTACTTTTGCTTTCCACCTATTTCCTCTATTCTTTCATCCTCCTTGTCCATGCCCTCTTCCTCCATCACCACACCTATTGTCATTTCCTCTATTCTACGAACCTCTCCCATTGCACCTTCCTTGAGGTTTACTTCATTTGCTAAATTAGCATAGGTTAGCCTATCCTCATTTGGCACAATCCCACTATCTTCAGTTCCTAGTTCCCAAGTCACATCAACATAGGATTCAACCCCTTTGGCCATACCACTACTGCCAGGAATAGAGAAAGTATGTGCAGAGTTGGGTCTTTAGGAATCATCAATTGAAAAAGATTCATTTGAAGAACCTATTCCACAGGTAGAAAATGTTGAAGTAATAGAAGTCTCTAACAGTCCCATAGAAGGGAATACAACAGAAACAATCTTGGGGATTTCTCAAGAAGAAATGTTAGAAAATTTGAAGAGTATCAAAGATGAAGAAGAAGATGTAGATAAAGGATCTGAGCAAGAAATAAAGTTGCTTGAGTGACCATCAAACACATATGATGAAAATACCGATATTCCTAAAGATTCTTCCTCTACAACACCTAATTTGTTGCAAATTAGAATTGCTTATCAAGAACCTCAGGTTGAAGTTATGAAGTTGGATCTAGATGCTATTTTAGCCAAGACAGAGAAGCCAAAGAAATAAAAAAAGGATAAAGTTCAATCTAGAATTTACAAGGATGCTACAGGATCTAGAATAGCTGAAGTAGTTGTTTCACCAGCTAACATGGATAAAAGACAAGTTAGAGATGAAGACTATACCATAAAAACCATTGATTTGGGACCTGCTACAAGAGGTTAAAAGATTAATGAATTCAAAGGCTCAGTTTCATCTATCTTGGAATAGTTGGATAAAGATGAACTCACTGATAAAGAGTTGAAACAATAGAATGAAGAACTCAGAGCATGTATGTAATTCCTAATGAGGCCTCTGGATTCTGAGGGTGAGCCAAGATCAGTCCCAACTTTGCTATCAAAGGATGAATTAACAAAGTTTGATGACATCAAGACAATGGATGCTGGAACTCAGAAATGGTTTGACAAGGTGTATCGAGAAGGATGTGATGCAATCACTTTTGTAGCCATTCTTCACAAAGACTTCTGTAAGTTATAGAGCCAATGGGAGAAATTACATGAAGAATGCAACCCTTATGATGAATACTATTCTCACATGTTTCTATAGGTACAAGCAATAAGGGAGCTACCTACTAAAACATTATTGTCAGAAAATATCTTAACAATTGATAAATTATACAAAATACTAGAGTGGTACCAGTAGATGAAATTAAGAAAAGAAGTCTTTGATAATATCAGAGAGGCCTACAAGGAGGCTGATAGTAACATATTGTCTCTAATTTATGAGATAAATGATTCTTTGAGGGATTGCCTAGTGATCAATTTTGATGATTTGGCTCCATATGATGTGCAAGGTTGTAAGGATAAGCTGCATCAAATAATCTTTAGGCAAACTACATTGAATGTTGTGGGCAGATTAGATAAAGTTAGCGATCTTTGGACTACTTTCATAACATTCTAGAAAAGCAAAAAGGCAGTGGAGACAATGTATATCTAGTATTGCGAAGAGCTAGAGATCCTTATATTTAGAGTGGATCACATCAAGGACCCAGACACCGCCGACATTAATTCAGCATTATCATCTTGGGTCAACTAGAGCAACAAAAAAGTAGAATAAGAGGAAATAGATTTGGATAAGGAACAATAGAATGTAATCCCATCACAAATATATATTATTGTATTTAGAAGGTCATGTGGCACTATTTCGTCTTTATTATGTCTTGAAAATTGCCTTTTCATTATTATAGTCAAATGGGTATCCAATTTGTCCAAATTTAATGTATTTGGGGGCCATTTTTTGTCCTTTTCCCACAAGATAAATTGTAATTTGGGAATGAGAAATGCTATTGTAAATACTCTAATTGTTGTTAAATCTAGGTCATCAACATTGAGTTAATCTCCATCGTTCATTCAAATGCTTAGTATGGCACCTCTCCTATATAAAGGGCCATTGTTCTCTCATTTGTAAGACTTGATGCTGAATTGTTGATGCTTAGCCAAATTCTTTAATTAATACAAAGCAAGTTATTGCGAGTTCACTAGGAATTTGTCTCTTGTATTGTTGATTTGGTTTCATGGTTCACATCTTGATCTGCATTAATTAGATTGTGCTTTTGCAATGCTGTTGATTTGTCAAAGGTATTTGATGAACATTCTAGTCCATACTATTAGTTACTTGCTGATTGTAAGTATTTGTGTATAGTTAGCCTAGGCTTTAGTTTGAGAAAAGTTCAACTACATTTTAGGAGTTGAATTACACCATTAGCTGGGTATTTGATAAATGAGTGTAATCTGAAAATCAAAAGAAATCCATAGAAGATAACATATTTTTTGTAAATTTGTGGCAGTCTTTGTGGCTTGGTAGAGTAGAAAATTGGTTAATTTTATGAATGTTTGTCTACTAGATGCAATCACTTCATTATGGATGTCACTTAGGATATTCTAAACCCCACTTCCTTTTACATTTTCTTTTAAATCAACTGATAGATTTAGGTTTTCCAACAACATTTCACACTATCATATCAGCGGAGATTATAAGGGTTTGTATGAATTGTTGTTCTAATCTATCCAATTTGTCAAACTGCATGTAAGACCCCTTGTAGGAATAGCTAATACATTCCAACTAAGAAATTCCAAGCACACTAAGACCTAACTGTATTATCCTTGGAGTAGTCTTACCTAGGGTAGGATACTTTCAAGAGAGTTGTGATACCATCAACAGAATTGGCGCTAGAAGGAGGGCCTCTGAGTTTAAATCCCCTTCATGAAATCAGCAAGTCTGAGGACTATACAGAGACATACTAGGTCTAGCTCAGCTAGGGAAGAGCTTTTGTCCTTGACAAAGTTTAGAAGAACCAGAAGGGATCAGAGAATACCTAGAGCACCAAGGGCTCAATCAGTTCCAAGAAACCTAGTTGCAGTGTCAACCAACCCTCTAGTCATGGCCTTTTTCACTGGTAATAACTAGTCCCCATTTCAGTTCAATGCTTGTCATGACATGCCCAAGAACCCTGACATGTTCTGTTCCAAGTTTTGCATAAATGACCTAGATAGGACTGCTGACGAGCACATTAAAATATTTGAAGGTAACATGTTCATGCATTAGATACAACATGAGGATGTGGTTTGTAGATTGTTCCCCTATTCACTACAGGACAAGGCTTACTATTGGTTTGCTAACCTTCTTGTTGCCTCCATAAACTCATGGCAGCATCTAAAGAATGTGTTTATGGACCGCTTCAGGATGCCTACCACTTTGGCAGACCTTTATGATCCTTTATGGAAATTTGTCAGGTTGAAGGTGAGCTGATAAGTTCCTTTAATAATCTATTCCAAAAGGCTTTTAGTTGTTTGCAAGCCCCTTATGCTATAGGCTAGGCTATAGCCCTACCAATCTATTATGCATCTCTACATAGACTTACATCTATGTTTGTACAAAGGGCTAACCCACCTCCAGCTAACCTTGCTCCAGCTAACCTTGCTCAAGCATACATTGAAGCTGTTACTGTAAATACTTAGCTAGGGCAGACAACAACAGGCCCTCTAAACCACATGGGTCCCGCAATAATGCAAAATCAAATACCCATGATCAACCAAGCTCTAGCTAATCATACCCCTGTAATGAACTTGATTCCAACAATCTTGCTTTTTGTAGATGAACTCAAGAAAATGAAGGTCATCTTATCTATCTATGAGTTATTAAAAGTACTAGAAATTAGGATAGCTTTCTTTCAAGACATGGGAGAAAGTGTTAAGATAGACTCTTCCTAAAGGGAGATCCCACCAAAGAATAATATAGATAAAGGAAAAGAAAGAGTCCATGTGACAGATGCTAAACAAAAGGTCACATTATACAAGGATAAAAGGGAAAGTCCTCCTTTTCTCTTAACACTCAGAATCTTTGGGAAGAACCTTCATAATTGTTTAGTAGACTCAGGAGCTTCTACTAATGTGATGTCTTTATCAGTCTACAAAGCTTTAGGTCTCACCCTAGCAAAATCTTCTAGGAAAGTTACACAGCTGGATAAAACTGAAGTAAATGTGATGAGTGAGTTAAATAGAATACATATGCAGCTAGCTTCTAACCCTAAAGTTCAGTAGTACATTGACATCCAAGTGGTTGATATCCCAGACCAGTATAGCATGTTGCTGAGCAGAGATTGGTCCAGGACTTTGAATGGTTACATGGCAACAGACTTTTGCCACATGTGGTTGCCTTGGAAAGGATTGGTAAATCAGATCTGTATTGAAAGGGAGCCAAAAATGAAACACATGATCACAGAATATAATCAAAACAATGAGATTTTGTTTTCAGAAGTAGACCTAGGGGTCTACCTTCTCCAAGTTAATCAAGTAGAGGAGATACTTATGCTAAGTTGCAGCCAATTTTCTGATCATCTGCTTACAAAATGTCAAGAAAGTACTGAAGCGTATGTATAATCAAATCAAGGAAACTCCTCTGACAATGAAGAACTAGGAATATTTGAAGGATTCATAAATTTTGTAGCAAAGTTCATGAATGATCAATTACTTGTTGGAAGGAAAATACAAATGGATGAATTGTTGCTGCCAAATTAGTGCCACCTCCATGATACTTCTCATTCAGAATTTACTTGTTCACTCTATTAGGATGTTGTCAAACAAGTAGAAAGGCATTTGAATATTTCCATAAGCCCAAAGGAAGGTTTAACTATTGCAAAGAAGATTGATCAGAAACCCCAATCAGATGGAAAGCAACAAGCAAAATAGAATAACAATAATGATGACTTTCACCTCTAGATGTTAAGATTTGATAGATCTAGGTGCATACAAGGATTCGGGGTGGGTTTTGAACTAATCAGCCCCACTGGAAATTCATATTTTGTAGCACGCAGACTACAATTCCCCTACATGAATAATGTCACAAAATATGAAGGTTTGGTACATGGACTGTTAATGGCACTCTAGAAAAAGGTTAGAGTTATTCAAGTATTTGGCGATTCAGAATTAGTCATCAACCAAGTGAGAAAGCAGTACTCTTGCAATGACAAGAGGTTAAATAGATACTAGAATTGAGTATGGGACTTAATCGAGTGCTTTGATGGTTTTAATTCAACTAATCCCACGAAGAAAAAATCATGTTGCTAATGCCTTAGCACAGACAGCTAGCTTGTTGGAACTGACATCTATGTCAAGCTTAAAGAAGTTCACTATGGAGTTTGTCTCCACTACCTTAGTACCTGATAATATCACAAATTTTTGAGTCTTTGAGGATGACAAGCACATAATTGATTTTCTCACTTCATCATATGTTTTTGCTGCCCAAATAATAGATGAAGAAGAGATGAAACCTGCTGAAGGAAGGAGTTCTGAACTTGAAGACAAATACTATTCCCAAAGGGATGGTCGAACTGGAATGATTGAACTTGACTCAGATAAACTTGGAACACAGAAGAAGCTGGGAGAATTCTCGGGTACACAATGTGACCCTTTCAATTTGGGGACATCTAAGGAGGTTAAAAACATGTTCATTGGGAAAACTAGCACAGAGGAAGAAAGGATAGGCATTATTCATGCATTAAGAGATTACCATGAAGTCATAGCATGGAGTTATGAAGATCTCAAGATGAATGACACCGCAATCATAACTCACATGATACTGTTCAAACCAGGGGTAAAGCCATTTAGGCAAAGGCAGTGGCCAGTGAATGCTTTGCTAGAACTGTTAATTTTCAAAGTACAGAAATTACTGTCTACCAAAATTATAATCCCCGTTAGACATTCTACTTGGTTAGCAAATTTGGTTCCAGTTTGAAAGAAAAATGGAGAAATCAGACTTTATGTCAACTTTCAGAATTTGAATCGAGCTTCCAAGAAGGATAACTATCCGCTACCGTCATTAGACGAAGTACTGTAAATTGTTAATGGTTCTTAGATGATGTCTTTTCTAGATGGTTATTCTGGTTACAACCAAGTGATGGTGGACTATGAGGACAGATTAAAGACATCTTTCACATGCAAATGGGGAATCTATGCATACCATAGGATGCCATTTGGGCTGATTAATGCTAGTGCCATGTTCCAACATGTAATGGATATAGCCTTCAAAGGGCTAGTTGGTAAATGCATCATTATCTATATGGAGGACTTTACTGTGTTTTCAAAGAAACAAGTAGACCATGTGGCAGACCTAAGGAAGGTTTTACAGCAGTGTAAAGATTATGGGATCTCAATCAATCCCAAAAAGTGTATCTTTGGAGTAACTAAAGGGAAATTGCTAGGACATGTAATCTATGAGCAAGGCATATCAATTGATCCTGACTGAGTCCAAGCAATCCTCAAGATACCACCCCCAGCTAGCAAGAAGGAACTTAAGTCATACTTTTGTTGCAAGTATGTGCCTAATCGGTGTTGTCATTGATGTCAACATATCCTTGTTGTCATTGGTGTCAACCGTATCTTATTCCATTATTTTTTTAGAAGACTTGCATGTTAAGGATATGTAGAAAATTAGCCTCTCTAAAAGAAACAAAGAAGTGTAGTACAGACAGTGAGTTGTATGCTGAAGAACAATCTGGTAAACTGCTCCGCATTTATTTCTGCTTGAAGATTGTAGTCTATGGATTGGAAGTAAGTTAGAGGTATGACTAAGGATGCTACATTCTGGGTTTGAACCATCCGCATGAAGATCTGGGTGAGTTGTGTTCACCAGAGTGAAACTGGTTTCTTTTGTAAAGTTTAGTTGGGACAAGGAGAAAGTATTCTGCTCAGCATTCCTCCACAATAAAGTATTTTTCTCTACAGTTTTAGAGGGAAGTCTAGGATGATGATAAGTGCCTACAATTACAATGCTTCATGATTTTGTGGTCTGCAATCTATCTTTCTTTTATGACAGTTGAAGACAGTGAAGTTCATGTGCTCTAGTGAGAAGATTCCTATGGATAAAGTGGTTAAGGTTTGTGCGGTTTCTCCTGATGATTATAACGTGCTTGTGGATATCTCCTAATCATGTTCCCATCTTGATATTGGTCCCCGTTAAGGACTTGAGAGCATGTTCAGAGATTGTTCCCAGATAATGTAACGTGTAACCAGTTTTGGCTGACCTGGTTAATCCTAGTGATTGCAGAGATCTATGGAAGATTGTGGAAGTGTGTTATGGTGTGGAAGATTGTGTTTGAGGCCCATCTAAGGAATGGCCTGATCCGCATTTCATTTCCCTTGCATAATGTTGTAATAGGTTGGGACCTATTTTGTAAATGTTTGTAATGCCGACCTTGGAGATTGTTCCAATGGTTGATGATTGTGATGCCGACCTTGATGACCATTCCAAGGTTGTTGTGGTGTATAAATACTTGTAGTTGAGTCATGAAAAGTTGTCCTTGAGTGCAAATGGAAATATAATAAGAAAGGGCCAAAAGGCAGAGCAGAGAAGAGGCAGAGAAGAGGAGTTATTATACTTCAGTCACAAATATAGAAAGGTGTTGATCATGACAGTGAGTCTAGTAGTGAGCTTCTAGTAGGGTTTAATAGCCCTTGTTGTAATCTTGCTAGGTTTAGGGTTGAGGCAATGAGCCTACTAGACCTAGTTGTTCTTCATGGTAGTGAGCCAGTATGTTTAGGCCTATGGAGTGACTAGACTGAACATCATTATTTCAAGATTGCAATATATATTGAGAGCTAATCCTCTACATGGTTTTTCCCCACCTTGGGATTTTCCATGTAAAATCTGGTATCTCTTGTGTTTGATATCGTATATGTGGTTAAGTTTCTAATTTCATGATCATAATAATTGTGGATAAGTGATGAATGCTTAATTGTAGAAAGTGTTTAAGTTTTTAGACAACTGATTCACCCCCCCTCTCAGTTGTCTGACACATATCAATAATTGGTATTAGAGCCAATTTCCTCTGAAGAAAGTTTAATAGCTTGAGGAAGATCCAAAATATATTACAAGAAGGAAGTGCCACATTTTGATGGAACAAATTATGTTCTCTGGAAGGCTAGGATGAAAAGCCATCTTCTCTCTCTTGGTTACAAAGTATGGAAAGATGTAGAAACAGAATACACCATACCTCAAAATGGTCTGATGATTGAAGATGAAATCAAATAATATGAGATAGATATCAAGGCAAATGATGCTCTACTAAGCTCGTTAACCAACTCAATATTAACAAAAGTTGTGAATCTTGAAACTGCAAATAAAGTATGCAAAAAGCTGAAAAATCCGTATGAAGGAGATGACTTTGTAAAGGAAGCCAAGCTACAAAGTTTGAAAGTGAACTATGAAAGTTTGAAGATGAATGATGATGAAAACATATCATACTTTATGCAAAGAGTTGATGAACTTATTATAGGGATAAAAGCCATAGGTGGAACTCTCGACGAAAAGGAAGTTGTTATGAAAATTCTTAGATCTTTGCCCAAGTCCTACTATCATAAGGTAGCCACAATTGAAGAATTCATGCAAGTAAAAGTGGTTGACAGGGATCAATTGCTTTGTAAGATTACTACCTTTGAAATGAGAGAGTTTGGTGATACTCTACCAAAAGTTGAGATGGCCTTCAAAGCCAGTACTCCTAGAAGTACTTCCAGATCAGAAAAGTACAAGGTAGAATCTGATGACGAGTTTGATGAAGTTGAAACCAACTTCGTGGATAGACTGCAAAGAGGATTTGGTAAGTACAAAGGTAAATTGCCTTTCAAATTTTTTCTTGTGGTAAAGTAGGTCATTTTGCTTCTAGATGTCCTGAAAGAATTGAAAGAAATAGAAGAAGATATGAGAATAGGCCTAGGACCCAAAAGAAGTGTTATTATGTTGAAGATTTTGATGATGATAAAGGAGTATCAGATAATGGTCAACTAGATAATGCTAGTTCCTCTATAAATGAATACTTGTTTATTTCTATTAAGGAAGATCCCATGCCTACTAATTTTACTAGCTGTGTGAAGGAAGAAAAACTAGTGGAAAGTGCTTTGGCTGCTTAGGTCATTAAGGATAAGGATGAATAGGCTATTGATAGTGGTTGCTCTCACCACATCACTAGTGACAAAAGTAAGTTTGTGAGTTTGGAAAGATATGATGGTAGATTGGTTAGATTTGAAGATGATACAGCTGGCAAGATTTGTGGGAAAGAATCTATCTCTTTTGATGACAAGCATAATACTGAAGATGTCTTGTATGTGAAAGGATTAAAGCACAATCTTTTGAGTGTGGGTCAGATGTGTGACAAGGGATATGATTTAAGGTTCAAGGACAATGGATACAAGATTAGGGAAAGCTCTAGAACAGTCATTGCAACTGGTAAGAAGACTGGAGGTAATATCTATCACTTGAAAGGAACTAAGAACTATTGCCTGTTGACTCAGACCAATGAGAGTTGGTTATGGCGTAGAAGGTTGTGTCACATAAATTTTTATAATATTATGAAGATAAGTACTATACAGGTTGTTAGAGATTTGCCTAAGCTTGTGAAGCCTACTAATCCTATTTGCAAGGAGTGTCAATTTGGGAAACAAACAAGAACAAGTTTCAAAAGCAAGGACCAATCAGTTGGAGGACTACTTGAGCTAGTGCATACAGATTTGTGTGGACCTACCAGAGTAAGAAGTTTTCAAGGAGACATGTATTTCATGTTGATTATTGATGATTATTCTAGAATGACTTGGGTCACCTTTTTGAAAGAGAAAGTTGAAGCTCTAGATAAATTCAAGGCATTTAAGGCAATGGTTGAAAATGAGATGGATTTGAAAATCAAATGCTTGAGGTCTGATAGAGGAGGAGAGTTCACATCAAATGAATTCAATTTCTTTTGTAAAGAACATGGAATAAAAAGATAGCTATCCATGCCTAGAACTCCACAACAAAATAGAGTTGTTGAAAGGAAAAACAGAACAATTCAAGAACTTGCTAGAACCATGATGAAGGAAGCTCATCTTCGGGAAGAATATTGGAGAGAGGCAATTTACACCATTGTATATGTCCTAAACAAAGTTCAAGTAAAAGGTAATAGTTCAAAGACTCCTTATGAATTTTGGCATGGTAAAGTTCCTACTGTGAAATACTTCAAAGTTTTTTGTAGCAAATGTTATATCAAAAGAGAAGAAGATTTAGGCAAGTTTGATGCTAGATGTGATGAAGGAATCTTCTTTGGTTACTCCACCAAGAGCAAGGCCTATCGGTGCTATAATAAGAGGTTGAATAAGATCATTGAAAGTGCAAATGTTAAAGTTGATGAATGCAAGGAAAGGTCTTCAGAACCAGGTGGATATGAATCAGATGAACTGGATGTTTCAAAAGTGATACAGCATGAAGACAACACAGATGAAGAAGAACAAGCTCCAGTAAGAGCTACCAAAACTCCAATATATGTAAGAATCAGTATTTCTGAAGATCAAATCATAGGAGATAAGAGAAAAGGGATCTTAACCAGAAGAAAAGCTACAGAGGAACAAGTAAATTTCTGTCTTATTTCCAAGATTGAACCTAAAATTGTGAATGAGGCTTGCAAAGATGAAAATTAGATAAAGGCTATGGAAGAGGAATTGATGCAGATAGAGAAGAATCAGACTTGGGATCTTGTTCCTAGACTAGTAGACAAAAATGTAATTCCTACAAAGTGGGTCTTCAAAAACAAGATGAATGAGAATGGTGAAGTGGTAAGAAACAAAGCAAGGTTGGTCTACAAAATATACACTCAAGTTGAAGGAATAGACTTTGAAGAAAGTTTTTCTCTAGTGGAAAGGATTATAATAATAAGGATGTTTTTAGCTTTTGCAGCATATAAAGATTTCAAGGTTTATCAAATGGATGTGAAATTTGCTTTCTTAAATGGAGAGTTGGAAGAGGAAGTCTATATTGAACAACCAAAAGGATTTCAGTTATTAGATCAAGATGACATGGTATGTAGATTGAAGAAAGCTTTGTATGGATTAAAACAAGCTCCCAGGGCATGGTATGCATAGTTGGACATGTATCTAATACAAATAGGGTTCAGTAAATGTACTACATACAACAATCTATACTTCAAGATCAATGATGAACAAACCTTGACTGTTGCAGTTTTTGTTGATGATATTATTTTTAGAGGCAATGAAGGTATGTACTCAATTTTTTCTAGAGAAATGCAAAGTGAATTTGAAATATCTATGTTTGGAGAGATGAACTTCTTTTTAGGTCTGCAAATAAGTCAATTAGATAAAGGTACCTTCATTTCTCAATCTAAATATGTGAAAGAGTTGTTAAAGAAATTTGGGATGGAAGATGCTAAACTAGTTTACACAACTATGATAACTGGTTGCAAGTTGATTAAAGATGATAACTCACCCTTGGCAGACTAGAAAATGATATATCTATGATTGTAGGATTACTTTATTTGACTCAAACCAGACCTGACATAATGCATGCAGTATGTCTTCTGGCAAGATTTTAGACAAAACCCAAGGAATCACATGTGATGGCAGTCAAGATAATTCTGAGGTATTTAAAAGGTACAATGGATCATGGTTTGTGGTAGCCTAAGGATAGTGACTTTACTCTCAGTGCATATACTGATGCAGATTGGGTTGGAGATGTGGATGACAGAAAAAGTACAAGTGGAGGTGCATTCTTCTTGGGAAAAAGATTAGTATCGTGGTTGAGCAAGAAATAGGATTCAATATCCCTATCTACTATAGAAGAAAAATACATTGCAGCAGCATGCAATTGCACTCAAGTGTTATGGATGAAGAAGACTTTGAAGGACATCAGAATTGTATATGAAGAACCCATTACAATCTTTTGTGACAACACAAGTTCCATAAACATATCAAAGAATCTAGTGATGTATTCAAGGACAAAGCACATATCCATTAGGTATCATTTTCTGAGAGAAAATGCGATGGAGAATGAAGTCAAGTTGGAGTATGTTTCTACCAAGGATTAGATTGTAGACATTTTTACCAAGCCTCTGCCCAAGGATACGTTTGAATTTCTCAGAGAAAAGTTAGGGGTTATCACCCCTCCTACTCTAAACTAAGATGTACAATAGTTCATCAGTCCAGAGGTGCTCAGAGATTCGGATTGATTCTTTTTAGGGCTACTTCTAAGGGGGAGTAGTCAGAGAGTTTAGAAGAGAAATTAGATTAGTACATAAGAGTGCAAGTATGTGCCCTTTGCCATTGATGTCAAAGGGGGAGAGAAGTCATGTGAAAAACTTAGAGTGCAGATGTGTAGGAGAAAGGGGGAGAATTTTGGAGAAAGAAAGAGTGCAAGTGTGTAAGAGAAAGGGGAGAATCTTGTCTAACAAAGAGTGTAGGTGTGTAAAGAGAAAGGGGGAGAATATTATCTTGATGGTTGTTGTAGTTTTTCACATCATATGTTGCCATTAATGACAAAGGGTGAGATTGTTGCAAGTATGTGCCTAATTAGTGTTGTCATTGATGCCAACATATCCTTGTTGTCATTGGTGTCAACTGTATCTTATTCCATTATTTGTTTAGAAGACTTGTATGTTGAGGATATCAAGAAAATTAGCCTCTCCAGAAGAAACAAAGAAGTGTAGTACATACAGTGAGTTGTATGCTGAAGAACAGTCTGGTAAACTGATCCGCATTTATTTCTACTTGAAGATCATAGTTTGTGTATTGGAAGTAAGTTAGAGGTATGACTAAGGATGCTACATTCCAAGTTTGAGCCATTCGCATGAAGATCTGGGTGAGTTGTGTTCACCAGAGTGAAACCAACTTTTTCTGTAAAGTTTAGTTGAGACAGAGAGAAATTATTCTTCTCCACATTCCTCCACAATAAAGTATTTTGCTCTGTGGTTTAGAGGGAAGTCTAGGATGATGTTAATTGCCTACAATTATAGTGGTTCATGATTTGGTGGTCCGCAAGCTATCTTTCTTTTATGACAGTTGAAGATAGTGAAGTTCATGTGTTCTGGTGAGAAGATTCCTATGGATAAAGTGGTTAAGATTTGTGTAGTTGCTCATGATGATTATAACGTGCTTGTGGATATCTCTTAATCATGTTCCCATCTTGATATTGGTTCGCATTAAGGACTTGAGATCATGTTCAAAGATTGCTTGCAGATAATGTCACGTGTAACCAGTTTTGGCCGACCTGGTTAATCCTAGTGATTGTAGATATCTCTAGAAGATTGTGGAAGCATGTTGTAGTGTGGAAGATCATGTTTGAGTCCCAGCTAAGGCATGGTGTGATCTGCATTTCATTTCCCTTGCATAATATTGTAATAAGTCAGGACCTATTTTGTAAATGCTTGTAATGCTAACCTTGGAGATTGTTCCAATGGTTAATGATTGCGATGCCGACCTTGATGATCATTCCAAGGTTGTTGTAGTGTATAAATACTTGTAGTTGAGTTGTGAAAAGTTGTCCTTGAGAAGAAATGGAAAGATAATAAGGGCCAAAAGGCAGATTAGAGAAGAGGCAGAGCAGAGCAGAGGAGTTTAGTCACAAATATAGAAAGGTGCTAATCATGACAGTGAGTCTGATAGTGAGCTACCAGTAGGGTTTAACAGCCCTCAGGGTTTAAGAAGCCTCAAGGTTTAACAACCTTTGTTGTAATCTTGCTAGGTTTAGGGTTGAGGCAGTGAGCCTGCTAGACCTAGTTGTTCTTCACGGTAGTGAGCTAGTATATTTAGGCCTATGGAGTGACTAGCCTAAACATCATTATTTCAAGATTACAATATATATTAAGAGCTAATCCTCTACGTGTTTTTTCCTCACCTTGGAGTTTTCCATGTAAAATCTGGCGTCTCTTGTGTTTGATATCATATCTATGGTTAAGTTTCTAATTTCATGCATTCATTGTTAACTCATAATAATTGTGGATAAGTGATGAATGTTTAATTGTAGAAAGTGTTTAATTTTCTAGACAACTGATTCACCCCCCTCTCAGTTGTCTGGCGTATATCAACAACTTTGGTAAGATTAATTTTGTCTACAAATTCATTACTGGGTTCACTAAAATTATTTGTCCACTAAACACAATGTTGAAGCAAGATGTCAAGATAGATTTGACTCTAGAGGCTAAGATTACATTTGCATAAATCAAGCAAGCAATAGTTAATGCCCTAGTATTGGTAAGCCCCGATTATATGCTGCCATTCTGCATCTACTCCTTCGCCTCAGAACATACTTGTGCAGTGATGTTGATGCAAAAGAGAACTATTGATGATGAAAGACCTATAGATTTTATGAGCACTCCATTAAACGATGTAGAGTTGAGATACCCAAATGTGGAGAAGCAAGCATACATCTTGGTCTAGGTAGTGAAAAAGTTTTACCATTACATCTTGAGAAGTTAAGTGATTGCAATAGTACCAGATGTAGTAGTCAAAGCATTGCTGATGTAGAGTGACTTAGGCAAACAAAGAGGTAAATGGGTTACCATTCTGTAGGAGTTTGATATAGAGATACAACCCAAGAAGTTGGTTCAAAGACAGGCATTTACAAAGACAATGGTAGAAGCTGGTCCAGGTTTAGTCTCCCAATAGTATATGTTAGAGGATATCTATAAGGATGAGTGGTATGAAGATATTGTGTTCTACCTCCTCAACCAGCATTGCCCAACCCAACTAAATCTAGTCTAGAGAAGAACACTCAGATTGAAAAGCAATAGCTACATGATTAAAGGATCAGTGTTATATAAGAAAAATCATGAGGGGGTCTATTTGAGGTGCCTAGATAAAACTGAGGTATTGCAAGTCTTGATAAGTTTTCATGAGAAGTTCAAAATGAGCCACGAGCCAGCTCATTCAACCACCAAACAGATTCTTTGACTAGGATATTACTGGCCCATGTTGTTTAAAGATGCTCATTCACATGTAAGGACCTACGACACATGTCAAACTACCACAACAAAAGAATGAAACGCCACTATGCCACTACAACCTATCTTGGAGGTGCGACCATTCACACAGTGGGGACTTAACTTTATTGGTATGGTTAACTCACCTTCCTCTGTGGGTCATAGGTATATTCTAACCGCTACTGATTACTACACCTGATGGTTTGAAGCTATAGCATGCAAACAATGTACCACAGAGGTAGTTACTGAATTTGTTGAAAATAATATCATTACTAGGTTTGGTTGTTCCTTCTCTTTGGTATGTGATAACGACCTTGCATTCTCTTCGTTATAGTTTTTCTAATTGGGTTTTGATTATGGGATAATTCTAAATTTTTTATCTAATTACTATCTTCAAGGGAATGGGATAGCTAAGTCTACAAACAAAAACTTGCTTGAGGTAATTAAGAATCTATTGGAAAAAAATCCTAGAGACTGACACACTCAGCTTAGGTTTGCTTTATGGGCTGACAAGATTAGACACAAGGTTGCAATGGGAACATCACCTTATCACTTAGTCTATGGTATTGAACCTATCTTACCCATCCATCTGAGGATCCCTGTGTTACAATTCATGCAAGACTGCCTTGAACCAGATGACCAACTATCCTCTCGCTTAGCCCAATTGCTGCACCTAGAAGAAAAACATGACGCTGCCATAGAAAACTTTGCCAAGCACCAAGGGGTAGTGAAATGATGGTTCGATAAGAGAGCAAAAGTCAAGGACTTTTGCATTTTTGACTTTGTACTATACTAGGATAAAGTCCATGAGAAGAAAAGTGAACATGGTAAGTTTGACAAACTTTGGTTAGGTCCATATCAAATTTATGAGATTCTTGGTGACAACACATATCGACTGGAGAGCCTTACTAGTGAGGAGCTTCCATTGGGCCTATCAATGGGTAGTTCTTGAAGCACTATTTCTAGGCCTAAGGGGTCATCTCAACCTCCTTGTTAGTGTACATAGTTAGGTTGCTTTTGTGCTTTCAGTTAAGTTAGGTTGTTGTTAGATTAGTCTTTGCTTTCTTACTTTTTCTTTCTATAGCTATTAGGTGTTTGCTTGTACTTAGTTTAGTTTTTTGTTTTTCTCCACTTTTGCTTGTTACACTTGCTTTGCTGGGATCTTTGTTTCTTGAACGTGGTGGCAGTTGTGCATACATGCAAGTGCTCCTTTTTTGGGTGAATAATCTAGAATATTTCTTTGAGAAGCCAGGGTTTCTTTCTTAGGTCTTAATGTGGGTTCCACTGTTACACTAGGGAATATGATGTTTGTTCATTGGAAATGAATCATTAGTTTGTGTGCCTAAAGTGTTTTCTAACCATACATCTTTTACACTCTTACATAATCTTAAAGTTCCTAAGTGAGTCTTAGTGATCTTACATTAAGTGAAAAATCCAAAGTCCTCCTTTGCCACCATCGGGAGTCCACGCCCACCTAGCTGAGTTATCAACATAACTAGTGCCGTCAAAAGCATCTATTGCAAGGGCAGTAGTATTGTATTGTACTCTACCAAATCTAAGCTTAATGAAATATCAAAAGTATGAAAAGGAAAGAAATACAAAGAAAAATCACACTCATACACATCACAACTCAGTTAGATGGACAATCAAGTAAACTCTACTAGGGCTATGGGTGCCTGACCTATAGTAGGGCTTTGCTTGAGTGGATTTTCGAGACAAACCCACCGGGGCTATAGACACTTGCTAGCAGCGGGGCAATGTCTGAGTAGTTTAGGAAGTGTGTACTAATCATGTAGCTTAATGTAAAGGATCTGAGATGAGCTTAGTCGCTAAGGGATGGGAATAAACGCAACTGCACACACTCAAGTTTTTAGGATATGGATGGTTGCACTTGGTTATTGAGTTCTGCTTCTTTGATAAGATATCATGTTTTCTTGTTTAACATGTGGGAAATGTAGAGGTTCTAGGTTTGAAACTAAAAGTTTATCTTTGAAATGCTCTGGAGCATTTCCTAGTAGAGTCACCATTTGTTGTGCCTTGCACACATGCCCCATTTCGTGAAATGGGAACCCCCTCTTCTGAGATTTTGGCCTAAGAGTACTATCAGTTTCACCCAATAATTCCTAAGTTGAAAAGTGATCAAATTACATTTTTGCTATGTTAGAAAGATTGAATGTCATTGAGTCATCAAAAAGTTTACTAAGTCTCAGTGTCTACCTTCATAGAGCTAAGTTCAAATTTCCTTTGCACTAAAATCCCTTGCAACAGACCTTTGCGCTAAATCTTTATGCAACTGACTTTAGCACTAGATCCATAGTCAACTGACTAAAGCACTGATATTGCAGTCTACTGACTTTTCACTAAAAACCCCAATATCTAACTTGCGCCAAAATGCTACCTCACCGACTTAAGTCAGTAAATGATGAAACCTGCACATTGGTCGGATGATGTCAAAATCTATGCTGAGTCCCCAAAATGTTCTAACCTACACAAAGACGTTGGAAGTGAAGAAGTCTAATCCATCACTAAAATCCACTACAACCAACAAAAGTTGGCAAGACTCCAAAACCGCGTAGAGTCAGTTACCTCAATTTTTTGCACAAAATTTAAAACCTTGCAATATGCTAAAACATCACACCGTACCCCTGCATTTATGGTGATTCAATGAGGTATAATAAAATGGTTTCTCATCACATCCGAGATCATTCTGCATTTCAAAATTCAATTAGAGCTTTGCGGCCAAACTTGAGAGACAAATTGATGATGACTGGCCAGCAGATTTGGGCGATGAAGTGCATTACAATTCAGTCGGCATTTTTCATCATTTTTGGTCTTTTCTTTTCAGGTAGGTGCTCCATTCTGGGTCTTAAGGGTTTTAAATTCTAAAGCTAGGGTTTGCATTTTTATATTCAGAGTGTGTTTCGATTAAAGGTTTTCTGTGCTAGTTAAAATTCAATTTCTTTTAGGATGGATTTGCAAATGTGTTTAGTGAAAACAAAGGGTTAGAATTACAAAGAATGGGGTTTTTCTATGTTTAAAAGTATTTTGTTTAGAAAACCCTAGTCCAAACCAAGTCGGGTAGTTAGATTCTGAAACATGATTTTATAAAACCCCGATTGTGCCAAAACCAAAACAAGTATGTAAAAATCATGTCAAAAACCATGGTGAACTACCTTATTAAATCCTTAGCACTAAGATTTTCAAACAAACCCAAATTTGTCATGAGTGATTTGAACCTTGTTAGAACTTCAACAAAATTGTCATGCACCAGAAATTGAACCCTCCGACTTGGCACTGAAAACACATTCGACTGACTTGCAAGTCTTCATAATCAATTTTAGTTAGTCAGTGACCTTGAAAAGCTCCACTAATATCTTAAACACATTTAAAGCCAAAAACATTGCCATCTGACCTAGCGCTAAATATTGCCCTAATCGACTTAGGTCAGACACCATCAAAAACCCTGCTATGTTAATGAACTTTAGAATCCGCGCAAAACACAAGTGATCCGGTGCTAAAAAAGCATCTCTTCTAACTTGTGTCAAAAGCTCTCCCAACCAACTACTAAGACCTGTTTGAGTCTGTCATATCCAAATCTTGTACAAGGTTAAATACCTCAAAAATGCATGCCAAATGTTATAGATGATCAAGTAACAATGTGCCTTTCCTCTGTTTAGGTTAGATGACCTTCGATTTCACACAAGGTTGGTTGACCTTCAATCCAGCACTTTGCTCATAGGAGGTCGGATGACCCCCAAATCAGTGCAAAATGTGAAAACTAATTGTCTTTCATGAAAAAATTCAATGGTAAGGGTCAGTTGTGATTGAAATAAATGTTGCATTGATAGAATAATGACTTTTTACAAATTTTGGTTTAACTTTTGGAGCATTTAAGTGTTTATTACATGGTTTAATATGAATTGTTATGCTTTTATCATTTCATCATGTAATGAATGCAGTAATTGGTGAATTATCAGACTTGTGCATTTCTTAGATAAACATTTATGACTTAGTTGGATAGATTTTAATCTCATAGAGCATAACATGACATAGTGACATAGAAGACAACTTGATAGCCATGCATTCAAAACATACGAATTAGGAAGACTGTTAAAACTATCAAGACTTATGAGGTTCGGTCATGTAGGTTAAATGACTACAAGGGTTCAAACCATGAAGTATGAGTTTAAGGGCATCCCTCCTGAGTCCAAAATCACCTCTAGATGGAAAAACATAGGAGACACTGATCTAGGTCACATTGACTTAGATGATTTCAAAACCTAAATATTTGGACCCAGTGCCACTCCAAGGGCCAAGAAGGTAAAAGATAGTGGGATTGCAGAGGTTGTTGCATTCCCTACATCAGCCCAATGTGTAGAATTGATAGTTGCTTGTGTAGAGAGATATGATCCATTGACCAAAACTATACAAACTCCTAGTGGATAGGTACTAGAAGACCTAAGTACACCATCCATACTAGAGACCTTTGGGATCCCATGGTATCGAGTATTAACTATGCCAGATAAAACAGGTGTAGGGGCAACATTTAAGAAAGATTTGGAAACTTGCAAGAAGCATATCAATGGTAATTGGATGAAGAGAAAAAGAACTACTATCATCAAAATTCATCAAACCTTGAATAGGAGTAACTTCCATGATGAAATAGGAGACTTGGTGACCCTACTCAGTAGGATATATGGACTACCTAGTACATCAACTTTTGAAGGATGGATTTTCCTAATGACTGAAGAGATAATTACTAAAGGAACCAAATTCCACTGGGCTCAAATATTGAGTGACAACATGCATGAGACATTTGGAAATTTTAGAGATAAACAAGTATTCAGGTGTACCTCCTATGTGGTATACTCATTGGCAAGAAGGAATGAATATGTTGGGTTGTCAAAAGTAGAAGTTGGTAATGATGAACAATGGCAAATCAAAGTTTATGAATATTACACTCAATTGGTGCTATCCCAATGTCTCATCCACTACAAAAGGGTGAATGATGCCTTTACAATTTATATATCACCAGATTGCTAGAAGGAACTACAACCCTTAGGATATCCACTGAGGGTATGAATGAGGTTATGAACTATGGGAGATGGTATATACAATTCTAGAAATTCACCTATTTGAAGATTCAAGGCTTCACTGGAATACCATATAGACTACCCCATTATCCCATAGACAAAGTAGTTCTCTTGGAGATGTCAAGGTAGTTGATTACTTGTGTAGAGAAATTAAAACACCTCCATAGAACAAATGTCAAGTTTCCCATCATGTTAGGTAGAGGTAACTATGCATGTGTCTCCCTAGGGGCCATGGAACATTCAGATAAAGAGCTCCAGTTGCTTAATCTCCATTTTTACACAAAGAGAGATCACTTTGATCCACATAGGGTAATTGAAAAGTTTGTGAGCAAAAATCTATTTCATAAAATGCACCTAGAAGACTTTTGGGCCAATTGTGTAAATAATTGTGAGGTGTTGAAGAGGACTCACTCAAGGATCTCCTTAGGATTTATAAGAAAATTCCATATGATAGAAGCCCTAGATCAACTTGATGATGATGACAATGTAATGCAAGGAGGGCCTTGGAAAGCTTAGTATCACCAACCAGTTCCATTGCCAAATTGGGCCAATGCAGAGGAAAGCTCCATACATGAAGTGATGAAGGAACCAATAAGATTGAGAAAATCATGGGTTAGAAGTCAAATTGTTGTATTAAAGAGACAAGGAGTGCAGTTGACCTATACACCTCTTGAGTCAATAAAGGAATCTAGAGATGAAGAGGATGCACCAATAGAAATACTAGATGAAGCAGAACAAGCTCAAGAGTCTACCCAGAAATTTGATAGTAAAGAACATATCCCTTTGGCAGAGAAAGGTAAAGGAAAGAAAGTAAAGAAGGTTGGTCTAAAGGCACAGAAGAAGGATATGTGTCCTACAACAAGAACAAGGGCATCCAAGAAAAGGGATATGCCTAGTGGACCAGGGGAAGGTTTTAAAACAAAGAAGACTAAAGTAAAGGCCACTGACATAACCATAGAAACCTCTACTGTTGCAACACTTGATGATACAAACTTTCTAGTAACCTCTTCACCCCTTGATGCTCCAATTATGGATACTGCTACATTTTCTCATGCTGCTTCAACTGTTGCTCTTGTTGCCACTGCTGCAAGCATCCAAGAAGATACCTCTGCCTTTCCTTCTCCAGTGGTTACTATCTCTACTACCTCATGCCCATTGATGATAGACTCAGGCACCCCAAGTAGCCCCACTTCTTCTATTATTGTTTCTTCACTTCCTTCCATTTCCACCATGACTATGCCCTCCATATCCTCTTTTTCACTCTCTACCTCCTTTTCCTTTCTACCTATTTCCTTTATTCTTTCGTCCTCCTTCTCCATGCCCTCTTCCTCCATTACCACACCTATTGTCATTTCCTCTATTCTGCCAACCTCTCCCATTCCACCTTCCTTGGGGTTTACTTCATTTACTAAATTGGCACAGGTTACCCTATCCTCATTTGCCGCAATCCCACTATCTTTAGTTCCTAGTTCCCAAGTCACACTAACACATGATTCAGCCCCTTTGGCCGTACCACTACTGCCAGGAATAGAGAAAGTATGTGCAGAGTTGGGTCTTCAAGAATCAAAAATTGAAAAAGATACATTTGAAGAACCTCGTCCACAAGTAGAAAATGTTGAAGTAATAGATGTGTCGGATAGTCCCATAGAAGGGAATACAACATAAATAGTCTTAGTGACTGCTTAAGAAGAAATGTTAGAAAATTTGAAGAGTATTAGAGATGAAGAAGAAGATGTAGACAAAGGATCTAAGCAAGAACTGAAGTTGCTCAAGGGACCATCAAACATAGATGATGAAAATACTGATATTCCTAAATATTCTTCCTCTACAACACCTGATTTACTACACAACAGACTTCCTTATCAAGAACCTCAAGTTGAAGTTATGAAGTTGGATATAGATGCTATTTTAGCTAAGACAGAGAAACCAAAGAAACATAAAAATGCTAAAGTTCAATCTAGAATTTACAAGGATGCTACAGGATCCAGAATAGTTGAAGTAGTTATTCCACCAGATGACATGGATCAAAGACAAGTTAGAGCTGAAGACTATACCATAACAACCGTTGATTTGGGACCTACTACAAGATGTCAAAAGATTGATGAATTCAAAGGCTCAGTTTCTTAGAATCTTGGAACAATTGGATAAATATGAACTCACTAAGAAAGAGTTGAAATAGTAGAATGAAGAACTCAGAGCATGTCTATAGTTACTAATGAGGCCTCTAGATTCTAAGGGTGAGCCAAGATCACTCCCAACTTTTCTATCAAAGGATGAATTAAAAAAGTTTGATGACATCAATTCAATGGTTGTTGGAACTCAGAAATGGTTTGACAAGGTGTATTAGGATGTGATGAAATCACCTTTGCAACCATGCTTCACAAAGACTTCTGTAAGTTACTGAGCCAATGGGAGGAATTACATGAAGAATGTGGCCCTTATGATGAATACTATTCTCACATGTTTCTGCAGGTACAAGCAATAAGGGATCTACCTACTGAAACATTATCATAAAATATCTTCACAACTAATAAATTATACAAAACAGTAGAGTGGTACCAGTAAATGAAATTAAGAAAAGAAGTCTTTGATAATATCAAAGAGGCCTACAAGGAGGCTAATAGTCACATATTGTCTCTAATTTATGAGATAAATGATTCTTTGAGGGATTGCCTAGTGATCAATTTTGATGATTTGGGTCCATATGATGTGCAAGGTTGTAAGGATAAGCTGCATCAAATAATCTTTGGGAAAACTACATTCAATGTTGTGGGAATATTAGATAAAGTCAGCAATCTTAAGACTACTTTCATCACATTCTAGAAAATCAAAAATGCAGTGGAGAAAATGTATATCCAATACTGTGAAGAGATAGAGATCCTTAGATTCAAAGTGGATCACATCAAGGACCCGGACCCCGCCGACATTAATTCAACATTATTAGCTTGGGTCAATTACAACAACAAAAAAGTAGAAGAAGATGAAATAGATTTGCATATAAGGAACAATAGAATGTAATCCCATCACAAATATATATTGTTGTATTTAGAAGATCATGTGACACTAATTCATCTTTATTATGTCTTGCAAATTACTTTTTCATTATGTATAGTCAAATGGGTATCTAATTTGTCCAAATTCAATGTATTTGGGGGCCATTTTTCATCCTTTTCCCACAAGACAAATTGTAATCCAGGAATGAGAAATGTTGTTGTCAATGCTCTAATTGTTGTTAAATTTGGGTCGTCAATGTTGAGTTAATCTCCACCATTCATTCAAAATCTTAGTATGGCACCTCTCCTATATAAAGGGTTATTGTTCTCTCATTTGTAAGACTCTTGATGCTGAATTATTGACGCTTAGCCAAATTTTCTAATTAATACAAAGCAAGTTACTGTGGGTTCTCTGGGAATTTGTCTCTTGTATTGTCGATTTGGTTTCATGGTTCACATCTTGATCTGTATTAGTTAGATTGTGTTTTTGCAATGCTGTTGATTTGTTAAAGGTATTTGATGAACATTCTAGTCCATACTATTAGTTACTTGTTGATTGTAAGTATATGTGTATAGTTAGCCCGGGCTTTAGTTTGAACAAAGTTCAATTACATTTCAGGAGTTGAATTACACTATTAGTTGGGTATTTGATAAATGAGTGTAATCTAAAAATCATAAGAAATCCATAGAAGATAGCATTGTTTTGTGTAAATCTGTAGCAATCTCTATTGCTTTGTAGAGTAGAAAATTGGTTAAATTTATGAATTTTTGTCTACCAAATGCAATCACTTCACTATGGATGTCACTTAGGATTTTTCTAAACCCCACTTCGTTTTACATTTTCTTTTAAATCAACTAATAGATTTAGGTTTTCCAGCAACATTTCACACTGTCATATCAGCTAAAATTATAAGGGTTTGCATGAATTGTTGTTCTAATCTATCCAATTTGTCAAACTGCATGTAAGACCCCTTATAGGAACAGCTAGTACATTCCAATTGAGAAATTCCAAGCATGCTAAGACCTAGCTGTATTATCCTTGGAGTAGTCGTAGCTAGGCTAGGATACTTTCCAAGAGACGTGTGATACCAACAATCATACCTACGTTGTTGTGTGCTAAAAACACCATAAAAAATAGGCTAAACTAAAGTTGAGCTGAGTGCCCAATGCCTACTACAATACCCTTGAAAAGGTTGATTTGAACATTAAATCCCTGTGAGATATAATGCAGTGAGGAACCCCATGTAATCTCACAATGTCATCCAAGAAGACCCTCACCACTACAGGTGCATTGTGCATCATGCATACCGGTGAGACATGTGCCACCTTGTTCAACTTGTCAACCATCACCATGATGGCGTCATGGTGACAAGATGACATAGGTAGACCAACTATAAAATCTAAGGAAATGGTGTCCCATTTCCACTTCGGTATCTTGTGAGGGTACAAAAGCCCTGTTAGATGCTGATGCTCGGCCTTGACCCTCTGGTACTCAAGGCATTGAGAAATGAACTCTACAATATACCGTTTCATCCCTTTCTAGTGATATAGCTTTTGCAAATCGGCATGCATCTTCTTCACCCCCAGGTGTGCTACATAAGGTGATATACGAGCCTCTGATAAAACTATTATATGTAGATCACTTGCATGAGGTACATAGATGTGTTGTTGATGTCTAAGGAGTTGATCTGCATCTAGAGAATACCTTGCAAACTTTCCCACAAGGGCCCTATGTGACTGGATCTCCTATTGTACCTCAAGAAACCACTCATCTTCTGGTAGATACTGTAATATGTGCCCTCTCAAGTCTACACCCAATGCCAAGGTCAGGACCCCGTGGTGCCTTCGATTCAATGCATTGGCAACCATGTTCTCCTTCCCTTTGATGTAGTGCACATCAAAGTCATACTTGCAAAGGAACTCCATCCAATGCCATTGGTGGGCATTTAGATTCAGCTACGTGAAGATATACTATAGACTGTGATGGTCTGAGTGTAGTTTGAAACGACATCCCAATAGAAAGTGCCTCCATCGAACAAGAGTGTGAACTACCACTGTGAGCTCCAAGTCATGTGTGCGATAGTTCAACTCATGGGTCTTGAGCTTTCACGACTCATACATGATTGCTTGACTGTCTTGCATAAGTACAACTCATAATCCCTCTAATGAAGTATCTGTGCAAACCATGAAGTCAGCAGCTAGATCAGGTACTGCTAAGGTAAGAGTGCTAGTGAGACACTCCTTAAGGACCCCAAAGGCCCTCTCACACTGCTATGTCTATGTGAAACTCTTCCCTTTCCACTGAAGGGAAGTGATGGGGTGTGCTATCCTAGAAAATCCCTCAACAAATCTGCGATAATACCAAGCTAGCCCCATGAAACTCTTGACCTCTGTAATGCTGGTGGGTGCTGGCCAATCCCTAATAGCCCTAATCTTTGATTGATCTAAGGATATACCATCACTAGATAGGATGTGTCCCAAGTACTATATCTCTAATCTGAAAAAGGTACACTTCACCAAGTTGACATATAGATATGCTGCTCTCTCAAACACTGCAAAACCTGGCGTAAGTGCTCCTTGTTCTCCTCCTCGGTCCGTGAATAAATCAATATATATCTAAGAATATAATCATGAACCAATCCAAATAGGTGTGGAACACCCCATTCATGAGACTCATGAACACTATAGGGGCGTTCGTCAATCCGAAGGGCACCACGGTGAACTCATAGTGATCGTAGCAAGTCTGATAGGCGGTCTTATGGATATCTGCCTTTGTATTACACAATTGATGATACCTAGACTTTAAATCAATCTTAGAGAACACCTTAGCTCCTAGTATCTGATCAAATAAATCATCAATTTGAGCAAAGGATAATGGTTCTTAACTGTCACCTTATTAAGCTACCTATAGTCCATGCAAAGATGAAGAGACCTATCCTTCTTCTTCACAAAGATAACAGGTTTGCCCCAAGGTGAGATACTAGATTAGATGTGCTCGTTCTTGAGCAACTCCTCTAGCTATAGCTTGAGCTCCATGAGCTCATGGGTAGTCATCCTATAAGGTGCATGATACACTAGCTTGACACATGGTACAAGGTCAATGTGAAAGTCAACCTCTCTACGAGGTGGCATCCCTAGAAACTCAGGTGGAAATACATTGGCAAACTCTCTCAAAATGAGATGATCATCTAATGATGCCTCTGGGTCATCCTCTGATCTATCACTGATAGTAATGGTGAATATCTGGCAACCCTTCTGCATACAATGCTTAAGGTATTGAGAGGAGATCATGCGAATTAATGTGGGCTTCTGAATGCCTAAAATCTCTACTGTTGTGCCATGGTCATCTAAGCAACCTATCACCTTCCAGAGATAATCTAGCTTGGCTCTATGAGCCACAAGCTAATCCATGCCTAACACCACACCATAAGACCCTAAGGGAATAAAATATAATTTAACATAAAATAATGAAATTTCAATTCACAAGCGCGGGTAAAATAGTAAACTATATTCAAATTTCCAAAATTTTGGCATACAAGACTGATCTGAGTCTGACAATCATGGAGGAATAGAGTGGAATCCAAAGAAGTTTAGTAGGGGGGAAGAGGATCCCCACACAACCCACTATTTCTCACGTATGAAGATTTGGGAAACCTTTGCAGAATACCTCCTTGAGGAATTTGACCAGATAAAGAATTATGTGACAGGTCCAGTTGAATCAGAAACGTGAGATTCATAATCCTGTTGGGTATTCCTTTGGTGAATGCATTACTAGACAAATTGAGATATCAGAGCTAAGAAATCTTAGCAATTTCTTTTGGGAGGGTTCTGGTGAGTGCATTGATGGACAAATCAAGCTGAGATAGAAGAGTCTATAGCTGGGACAACCATTTTGGGGGGCGTGCCATAAAATCCACATGCAGCAAGGGAGAGGGCGTATAAAGAAGGGAGCTTTTCTATTACTGAAGGTACTATCATGAATTTGAAATTATTGAAGGAGATGTGAAGCTCTTGGAGGTTGGAAAGCTCTGCCATTTCTTCCGATAGGTTTCCAAATAGCTTGTTGTGAGACAAGTAAAGGAAAAGGAGCTTCAAAAGCTTTGCTACCGATTTGGGAATGGGACCAGAGAGCTTATTAGCAAGAATTAGAGTCATTCCATGAAATAAACCATTGGGAAGGGTCCTCCATAATCACTACCTTAAATCTTAGTAGGGCCCACCGATCTCCCACCAGTCATTCCAACCAATTGCCCTCCAAAGCACTCACTAATATAACCAGCAATGCAATAAACAATTTCATTTTTCTGTTCACCAAGTAATATCTTGCCTTTACCTGAAACCTTTTTCTTCTCCTAACCAAACTCCAATGGCTATGCTCTTAATAAAATTTTATATGGATTGCTCATAAAACCAACACAATCTTAGTATAGTGGAGACTACATAATAGTAAAATGGTAGCATAAGATTTGATTGATATGGTTTGGTTGATTGTCAATTTATACATTAATTATAAGAGGTATGGAGGGTTTATATTAAGAGATGTAATAAATGGTTGAGATTAAGAGCTACAGATGAATGGCTAAGATTAAGAGGTTGAGATAAAATGGATGGTTGAGATTAAGAGGTGGAAGAGGGAAGCTTCCAAGGCATTCTTTTATGTAAACAGTAGAGATTTGAAGATGTAGTAGGAATGTGTGCCTAGGACTTTGGGGATAGTCATTTATTGATGAAGATGATGACATTTGAAACCAAAGAATTAATTACATTGATATTAAGGGGATGACTATGACCATGTACATAAAAACTAGACATAGCCAACATATATTTAGAAAAAATTATAAAATAAGTGTTTTAAAATAAGAATATATAGCCCACATATTTTTATAAAACCAATGAAAATAAATATAAAGTCTAGATAAATAAAATAATATATATAAATTCAAGTCAAGTTAAAACATAAATAAATCAAAATAAAATAAAATATGACCAAAGCAAAGAAGTTGTAAAGTAAAATTTGAAGAATTGGATTGTGCAAATTTCCATAAACTTGCATTACTATAATGGACATTCAGGGGATGATACATAAAAAATAAACATAGCCAATGTACATATTTAGAAAAAAATTATAAAATAAGTGTTTTAAAATAAAAAATATATAGCCCACATATTTTTATAAAACCAATGCAAATGAATATAAAATCTAGATATATAAAATAATGTATATAAGTACAAATCAAATTAAAACATAAATAAATCAAAATAAAATAAAATACGACCAAAGCAGAGAAGTTGTGAAGTAAAATTTGATGGAGTTGGATTGTGCAAATTTCCATAAACTTGCATGGCAGCAAATTACTCAAACATTTTAAATAATTTTTACTTGCTTATTTTATTAAATTCTTTGTAATTTATTATACCAATATACATTTCTCTCAAATAAAAATAAAATAAAAAATTAGAGTTTTAAATTTCAATTATTAATAATGAGTTTATTTTATTTACTTAAGAGTTATTCTATAGGTTTTTTATAGTACACAATACTATTATTTTATCTTTTTGGTTAGTTCAAAGCAACTAGGGCTGCACCATTGTCTTAACTATAAAATATCAACATTACATAGCAGTAGGGGAGAATAAACTATCACCATGGACAACATAGAGATCCCAACATCAAACCTAAAACTACCAGGCAACCATATGCAAAATGTTGCCAACCCTACCAAACCCTAACATCCAGCCATTATATACAAGATTTTTATAAGATTTTCATAAATAAAACATAGGGCAGAGCCCTGGAAGCAACCCCACCCCCTAACAGAAGACACACCACCCACAGACTCAAGTCACCCTAACCCTCAGCCACTCTCAGTTGGCATCCTCCTCCTCATCTTCAAGCCCTTCCTCCACTATGAAGTCCTGAAGCCATGTTGTGTTGTCCTCTCGAAGCATCTCCAGAATTTGCTTGAGGAAGCCAATTCCCTACATCACAATAGAACATAATTGAGGCAAAGATTTTGGAGAAGTGATGAAGACTAGAAGAAAATGTTGTGGTGGCTGGTCTTGATGTTGAATAACATAATAATCTCCTGGGAGTAGAATGTCCCTACCCTCCTCATAATTGTTCAAAATGTCCTCCAACCCTCCCAAAAACCTCCCTTTGATGAGTTTTTGTAAAGTACTAAAAATTCCACAAACATACATAATTGAAGAGATGCTAAATTAACTGTAGGTAAAGTAAAGTAATTACATCTACATCATCAAGTAAAAGAGATAAATTCAACATCTATTATCTATGAAGATTTCATTCATAAGTTTTATATACAATCATGGTACAAATCATCTTTCTGAAGTACAATTACAGAGCTTTCTGAAATAACTATGTATAGGTTTCAATAAGTGCTTTACACCTTACATATCATTTTGATTTCAATGAAAATATACATCTATTAACAAGAACAAGTAAAATCCATCACAATTAGTCCTCAACCGCCATCAACCATCTAGCCATCTACTGCATTGAAGGACAAGAATGTGGTTCAGATGCTTTTCCACCTAACCACAAAGCTTACACTTCCCCGGTATTCCTCAACTGAGGAATGTCTGACCCTGCTTAAAGGGCCTAGCAACCTGTAAACAAGCGTAGGTTGGAATCTGGGGTGTGCCTATTAACCTACATGCATCTTAACTAGAATGAAACATCTCATGAACATGACATGGCAGCAAAAAATAATGCATAACTAGGCAAATAAAACATCTATTTTACTGGTACACATGTCTGTTTCAAAAGAAAATTACTTTAGCCAAAATATTAACCATTTTAACGGTGTGTAGGTTTTGAAAAGAAAACTCGCTTCCCTATTTCCCCATGTTTGACACTCATCCTGGAAGGCAATCTTTCCAAACAACATAATACATAGAAAAACTCAACTAGCCATTCACAAACAATGCATAATTTTACAAAATTAAAGAAGATATCAACTACTTTCATGCAAGAAACAATACAAGTAGGGATATTTCATTCAAGTGATTCAAAAGTTGTATACTTTCATTTGAAGCTAGTTTTCTTTTTTTTAGCATCACAATGTGTTTTATATTCAATTTCATTTTCTTTAGTTCATATCTTCGTCAATGTGGGATATTTACAAGGTTTATTTATCATAATATGAATAAAACTCCCATCTATATGCTTTCATATAGTGCAATTATAGATAAAGTTGATATGATTTTAACTATGTTTCAATTGTATACTCAAACTTATAATGCAAGATTTTTAATACTAAACCTCTCTGAATGTGTGAACAATAATCAATTAATAAAATGAAGCCTATTCTAAAGATCAAAGGAGGATGATCAAGTGCTATGTGGTCCCTATGCTTTAGAATTGTTAATTCTTGGCAAAAATTAGAAGAACCTAGAGCCATTAAAATATTATGGTTTACAAGACAAAACAAACAAAGAAACTGATGCCCAGTATGGTGAAATATATGATATTTACTGTAATGGTGAAATATATGTTCTTTACTATCTGCTAGGGCTGATTAGCTTTTAAGCAATTACATGTTTTTAACATAAGAAAGAGTGATTGGAATTAAAAACTCAAAGGCCGACCATAGGAGATCCCGTGCAGGCCAATCATTTAGATGAATCTAAAAGATATGACGATATTTCTATAAACAAAGGCTGTTAAGAAAATCTCACAAGTAAATCCGCAGGATTAATTCCTTGGCCGACATGCGATTTTCAATGTCTCAAAAGTTTGAAATAATCTAAAGGTAGACTCAAACATATAAAGGATCGATTCAAATGAATCACAGTCCATAGAGAAGTTTCTAAGTGTGTTCAAAGGCTAGGTTGATTTAGCGCTTTAAAAGTCCATCGATAAAGCATGAAAAATGTAGGCTAAAAGGCCTAACGAAGGTTAAATTTAATGTATATACAATCATGCTACAAATCATCTTTCTGAAGTACAATTACAGAGCTTTCTAAAATAATTATGTATAGGTTTCAATAAGTGCTTTACACCTTACATATCATTTTGATTTCAATGAAGATATACATCTATTGACAAGAACAAGTAAAATCCATCACAATTAGTCCTCAACCGCCATCAACCATCTAGCCATCTACTGCATCGAAGGACAAGAATGTGGTTCAGATACTTTTCCACCTAACAACAAAACTTACACTTCCCCAGTATTCCTCAACTGAGGAATGTCTGACCCTACTTAAAGGGCCTAGCAACCTGTAAACAAGCGCAGGTTGGAATCTAGTGTGTGCCTATTAACCTACATGCATCTTAACTAGAATGAAACATCTCATGAACATGACATGGCAGCAAAAAATAATGCATAACTAGGCAAATAAAACATCTATTTTACTGGTACACATGTCTGTTTCAAAATAAAATTACTTTGGCCAAAGTATTAACCATTTTAACGGTGTGTAGGTTTTGAAAAGAAAACTTGCTTCCCTATTTGCCCATGTTTGACACTCATCCTGGAAGGCAATCTTTCCAAACAACATAATACATAGAAAAACTCAACTAGCCATTCACAAACAATGCATAATTTTACAAAATTAAAGAAGATATCAACTACTTTCATGCAAGAAACAATACAAGTAGGGATATTTCATTCAAGTGATTCAAAAGTTGTATACTTTCATTTGAAGCTAGTTTTCTTTTTTTTAGCATCACAATGTGTTTTATATTCAATTTCATTTTCTTTAGTTCATATCTTCGTCAATGTGGGATATTTACAAGGTTTATTTATCATAATATGAATAAAACTCCCATCTATATGCTTTCATATAGTGCAATTATAGATAAAGTTGATATGATTTTAACTATGTTTCAATTGTATACTCAAACTTATAATGCAAGATTTTTAATACTAAACCTCTCTGAATGTGTGAACAATAATCAATTAATAAAATGAAGCCTATTCTAAAGATCAAAGGAGGATGATCAAGTGCTATGTGGTCCCTATGCTTTAGAATTGTTAATTCTTGGCAAAAATTAGAAGAACCTAGAGCCATTAAAATATTATGGTTTACAAGACAAAACAAACAAAGAAACTAATGCCCAGTATGGTGAAATATATGATATTTACTGTAATGGTGAAATATATGTTCTTTACTATCTGCTAGGGCTGATTAGCTTTTAAGCGATTACATGTTTTTAACATAAGAAAGAGTGATTGGAATTAAAAAATCAAAGGCCAACCATAGGAGATCCCGTGTAGGCCAATCATTTAGATGAATCTAAAAGATATGACGATATTTCTATAAACAAAGGTTGTTCAGAAAATCTCACAAGTAAATCCGCAGGATTAATTCCTTGGCTGACATGTGATTTTCAATGTCTCAAAAGTTTGAAATAATCTAAAGGTAGACTCAAACATATAAAGGATCGGTTCAAATGAATCACAGTCCATAGAGAGGTTTCTAAGTGTGTTCAAAGGCTAGGTTGATTTAGCGCTTTAAAAGTCCATCGATAAAGCATGAAAAATGTAGGCTAAAAGGCCTAACGAAGGTTAAATTTAATGCATTATAGATTTAAAAGATAGGTAGACTGAGTAAGGAAACATAGGTGATCAAAGATAAGTAGAGGGCGATTAATATTAATACAACTCGAGTAAACTTGCTAAGGACATTCAAGAGTGAGAGAGACTGATCTAAAATTACTAGAGTCTAAATACCATCTTAGGTTGATCTAGTAGAAGGAGATCTGATTTCAGGTAAAATAAATTCAAATTAAGAGAGAGCTGGATCGCATGGCATAAGGCTAATTTAAAGAGAAGAAAGAACTAAAGGTATAGAAAAATAGTTCGAGTAAAAATTTCACATTGTATGGCCTTTGTTATGGCACAACAATATCATCTTCTTATTGTTTCTGATGATGGGTGAGCAAGTTATAATACCAGAGATCAGACTTAAGCTACTAAAAGGAAACATAATAAATGCCGACTAAAGGATGTACTAGATGTCATTTAAAGTAAGATATGTTGATTGAAAAGAACTACAGGCTGTTCAAGCATCTAAAGAAAACTAAGGGGATATAATTTATTGCCTAGAATGTAATTCTGGAGTCATTTTAAGGTAAAAGGGGCCGCTCAGTCTAGATTTAGCTGATTTACCATTATATTCAGGAAAGGATTTGAAGGAATAAAGAAGAATACCTATATTGGCGCTTGTAAGAATGTTGATCTCCTTTTGATCCTCAACTCTTTCTTCTTTTCTCCTAACTCCTTGCGTCCTCCTCTTTCTCTGGTTATCTCTAGTCGTATGAGTATATCTTTCAAAAAGTTTTTCTCTTGTTTTTATTAACTTCCAAAAACCCTAATTTTTCTTTTCACTTCATTGATCTTCTCTCCATGCAAAATTCTCATCTGTTTTTATTTTATTGTTAATAAACTCTTCTTCATGCATGCGTAGTATCCCCATGATTATGTGAAAGTAACTACTCTTATATAAATAAAGATTTTAAATTAAGTATTTTATTATTTCTTTTCTTAATATGCCATTAATATTTATTTGCTTTTACAATGAAACCTAAGCTATATTTTTTATATATAGATTATAATTTACAATTTAATATTCTATTTTTAAAATAGACAATTTATGAATAATTTATTTTTAAATCCTTTCACAATTAAAAAAAAATACTTAAAATAAACACTACTAATTTCATATAAATCTAATATTATTCTTTATATACATAATTGCAAAGGTAGGCAAAATAGAATACATCACTAATACAATTGCAATAAAATAGGTATTTTATATTTTTCCTTGAATTAATATTTTTAATACCATATATCTATTTAGATCCAATTTACAAAACTAACTCATTTATTTTGACAAAACAGGCGTCACAACCAAGCATAGAGGTAGTATGAGATAATGACATTATCAAACAAGGAGCAATAGGCAAACATTCATCGAACAAGAACATAATTCTATGTGAGTGTGTGACACCAGATAAAACCCATTGATTGTTGCCAAGTGGGTAGGTCCCCTCTACCTGACACATGTTCTTGCCTTTAACAAAACATGCATTCATTCCCACTCATTTCCCATAGTCAATAGGTTAGTTCCAAAAAATATATCCAAAGCGACATAAGGAACTAAATCAGAAATTCACTAATGTATCATAATCAATAATCTAATGTCATTAGTAGAGTTCAATAGTTTCTATGCATTAATGGAAATGAAATCAATCATGAAGGTCTAAGATGTGACAATTTTTTGCAAAATTGACTAGCCAATTCCTTGGACTCTCTTGCCTCCAACACAGATGCAAGGAACATGGCCACCACATCAATATTCACCCTGTGCCTATGCTCAGCCCGCAATAAGACCTCTCCCATAACCATCTTCACAGCGTGCAAAATGAGCCCATGCCTAGACTTGAATATCAAACCCAATCTTTTATCTGTCACCTTTCCTAGAAATACCAGCTGTCTACTTAGGCATTCCAGAACAATAGGGGTGTCCATAGCAATTGCCAAGCCTGCCAATCCAAAAATGCAAAGAAAGCTTCAAAAGGAATGTCATTGGCATCTGACCATTCCTCCATTTAATGCTACCTCTAGCTCCATCCTTGAATTCGTACACTTCTAATCATGAAATGAAACCACTCTACCTCCCTTTGTATGAAGAGTGCAATTATCGATTTAAGTGACTATGTCACCTCTATCGATCCCTGACCATGAAGCCTTTTTGGCTAGCTCATTCACTAACTTGTTCCCTTCCTGATATATATGGGAGACTTTGTATTCGATCATCTCCTTTAGGATTTGAGAGATGGGTTCAAGCCATCTTCTAAGATTCCAGTTTCACATCCACCCAGCTCGAATGGAATCAATTGTAATCAATGAGTCCCCTTCTAGATGAACTCTTCTTAGATTCTGACTCTTTGTGCATTGCAATCTTATTAAATCCGTCTGAAACTTAGCTTCGTTGTTTGTCCCTACCCCTAGATACACAGTTTTTTCCAAGATCTTATGACCTTCATGATCTTTGATCATGCATCCTACACCACTTTCCCCTGGGTTTCCCTTAGTTGCCCCATCAAAGTTGATCTTCACCCATCCCTCTACTAGGGCTAACCATATTACTTCTTTTCTTGCCCCCTTATCGGATTTAACCCTTGAAACGGGGACACAATTCTATTATTATTCCTATAAAATATAATCATAAAAATCATTAGTTGGAGTTTTAAATTTTAGTTATCAATAATTAGGAATAGTTATTCTATAGGTTTTCACACTCTATGGTATTCATTGTCTAACTAATGTAGAACTATTATTATTTATATAAAATATAATAAAAATAAAAATTATTATTTGGATTTTTATATTTAAGTTATCAATACGGAGTTAATTTTATTTACTTAAGAGTTAATCTATAGGTTTTTCATAGTGCACAATATTCACCTATTTAAGGGATCTAAAACTAAAATCATTAGTTGGACTTTTATATTTAAATTATGAAGTTGATTTTATTTTCTTAAGAGTTATTTTGGAGGTTTTTCATAGTGCACATTATTTTTAATTTTTAATTTATTTTTTGTACCTGGTAAACTTTTTTCATGTGACCGGTGACACTAGCATGATATGCCCTCGGTACCGGATTACTTAGCCAATCGAGGCACAATATTCATCTTCTAATGGAACTATTATTATTCTAACGCCCCTCATTTTGGCTTGTGATAGTTGGTAGTTTTAGTTTGCATTCTGATAGTTTTGAGACATTTGAGTTGTTAGAATTATGGTTTATGCTCATGCTGGACTCTGTTTGACTGAGGTGATTATTGACTTGTGATTGACATAATCAGTAACGATTAGAACCATGCTTATGTGAATTGTTGGTATCTAACTTATAGTTACAGGTGTTTATGTTATTGTAATGCTTTTAGAGAGGGGACAATATAGTATTGCTCATCCCGGGCACCCTACTACGCTGCGAATCCCTAACTCTGTGTGTGTGCTATATATGTATATACTTGAATGCAACGTATTGTTTGGATGTAAGTTGCAGGTACAAGCCTTGACTCCACCTAACTTAGTAGGTCTGAGTAGGCCCTTGCACCAATGGATAACATTGATGGGAGATAACATGAGGTTTTCCCTAGGTTAGTTTCCATTTACAGTTGGTGTCATGGGTCTTGTTGTCACTCTAAGATTCTTGTCTTGGGTTTTGGTCGTCATGTGATTGTTGAGGTATTGTCAAGTTAAGCCTGTGTGTATTTTGACAATGCATTAGTGAATTTATTATTATTATAATAATGCTATTTGGTCAAACATAATGGTAATTTCTTAGTCGTGGTATATTGTTTTAGATTAAATTCATTATTTAATGTTTTTTATTAGAATATGTGTCATAAATTATTTATTGTGGTGAGTTGTCAGATAAAAATTTATTTTGGGAGAATCTCTCTGTCAAAGAAAATTAATTGTCTTCTATTATTAGTGAGTAGTGGGATCCTATGTAGCGGTTTTTGGGTGATATGGAATTAATGGATTTGTCTATTTTTGGTGTTATGGAGAGTTTTGGTTTTGGGGGGATTTTTAAGGAGGGGATTCCACCTGAGGTAGCGGGGAGAGTTCTAGTGGAGGTCGATGTAATCTCATGGCAAATTATCATCATGCTCAGTTTATGAATCAAGGTATGTATGCTTTGCCTAGGTTTCTTTTTATCAGCAATTCATGTCCATGCTCTAGTGTTTAATCATTCTTTGCAAGCCTATTTTATTTCTATGTTGGATATGCAAGGATTTTTAAGGGATTGAGTGGAGATCTCACTTAGGTAGGTTAGTTAGCTTGAATCTAGTATTAATCCTTTCCTCAACCTGGGCATTGTGAAAGGTGTTAATCCTTCTATTTTTGAATCTGTCAAACCTTCGTGCTTGATTTCTCTTTTGGACATATTTGCATTGTGTTTAGTCTGTTTCAATTGGATTATTTTATTGAAATATTTCTCCTTTTGACTAACAAGCAATCTCGGTAGCCCAAACTTTGATTCTTCAACCACTCTGAAATCATTTTGGTCAGCATGCCATCTCTGATTATATCCTTGTGTGTAGTATCTATATAGGGATCATTTGATTCACCATGAATGGTATTTGGGAAAGAAGCATTCGGGTTATATAATGCTCTTATCCTTATCACATGTTTCATTCCAGTCCATTACTTTTTATGTCTCTCTCTCTCTCTCTAAGGATGTTAGAAATTGTTAGTTCAATCCATGCTACACATTTAAACAAGACTCTTAGTTCAACTCCATTGTTTTAGAAGGACTTAGTCCTTACTTAGTGATCTGTGACCTTAAGATGGGAGAATATATTTTCTTACCATTCAGAATTCTGATCGAGGAGTATAGGAAAACTTTCTAAACCCATTCCTGTCAACATTTTGTTCCCTGAGCCTTCTTTGGGTGCAATTTCTAGTATTCATTATTCATGAAAGGGTGTGGGTCGAACTAAATCCAGGAGGATCGTGGAAGTTATCTTTTCTTTTCTTTTTCTTCAATGCCATAGTCATTATATCTCCTCTGAGCATGCTTGATTTCATCGCTAGCTTCCTCGCTTGAGCTCTTGACTGCCATCCCTTAGAAAACATTACCAAGTGAGCTTCTGTACCATTTTCAAGAACTGCAACCAATGATTCCTTAGTTAAATCATCATTTTACTCACATTTCTCCTAGTTGGGATGACTCTACTAATCTGTACCATGAGAATCACTCTGGCTAAGAACATCAAACTTTCTACTCCCAAAAACACCGCTTGATTGAGCTCACAGATAGAGGGTGGCCATTTATACTCCAGTGAGAAGTATTTGTTACCGGGGCAGTATTGTACGACTTTTGGATTCTTTGTCTTGTTAAAGGAAACCTGAGATCCTTGTCAAAATGGTTAGAATCTTTTCTAAGGAAGATTTATATGCAACATCTATCGGTCCATATTTGGTATCCAGGATATTTATGGCACTCACTGTTACTGCTTCTAACCTTCCATTTTGGTTTGATGGTCATTCCGCCATTATGTTTTGGAAACCTTTCTTTATGCGCGTTATTGTAGCACAAGTCTTTTAGCAGTTGTTTTTTCTTAGCATCATCAATAATCTCCTCAAAATGTTATTTACGGGAATGGTTTGCAAACTTTTAAGAATGTTTCATGAAATTAGATTACAATTTGGAAATGGACCCTAGCCGTTTGGCTTGTAGTCGTGTCATCACCATGACAAATCTCTTTCTGCCAGCAGATGGAACTTAGTTGTCAATAGGTGTTTACTGTTTGAAACTCTTTCCTTTGAATTTATCACCATATTGTTTTGACCTAAATCGCTGATTGCTATAGCCATTGCCATCCTTGCAAGTTAGGACCCGTTTTATTTTTTCTGACCATGGAGGTTATCTTTCATGATCCCATCATCATTTCGTGGTTTGAGTATTGTAACTCTCTATTTTTTTTTATCGGTCGACGCACTTCCTTGTGTATTGTTCCTATCTACAAATAACTCAGCCTCATTTGATGCACCGATCCGGATTGACAATCTCCATAAAATTGAATCATTCCAATAAAGGTGAATGTGCCTATAGATGGATGCATGTATTCCTCTTAGGTTAGATTAATTTCGGTGTTGATTAAAAGTTTATTTTTACCAGATTAGAAAGTAAGTTTCTTGTTTTGTTTGGTTGGGTATTAGTGTTAAGTGGAGTAGTTCTCGAAATAAAAGAATTCTTTAATTTTCGTATTTAGGAAGATTTTTCCTTGGTGTTAATTTCCTGCAAAGTTTGAATATTAAATGAGTAGATAAATGCATATTCATTGGAGTTAAGATTAATTAATTTGTGGATCAATATAAAGGTTAAGGAAGGTTAATATCCTCTAGTTGTTTTTTGCTTGGTTGGGTGACCTCGAATCTACCAAAGATTTATATCCGAGATTAAGTAAGTTTTATTATTCTAATTTAGGTCATTTAGTTATAAGTATTTTGATATATTATTTATTGGAAATAGGTTCAATAATTACCCGTGTATTAGAATAGGAAATGGTATCAAAGAAGTTATATTATTATATATAATTGAAATCATAGGTTATGATTAGTTTGTAATAGAGGGTAGAACTTACTCGATATTTGATCAAGTGTTATATAGTGCTTAATATCACTAGCCGTGAAACCTAGGATATTTTAAAGTAACTATGCTCTTTTCTCCATTAAGTAAATTTATTTAATTAGAATTTAGTCTATCACATGGTAAGGTGTAAGATTGTTGTCAAACAATTTAACTAAGGTCAGATGGTATTACTTTTCTAGAATTAAAACATGGAGTTGAATATTAGTTAAACTCATTCTATCTTCTTTATTATAACGTTGTTTAGTTGTGATTTAGTTATATACTATCCTTTTTATAAATAAATAATAATTTTGAGTTTTAGTGTGAATTGATGTTATGGCTAATCAAATATTAGATGGAGTTATAGTTTTAGAATGGAATGGTATTAGGATTTTATTTAAAAATTGAGTGAAAATCTTATAGCATCTTCCAGTTTAAATTGTTCATTGGAAGTTATGTTGAGTTAAGTTTAAATATGGTCATGTTTAAAATTCCATTGCTAGTTATTATTGTCAACAAGGAAAGAGGTAATTGGTTGATTATGTTATTCTTGGGTTCTAGTCATATTGTTCTAATGGAATGTTCTAGTCAGGGGATGAACTTCTGTTTAGTGGAATTATAATCTTTGAGATTTGATTAAAATATTGTTATCTTAAATAAGTTTATGATTTAATCTAATAAGAGTGATTTGAAGACTTTTATTGAATCCATGTTGAAATAGCTCAAAAGAGAAGTAGTACTTGGGTTTTGGATATATATTGTTTCTTTATTCTTGGGTTCTAGTCATATTGTTCTAATGGAATGTTCTAGTCAGGGGATGAACTTCTGTTTAGTGGAATTATAATCTTTGAGATTTGATTAAAATATTGTTATCTTAAATAAGTTTATGATTTAATCTAATAAGAGTGATTTGAAGACTTTTATTGAATCCATGTTGAAATAGCTCAAAAGAGAAGTAGTACTTGGGTTTTGGATATATATTGTTTCTTTGTTGTTTATTGCTGATTTTAAACCAATGTGTATCAATGATGTAATTGGGTCATTGCATTTATTTTGGTTTTGAGTCTTGATGTTATATTTTGTGACCCTGTTAGTTTCATGGGAGTTATGGTTGTTAAGCATCATGCTTTGGATTGTTGCTTTTTGATATTGTGTTGAAATCTTTTAGCTCCTGAGGCTTGTTACCTTGAATTCCAGTATGGTTTTTGTGGTGATGTGTTTTGGGAAAGATTGTTACTTGAAATTGGAAATTGTTGAATAATTGTTTTATCTGATTGGGATTTTGAAATGGACAAGGGTAAGATTCGTGGTTGAGATTTTTGAATTAAATTGGTCTATGTAATGTTTTTGGCTAGTGAAAAGATAGAAGCCTTTCTATCCCTTGTCCATTCATGTTATTGATTTTGGATTTTGGTTAGGGGTACTAGTTGTTGTAGGAGAGTGGCTTTCATGGTGGGGCCGGTGCCTAGAGAGAGGCTGCCTAGGTAACCCCATGGAAGTTGTAAGTAAGTGAAAACTTAATAACTTTTTAGGAGGCTTTGGGTAGAAATTCACATTACAAGATAAGAAGAATGCCTCACCCATGCTTTGAGTACTCTCATAGGCTAACGATGGGATGAGAAGGCTTCATTGGCAAGGTCAACCTCCTTGTCTTCATGAGAGGATGTGTCGACTCCGCATGTGTCACCCTATGGGGCCGGTGCCTAGAGAGAGGCTGCTAGGGTAACCATAGATGGGGGCTGACTTCTAGTGAGAGATAGCCTAGGTAACCCATGCTAGGATCATGCAATGACACTCTCCCTACTACAGTCTAGTTGCTTCCTATTATCTTTTGTTGATGCCTCAGGAGTACTGTCTTGTCTCGATGTTTTGACTTGTTTTGTCTTGATGGTTGATCTTATCTTGATGATTTGATTTATCTTGTATTGGCAAGTATTGTCTTGTCTACATGGAGTCTGTATCTTGTTGTTGTTGCATTTTTAGTTGTCTCCTTGACCTAGTGGAACCCCATTGTTATCTCCGAGCTCATAGGGGTGGACCTCAAGGTTCCACATGGTTGGGAGGCAGAGCTATCCATTGGTTTTCTTGGATGTCTGGTTCAAGATCAGAGCAGGAGTGTTCTAATTCCAGATTGCTATTCGTCTTCAAGTTGTTGTATACTTTCATAACTGTACTTTTTGTAAACCGATGTAATCAGTCCTCAAGCTTGTAATATTGTAATCTTGTAAATGATCTTATGCAACTGTTCATCTTTGCTAATGAATGTTGTAAATCCTCTTCTGTTGTATTATAATGCATCACTTGTATCGTAAAAATTATTTATTTTCTAATGCAGTTATGTTACCTAGAGGTGTTAGTTGTACATTTCATTTAACATTGTTAATAGTGTAATTGTATTTATGGATTAATGCATCTTCTTGCTTAAAAAAAAAATTCTATTACTTTTGCTCTTGTTAGACTAACACTCTAGGGTTGCATGGCAGGGCATTACAATTATTTTTATAAAATATAATATGAAAATAAATAAATCAAAATTTCATTAGTTGGAGTTTTATATTTTAGTTGTAGTTAATTTTATTTATTTAAGAGTTATTCTAAAGGTTTTTAAGAGATATTCTAGAGGTTTTTCACATTGCATAGTATTCATCTCTCTAATGGATTTGTGTATATATTATGATGAAGTCTAATGAGAAATATTATTATTATAAAATATAATAATAAAAATCATTAGTTGGGTTAGGGTTTTTCATAGTGCACTGTATCTAGAACTATTATTATTTCTATAAAATATAATAATAATCATTAGTTGGAGTTTTATATTTTAATTATCAATAATGAATTAATTTTATTTACTTTAAAGAGTTATTCTATAGTATATTTTATAGTTATAGTTTGACAATTGTGAAGCTATATTTTAGTTGAAGTTTTATATTTTACATAGAGATATAAATCATTAGTTAATTTTATTTACTTAGAGTTATTTTAATTACTTAACATTTATTCTATAGTTTTTTTCTTTACTTGAGAGTTATGTACAAATCTTAGGAATTATATAAAAGGTTTCTATATAACTTATCCACTTTTTATTTTATATCTAATATATATTAATGTAAGGTATTATAATAATATATATATTAATGTAAGGTGTTATAATAATATAAATTTATTTTAATCACTTAAGAGATTACATATATAATATATATTAATATATGGTATTTATAAAAATATGAATTTATTTTAACATACACATCTTGAGAAAACTCTATGTAAAATAAATGGAGAGACATTGCCTATTGAACTTATATACAACAAACCAATTTTAAAATAGGTATATTTTAAATAGATTTTTCTAAAGATAGGTATGCTAGTTAATTAAATAAATAGAATGCATTTAATTAATCTATGATGGAGAAAATAGAATTTGATAAATTAATTAAATAAATATAATTTATTTAATTAATTTAGATGATGGAAAGAGACATTATAAAGGGGACATGTTAGGATGATGGCAATGTTAGAAAAACTTAGGATGATGGTGATGTAAGAAAAACTCTTACCCCTTTGAGTGGATTATCCCATTACACTCATCTCTTCAAGATGATTAATTTCTATATAACTTTGTTTACTTCTTTTTTGGGTCCTTCTCACCCCTATTGCAATAGATCATCATTCTCAAGACTAATAGGATCAACAACAACCCATTATGCACTCTCTCAATGATCATCTTTATCACATACAAATAAAACTTAAAGTAAGGTTCATCAACTTTGAAGAACAACTCTCTCAACTCTCCCAATAATATTGATTGACTACTCTTAACTACAAATAAAAGCCAACCTTTCCTACAAAATTTTTAATTTCCTTCTTCCACAATCAAGGTGGTCCTCTATGCCCCCCTAGAAACTAGACTTTCCTAAATGTGATGGTACAAATCTTCCTAATTGGTTGAGCAAGAGCAAGTAATAATTTGAATTCTATCAAATTATCCATGATCAAAATCTCTCCCTTGCCTCTTTTCACTTGGAAAAGAAATCCCTTTAGTGGTTGGATGGGACTCACCCACTTCTCACTTGGTCAAGATTTTGAAAGGAAGCCTTAAAAACCTATTTTATCCCTAGTATGTATATGATGACTTTGTTAATGCCATCACTAAACTATTCGAGACATATTTAGTCAAGGAATACCAGAGTGATTTTAAGAAAATGGATAACCAAACATGTGGCTTATATGTGTCATTTTATAGTTGTCACATCAGTGGTCTGAAGGGGATATTCGAGAAGAAGTTCTCATGTGTAAAAAACTCCTATTGTGATGTTCTGGACTTGGCATGACTTACAAAAGAAAAATTGACATCTATAAAAAAAATACCTAGCTCCTCCTCTTTCAAAACTAAAAAGGAGACATTGGATATAAGAACTAAAGCCCCCACAACTCATAAACTCTTGAGAGAAGAGATAGTAGAGAGAAAGGCTAGGGGATTATGTTACAATGATGCAAGTTCTACTCCCACTTGCTGTTGAAACACACATAATAAATCTTGCACAAGTAGAGACTCTCTCTACTCACAAACCATATAAGATTGCAACAAAGCAATATTTCACTTTATTATGCCAAACCCATACATCAATCAAATTCTACAACAACATTACAAATGCAATCTTCAATGGCTTCTCTCTCTTTCAAACGTGCACACACATAGCTTCCATGGCTTCCTCTACATACATGTATTCACTCTCACCTCTACACCCTTCCCATGGTGGATATTTCCCTCTCTAAAATCTACCTCTAAGAAATATGCCTCTGATCTATTGAAACATTTATTTAAATAACTCTTCATCTATAATGTTTGACTTTTCATATTCATCACAATATTTTAGTTCCTCTAGAACAACACTACGTTTTAAAGAAGAGAATCATGTTTCTGAGAACTTTTACTTACTTTCGGATGCCAAAAAAGTAGAAAAAATATTTTTTTATAACTTTTGTCTAGGCTCATATATTTACATTAAAATTAGTCAATTTAAGTATAAAAACCTCTTATGTAGTGCCCTGCCATGAACACCTTGATTGACAACACTTCTATGCAAGCAAAGCGGAATTTTTTTTTTTTGAGTAAGATAACAAGTGAGGTTTAGCAGCTCAATACACATTATTAACTAACAACTTGTCTCCCAAGGTGCCATGGATGCATTACTTGACAAATTAATCAACATAACTTACATGCATTACTAACTAACATCGGTAGAACATTTTAAATCTATTACACTAATGATTATACATATACATCTCCATTTCACGACATCAGTTAGATCATCAACTTGATCAAGATTACATGTACATATTCAAGTCCATACATATGAGTACATCATCATGTAGTTTACATTATCAACATCCTAATTACATCTGAATATATACACTGCGATACAGAAGATACACAAGGCTAGTACATGAGCATAATAACTGTCTTCATAAATAGGTACAAGATCTGATGACTGGTACACAAGGTATATCCTCCTCACTCATGAACAACGGTAAGGGAAAAAAAACCAATGGATAAAGCTCTTCCACCCAACCATGTGGAATCCTGAGGTCCACCCCCTAAGCTAGGAGTTAACATAAGGTCCCCACTACAACATATAGTCAGGTAGATAGTAAACTAAAGACAACACATGACTCCAACATCACAAGTCAATATCACAAACAACACAACGGTTCTTCCAGAGGCAATACAAAACAACTGGGGAGAGTACAACTAAGGACTACTAGGCTACAGTGAGGAGAGTGTCATCACATGGCCCTAGCATGGGTTACCCAGGCTATCTATCACTAGAAGCCGGCCCCCATCTATGGTTACCCTAGCAACCTCTCTAGGCACCGGCTCCATAGGGTGACACATGCGGAATCAACATTCCTTTCATGAGGACAAGGAAGTTGATCTTACCAACCACGGCCTTCTCATCTCATCCTTAGCTTGAACGAGCACTACAGGCATGAGTGAGGCATCCAATTATCTTGTTAGTGTGAGAACTACCCCACCCCCTAGATTAATTATTAGGTTATCACTTATTTGCCAACTTCTAATGGGTTACCCTGGCGGCCACTTTGGGCACCAGCCCCACATTGGAAGCCACTCCCCTATCTGCACCTAGGAGACCTCATCCATCATGCACAAATCACTAGAACAATAAGCTAGACATACACATTGCAAGGCATTAACCCTCTTGCAAACTATGGCATAATCATAAGGCAATTTCTCATTACATAATTCATGGTATCCAAGTGGAGTAACACATGAGAGATTTCTTCTATACCAATGACAGCATGTCCCCATTGTCTTGACCATCACAATAACTTAAAACAAACTCAAACAAATAAATGATTGCAACATCCATGAAGGCTTAATCATTACCCCAAGATGCATTCTCAACATACCATTAACATGAAAACAACGTTACAACCTAGGCCTCTGGAATAACACTCTGTTAACTTGCACAAGGAGCCTCATTAAGACCAATAATCTAACATATGTCCAATTTTGCTTTCTTGATGCAATTGAATTCACTATACACATAACTCCCATCACAATACTATCTTAGAAGTTCTCAATATCAACTTCAATTAATAAATTTTTACAAGGATAACATAATAAATGCACTGCCAGATTAATTTAATTAACGCTCGAACAATTCCATTTTTTGTAATTGATATCTCCACTAACCTATTGAATTTCTATTTAATAATCTAATACAAAATTTATATAATTGCACCTGTGTAACTAAGAGACACATATAGTTATGCAAATTTTTCCTTGGGAAAGATAACTACTATTTGGTGGTAATAATAATAATAATAATAATAACAACAATATTCTATATTTAATTCACAAAGAAGGCTTAGTGTATTATTATTTAAACATAGTGCATTATTGATTTTATTCTTGTTAAAAAAACAACTCTACAATTACATTAAAATAACTATAAGTAATTAATTATAAAAAAAAATTATTTAATTGATTTACAAGACACCCACATCATTAACCTAACTAAAATAGACCATTATTGCCATTGTTAAAAATCAAATAATTTAAATAGTTACAATGTAATCTAATTCAATTCTTGTGGAGGGTTCCTGTAATGCCCCGTCGTGCTACCCTAGAGTGAAAGATAAACCAGGGCGGAAACCAGAACTATTTTTTTAAAAAAACAATAAGTACAATGCAGTGACCAAAGATATTAAAAATAAACATGTAAATAGGAATGAGTCCATCTAACCACTCTAGGGCAACATGCAGCATTAGGAATTTAAATAAAACCATAAGAGTGATAACCAATCATCTACAGAGTTAACTATCTAGATAACCTCCACAACATTAGTATGATTTGAATTACATCTCCTCAGATCCAAATTACATGATTACAAGATTACAAGGTGATAATAATACAAGATTGCAAGAGTTCAAGATTTCAAATTACAAGGTTACCAGATTACATGATCGAGCCCGTCGATTTACAAAGTAGTACAAGGAAGGTATACAACACTGTTGCAAAGAGAACCATCTGAAACTGGAACAACTCCGCACACGACGCAACAGAATCTCCAAAACACCAATGGATAGCTCTACCTCCCAACCTTGTGGAACCCTGAGGTCCACCCCACCGAGCTAGGAGATAACAAGAGGATTACCACAAGGTCAAGGCTACAATCCAAACCACAAATACCAAAACCAGACTCCAATGAAACAATCATGATGAAAGACTACACAGAACTGACAATACCCGACCAGACGGATCACTAACATCAGACCAAATCAATCATGGAATCATGACCACACCCCGGAGGTACCAACAAGAAAGAAAACATAACAGAGCCACATAAGGAGAGTGTCATCGCATGGCCCTAGCATGGGTTACCCAGGCTATCTCTCACCAGAAGCTGGCCCCCATCTATGGTTACCCTGGCATCCTCTCTCTAGGTGCCGGCCCCATAGGGTGACACATGCGGAGCCGACATGTCCTCTCATGTAGACGAGGAGGTCGGCCTTGCCAACCAGGCCTTCCCATCCCACCCTTGGCCTATGAGAGCGCTCAAGGTGTGGGCGAGGTCACATTAATTATCTTGTTAAGTGTATCACTACCCAACCCTCCTAGGTACATTATTAAGTTTCCATTTGTTTACAACTTCCATGGGGTTACCCAGGCGACCTCTCACTAGGCGCCGGCCCCACCATGGAAGCCACTCCCTTAGCATCCTCTGACTTACATCCGTAACAATTAATAATAAGGTTACAACAAATCTGACACAGAACATAGTTCATTCACCATGCCACGACAAATGGGTTTCCAAGAGCAATACCACCAAAACCCAAAAGAAACATAGACCTTGAGATGAAAATCAAACAAACTGGCCTCCGGAGTCGATAACTGGGCACTTTACTAGGATACAACAATACTTTCCCCCAATACGGGGCTAGGCTTGGAAGGTCATAACAATGGCAAAGAAGTCACACGAAAATAGGAGAACGAAAATCACACCACCCCAAGATACTCAAGCCACAAAAGCATGCCGGTTCCAAGGTGACAAGACTCGGATTCACCTAGGTAGCAATACATCATGCAAATCATCTAGTCAAGCATGGTGCCACCAAAATTGAACCCTACTGAACTTACGTGCCACCATAGCATGAATTAGATAATACAAAACAATAAGACCCAAAACCAAACAATCAATTGCCCGCTCGCTTCGGCGATGCTCACAAAGATCCAACATCCACGCTTAAGACATAAATTAGAAAGGGAATGTGAATGCAACAACCATCTCCTACCTAGGGAACCCATAACTACTTAAAACAACCATGATCAAAGAAAGGATTCCATGAGGTGTTCCATACAAAAAAAAAAAAAAAAGATTCACAGTGATAAACTGCACAATGCAATACCTTATCCTACAAGAGCAAAATTGACCATGTAGGACTATTGCTAAAAAAAATTGAACGGTGAAACCCTACATGCTAAACCAAACACACACACCACCAAACCTAGACCAGCTAACATAATCCTTAATGATAACTTGCTACTAAAACAAAAATCATTCAAGAGCTAAAAGAAAACAACTAAACACTCATAGGTAATTCCTATGATGCTAGCTCACGACCACTTAGATTCTATTAAAAAAAAATGCTTTAATACAACAAAGTTTAAAAGTCTACATATATATATAGTTTCCAAAGTTACAAGAAAAGAATAATGTCCACACCGAAATATCAACAAAAGATTACATCTCTACTATGCTAGCTTAATTCCGCTAGATATTACCTAACTACCAACTCACTAACCAGGTTAGTCAACAACAACCTCAACATCTATAGAAAAAGAACACCAATGAGCCTTCTAAGAAATACTAACTTACTAACACATAACATTCTACCTACGAATTCTCTGACACAACTTCTAACCACAGCTTTCGACAAGAGGAACAAAATGGTAAAAGCGCTATCTGTTCTATGTCTCTAACCCGATCAGGGCTCAAGAAAGGGACGCAGATTTAATATTACTTAACCATTTAATAAGAGTATACAAAAAGGATTGGTGCCAAATATTCTAAGCTTACAATCACACAAAAGAAGAATGGCATCAACCACTCTACCAACGACTTAGGATATGGAGCTGTCTAAAGGGAAACTTACCGAACACACACTGACAGACAGGGACTGAGTGCTGAGACCCAACAGATTAAAAGGTATCTTTCTATATCCATCGAATGTTTAACTAACAACCACAATCATAAGTAATAAAAAAAACTCAAAAGCTTGCAATGATAACGCAGCATGAAGGAATGACATTCATAGCAGGAGATAATGGTTTAAATAAAAGAAGGTAGCGGTGTGGGCAAAACAGCGTGGATCAGAAGCTGAGAAGAACCACGGCTGCCAGGCAGGAAGTATGACGCACTCAAGTTTTTATGTGCGGCGGAGCCTAAACTACAACTTGGAATAAATCGCATGGGGCTGTGAGGCATCCCAAACGATGGGGCAACCGAATGAAAGAAGCATTTTTCCTCTAAGTTAAACCAACGCTGCTCAGAAGTAAAGGATCGACGACCACCGGAGCAACGCAAGAGGAGATGGGCTGACGGCGCGGGTTGTAAGTTTAACACCGACATGGAAGACCCCGGTGTGAGGGATCTGCCCCTCGAGATACTCTAACCAGGTAAAAAGGTTTTAGAAATCAGCGGAGTGCAATCTACGACGCAGGAAAATGAGATTCATTTCCTATTCTTTTGGATACAAACAAAATTGCTGCAAATGATAAACGGCAGGCTGTGGAAGAAAAGGTAAGTCTGAACAATGCAGCATCTCCAAGAGAAACGGTAGTTTAGTGAATAGACACCGGTTACATAGGAGGATTTAGAAGAGTCTACATCCCAAATGAGGATTTTACAGTTATTGCAAGTGTCACAATGAATGTGGTCGGTAGGGACACACGATGACGGGGTATGAACAAAACGGGTTCACAGCAAAAGAACCTCAGAGAAAAACCAGAATATGCCATTGGTCTCAAAACCTCAGAGGAAAACAGTCTGAGTCTAAAGGATATACATAGAGTGATATATGCAAAGGAGCTCTCCTAATGCATTGACCTGTGCAACTTTCTTTTGAGTCAAAATGGTCTGCAGTTTTAAAAGATTAACAGATACTGGATGGCAGTGAGGGTTAATCAGACACTAACTTCATTAGAAAATAAAACCCATGATAACAGAAGAATAGAAACTATTTGCGCAGGAGGCTCCAGTGTGCCGCAGAACTACAGGATGAAGTTCATGATAGGACTAAAGATTGTTTGCTGAGGTGGGCAGGAGATTTCTTCTAATGACAAAACCAATAACAGAGGAAAAATAATTCAGAGAGTAAAGTTCCAGACAATTAACGATTGCATGGCAAAAACATTCCACCTACAAGAATGCAGAATAAAACATACCCGGAGTAATTTGTACCTCCAAATCTTCTTCTCTTTCTTCGCCAAGAATTCCTCTGTCCGAGCCCCCAAAATCTCCTTTCCAGAATATCTGACAACTCTCAATAATAAATTATGCACCCAAAAATAATAATTAAAGCGACTATGCACAATAACCAATCCATACGACTATGCCAATACTATAAGATCATAAAGATATCCGAGATGCATAGACAAGAGTAGACAACATAATAACACTCCACAACCCGCAACGATCAATCAACAAAACAAAACCAAGGAACAATGGCGCATCACATCACAAGACCAGGGTAAGGATCCAAGATGATGACTAGAACACAAGACCACGATATGGACTGAAACTGACCTAGCGGTAAGGTCCTCATATTATCTCCATCCTCTTATCCATGGTGTAGGGCCCGCTCAGACCTGCTAGATCAGGTGGAGTCGAGGCCCGGTACCTGCAACCTGCGTGAAAACCAATGGTTATCTGTGATCATCTATTTGCATATATATCACAACACCGAGACGGAGAATTGCAGCATAGTAGGGTACTCGATCCGAGCAGTACTACACCGTCCCCGCTCCAATACAAGACTATAATCAGAGACATAAACATGACATTTTCTAACCAACATTAATCATATCCATCTTATCAAAATGAAGTAATATAGTATCATCAAAACTCATAGTACATGTTTCAATGCATCCCTCGAACAAAATCTATCAAGATTAATGAAAGCATAAACCAATACACATTAAACCAAATGTCTCTAACTGCAATTATAAAATAAAAACTATCAACTGTTCCAGAACTGACGAAAGTACTGATAAAAATAACATCTAACACAAGCCAAAAAGCGAGGGGCATTACAGTTCCTATTTAATTGTAACCATATAAAACCCCTAACTGTTGTAATAACCTATTCAACAAAAAGGTGAAAAGAACAACTTTAACTACTTCTACGAAAACGTCAATTGACGAATACTTGTAGGTCAATTACCAATTACAACATTTATAAATCTGAATTTATTTAATTAAGTTTCTACTAATGAAACATTATAGTAAAATTAGTGTTAAATTACAGAATAATCCTATCCAGAAGTTTGATAAACTTTTGAATTAATTTACAACTACATTTCATTTATTTCATAATTTGATAATTCCATCATATATATATATGTGTGTGTGTGTGTGTGTGTGTGTGTGTGTGTGTGTGTGTGTGTACATAAACTCCCACTATTTATTAGAATACACTGTATATTTTAACTTCATACTCAATAATTGACACATACATGACTAGTCATAAATATATTTATATACGTGATCATGCACCGGTGTGTAAACTATTCCCATTTGGTCATTTATAGTTCATTTATTTACCACTATTGTTGAAGATAGGATGTAAAATTGTTATGGATTGTATGACCATTGGAATGGGTAAAAATTAGGTGATTCTCTTTCATATTTTTCCTCATGCCTGTAGGTCTATAGCTACTCACGACAGATATCAAATTAAGGTATTCACTAACACATTTCTATAAATAATTACTAAAACTTTCCAAAACACAACCTATAGTTTTGAGATACAAAGATACAATATATCCAGATAATATACCCATACATTTTAATGCAAAATAGATAAAGGTCGACATTCATTTTCTATACTAATCTTCCCAGTTATATAATTCTAGAAAGAAGATTCTAAATAAGATTTAATTCGATTTGTGATCAGTATTAATCAATTAAACTTGGAAGCGAAGGACTTGTTTAATCATATGCCTCATAGTTAATAATAATTTCAAGATAAGAAAAAAAAAGGTTAAGGCGGTCAGAGAATAATTTTAGGAAGAAGTATAAAGTGTGAACGTTGCATTATCTTGCGCCAAAATGGAAACTTAAGTGCAAGGTACGACATCCATTATGGAAACATTGGTTTTAGTCGAGTATTATAGTTGAAATGATGTGGTAGACATATAACTACAGTGTAAGCATCCACAAGGCAAGTTAACCACATCAGAAGTAGTTACCTTAACACCTCATTGTCCAACTTGACTAAATGTAGAAAATGCTAAATAAACAATCACAGTGTATGGCTCGCAGAAAGGAAGGAAAGAGTACTATCAATGCATAAGGGATAGGTTAAATCATACGGAGTTTTCTTTTTACCCTGCAATCTATGCATGTAGAAGGATGAACAAGATAGAGCAGGTTAGTAAAATCCCATTAAGCATTTGCACTAGCGCAAGACACACATGAGCAAGAAGTCTCCAAAGCTTCCAACGTAAGCCTTGAAATGCCAGGAAAAATTAGATAGGGATGGATAGGTTCGAATGGTTGTTTAGGTGGCTAAAGAAATCTAGCAAGAGCTGTAATGCTCCAGAGTCTCACGAGTACACACAGGACAGGTTTGAGAATAGAAAAAAAAATCCTTAGAAATTTTTAGCAAAATTTAAAAGAAAGCCTTGGAGCCCTAGTCACCAAACAGAGGAAGATTTCAATGATATCAAAGGTGTAAACGTATTCACCAGCCACTAGATGATTTCAGATGGGTTTACTATGGCTGATTTGACTCAGAGAATGTCTTATCTAGATGTAAGGATTTGGGCCGACTATAGAGATAGTAACTTGCAGAGCTCATTGACAGTGTCAATTCAATGGTCACAACATGAGTCATTTTGTGATGTGCCATGATCACAAGGTATGTCCAAAATAAATAGATTACTACACCTATAAGTTATGAAGGCATCATATTAATAAAGAAGAGAGATCATTTACACTATATGCGGATTTCCCATCTTCTAAAATCCCTCCATTGCAGGAAATAAAGTGCACTTACTAATCCTAGTGACTGTGAACACCAGTTATCACCTACGTCAGAAAGCTATCTAAAAGGAAGTTTCTATTACATAAGGTTATATCAAGGCTTGCTTTTGCACAGAAAGGAAACGTCCTCATCAGATGATAGAGATCAAGGAGAATGCTGAGAGAGCAAATGGCAGGCCTGGAGATTTCATAGCAAACTCACTAGCTTTCAGAGTGGTAATTTTCTATTACTTCTTTCTAAGTTTTATATGAATGATGGAAAGAGCAAATGTCTTGCAGCTATGATGAACCTTTTTTGATTGCAGATAAGAAAAGTTGCGAAGAATGCCTCACGTGAGCCTACCAAAACCTTAGACATGACTGTATTGCAAATTTTCTAGTGCAGACAGTGCTGGAGGAGAACAGATTCAGATAATGTGACAACACCAATATGCTCAAACGAAGATACATTCACAATGTACAGGGATTGCTTGACAGATGCCTCCAAGAGAAGTGGTTACGCTGTATGATAAACATACATCTACTTGCATAAATTTCTAAAACACTTGATTGGGACATGAACTATGAAGGGTAGGGGAAAAAAAATTGTAAATAGTGTGGGCAGTTATAAGGGCAACCCATATGGGATGGACATTGACACTCATCATGGCATGAGAGAAATCTGTCAAACATGGTCATTGCGACAAGACTGGTTATCATGAATGCAAATTGGGGAGATAAAAAAAACAAATAACCAAGCCTATGGACTATTGTTAAACTCCCTCAGAGATGGGATCTTTGGAATACAATGTTTGCACAACAAGTATGAAATAGATTTAGTCAGGCATCGGAAGCTCAACAATCATTTGGCAAGAAGAGAAATTACTACACTTTCACCACAGACTAAATTAAGAGATCAGAGGTAATGCTCGGACAAATAGTGGAACCTAATTAAGATGTTTGAGAGTTTGCCCTGTTGAATCCGGTAGCTCCTTTCTCCCTCTCCAATTTCTTCAGACCTTCCTTTTTCTAGAAATCTTTTTTTCCTCCCTCAACTAGGATTCAACCCTTGGATAAATGTAGAAACATCCCCTCTTCCCAACAATCCCACTTTCTCAAAAGCAGGGTGGAACTCCTCGGGTAATGCCGAACCATGCCTCTGTATTTTGAACAACCCACATTCCCGTAGGAAACAACAATTTCATTTTTACCAATGGATTCCCAAGCCTCAAATCTGCAACTGATGGCACAAGAAATGAAATTTGCACATTCCCAAATATTGAATACATGGTATAAAGCAACCATCCTAATTTTTTTTTTTAAACCTTAGAATATACCAAAGAAATATTATTATTTTATAAATCTAATATTAACTATGTATTTCATTAACACAATTTACATTTATATCTATTTATGAAATTTATGATCATTGTAATTTATCCGTTTACAGCCAACTTAATCATTTACAAACAACTCATAATTTAGTAATTAATTTATTTATTATTTCACATAATTTTATTAATCATATTTTCTATATTATTTAATTTATATTGGAACAATTTATGTTCATTTATCAAAATTATATTCCTAGTCAAATAAATCTATTTGAATGCATCAATACACTAACGTAACATAGGCAACTCTGACCTTGTTAATCCTCATTGTGGCAAATTACTTGACTGACAAGCAAGATTAGACGACAAGACCACAATCACGGAGGTAGACAGACGATAGACAATAATGACAAGGAACCCCATGTTAACTCTGTTCAATGATTCCATTGGCTAGGGCACGCTTAGACCTACTAGTTTAGGTGGAGTCGATGCCCGATACCTGCATCTTGCATCAAACAACAAGGGTGTACACATATATACATATATAAACATGTAGTCACAGACACAATGAACGGAAGTCACAGCGTGGTAGGGTACTTGGACACGAGTAATGCAACACTGTTCCGTCCATGAACACACATCATTAAGTAACTATATCCATTAACAATCATGCATCATAATCGCAATCAAATTAACACATTAACCTCAGAATAACATTAGTCTATAATCATCAAATATGTCCATCGAAAGCATAAAGTGCAAGTAATCAAGCATCACCCTAACATAGATCCATAATCAGCTATCATAATAATAGAGTGTCCATCAAGATCAAGGAGAACATAAACCATAACACACTAGACCAAATGTTTCAAACTGTAATTATGCAATATGAACTACCAACTATACCTGAACTGTCATAAGAAATATGAGAATAACATCTATCACAAGCCAAAAGTGAGGGGCATTACATCTTGAAGCTTCCCATAAAAGGATTTCTCTCCATCTTATAAAAATCCTAAAAATTAATTGTTTTATAGCTTGTTGGGAATTTATTTTTGATTTTAATCTCTCCCAAATGGTGAATAATTTGGCCATGAAACCTTCACAACATTATACAAAATACATCTAATAATACCCCTATAAAATTATTTCATCCCAGCCTTCATATATTTTTGAAAACAATTGTTTCCATAAAACTGCCCTGTGGAGCCTTAAAACAATGATTTGGTCAAAATTAAAATTTTGAAAATCTAAGCCAACTTGAACTTTCCTAATGTTGAGAGATGCCTAAAAAAACAAAAGAAAACCAAATCACATACCAAAACTAAGTTTAAACTAAAATATTTTTGGGTGATGCAGGATCGCCTGTGGACCTGGATGCTCCCGCATTAGACACATGTAAAACGTTTGCGAGCATGGGTTCACAAAGGTGGAGTGGAATGGTATAACAATTCTTCTAGATTACAAGCAATCTATAGTGAACTCCATCACTATGACATGTGCACAAAAAATTATTTATTTCTCCTTCTCTTCCAACATTTTGCTTGAACAACTATCTCTTCCCTCTTGTGGATTCATGTCCACCATGAACCATCCTCTTCCACCAAAGAATATCTTCACTCTTCTCCTTCTTCATGGGTTTTGACCCACCACAAACGGACCACCTCTACCAAAGTCTTGCAACATCCTTTACAACTTCTATATACAAATATGCAACATTCACATACTAATCTACAACTATATGATCTTTTTTTCTATCTACTTGCACTAACTCCTTATTCATCTCAATAATATGCAATTTGATATCAAATTCCTCATTACTAAATTCAAAATAATTAAATTTTACCTCTTCATTTGTTGTTGCAACATCCCTCTCTTCATCCTCACTAGCAAGCTGCTTAAACCACTCTTCTTCCATCGCCAAAATCTACAACATCAAATCATCTTCTTCCTCATCCTTTGCTGCAACCTATTCACATTCCATCACTACAATCACATCCTCCACAACTGCATCTTCAACCTCTTCATTTTCATTTCCCACCTCTTCATATTCAACCACTGCTACACACAACCCTTCATCTTGCTTAACCATTTCTTTCCATTGTCTTGCTTCCAATCTATCTACTCTCACATTAATGTACACCACCATCTCAAGGATCTTCCTCTTTTCATACTGTATCTAGCCCTCCCATATCATGTGCTTCTTCCTCAAAAAAATCCCCATCTTATTGGCTACAATCTTCCACAATTCTCACCTCATGCTCTACAATCTGCCATCACACTCTCAATCTGCAAAAAATATTCATTAGCGGTTCCCTGTCTATCGATTGCTTAGTGCTTCTCTACCTGCAAAATTCCTCACACAAGCTTTCCACAACTACTTCACTCTCCCGCAAGTCCTAGTGTATCGTCTACACTCTCAGGACTACCAACTTTGATACCATTTGATGCAAGTGGTACTCCCACTCGTTGCTCCAACACACACAATTAATCTTGCATGAGTAGAGACTCTCTCTGCTCACAAATTGAACTCACAAACCATACAAGATTGCAACAAAACAATATTTCACTTTATTATGCCAAATCCATACATCAATCAAATTGTTACACCTCATGTGTTTTTATCCATTTGCTATTTACCTAGGTTGGTTAAATTATTTGAATAATGGGTGATTATGAAATTCTTACATTTATCTGTATTGAGAATATTGAATTGAAATATGTTGGAAATGAAATAATGTAATGTCTTTTATTATATTTTATTATTGTATGAAATTGTGTAAAGCAAATGGTTATATATTTGATCAGCTAACTACTGTGATGATGATTTAAGTGGATGCAGGAATAGGCTACACCTCTGAAAGGGAGGGGAAGTATCACTCAGGAGAAGGACTTGGTCTGGTAACCCTAGTTAAACCTAAACTGAGCAGGACACACACACATCCTATTTTGACCTAGGTTGAGTCGAGTCAGGGTGGGTAGCGGTAAGTGATCTAAGTTGAATATTACATCTTGTTTGGATGTTTGAACCTGCATGTTGTTAAGTGTTTGTTTGTTTATGCAAGTTTTTCTTTGGAGATTATAATTCATGCAAGTCCACAATATGTTCTTACGTATGAGTTGATACAAGCATGAATATACATAGGTAGACATACCTATGTACATTCATGAGCGTATTGATCATAGATAAGGAGATATCAATTTCGACCATGCAAGAATTATCGTCTCTATTGTGTTCTATGACATTATGTTTATGAATGTTTCATGGTGATAAATGAAATTAGGTATATTGAGTTATATGTGATTTTACATTGATGATATATATATATATATATATATATATATATATATATATATATATATATATATATATATATATATATATATATATATATATATATATAATAAAATCGACTTGCATATTATGTGGGATACATTTCATACTTTATAGGTTGGTAGCCTTTCATGGCATGTGGTCTTATAGACTTAGTGAGCAGCACATAGCGCACATCATGGAGGCACATGTGTTTAGGCCGTTTGGAGGCCAAGTTAGTTAGGGAGCATCGGATGAATATAAGCCTATGGAAGCGCATAAACTTGGACCTTTTGATTAATGTTTTATGAGTTTCAAAACAAACTCTTTTTGATAAGTTTGACTTTGTCTTGAACCCATGAGGATTTGGAAATTAGTTTGCTGATTTAATTAAGCCTTTCATTATTTTTACAGCATGATTTTGGCTATTTTCTTGGAAACCATTTTTACTATATTTTTGGAAATGTGACTTTTTAGGCGGCAATTTTATGGAGAGGGTGGAATGTTTTAGAAGTCTGATTTTTATTAAGATTGATTATGTGTCCTCTTATGTGTCTTGTATTTTCATTATTCTTTTGACATCTCTAAATTGGTTGCTAATTAAGTGGAGTGGTGGAATTTTTCCTAGCTAGTTTGTAACTTGATCTCTCTAGGGGTTTTTGTAAATAAAGAGGTGCTCTCCCTCATTCCAATACACACAGTTTTCAATCAAGAGCCTTCTTAATCTTGCTATTGAGTATTTGAGCTAGTTTTGAGTTTTGTTATTTTGATTTTGGAGAGTTGTTCTACTTGGAGGAGTGATCTAGTGTGTTGGAAGGAGCTTAGGTAAGGGATTGTTTGATTTGTTGGAGCTATTATCACAAGCATGAGGATTTTTCTTTTATTATAATTCTCTATTTTGAATGGCATTTTATGTTGTTGTTATGATGGAATGAATTGTGTTATCGCTTTGATTGCTTACTTGAAGGTATATTATATATATTTAAATACTAATAGTTTTGCATTATGAAATAATCTCCTTAGTGGGAATGAGTGCCTAGATGGGGTTTGTATGATTATTTTGGGCTATGAATGAATAATGGTATAAGAGGAAAAGATAGTAACAATAGTTTGCAAATGGTATTACTTAGAGATATGTGTCCTAGTAAAACATGAAAAGAGGTTAGCCTTGGGATAAGGGATCCAATGAAGAGGTAGATAACCTAGTATAGAGATTGTTGTCTTTCCCAATCGAGATAGAAGGGTGGGTGAATATGAGACAAGAAAACTTTGGCCAAAATTGGTGTAAATAGCCAACGTTTACACTGTCTAGGTTCACTATGATCCAGGTTTGCATTTTAAGTAGGGATTTCATATTTTGATGGTTGTAGCCATAGTATGATAGTACTAGTTAATGTAGGACACAACACCATGCTCAAATTAGGCTTATTTTATTTGGGTTTACCATACCAATCCCTTCGTCGAAGGGTAGGGTTGTTTACCAGTTTGGTAAATGTGCAGGAGACCATAATAAGTCCATGGATGGAGGAAAAGTGCTTGGGTGATGCTTCACCTCATGCAATTAGCATGCAATTGGTGGCCAGGAATATTGAAGATAGACAAGTATACTATCATGTGTTTCTATTTTTTAGTTAAGCTCTTGAAGCTTGTATGTATATTATGAAAAAGTTGTAAAGATGAATATTCAAAATTGCCACTATGAAATGTAATTTGGATTATGCAATGGATGCTTGAAAAATGTTTTCAAATGTGTATCTTATCAAATGAATTTAAAGAAAAAATTTATTGCTATCATTATTGTATATTGATCATATTACATTAGAGTTAAACTTAGTAAATTTTAGTTGGTAGAACAAGTGGCATGTTAGAAAAATTCTACAACATTACAAATATGGTCTTCAATGGTTGCTCTCTCTTTAAAACCTACACACACACAACTTCCATGGCTTCCTCTACATATAAGTATTCACTCTTACCTCTACAACCTTCCCATGGTGGAGATTTCCCTCTTTGAAATCTATCTCTAAGAAATCTAGCTCTGATCTATTGAAACATTTATTTAAATAACACTTCATCTGTAATGTTTGAATTTTCATATTCCTCAAAATAGTTTAGTTCCTCTAGAACAATAACACCACATTTTAAAGAAGAGAATCACATTTTTGAGAGCCTTTACTTACTTTCGGATGCCAAAAAAGCAGAAAAAGTGTTTTTTTTATAACTTTTGACTGTGCTCATATCTTTATATTAAAATTGGTCAATTTGAACACAAAAACCTTTCGAATCTTCCCATAAAAGGATTTCTCTCCAACTTTTAAAAATCCTAAAAATTAATTGTTTATGTAGCTTGTGGGGAAAAAGTTTCTAATTTTAAATTCTCCCAAATGGTGAAGAATTTGGCCACAAAACCCTCACAACATTATGAAAAATACATCGAAGAATATCCCTATAAAATTATTTCATCCCAATGTTCATATATTTCTGGAGATAATTGTTTCCATAAAACTACCCTGCGAAGCCTTAAAACAATAATTTGGTGAAAATTAAAATTTTGCAAATCTGAGCCAACTTGAACTTTTCTGATGTTGAAAGATGCCTAAAAACACCAAAGAAAAACAAAACACATACTAAAACTAAAATATATTTGGGTGATACAGGATCACCTATGGACCCGAATGCTTCTGCATCATACAATTATGATAAAAATGGAAAAGGTTCACAAATGTAGTAACACTTGTATCTCATCAACTCTACCACTATGCCTAATGAATCTAAGGAATTTTTAGATGTAGAAAAAGAGTTATTTTCCCTAGAACAACAATTGACTCCTAATTCCCATATTTCAATTCATGCTTAGCATTAGGAGTGGATTGTTGTTATAGGGAAACCGACTCCTCTTCTACATCCAAAAATTCCTCATACTCACTAGTGATCATGATAGAGTCAATGAGATACAAGTGTTTCTCACTATATTTGTGATCCTTTTCCCATTTTTATCACAATTGTAACATAATCTCCTAACCTTTTTCTCTAGCATCTCTTCTCAAAAGAGTTTGTGAATTGTGGGAGTTTTATTTCCATTATTTAATCTATCTCCTTTTTAGTTTTGAAAGAGGAGGAGATGTCTATTTTTCATTGGGTTGTCAATTATCTCTCTCAAGTCATGCCAAGCCAAGAGCATCATTATAGGAATCTGGTTTAAACATGCGAACTTCTACTTGAAGATCCTCCTTAAGAAAAATAGTTTAAAATAAATCTGAAAAAATGACCTTTTATCAAACTCACTCTAGTATTCCTTGACTAAATGTGTTTGACATAGTTTAGTGAGGGCACCAACAAATCATCATAAGTACTAGGGCTAAAATAGATTAGGAATTCCTTGCAAAATTCTGACTAGGTGAGAAGTGGGTGAGTCATGTCCAATCATTGAATCCATTGAAGGACATCCTTTTCTAAGAGAAAAGAGTCAAGGGAAAACTTTTGATCCTAGGTAATTTAATAGAATTTAAAATATTTCTTGGCCTTTCCCATGCTATTATGAATATTTGTACTATCACATTTACATAAAATATAGTTTAGCAAGATAGAGAGGAATGTCATGATTGTGGAAGAAGGAACTTGATATAGGAGAGGAAGGTTATCCTTTATCTATAGCTAAGAGTAGATAGTTTATATTTTGGGATCTAGTTTGTAGAACTGGTCTTCAAAGTTGATGCACCTTACCTGATTTTCCATTTTTATGTGATCAAGGTAGTCATTGAGAGAGTACAGAATGGGCTCATATGGATCCTGTTGGTCATGAGAATGGGAAACTATCACCATATGGGTGAGAGGGACCCAACAAATAAGTAATAAGAATTATATGGAAAATTGACTAGCTTAAAGAGAAGCATAATAGGACAATCCACTGAAAGGGGTAAGAGTTGTCTCTAACCCAAAAAAGGGTACCTAGAGTTATATGGAAGATTGATTAGATCAAAGAGATGAGTGTAATGGGACAATCCATCACAAGGGTGAGATTTTGTGTCATTTACGGTTTGTATATTTTTAGGGTCCAAATAAAAAAGTAGTGTCACTATAAATACTCCTAAGCCGATATTCATATGTGATTTGTAGGATGAAGAAAACACATCCACACAACCACACATGTTTAATTGGAATCTTAATGATAAAGTTAAGGGTGTCCTCAAGATAGCTAGGATGAGAAAGAAGGTCAACCATGCACACATAATGATCACTTGTAGGTGTAATACAATGGGGGTTACTCATGCACTAACCCTAAATAGTTACATGCACATAGAACACAACCAAAGCTTGTAATGTTTGGATATGTTCCAAAGTGCTTCGCCAATTCAAAGATTTTGAGAACAACCTTGCAAAATTCATTTTGTCCTATCCCAGAATGATTGTATTCCATGAGACCATATTTCTTTGATGCATTTTATCAAATTGTCCACATTCCTTGTCTATGCTTCCACATTTTCCATACATACCTACCAAAGCATTTCCAACTATAATATCTAACAAAAATCCCCCTTCCATTATGCTTTGATGGATGTTCATACCTTGTTCCAAATATCCCATTTTGGTACAGGTAGGGAGGATGCTAGCTTTACAACTACCAATTTCATTTACTTGAAAGTTTCTAAAGCCTTGTCAATAAATCTATTTTCTTGATATCCTATAATAATGGCATTCCATAAGACCAAATTTCTTTGAGATATTCTATCAAATAGTTAATGTGCCTTGTCCATGCTTCCACATTTTGCATACATTTCTACCAGAGCAGTACCAACTATAACATCTTACAAAATTTATCTATCCTTTTATGTTTTGATGGATGTCTATACCTTATTCCAAATATCCCACTTGGCACGGACTAGGAGGATGTCGGCAAATTTTTTTGGTGTACACCAACCAATTGTATTTGCTTGAAAGTTTCTAAAGACTTTTCAACAAATCTATTTTGTGAATATGCTACAATCAGGGGATTCCATGAGAACACATTTCTTTGAGGCATTATGTAAAATAGTTCATATGCCTTGTCTGCACTTCCACGTTTTGCATATCCTACAACCATGGCATTCCATGAGATGACATCTCTTTGAGGTATTCTATAAAACTGATGAAATATAGAAAAGAGGACCTACCAGCCACATCTAAGTTAAAGCTTAGAGTGTGTTGTTTAAGCCCAACCATTTCCAAACAGCTTGTTGTGAGATAGGTAGAGGAAAATGAAATTTGAAGGCTTTCCTACTGATTTTGGAATTGGGATAGGGAGATGAAAATGCGATTTGAAAGCTTTGCTACTAAATTTGGAATGGGGTTGGAGAGCTTGTTGTCATTTAGATAGATTTATGTTAGGCTGGAAAGCTTGCCAATGGAGCCTGGTATGGGATCAGAGATTTTATTTCCAGTGATGGAAACCTTTTGTAGATTGATTGATCAAATTTATGAAAGAAGAATGTAAGGGGAAGATCAGTTGGTTTTCCTGGAGGCGTAGGAATCCCAGCGAAGAGAGCTTGCCTTATGGATGGAAGTATGCTACTATTGAGGCAATTTCTATTGAGGTACATGATTGATAGATTGGAGAGCTCCCCGACTAAGTATGAAATCAAACTAATCATAGAATTGTGTGAGATGTTGAAAAGTTGTAACAACTTGAGGTTTTTGAGGGCCCAAGGAATGAACCAGCCAAATAGTTGTGTGGAGATCAAGGCTTTTAAGCATGATGAGATGGGAAGTTATCAATACATGAATCAAACCTATCAACCTATTTCCATAGAGATGCAGTATGTGGAGCTTTTGTAGGTTAATAATGCTCTCGGGGATGGAACCACTTAATTTGTTTTCTTGTAGCTGGAGCACTCGAAGCTAATAGAGATTTCCCAAAGACTGAGGAATCAAACCTCCCAGCTTATGGGTGTTAAGAGATATCTTCCTCCCCCTTACAAGTTTCCCTATCGACCACGGAATTGAACCTGTCACTTCCTTCAAATTATTCAGGTCTAAAATTTGTAGGTACTCTAGATCGCCCACCGCCTCCGATATAGTGCCCTTCATCAGCGTATTAATGAATTTGCCGTACATCCTCGGGAGACTAAGAGCCACCACCCGCCCTGTCTGTTTACTGCATGTGACCCCCTGCCACTCGCAAAAATTAAAGCCATTCCATGAAAGTAGCCATTGGGAAGGGTCCTCCATCATCCCTGCCTTAAAGTTCAGCAGGGCCTGCCAATCTCCCACCTGGCATTCTAAGCAACTGCCCTCCAAAGCACTCACCAATATAACTAGCAATGCAATAAACAATTTCAATTTTTTTTCTTTAGTAGGCAATCTCTTGCCTTCACCTAAAAACTTTTTCTTCCTCAAACCAAACTCCAATACTATTTGGATTGCTCATAAAATTGGCATAATCTTACTATGATGGAGATGATATAATAGCAAAATGCTAACATAATATGTGATTGACATGGTTTGGTTGATAGTCAATTTATACATTCATGATAAGAGGTATGGAGGGTTGAGATTAAGAGCTGAAAATGAATGGCTAAGATTAACAGGTTGAGATGAAATGGATGGTTGAGATTAAGAGGTGGAAGAGGGAAGTTTTCAAGACATTCTTTTATGTAAATGGTAAAGATTTGAAGATGTAGTATGGAATGTGTGCCTAGGATAAAGAGTTAGGGATATTCATTTATTAATTGTGGCAAAGGTATGAGGATGATGACATGTGAAAACAAATAATTGATTAGGGACTGTGACAGTGTACATAAAAATTAAACATAACCCACATATATTTAGAAAAAAATATAAAATAAGTGTTTTAAAATAAAAACATATAGCCCACATATTTTTATAAAACCAATGCAAATAAATATAAAATCCAAATAAATAAAATAATGTATATAAATACAACTCAAATTAAAACATAAATAAATCAAAATAAAATTTTAAGCCAATATAAATATTATAACAAAATTGTAATATTTAAAGTATAATTTATAAATTTTTTAGTTTAAATATTAATGAAATAGTATAATTAATTATTTATTGATAATAAACAATGTTTATATTATAAATATGATAATAATATGTTTATATTATCACATTATTTTAATATTATAATATTTGTATATAGTATTATATTATATTATTGTTTTTTTATTATATTGTTATATGTAATGCCCCACAATGAACACCTTAGAGGACAACACATCTATATTATGCAATGCAGAATTTTTTTTTTTGTATAAGATAACAAAGTAATGTTTAACAAATCAATACACATCACTAACAACTTGTCTTCTAAGGTCCAATGGTTGCATTACTTGACAAATTAATCAACATGATTAAACATACATTATTAACTGATATTAACAAATCATTCTAAATCTATTGCACTAATGACTATACATATACATCTCCATTTCATGACATCAGTTAGATAATCAACTTGATCAAGATTACATGTACATGTTCAAAAGTCTATACATATGAGTACATCACTATGTAGTTACATTATCAACATCCTGATTACATCTGAATATATACAATGTGATACAGTAGATACACAGGGCTAGTACATGAGTATAATAACTATCTTCATAACAAGTACAAGATCTGATGTCTGATACACAAGATATATCCTCCTCGTTTGCGAACAACAGTAAGGGAAAAACCAATGGAAAAAGCTCTTCCACCCGACCATGTGGAACCCTGAGGTCCACCCCCTGAGCTAGGAGTTAACATAAGGTCCCCACTACAACATATAGTCAGGTAGATAGTGGACTATAAGACAACACATGACTCTACACATCACAAGTCAATATCACAAACAACACAACAGTACTTCCAGAGGCAAACACATAACAAAAGGGGAGAGTACAACTAGGGAATGCTAGGCTACAGTAAGGAGAGTGTCATCGCATGGTCCTAACATGGGTTACCCTGACAGCCTCTAGCTAGACGCCGACCCCCATCCATGGGTTACCCTGACAGTCTCTCACTAGGCACCGGCCCCCATCTATGGTTACCCTGACAGTCTCTCACTAGACGCCGGCCCCATAGGGTGACACATGCGGAATCAACATTCCTTTCATGGGGACAAGGAAGTTGATTTTGCCAACCATGGCCTTCTCATCTCATCCTTAGTCTAAACAAGCACTACATGCATGAGTGAGGCATCCAATTATCTTGATTTGTGTGAGAACTATCCAACCCTCTAAATTTATCATTAAGTTATCACTGGATTAACAACTCCCAATGGGTTACCCTGACAAGCCACTTTGGGTGCCGGCCCCACATTGGAAGCCACTCCCCTATCTGCACCTAGGAAACCCCATCCATCAAGCCATGCACAAAACATCATAACAATAAAATTTGCATACACATTGCAAGGCATTAACCCTCTTGCAAACTATGGCATAATCACAAGGACATACTCTCAATACATTATCCATGGCATCCAGATGAAGTAACACATGAGAAATTTCTTCTTTATAGATGACAAAGTGTCCCCATGGTCTTAACCAACACGATATCTTACAACATACTTAAAACAAGTAAATAATCTCAACATCCATGAATGACTTAATTATCACACCATGAGGCATTCTCAACATACCATGTACATGAGGACAAATGTTATACCCTATGCCTCCAGAACTAACCACTCAAGTAGATGTAATAGCATAGGGACCATGATGACATATCTAATTCACTTCCCACAAATCAAGTTTCATGACCCTATTAGGTAAGCAAATAGTACTCAATAAGAAGCCATTTAGAACAATAATTTTATGTTTATCTTAAACACTAATTGACTATATTAGGTTTCAATTAATAATGTCAATTAAATAATTTAACATTATCAAATTAAAACATAGCTTGTAATAAAATTATTGGCCATATATATATATTCAGTTACATCCTATAAGACATAACACAATCTAAATATACTTCTTCTCATTGTAACAGAATATTTAAATTTCTCTAGTATAAACTTTGTTATCCAGTTTGAGGGCTCCTTAATATTGTCTTAGATTTAATTAAAATATGAGGGTAGAGATATAATTACCTATCGAAATGTATAGCTATAAAACTATAATATATGCAAATTGGGTAAATATCTACTGCAATTTAAACCCCAACCCTAAAGTTAATAATAGCATTATTCCATATTTGATTTGCAAAGGAAACTATTATATTAATATTAAAACATAGTGTATCATTGATTGTATTTCTCATTAAGAATAAATCTACAATTACATTAAAATAACTACGTGTAAATATCTATTAAAACCATTATCTAGTTGATTCACAAAGACACAAATATCATTTACCTAACCAAGGTAAACCACTATTGTCCATGTTATAAATCAAGTAAATCAAATAATTGCAATGTGATTCTAAATTCAAATCTTGTGGAGGTTCCTATTTATTTGTAACCATAATAAACCCCTAAAACTCGTAATAACCTATTTAACTTAAAGGTGAAAAGAACAATTGTAATTACTTCTACAAAACATTGATTGCAAATACCAATGGATCATATATTATTGGTCTAACTTCCACTACATTCACGAATAATTAAAGTATATATATATATATATATATATATATATATATATATATATATATATATATATATATATATATATATATATATATATATATATATATATATATATATATACAAAAAGAAGGATCAAATTCAACAAGTCATTTATAGAGTTCAAAACCGCATTAAATTTCATTTATCCACTCTAATACACCATCTTTCCTTATTATGATCTATTTACAATCTAAATTCAATAATTTGATCATATAATTTTTGTTAACTCAATTTAAATAAATCACGTGACCAATATAATAATAACAATAATAATAATAATAATTAATAAAAATTTCCACAGGTTATTTGACAACAAATATCTTTCATCCAAGGTCATTAAATAATTAACGTTACACCTTATTAACAAATCAACTATATATAATTAATCACCTCATTAAAATTATAAAATTGTATCATTACATTACAATTTATATCCACCACATTTCATGAAAATTCAATAATCTAATAATTTAAATCCCATAACCTTCAAAACTTGATCTAATTGTATCATGTAAATAATTATAATATTCGACTTATATTGATTTGAACTATTATCCAAATACTAATAAAATTCAATAAGACTCTAAAACATAATATTATCGCTCTTATTTCTACTTGAATTTTCTATGGAGAATGAAAGATCAAAGAGGGGATTTAATACTAGCCTCCATAATGGAGAATTCATAAGCTAATATATAACAACCTCCTCTAATTTAGTTATTTATAAATGGTTCAAGAAAATATTCGAACTAATAACAATATTAAATCATAATCCTCTTTTGTATTACAACTAAGAACATTTCTAAATATAACAAATGCACTATATACAGGTTACTTACCCTAATTTTCATCTAAAGATTGAATGGAAACATTCTAAATCTGAACTTTATTCCTTTCCAATCTTATAAGAAATTCTTCTAAAAAAAATAAAAGAAACCTACAGGTTTCATGCCAAACTCTAACAATCCTATCCAGTATAGAAGGCTCATACTTTATCATCACAAGTATGCAATCATGAAGACGCATGCACAAAGCAGAAATATAGAAACTTTTGAGGGGTGCAAAGGCTACAGGTTAAGCACAAAATGGGTTTATTGTTAAGGTACCCTAAACCTAAGCAATTGGTCGACGTTATGGCAGGATATCATATCCTATGGATGATGGGATCTTAACATGACCAACAAAAGTTAAGAATTTCCCTCAAGAGGTTATTGGTTGCCATCAAGTGAGTTGCAAGAAGATATGAACCATATCCACATTTACTAGTGTGCTTCCAGCTTGTGTCAGAAAGGAAGGTTTGGGAGAGTAAATTAATTGATTCCGGTGAAGTAGCTACAAAGGGGTCTGTGCTGAAGGAAGTTTGATCATGTAATACTAAATTGTTACATAAGGTTGCTGGGACATAACCAATATGTGTCTACACAAATAGATTAAGTAGCTTAATACATTCTTTGCAGATCGAATGAGTTGATGAACTTTAATTGCCAAATCCCCACTACAGGGTCATATTGCTTAGTACCAGGATTGCAGGAGAGGCAACAAAATGGATCTAAATGTTGGGTGACAAAAGGAAAAGTTCTTTACGGGACCATCACATGATGACGACAGGGCCGAAATGATGTTAATAGGAGAACAACCAGTCTCAGATAGATGTCTCACAAAATGATTAATTGCCACAATCTCTGCTCTATAGTTAGAATATCCATTGAGGTGTTTAAGCCACATTCTATGATGAAATGATCGGATTGATAGGGTCGAAATACTTATATGTTTGTTGCAGTGCAAACTGCCCAAGGCCACCAGCATACAAGAAAAGGATTTGTTATCTGCATCACTCACATGATTAGCAGTGCCATGTGACTAGAAGAATTGGCAGTTTAATGTCTAGGTAGATTTAAATAGGTAATCCGCAGATAAAGACAGGGTTCCCTCAGTAAGGCTCAGATGGCTATGAGGACCACCATTCGAATAATATATTTAATGGTAGGAAGTAAGTATTAAGGGTTTTCAACAGATTTGATCACAAGCTCGAATGGACAGGTTCCCACATATGCAGATGATTGCCAGAAAATAGATTAAGAGGAACCCTCAGATACAGATGGCTACAGATTAATGCCCATGACAATGGAAGGAACAACCAGATAACGAATACCAAATAGAACATATATATAGGGATTAATGAGTGGCATTAAACATCTGTAAGAAAACTATGAAGAAAAATCACAGCACTACCATAACAGCAAAATTTTCAAATTTAATCCTACACTCTAGTCACCCTTATTAGAATTAATGATGAATCTACAAATGTAAACATTAATCTGTAAAATAAGGTACCCGGTCAAAATATTCGAGAGTTGCCCTGTTGATTCCTGTAGCTGCTTTCTCCCTCTCAAATTTCTTCAGACCTTCCTCTTCCCAAAAATCTTTTCCTCCCCAAAACCAGGACTCACTTCCTGGATAAATGCAGGAGACAACCTCTCTTCCCGACAACTCATTTTCCCAAAACACGGATGAACTCCTCAAGTAAATGCAAAATAGAACATTCCTCTCGTTTTCCCACAACCCACATTCTCATGAGGTTCAAAAGTTTAACCATATCAAAAAATTTGTAAACCTCCAATTTGTAATTGATGGTACCCGGTATTATTTTTTTAACCTTGAGATATTATCATTATTACTATAAATTTATTTTATCAACATTATAGTTGTTTATTCACCTTTACTTATGCATTTTGTTTTCTGTTTAATTTAATCTTCTTACAACTTGTAATTTAATATTTCATTTAATCATTTATCTAATTTTATTTATTTATTTACTAATTCCTGTTAATTTGCCAATTATCAAACAATTAAATCATTTATAAATAATCACAACACATAATTTCCCTAGCACATGTTTATTTATGTTAGCTTACATCAACACGTAAACTGGATGAACCGAACTTACAGGATGATACCTGACCCCCATGTAAAGCCATAGGACATGATGACAAAATAATGACAATCAACCCAACTGACGGTGACGACAGGATATAATACTGAGAACTCATCCTTTTTGAGGATGTTGACTGAGTAGGGAACCTTATGCTAACTCCAATCCACAACTCCATTGGCTAGGGCATGCTCAGACTTGGTAATTCAGGTGGAGTCAATGCCCGGTACCTGCATCCTGCAACAAACAACAAGGTTGTGCACATATATATATATATACATGTAGTCAAAGACATAATGAACGGAAGTCGCAGTGTGGCAGGGTACTCAGACACAAGTAATGCGACACTATTCTGCTCATGTAAACACATCATCAAATATCTACATCCATTACTAGTAACATCATAATCATAATCGAATAACACATTAAACTCATAATAACATTAGTCTATAATCATCAGATATGTCCATCATGATCAAGGAGAACATAAACCATAACATACTAGTCCAAATGTCTCAAAACTGTAAATATGCAATATAAGACTATCAAATATACCAGGACTATCATAGGAAACATGAAAATATCATCTATCACAAGCCAAAAGTGAGGGCCATTACATTATATTATATTATATTATATTTATGTTTATGCTTATTATTATATTATTATAATATTATAATATCAATTAAGATAATAAATGAAGAAGTATTAATAACGGATACTAATAATATTATTAATATTATAATTATAAATAATAAGGATTTTGTATTTTGACAAAAAGTAATTTTGAAGTTTAGGTAATGATGATTTTTCACCCTCAGAATTATCCCATCGGTTGACGTATGACTTAACTCGTGGGAGGTAGGTAAGATTAGTGTTCATAATTTGTTTACTTGCCACATCCTCCACTCAAACCCAATTTCTCTACACATTTATAGGTGTAGAAGAGGTCATTTTTATCATCTTGACATAAGAAAAGTTCAAATTTATATCAAATATGTCCAACAAGGAAAATGTGTCTTGGTTGGTTTACTGTTAATAGATTAATAACATAGTACTACCAAAGGTAAGTACTAAAAATTGGAGTTTTATATTTTAATTATCAATAATGAGTTAATTTTATTTACTTAAGAGTTCTGTAGATTTTTTATAATGCACACTACTATTATTATTTCTATAAAATATAATCATAAAATTCATTAGTTGGAGTTTTAAATTTTAGTTATATATAATGAGTTAATTTTATTTATTTATCTATAGGTTTTTCACACTGTATGATACTCATTCGTCTAATTAATTTAGAACTTTTATTATTTCTATAAAATATAATAAAAATAAAAATTATTAGTTGGATTTTTATATTTTAGTTATCAACAAGGAGTTAATTTTATTTACTTAAGAGTTATTTATTCACCTGTGTAAGGGGTCTCGAACTAAAATCATTAGTTGGAGTTTTATATTTTAGTTATTGAGTTCATTTTATTTACTTAAGAGTTATTTTAGAGGTTTTTTATAGTGCACAATATTCATCTTCTAATGGAACTATTATTATGTTTATAAAATATAATATGAAACATAAAAAAATTTAAAAAGTTGAAAACAGTGTCATTTTTAATGGACTCATACGAGGACAATTTTCAAGTTTATTCTTGTCTTTCAGGGAATTTTAAACAAGAAACTTTATCTTGAAAATTTATCTAGGAGAAATTAATTGTCTGATTTTTCTTACAAGATTAAATTTGGCTTTTTCAGATGTATACAGGGCTGATGATTAGCAAGAGAATGAAGGTATTATGGAACAACTGGAAGAGGTAGTGTCCACAGTCATTAATTGTTTATAGAATACAAAAATTGAACCAATCCCTGAAATAAAGGATAGTAAATCATTTTTTCTTGAATCGTATGATGGTAAGAGTAAGGGTTCACTTTCCTGTCAAAGTTCAAGTGTGAGTAAAACTGATTACAAGTATAAATATTTTGAAAAATATAGAGAAGAAATCTTACCTCATTTTCAGTTATTAGATGATAAGGAAAGAGGATTTAATGAGAAGAAAAGGAAAAGTGAAGTTGATCTCGCTGCATTTGATAAATATATTGAATAATTAAGCAATACTTGCCAAGTAAAAATCTCTTAATCTGATTTAAAAAGTTTTAATGAAAATGATTGGATAAAAAGGTGTAAAAAAGTGATGACAAAATTAGAATGCACTAAGGCTAAGGAGGTTTCTGTACCAGCAACTAAAGGAATCATAAGAAGGGAAGTAAACCTTGATTTTTTATTTGATTTCTTTAAGTTGAATGACCAAATCTAGGATTTATGTAGGATAGTGCAATCGAACACTTCATTAGATGATAGAAGTGAGTTATTTGAAGAACAATTGGTGAAAATGGAAGACATAGAAAGACTTGTAGTTGTTGTGTATAATCAAATATCACTTCAGCATTATTTTGAAAGTGAAATAGGGAAGTGTTTTTGTCAATCCAATGTTGTTTCATAGTTACATTCAAGTGATTTAGAAATAATAAATTTGTTTATGTCAAATGATTATGATACTCATTCAAGTGTTGATGTGTAGAAAATTAAAGAAAACATTGAGGTGTTGCCAGAGTTTAAAAATATGATAAACTTGCATGTTGAAGAGATGAAGTCAAATGTAGATGCATAAGTAATACATCAGGAGTCACATGTCATCAAGGTGGAAGTAAGACAGGACATTGAGTTGAGTGACAGAAATGCAAAGTCAAATGAAGGGCTAGCTAACAGTGAACAAATATGTCTAGTAGAACCAAAAATACACCAGGTTGTATCTTTCTTTTCCCTAGTGAATGATGTTAAATATTGTTTTAATTATGGAGATTCAGGGGATAGGACTTGCATATGGATTAATCATGAACATGATGAGTTTCTTCAATTGTAGATAATTAGAGATTATTCTATTAAATACAATGAATTTAGAATAAATGAATATTTTTCAGAATTTAAGGATAAATTTGCTAAGATGAGAACTATAACTGATACCATGATGCTCCTACATATTTTGAAAAGGCATATTAATATGAGTATTTTTGGGGGTGGTTATGAGTTTTATTTGCCTTGTGGTGTCCTGCATAGTTTGGAGGGGTAGTTGTTTTGTTTCTTTTCTTTGTTTTCCTATCTTGCTTTGTGTTGTTTCCTTTCATAGTTAGTTGTTTGTACTGTCTTCTTGGTTTGTTTGTTTTTTGCTTTGTGCTTTTGGGTCCTTATTTTGATTGGGGAAAGCTGAGGCACCTAGTTACTCTAGAAAGCTACTGAAATTATTAGAATTCAAGAGTTGAATATAAGTTCTTACATAGGTTGAGATTGAGGTTAGTATAGGGATTTTTGATCAGGTCTATGGTATCCTTTTCATCAGCACTACTTTTTCTTGAGTCAAGGAGATCCTCACAATGAAACACCTAATAGCCTTGGGTTTGTTGAACATATGAGTGTAGGTGTTAAGTGAAAAATTAGAGGTCACCCTTGCTACCATTGCAATTCTCATCTTAATTTTAGCAAGTGACCACACCTTGCACCATGAACTTACAAAGATAATATCTCATGAACCTATATGCCATACAAAATTGAATAATAAAAAAAGAAAGATGGATTATACTGAAAATCCAAATTAAGTCATCTAAGTAACTCTACTGAGGCTATGGATGCCTGCTGGTAGTGGGGCTCTACTTAGGAGAATTGAAACGATAACCTTGCTGAGGCCATGGATGCCTGTTGGTAGCAAGGATCTATCCAGTAAGGGATGAAATCAACTTTGTAGCTTAACCCCAGTCACTGGTTTATTCAACTTATCTTCAAGATGGGTATATTAATCACATGCACAGACTTGATCACTTATCATTACATTGTTATATTGATGAACATTACATCATTCAGGAAAGGTTAGGATACTCATGCTGAACCAAAGTCTGAACATTATGTTTTATCTTAGCCTCACCTCTTGAATTATTGAAATTTTGTTGTTTTCTTTCGTTTCTAGTTGTTGTGATGTTCACAACACGCCCCATCTTTACCTGGAGGCAAAATAAGGACCCCTTGTTTGCTTTTGGCTTTTGGCATGTCTGTGTGTGGGGGCGGTATAGGCAAAAGATCCTTGATGTTTGAAGGTTAGTATAAGCATGAGACATGATAAAACTAGTTGTTTGAGAACTCCATTTTGTATATGGTTGTGTTTGATATATGTTGAACTTATACAAAGGATCTACTATGGCTATGCAGTGATGGAATTCAAAGTAGTTTCCATTCAGTAAATGGGCTGAGGTGTCAGTTTTGATTTGGGGTGTTGGTATGCTGTATACCACCATGGAATTGATGATATTTCTAATGCGTATTATTAACTCGTGATATCTGTGGTTTGTTGTTTTTGTTTATCAGATACCACGGAAAAATTAAAGCAATGCTATGGCATTTTATAAGATTACTGAGGTCTATTTTTTATCTTTGTTTTAGGTGAATCCGAAGGAGTAACTACTAGGCAATGGCATCCTGACAACAAAGAACAAAGAAGGTTAGGCAGAGTGAGTATGTAATGTTGAGATAAAGGGTGAGTGAAAGATTTGTGAAGAGGAACGATACAAGAGAAAGTGACAAAATTATAAGGTAAAGGAGCTTACGGGGCAGATCAAGGTATGATAAAGACAAGGGAGGTCATGATGTGAAAAGAAAACTGCAATGGATAGAGTGACAATCAAGAGGAGCATCTTTGCGGTCAGAGGGAATATGCTGATCTGGTGTTTTTGGTGAGCTTGTCTCTACACCAGTGATGCTACATTTGAACACTGAACACTATATATTTCCCTCATATTTTCCTTACAACACAATGAAGAAGAAACCTTCAATTGAGCTCTAGCCACTGGACCAAGAAGAATATGTGAATGAAATTAGGAATAAAACTAGGGCTTTCATCCAAATTTAAGAAGAAAAGGTAACATCATGAAAGAAGAAGCCTTTTGCAGTCTGGACTGTCTGGAAGGAATGCAAAAGAATCATCATACCAAGCTAGCTTCTAGACACATGACCAATGGACTGGGAGAGACCACTATCCACAATCCATCACTAGGCTGCCACAAAGATGCATTAATGGATTGGGAGAGAACACTAACCAAAACCCATCAGATAGATGCAAGACCATCTAGTATACAATGTTGTCAGATGCATTTGCCTGAGGAGCCAAGGCACTTTCTAGCTGCACTCAAAGAAGAATGATGCCAAAAGGCACCATTCTCTTTCCTCTTTATTCCTCACATAACTAGTTGTTATCTTTCTAGATCCTCCCATGTCATACATGGAGTTCCCATGACTCATTTTATTCATCTTACGAGAACTATGTCCTTCAAGGTAAGGATAACAACACAACTATGTAACCATTCTAACCCTTTCCTCTGCCAAAAAAGACTACATTCTAATCGAATAATTCCCAAAATTAGCTAACAAGGAACAACCAAAGTTGAAATTGATTGTTGAAAGCAACTTTCTCTATCCCTTTATAGCCATGACTATTGGGAAATTGGGAATTCAAAAAATCATTGCCTATTCATCAGTCTATCTTACTAATCTTGCAAATAAATCTCCAGATGCCAAAATGTCACTTCAGAATCATATCATGCTTTGAGAGAGTTTGGGCATCCAATTCAAGAAATCCTCTTATGGACTTGTCATCTTACACATATGGACTTGACATCTCACATCAAAAAATACATTGGCTTCTTTTACAAAGATTGAATTTTGCATCCACTTGATCACCTTGGGTGACTGATGTGATTACCAAAACATTAGCCATCAGAGCAAATTGTTCCACTTGTAACTTGTTCCACCATTTGATGAACAAATGACGAACGATTATAGTTCAATTCTGGAAGGTAGATCTCCAATGCTACACATTACCAACAAAATTCTTTGAAATCAACTAGGAGTCATTAGATATTATTAGATCAATAGTTGAGATATATATAAAAATAAAATATAAACATATTTATATTGATTATTGTATAAAGGTCAAGGTGGCGACAGAGCACAAGCCCTAAACTATGAAGATGGGCCTACCTCTTAATTTTGCAATGTACATGAAACATCACGATGCAATCATGATGAGCCACATGGCATACACCACAGTCCACTTGTCTCTATTCCTAAGACTTTATGTAGAATTTTGGGTGTGTCAGTACTTTGGCCCGAAATAAAACTTGTGCCATCGATCTACGATCATTTGATGATAAAAACTATTAGAAATTTACAATATTTTCATTTATTGACATGCATGGTAGAAACAACATTTGTACTTTCGTAATAAATAAGGAATGTTGTGAGAAGCACAATTACATGTTTTTTGGAAGGCAATTTAAGCAGCTCATTTATGAATCGTACAAAAATACATGCCGCTGAAATCAATGTAATTTCTAGAAACATTTTATTAGGTTTGCAACCATCACACCTATCTTATTCTACATTTTCATTGGTGTACTTTAGAGGAACTCTAAACTACGTCTTCTACAGGTGTTGAACACATGCATTCACAACCAGGTTAGCTAATTGGTTCTCTTTCTTGCCCATTTCTTATAGTGATAAATATGAATTCTTTGAGTCAACTGCATGGGAAGAACAATTATTTTTTCATGAATGCAGACTATTTATTTACCCCAAATCTTCTGGAAATTTATTTGGCACCCTTAGTAGTTACAGAAGCTTTTGTTTACTAGTTTCTCAAACAAGTAAAGATGAAGCTTTTGTTTATTGAGAATAGTTTAGCGAAGGTGAAGGATACCAAGCTAAGATATATAGATTTGGACTTGGAGGATTTCTGGGCTTGATTAGAGAAAAACCCTAAGTCACCTATAGCCAAGAAAATCCTAACAAGCGAGTTATCTCCTGTTGGGGGTTTCCCACCCATTGTGGCATGTCTAGATCTAGTTGTTGCATGTGCAAAGAATTGTTATCCTAATATTAAGGTCTAGTCATCCTTTGTTTTGGAGAAGACCGAGAGGTGGCTTAAGGGGAAATTTTGAGAACACACTAGTTCTTCTTTTGTGTATAAAGAATCAAGAACAAGAGAGCAAGGAACCTCCCAGGCCTCTAGAATTCAAAAAATTCAACTGGTGTGGAGAGAAGTCATCACATAGTTGGTTCACAAGCTGGTAGTGGTGGAGATGGAGACTACCCTAAAGATAATAGGAAACTAAAAGGTGTATGTGAACAGGATGGTCAACCCACATTCATGAAACCATGAGAAAAAAAGAAGTTGGATGTTTTACAACAATTGTAGGAAGATCACATGACTTCTCCTATGTCTCCTTCACTTGGTAATGATTCTTCCTTTTTTTAACATATTACTGATGATAGTACTTTTCATTCCTTGTTTGATATTCCAACCTCCCCTGTATCAAATGAAATTCATGTGCAAGATATTCATAATCAGCCAAATAGAGTTGTCCTAGGTGCAAGTGAGTGTGGTATAGTTTTCTCTTCCCCTTCCTGGCTAAATAAAGTTGTTGAGAAAAAGAGGATTAGGAGACATGCCCCAAAACAGACACAAATGTTGACACTATAGCTAAATTGTTGCATCCTACACCTAAGCCTAAGAAGGCTAAGAGCATGTCTTGGATGGTAACAGATTCTTCTTTAGGGCATAAGATTTTGGAGATTGCAGACCTCATTAGGGATAAAAATGAAAATGAAGTCACATAAGTGGACTTCAATATGACCAAAATTGAAACAAGTCCTCCTACTGTGGAAGGTAATTTATATCATGCAAAATTCTCTCTACGCATGCTAGCAAATAGAGTTAAAGTTCAGCAACAGGAGAATGCAAAGCAAAATGCCTAGGTGAATTCTCTAACATCTTTTGTTCAATCTATTTTTAATAGTACTTCTCAATCCTCCAATGCAACTCCCAATGTTTCTATTGATGGAATGGATCCTAACATGTTACAACAAATCATGAGATATCAAACTATAGGTAAGGCCATCGAGCAATGGGTAGAGTAACTCATCGTTGATGGTTTGTTGTACATCGAGGAGGTCATGAAACTATATACCCTCATTTATGATAAAAGGAAAGGGTTAGTTGCATAGTTACGAAATATAAAGAGGGAAGATGGTAATCTACTCATGGTATCTATAGAGATAAAAGATATGATGGAAATTGATACAAATATTCTTATACCTGAAAAAATTGAATGATCCAAATGAGAATGATTTTGTGTCTTGGCTAGATGCACTAGAGTGGAAGAGGTCTGTGCTAGGGGATTTTAGTGGACAAATAAGAATAATTTTGAATAAATGTCACACTGATATGGTTAATCTTAAAAACAATTGTACCATCTTAGATGTATAGATTTCATATGAAAGCGAAGAGAACTTGCTTGATGTCAAGGAAGTAAAGAATTTTTTTAAGAAGATGCTTACTGAAGAGCTTGTTGGTGCCAACATAGTTAATGGTGAATCACTAGGGAAGCTTGGACATATAGCAAGGTATCTCATACCCAGGGCTTAAATTTGATAGTTGTATAATTGTATTTAAACATTTTTGCTGTAAAATATAATCAAAATTTTAAAAAGATTGTATCATATGAGAGGAGAGATTTTGGACAAGTTGTCAAAATTTATATAGGATTATGATGATATATATATTTGTTTTTTATATGATTTACTTATACTTAAGCATGTCATAGTCTTTGACGGGCACCATTGAATAGATCACTGTCATAAAAAAATTGCTTGACAAGCAAGGTCGACTATCAAATTTAAGCCCTGCTCATACCTTTCAAGCATGAAATTGATGATGTCTATAAGAGACTAACAGATGCAGACATAATGATAAATAAGTGGAAAATTTGGGAAAACATTACCTATGGACCAAGTGACAAGATTTTAAATCCCATCATTATCAGGTATAGGAGGTACAAGGCAAAATTTTGACCATTAGCCTAGGTCGACTCGATTGCTACTTGGGACAAAGACCAAATTGTTGCCATGTGATGGCATTTCTTATTTTATGTTATTTCTTTAAACATGCTCTGGATACTCTTGTGGCAAAAGACTTATTATTATTTTATGTTTTAAATTGGCTATCCCCAAGAAGCTATTATTATTTCAAAGACAATTATTTTATGACAAGGCTATATATACTAAGCATGTCGATGCATTTAGGATATTTTGACAAACATTGTGTTGTTGATAGGGCAATTTTGTGTTACTCTATATTTCATTTATTTTCAATATATGAATTGTTATTTTTAATTTTTGTTAATCTAAATTGTTCGTTTGTTGACACTTGTCTCTATTCTAGAGACTTTATGGAGAAAGATGGGTGTGTTAGAACTGCAATTTGGAATAAAATTGATGCCATTGATCTCTGATGCTAACTATCTATCTATCCAAATGTAAATATTGTTTTAAGATATAAATTTGCCAAGTAAATTAGTCATTACAAATTAGAATTTGATAAGTTCTCTAGCCACATGATGATTTTTCAAAAAAATTGCCAGCACATTCGCCAACTAATTTATTTTACATTTTTGAATATCTATACAATTCACCACCTAATTTTTTTTTTTTTTTAAGAATGCAACTATAATTCACCAAGGAAATTATTTTTTTTTTCAAATCTATATACAATTCGCCAGCACAAAAACCATTGTCGACAAACTTGAAAAAAATCGCCAATGAAATTATTTTTTTCAAAAATAGGCATAGATTTGCCAAAATTTTTATGGCATCGGGCTAGGATTTGCCAAGATTGTATAGGTTTTTTTAGGGGGGGTTCCTTAAAGTTATCCCTAAATCCTAGACTAAAAATTAATCTCACTTAGGTCCAAACTCATTAATGAGGTTTTTTCTTTTATATCATAAAATCCAAGATGAACTAAATTTCATTAATGATTTGGAGGAGAAATGCAGTGAGGGATTATAAAAATTAGAATAGATCTTTTCTCAAATCTATGAAATGGTTAAAATTAATTTTGATACATTCTTAATTCAAAATAAATTTTTGATGGGATAGATATTTCCCTAGATATTGAATGGAAGGAAAATATTCAGTGGAAGATTAAAATCCCAAGTGAGGGAAAATATAAAATTGAAGAGGCTAAGAATTTGGAACATAAATCCTTAGGAGAAATTTAGAGATTTATCAAAAAGATTGCATGCAATTTCTACAATGAATAGAATTCCATCAACTCATTGCATGTCCTGAAAGAGTAGCTACAAAAAGTCATAAAGGATGAATCATCTAAGGAAACAAGATTCAATATTTTATCTATTGAGAAACTCATTAAATTGAAAATATTATGCAAGGAATTTGAGAAGAAAATAAAAAAATGTCATGGAGTGCCTCATAAAATGTAATATTTAGAAATCCCATGATGTGTTTTATATGTATTCTAATGGTCTAGACTCCAAAGTAGTCACGGTGGCATTGGACAAAATTAGTTTATATTAATAGTGGAATTGAGTACCAAGAAAAGAGACCATTAATGTTGAAGATAACTAAGAAGTTCATTGATCAAAGCTTGGGACACTCAAATGAATGTCAAATTTTTAAGAGTAATATTTAATATAAATTCACTTTAATATAAAGTTTATGATGTAATATTTTATTGAGCCACAAATGTATGCTTATTTTTGAATAATTTGTATTTTTATTTATTTTTTTTAAAATTTCAATGTGGGTAGTTAGGTGGTTAATGAAAAATGGTGAATATCTTTCCCCTATTTATTTTAAAGTTGAAATAGTGTACAAGACTTTTGAAATTACTGAACTGACTGAACTTGGACCAGGGATAACTTATGTGTTTTAATGAATTTCGAGGTACTTCAAAAAGCAAACCTGCTTGAAATTTTATGTTCTTCCACATGGAAAGGTTCTCAACAACAAATCTCAATTTTGGATTTTGGTCATGATCCTGAGGTTTGAATATCTAGAGGATAACCATCTGACATGTATCTGGGACTAATTTTACCATACCGCCCAAAAAGTTGGGTCCTTGTTTTGCTGGGGTAAAATGGGGCATGTTGTGTAACCACACAACAACTTGCCACCAAAGAAAATAATGAAATTCAAATGATTCAACAGATGAAGACAAACAAAGATATAGTTTCCCAACTCATATCAAATACAAACATCCCAATCCTCCCAAATGATATCATGTTCATCAATATAACAATGTGCTAACAAGGGATCATGTGTGTGCATGTGATTCATATCCCTCATCTTGAAGATGAGTTGAAAACACTAGTGACCAGTGTTAAGATACATTATTTGGTTCATCCCTCATAGCCAACCTTGATATAGCCTTGCTACTAGCATGCATCCATAGCCCCAACAAGGTTATCATTGCAATTCCCTTAAGTAGGGCCTTACTACCAGCAAGCATCTATAGCCCTGGTAGAGTTACTTAGATGGCCTAATTATCTCTTTTGGATATTCCATATATTTCTTTCTATTTTTTTTATTCATAAGATATCATCATGTAAGCTCATTTTGCAATGTGTGATCACTTGCTATTTTAGGTTGGAAATTGCAATGGTAGCAAGGGAAACCTTTAGATTTTTCACTTAACACCACACTAGTATGTTCAACAAACCCAAGGTTGTTAGGTGTGTCAGGTGAATATCTCCTTGAACAAGAGGAGGTATACTAATCAATAGAGTATCATAGGCTTGATTAGATGTACCTACTTGACATGAGTTACAACCTATGAATGAGATTGTGTTCATTTTTTGGATTCTAACAATTTTAGTGATTTTCTAGGAGTGATAAGGTGTCCAATTTTGCCCAAGCAAAATGAAGTCTCAACAACACAAAAATCAAAACAAAAATGCACCAAAACTATATGGATAACTATACAAATTGTACATTATGATACAATGTCATGACATGACACTTCTAGGCCTAAAAATAATGTTTGATGAGCTATCCATTCACTGGCAATGGGACATCTTCACCTTTTAAGGTTTTTAATCTATAGGTACTATCACCTAGAATTTTTGAGATCTGAAAGGGACCTATCCAAAGTTTATCAAATTTTCGATGGTCACCTTTCCTTTCATGTGCTTTGTTCCATGATAGAACTAAATCTGATATTCAGAAGGATTTTATTTTAGCTCTCTTATCAAACCAACATTTGATAGTAGCTTGATGTTTGGAGAATTTGTCAATTGCCCTATCTCTTTTCTCTTCTAAGTGCATGAGTTGAAGCAACCCGACCTCTTGTTTGTTGTCTACACCCTAGTATTCTTGTGTAAATTATAGGGTAGGAATTTTTAGGTTAACAGGGAGGATGGGATCCACCCCATAAACTAACTGGTAAGGGGAATTCTCTAATGTAGTTTCCATTCTAGTTCGATCCACCCAAAAAGCATATTTAAGTAAGGTATTCCACTCTTTGGGATTCTTTTCTATCAATTTCTTTATGATGTTCAACAAATTTTGATTAGTTGACTCTACTAATCCATTTCCTTGGGGATAATACTTTGAAGAGAACTTTAAAATGATTCCATAATCAAAAGCCCAACTAGAGAATCTTAAGGATACAAAAGTTGGTCCATTATCAAACACAAGGGCATAAGGAACTCCATACTTGGTTATGATGTTATTCTCTAAGAATTTTATTACATCCTCTACAGTACAAGTCTTGTTGCTAACTGTTTCAGTCCACCTGGTGTAGTAATCAGTGATTGTTAACACATACTTGGGGTAAGAAGATGATGGAGGATTAATAGGATTGATGAAATCCATGCCCCATTGAGCAAATGGGTGCATCTCCATAATCGGCTGCAGGGGTTGAGCAACATATCTTTCTCTATTGGCAACAGTCTAGTAGCTATGGCAGCATTTGATATACTCAGCAGTATCCTTAAAGATTGTTGGCCAATAGTATCCTACTCTCAGGATAGCATGTGTACTGGCTAGGTGGGATCCATGTGTTGTCCCAAATTTATCATGTAATTCTGTGAAAACTTTATCAACTTCTAACTTATCCATGCATCTAAGGTATATTCCCTCATAATTCTTTTTGAAGAGGATTCCCCCTTTGATCATGTATTTCTGTGATTTGATCTTTAAAGCTCTTCTTTGATAAGCTTGCATCTTTGGTGGGCATCTCCCAGTGATCAGGATATGTTTGATATCTGAGTACCAATCTTTACTTTCATTTGTACAACATATGGCTGACTTACCAAGTTGGGATCAATTTCAACAATCATTTGACTTAAGGCTTGCCCTCTAACTAGCTTCATGGGAGTTATATCCATGTAATATTCTTGGAGCACTATTATCCATTTTACTCTCTTCTCTCCAGGGTTATTTTGCGTCAAGAGCATTTTGACTATCACATCAGGTACAACAACAATTATCTTGCTTCTCAAGATATAGTGCCTGAATTTCTTTACTTCTCTAACCAGAGCAAGGGCCTATCTTTCAAAATCTATATATCTAAGCTCTGTATCCCTAAATAGAGAACTCATAAAGGCGATGGTCTTCTCCTCCTTTTCTTCACTCCTCTGGGGCAGGACCACTGCATAGGTATGCTCTGAAGCAAATGGATAAATATAAAAGGCTCTTGTGTAATCTGGGCTAATCAGGACAGGTGCATCCATCTATGGCCTTCTTGATATCCTTAAATGCAGCCTTTGCTTCAGGTGTCCATTCAATTTTGGCATCTTTCCTAAGCATTGCATTGAGTCGCTTGACAATTTTTACAAATCCTGTGATGACTTCCTCACAAAATTTATCTTACCAAAGTAAGATTTTAATTCTTTCTTACTCCCTAGAAGTTGTAACTTCATTATAGAATCAACCCTAGCAGGGTCAATGGTGATCCCATTATCTGATAATACATGACCAAGCAGCTTACTTGTCATCACCCCAAATATGCATTTCTTTGGGTTAAGTGAGATACCATATTGTTCACATTTCTTAAGTACATTTGTAAGGTCTTCTATATGCTCACCCCTCTTTTTTGAGAAGACAATCAGGTCATCCATGTATATGACTATGCACTTTCCAACTAAACCTCTGAATGCTATGTCCATTGCACACTGAAATGTGGCTCTAGCATTGATCAAGCCAAAATGCATGTGTCTGTCAGTAAAAATTCCCCCCTTAGTGGTGAATGTTGTCTTTAAAATATCTATTTTGTCCACCATCACCTGGTTGTATCCTAAAAAGCCATCCAAGAAGGACATCATTTGGGCTTCATTCACTATTTGTAAAACTTCATCTAATGAGGGTAGATGATAATTATCCTTTTCTGAATCTCTATTTAAATTCATGAAGTCTACATAGAGGCATATGACTCCATTCTTTTTCCTGACTGGTACCAAATTAGCTACTCATGTTGAGTGCTTGATAGGAAATATGATCCTTGCATTCAGTAATTTCTTAACTTCTTCAAAGCTTATGGTCACAAACTCTAGACCAATAGATTCCTCCGTGTCGGCCAAAGAAGGTCACAAACTCCAATGAAGAGCTGTAACGTGCAACACGGATAGGTCAGACCTAAATGCATATAATTCCTCTAGAAAATGAATGAAATGAAGTGTGGATCTTTGAGGAAGGTCAGACACGAACCAAAGATCATCGAATGATGTGTCATTAGGCTCCAACGATCAAGAAATTTTCTGTAGGTTTCTCCTTTAGCTGGATGTCTGTGATTATCAAGATGCTCTATTATGAGAAAATAGTCGATCTTCTGATAGCAATATCTTTCCAGTAATGATGTGTGGACCTTTGAATTCTAGATATGATGTAGATGTTAAGTCCAGCTCCACAAAGTCTAAAATGCAACCAGACCAAAATAAAGAAACTGCTTCTGATTGAACTGCCTGAACTAAACTGGAAGAAAAAATGAAAAGAAACAACTAAACTGTAAACACACTAAAATGCATATTTTTCTGGTTGATACAGATTACTCTTTAACTAGGGATGCTCCTGCATCATTTTGCTACAAATGATACTAAACATACAACATTCCTACCTTCCAAAAATGATGACAGGGTCAACATCCACAACCCAGTAATTTTATCAAATTGGTGTACAAATGTTGATTGCCAACATGCTTTTTCATGCCATGTAGTGCTCAAATAGATTGCAAAGTATGCAGCAAAAGTAGAGCATCGATTTGAAAGTTATTACCAACTTTTGAAATGCATCTCTAGAAACATTGACCCAGAAAAGCTAGCTACAACTGCATTTCGCAAGTTTGTAAATGAGACCATTGTTGATCATGATATTAGTGCACAAGAGTCCTATCACTTGCTATTAAAACTACCACTAAAAAATTGTAGTCGTTCCTTTGTTTCTTTGAATGTCAATAGGAAAATCCTATGTCATGTTCCTTCTACGCAAGATTGTGCACTACCTACCTCAAACTTCATTGAAAGGTATATGGTCCAACCGAAAGCATTAGAATCATTATCATTGATTGATGTAAGGAAAAACTAGAATTGTTCAAAGTCTCACACAAACAACAAGTGGACAAAAAGAAATATTCCAAACATTGTTCGCGTATCTTCACAGTTTACTGCAATTCCTTCTAAGGATAGTGACATGTATGAGTCCTTTTGTTGGAGTGAGATTCTACTATACTTTCCTTTTCACAACATTAATCAAGAAATAGGCTCATGTAGGGAAGATATAATCACTGGATGGGAAGGAATGGTTAATAGCTACCATGCATGGCATGTTGATCGCACACCACCAAAATCAAACAGTAACAATCATGATGAACTTGTGTTAGATGGACAAGAAGATATACAACACATTGAATTGCAAATGAATGGGAACTTCTATCCTCACTCCACCAAGGAAATGATCTTGACATTGATGAACTAGACATGCTTGGGTATCAAGAATTTGACACATCCCACAATTGGGCTACCACTACAATTGCCCCCTCCTTGATGGAGAATTCTATCACATTCATCGACTCTAACTGTTCAACACAACAGTTTGAGAAAATTGAACCAAACTCACTTATTGCAAAGGGAAATCTTTCTTTAGAGTAATAAAATGTATTAAATATTATTGTGAACCATTCTAATCAAATTGGAAGGCAACCACCACTTCTAATGATCATACAAGGTACTGTAGGAATAGGGAAATTATACTTGATTAATAACATTCGGAATGCACTCTCCAAAAATGTGCCCATGAAAGAAAAGAAATTGTTTTTGCTTGCCCCAACACATGTTTTTGCTTTCAACATCAATGCATCAACCATTCACTCAACACTTCACATACCAATAAAAGATATGAACCCTCTTGAAGGTCAAGCTTTATCAACTTTCAAAGAAAGCAACATGTATTTCATTCAATATATTCTAATTGATGAAATGAGCTTCATTGGACCACAGTTGTTAGAACACATTGACATCAGACTATGTGAAGCATTCCCATACCATAATCAAAGACCATTTGGTGGATGCTCTATTGTACTTATTGGTGACCTAGCCACCAGTATGTGACATTCCAATATACGATGGATCCTCATATGGGACAACACTTTGGAGAAGCTTTCAAACAATAGTCACATTGAACACAATTTTTTGATAACAAGGAGATGAACCTGCCCAACTAAGTTTTCACAACCTCCTTCAAAATATAAGGAATGCTAAGGCAATGCAAGCATATTGGAAACTTCTCATTTCACACAATAGTGATTAAGTATCTTCCAGGGAACAAGATATATTTTCTTCATCCATACATTTGTTTGCAACAAATGATTTGGTTGAAAAACATAACAAAAAAAATGTTAAAAGCATTGGACAAACTAATAGCACACTGTATTGTTGAACAAAAAAGGAAAATAGTAAATTCAAATTTAGATGATGAACAACTACAAACAAAGGTGTTATTGTGCATTGGAAAACAAGTTATGTTAAATACAAATTTGTTTGTTTCAACTAGACTTGTCAATGGTGCACTTGGTGAAGTAATTACTATTGTATACAGAAATGAAACCAAGCCACCAAATCTACCTCTATTTGTTGTTTGTAACTTTCAACGATACACTGGACTTACATGGAACATAAATGAAAAAATGGGTCCAATTGCTCCAGTAACATGAGGTTGCCACTGACAAATCTTGTTAAAAAAGGCTTGGGCTCTTACAATCCACAAAGCAACAATAGACATTGGAAACACTAAACGACAAGGACGCATCTTCACAACAATGTCAAGAGTAAGAAGTTTGTCAAATCTATGAATATTCCCTACATTTTCATTTCAAAGATACCAATGCATGGGAAAAAATATGTATGTAATCCTATGGAAACAAGCAAAGGACCATCTCAAAAATATGTCTAGAAAATCTCAACAAAACAAACTGCTAAATATATATTTCAATTTTTTTTGGTTTTGTTGTCCAATGTTAACTATGAAATACCATCTACAACTATTCATTGTTAACATGTTTAGAATAAATTCATAGTAAATCTAATAAAACCATTTATATGTTGTAATTTAAATTTTAATTACTTTTATTTAAAATTGTATTTTATATATATGTTGTTTGGTGAAATCATTATCTTTTTATCTTATGTCCATCCCTTAATGTAATTGGATAATTAAATATAAAACATATATTGTTATAGACATGCACTTACATGTTCCTCTCAAACTCATTATGAGTCAATAATGAAGAAGTAAAGCAGCACTCAAGGGAGACAAGAGAAGGTTTCAAAGAAAATATAAAGTATATAATAGATAAAATGATCCACAATGTCAATAAGGATAAAGAAACTAAAGATTAATTGAAATAAAAAAGTGGAACAATTGACATCTTATGTGTAGTAATTAGTGGGCCATGTTGAGTCATCATCTACAATACCAAATCCTCTATTTATTAATGTTGTGGATATAGATATGCCTCTTGCTAGAAAATTTTTGAAATATAAGAAAGGCTACTAAATATTGGACCAAAGAATTAATCTCACTTAGGTCTAGACTCATTAATGAGGTTTTTCTTTTATACCATAAAATCCAAGATGAATTAAATTTCGTTAATGATTTGGAGGAGAAATGTAGTGAGGGATTATAAAAATCAGAATAGATCTTTTCTCAAATCCATGAAATGGTTAGAATTGATTTTGAGGTTCTTATTTTAAAATAATTTTTTTATGGAATAGATCTTTCCCTAAATATTTAATGGAAGGAAGATATTCAGTGGAGGATTGAAATCCTAAGTGAGGGATAATATAAAATTGAAGAGGCTAATAATTTGGATCATAAATCCTTAGGAGAAATTTAGAGATTTATCAAAAAGATTACATGCAATTTCTATAATGAATTGTGTAATGTCCCCTTCTAGCAAGCCAAAATTTCTGCAACCTTGCAAACAATTTCAACTTACCGAAAGAGAACATTAGTATTCCGTTTTTCATTTCCTTTTAATCTTGATTATAATCATAAACATAACCATATACTATTTGCCATTTCATAAATCCATTTTTCCATACATCATGATAATCCTTGGGTGAGATAATCCTTAGGCCTCTTATCAAAAAGATTGCATGCAATTTCTACAATTAATAGAATTCCATCAACTCATTGGATGTCCTAAAAGAGTAGCTAGAAAAAGTCATAAAGGATGAATCATTTAAAGAAACGAGATTCAATGTTTTATCTATTGAGAAACTCATTAAATAGAAAATATTATGCAAGGAATTTGAGAAGAAAATAAACAAATGTCATGGAGTGCCTCCCAAAATGTAATATTTACAAATCCCATGATGTGTTTTATATGTATTCTAATGGTCTAGACTCCAAAGTAGTGAAGGTGGTATTGGACAAAATTAGTTTATATTAATAGTGGAATTGAGTGCCACGAAAAGAGACCATTAATGTTGAAGATAACTAAGAAGAAGTTCATTGATCAAAGCTTGGGACACTCAAATGAATGTCAATTTTTTAAGAGTAATATTTAATATAAAGTTTATGATGTAAAATTTTATTGAGCCACAAATGTATGCTTATTTTTGAATAATTTGTATTTTTCTTTACTTTTTTTGTAAATTTCAATGTGGGTAGTTAGATGGTTAATGAGAAATGGTGAATGTCTTTCCCCTGTTTATTTTAAAGTTGAAACAATGTACAAGACTTTTGAAATTTTTTTGCAAGAATTTGTAAAGGAAAACAAAATAATTTTAAATTTTGATATTGAGAAAATCAATAAAATCATTAGAAGAACTTTATGTTCTAGAGTGTTTCATTGAGATTCACACCATTCTTATGTCTACTATAAATCTATATTTTCTTAGTTATTTCCTTTTAAAATCTATAAGAAATATTCACTTATTAAATTACAAAAGCCTTGCATTTCCCTTGTGTTGAATCAAATTAATTTCTATTTTCTGTTTAATTTAATTTGAACATTCCTCCATTATTACCCCAAATAATTTAGTCTTCTCATTCTTCCATTCCAACTTTGAGCTACCGCAACATTCCACGTTTTATCCTTCAACACAATCATTTAGAATTCTCTATCTTATTTTTTTTATCATTTCTAATCTTCATATACTCATCTACTCGTTTCACTAACTTATATTTTAGTTTTACTACTCCATCACTAAATAAAGCAATCTTCATGTTGTTAACTTTCCCATTCACAACTTCAATTTCTCCACATCCCCATTGTTTCTCATCATACATACTTCTTTCAATCCACTCACACTTTACATCTAAATCATCCATTTGTACTAAAAATATCAACTTCTAGTCTAACAACTAATGGTTCCAACATTTCTCTTTACTCTATCTTTTCACATCTTACAAAATTTATCTACTTTCTATCATTTATACCTCTTGTTTCTTGCATCTTTTCATACTTTCCAAACTATCACTCTAAATACAAGTCAACAAGTCAATTTAAAATTTTACTCCTTTTGTAACAATATTTATTATCATACACCACCATTTTACACTTTTCATCAAAATGGTTCTTATCATCTTCCTTCGAATTGTAGCTCTTGTATTACCTTCTATCTTACTGATCTTATCTTCAAGTGTGAATGTACACTAGTATCCAACACTCACCTATCTTACTATTTGAAATTAATTCACACAAATTTTCAATTCCTTTACCTTCATAATTATCTCTATCACCTGCTTTCACTTCCAAGCTATCTCTACCTTGTCTTCTATCAATTCCTTTTTGACTTATGTTTATCCTTCTGAATATGGTGTATTTATTTCTCTATTTATCAATCTTTAGATAAAATATGCTACAAAACTTGTTTGATTCTTTAAATTGAGATATTCTTTCTTCCATTGCCTATAACTTCATTATATCCATTTCTCTTTGGATATTCCTATGCTTATTCTTAACATAATCATCTCTCATTACCATTCTCAACTAATAATTATTATTCACTGTCTTCTCATCCTTCAACCACTTCAAATTCACCATGCACCAATATTTCTTTGCTCAAGTCTTCTTTTCCTCTATCTAATACATTCTACAATTCTATACATTACTCCCAAATCATTCTTCATGTCACCATCCTTCAATTGTATTATCACAAACTTCCTTATCAATAGTTTACTTGGATTCTTAAACTTGCATTTAATTTCTCTTGCTTCGAATTGTATATTCATCTATCTGCTTGGGTCTTCTAGTTCTCTGGATCATTTCTTCTAACTCTTAATTTTTTCCACCATCTACTCTATTCTTCATCAGCAAGTCTACTTTCTTCCACACTTAGCATTCTAGTATGAAATATATTTGGTGCATACTTATGATGTACAACCTTAGATATCTCTTCCCTTCTATCACTCATCAAACATATACTAGTCATACTTTTGTCACATATTTTTTCTTCTTCGATGATCTCACCAAACATGGGTTGTTTCCAAACAAAATTTTTACATTTAACAAGTTCTTACAAACTTTTGTGATCCTATTTTATAATCAATCTCCCAAATGTCAACAATTTAAAATTTACTTTCTCTACTATATCACTATACTCTCCTTTATAATCCTTATATATGTCATTCTTTAGGTAAATACATATATCTCTCATTTATAACTATTTGCTCCTCAATTCTCTTTATTTCCTCATCAACAACCAATTGTGCTATATGTGACTCATATTTTTGCTATCTTTTACTCAAAATGTTTCCTTCTTTTAATTCACACTTCACGTGTTCCATTGTAGCTTCATATTTATCTCTTGTGTTATCACAATCATATATGTCTTCATCTATTTTGTCTTCAACATCTTTGCTAACATTGTAATGCCTTCCTGGCCCTAGACTAACCGAGGTGACACCAAGGTATGAAATTCAAGTTTTACAGGATATTGTGTTACTGATACTTTGTTAGGTTAGATTCCATGATTAGATTGGATGTACATGTGGAGAGGATGACACCTTGACATTGCCATAATACGTGAATGATCACGGATGTTGGAATCCTCCGTTTAGGACTATTCTTGCCTCGGCTATTATATGATACGTATATGTAGATGTTATAACTTGTTTGAAGTGGTGCAGGTACAAGGCACCGACTCCACCTAGCTACACAGGTCTGAGTGTGCCTAATGCCCCAATGGTGGGAAGATGGAGATGACACATTGGCCATATACTAGCTTAGCCTTGTCATCGTCTCTAGGTTGAGATGAGTCTCCGATGTCATGTACTACCTCAGTCATTGTCTAGTATTGCTTGATTACTCTATCATTTTGTGAGTTAGTATCGTATGATTTTTGTGTTGAGTTAATCCTTGTGGTTGAGTTAATCCTTGAGTTAATCTATTAATTCATTTCAACTCTTTAAATACGGTCCTTAAACTATACCGCGCAAGCCTGTTAGATGCAGTTGCCCCAAAACAAGCTTCCTAGTGCACAGTTATGCATATTTATAAATTCATTTTATTGAAAAGTTTTTCAATAAATATTACTCTTCTCATTCATAGGAGATCGCATTCCATTGGTGGTTTTGGGTTTTAGAAGTTTTGTAGAGGAGGAAAGACTTTGTGTGTTCGTGAGGATTGATTCTCAGCATGATGGTCTTCAAATATATATATATATATATATTTTAAGGGTTTGTGTTTTGCCCACATTTCTAAACCTTTGCATTTATTCTATTGGTATATTGTTGTGCAGGGGTTGTGGCTCCGATGAACCTTGAGGGTATGGCTTTTAGATAAGTTGTTGTAAAATGTGAGGGATAAGATCATCTAGGGTGATAATCCCAACCTTTCTTTTTGGGTTCCCTTCCAATTCGGCTTGGGAAAGGGACTATTCGAAAGTTGAAAAGGGGTTCTTTGGGTGGAGAAAAGGGCGGTTGTTTTTGGGGGCAGAACAATCAATAATTTGGAACAATTTTGTTTCGCATACTGAATCAGGGAGTTTTTGGGGATTCGGCAGTTGGGGATTGAATTTTTCTCTTTTTCCCATCAGAGAAGGAAATGACCAGGCGGGACGTACAGAGTCGGAGGGACTGGGCAGTGGAGAAAATAGTTGTTTGGGGTTGCCTTCGAGGGGATTCTCAGTTTTCAAAAAAAGAGGTTTTTGGCGTTTCAGATTGGAGGGCAGGGGACTAAGCATAGGGAAGTGGGGGCTCTTCACTAGACAAGAAAGGGCATTACATCAGGATGAGAGGAGGGAAGATTCCTCTTCTGAAACAAGACGGATATTCAGGCTCTTCTTTCCTTCACTGTGAATCATCCAGGAGGATACACCTAAATCCCTTCATCACTCAACTATGGAATGATCACAACTGTCCACGAATGCATGCCTCTGCTGGCTAGCCGCATTCAATGAGAGGGGGGTGGCATAGAGCATCTGAGTGGCAGGTAAGTATACATACGAATCCTTGCTTAGGCTATGAATCTTTAGTGTTTAAACAAATTCATCTTATTCTGTTTGTTTCAAATGGGCTCGTTCAGCAAGAGGTGCTCTTTACATATGAAATCCCTCAGAATTCTTGCACCTAATACATGCGCTTCTATACCCTGTCCTTATGACATTAATATGCCCCATATGGTGACAGTAGGTGAAGTAATAGAAGACCTCACTGTGGTCAATACCTGCTATCTCTCTACTTTAAATACCATCAAGACTTCTATCTATAGATATAGATCTCTATTAGAGGTTTCTATCTCTGTTTACAAATCTTTTTCTTTGTTTGTTGTCTCTTTTGTAGGGTTTTCCATTTATATGGAATATCCCCATCTTCATTGTCCAGTGACTCTTCACGAGTCTGCTATCCTCCTCACATTCATATTAGAATTCATAGGGCTTGCATAAACCTCTTGCATAGCGTGTAGATCTGCTAGAGAAGTTTTATGTTTAAGAACCCCAATCCTACCTTCATTCTTTGAAAATGCAACCTAAGTCTCAGTATCTCCTTCAAAATGCTCTTACAGGAGCACACAAAAGTCCACAGAGCTATCTAAGACTAATGTATATTGCTCTTAAGGTCTGCACAAGGGTTTGTGGCAATAGTGTTTCAGTCTTTGATAGATTTTTCAGGACTGTAACTCCTCTTATTGATCCTTGCAAAGCTTAACCCATGTGAAACTTGCATTCTTGGAGATGTTTGTGTACATGAGACAACTTTGGATGGACCCTAAAACCCCTCCTTATCTCTTTGTGCCATGCATAGAGCAAAACATTATCTTCATGCATTCATAGTTACTCTTGGCAACTGCTCTTTTATTTATGCCATGGTGGACCATTGAGACAATTTTTGTTACTCTGTCTTTTAAAAATGAAGTTTTGTGTGCAACCAAATCAACCTGTAAAATCTTATGTCATTCTATCTGGCTGTTCGCTCTCTTATGGGTGGCTATGAAGGCATTCAGAGCTCTATTATCTACTTCAACCCCTTGACTATCTATTTCAACTAATGTACCTGTCTGATTTGGTTATTAGTAATTTTTTTTTGTTGTATCTTCGGTGCTTGTTCCTTAGTAGGTTTCTCTAATCTATATCAATGTGCATTGTCATGACGTTATGTTGAAAGTTTGAAGAAACAGAGTTCAATGTATGTCAAAAAAATAAACCCTTTCGAGTTATGCTCCTCTACAACTCGTATTTGGCTTTCGCTCCTCTGCAACTACAGAATGTATTACCAACAATAAGAACTCATATTACTAGCAGAAGCCAAAGGTGGTGTAAGTGATAAAAACACAACCTATAGATGTTCACACGCAATGTATTATTTTTCTATGATAGATAAAAAAAAGGGGGATTAGTGATGGTACTACTTAAACAGGCTGATCTGCTTCGTGCGTGCCGCTGAATTTTATTTATTGATTGTTATTATTATTAGTTTTATATTGCTGCTGTGTAATTATCTGAAGGCAATCTCAGAATTATCTGAAAGCAATCTAGACGTCAGAATTTCTCTTGGAAGTAGTTTAGATATGACAAAATCAATACTACAATTCCAAACATTGTAGTTGGGCTGTTGTGGGTCCCATCATCGTAGCTTATACATACAAGAATAGCCGCTGCCCTTGTTTACTCGGCTGCTTCTTGATGTCAAAATGTGTGTTTCCTGGTTTAGAAATCAATAATATTGTAATATCTGCTGATCTTCTACTCAACAGAGGGAAAGTTGAGAAGTAACACTTACAAAGTGGCTGTGCGCCATACAATTTGTAGCTATAGCCTATGATCATCAGATACACATCTATGGTCATCATGCCATCCCAGCACATAGAAAATACTCAGGGCAGGTCTCCATGCGGCTGCTTAGCTTATTTTGGCTAGCAGCCACTGCTCAATTTATTGGTTAGGAGATATTTGTGTAGCTAGTGACCCCATGTCCTGTATCTGAAACCTGTCCCCGTCTCAGAGACACACACATGCACTCATATAGATATAACCATTCTATACAAACCAAATGACTTATAATTCTGATTTTTGAATCTCTATGCAGCTGTTACAAATCAAATTTAATGACATTCATTTTGGTAGTTATTTAGGGTACCTTCTATAATAGACTCTATTTAGAAATCTTCTATTTTTAACAAAGAGTTAGCTTTAGTTTTATTCAAGACACTCATTATTGTAAAAGAAAACTGCCTTATCTTTGTCTCCGTGTTCTACATCCTTACTTAATCAGTTACAAACAGAACTGCCTTAGTCAAGTCCATTTTGTGTGTATTTCACATTCCTTACCCTCCATGTTATGTCCTTCTTACAAAATTAAAATGGATCGCTATTGTGGAATTCAAACTTGGTTAAACCATAGACCATGTCCAAGTAGTGGTGACTTTTATGTATCTGTCACGGGTAAGTGGAATGTAATCTTTTTTTGTTTATAACTATGTAAGGCTAGTTATAAGTTGCTACCATAAATTTATGTAGTTGGTTTTACGTCACTAAGAATGGAATATGAATGGTTGTTGTGACAAGTTATAGTCGGTGAAAGCTTGTGGTATTTGGGGAAGGGATTAGTAGAAAGAGTTTTGTGGATTCACACTCGTTGCCAACATATTTATATATGTACGAGTGTTAATAAAATCATTTTTGATCTACTTGTTATATAATCTCCGTTTGTCTACTATGCTTGGTATTGAAGAGCTAGGCTTAAACTGAGTTTTCATTATGTGTAAGTGACCTTCTTTTGAATTGTGAATGACCTGTGAAATTGGCTTGCCTTTTTGGCTTTAGGCATGATGTATATATGATATCGATCTGTCGTTTGGGCTGATTGTTTATTTTTAATTTTGTCCTCTTTCACACCCTTATCAATCTTGTTGCCTATTTGTGGTTGGCTCTTAGGATTTTTGAGATGCTATGTTGTCATGTGGTCCACTTATTTGTTAAGCAAGTGTTTGTGTGACATTATAGAACAGACTTCATTAAAATTTGGAAGAACATAAGGTGGCTACTATAATCGTATATCTTGACAGTAGTATGATCATTACCTTCTTTATGGTAATCCAAGAAATATTAAAGACGTCAGTACTGTTTTCCCCAGACTGTTTATTCATTTAGATGTTTGCCAAGTCTTGTGGTACCCCTTGTAAGGTCATGTATATGAGCCTTCTTCCAGGTTGTTGTTATGCTTGTTATGGCCATGTGATCATCTCCGAGCACGGGGGGTGGACCCTTGAGGGATCCACATGGTAGGGTGGTGTTGCACCCACCATTGGGGATCCAATCATCGGCATCAGTTTCGGCAGTGGCGTCGGCATGGGCTGTTACATTCTTTCCTCCAGTTTTCTAGATGTACTTTCTCATGTGTTGGTACAGCTCGGTGAACCAAGTGATATGTATTGAGATCTTGTATTTATGTAATTAATTCTTGTATCTAGAGTTCATTGTAATAATGTTCATGATGTACTTTTAAGCAAAGGTTGTATTGAGATTTTCTTCCACATATATTATCGACCTTGGTGACAGGATGTTGTTGTAATCCCTGCCTTGATAGTTTTGGAATGCTGTCATAATTGAGACTACTAGTTTTATTGCTGTTCTAGTAATTATTATTACTGTTCAAGCTGGGAAAAGGTTGAATTGATTGCTGTTTTTATCATAACACCATAATTACAACTGAAGCTATTGACTTGGTTACTATATTTAGTGATGTCGCTGCTGTTATACTACTACTGTCATTTATTTGTTCATTGTTGTGTTCTTACTACTGTCATTGTGTAGCTATCTATGCATGTGTATTTAAACCATCCCTATGTGTAAGTCGTGAGTGATGCCCGTCTAGGTAATAGGATGATGTTTGAGTCAAAACTGAGAGTATGGATATTTACCTATATGTTCATTTAAGTTTTATACCTTTAAAAAAAAAAATGTTGTGCCTTTTTGGATTATGTTTCTTGGATGCCGGTTGGGGCATTACAAACATCGTCTACATTATTGCTATATTTTCCAATCACTTTTGTTGCTTATGTACTTTTAGTAAGTCTTCTTTGTTTTCACTCTTCTTAATAATTAAGTCTTCATATCTACTTCTATTAAACATCACACACATCATTATTAGTTAAGTATTACACTGTCATGATCTAACAACACAGATTACAACAAGAGTCATGAGTTCTGCAAGCATGCTTTGGGTGAGAGAGTAGCATGTAGGCCAACACACAAACTACAAAGATGTTAACCATAGTCTAATACATGCTATGGCAAATAGTTAACAATTCCACATATCACTTAATACTTTAATTTTCTTGTTTTAATTACACTTTTCATTACTTAATTGTATATTAAACTTAGCTGAATTATAATAGTCCAGAATCATATTAAAATATTATTAATCTTTATTTCCCTAAATATATTGTAATTTTAAAAGGGGACAACCATCAGCAGTCCAAAGGATATTAACACCTTACCATTTGTTGGGGGTAGTGAAAGCATTTCGTGCAGCTACACATATCAATCATAGATCTAACTTCAAATCAATCCACTCACACTTTACATCTAAATCATCCATTTGTACTAAAAAATATCAACTTCTAGTCTAACAACTAATGCTTCCAACATTTCTCTTTACTCTATCTTTTCACATCTTACAAAATTTATCTACTTTCTATCATTTATACCTCTTGTTTCTTGCATCTTTTCATACTTTCCTAACTATCACTCTAAATACAAGTCAACAAGTCAATTTAAAATTTAACTTCTTTTTGTAACAACATATATTATCATATACCACCATTTTACACTTTTCATCAAAATGGTTCGTATCATCTTCCTTCGAATTGTAGCTCTTGTATTACCTTCTATCTTACTGATCTTATCTTCAAGTGTGAATGTACACTAGTATCCAACACTCACCTATCTTACTATTTGAAATTAATTCACACAAATTTTCAATTCCTTTACCTTCATTAGTATCTCTATCACTTCCAAGCTATCTGTACCTTGTCTTCTATCAATTCCTTTTTGACCTATGTTTATCCTTCTGAATATGTTGTATTTATTTCTCTATTTATCAATCTTTAGATAAAATATACTAGAAAAAATCTTTGCTTCTTCAAATTGAGATAATCTTTCTTCCATTACCTATAACTTCATTATATCCATTTCTCTTTGGATATTCCTATGCTTATTCTTCACATAATCATCTCTCATTACCATTCTCAACTGACAATTATTATTCACTATCTTCTTATGCCATCCTTCAACCACTTCAAATCCACCATGCACCAATATTTCTTTGCGGGTAAGTGCAAAAAGATGGGGGGCCAAAAAATGGCCAAAATAATTTGAAAAAAAATTAAGGCATAACGCGAGCACGTTATAACGCGCTCGCGTTGTAATGCACTCGCGTTATGGCTTGGTAATGACAAGCCACAAGCTCGTCATTACTGAGCCATAACGTGAGCGCGTTATAATGCGCTCGCATTATGGGCATCTATAAATGAAAAAAAAAGCAACTCAATTTCATTTCACTCCCGTTTTCTCCTCTGCCCGCGGCCTCCAAACCCTCAAAAATGCGATCGCGTTCTGCAAAACGCCAATCAACGCAAAAATCTTGTCAATTCATTGCCAAAATGCCGCCGCGACGTCGAGCACGCCAAAGAGGTGAGTTATCTTTATTTTTTTGTTTGAATTTCTTTCTATATAGGTAGGTTTTTGTTGATTTTTAATGTATATTTCGTTAATTGTCAGGAAATGTTAATGCACCTCCTCCTCCTCCTCAAAATCCACAAAATCCTGAGGAGGAAATACCTGCAGAACAACAACCTCCTCCATTCATTCCTCGACATGCCCCTGGAACACAAGATAATATAATAGGGCAAATTGAAAACAACAAAAAACAAATTGAAGATATAATTGCAAGGTTGAAAGATCCTTCCACTTCAACCTTGCATAGGTCCACGCTTGCCGAATCTCTTGAGTCTATGTTAACAAATGTAAATTCAATTAGCAAGCAAATAACTAGTTGGACCGATAAAAAGAGAGAGTTTAGAGATTACTATGCAGATAAATTATCATACCAAGATGTCAAAAAATTACAAATTACAAAAGTAGACTTGTGTTCAATTTTCACAAACCCACAAACAAATCAACCTCCACCCATTACATGCAAGAGGTTCCCTATCCATTGGTGCAACAACCAAGCGATAAGGGACAATTTCAGGCAGAGGTGGTGGATGGTTTTTGACCATCCTCCATGCAATAACAATGAGGTCCCGCAATACTTTTTGAGGAAACTCTACTCCGAGTTTGTCCTCAATAAAGTGCTAAACTATTTTGATATGCGGGACTTCCAGGGTAGAGGTGGGGGCTCAGCACAGGATAGACCAGGGGCACGTCTTGACCCACAGCGGGTAGTGAGACGAGTAATCAGCAGACCAGCCCACGAGCATGTTTCTATCCCTTCCATTGTGAAGGAGAGTGTTGAGGTCGATACACTGAGGTCGATTAGTGCCTTGACCCAGAGCATCATAGAGCATGCCGATCCTACAACACAGAGTGGGTTGGGAGATAGTGCGAGGAGTAGGGTCCCACTGCATACTTGCCAGGCTTGCGGGTCAGCCTGTGGTTATGACCCCATGGACAGTCAGGATGCAGGTGCACAGGCTACATCTGCAGCTGAGCAGATGGTGATGACAGATACCCTCCTGAGTGAGACTTTCAGCTTTGATACTCAGGTAAATATTAGCAAGTTTATTGAATTTAATTTATTAAATTTTATTTTTGAAATACAAGATTAACTAATTTAAATTGATGATTTTAATGAAATTTCAGGGTCATAGCGTTGATGCAGTTTTCAATAGATCATCTACTATCGAGGTATGTAACTAGTAAACAATTATAAATATTACATGTGAATAGCATCGTTATATGAATGGTATTCTAATTTCTGATTTTGGATGTTGAATAGGTTAACACTATAGATTTCATGGCAACACCTGCCAGCGGTGGTGGACTTCAAAGCTTTACGGAGGTAATAAAATAAATAGTTTAATGAATGAATTGTACTTACTAAATTTTTGTATGTGATTTGTGTGTTTTATTGTGTGTACTTCCATGTTTAGATGAGCGTGTGTGTATGTTAGGAGCCATGATTTGCATCACTATTATAGTTTTCGTAATTGAATAATGTTGTTTTATTTCTAGATGATGCAGGCTACGGATACACCTCCCCATGTTCATAGGGCAATGGAGCAGGGTGTGGCCTCTGCGATTCATAGCTCTATGGCATTGACAGGGGTATGAGGCAGATTAGTAAATTTCAATTTACATTCATTGTTATAGTTGTCTATTTTTGAAAAATCAAAAGATTATTGATTTGAAGTTTAATTTCTATCTGGATGGTTTCTATAGGACATGACATCACCAGGGCCTTTTCCTGCTACTGAGGCAAGCGAGCAGACAGATTATATGTTAGCGGTAAGTGATTATTTTGTTAAATGTTTCATTTTTTTATAACATGTAATTTCTATATATTAATATCTATACTTTTTTTTTGTAACAGGTAAAGGTGCAGGAAGAACTAAATAGGAGGAGTAGCCCTCGGGTTCGTAGTAGACCACCCACATGCATGTCTCCATCCCCTAGAAGATCAAAGGCTGCTCGTGATTTATTCTCTTCACCAGCTAGAGGGGAATGACTTTTTATTGTGTTCCTCTGTTGTATGCCTATATGGCATTTGTGGACATATATTTTGTATTGTACATAGTTGACATTGTATGCCTATATGGCTATTTTGTATATATGTTATACTTATATCGATAGATATTGATGTATGCGTATATGGATATTTGGTTAATACAAATCTTTTTTATTGATGGCGTCCATACTTGCATTATAAATCCACTTTTGAATGGATATTTGTAGATGGCTACTTCAAATATTTAAAGTCTGATTGTATTACATAGGATGTTTGCATTTTCTTTGATAGGCTTGATAGGCCATGGATTACATGATGGTGTTTGATGGAAAAGTATGGTACTAGAAGACTCTAGTTCATTCTTAATAGGCTTGTGATTGATAATATCTTTGCATGATTGCACTTGATCTTGGATCATGGGCATGTTGTTAGGATTTTGATTGCATTGTGATGTTTGATGGATAGGCATGGTGTAAGTGTAAGATACCCAACTAGTTCTACGAAAAATTTTCCTTACTTAAACACTTTTACTTGCTAACAAATCATCAACTACTTCAATAACATAAAGATATACATCAAGATAACTATTTGAATGAAACAACATTAGAGTTGGGTACTTGTCTTGTTACTTGATTCAATCAACTTGCAATGTTTTATTACATGGAAAATGCTTTCAATAGCATGAAGTACAACTCATTCAATGGAAATACAAGGACAGGCCTTGAAGCCTTGATGTTACAATGTCTTCCTTACTTGAGCAACATTTGAAGATTTGGAATGTTCAACTCATCACCTCACAAGGTAGGCGCATATTTGAAGGATTTACAGGTTTTTCTGACTCGGGCGCCAAGTTGAGGTGACCTCCTCCTGAAGTTGCGCCTTGTCAACATTAGGCTCCAATTAGAGTTATGGATGCTTTGGATTGTTTCCAAGAGTAGGCGCCAAAACATCATCATTATGAAAGTGTTTTAAATGCTAGGCACCCAAATGAGCCCTCTGGAGTCTAGGCGCTCCTTTCATGCATTCTGTGTTCTAGGCACCAATTGAAAGGAGTGGAGAACAGGGCAAGCGCCTTCCAAACTAGGTGTTTCCTTGAGGTGACAAGGACTTAGAAAGTGCGCCTAAGGTGAGTGCCTTGAGTGAAAAGGTCTAACAAACATCTTTGAACCCCCTTTCAAGGTTAGGCGCATTCTGGAGGTGGAAACAAGTAGAAGGTGCGCCTTAGCTTCCTTTGTCAATTCTTGCAAGTCTTTGTTGATTAGGAAGGTGGAATGCTTCATTGTAGAATGAGTGCCTATCTTCTAATGTCCAAACTACTTCTTCTGGCTCACTCTGTGGCTAGGCGCCAGAGCTAAACTATTCACACAAGGGAGTGCGCCTAGACTCACTTGATGTTTTCTTACTACTTCAACCCCTGGAAGATGTTCCAAGGTGTTCCCTTTTACAAGCACCTGACCTCCCAAGTTCCTTCATGTGCTATTCCTTGAAGGTGCCAAAACTGAGCTCCAGTGCCATGGGATTGTGCCTAACATCTTTGAAGAGTTTCTAAGCCTTTTGCAAGTTGATATCCCAAACTCATCTTCTAGGTGCAACAGGAGCTTTCGAAAGGAGTTTCCAAGTTTTAGACGCCAAGCGAGGTCATGGGTGAATGGAACTGCACCTTAGGAGATGACTGGATCCTAAGCATCAGTTTGGAGTTACAGTGGAATTGATATGCGCCTCAACTAGCTTAGGCACCCATTTGAAGTGATTCCTTTAACACTTCTCTATCAATCTCAATTGCAAGGATGATCTCCTAATCCAATTTTGATCCTCTGGAGATGCAAATAGCTTTACATTTCACTAGGTGCCATCAATGATGATCATCAACCAAAGCACATTTCAAAGGTGAGATAGGCAAGTGAGGCACCAAACTAGTCCTTAAGACTTATCTCCTTCTATCAAGTCAATTTCAACTATGTGAGAGAGTTCTATTCTATTTGCACCTGGGCTAGGAGTTCACCTAAGAGACATCACTTAGCTTTAAAACTTTCAATCTATAGCCATCTGGGCTAGGTGCTCCAATGGAGGATCCTTGAACTCATGCATTGGCGCCTTCTAGTTCTAGGCACCCATTTTGGATGATTCATCCTGATACTAGCGCCCAAAATGACTAGACTCTCTTCATCATCCAATTCACTTAGAAGACTCAAGTTGGAGACTTAGTTGTCTATCCATGTTCTCCAGAAGATTCATTGTACCTCTATGCACTATCTCCTTCAAGGCACTCCTTAAAAACATTGGAAGTGCTCAGGACTTACCTTAGTCCAAAGCGCCACAATCCATTCCTTAAAGCACAAAGAATTCTCAAAGGTGCCCCTATTTACCTCTAAGCACTCGAATATCATTTAGATTCAAGGCGCACATTTAGCTCCAAAATGCAAATTTCCATCATCAACCCATCAAGGTGCATCATCTTCCCTTTGTATCCCCTTCAAGGCACAGACATTCACTTCTTCACACTCAAACTCACTCTCTGGCGCTAGAATAGGTGTATAACTTCAAATAAGGCGCTAATCTTAGGTTTCTAAGTACTTAGTTTGATCTTAAGGCTATCCTTCCTCTAAGCACTCTCTTCAACTCCCTCACTGAAGGCCCTCTGTAAGTTTGGGCACATTTCATCCCAAGGCGCTTCAACATCATCCAAGGCGCAAATTCACTCTCCAAGACAAGGTGCAAAAAACCCTATCCTAAGGCGCTCAAATCTTGCTTCTAGACCTAGGCGCACAAACATGAGATTAAGGATCATTCTGGCCACCATCACTTCCCTAAAGGCACAAAATTGGTGTAGATACATTTCATTTATTAAGGATCATTCTGGCGCCCAAATCTTGTCAAAGCAAAGGATCAATAGGTTCTCTCTAAGGCGCACTCCAGGGTTTGATCTTGCAAGACTTCTCACATCAAAATTTTGACCAAGACACTCAAGGCACTAGTCTTTATCATCTAACCCTACAGTGCACTTACTCATTATGATATACTCCTCAACTTTGTATTCAACCTTGCCCAAGGCGCATATTCACTATAAGGCATTCTCACTTTGTCAAGGCTCAGAGGGCTTCAACTTGCTAAAGGGTAGAGGTCTAGGCACATATCTGACTTGAAGCTCAAGGTGCTCCAATCCTCTTGCTCTGGAATTCCTTCTAGGCACTAAGTGACTTCTCCAATTCCTTGAAAACATTTGAAGTGTTTTACCTTCTCAAGGTGCTCCTTCGAACTTGACTCCAAGGTGTTATAATCTCAAAGGTGCTGACATCATCTCAACCAAAGGCGCTCAATGATTCATCCCATAGCTAGGCACTAAAACACTTAATCAACCAAGTCATTCAAGGCGCCATTCAATAAACTCATCTTCCATGATATTCCTATCAAGGCGCATATCACTTCTCTCATGGGCTTTAGGCGCTCAGTTGAGTGTTTCAATACTACTTAGGTGCCAAATTCATTTTAATGCACCAAACACAAAGAGCTTTCAAACACTGGGCGCTCACAAAGAGTCTTCCAACCTTGGGCGCTAAATTAGGTCTTTGCAACTATCCAAGGCGCATATCTTCGTTTGAACAACTTATGGTGCCAAGACAACTTCTCATTAGGGCGCACAAAACACTTGTGTTTACATTTGAAGTGCTTTACCTTCTTAAGGTGCTCCAGACTAACCTGACTCCAAGGCGCTCCATCATCATCCTTAAGGCGCTAAAAACATCATCTCCACTCTAAGCAAAAACATCATCCAACTCCTTAAGGCACTTCACTGTCAAAGTTTGAAGGCGCTCTACCTAGACCTTTCCCCTAGGCGCCATAACTCCTAAGCGCTCACCAGATAACTCTCTTCTTCAAGGCACAAATCTTCCTATACTATGATTGCCTCTGAAACACTGATTAACGTGATGTGAGGGTGCAAAGGCTACTCCAATCCTCAGTGAGCGCCTAGTTTAAACAAGGAGAAATAAAGCATTCAAAACTATCCAAACGATCATCCCCTCCCTAATGTCTTCACTGCTCCGGAAAACCTTGGCCAAAATGACACATAACAACTCCTATGAGTGCCCTTATGCCCTAGGATCATCTAGTTTGTGCGTCTTGTAATGAGGAGTTCATGTAAGTTTGGAATGAGCGCCTTGAATAAGTGTAAACTAGCCTAGAGAAGGGTATGTGCGCCTTGAGCACCTTGAGCATTCTAGAGATAACTGTGCGCCTAGAACAATATGAGCGCTCATGATGATGATTAATGCCCTGATGAGACTATGAGCGCCTTGTTCAGGAGATACCTTGTTTGATCATAAAATGCGCCTTGAGTCTTGAAGGTTTTGAGCGCCTAGGTGATTTGGATGTTGGGATGTTGGTATGCGCCCAAGATTGAGGTAAGTGAGCGCTTGTAATGGAGGAGAGCAATGAGATGGAATGTCTTGTAGAGATTGGCGCCCAGAGACCCATTTTTGTGCCTTTGATGATGACCATTTTTGCATAAGAGTTTAGCGCCTTAGAGTTGTAAACTTTCTCTTTGGGTACCCCTGAGTGAATGTTGGCGCCTTGGACAACTAAATACGCCTTTGATGGAGTGGAGCCCAGAAGGGGAGTAGGAGGAAACCCAATCTTCAAGATTCATCAAGCTTCAAAGTTTAGGTCAGAGGTTATCCACTTTATCCAAGGAAGGTGTTATCATCTACACTCCGAGAAGGTAATGTCAAAGGCCATCATGAAGGATCACTTCATCAACTTCAAGTCCTTCAAGTTCAAGTCCTTTCACCTAGCAAGTCCAAGAGAGATTTCTACTCTGATTCATGAAGTAAGCTTATATCATCCTTATCTACTTTGCAAGAAGAAGAAACATTACAAAGTCAATCAAATGAGTTACAAGTACCATACATCCAATTGCAAGGAGTGAACCACCTTAAGGAAAAATAGTTCTCTTGAAGTTACTTGAAATGTCAAAAGGTTTAGCGCCTCCAAGTAAGGTCAGAGGTGAGGTTAGAGGTGAAATGCGCCTTTGGACCATTCTAGCGCCTTGGATGAAGAACCTATATCTTGAGCCCAAGAGGTAAAATTTGTGCCTTAGTGGATTTGGAGAGTTACAGAGATTAGAGAAAAGTGCCTTGAAGACAGAGATGTTCAAGGCACATGTGTGATTTGGTCAAAAACAGGCACCTAGAGTGAATAGGCTTTCATCCTGACTTAATACACTGCCTCCTTCTGACGAGTTTTGGGGCAGCAGAAAACCTTTCACCACGGGCAAATGTCTCAGAGCTATAAAAAATCAAGAGAGGTTATTGTAGAGGCACTCTACGTGATCCCGTTGCCTCAGACGGAATGTTTCTAAGTGACATGGTTTTCGAGTAACATCTCGTCAAAGATTGCTACCTTTTTGCACTTTGGACTCTTCAGGGATATCGTTGGTACAATGTAGCTCTGACTGTTTCGACATGTTTGGGTGAAAAATAGGACCATGCCTAGCATAAATGTACCCATTCAGACGTGTTGGAATAGTCAGTTTGGTCGCATCAGGAGCAGGACGAAAGTTACACCCCTTTGCAACTTTACACTGCCTCCTTCTGACGATTTTTGGGGAAACAGAAAACCTTTCACCACGGGCAAATGCCTCAGAGCTATAAAAAACTGAGAGAGGTTATTGTAGAGGCACTCTACATGATCCCGTTGCCTCAAACAGAATATTTCTAAGTGACACGGTTTTTGAGTAACATCTCATCAAAGATTGCTGCCTTTTTGCACTTTGGAGTCTTCAGGGATATTGTCGGTACAATATAGCTCCGACTGTTTCGACATATTTGGGTGAAAAATAGGACCATGCCTAGCATAAATGTACCCATTCAGATGCGTTGGAACAGTCAGTTTGGTCGCATCAGGAGCAGGATGAAAGTTACACCCCTTTGCAACTTTACACTGCCTCCTTCTGACGATTTTTGGGGAAACAGAAAACCTTTCACCACAGGCAAATGCCTCAGAGCTATAAAAAACCAAGAGAGGTTATTGTAGAGGCACTCTACGTGATCCTGTTGCCTTAGACAGAATGTTTCTAAGTGACACAGTTTTTGAGTAACATCTCGTCAAAGATTGCTACCTTTTTGCACTTTGGACTCTTCAGGGATATCGTCGGTACAATGTAGCTCCGACTGTTTCGACATGTTTGGGTGAAAAATAGGACCATGCCTAGCATAAATGTACCCATTCGGACGCGTTGGAACAGTCAGTTCGGTCGCATCAGGAGCAGGACGAAAGTTACACCCCTTTGCAACTTTACACTGCCTCCTTCTGACGATTTTTGGGGAAACAGAAAACTTTTCACCACGGGCAAATGTCTCAGAGCTATAAAAAATTGAGAGAGGTTATTGTAGAGGCACTCTGCGTGATCCCGTTGCCTCAGATGAAATGTTTCTAAGTGACACAGTTTTCAAGTAACATCTCGTCAAAGATTGCTACCTTTTTACACTTTGGACTCTTCAGGGATATCGTCGGTACAATGTAGCTCCGATTGTTTCGACATGTTTGGGTGAAAAATAGGACCATGCCTAGCATAAATGTACCCATTCAGACGCGTTGGAACAGTTAGTTTGGTCGCATCAGGAGCAGGACGAAAGTTACACCCCTTTGCAACTTTACACTGCCTCCTTCTGACGATTTTTGGGGAAACAGAAAACCTTTCACCATGGGCAAATGCCTCAGAGCTATAAAAAACCAAGAGAGGTTATTGTAGAGGCACTCCACGTGATCCCGTTGCCTCAGACAGAATGTTTCTAAGTGACACAGTTTTCGAGTAACATCTCGTCAAAGATTGCTGCCTTTTTGCACTTTGGACTCTTCAGGGATATCGTCGGTACAATGTAGCTCTGACTGTTTCGACATGTTTGGGTGAAAAATAGGACCATGCCTAGCATAAATGTACCCATTCCAACGCGTTGGAACAGTCAGTTCGGTCGCATCAGGAGCAGGACGAAAGTTACACCCCTTTGCAACTTTACACTACCTCCTTCTGACGATTTTTGGGGAGACAGAAAACCTTTCACCACGGGCAAATGCCTCAGAGCTATAAAAAACCAAGAGAGGTTATTGTAGAGGCACTCTACATGATCCCGTTGCCTTAGACGGAATGTTTCTAAGTGACATGGTTTTCGAGTAACATCTCGTCAAAGATTGCTGCCTTTTTGCACTTTGGACTCTTCAGGGATATCGTCGGTACAATGTAGCTCCGACTGTTTCGACATGTTTGGGTGAAAAATAGGACCATGCTTAGCATAAATGTACCCATTTAGACACGTTGGAATAGTCAGTTCGGTCGCATCAGAAGCAGGACGAAAGTTACACCCCTCTGCAACTTTACACTGCCTCCTTCTGACGATTTTTGGGGAAACAGAAAACCTTTCACCACGGGCAAATGCCTCAGAGCTATAAAAAACTAAGAGAGGTTATTGTAGAGGCACTCTACGTGATCCCGTTGCCTTAGACGGAATGTTTCTAAGTGACACAGTTTTTGAGTAACATCTCGTCAAAGATTGCTACCTTTTTGCACTTTGGACTCTTCAGGGATATCGTCGGTACAATGTAGCTCTGACTATTTCGACATGTTTGGGTGAAAAATAGGACCATGCCTAGCATAAATGTACCCATTCGGACGCGTTGGAATAGTCAGTTTGGTCGCATCACAAGTAGGATGAAAGTTACACCCCTTTGCAACTTTACACTGCCTCCTTCTGACGATTTTTGGGGAAACAGAAAACCTTTCACCACGGGCAAATGCCTCAGAGCTATAAAAAACTGGGAGAGGTTATTGTAGAGGCACTCTACGTGATCCCGTTGCCTCAGATGGAATGTTTCTAAGTGACATGATTTTCGAGTAACATCTCGTCAAAGATTGCTACCTTTTTGCACTTTGGACTCTTCAGGGATATCGTCGGTACAATGTAGCTCCGACTGTTTTGACATGTTTGGGTGAAAAATAGGACCATGCCTAGCATAAATGTACCCATTCAGATGCGTTGGAACAGTCAGTTTGGTTGCATCAGGAGCAGGACGAAAGTTACACCCCTTTGCAACTTTACACTGCCTCCTTCTGACGATTTTTGGGGAAATAGAAAACCTTTCACCACGGACAAATGCCTTAGAGCTATAAAAAACCAAGAGAGGTTATTGTAGAGGCACTCTACGTGATCCCGTTGCCTCAGACAGAATGTTTCTAAGTGACACATTTTTTGAGTAACATCTCGTCAAAGATTGCTGCCTTTTTACACTTTGGACTCTTCAGGGATATCGTCGGTACAATGTAGCTCCGACTGTTTCGACATGTTTGGGTGAAAAATAGGACCATGCCTAGCATAAATGTACCCATTCGGATGCGTTGGAACAGTCAGTTTGGTCGCATCATGAGCAGGACACCAAAAATGCAAAAGTTGCTTTGTGCAACTTGACAACATTGACACTTTTTTGCAACATGACTCAAAGACTCAAACTGACCCCAAATGACTCAAAGCGACTTAAAATTACCTTGATTATAGAGGTCGAGGTGCTCCTTATCATTCATTCATTATGAGCACCTTGGGAGAATGGTATATAGGTCATCATCATGATTGGGTGCCCTGGATCCAGAGTGTTGGAGAGATCATCAAATGGTGTCTAGTAGGGTGAGTTATGAGTTTGGTTGCATCACGAGCAGAACACCAAAAATGCATAATATGATGATGTAAAAATGTGTACATATGTGTAAAAATGCAGGAGGAAATAAAAAAAGATAAACCTTACAAATTAATGTGCATACTTACAACTCAATGTAACATAACTTTACAAAATCAATGTGAATACTTACAAATTAATCCAATGAACCATCTAGATTTGCTCTACTCTTTATTGTGTCAAGTATTGCTTCATGGTCAGACTCACACACCTTCCACAATATTTTGTTCAAAGGTCTACCCCGATACTTTATCAAATGAACATTGGATGCCACGACAAGGTTCGAGTAATGAAGAATCTTTCGATGCATGTCAAAGTCCTGAAATAGCCAAATATTAACACTCTTATGTGGGTACCTTCTAAGCCATGTTCCAGTAATAACCACTGATCTTGTAGGGTATTCGATGTTTTCTCCATCTGCAACATGGGCCTCCAATTTCTTTTTGGCCTCAACACAATGACATAAGTAATAACTTGTTCCCTCTTCATTATCTTCATCTGCAATAACTGCATATACGTGTCCTACATTGATATGTGTAGCAAATTAGATGAAATTAGTTAACATTACAAAAACACTACAAAGTAAGATGACATTACCTGGTTGAACTAGATGAAATTAGATGCATATATGTGCCCTATATTACCTGGTTGAACTAAATCTGATATGTGGTCAAAGTCAACTGACGATTCCATCTGTGTTAGTTCTAGTGCTGTCGGGGGTCGATACGTGTCAAGTGGGCTAAGATAACTTAACTGCCATTCGTCAACCCACTCCTTTGACTCGCACTCATCCCAGACTTGAATTGTACATGAAGAACAAAAGCATGACATCTTTCGTGTATGGATACTCCATGAACCTGCAATTGAGCTTCTGAAAGAGTGCATCTCATTTGATCCTGTCAATGTACAACAATCCTCATATGGTGCAATGTTAGTATCATCTATCAACCAAAAAAATCTATGAACTAAAGACTTACCTTCATTACCTGGACCCATGGAAGCATTACACCACTCGACAATCAATTTTGCATCTGTCAACTTTGCATTGTCTTTATACTTTAACTCTTCTCGTGCTATGGCTCTTTTGATACATGCTCCTGCACCATCATGCTCCCCCTTTCCATGCCCGGCCTCACAATAGTTCCACATATGTTGAATACCTGTAAAATTATGCCTCCTACTTAGCCAATAGAAATTCTGTGAGTTCTTGAATTGTGATGCACAATTATCCGACCATATGATATGCTGACTGAATGATATGCCCCTTCTAGCCAAATCATTGTAGAACACCTGAAAGCAACCTTGCACGAACTCTGTAGAATGCGTGCGATCATCACTAATATAGAAATGATACTCCCTTATGATCTTTCTGTCATCCTCTATACTATCATTCGCATGAATGAATGCGATGTGCACAAATATAGAAACTTGTGTGGAGTTGTAATATTGTGATTGCACCTCACGCTGTGGCTGTAGACTGTAGTTCTCTGCAAAGTTGACGACTGAAACAATGCTACCAACTAGAAATGTGTCCTTGCATAACTTGAATTGCAAGTCCAACCATCGAGATCTATGGGCATGTCTTGCATACTCATACACTATGCTGTCATGAAATATAGGCATAAACTGATACACTGGAATCTTTTCAATAACTAATTCACACCTCTTTGCTTCTTTACCATCTTTTGTATTGTATGCCACTATTTTATACTTGCCAAACTCTACTAGTTCATTTCCAACCGCATGTGTTATTTCCATATGTTCACATATTGGCAAATGTTGCAAGCCACCACAATGATGACATGTGCCATCCAAGCATAATTTCTTGTAGAATATTTGACCTTCCTCTCTTTCACATAAAATTCTTGATATGAAGTCTCTTGAAGATGTTGGTGGGGCACATATGGCACAACCCTACAAATCATTGTTAGTATGCATATCTAAACATATAGACCTATAAGCATCAAAATGGTTAGAAAATTCAATATGTAATCTACAACAACAAGTAGTGCGTGTGTGATTTATCTTAACATAGAAAGGTTTTAGCATTTCAAAATATCTTTGACAAATTTTAATTTGAGGATACTTCTCTAGAAATTTACCATAAAACTGTGTTTGAGTCTCATCCAAAAAATGCTTTGGATGTGGCTCGCGGTTCCGACTACCAATTCTCCTTCTTACCACATCCCTTTGATTCGGAGATACCCTTGTGTAATTATTCCAAAAGTCTTCAATTAGTGATCTCAATGCTTCAACAATTGGTTTATCTTTTCGTGGTAGTCTCCTCGAGAACGCCCATAATTCATTGGCATTAGTGTCCTCAATTCTTTGGCATCTTCCAACGGCTCTTGATAAAGTTTTCCTATTAATTCTCAATTCTTGACTTGTCTTTCTAATGAGACGAGCTTTCCTCGTTTGACTACTTACTATAGTCGATGTAATCACACGCCGTGTTGCATTACTATCTTTTGTGCGTGAGGTGTTACCCACACTCTCATACGCACTCATTAGATTCTTGACAATAGATTTTTCACTTGAAGCCTCTGATGTTCTCAACCCAAGAATCTTCATGATAGACCTATACTTTATACTTCGCATCATTTCAACGAATAGTTGACATCTTGCAGTCTCATTTAACTTTTCAAAGAACAATCTCCAAATCTTATTAGCATATCTTCTACAAGTGCATTTTGGAATCTTACTTTGCATTGGCTACAAAATATTCTCATCAATATCAATCAAATACTTTGGCTTTCTATGCAAAATTCTAGGTGGTGTCAAGTTAGGTAAATTCATCTCAACATTAGGAATTTCATCAATATTTAAATGAGATGGGTTAGATGGCATACCTTCGATCGAAGATGGAATAGATGACATACCTTGAGGTTGAGGTGGGAACGATGGCGTACCTCCTTCATCACATGTGAGTGATGATGTACTCTCAACTTGAGATGTGGTAGATGGTGTCCCTACATGTTGTCTTGCGGTAAAGGATGTGTCTCCAACTATGGTATTCAAATCTCTCGTACCACGAAGTTTTTGCATTCGTTCTCTTTGTGCCGCCAATACCATATCTCTTTGTGATGGTTGTGGTTCCTCTTCAATTGGTATGTCTTCATTTATCGTGTCCAATTTCCTCTTCTCACGAAGTTCTCTCATAGCCATTGCTTTCTTTGCATTCTTAGCTTCTATCTCTTCCTGTGTTGGTTTAATTCTTGATCGTTTCCTCGGCATGACGAAGAATTTGTCTGTAGCATGATAAAGAGACCAATATTAGTTCCTAAGAAATGAATACATGATAATAGTGGGATTGTATTTTTTTTATGTTGTAAGGATTTATTCTTGTATAGTTTGACATCATGGTATGAACTAAGGTTTGTTTATTACACATAATTATTAAAGAGCCCAAGTGTAGAAAATATACATGGCATCATGTGAGATTGTAGGTTGCTTTCTCGATTGGGAATGTGTCTATTTTAAACATGTATGATAAAGCACGATAAAGTAATTCAATCTGAAATAAGGAAAATGTAAAGAACATGCATGTAAAGACTTGACATACCTAAAAAATGAAGATTTGAATGGAGAGAGTACCCAATTACGTAGTGTTTTTATCTTCTTGCATCAAACTCCTCAACAATTTGAGTTTTTCACCACTTGCTTCCTTTTCAATGTTAAATTCTTAAAATTGAATCACAATTAACATTGCAATACTACAAAAATTGAAACTTGAATAGATATATATCAAACTTGGTTTGAAAACTATGTTATTTCCTCCTCAAGTTGGCAAAGCAGAAAAGGTGGTGGAAAGATCATGCAAAGGTGGTATAATGTGTCAAATGTGCATGTGAACTTCCCAATAGCATGAAAGCACTTCTTTTTTATCGGAGCATGAGCAGAATCAGTAAGAAAATAGAGCATGTGGGCCAAGATCACGGGGGTAACCACTTTTTTACCGTTTCAGTAGAAAGACAAAACACGAGCGCATTATAACGCGCTCGCATTTTGTCCTGCTATAGATCCCTAAACCCTCAACTCTGATCCCTTGACCCTCAACCCTCAATATCAAATCCTAATCCCTCAACCCTCAGCGTCAAATCCTAATCCCTCAACGTCAAATCCTAATCCGTCAACCCTCCAACCCTATCCCTAATCCTTACAACCCTCAACCCTTAAATCTGATCCATCAACCCTCAACATCAAACCCTAATCCCTCAACCCTTAAATCTGATCCATCAACCCTCAACATCAAACCCTAATCCCTCAACCCTCAACCCTAATCTGTCATTCGTCATCCCTCAACTGTAATCCCTCATTCCTAAACCCTAAATGCTATCCCTATTCCTAGACCCTCAACAGGCTCAATACTATACCTTAAACCCTAATCCCTCTACCATCGACACTCTTATTTAACCCTAATCCCTTGACCATTAACCCTATCCCTCAACCTCAACCCTCAACCCTCAACTCTCAACATTAAACCCTAATTCATCAACCCTAAACCCTAATCCCTCAAACCTAAACCCTATCCCTAAACCATCAACCCTCAACCCTAACCCTAAACCTTGTCCCTAAACCCTAATCCCTCAACCCTCAACCCTAATCTGTCATCCGTCATCCCTCAACTCTAATCCCTCATTCCTAAACCCTAAACGCTATCCCTATTCCTAGAACCTCAACAGGCTCGATACTATACTTTAAACCCTAATCCCTCTACCATCGACACTCTTATTTAACCCTAATCCCTTGACCATTAACCCTATCCCTCAACCTACACCCTTAACCCTCAACCCTCAACCCTCAACTCTCAACATTAAACCCTAATTCATCAACCCTAAACCCTAATCCCTCAAACCTAAACCCTATCCCTAAACCATCAACCCTCAACACTATACCTTAAACCCTAATCCCTAATCCCTCAACCCTAAACCTTATCCCTAAACCCTAATCCCTCAACCCTCAACCCTAATCCCTCATCCCACAACTCTAATCCCTCATCCCTAAACCCTAAATGCTATCCCTATTCCTAAACCCTCAACAGACTCGATACTATACCTTAAACTCTAATCCCTTATCCCTAAACCCTCCAACCCTATCCCTAATCCTTATACCCTCCACACTCTACTTTAACCCTAATTCCTCAACCCTCAACCCTATCCCTAAACCTTTGACCCTCGAACCTCAACCCTCAACCCTCAACATCAAACCCTAATCCCTCAACCCTTAACTCTGATCCCTCGACCTTCAACCCTGATCCTAAACCCTAAACCCTCAACGCCAAATTCTAATCCCTCAACCCTATCCCTAATCCTTCAACCCTCAATGTCAAATCCTAATCCCTCAACCCTCAGCGTCAAATCCTAATCCTTCAACGTCAAATTCTAATCCCTCAACGTCAAATCCTAATCCGTCAACCCTCCAACCCTATCCCTAATCCTTACAACCCTCAACCCTTAAATCTGATCCATCAACCCTCAACACTATACCTTAAACCCTAATCCCTTCAACCTCAACCCTATCCGTAAACCCTTAACCCTCGAACCTCAGCCCTCGACGTCAAACCCTAATCCCTCAACCCTTAACTCTGATCCCTCATCTCTCAACCCTAACCCTAAACCCTCAACCCTCAACATCAAACCTTAATCCCTCAACCCTCAACCCTAATCTGTCATCCGTCATCCCTCAACTCTAATCCCTCATTCCTAAACCCTAAATGCTATCCCTATTCCTAGACCCTCAACAGGCTCGATACTATACCTTAAACCCTAATCCCTCTACCATCGACACTCTTATTTAACCCTAATCCCTTGACCATTAACCCTATCCCTCAACCTCAACCCTCAACCCTCAACTCTCAACATTAAACCCTAATTCATCAACCCTAAACCCTAATCCCTCAAACCTAAACCCTATCCCTAAACCATCAACCCTCAACACTATACCTTAAACCCTAATCCCTAATCCCTCAACCCTAAACCTTATCCCTAAACCCTAATCCCTCAACCCTCAACCCTAATCCCTCATCCCTCAACTCTAATCCCTCATCCCTAAACCCTAAATGCTATCCCTATTCATAAACCCTCAACAGACTCGATACTATACCTTAAACTCTAATCCCTTATCCCTAAACCCTCCAACCTTATCCCTAATCCTTATACCCTCCACACTCTACTTTAACCCTAATTCCTCGACCCTCAACCCTATCCCTAAACCTTTGACCCTCGAACCTCAACCCTCAACCCTCAACATCAAACCCTAATCCCTCAACCCTTAACTCTGATCCCTCGACCTTCAACCCTGATCCTAAACCCTAAACCCTCAACGCCAAATTCTAATCCCTCAACCCTATCCCTAAACCTTCAACCCTCAATGTCAAATCCTAATCCCTCAACCCTCAGCGTCAAATCCTAATCCTTCAACGTCAAATTGTAATCCCTCAACGTCAAATCCTAATCTGTCAACCCTCCAACCCTATCCTTAATCCTTACAACCCTCAACCCTTAAATCTGATCCATCAACCCTCAACACTATACCTTAAACCCTAATCCCTTCAACCTCAACCCTATCCGTAAACCCTTAACCCTCGAACCTCAGCCCTCGACGTCAAACCCTAATCCCTCAACCCTTAACTCTGATCCCTCATCTCTCAACCCTAACCCTAAACCCTCAACCCTCAACATCAAACCTTAATCCCTCAACCCTCAACCCTAATCTGTCATCCGTCATCCCTCAACTCTAATCCCTCATTCCTAAACCCTAAATGCTATCCCTATTCTTAGACCCTCAACATGCTCGATACTATACCTTAAACCCTAATCCCTCTACCATCGACACTCTTATTTAACCCTAATCCCTTGACCATTAACCCTATCCCTCAACCTCAACCCTCAACCCTCAACTCTCAACATTAAACCCTAATTCATCAACCCTAAACCCTAATCCCTCAAACCTAAACCCTATCCCTAAACCATCAACCCTCAACACTATACCTTAAACCCTAATCCCTCAACCCTAACCCTAAACCTTGTCCCTAAACCCTAATCCCTCAACCCTCAACCCTAATCTGTCATCCGTCATTCCTCAACTCTAATCCCTCATTCCTAAACCCTAAACACTATCCCTATTCCTAGAACCTCAACAGGCTTGATACTATACTTTAAACCCTAATCCCTTTACCATCGACACTCTTATTTAACCCTAATCCCTTGACCATTAACCCTATCCCTCAACCTCAACCCTCAACCCTCAACCCTCAACCCTCAACTCTCAACATTAAACCCTAATTCATCAACCCTAAACCCTAATCCCTCAAACCTAAACCCTATCCCTAAACCATCAACCCTCAACGCTATACCTTAAACCCTAATCCCTCAACCCTCAACCCTAAACCTTATCCCTAAACCCTAATCCCTCAACCCTCAACCCTAATCCCTCAACCCTCAACTCTAATCCCTCATCCCTAAACCCTAAATGCTATCCCTATTCCTAAACCCTCAACAGACTCGATACTATACCTTAAACTCTAATCCCTTATCCCTAAACCCTCCAACCCTATCCCTAATCCTTATACCCTCCACACTCTACTTTAACCCTAATTCCTCGACCCTCAACCCTATCCCTAAACCCTTGACCCTCAAACCTCAACCCTCAACCCTCAACATCAAACCCTAATCCCTCAACCCTTAGCTCTGATCCCTCGACCTTCAACACTGATCCTAAACCCTAAACCCTCAATGCCAAATTCTAATCCCTCAACCCTTCACTCTAATCCCTCAACCCTAAACCCTATCCCTAAACCCTCAACACTATACCTTAAACCCTAATCCCTCAACCCCAACCCTAAACCTTGTCCCTAAACCCTAATCCCTCAACCCTCAACCCTAATCTGTCATCCGTCATCCCTCAACTCTAATCCCTCATTCCTAAACCCTAAACGCTATCCCTATTCCTAGAACCCCAATAGGCTCGATACTATACTTTAAACCCTAATCCCTCTACCATCGACACTCTTATTTAACCCTAATCCCTTGACCATTAACCCTATCCCTCAACCTCAACCCTCAACCCTCAACCCTCAACCCTCAACCCTCAACCCTCAACTCTCAACATTAAACCCTAATTCATCAACCCTAAACCCTAATCCCTCAAACCTAAACCCTATCCCTAAACCATCAACCCTCAACACTATACCTTAAACCCTAATCCCTCAACCCTCAACCCTATCCGTAAACCCTAATCCCTCAACCCTCAACCCTAATCCCTCATCCCTCAACTCTAATCCCTCATCCCTAAACCCTAAATGCTATCCCTATTCCTAAACCCTCAACAGACTCAATACTATACCTTAAACTCTAATCCCTTATCCCTAAACCCTCCAACCCTATCCCTAATCCTTATTCCCTCCACACTCTACTATAACCCTAATTCCTCGACCCTCAACCCTATCCCTAAACCCTTGACCCTCGAACCTCAACCCTCAACCCTCAACATCAAACCCTAATCCCTCAACCCTTAACTCTGATCCCTCAACCTTCAACCCCGATCCTAAACCCTAAACCCTCAACGCCAAATTCTAATCCCTCAACCCTTCACTCTAATCCCTCAACCCTCAACCCTCAACTCTCAACATTAAACCCTAATTCATCAACCCTAAACCCTAATCCCTCAAACCTAAACCCTATTCCTAAACCATCAACCCTCAACACTATACCTTAAACCCTAATCCCTCAACCCTCAACCCTAAACCTTATCCCTAAACCCTAATCCCTCAACCCTCAACCCTAATCCCTCATCCCTCAAATCTAATCCCTCATCCCTAAACCCTAAATGCTATCCTTATTCCTAAACCCTCAACAGACTCGATACTATACCTTAAACTCTAATCCTTATCCCTAAACCCTCCAACCCTATCCCTAATCCTTACACCCTCCACACTCTACTTTAACCCTAATCCCTTCAACCTCAACCCTATCCCTAAACCCTTGACCCTCGAACCTCAAGCCTCAACCCTCGACGTCAAACCCTATTCCCTCAACCCTTAACTCTGATCCCTCATCTCTCAACCCTAACCCTAAACCCTAAACCCTCAACCCTCAACGTTAAATCCTAATCCCTCAACCCTAAACCCTATCCCTAAACCCTCAACACTATACCTTAAACCCTAATCCCTCAGCCCTCAACCCTAAACCTTATCCCTAAACCCTAATCCCTCAACCCTCAACCCTAATCTGTCATCCCCCAACTCTAATCCTTCATCCCTAAACCCTAAATGCTATCCCTATTCCTACACCCTCAACAGAATCGATACTATACCTTAAACCCTAATCCCTTATCCCTAAACCCTCCAACCCTATCCCTAATCCTTATACCCTCCACACTCTACTTTAACCCTAATTCCTTGACCCTCAACCCTATCCCTAAACCCTTGACCCTCGAACCTCAACCCTCAACCCTCAACGTCAAACCCTAATCCCTCAATCCTTAACTCTGATCCCTCGACCCTCAATACTATACCTTAAACCCTAATCCATATCCCTCAACCCTTAACCCTTAAAACTTAAACCCTATCCCTACACCCTCAACACTTGACACTATATCTTAAGCCTTAAACCCTCATCCCTAAAGCCTCAACCCTCAATCCTTAAACCTTCAACCCTAATCCCTCTACCCTCGACACTCTAACCCTAACCTCGACATTAAATGCTAATCTGTCAACCCTAAACCCTAATCCTCAACCCTCAACCCTCAACCTCAACACTATACCTTAAACCCTAATCCCTCAACCCTCAACCCTAAACCTTATCCCTAAACCCTAATCCCTCAACCCTCAACCCTAATCCATCATCCCTCAACTATAATCCCTCATCCCTAATCCCTAAATGCTATCCCTATTCCTAAACTCTCAACAGACTTGATACTATACCTTAAACCCTAATCCCTTATCCCTAAACCCTCCAACCCTATCCCTAATCCTTACACCCTCCACACTCTACTTTAACCCTAATCCCTCGACCCTAAACCCTTGACCCTTGAACCTCAACCCTCAACCCTTAATGTCAAACCCTAATCCCTCAACCCTTAACTTTGATCCCTCGACCCTCAACTGTAATTTGTCAACCCTCATCCCTAAACCTTAAACACTATCCCTACTCCTAGACCCTCAATGGGCTCGATACTATACTTTAAACGCTAATACCTTATCCGTAAACCTTCCAACTCTATCCCTTATGCCTTAACCCTCATGATTAATAGCCTTGAATGTAAAAAAAAAATTGAGTGGGACATAACGCGAGCGCGTTATAACGCGCTCGCGTTATGTCAAAATTGCAAAAGACAGACTTGCGGGAAATAAAAATGCAAGGCAAAACATAACGCGAGCGCGTTATAACGCGCTCGCGTTATTTCTTGCTTTGGGAATCCCAAGCCTTGGGCTTGGGATTTGCTTTGGATTTCCAACCCAAAGGCTTGGAGTGCCTTATGAACAGTCATAGACGTGTTTTTCTGTATTCTTCAAAATTTCACATAATTTCATTCATGCTAACCCTCAGATTTGCACGTGTTTCAAGGTTGAACAAATCAAACACATGGGTAATGTTAGGCTTTCTCTTAGCTATTTGACGATGTGATTTTTTTCACATTTTAACAATGTTAAGCCTTTCATCTTTAATTTCTTTTGTTTGTGTGTCCGTTTTTATGCAAAAACCACTGTTTGGTCTTTTTTTCATTGTAAAATAACTATTCTTTCAAATTTCAAAAAAATTACATATTTAGAAACTAGACCCCATTCTACAAATATTAAAAAAATAAAAAAATGATTTTCAATTAGTTTTCAAAATTTATAGGGGTAGCACGGCCAAAATTCTATTTTTTAGGATGTGTCCACTTTAAAAATTAGTAAAAAATCAAATATTCATCAAAAAATATCAGAAAAATCGGGCATAAACTACATGCTATTAGCTAATTTCTCACCGAAGCGATTTTAAAAATACCAAAAAAAAGTTGACCTTTTGAGGGAGCCACAAAACATGCTATGTTATGTTTTTTTGACAGAAACAACACCAATTTCTGTGGCTCCCTCTTTTGAACCCCTTAATCTATGCCATTTTCAAAACAAAATAGTAGTTTAGAAAGTAGACTCGGAGCACTACGAACATTGTTTTGGTTGCATCTCTAAATTTTGAGTGTAACTATGCTCAATTTCTCATCCAAGGCCAGTATTTCCTGATTTCAGAAAAAAAGTGGCCACTTAAGACCCCTTTTTGGCCCCCCATCTTCTTGCACTTACCCTTGCTCAAGTCTTCTTTTCCTCTATCCAGTACATTCTACAATTGTATACATCACTCCCAAATCATTCTTCATGTCACTATCCTTCAATTGTATTATCACAAACTTCCTTATCAATAGTTTACTTGGATTCTTAAACTTGAATTTAATTTCTCTTGCTTTGAATTGTATATTCATCTATCTGCCTGGGTCTTTTAGTTCTCTGGATCATTTCTTCTGACTCTTAATTTTTTCCACCATCTACTCTATTCTTCATCGGCAACTCTACTTTCTTCCACGCTTAACATTCTAGTATGAAATATATTTGGTGCATACTTATGAAGTACAACCTTAGATATCTCTTCCCTTCAAACATATACTAGACATACTTTTGTCACATATTTTTTCTTCTTCAATGATCTAACCAAACATGGGTTGTTTCCAAACAAAATTTTTACCTTTAACAAGTTCTTACAAACTTTTGTAATCCTATTCTATAATCAATATCCCAAATGTCAATAATTTAAAATTTACTTTCTCCACTATACTCACCTTTATAATCCTTATATATGTCCTTCTTTAGGTAAATACATATATCTAACACTTCCTCTTCTTTAACTTGGGATTCCACACCATTTCCCATCTCTCATTTATAACTATTTGCTCATCAATTCTCTTCATTTCCTCATCAACAACCGATTGTGCTATATGTGACTCATATTTTTGCTATCATTTACTCAAAATGTTTCCTTGTGACTCATATTTTTGCTATCATTTACTCAAAATGTTTCCTTCTTTTAATTCACACTTCACGTGTTCCATTGTAGCTTCATATTTGTCTCTTGTGTTATCACAATCATATATGTCTTCATCTATTTTGGCTTCAACATCTTTGCTAACATCATCTACATTATTGCTATATTTTCCAATCACTTTTGTTGCTTATGTACTTTTAGTAAGTCTTCTTTGTTTTCACTCTTCTCAATAATTAAGTCTTCATATCTAACTTCCATTAAACATCACACATATCATTATTAGTTTAGTATTACATTGTCATGATCTAACAACATGCATTACAACAAGAGTCATGAATTTTGCAAGCATGGTTTGGGTGAGAGAGTAGCATGTAGGCCAACACACAAACTAAAAAGATGTTAACCATAGTCTAATACATGCTATGGCAAATAGTTAACAATTCCACATATCACTTAATACTTTAATTTTCTTGTTTCAATTACACTTTTCATTACTTAATTGTATATTAAACTTAGCTCAATTATAATAGTCTAGAATCATATTAAAATATTATTAATCTTTATTTCCCTAAATATATTGTAATTTGAAAAGGGGACAACCGTCAGGGGTCCAAAGGATATTAACACCTTACCGTTTGTTGGGGGTAATGAAAGCATTTCGCGCAGCTACACATATCAATCATAGATCTAACTTCAAATCAAATCCAATAATTGAGTCACGCCTGCGTATAATTTGACATAAAATAATGAAATTTCAATTCACAACCGTGGCAAAATAGCAAATAGTATTCAAATTTCGGAAATTTTGGAATACAATTCTGATCTGAGTCTGACAATTATCGAGGAAAAGAGAGGAATCCAAAGAAGTTTAGCAGGGGGGGAAGAGGATCCCCACACAGCCCACTGTTGCTCGCGTAGGAAGATTTGGGAAACCTCTGCAGAACACCTCCTTGGGGAATTTGACCGGATAAAGAATTATGCGACAGGTCCAGTTGAAACAGAGTTCTGAGATTCAGAAAACTGCTGGGTATTCCTCCGGTGAACGCATTGCTGGACAAATTGAGATATTGGATGTTGAAAAGCTCCGCCATTTCCTCGGGGAGGTTTCCCGACAGCTTGTTGTGAGACAGGTAAAGCAACTGGAGCTTCGAAAGCTTTGCTACCGATTTGGGAAAGGGGCCGGAGAGTTGATTGTCATTCAGATAGATATCCGTCAGGTTGGAGAGCCTGCCGATGGAGTCTGGGATGGGGCCGGAGATTCTGTTTTCATCAAATTGCCGAAAGAAGACGGCAGGGGGCCGGTGACTTGGTTTTCATCGAGGCGCAGAAATCCTAGGTTAGAAAGCTTGCCTATGGACGGCGGTATGCTGCCGCTGAGGCGGTTTCCGTTCATGTACATGATCGACAGATTCGAGAGCTCCCCGACGGAATCCAGAATCGGACCAGTCAGAGCATTGTCTGAGACATCGAAAAGCTGTAGAAACTTGAGGTTTCCGAGGGCCCGAGGAATCGAACCTCCCAGCTTGTTGGTGTTAAGAGACAGATTCCTCAGCCTTACAAGTTTCCCTATCGACCGCGGAATGGAACCCGTCACCTCCTTTAAATTATTCAGGTCTAAAATTTCGAGGTACTCTAGATCGCCCACCGCCTCCGATATAGTGCCCTTCATCAGCGTATTCACGAATTCGCCGTACACCCCCGGGAGACTAAGCCCCACCACCCGCCCTGTCTGTTTACTGCATGTCTATTGCTTTATTTAATGATTGTGGAAGCGTGGGAGGCTGCCACATGGATTAAAGGATGAGTCATATTTTTCATCGACGCACCTTTTTGCTGAGTTGTAAAGGTGATAAAAAATATTCTAAGTAATATGGACCATCAGAGATTGAAGTTTTAGACTTCTTTCTTTCTACCTTCTTCATTATAAGACAAAAGAAGGAAGGCCCAATGAATGACCCCTAACAAATGTTTCTTCTATTTGCAAAGCGGAAGGTGGATGTCAGAGCTTCCTTGTTCTCCCTTCTAGATGATGTAAAGCGTAATGGTGAAGGCCCAAGGCCTGACCCTCGACAACTTCATATCTATACATAGGCAGGGTCGTGGTTTCCCTCCTCCCTCTTCCAAATGTTGTAAGTTGCAAGGTGGAAGGCCCAAGCTTCAAAGTTTGATTTGTTGGAGCTTGACTTCCTAGCCTTCCTCATTCTTTTAGATGCACCGAAGGAGTCTAGTATTGCTTCAATGTGCATCCTTCAAGGTCTTAGCAGGTATTTTGTCTTCTTTTAGGCTTTCAAGAAGGTTGTTGAAGAAATGATAATTGTGTTGCAACAACCTTTTGCAAATACATTTTGGTGGCTAAGGATTTGCATTTGTACGTGTAATTGTCTTTGTCCTTTTGATATATTCTCTCCATGGGTGGTTGCACCTATATCTTGTTATGATGAGGTTGTCAAATGAAAATGTGACATGTGTTTGTGGCCTGAAGCTTGTTTTGTCCCTTGTTTCTATAAGAGGGAATTCAAGGCTATTTTGTCATGGTTTTAAATCTTTGTTTTAGGTAGTAGTGTGTCTATGTCTTAAGCCTAGAGTAATAGAAGAAAGTTACATGTTATTTTGAGTTCAAATTTGTAGAGCAACGCATCATTTTCAATCCTGAGTGCATTTTCACACTTGTAGAATTCTCTCCATATTGTATAAGAAATGAACTTAATATGAGTGCTTAATATCAAGGATATTTCGGTTCATCTTTGTAACTCTCTGTATTGTGTATATGGGTAAGTGCACAAAGATGAGGGACCAAAAGGGGGTCTTAAGATGCCACTTTTTTTCTAAAATCAAGAAAGACTGATGTTGGATGAAAAATTGAAGATAATTACACTAAATTTGAAGATACATAAAAAACAAGAGTCGTAGTGCTCCAAATCTAGTTTCAAAACTTTTTTTTTTTTTCAAAAATGGTTGAGATTAAGGAGCTCAAAAGGGGGAAGCAAACAAATTGGTCTTGTTTTTCTTAAAAAGACATAACATGGAATCTAGTGTGCTCCCCCTAAAATGAACTTATTTTAGTATTTCAAAAATCACTTTGATGAGAAATTAAATAACACTATGTAGTTTATCCCTGTTTTTTTGATAATTTTTTGATGAATAATTGATTCTTACTAATTTTCAAAAGTGGACACATTCTGAAAATAGAAAATTGAGCATTCTCCCCCCAAAACACAATCATATAACCAACAATGCAATAAACAATTTCATTTTTTGTTTTTTCAACAGGCAATCTCTTGCCTTTACCTAAAACCTTTTTCTTCCCCAACCAAACTCCAATGGTTGTGCTTGGATTGCTTATAAAACCATAATCTTAGTATAATTGGAGACTATATAATAGCAAAATGGTAGCATAAGATGTGATTGATATGGTTTGGTTGATCATCAATTTATACATTCAAGAAAAGAGGTATGGAGGGTTGAGATTAAGTGATGCGATAGATGGTTAAGATTAAGAGGAGATGATGAATGACTAAGATTAAGAGGTGGAGATAAAATGGATGGATGAGATTAAGATGTGGAAGAGGAAATCTTACAAGGCATTCTTTTATGTAAACAATAGAGATTTGAAAATGTAGTATGGAATGTGTGGAGAGGATAAAGAGTTAGGGATAGTCATTTATTAATTGTGGCCATAAGATTAGCATGATGACATGTAGCATTAAGGGGATGACTTTGTTACCATGTACATAAAAACTAAACATAGCCAACATATATTTAGAAAAAAAATATAAAATAAGTGTTGTAAAATAAAAATATATAGCCCACATATTTTTATAAAATCAATGCAAATAAACATAAAGTCTAGATAAAAAAAATAATGTATATAAATACAAGGCAAATTAAAACATAAATAAATCAAAATAAAATAAAATATGACCAAAGCAAAGAAGTTGTGAAGTAAAATTTGAGGGAATTGGATTGTGCAAATTTCCATAAACTTGCATCACTATAAATTACTCAAACATTTCAAATAAATTTTACAATTAAATCTTTTCTTGTTGTATTTTATTTAATTCTTTATAATTTATTATACCAATATATATTACTCTCAAACAAAAATAAAATAAAAAATTGGAGTTTTATATTCTAATTATCAATAATGAGTTAATTTTATTAGTACCTACCTTTGGCCAGTACTATTGCAATGAGTTCGCACTTATTTGGTTACAAGATTTTTTTTTTTTGGACAAATTTGACTTAAATTTGTACTTTTCCTATGTTAACATGATAAATTTTTTTTTAAAAATTATTGAAAAATGATTTATCTGTATTGTCATTGGCTGAAAAAAAAAATGAATTGTCAGAGTGCAAAAAAAAAAGCTATAAATGCGGAGATAATTTTGGTTTGAGGGGAGAATGTGGCAAGTAAACAAATTATGAACACAAATTTTGTCTACCACTAGTTAAGGCATGCCTAAATGGATGCAAATAATTATGAGAGGGAAGAATCATTAGTTTTTATGAATTTAAAAATATAGGGTTCTACACATTTTATTTTATGAAATTAGATTATTTTTGAGATTTCAATTTTATTTACTAAAAAGTTAAAAATCTACATTATCATGAAAAATATTTCGCCATGTTATTACATTTTTTATTTTATTCTTCAAACATACAATATTTTAATGCATTTTAAATTATCATAGTATTAATATTATTACATTTTAATATCTTAAGCAGACATTTCAAATCTCTATACACTAAGTAAATATTATAGTGCTATTTTATTTTTACCAAATTAAATTATTTTTGAGATTTCAATTTTATTTACCCAAGACATTTCAAAACGAGCTCACATAAATTTTTCCTCATGAAATATAATAATTACAAAATTAAATGATAAACAATTCTTTATCTTTAGAAAGAAATATTATTCTTAACTTACAATATTTTAATGTATTTTAAATTGTAATAGTATTCAGTATTATTACATTTTAACATTTTAATATCTTAGGCAGACATTTCAAATCTCTCCACACCATTAGGATTCTACACATTTAAGGAAATATTTGTGTTATTTAATAGGCTTTCTAAAGTTTAGTTTTATATTTAAAGAAATATTTTAGTCCTATTTTATTTTTACCAAATTAGATTATTTTTGAGATTTTATTTAATTTTATTTATTTAAAGAGTTATCTTAATTACTTCACAATTATTTTATAGTTATTTTCTTTACAATTATACAAAGGTTTCTATATAACTTATCCACTTTTTATTTTATATGTAATATATATTAATGTAAGGTATTATAATATTATAAATTTATTTTAACCACTTAAGAGATTACATATATAATATATATTAATATATGGTATTTATAAAAATATGAATTTATTTTAACTAGCATACCCATCTTTAGAAAAATCTATGTAAAATAAATCCAAGGATATGCCTATTGAACTTATATACAACAAAGTACTTTAAAAATATGTGGATTTTAAATAGATTTTTGGGTATACTAGTTAATTAAATAAATAGAATTTATTTAATTAATCTATGATGGGGAAAATAGAATTTGACAAATTAATTAAATAAATATAATTTATTTATTTAATTTAAATGATGGAAAGAGACTTGGTAAATGGGACATGTTAGGATGATGGCGATGTTAGGAAAACTCTTACCCCTTTCAGTGGATTATCCCATTACACTCATCTCTTCAAGATGATCAATTTTCCATATAACTTTGTTTACTTCTTTTTTGGGTCCTTCTCACCCCTATGGCAATAGATCATCACTTTCAAGACCAATAGGATCAACAAGAGCCCACTGTGGACTCTCTCAATGATCATCTTTATCACATAAAAATAAAACTTGAAGTAAGGTTCATCAACTTTGAAGAACAACTCTCTCAACTCTCTGAATAATATTGATCGACTACTCTCAAGTACAAATAAAGGCCAACCTTTCTCTCCTACAAAATTTTCAATTTCCTTCTTCCACAATCAAGGTGATCCTCTTTGCCCCCCTAGAAACTAGACTTTCCTAAATGTGATGGTACAAATCTTCCTAATTGGTTGAGCAAGGACAAGTAATAATTTGAATTCTATCAAATTATCCATGATCAAAATCTCTCCCTTGCCTCTTTTCACTTGGAAAAGAAATCCCTTTAGTGGTTGGATCGGATTCACCCACTTCTCAATTGGTTAGGATTTTGAAAGGAAGCCTTTAAAACCTATTTTAGCCCTAGTATGTATATGATGACTTTGTTAATGCCATCACTAAACTATGCAAGACATATTTAGTCAGAGTGATTTTAAGAAAATGGACAACCAAGCATGTGGCTTATATGTGTTATTTATAGTTGTTACACTAGTGGTCTCAAGGGGATCTTCGAGAAGAAGTTCTCATCTGTAAGAAAACTCCTATTGTGATGTTCTGGCCTTGGAATGACTTACAAAAGACAAATTGACATCTAAAAAAAATACCTAAAGCCCCCACAACTCATAAACTCTTGAGAGAAGAGATAGTAGAGAAAAAGGCTAGGGGTGTTACAATTATGATAAAAAAATGGAAAAGGGTCACAAACATAGTAACACTTGTATCTCATCAACTCTACCAATGTGCCTAATGAATCTAAGGAATTTTTAGATGTCAAAAAAGAGTTATTATCCCTAGAACAACAATTGACTCCTAATTACCATATTTCAATTCATACTTTAGCATTAGGAGTGGATTGTTGTTATAGGGAAACCAACTCTTCTTCTACATCCAAAAATTCCTCATAGCCATTAGTGATCATGGTGGAGTTAATGAGATACAAGTGTTTCTCACTACATTTCTAACCCTTTTCCCATTTTTAACACAATTGTAACATAATCTCCTAACCTTTTTCTCTAGCATCTCTTCTCAAAAGAGTTTGTGAATTGTGGGAGTTTTAGTTCCATTATTTGATATCTCCTTTTTAGTTTTGAAAGAGGAGGAGGAGATGTCTATTTTTCATTAGGTTGTCAATTATCTTTCGCAAGTCAAGCCAAGGCCAGAGCATCATGATAGAAATCTAGTTTACACATGCAAACTTCTACTTGAAGATCCTCCTTAAGAACAATAGTTTACAATAAATGTGAAAAAATGACTTTTTCTCAAACTCACCCTAGTATTTTTTGACTAAATGTGTTTGGCATAGTTTAGTGAGGGCACCAACAAATCATAATAAGCACTAGGGCCAAAATAGATTAGGGATTCCTTACAAAATTCTGACTAGGTGAGAAGTGGGTGAGTCATGTCCAATCATTGAAGCCATTGAAGGACATCCTTTTATAAGTGAAAAGAGTCAAGGGAAAAATTTTGATCCTAGGTCCAGTTTGATAGAATTTAAAATACATCTTGGCCTTTCTCATGCTATTATGAATATTTGTACTATCACATTTACATAAAATCTACTTTATTGAGATAGAGAGGAATGACATGATTGTGGAAAAAGGACCTTGATATAGGAGAGGAATGTTATCCTTTATCTATAGCTAAGAGTAGATAGTTTATATTTTGGGAGAGTTGGTAGAGCTAGTCTTTAAAGTTGATGCACCTTACTTGACTTTCCATTTGTATGTGATCAAGGTAGTCACTGAGAGAGTTCACAATGGGCTCATATGGATCCTGTAGGTCTTGAGAATGGAAACCTATCACCGTAGGGGTGAGAGGGACCCAAAAAATAAGTAATTAGAATTATATGTAAAATTGACTAGCTTAAAGACAAGCATAATAGGACAATCCACTGAAAGGGGTACAAGTTGTCCCTAATCCAAAAAAGGGTACCTAGAGTTATATGGAAGATTTATCATCTTGAATAGATGAGTGTGATGGGACAATCCATCACAAGGGTGAGATTTTGTGTCATATATGGTTAGTATATTTTTAGGGTCCAAATAAAAAAGCAATGTCACTATAAATACTCCTAAGCCTATATTCATATGTGATTTGTAGCATGAAGAAAACACGTCCACACAACCACACATGTTTAATGGGCATCTTAATGATAAAGTTTAGGGTGTCCTCAAGATAGCCAGGAAAGGAAACAAGGTCAACCATCCACACATAATGATCAATTGTAGGTGTAATGCAATAAGGGTTACTCATTCACTAAACATGCATGGATGCATGCACATAGAACACAAGAAAAGCTTGTAATGTCTGGATATGTTCTAGAGTGCTTCATTAATTCAATGATTTTGAGAAAATCCTTGCAAAATTCATTTTGTACTATCCCAAAATGATTGTATTCCATGAGGCCACATTTCTTTGATGCATTTTGTCAAATAGTTTGAACGTTCCTTGTCTATGCTTCCACATTTTCCATACATGTCTATGAAAGCATTTCCAACTATAATATCTAACAAAAATCATGCTTCCATTATGCTTTGATGGATGTTCATACCCTATTCCCAAGCTCCCATTTTGGCACAGGTAGGGAGGATGCTAGCTTTACAAATACCAATTTCATTTGCTTGGAAGTTTCTAAAGACTTGTCAACAAATCCATTTTCTCCATATCCTATAATAATGGCATTCCATGAGACCACATTTCTTTGAGACATTATGTCAAACAGGTCATGTGCCTTATCCATGCTTCCACATTTTGCATACATTTCTACCAAAGTAGTAGAGACTATAACATCTAACAAAATTCATCTATCCTTTACACTTTGATGGGTGTCCATACCATGTTCTAAAGCTCCCACTTGGTACAGGCTAGGAGGATACTGCTAAGGTTTCTAGCGTACACAAGTCAATTGTATTTTCTTGAAATTTTCTAAAGACTTTTCAACAAATCCCTTTTGTGAATATGCTGCAATTAGGGGATTCCATGAGAACATATTTCTTTGAGGCATTATGTCAAACAGTTCATGTGCCTTGTCTACACTTCCACATTTTGCATATCTTGCAATCATGGAATTCCATGAGATGACATCTTTTTGAGGTATTCTATTAAATAGTTCACGTGCCTTGTCTATGCTTCCACATTTTGCATACATGTCTACTAGGGTAGTTGCAACTACAATATCTAACAAAATTCCTCTATCCTTTATCCTTCGATGGATGTCCATATGTTTTTCCAAAGCTTCCATTTTGGCACAGGCAAGGAGGATACTGGCAAGGGTTGCAGTGTTTGGATTTACACCAACCAATTGCATTTACTTGAAAGTTTCCAAAGCCTTTTCAACAAATCCATTTTGTGCATATCCTACGGTCATCATATTTCATGAGACCAAATTTCTTTGAGACATTTAGTTAAACAATTCTAAAGCTCCCATTTTGGTGCAAGCTAGTAGTATGCTTGCAAATCTTAACTGATGGAGAACTGGAGACCTATTTATTGTATATGGTAAAATGGTGCAGATGCCTACACCTTGCTTCTATAGACAAAAAAGAACCCACATAAATAGATCCCCTGAGATTGAGCAAGAGGGGCAGTTCAAATTAAACTTTTAACCAATTTACAAGTAACCGTAATCAATCACAATTCGTTGAAATGTGTAGTTTATTTATTGTTAACATAGGACAAACATAACTAATAAAATAGAGGAAAGAGGGCCCACCAATCACCTCTAATTCAAAGCTTATAATGTGTTGTTTAAGCCCAACAACTTGTTGTGAGATAGGTAGAGGAAAATGAGATTTGAAATTTTTACTACTGATTTGGGAATAAGGTCAAAGAGCTTATTGTCATTTAGATAGATTTCTGTTAGGATGGAAAGCCTACTGATGGAGTCTAGGATGGGGTTAGAGATTTTACTTCCAGTGATCAAAATTATTGATCATGATGTTAGCCATAAACAAACATAGATAAAGAAATGCAAATCAAACCTTTATCATCTTGAAAGATACAATGAATTCAGAGAATTCATGATCCCAAGTCTTCGTGGATTAGTTTATAATCACCTGACGTTACTCAGTTGTTTGATGTCCATTGTTGTTTTCCATTCAGGGGCCTTACATTTCTAGTTTAGATAAATTCATATCTAAATAATCTCAATTTCACTTGCTTTATGTGAATTTCTTAACAAACAGGGTTAAATCTTACTATATTTGACTAGATTATGCAGATATTTATGCAACTTTGATCAATTCTTATGATTATTACTCATATTAACTTGATTTCACTTCTCCACTATAAATTCACTCAAATGATGTGCCTATAATAATATATTTCCATGATTTTTAACTTTAATTATGTTTCTTTGCATGATATTTGTCATTTCAACATGCTATTTGCTCAAATATGCTAAAGATGTTCAGTTACCTATGAGATGTTAGCATATTTTCTTGTTTTTGCTGAGGATTTTCTATGTATTTGCAATTGCAATGATGTTCACATGAGATTAAAGAAGTTTAAATGAATGATTTATAACTTTACTAGAATGAGTGAATCTTTAGCCAATGATCCATATACATGTCCTTGACATTGTCATGAAGAGAAGGAAATCAAACCATATGTTCACCAGGTTGTTCCACAACTAGATATGATAGATGCTAACTTTGATGGAAAGGAATGAAAACAACATCTGTAGACTGAAAAGTAATCCAAGGGATGCAGCAAATCAAAGCACATATCGAGAATCCATTCATAGATTACTCAAAGTTTATGATAGTATGTAATCAAGGGACTTCATCTTCATTAAGCATGCAAAACAAATATACATTCACAATTGGACTTAAAAATTAGTCTTGATGTTTAAGCAATCTAATCTCAATTAAGTTTTGAATGTTTTACAAAATACACTCCATCTCCTTTTATAGAACAACAATAGGAGGTGGTTACAAAGATCCTGCGATCATGATTTGTCCATTACAATCAACGGTTCATGTTCTCTGGACCAAGTCAACAAGCAATCTGACACATGGCATAGATTGCCAGTTGGAAATCCTCTGGTGGGAATAGCTATCATCTCTGTGCATCTGGTGATCTCCACCTTGAGCCAAGTCAAACAACCTTTGCTGATAAGACAAAATGTATAGTGCAACCTTCTTTTATGTAGTTGGATTTTCTTCATGTGTTTGCATCCCTGCATCTATTTTCTTATAGTTATCATAATCTTTTATAAAGGTGTCCACCTGAAACTTACTTATTGTGGTGGCCCTTAATTTGGCATACTTCAATGCCTGTATCTTCTCATCTAGAGGTTCTATCATTAATGTCCTTTTATTTGCTTCCTTATTGAATTGCATCACCTTCACATTTAGTTCAGCCATTTCATCCATGACCTCCACAATGAAGAGTTCTTTAGGGTCTTCAACCACTTCTTTGAATTTATCCTTGAACATTTGTGTATCTTCATCTAGTTCTGGCATCTCTTCCTCTATTATGGTGTCATCTAGCAACTCTTCCATTATTCTTAATTCTTCAATCAACAACTCATGAACTTTATTCTGGATCTCTTTTATTTTGTCCATGTTATCCTTTAGTACACTAAGTTCATACCCCATTTCAGTCATCCATGTTCCCATGAGTGGTAGGGTTACATTGGTAACAATTTTACCTTTTAGCAATTAATCATCTGTCATGCTTCTAGCTCTCTTGAGTCTCACCATTACATAATTACACTTTTGAATTCGTTAGGAGAATTCACCCTTCAAAGAATGAATGCATTCTTTCAATTTGGACAATTTGTCCCAGTTAGACTTAGATTCTTTATTACCTCTTCTCCAGATGCCATAAACTTCTTGAACCACTTATCCATAGTCTGAGCTTGATGCTTCTGTACATCCAAGTTGGTTATGTCCTCTTCACTTATCAGAGTAAGTGCAGCCAGCTTCTGTGTAGTTGCCAAGGTGGATTCTATACTATCAGGCTTTATACATCCTTGTATAAACTATTGTAAGCATTATGTTCTTTTAACTCCTTCTTCCTTGCCTTGAGATTTCAGACTTTGGCTACCACAGCCTCAACATTTTGAAGATGCTCTTGGGCTTCTTGCTCAGTGGTCATATGGCCTAGATCAATATGTTTCACTTGATACTCATCTAGCTTAATCTCACCTTTAGCTTTATCTACTGTAGGTATAGGAACTTGGGTTGTCCTTTTCCCAATTTTAGGATCTCTTTTGATGTTGGAGACTATCCCAGCTCTCCATTTTTCTTTTGCAAAATCAATTGCAAACAAAGATTTAAAATCAAATAGTACCTATTGTACCCCTCCTTAGATTATTTCTATGGAAATCAACTCCAGGACATTAGGTTGTGATCCTTTTCCTTGATCCGGTTGCTCCATTTGAGTACCTATATCCTATTCTTTATTTTGATCACCTAGATCTTGTATATTTTCTTGTGATTTATTTCTGGCATCCGGATCTATCTCCTCATGTGATTCCTCTTGTCTTTGTTCTGGACGTGGCTATCTATCTAATGCCATATCTTCATGTTTTTCTAGGATTTCATCAGACCTAGGCCCTTGGCCTTTATTCTCCTCTTCATGTTGATGATCATCCCCTTTATGCTCATCATCTTTTTTATGTTCATCATCTTCTGCTCCTCTTGTGGTTACAAGTGATGTAACAACCTTTTCTTGTTTGGGTCTATCTATCAAGACATCCTCATGTGCCATTTGTACCTTTTCCTCATCACCTTGGTTGTCTACTTCTATTGGAACAATCTCCTCTTGGTCCTGATTAGTTTGAATAACCTCTTCCTTTTTATCCCCCTCTTTAGGTATATAAGTTAAGTCCACCACAGTTGGGCTAGTAACCTTTTCAATAAATGTATCCAAATATCCCATGTGCACCTTTGCTTTAGGGGTTTCTTCCCTTTCATCCCTTTCAACCTGTGTTTCTCCTACTGCCCTACCTTCATCTCTTGTTTATGTCTATTGCAGTAGGGTCTCGATGGGATGATTAATGATATCCTTGACCAATTCATCCCCTTCTGTCAAGTCAATTATCTGGCTCAATGGAAGAGCCATAGTTATTTGTTCCTTTTGGGCTTTGTCCCTTATTTCTTCTTCCATTTCTATCTTCACTCTTATAATATCTTCTATAGGAACATTATGTTGCAACTCCTTAACTACTTGTTTAGTTGGATCAACTGATCTTGATGCTACCACCTGCGCTAGTGATAGAGTGCCTCTCATGCACAGACTTTGATATCTAGAGTGTCTTGGAACCTTTAGTCCTTGTAGTAGTTCATCTATTTTCCTCTTCAATGTTTGGAGTTGTGCTTCATCTCCTTCCTCATCTTCAGTAACCTCCTCATCAACAACCTTCCTTTCAGGACTTTGATCTGCACTTTTGGAAGTTTCTCCTTGGGTGATAGTAACATTGGGTGTATCCAGAGCAATAACCTTCAAGGGGAGATCCTCAGGAGGTGAGGGTGGTACAAATTCAAATGAAATTCCCTTAGTAGGGAGTTGTTCTATAGCTCCGGATGAACTTGGCTCTGCCATTTTTGCCTTATGAATTTGTCTCTTCTTCACCAAGAAATCATCAAATTTGGGCTCCTCTCTCTCTTTCATCTTCTTCTTCTCAGAAGTAATTGCAACACCTTTATTTTTCAATTCATTGATCCTCTTATCAACCTAGAGTTTTTTCCTAGCCATGACTTTGGCTATTAGGCTATCAATAGATGTTTCTTCCTTCTGCTTTAGATTTGGAGATGATATTGTATCATTGTATATTTTTCATTCTTCATATTCTAGATCTGTAAGGTCATCATCATCCTTCCTTATCTAGAGAGGCACCTTAGTCTTTCCTATGGTCCTCATTTGATCTAGAGAAAATCTTTTGTATTCCCTTTCCTGGGCTTCATGGTCGTCATCATAGTTTGCCCTGTAATCTTCAAGGTGTACTCTGTGTTTTTACTTCTTATTAAACCTTTTCACTACCTTGTGATATGGGTCATAATCCCTAGCCAGAGGGAACAACTTCAAATTCAAGTTTTTAAAATATGACTCATCCTTCTTTGCTTGTTCCATGGATCCAAAAAGGAACCAATTGATATCAAGAGGGAACTTTCTATAAGGACGACCTTCCTTGTTTTTTGATAATTCAAGTATAGGTAGTTGTTGCCTCACCATTTCCATCAATACTACCCTATTAGAGGGGTATCTAGGTAGAATATATGGTTTCTTGTTGAAACCTTCCATCTGAATATATGGATATGTCTTGGCTTGAATAAACCAAGAACCTTATCTACTGATTGCTTCTGTTGCTCCTACTAAAAATCTCTTAGCCTGATCACCATCTATCAATTGGACTATAGCATTATGAAAGAATCATTTACCACTTTGTAATTTTGTAGGGATAATCTTCTTTCCAATTGAGGATAATACTCCCAAGGAGTCTTCCAATCAAGCAATTTTCCTAGCTTCCCCACGATCTGCAATGCATCAAATGTGCCTTTTACTACACAAGCATATACAAGATATGAAATCATTCTAAACACAGTGATCTTATTCTCTTTCCATTTAATCATATGATCACGCAGAGCGTCATTGATGATTTTGGCCCACTGGACCTTTTCATTCTCTGGCTTATACTCTACCACCATCCTGATCAACCCAAACATCCATGGCTCAAATGTTATGCTATTGACCAAACCATTCATCCAGCTGAGCAGACTCATTATGTATTGAACTTCCTCATTGAAGTCAAATTTGTACAAGTGTACTACCATTTTGGCTGTTGCTCTAGCCTTATTGTTCGAGCTTCTCTATCCTTGATAGATAACCCTTCTGTAATTCTTATCATTGTCCTCAAATTCTTTGGCCAAAGCATTCAAATCGAGCACATACATACCCTGTGTTACTGGTAATTGAAACACTTTTGTAATACCATCCACTGAAAGGTTAGCATATAGTCATCTTTGTTTCTTGACCCTTCTAGTGGTTACATTATAATTTTGTGCACATTCTACCACAAGCTCAAAGACTCTATAGAATAGGGAAAACTAGTTGCATGAAACAAGCCAGATGCTTCTATATTTTGTAAAATGATATTATCTTCTCCAGCTTCGATTCATGTTATGAATTCCTCTAAGTTTGTATTGCCTATATGAGTATCCTCTTGATGACCCAACTTACAATATACACTGCGCATTTTAGGGAACATGAGTACCTTGAATTCAACATCTTGCTTCTTAATCCTTGGTTGAGACATTTCTTCCTGCGATTCAAATTCACTAGTCTTAAACATAAGTATATTACGACCATAGTTAGCGTAATAATGATCTTATCTAAATGCAAAGACTAGATTTAAGAATTGTATATTGGTGATTGACATGTTCTTTCTTCTTACCATTTCTTGTTTACACTAGGGTATGATTCATGAAATGATCATAGAGTAGTATTTATACATACCTAGTGTGTTCTCTTAATCTGTAATTGTTGTACTAATAACCAAATTACCTTTTTGAGAGCATCTTCTTGCGTCACCTATTCTTTACTTCAGCTCTAGTTCACCGTAAGCTTAAAACAATGGAATTAGGGCTTTCTTATGCAATATTCTCAATTATGGTCTTGAAAATACCCTTTTAACTTAGACAATGTGATTTTAGGGTATATTAATGGCGAGACTATGATTCAATGCCTTCCTTTGATTAGATGGAATAGGATCCCTCCAAGTGACTATTGGCACGATTTGAATTTAAACTTCAACAACTGCTTTATCACATTAAATACAAAAAGCACGGGCATGAGATATATCTAGTTAGGGAATATTCTAGGGGAAATCCGGATATGAGGCTTGGGATGACGTCATGATGCGTTGAGTCAATCTCCGTTGAATAAAGTACTATCCATGGCTCTCAGATGTGTTTATACTAGATCTAGATATCAGGTGTATATGTGTGATTATGCCATTGGTTACATGGGGTATGAGAGTTCAAAGGATCAGGATTTTAATTTAGATCTAGATACTAAGTTAAGATCCAGACACTAAATAAGACTAGGATGAAGGTGCAAACTAATACCATGTGTATGACATGTAATTGGGTAGGTCACTTAAACTTGATGTTTGGATACTAAATAAGATTGGGATATTGTATAAGATCAGAATGCTATGCAAGATTTGGTGGTTTGACGTTTAAGCCGCTAAGTATTTTAAATTTGATGTAAATGGAAACTTCAGAGATCTGGACACTATGTAAGATTTGGATACAAAATACGATTCAGATGAAGGCACAAACTAATGACAGAAGTAAATGCATCATTCTTCTTTAGGTCATGTGGATGTGACGTCATCAAGGTCAGGATTTTACCATGATTGGTATATTAAGAAATATAGTTCCGCTTGGACGTTTAAATAAATGATGACTCAAATTTGACTTTTGGATATTAGTGAAGGTCTGGATACTAAGTTAAGATCGGGATGACATGTAATATGAATATCTTGACAACCTATTGACCGAACTTGGACCAGGGATAACTTATGTGTTTTAATGAATTTTGAGGTACTTCAAAAGGCAACCCTGCTTGAAATTTTACATTCTTCCACATGGAAAGGTTCTTGATAACAAATATCAAATTTGGATTTTGGTCATGATCCTGAGGTTTGAATATCTAGAGGATAACCATCTGACATGTATCTAGGATTAATTTTACCATACCACCCAAAAAGTTGGGTCCTTGTTTTGCTGGGGTAAAATGGGGCATGTTGTGTAACCACACAACAACTTGCCACCAAAGAAAACAATGAAATTCAAACAATTCAAGAGATGAAGACAAACAAAGACATAGTTTCCCAACTCGTATCCAATACAAACATCCCAATCCTCCCAAATGATATCATGTTCATCAATATAACAATGTGCTAACAAGGGATCATGTGTGTGCATGTGATTCATATCCCTCATCTTGAAGATGAGTTGAAAACACTAGTGACCAGTGTTAAGATACATTATTTGGTTCATCCCTTATAGCCAACCTCGATATAGCCTTGCTACCAGCAGGCGTCCATAGCCCCAACAAGGTTATCGTTGCAATTCCCCTAAGTAGGGCCTTTCTGCTAGCAAGCATCTATAGCCCTGGTAGAGTTACTTAGATGGCCTAATTATCTCTTTTGGATATTCCATATATTTCTTTCTATTTTTTTATTCATAAGATATCATCATGTAAGCTCATTTTACAAGGTATGATCACTTGCTATTTTAGGTTGGGAATTGCAATGGTAGCAAGGGAAACCTTTAGATTTTTCACTTAACACCACACTGGTATGTTCAACAAACCCAAGGTTGTTAGGTGTGTCAAGTGAATATCTCCTTGAACAAGAGGAGGTATAGTAATGAATAGAGTATCATAGGCTTGATCAGATGTACCTACTTGACATGAGTTACAACCTATGAATGAGATTGTGTTCATTTTTTGGATTCTAACAATTTTAGTGATTTTCTAGGAGTGATAAGGTGTCCAATTTTGCCCCAGCAAAATGAAGTCTCAACAACACACAAATCAAAACAAAAATGCACCAAAACTGTACGGATCACTATACAAATTGTAGATTATGATACAATGTCATGACATGACACTTCTAGGCCTAAAAATAATGTTTGATGAGTTGTCCATTGACTGGCAATGGGAGATCTTCACCTTTTAAGGTTTTCAGTCTATAGGTACTATCACCTAGAATTTCTAAGATTTGAAAGGGACCTATCCAAAGTTTATCAATTTTTTGATGGTCATCTTTCCTTTCATGTGCTTTGTTCCATGATAGAACTAAATCTAATATTCAGAAGGATTTTATTTTAGCTCTCTTATCAAACCAACATTTGACAGTAGCCTAATGTTTGGAGAATTTGTCAATTGCCCTATCTCTTTTCTCTTCTAAGTGCATGAGTTGAAGCAACCTGACCTCTTGTTTGTTGTCTATGCCCTAGTATTCTTGTGTAAATTATAGGGTAGGAATTTGTAGGTTAATAGGGAGGATGGGATCCACCCCATAAACTAACTGGTAAGGGGAATTCTCTAATGTAGTTTCCATTCTATTTCGATCCACCCAAAAAGCATTTTTAAGTAAGGTATTCCACTCTTTGGGATTCTTTTCTATCAATTTCTTTATGATGTTCAACAAATTTTGATTAGTTGACTCTACTAATCCATTTCCTTCGGGATAATACTTTGAAGAGAACTTTAAAATGATTCCATAATTAAAACCCAACTAGAGAATCTTAAGGATACAAAAGTTGGTCCATTATCACACACAAGGGCATAAGGAACTCCATACCTGGTTATGATGTTGTTCTCTAAGAATTTTATTACATCCTCTACAGTACAAGTCTTGTTGCTAACTGTTTCAGTCCACCTAGTGTAGTAATCAGTGATTGTTAACACATACTTGGGGCCTGAAGATGATGGAGGATTGATAGGATTGATGAAATCCATGCCCCATTGAGCAAATGGGTGCATCTCCATAACCGGCTGCAGGGGTTGAGCAACATATCTTTCTCTATTGGCAGCAGTCTAGTAGCTATGGCAGCATTTGATATACTCAGCAGTATCCTTAAAGATTGTTGGCCAATAGTAACCTACTCTCAGGATAGCATGTGTAGTGGCTAGGTGGGATCCATGTGTTGTCCCAAATTTATCATGTAATTCTATGAAAACTTTATCAACTTCTGACTTATCTAGGCATCTAAGGTATATTCCCTCATAATTCTTTTTGAAGAGGATTCCCCCTTTGATCATGTATTTCTATGATCTAATCTTTAAAGCTCTTCTTTGATAAGCTTGCATCTTTTGTGGGCATCTCCTGGTGATCAAGATATGTTTGATATCTGAGTACTAATCTTTACTTTCCTTTGTGTTTACAATATATGGCTGACTTACCAAGTTGGGATCAATTTCAACAATCATCTGACTTAAGGCTTGCCCTGTAACTAGCTTCATGGGAGTTATATCCATGTCATATTCTTGGAGCACTGTTATCCATTTTACTCTCTTCTCCCTAGGGTCATTTTGCGTCAAGAGCATTTTGACTATCACATCAGGTACAACAACAATTATCTTGCTTCTCAAGATATAGTGCCTGAATTTCTTTACATCTCTAACCAGAGCAAGGGCCTATCTTTCAAAATCTATATATCTAAGCTCTGCATCCCTAAATGGAGAACTCATAAAGGTGATGGTCTTCTCTTCCTTTTCTTCACTCCTCTGGATCAGGACCACTACATAGGTATACTCTGAAGGAAATGGATAAATGTAAAAGGCTCTTGTGTAATCTGGGATGATCAGGACAGGTGCATCCATCTATGGCCTTCTTGATATCCTTAAATGCAGCCTTTGCTTCAGGTGTCCATTCAATTTTGGCATCTTTCCTAAGCATTGCATTGAGTGGCCTAACAATTTTTGCAAATCCTGTGATGACTTCCTCACAAAATTTATCTTACCAAAGTAAGATTTTAATTCTTTCTTACTCCCTAGAAGTTGTAACTTCATTATAGAATCAACCCTTGCAGGGTCAATGGTGATCCCATTTTCTTATATTACATGACCAAGCAGCTTACTTGTGGTCAACCCAAATATGCATTTCTTTGGGTTAAGTGAGATACCATATTGTTCACATTTCTTAAGTACCTTTCTAAGGTCTTCTATATGCTCACCCCTCTTTTTTGAGAAGACAATCAGGTCGTCCATATATATGACTATGCACTTTCCAACTAAACCTCTGAATGCTATGTCCATTGCACACTAAAATGTGGCTCCAACATTGATCAAGCCAAAATGCATGTGTCTGTAAGCAAATATCCCCCACTTAGTGGTGAATGTTGTCTTTAATCTATCTATTTTGTCCACCATCACTTGGTTGTATCCTAAAAAACCATCCAAGAAGGACATCATTTGGGCTTCATTCACTATTTGTAAAACTTCATCTAATGAGGGTAGACGATAATTATCCTTTTCTGAATCTCTATTTAAATTCATGAATTCTACACAGAGGCATATGTCTCCATTCTTTTTTTTGACTGGTACCAAATTAGCTACCCATGTTGAGTTCTTGATAGGAAATATGATCCTTGCCTTCAGTAATTTCTTAACTTCTTCAAAACTTATGGTCACAAACTCCAGACCAATAGATTCCTCCGTGTCAGCCAAAGAAGGTCACAAACTCGAATGAAGAGCTGTAACGTGCAACACAGATAGGTCAGACCTAAATGCATATAATTCCTTTAGAAAATGAATGAAATGAAGTGTGGATCTTCGAGGAAGGTCAGCCACGAACCAAAGATCATCGAATGATGTGTCATTAGGCTCCAACGATCGAGAAATGCTTCTGCAGGTTTCTCCTTTAGCTGGATGTCTATGATTATCAGGATGCTTTATTATGAGAAAATAGTCGATCTTCTGATAGAAATATCTTTCTAGTAATGATGTGTGGACCTTTAAATTCTAGATATGATGTAGATGTTAAGTCCAGCTCCACAAAGTCTAAAATGCAACCGGACCAAAATTTAGAAATTGCTTCTGACTAAACTGCCTGAACTAAACTAGAAGAAAAAATGAAAAGAAACAACTAAACTACAAACAAACTAAAATGCAAATTTTTCTAGTTGATACAGATTACTCTTTAACTAGGGATGCTCCTGCATCATTTTTCTACAAATGATACTAAACACACAACATTCCTACCTTCCAAAAATGATGATAGGGTCAACATCCACAACACAGTAATTTTATCAAATTGGTGTACAAATGGTGATTGCCAACATACTTTTTCATGCCATGCAGTGCACAAATAGATTGAAAAGTATGCAACAAAAGTAGAGCATCGATTTGAAAGTTATCAGCAACTTTTGAAATGCATCTCTAGAAATATTGACCTAGAAAAGCTAGCTACAACTGGATTTTGCAAGTTTGTAAATGAGACCATTGTTGATCGTGATATCAGTGCACAAGAGTCCTATCACTTGCTATTAAAACTAACACTAAAAAATTGTAGTCATTCCTTTGTTTCTTTGAATGTCAATAGGAAAATCCTATGTCATGTTCCTTCTACGCAAGATTCTGCACTACCTACCTCAAACTTCATTGAAAGGTATATGGTCCAACCAAAAGCATTATAATCATTATCATTGATTGATGTAAGGAGAAACTAGAATTGTTCAAAGTCTCACACAAAATACAAGTGGACAAAAAGAAATATTCCAGACATTGTTCGTGTATCTTCACAGTTTAATGCAATTCCTTCTAAGGATAGTGACATATATGAGTCCTTTTGTTGGAGTGAGATTCTACTATACTTTCCTTTTCACAACATTAATCAAGAAATAGGCTAATGTAGGGAAGATATAATCACTCGATGGGAACGAATGGTTAATAGCTACCATGCATGGCATGTTGATCGCACACCACCAAAATCAAACAGTAACAATCATGATGAACTTGTGTCAGATGGACAAGAACATATACAACACATTGATGCAAATGAATGGGAACTTCTATCCTCACTCCACCAAGGAAATGATCTTGACATTGATGAACTAGACATGCTTGGGTATCAAGAATTTGACACATCCCACAATTGGGCTACCACTACAATTGCCCCCTCCTTGATGGAGAATTCTATCACATTCATCGACTCTAACTATTCAACACAACAGTTTGAGCAAATTGAACCAAACTCGCTTACTGCAAAGGGAAATCTTTCTTTAGAGTAATAAAATGTATTAAATATTATTGTGAACCATTCTAATCAAATTGGAAGGCAACCACCACTTCTAATGATCATATAAGGTACTGTAGGAATAGGGAAATTATACTTGATTAATAGCATTCAGAATGCACTCTCCAAAAATGTGCCCATGAAAGAAAAGAAATTTCTTTTGCTTGCCCCAACACATGTTTTTTCTTTCAACATTAATGCATCAACCATTCACTCAACACTTCACATACCAATAAAAGAGATGAACCCTCTTGAAGGTCAAGCTTTATCAACTTTCAAAGAAAGCAACATGTATTTCATTCAATATATTCTAATTGATGAAATGAGCTTCATTGGACCACGGTTTTTAGAACACATTGACATTAGACTATGTGAAGCATTCCCATACCATAATCAAAGACCATTTGGTGGATGCTCTATTGTACTTATTGGTGACCTAGCCACCAGCATGTGACATTCCAATATATGCTGAATCATCATATGGGACAACACTTTGGAGAATTTTTCAAACAATAGTCACATTAAACACAATTTTTTGATAACAATGAGATGAACTTGCCCAACTATGTTTTCACAACCTCCTTCAAAATATAAGGAATGCTAAGGCAATATAGGCATATTGGAAACTTCTCATGTCACACAATAGTGATAAACTATCTTCCAGGGAACAAGATATATTTTCTTCATCCATACATTTGTTTGCAACAAATGATTTGGTTGAAAAACATAACAAAAAAAATGTTAAAAGCATTGGACAAACTAATAGCACACTGTATTGTTGAACAAAAAAGGAATATAGTAAATTCAAATTTAGATGATGAACAACTACAAACAAAGGTGTTATTGTGCATCAGAAAACAAGTTATGTAAAATAGAAATTTGTTTGTTTCAACTAGACTTGTCAATGGTGCACTTGGTGAAGTAATTACTATTGTATACAAAAATGAAACCAAGCCACCAAATCTACCTCTATTTGTTGTTTTTAACTTTCAATGATACACTGGACTTACATGGAACATAAATGAAAAAAATGGTTCCAATTGCTCCAGTAACATGAGGTTGCCGCTGACAAATCTAGTTAAAAATGGCTTGGGCTCTTACAATCCACAAAGCACAAGGTCTAACTATAAACAAAGCAACAATAGACATTGGAAACACTAAACGACAAGGACGCATCTTCACAACAATGTCAAGAGTAAGAAGTTTGTCAAATCTATGAATATTCCCTACATTTTCATTTTAAAGATACCAATGCATGGGAAAAAATATGTATGTAATCCTACAGAAACAAGAAAATGACCGTCTCAAAAATATATCTAGAAAATCCCAACAAAACAAACTGCTAAATATATATTTCAATTTTTTTTGGTTTTGTTGTCCAATGTTAACTATGAAATACCATCTACAACTATTCATTGTTAACATGTTTAGAATAAATTCATAGTAAATCTAATAAAACCATTTATATGTTGTAATTTAAATTTAAATTACTTTTATTTAAAATTGTATTTTATATATATGTTGTTTGGTGAAATCATTATCTTTTTATCTTATGTCCATCCCCTAATGTAATTGGATAATTAAATATAAAACATATATTTTTATAGACATGCACTTACATGTTCCTCTCAAACTCATTATGACTCAATAATGAAGAAGTAAAGTAGCACTCAAAGAGACAAGAGAAGGTTTCAAAGAAAATATAAAGTATATAATAGAAAAAAGATCCGCAATGTCAATAAGGATAAAGAAACTAAAGATTAATTGAAATAAAAAGTGGAACAACTGACATCTTATGTGTAGTAATTAGTGGGCCATGTTGAGTCATCATCTATAATACCAAATCCTCTATGTATTAATGTTGTGGATAAAGATATGCCTCTTGCTAGAAAAAATTACTAATATAAGAAAGGCTACTAAATATTGGACCAAATAATTAATCTCACTTAGGTCTAGACTCATTAATGAGGTTTTTCTTTTATACCATAAAATCCAAGATGAATTAAATTTCGTTAATGATTTGGAGGAGAAAAGTAGTGAGGGATTATAAAAATCAGAATAGATCTTTTCTCAAATCCATGAAATGGTTAGAATTGATTTTGAGGTTCTTATTTTAAAATATTTTTTTGATGGGATAGATCTTTCCCTAAACATTTAATGGAAGGAAGATATTCAGTGGAGGTTTGAAATCCTAAGTGAGGGATAATATAAAATCGAAGAGGCTAATAATTTGGATCATAAATCCTTAGGAGAAATTTAGAGATTTATCAAAAAGATTACATGCAATTTCTATAATGAATAGAATTCCATCAACTCAATGGATGTCTTGAAAGAGTAGCTGGAAAATGTCATAAAGGATGAATCATCCAAGGAAACCAGATTTAAAGTTTTATCTATTGAGAAACTTGTGAAATTGAAAATATTTTGCACAAGGAATTTGAGATTAACATAAATAAATTTCATGGAGTGCCTCCCAAAATATAAGGTATTTACAAATCCCATGATGTGTTTTTATAGGTATTATAATGATCTAGACTCTAAAGTAGTCAAGGTGGCATTGGACAAGTTTAGTTTATATTAATAGTGGAATTGAGTGCCAAAAAATGAGACCATTAATGTTGAAGATAACTAAGAATAAGTTTATGCCAATAATGGCGTGGTTCGGTGGTTAAGTCGCTCGATTGTAGTGGTAGCCACTAGAGTTCAAACCCCCACTGGGCCAATGAGCTCACAGGCTTTATGCCTTTGTTGGGCTAATGAGCTCGTGGGTTTGAAGTGTTCTTGCTCGGGGATAAGGTCCTCCATGTTGTGTCCTCACTGGTTCATAGCTCCGGGAAAAAGCATTACTGTGGAGCTGGAGGGCGTGTCACACCAGCGTCACCGGTCATGGTAAAAAGTTTACCAAGCACATTATCTTTATAAAAAAAAAACTAAGAATAAGTTCATTTCTCAAAGCTTGGGACACTCAAATGAATGTCATCTTTTTAAGAGTAGTATTTAATATAAAGTCACTTTAATATTAGGTTTATGATGTAATATTTTATCGAGCCACAAATGTATGCTTATTTTCAAATTTATAGTTTTTCATTACTTTTGTTGTAAATTTCAATGTGGATAGTTAGGTGGTTAATGGAAAAAGGTGAATGTCTTTCCCCTATTTATTTTAAAGTTCAAACTATGTACAAGAATTTTGGAATTTTTTTGCAAGAATTTGTAAAGGAAAACAAAATAATTTAAAATTTTGATATTGAGAAAATCAATACAATTATTACAAGAACTTTATGTTCTAGAGTGTTTTATTGAGATTCACACCATTCTTATATCTACTATAAATCTATATTTTCACCATAATTTTATATTTTTCCACCAAAATGGTTCTAATCATCTTCCTTCCAATTGTAGATCATGTATTGCCATCTATTTTATTGATCTTATCTTCTTGTGAATGTCTACACTAGTATCCTACACTCTCCTATATTACTAGATTTGAAATTAAATTCACATAAATTCTCAATTCCTTTACCTTCATAACTATCTCTACCTTGACTTCTACCAATTCTTTTTTGACTTATGTTTATCATTTAGAATATGTTGTATTTATTTCTTTAGTTGAAATCTACTATAAAACTTCTTTGCTTAGTCTAATAAATGCAATGACAAATTGTTAACAATTCCACACACCTCTTGAAAGAGCTTAATACTTTTATTTTCTTGTTTCAATTACACTTTTCATTACTTAATTGTATATTAAAGTTAACTCAATTATAATAGTCTAGAATCATATTAAAATATTATCAATCCTTATTTCCCTGAATATATTATAATTTTAAAAGAGGACAACCATCGAGGGGTCCAAAGGAATGTAACACCATACCATTTGTTGGGGGTAATGAAAGCAATTCATGCAGCTACAAATACCAATGCCTACCAACAATCAACTTTAAATCAAATCCAATTTTGGGTAAGTTAGAATGAGTCATGCCTACATATAATTTGACATAAAATAATGAAATTTCAATTCGCAAGCGTGGTAAAAATAGCAAACTATAATCCAATTTCCAAAATTGTGGCATACAAGGTTGATCTGAGTCTGACAATTATCAAGGAATAGAGTGGAATCCAAAGAAGTTTAGCAAGGGGAAGAGGCTCCCCACACAACCCATTGTTGCTCGTGTATGAAGATTTGGGAAACCTCTGCAGAACATCTCCTCGGGGAATTTGACCGAATAAAGAATTATGCGACAGGTCCACTTGAAACAGATACGTGATATTCATAAACCTATTGGGTATTCCTTCGGTGAATGCATTGCTGGACAAATTGAGATATTGGATGTTGGAAAGCTCCACCATTTCTTCCGGGAGGTTTCCCAACAGCTTGTTGTGAGACAGGTAAAGGAAAAGGAGCTTCGAAATCTTTGCTACCAATTTGGGAATGGGGACGAAGAGCTGATTGTCATTTAGATAGATTTCCATCAGGTTGGAGAGCTTGCTGATGGAGTTTGGGATAGGGCTAGAGATTCTATTTTCGGTGATGTTAACCCGCTCTAGATTGATCAAATTGATGAAAGAAGGCGGCAAGGGGCCGATGAGTTGGTCCTCATTAAGGCGTAGGAATCCCAGCGAAGAGAGCTTGCCTATGGACGGCAGTATGCTACTGTTGAGGTGGTTTTTGTTCATGTACATGACGTTCAGATTCGAGAGCTTTCTGATGAAATCTAGAATTTGACCAGTCAGAGCATTGTCTGAGACATCCAAAAGCTCTAACGACCTCAGGTTTTCGATGGCATGAGGAATCGAACCTGTGAAGTTGTTGCCGTGGAGATTGAGGCCTTGAAGCATGCCAAGACGGGAAATTATCCAGACGGGAATCGAACCTGTGAAGCTGTTGCTGTAGAGATGCAGTTCTTGGAGATTTTGCAGGCTGGCGATGCTCTCGAGGATGGAACCGCTTAATTTGTTTTCTTGCAGCTGGAGCTCTTGAAGCTCACGGAGATTTCCCAAAGACCGAGGAATCGAACCTCCCAGCTTGTTGGTGTTAAGAGACAGATTACTTAGCCTTACAAGTTTCCCTATCGATTGCGGAATGGAACCCATCACCTCCTTTAAATTATTCAGGTCTAAAATTTTGAGTTACTCTAGATCGCCCACCGCCTCCGATATATTGCCCTTCATCAGTGTATTAACGAATTCGCCGTACATCCCCAGGAGACTAAGCCCCACCACCCGCCCTATCTGTTTACTGCATGTGACCCCCTGCCACTCGCAACAATTAGAGTCATTCCATGAAAGTAGCCATTGGGAATGGTCCTCCACCATCCCTACCTTAAAGCTTAGCAGGGCCTGCTAATCTCCCACCTGGCATTCCAAGCAACTGCCCACCAAAGCACTCACCGATATAACCAGCAATGCAATAAACAATTTCATTTTTCTTTTCACCAGGTAATCTCTTGAGTTTACCTAAAAACTTTGTCTTCCTCCAACAAAACTCCAATACTATGTGGATTGCTCACAAAACCAGCATAATATTAGTATAACGGAGACAATATAGTAGTAAAATGATAGCATAAGATGTGATTGATATGGTTTGGTTGATTGTCAATTTATACATTCATGATAAGAGGTATGGAGGGTTGAGATTAAGAGATGCAATAGATGGTTGAAATTAAGAGGAGGAGATGAATGGCTACGATTAAGAGGTTGAGATAAAATGGATAACGGTAAAGATTTGAAGATGTAGTATGAAATGTGTGCCTAGGATAAAGAGTTAGGGATATTCATTTATTAATTGTGGCGAGGGTATGAGGATGATGACATGTGAAAATAAATAATTAATTAAGGGCACATTAAGGGGATGACTGTGACCGTGTACATAAAAATTAAACATAACCCACATATATTTAAAAAAAATTATAAAATAAGTGTTTTAAAATAAAAATATATAACCCACATATTTTTATAAAACCAATGCAAATAAATATAAAGTCCAGATAAATAAAATAATGTATATAAATACAAGTCAAATTAAAACATAAATAAATCAAAATAAAATAAAATATGACCAAAGCAAAGAAGTTGTGAAGTAAAACTTGATGGAATTGGATTGTAAAAATTTCCATAAACTTGCATCACTATAATAAAGCAGCCAATTACTCAAACATTTTAAATAATTTTTACTTGCTTATTATATTTTATTTAATTCTTTGTAATTTATTATACCAATATACAATTTTTTTTTAAAAAAAAGAAGGGGAAAAATTTTTATTCAAACCAAAACGAGATACAAGGCAAGAGCCACGGGCTCAATAGAAAGGAGAACAACCAACAAATCAAACAACAACACTACATAGTCCTGTCTTCCAGTAACACTCTCTCCAAAATCCCCAGTTAATCAGAAGGTAACTTATCCCTACCGCTGATATCCCAACCATCCCCTTTCTCCGAGGTCCACTTCGCCAGGCAGTCAGCCACCCTATTCGATTCTCTAGGGGTGTAGCAGAAGGAGACAGATGCCAAGGAACTACATACACTTAAAATCTGTCTAACCATCGAAGCTAAATGCCAACTAACACCATCCAATCTCTGGTTGTTTAACATATCGACAACAATCTGAGAGTCAGACTCACAGATAATCCTCCTCCAACCAAGAGAACAGCCCTGCTCAACAGCAATCTTAATAGCAAGGGCCTCCATCAGGTTATTAGAGTACTGCCCTTTGTAGACAGAGAAGCAAAAAACAACATCACCATCTTTACTTCTACCAATACCCCCAATACCAGCATGCCTAGGATTTCCTTGAGAAGATCCATCAGTATTAATCTTTAGGACCCCATCTGGAGGAGGCGCCCACTTCCCATCACGACAGACCCGTTTCTTGACCTGACGGGGCCTAATACCAGTAGTGCAACCCCTACTATTAACACCCAGGCTCAGATCCCGCACAACCGCAACATCCCTGGGATCAATACTTTCAGACATATCACATTTAGCAGTAATAGTCTCCTGAAGCCTACTGATAATCTTATCTAATCTGGAATCACAAAAAACTCTTCGGTTCCTTTCTAGCTAGAGGTTCCAAAGAATGAAAATAGGCCCAAGGATCCAGGCCACCTGGAGAAAAAGTATCATCGTAGGGGGCCTGCCCAGGCTCTCCCAAACCTCAATAAGAGAGGCAGCATGAATGCACCCATGATGCCAAGCCTCCCACCACGAGTGCCAAATCTCACGAGCAAAGGGGCAGTGAAAGAACAAGTGGGAAGAACATTCTTCACTGCACAAACAAAGAAAACAAATGGAGGGTCCCTAAAACCCCTGTTTACGAAGATTCTCCCAAGTGAGACATTTCCTTTGGTCAACCAACCATAAAAAGAAGTTACACTTGGGCCAAGAAAAGTTGTTCCAAACCTTCCTCCACCAAGGCACCTCAGCGGGACCATGTAAATTCCTATCAAGCACAGCATAACCTTGAGCAACAGTATAATTACCTTTTGGGCTAGGACTTCAAGCCAACTTGTCTCGCTCATTCAGAGAGCTGCAAAGCCTATCCTCCAAGACCTTACCCAAAGCAACATGATCCTCATCAGAACCACCCACAGGCCACTCCTGCGGATCCTTCCAGCAAGACACCTCCAGTTGACCAACATGCTTAACAGTTTTAAAATGCTCCACCTTAATCCAACCAGCATCAGAGAACATCTAGCAAAGAGGCAGAAAGTGAGGGAAACTAGAAAGAATGGGAGGGTGACCATCCCAAGAGTCTAGCCAAAAGAGAGCATCAGAGCCATTATTACAGATCCAAAAGAGACCATTCTGAACAAGTTGAGCTCCCTTCTTAAGAGTATCCCAAATGCAAGAACCTTTGCCCAACAAAGCAATCCATGGCACATCCTGGCTCTCAACACCAGGAACATACTTGCAAGCAAGAATCTTGGCCCAATCCTGACCCTGGTTGTTGCACCATCTCCAGTACAGCTTAACCGCCAAAGCCGTAACCACAAGAGCCACAGACCTAAGGCCAAGGCCCCCAGCATGCTTTGGCCTACAGACAGACTCCCACTTGACTAAACTCCACTTCGAGGAAAGAAGGTTACCCGACCAAAGGAATTGCTGGTAAAGAGCATCAAAATCCCTCACAAAGGAGGCAGGAGGAATCTGCACGTAACACCTATAAATAGGGAGAGACTACACCACAGCTTTTAGGAGAATCACTCTACTAGCAGAAGAGAGCCATTTGTAAGTCCAATGACTAACCTTACTCTGGAACTTATCCAAAATCCCCTGCCAAAAAGCTCGACGCTGAGGTCCCAGGGCCAAAGGAATCCCCAGGTACATCAGGGGAAGAGAGCCAATTTGGAATCTAAGAATTCTGGCAATCCTGTTCTGAATGAGATGAAGAGTATTAAAGAAATAAATGGAAGATTTATCATCATTAATACTCTGACCAGAAGCTTTCAAGTAGATGTCTAAAGTTCTCCTGAAATTCACAGCCTCACTAATTCTAGCCAAGCCCATTAGTCCAGTATCATCCACAAATTGAAGGTGAGAACAGGGAGGGAGATCATTGTACCAGCTCTAGCCGTGAATAAGACCCATCTGCACCTGAGATTTAATAAATCTACCAAGTCCCTCCACCATGATAATGAAAAGATATGGGGACAGAGGGTCCCCTTGCCGAAGTCCCCAAGAAGCACTAAACCAATCTGAACGATCCCCATTAATGAAAATAGAGAAGGAGGACAAGGTCACACAACTGAGAACCCAGCTCACCCATTCCTTGTTAAAGCCAAATGCCAAGAGGATATTCTGGAGGAACTCCCAGCTCACCCAATCATAAGCTTTAGCCATGTCAAGCTTAATGAGCATTACCTTCTCCTTGGAGGAAACCATAGAGTGAATAACCTCCGTAGCAATCACAACACCATCCAAGATTTGTCTCCCTTCCACAAAACCTCCCTGCTCAGCATAAATCAAAGCACAAAGGAGGGGTTTCAGTCTCTCAGCAATCAGCTTGGTGATGATCTTGTAGACAACATTGCATAAAGCAATAGGCCTGAAAAGATCCATCCGATTAGCCCCCTCCTTCTTAGGTATGAGAGCCAGAAAAGCAGAATTCAAAGACTTAAGCATTTGTTTGTTCCTAAGAGATTCCTGAACCACCTCAAGGAGATCAGACTTTATTATTTCCCAAAATTCCTAGAAGAACTCAATTAGAAACCCATCTGGGCCAGGAGCTTTGCCTTTTTTCATACTAAACACAACTTTCTCCAATTTAGGTAACAAGATTGGACCCAAGAGAGCCTCATTCATCTCATCTGAGACCAAACAAGGAATACAATCCAAGATAGCCCTCTCCTCAGATCTAGCAGCAATATCCTCCCTAGTAAAAAGATTGGAAAAATAGTTGACAGCTTCCCTAGAAATTTCACCTCGAGACGAGAGTTGATTCCCATCACTCGTGACAAGAGTGGAAATAGAATTCCCCTGCCGATGGGCCTTAACTGAGTTATAAAAAAAAGCCGTGTTCCTGTCCCCCTCCTGAAGCCAATCAATACGAGATTTTTGCTTCCAGAAAATCTCCTCCCGAAGCTCCCACTCTTCTAAGCCCTTAAGGGCCAAGGACTCAACATTCGAAAGGTCAGAGGACAACCCATGGTCACGAATCTGACAAGTGACAGTATCTATCCTGGACTGAGCTGCGAGCTTCTGAGCATGCAGGTTCCCAAAACATTGTTTATTCCACCTCTTTAGCCTATACTTCACATGTTGAAGCTATTTACTAAAAGTGTACATGGCCCTCCCATGGGCAGCAAGCCCTTCGTACCACTAATCCAGCACAAGATCCCAAAGAGATTGATCTCGTAACCACATCAATTGAAATTTGAAAGAAGGGTTTTTGGTGACCCCATAAGAGGAGACACAGAGTTTGATAGGCCAGTGATCAGATCCGTACCAATCCAAGATTTCAAAACTGGTAGTCCACCTGCTGCTCATCCAATAACAGGAAACCAGAAATCTATCGAGCCGTTCTGAGATAGCCTCATCACCACACCTCCTATTATTCCAAGTAAAAACTCCATTGCCTGGCTTCACGTCAACAAGGTTAAGGAAACCAATATTATTTCTGAGCAAAAGAGAAGAAGGATCCAGCCTAGCTAACCCTCCTCATTTTTCATCCATACTAATAACAACATTAAAGTCACCAGCCAAAATCCATGGAAGAAATGGGTTCAGAGAGTGGACAAAATTGATATGATCCCAAAGATGTGTCTTACCTAGAAGATCAGTAGGAGCATAAATATTGGAGAAAAGACATCTTTCGCCAGTTTCAAAATTGGAGGCAACCATAGAGATGGACGCCCAACTAGAAAACCACCATAAGGGGGAGACTTTCCTCGGGTTCTAGAAGCAAGCCACCCCCCCAGAACTGCCCAACACCCCCACCCCCTTCCAGTAGCCTTAGGGCCAGATACGTGGAGCACAATTATTCAAACCATCCACTATAAGCTTGGTTTCCTGAATAAAAACCACATCCGGAGCCTGAGACTCGATTAATCTGCGAACAACCTTTTGTCTGGGGATGCTGTTCAACCCCCTTACATTCCATGATAACACTATCATTTAGGGGGGTGGGAAAAGTGGGAATCAATGGGTTTCACAGACCCAGACTCAACCAAAGTATCACCCATAATCTTAACCTTCTCTTGATCAATCTTCCTTCCACTCCTTGACTGTTTATCTAGAGGCCTCTTTTTAAAAGATTTTTGATGCAAGCCTAAGGCAGGAGGAGCCTTCGCACCCTTCATAGGATCCACCGATCCCTTTGTAACCTGGGGACAAGGAGCTGAACCAGCAGTACCCACTAGAGTTTGTGACTCTTGGAGACCACCAATAATCTAAACTTGAGTAGGCAAGTCCAAAGCCGACTGACAAACCTGGTGAACCCTTGACGATAAAATCAGCTCCTCCTTCTTTGCATCCACCTCTTGAATCTCTACTTGACCCTTGAACCCATAAGAAAGCTCAACGGGAATACCATCTTCTTGTACTACGCTATCAAGAACCTCAAACCTATTAAATGTGCCATCATTTTGTTTATCCATCCAGGATCTCTTCTTGCCTTTGCCTTTATTACGGGAGTTAACCGGGATAAATCCCTCCTTATCAACAGGTCCATCAGACACTGGAGCTTTCCCCTTGTCCATCCTAGGAGGTCTAGAAGCAGACAAGGGGGAAGAATTCATTTTGGGACATCTGCGGTGTAGATGACCATATTCATGACAAATTCTGCATTTGAAAGGAAGGGTTTCGTAATCTAGCTGTTGGATCCAGGAGGAAGAGCCCATGCAAATTTCCATAGAGTCTGGTAATAGATTATTCAAATCAACTTCGACACAAATGTGAGAAAAAGAAATTACCTTACTATCTTGAGTCTGTGAGGCCGATCCCACAGGTTTCCCAAGAAGCAAAGAGATTGAGTGGAGGATATCTTCCCTCCAAAATTCCAATGGAAGCCTCGGCAAACAAACCCACACAGGCACCCGCGAAGGGATCTCTTCCGTAGAGTTGAAGCCCATATGCCAAGGCTTGATGAAGAGCCCAACCTGGTTGAAGAAGTAAGGGCCACCTTTAAAAGCCCTATTCCTGTCTGACATGCTTGAAAAAATAACTAGGAAATAGTTATTAGCCACTAGAAGAATCTCCATATCTCCTTCAGGGTTCCAAACCCTACGTGCCCAGGATTCCAACACAGGAAGAGAAAGACGAAGGCCCAAAAATTTGTAAATAAGAGCATGCTTGCACTAGTAATCAACATCCTCTGAAACCTGCTCAGGTTGAATAACCAAAACTGACCTATCTTCCGATCTCTCCAAACATCCATTTACTTTTTTAATTCGAAATGACCCTTTTGCCGAGGAGGTACCCTCTCCAGAAAGAGGAAACTCGGTTTGATCCTTGATACTGGCATGCATCGAAGAGGATGGATCTACAATCTCCAAATCTAGGGAAGAAGCAAGACCCTTATTCTCCATGGCTAAATGAGCCCAAGCACCAAACAGAAGAGGGAAAGAGACAAGGCTGATGGCCCAAAAGCCCCAGCTGCCGCGCACCCCCCGGCCAATAGACCCTCGCACCAAAAAATGGCCAGAAAAAAATGCCTAGCCGCAGAATTGGGGGATCAAACCCCTGTCTAATCCCCACCAGACCCCTGCAAACACAGCAAACCACCCCCCCCCCCCCCCCCCCGCGAGCACCAGAAAGCCACCACCCCGTGCAGAAGGCCAGACGGAGCATGCTAGGGCACGTGGGCCCTAGCTCGCACCAGAGCTCCGTGAATCACCATCCGCCGGTCAAGTCCCCATTATACCAATATACATTATTCTCAAATAAAAATAAAATTAAAAAAATGGAGTTTTAAATTGTAATTATCAATAATGAGCTAATTTTATTTACTTAAGAGTTATTCTATAGGTTTTTTATAGTGCACACTACTATTATTATTTCTATAAAATTAATGATAAAAAATCATTAGTGGGAGTTTTAAATTTTAGTAAATTTTATTTACTTATCTATAGGTTTTTCATAGTGTATGGTACTCATTTGTCTAACTAATCTAGAACTATTATTGTTTCTATAAAATATAATAAAAATAAAAATTATTAGTTGGATTTTTATATTTTAATTATCAATAGGAAGTTAATTTTATTTACTTAAGAGTTATTCTATAGTATATTTTATAGTTATAGTTTGACAAATGCTAAGCTATATTTTAGTTGGAGTTTTATATTTTAGATAGAGATATCAATCATTAGTTAATTTTATTTATTAAAGAGTTATTTTAATTACTTAATAGTTATTCTATAGTTATTTTTTTTAGTTGAGAGTTATGTACAAATCTTAAAAAATTATATAAAGGTTTCTATATAGCTTATCCACTTTTTATTTTATATATAATATATATTAATGTAAGGTATTATAATAATATATATTAATGTAAGATATTATAATAATATAAATTTATTATAATCACTTAAGAGATTACATATATTAATATATGATATTTATAAAAATATGAATTTATTATAACTAGTATACCCATCTTTAGAAAAATCTATAATGGGGAAAATGGAATTTGATAAATTAATTAAATAAATATAATTAATTTAAATTATGGAAAGGGACATGGTAGAGGGGACATGTTAGGATGATGGCGATGTTAGGAAAATGCTTACCTCTTTTCGTGCATTATCCCATTACACTCATCTCTTCAAGATGATCAATTTTCTATATAACTTTGTTTACTTCTCTTTTGGGTCCTTCTCACCCCTATGACGATAAATCATCATTCTCAAGATCAATAGGATCAATAGGAGCCCATTATGGACTCTCTCAATGAACACCTTTATCACATACAAATAAAACTTGAAGGTTCATCAACTTTGAAGAACAACTCTCTCAACTCTCCCAATAATATTGACCGACTACTCTCAACTACAAATAAAGGTGAACCTTTCTCTCCTATAACATTTTCAATTTCCTTCTTCCATAATCAAGATGGTCCTCTTTGCCCCCTAGAAACTAGACTTTCCTAAATGTGATGGTACAAATCTTCCTAATTGGTTGTGCAAGGGAAAGTAATAATTTGAATTCTATTAAGTTATCCATGATCAAAATCTTTCCCTTGCCTCTTTTCACTTGGAAAAGAAATTCCTTTAGTGGTTGTATGGTGTTAGGACTATGAGAAATCTTCCCTAGCTTTGTATGTTGGCACCTATAAAGTTCTGTTCCCGGATGTGCCCCATTTTGCCCCTAAGTTCCATTTCAGTCCCATTCTATACCTCCATCATTGAACTTGTAGTTTATAACTGATCAGAGATATCTTCCATAGGTTTCCATGTGCTTACCTTTTGAAAATGCAAGATAGGAAACCCAAAAATGACTAGGTCCAAAAACCTCTAAGTGTTTCCTTGTGTTTTCACCTCTTTTGGAGTTTTGGAGGTCAGAGTTTTGGCCTTTCATCTTCTCAGTGTTGCGGTTGGAAGGAGGAGGATCTAAAGGCTAAAGTTTGAAGACCTCTTTGTCTTCTTCATGATAGGTGTTAGGGAAAAGCCCTGAGGTCTGAAGTCCAATGGGAATCATTGGTTGATGCATGGCGTGTTCTGGTTGGTTTTTGTCATTCCATGGAGAATATTTTATTAAGGTAAAAGGGCTTGGTGGAAGTGTGGGAAGGAGTCAAATGTCTGTACTTGGCCGCTGGGAGAAAGTTGACTTGTGCCACACAACGTGATTTGGAGGGTTTCCCCCATTCCACGGATCCTTGTCTATTGCTTTATTTAATGACTGTGGAAGTGTGGGACGCTGCCACATGGATTAAAGGATGAGTCATCTTTTTCATCGACACACCCTTTTGCTAAGTTGTAAAGGTGATAAAAAATATTCTAAGTAATATGCAGCATCAGAGATTGAAGTTTTAGACTTCTTTCTTTCTACCTTCTTCATTATAAGACAAAAGAAGGAAGGCCCGATGAATGACCCCTAACAAACGTTCCTTCTATTTGCAAAGCGGAAGGTGGATGTCAGAGCTTCCTTGTTCTCCCTTCTAGATGATGTAAAGCATAATGGTGAAGGCCCAAGGCCTAACCCTCGACACCTTCATATCTATACATAGGCAAGGTCGTGGTTTCCCTCCTTCTTCTTCCAAATGTTGTAAGTTGCAAGGTGGAAGGCCCGAGCTTCAAAGTCTGATTTGTTGGAGCTTGACTTCGTAGCCTTCCTCATTCTTTTAGATGCACCGAAGGAGTCTAGTATTGCTTCAATGTGCATCCTTCAAGGTCTTAGCAGGTATTTTGTCTTCTTTTAGGCTTTCAAGAAGTTTGTTGAAGAAATGATATTTGTGTTGCAACAACCTTTTGCAAATACATTTTGGCAGCTAAGGATTTGCATTTGTACATGTAACTATCTTTGTCCTTTTGATATATTCTCTCCATGGGTGGTTGCACCTATATCTTGTTATGATGAGGTTGTCAAATGAAAATGTGACATGTGTTTGTGGCCTGAAGTTTGTTTTCTCCCTTGTTTCTATAAGAGGGAATTCAAGGCCATTTTGTCATGGTTTCAAATCTTTGTTTTGGGTAGTAGTGTGTCTATGTCTTAAGCCTGGAGTAATAGAAGAAAGTTGCATGTTATTTTGTGTTCAAATTTGTAGAGCAACGCATCATTTTCAGTCCTGAGTGCATTTTCACACTTGTGGAATTCTCTCCATATTGTATAAGCAATGAAGTTAATATGAGTGCTTAATATCAAGGATATTTCGGTTCATCTTTGTAACCCTCTGTATTGTGTATATGGGTAATTGCACAAAGATGAGGGACCAAAAGGGGGTCTTAAGATGCCACTTTTTTTCTAAAATCAAGAAAGACTGATGTTGGATGAGAAATTGAAGATAAATACACTCAAAATTTGAAGATACATCAAAAACAAGAGTCGTAGTGCTCCGAATCTAGTTTCCAAACTACTACTTTTTTTTCAAAAATGGTTGAGATTAAGGGGTTCAAAAGGGGGAATCACACAAATTGGTCTTCTTTTTCTGAAAATGACATAACATAGAATCTAGTGTGCTCCCCCTAAAATGAACTTATTTTAGTATTTCAAAAATCACTTTGGTGAGAAATTAAATAACACCATGTAGTTTATCCCTGATTTTTTTGATAATTTTTTGATGAATAATTGATTCTTACTAATTTTCAAAAGTGGACACATCCTAAAAATAGAAAATTGAGCATTCTCCCCCCTAAAACACAATCATATAACCAGCAATGCAATAAATAATTTCATTTTTTGTTTTTTCAACAGGCAATCTCTTGCCTTTACCTAAAACCTTTTTCTTCCCCAACCAAACTCCAATGGCTGTGCTTGGATTGCTTATAAAACCATAATCTTAGTATAATTGGAGACTATATAATAGCAAAATGGTAGCATAAGATGTGATTGATATGGTTTGGTTGATTGTCAATTTATACATTCATGAAAAGAGGTATGGAGGGTTGCGATTAAGTGATGCAATAGATGGTTGAGATTAAGAGGAGATGATGAATGACTAAGATTAAGAGGTGGAGATAAAATGGATGGATGAGATTAAGATGTGGAATAGGAAAGCTTACAAGGCATTCTTTTATGTAAACAATAGAGATTTGAAAATGTAGTATGGAATGTGTGGCTAGGATAAAGAGTTAGGGATAGTCATTTATTAATTGTGGCCATAAGATGAGGATGATGACATGTAGCATTAAGGGGATGACTTTGTTACCATGTACATAAAAACTAAACATAGCCAACATATATTTAGAAAAAAATATAAAATAAGTGTTGTAAAATAAAAATATATAGCCCACATATTTTTATAAAATCAATGCAAATAAACATAAAGTCTAGATAAATAAAATAATGTATATAAATACAAGGCAAATTAAAACATAAATAAATCAAAATAAAATAAAATATGACCAAAGCAAAGAAGTTGTGAAGTAAAATTTGAGGAAATTGGATTGTGCAAATTTCCATAAACTTGCATCACTATAAATTACTCAAACATTTCAAATAAATTTTACAATTAAATCTTTTCTTGTTGTATTTTATTTAATTCTTTATAATTTATTATACCAATATATATTACTCTCAAACAAAAATAAAATAAAAAATTGGAGTTTTATATTTTAATTATCAATGAATTAATTTTATTAGTACCTGCCTTTGGCCAGTACTATTGCAATGAGTTCGCACTTATCTGGTTACAAGATTATGTTTTTCTTGTCAGACAAATTTGATTTAAATTTGTACTTTTCCTATGTTAACATGATAATTTTTTTTAAAAAATTATTGAAAAATAATTTATCTGTATTGTCATTGGCTGAAAAAAAAAGAATTGTCAGAGTGCAACAAAAAAAGCTATAAATGTGGAGATAATTTTGGTTTGAGGGGAGAATGTGGCAAGTAAACAAATTATGAACACAAATTTTGTCTACCACTAGTTAAGGCATGCCTAAATGGATGCCGATAATTATGAGAGGGAAGGCTTTGTAAGTTTAGTTTTATAGTTAAGGAAATATTTGTGTTATTTAATAGGCTTTGTAAAGTTTAGTTTTATAACTAAGTAAATATTATAGTGCTATTTTATTTTTACCAAATTAAATTATTTTTGAGATTTCAATTTTATTTACCCAAGACATTTCAAAACGAGTTCACATAAATTTTTCCTTATAAATTTACTTCTTGAGATATAATAGTTACAAAATTAAATGATAAACAATTATTTATCTTTAGAAAAAAATATTATTCTTAACTTACAATATTTTAATGTATTTTAAATTGTAATAGTATTCAGGATTATTACATTTTAATATCTTAGGTAGACATTTCAAATCTCTCCACACCATTAGGGTTCTACACATTTTATTTTATGAAATTAGATTTTTTTTGGGATTTCAATTTTATTTAGTAAAAAGTTAAAATCTACATGTCACGAACATATTACATTTTTTATTTTATTCTTCAAACTTACAATATTTTAATGCATTTTAAATTATACAAGTATCAGTATTATTACATTTTAAGGAAATATTTATGTTATTTAATAGACTTTCTAAAGTTTAGTTTTATATTTAAGGAAATATTTTAGTCCTATTTTATTTTTACCAAATTAGATTATTTTTGAGATTTTATTTAATTTTATTTATTTAAAGAGTTATCTTAATTACTTCACAATTATTTTATAGTTATTTTCTTTACAATTATACAAAGGTTTCTATATAACTTATCCAATTTTTATTTTATATGTAATATATATTAATGTAAGGTATTATAATATTATAAATTTATTTTAACCACTTAAGAGATTACATATATAATATATATTAATATATGGTATTTATAAAATTATGAATTTATTTTAACTAGCATACCCATCTTTAGAGACTTGGTAAATGGGACATGTTAGGATGATGGCGATGTTAGGAAAACTCTTACCCCTTTCAATGGATTATCCCATTACACTCATCTCTTCAAGATGATCAATTTTCTATATAACTTTGTTTACTTCTTTTTTGGGTCCTTATCAACCCTATGGCAATAGATCATCACTTTCAAGACCAATAGGATCAACAAGAGCCCATTATGGACTCTCTCAATGATCACCTTTATCACATAGAAATAAAACTTGAAGTAAGGTTCATCAACTTTGAAGAACAACTCTCTCAACTCTCTGAATAATATTGATCGACTACTCTCAAGTACAAATAAAGGCCAACCTTTCTCTCCTACAAAATTTTCAATTTCCTTCTTCCACAATCAAGGTGATCTTCTTTGCCCCCCTAGAAACTAGACTTTCCTAAATGTGATGGTACAAATCTTCCTAATTGATTGAGCAAGGACAAGTAATAATTTGAATTCTATCAAATTATCCATGATCAAAATCTCTCCCTTGCCTCTTTTCACTTGGAAAAGAAATCGCTTTAGTGGTTGGATGGGATTCACCCACTTCTCAATTGGTTAGGATTTTGAAAGGAAGCCTTTAAAACCTATTTTAGCCCTAGTATGTATATGATGACTTTGTTAATGCCATCACTAAACTATGCAAGACATATTTAGTCAGAGTGATTTTAAGAAAATGGACAACCAAGCATGTGGCTTATATGTGTTATTTATAGTTGTTACATCAGTGGTCTCAAGGGGATCTTCGAGAAGAAGTTCTCATGTGTAAGAAAACTCCTATTGTGATGTTCTGGCCTTGGAATGACTTACAAAAGACAAATTGACATCTTAAAAAAAACCTAAAGCCCCCACAACTCATAAACTCTTGAGAGAAGAGATAGTAGAGAAAAAGGCTAGGGGATTGTGTTACAATTATGATAAAAAAATGGAAAAGGGTCACATATGTAATAACACTTGTATCTCATCAACTCTACCAATGTGCCTAATGAATCTAAAGAATTTTTAGATGTCAAAAAAGAGTTATTATCCCTAGAACAACAATTGACTCCTAATTCCCATATTTCAATTCATACTTTAGCATTAGGAGTGGATTGTTGTTATAACTAACTCTTCTTCTACATCCAAAAATTCCTCATAGTCATTAGTGATCATGGTTGAGTTAATGAGACACAAGTGTTTCTCACTACATTTCTAACCCTTTTCCCATTTTTATCACAATTGTAACATAATCTCCTAACCTTTTTCTCTAGCATCTCTTCTCAAAAGAGTTTGTGAATTGTGGGAGTTTTAGTTCCATTATTTGATATCTCCTTTTTAGTTTTGAAAGAGGAGGAGATGTCTATTTTTCATTGGGTTGTTAATTTATCTTTCACAAGTCAAGCCAAGGCCAGAGCATCATGATAGAAATCTAGTTTACACATGCAAACTTCTACTTGAAGATCCTCCTTAAGAACAATAGTTTACAATAAATGTGAAAAAATGACTTTTTCTCAAACTCACCCTAGTATTTATTGACTAAATGTTTTTGGCATAGTTTAGTGAGGGCACCAACAAATCATCATAAGCTCTAGGGCCAAAATAGATTAGGGATTCCTTGCAAAATTCTGACTAGGTGAGAAGTGGGTGAGTCATGTCCAATCATTGAAGCCATTGAAAAGTGAAAAGAGTCAAGGGAAAATTTTTGATCCTAGGTCTAGTTTGATAGAATTTAAAATACTTCTTGGCCTTTCTCATGCTATTATGAATATTTGTACTATCACATTTACATAAAATCTACTTTATTGAGATAGAGAGGAATGACATGATTGTGGAAAAAGGACCTTGATATAGGAGAGGAATGTTATCCTTTATCTATAGCTAAGAGTAGATAGTTTATATTTTGGGAGAGTTGCTAGAGCTAGTCTTTAAAGTTGATGCACCTTACTTGACTTTCCATTTGTATGTGATCAAGGTAGTCACTAAGAGAGTTCCCAATGGGCTCATATGGATCCTGTTGGTCCTGAGAATGGAAACCTATCACCATAGGGGTGAGAGGGACCCAAAAAATAAGTAATTAGAATTATATGTAAAATTGACTATCTTAAAGACAAGCATAATAGGACAATCCACTGAAAGGGGTAAGAGTTGTCCCTAACCCAAAAAAGGGTACCTAAAGTTATATGGAAGATTGATCATCTTGAATAGATGAGTGTGATGGGACAATCCATCACAGGGGTTAGATTTTGTGTCATATATGGTTAGTATATTTTTAGGGTCCAAATAAAAAAGTAATGTCACTATAAATACTCCTAAGGCTATATTCATATGTGATTTGTAGCATGAAGAAAACACATCCACACAACCACACATGTTTAATGGGCATCTTAATGATAAAGTTTAGGGTGTCCTCAAGATAACTAGGAAAGGAAACAAGGTCAACCATCCACACATAATGATCAATTGTAGGTGTAATGCAATAAGGGTTACTCATTCACTAAACATGCATGGATGCATGCACATAGAACACAAGAAAAGCTTGTAATGTCTAGATATGTTCTAGATTGCTTCGTTAATTCAATGATTTTGAGAAAATCCTTGCAAAATTCATTTTGTGCTATCCCAAAATGACTGTATTCCATGAGGCCACATTTCTTTAATGCATTTTGTCAAATAGTTTTATCATTCCTTGTCTATGCTTCCACATTTTCCATACATGTCTATGAAAGCATTTCCAACTATAATATCTAACAAAAATCATGCTTCCATTATGCTTTGATGGATGTTCATGCCCTGTTGCAAAGCTCCCATTTTGGCACAGGTAGGGAGGATGCTAGCTTTACAAATACCAATTCTATTTGCTTGGAAGTTTCTAAAGACTTGTGAACAAATCCATTTCTCCATATCCTATAATAATGGCATTCCATGAGACCACATTTCTTTGAGACATTATGTCAAATAGCTCATGTGCCTTATCCATGCTTCGACATTTTGCATACATTTCTACCAAAGTAGTAGAGACTATAACATCTAACAAAATTCATCTATCCTTTACGCTTTGATGGATGTCCATACCATGTTCCGAAGCTCCCACTTGGCATAGGCTGGGAGGATACTGCAAAGGTTTCTAGCGTACACTAGCCAATTGTATTTTCTTGAAATTTTCTAAAGACTTTTCAACAAATCCCTTTTGTGAATATGCTGCAATTAGGGGATTCCATGAGAACACATTTCTTTGAGGCATTATGTCAAACAGTTCATGTGCCTTGTCTACACTTCCACATTTTGCATATCTTGCAATCATGGAATTCCATGAGATGACATCTCTTTGAGGTATTCTATTAAATAGTTCACGTGCTTTCTCTATGCTTCCACATTTTGCATACATGTCTACTACGGCAGTCACAACTAAAATATCTAACAAAATTCCTCTATCCTTTATCCTTCGATGGATGTCCAAATGTTTTTCCAAAGCTTCCATTTTGGCACAGGCAAGGAGGATACTGGCAAAGGTTGCGGTGTTTGGATTTACACCAACCAATTGCATTTACTTGAAAGTTTCCAAAGCCTTTTCAACAAATCCATTTTGTGCATATCCTACGGTCATCATGTTTCATGATACCAAATTTCTTTGAGACATTTAGTTAAACAATTCTAAAGCTCCCATTTTGGTGCAAGCTAGTAGTATGCTTGCAAATCTTAACTAATGGAGAACTGGAGACCTATTTATTGTATATGGTGAAACGGTGCAGATTCCTACACCTTGCTTCTATAGAAAAAAAGAACCCACATAAACAGAGCCCCTGAGATTGAGCAGGAGGGGCAGTTCAAATTAAACTTATAACCAATTTACATCTAACCGTGATCAATCACAATTTGTTGAAATGTGTAGTTTATTTATTGTTAACATAGGACAAACATAACTAATAAAAAAGAGGAAAGAGGGCCCACCAACCACGTCTAATTCAAAGCTTAGAGTGTGTTGTTTAAGCCCAACAACTTGTTGTGAGATAGGTAGAGGAAAATGAAATTTGAAATCTTCACTACTGATTTGGGAATAACGTCAAAGAGCTTATTGTCATTTAGATAGATTTTTGTTAGGATGGAAAGCCTGCTGATGGAGTCTAGGATGGGGTTAGAGATTTTACTTCCAGTGATCAAAATTGTTGATCATGATGTTAGCCATAAACAAACATAGATAAAGAAATGCAAATCAAACCTTTATCATCTTGAAAGATACAATGAGTTTAGAGAATTCATGATCCCAAGTCTTCGTGGATTAGTTTATAATCACCTGACGTTACTCAGCTGTTTGATGTGCATTGTTGTTTTCCATTCAGGGGCCTTACATTTCTAGTTTAGATAAATTCATATCTAAGTAATCTCAATTTCACTTGCTTTATGTGAATTTCTTAACAAACAGGGTTAAATCTTACTATATTTGACTAGATTATGTAGATATTTATGCAAGTTTGATCAATTCTTCTGCATATTACTCATATTAACTTAAGTTCACTTCTCCACTAAAAATTCACTCAAATGATGTGCCTATAAGCATATATTTCCATGATTTTTAACATTATTTATGTTTCTTTGCATGATATTTGTCATTTCAACATGCTATTTGCTCAAATATGCTAAAGATGTTCAGTTACATATGAGATGTTAACATATTTTCTTGTTTTTGCTTAGGATTTTCTATGTATTTGCAATTGCAATGATGTTCACATGAGATTAAAGAAGTTTAAATGAATGATTTATAACTTTACTAGAATGAGTGAATCTTTAGCCAATGATCCATATACATGTTCTTGACATTGTCATGAAGATAAGGAAATCAAACCATATGTTCACCAGGTTGTTCCACAGCTAGATATGATAGATGCTAACTTCGATGGAAAGGAATGAAAACAACATCTGTCGACTGAAAAGTACTCCAAGGGATGCAGCAAATCAAAGCACATATCTAGAATCCATTCATAGATTACTCAAAGTTTACGATAGTATGTAATCAAGGGACTTCATCTTCATTAAGCATGCAAAACAAATATACATTCACAATTGGACTTAAGAATTAGTCTTGATGTTTCAGCAATCTAATCTCAATTAAGTTTTGAATGCTCTACAAAATGCACTCCATCTCTTTTTATAGCGCAACAATAGGAGGCGGTTACAAAGATCCTGTGATCATGATTTGTCCGTTACAATCAATGGTTCATGTTCTCTTGACCAAGTCAACAAGCAATCTAACACATGACATAGATTGCCAGTTGGATATCCTCTGGTGGGAATAGTTGTCATCTCCGTGAATCTGGTGATCTCCATGTTGAGCCAAGTCAAACAACCTTTGCTGATAAGACAAAATGCATAGTGCAACCTTCTTTTATGTAGTTGGATCTTCTTCATGTGTTTGCATCCCTGCATCTATTTTCTTATAGTTATCATAATCTTTTATAAAGGTGTCCACCTGAAACTTACTTATTGTGGCAACCCTTAATTTGGCATACTTCAATGCCTGTATCTTCTCATCTAGAGGTTCTATCATCAATGTCCTTTTATTTGCTTCCTTATTGAATTGCATCACCTTCACATTCAGTTTAGCCATTTCATCCATGACCTCCACAGTGAAGAGTTCTTTAGGGTCTTCAACCACTTCTTTGAATTTATCCTTGAACATTTGTGTATCTTCATCTAGTTTTGGCATCTCTTCCTCTGTTATGGTGTCATCGAGCAACTCTTCCATTATTCTTAATTCTTCAGCCAACAACTCATGAACTTTATTTTGGATGTCTTTTATTTTGTCCATGTTATCCTTTAGTACACTAAGTTCATACCCCATTTCAGTCATCCATGTTACCATGAGTGGTAGGGTTACATTGGTAACAATTTTACCTTTTAGCAATTAATCATCTGTCATGCTTCTAGCTCTCTTGAGTCTAGCCATTACATAATTACACTTTTGAATTCGTTGGGTGAATTCACCCTTCAAAGAATCAATGCATCATTTCAATTTGGACAATGTGTCCTAGTTAGACTTAGATTCTTTATTACCTCTTCTCCAGATGCCATAAACTTCTTGAACCACTTATCCATAGTCTGAGCTTGACGCTTCTGTACATCCAAGTTGGTTATGTCCTCTTCACTTATAAGAGTAAGTGCAGCCAGCTTCTGTGTATTTGCCAAGGTGGATTCTATACTATCAGGCTTTATACATCCTTGTATAAACTATTGTAATTGAGCATTCTATTCTTTTAACTCCTTCTCCCTTGCCTTGAGATTTCAGACTTTGGCTACCATAGCCTCATCATTTTGAAGATGCTCTTGGGCTTCTTGCTTAGTGGTCATATGGCCTAGATCAATCTGCTTCACTTGATACTCATCTAGATTAATCTCACCTTTAGCTTTATCTACTGTAGGTACAGGAACTTGGGTTGTCCTTTTCCCAATTTTAGGATCTCTTTTGATGTTGGAGACTATCCCAGCTCTCCATTTTTCTTTTTCAAAATCAATTACAAACAAAGATTTAAAATCAAATAGTACCTGTTGTACACCTCCTTGGATTATTTCTATGGAAATCAACTCCAAGACATTAGGTTGTGATCCTTTTCCTTGATCCGGTTGCTCCATTTGAGTACCTGTATCCTGTTCTTTATTCTGATCACTCGGATCTTGTATATTTTCTTGTGATTTATTTTTGGAATCCGGATCTATCTCCTCATGTGATTCCTCTTGTCTTTGTTCTAGAGGTGGCTATCTATCTAATGCCATATCTTGATGCTTTTCTGGGATTTCATCAGACCTAGGCCATTGGCCTATATTCTCCTCTTCATGTTGATGATCATCCCCTTTATGCTCATCATCTTTTTTATGTTCATCATCTTCTACTCCTCTTGTGGTTGCAGGTGATGTAACAACCTTTTCTTGTTTAGGTCTATCTATCAAGACATCCTCATATGCCATTTACACCTTTTCCTCATCACCTTGGTTGTCTACTTCTATTGGAACAATCTCCTCTTGGTCCTGATTAGTTTGAATAACCTCTTCCTTTTTATCCCACTTTTTAGGTATATAAGTTATGTCCACCACAGTTGGGCTAGTAACCTTTTCAATAAACATATCCAGAGATCCCATGTGCACCTTTGCTTTAGGGGTTTCTTCCCTTTCATCCATTTCAACATTTGTTTCTCCTGTTGCCTTACCTTCATCTCTTGTTTCTGTCTATTGCAGTAGGGTCTCGATGGGATGATTAATCATATCCTTGACCAATTCATCCCCTTCTGTCAAGTCAATTGTCTGGCTTAATGGAAGAGCCAAAGTTATTTGTTCCTTTTGGGCTTTGTTGCTTATTTCTTCTTCCATTTCTATCTTCACTCTTATAATATCTTCTATAGGAACATTCTGTTACAACTCCTTAACTACCTGTTCAGTTGGATCAACTGATCTTGATGCTACCACCTGCGCCAGTGACATAGCACCTCTCATCTACAGACTTTGATATCTAGAGTGTCTTGGAACCTTCACTCCTTGTAGTAGTTTATCTCTTTTCCTCTTCAATGTTTGGAGTTGTGCTTCATCTCCTTCCTCATCTTCAGTAACCTCCTCATCGACAACCTTCCTTTAAGGACTTTGATCTACACTTTTGGAAGTTTCTCCTTGGGTGATAGTAACATTGGGTTTATCCAGAGCAATAACCTTCAAGGGGAGATCCTTAGGAGGTGAGGGTGGTACAAATTCAAATGAAATTCCCTCAGTAGGGAGTTGTTCTATAGCTCCGGATGAACTTGGCTCTGCTATTTTTGCCTCATGAATTTGTCTCTTGTTCACAAAGAAATCAGCAAATTTGGGCTCCTCTCTCTCTTTCATCTTCTTCTTCTCAGAAGTAATTGCAACACCTCTATTTTTCAATTCATTGATCCACTTATCAACCTAGATTTTTTTCCTATCCATGACTTTGGCTATCAGGACATCAATAGATGTTTCTTCCTTCTGCTTTAGATTTGGAGATGAAATTGTATCATTGTATATTTTTCATTCTTCATATTCTAGATCTGTAAGGTCATCATCATCCTTCCTTATCTGGAGAGGCACCTTAGTCTTTCCTATGGTCCTCATTTGATCCAGAGCCAATCTTCTGTATTCCCTTTCCTGGGCTTCACGGTCATCATCATAGTTTGCCTAGTAATCTTCAAGGTGTACTCTGTGTTTATACTTCTTATTAAACCTTTTCACTACCTTGTGATATGGGTCATAATCCCTAGCCAGAGGGAACAATTTCAAATTCAAGTTTTTAAAATATGACTCATCCTTCTTTGCTTGCTCCATGGATCCAACAAGGAACCAATTGATATCAAGAGGGAACTTTCTATAAGGATGACCTTCCTTGTTTTTTGATAATTCAAGTATAGGCAGTTGTTGTCTCACCATTTCCATCAATACTACCCTATTAGAGGGGTATCTAGGTAGAATATGTGGTTTCTTGTTGAAACCTTCCATCTGAATATATGGATATGTCTTGGCTTGAATAAACCAAGAACCTTATCTGCTGATTGCTTTTGTTGCTCCTACTAAAAATCTCTTAGCCTGATCACCATCTATCAACTAGACTATAGCATTATGAAAGCATCATTTACCACTTTGTAATTTTGTAGGGATAATCTTCTTTCCAATTGAGGATAATACTCCCAAGGAGTCTTCCAATCAGGCAATTTTCCTAGCTTCCCCACCATCTGCAATGCATCAAATGTGCCTTTTACTACACAAGCATATACAAGATATGAAATCATTCTAAACACAATGATCTTATTCTCTTTCCATTTAATCATATGATCACGCAGAGCATCACTGATGATTTTGGCCCACTGGACCTTTGCATTCTCTAGCTTATACTCTACCACCATCTTGATCAACCCAAACATCCATGGCTCAAATGTTCCGCTATTGACCAAACCATTCATCCAGCTGAGCAGACTCATTATGTATTGAACTTCCTCATTGAATTCAAATTTGTATAAGTGTACTACCATTTTGGCTATTGCTCTGGCCTTATTATTTGAGCTTCTCCATCCTTGATAGATAACCCTTCTGCAATTCTTATCATTGTCCTCAAATTCTTTGGCCAAAGCATTCAAATCGGGCACATACATACCCCATGTTACTGGTAAATGAAACACTTTTGTAATACCATCCACTGAAAGGTTAGCATATAGTCATCTTTGTTTCTTGACCCTTCTAGTGGTGACATTATAATTTTGTGCACATTCTACCACAAGCTCAAAGACTCTATAGAATAGGGAATACTAGTTGCATGAAACAAGCCAGATGCTTCTATATTTTGTAAAATGATATTATCTTCTCTAGCTTCAATTCATGTTATGAATTCCTCTAAGTTTGTACTACATGTATGAGTATCCTCTTGATGACCCAACTTACAATATACACTGCGCATTTTAGGGAACATGAGTACCTTGAATTCAACATCCCGCTTCTTAATCCTTCGTTGAGACATTTCTTCCTGCGATTCAAATTCACTAGTCTTAAACAAAAGTATATTATGACCATAGTTAGTGTAATAATGATCTTATCTAAATGCAAATACTAGATTTAAGAATTGTATATTGGTGATTGACATGTTCTTTCTTCTTACCATTTCTTGTTTACACTAGGGTATGATTCATGAAATGATTAGAGAGTAGTATTTATACATACCTAGTGTGTTCTCTTAATCTGTAATTGTTGTACTAATAACTAAATTACCTTTCTGAGAGCATCTTCTTGTGTCACCTATTCTTTACTTCAGCTCTAGTTCACCGTAAGCTTAAAACAATGGAATTAGGGCTTTCTTATGCAATATTCTCAATTATGGTCACGAAAATGCCCTTTTAACTTATACAATGTGATTTTAGGGTATATTAATGGTGAGACTATGATTTGACATCTTCCTTTGATTCGATTGAATAGGATCCCTCCAAGTGCCTGTTGGCACGATTTGAATTTAAACTTCAACTACTGCTTTATCACATTAAATGCAAAAAGCACGGTCATGAGATATATCCGGTTAGGGAATATTCTAGGGGATATCCAGATATGAGGCTCGGGATGACATCATGATGTGTTGAGTCAATCTCCATTGACTAAGGTACTATCCATGGCTCTCAGATGTGTTTATACTAGATCTAGATATAAGGTGTATACGTGTCATTATGCCATTGGTTACATGGGGTATGAGTGTTCAAAGGATCAGGATTTTAATTTAGATCTAGATACTAAGTTAAGATCCAGACACTAAATAAGACTAGGATGAAGGTGCAAACTAATACCATGTGTATGACATGTAATTGGGTAGGTCACTTAAACTTGATGTCTGGATACTAAATAAGATTGGGATATTGTATAAGATCAGAACGCTATGCAAGATTTGGTGATTTGACATTTAAGCCGCTAAGTATTTTAAATTTGATATAAATGGAAACTTCAGACATCAGGACACTATGTAAGATTCAGATACAAAATAGGATTTAGATGAAGGTACAAACTAATGACAGAAGTAAATGCATAATTCTTCTTTAGGTCATGTGGATGTGACATTATCAGGGTCAGGATTTTACTATTATCGGTATATTAAGAGATATAGTTCTGCTTGGATGTTTAAATAAATGATGACTCAAATTTGACTTTTGGATATTAGTGAAGGTCTAGATACTAAGTTAAGATCTAGATGACCTGTAATATGAATATCCTGACAACTTATTGACCGAACTTTGACCAGGGATACCTTATGTGTTTTAATTAATTTTGAGGTATTTCAAAAGGAAAACCTACTTGAAATTTTATGTTCTTCCACATGGAAAGGTTCTCAACAACAAATATCAATTTTGGATTTTGGTCATGATCTTGAGGTTCGAATATGTAGAGGATAACCATCTGACATGTATCTGGGACAAATTTTACCATACCGCCCAAAAAATTGGGTCCTTATTTTGCTGGGGTAAAATGTGGCATGTTGTGTAACCACACAACAACGTGCCACCAAAGAAAATAATGAAATTCAAACAATTCAAGAGATGAAGACAAACAAAGACATAGTTTTCCAACTCATATCAAATACAAACATCCCAGTCCTCCCAAATGATATCATGTTCATCAATATAACAATGTGCTAACAAGGGATCATGTGTGTGCATGCGATTCATATACCTCATCTTGAAGATGAGTTGAAAACACTAGTGACCAGTGTTAAGATACATTATTTGGTTCATCGCTCATAGCCAACCTGGATATAGCCTTGCTGCCAGTACGTGTCCATATCCCCAACAAGGTTATCATTGCAATTCCCTTAAGTAGGGCCTTACTGCAAGCAAGCATCTATAGCCCTGGTAGAGTTACTTAGATGGCCTAATTATCTCTTTTGGATATTCAATATATTTCTATTTTTTTTATTCATAAGATATCATCATGTAAGCTCATTTTGTAAGGTGTGATCACTTGCTATTTTAGGTTGGAAATTACATTGGTAGCAAGGGAAACCTTTAGATTTTTCACTTAACACCACACTGGTATGTTCAACAAACCCAAGGTTGTTAGGTGTGTCAAGTGAATATCTCCTTGAACAAGAGGAGGTATACTAATGAATAGAGTATCATAGGCCTGATCAGATGTACCTACTTGACATGAGTTACAACCTATGAATGAGCTTGTGTTCATTTTTTGGATTCTAACAATTTTAGTGATTTTCTAGGAGTGATAAGGTGTCCAATTTTGCCCAAGCAAAATGAAGTCTCAACAACACACAAATCAAAACAAAAATGCACCGAAACTGTACAGATAACTATACAAATTGTACATTATGATACAATGTCATGACATGACACTTCTAGGCCTAAAAATAATGTTTGATGAGCTGTCCATTGACTGGCAATGGGACATCTTCACCTTTTAAGGTTTTCAGTCTATAAGTACTATCACCTAGAATTTCTGAGATCTAAAAGGGACCTATCCAAAGTTTATCAAATTTTTGATGGTCACCATTCCTTTCATGTGCTTTGTTCCATGATAGAACTAAATATGATATTCAAAAGGATTTTATTTTAGCTCTCTTATCAAACCAACCTTTTACAGTAGCCTGATGTTTGGAGAATTTGTCAATTGCCCTCTCTCTTTTCTCTTCTAAGTGCATGAGTTGAAGCAACCCGGCCTCTTGTTTGTTGTCTACGCCCTAGTATTCTTGTGTAAATTATAGGGTAGGAATTTTTAGGTTAACAGGGAGGATGGGATCCACCCCATAAACTAACTGGTAAGGGGAATTCTCTAATGTAGTTTCCATTCTAGTTCGATCCACCCAAAAAGCATATTTAAGTAAGGTATTCCACTCTTTGGGATTCTTTTCTATCAATTTCTTTATGATGTTCAACAAATTTTGATTAGTTGACTCTACTAATCCATTTCCTTGGGGATAATACTTTGAAGAGAACTTTAAAATGATTCCATAATCAAAAGCCCAACTAGACAATCTTAAGGATACAAAAGATGGTCCATTATCACACACAAGGGCATAAGGAACTCCATACCTAGTTATGATGTTGTTCTCTAAGAATTTTATTACATCCTCTACAGTACAAGTCTTATTGCTAACTATTTCAGTCCACCTGGTGTAGTAATCAGTGATTGTTAACACATACCTGGGGCCTGAAGATGATGGAGGATTGATAGGATCGATGAAATCCATGCCCCATTGAGCGAATGGGTGCATCTCCATAACCAGCTATAGGGGTTGAGCAACATATCTTTCTCTATTGGCAGCAGTCTAGTAGCTATGGCAGCATTTGATATACTCAACAGTATCCTTAAATATTGTTGGCCAATAGTATCCTACTCTTAGGATAGAATGTGTAGTGTCTAGGTGGGATCCATGTGTTGTCCCAAATTTATCATGTAATTCTGTGAAAACTTTATCAACTTTTGACTTATCTAGGCATCTAAGGTATATTCCCTCATAATTCTTTTTGAAGAGGATTCACCCTTTGATCATGTATTTCTATGATCTGATCTTTAAAGCTCTTCTTTGATAAGCTTGCATCTTTGGTGGGCATCTCCCAGTGATTAGGTTATGTTTGATATTTGAGTACCAACCTTTACTTTCCTTTGTGTTTACAACATATGGCTGACATACCAAGTCGGGATCAATTTCAACAATCATCTGACTTAAGGCTTGCCCTCTAACTAGCTTCATGGGAGTTATATCCATGTCATATTCTTGGAGCATTGTTATCCATTTTACTCTCTTCTCTCCAGGGTCATTTTGCATCAAGACCATTTTGACTATCGCATCAGGTACAACAACAATTATCTTGCTTCTCAAGATATAGTGCCTAAATTTCTTTACTTCTCTAACCAGAGCAAGGGCCTAGATCTTTTAAAATCTATATATCTAAGCTCTGCATCCCTAAATGGAGAACTCATAAAGGTGATGGTCTTCTCTTCCTTTTCTTCACTCCTCTGGGTCAGGACCACTGCATAGGTATGCTCTGAAGCAAATGGATAAATGTAAAAGGCTCTTGTGTAATCTGGGCTGATCAGGACAGGTGCATCCATCTATGGCCTTCTTGATATCCTTAAATGCAAACTTTGCTTCAGGTGTCAATTCAATTTTGGCATCTTTCCTAAGCATTGCATTGAGTGGCCTAACAATTTTTGCAAATCCTGTGATGACTTCCTCACAAATTTTATCTTACCAAAGTAAGATTTTAATTCTTTCTTACTCCCTAGAAGTTGTAACTTCATTATAGAATCAACCCTAGTAGGGTCAATGGTGATCCCATTTTTTGATATTACATGACCAAGCAACTTACTTTTGGTCACCCCAAATATGCATTTCTTTGGGTTAAGTGAGATACCATATTGTTCACATTTCTTAAGTACCTTTCTAAGGTCTTCTATATGCTCACCCCTCTTTTTTGAGAAGACAATCAGGTCGTCCATGTATATGACTATGCACTTTCCAACTAAACCTCTAAATGCTATGTCCATTGCACACTAAAATGTGGCTCCAGCATTGATCAAGCCAAAATGCATGTGTCTGTAAGCAAATATCCCCCACTTAGTGGTGAATGTTGTCTTTAATCTATCTATTTTGTCCACCATCACCTAGTTGTATCCTAAAAAACCATCCAAGAAGGACATCATTTGGGCTTCATTCACTATTTGTAAAACTTCATCTAATGAGGGTAGAGGATAATTATCCTTTTCTGAATCTCTATTTAAATTCATGAAGTCTACACAGAGGCATATGTCTCCATTCATTTTTCTGACTAGTACCAAATTAGCTACCCATGTTGAGTGCTTGATAGGAAATATGATCCTTGCATTCAGTAATTTCTTAACTTCTTCAAAACTTATGGTCACAAACTCCAGACCAATAGATTCCTCCATGTCGGCCAAAGAAGGTCACAAACTCCAATGAAGAGCTATAACGTGCAACACAGATAGGTTAGACCTAAATGCATATAATTCCTCTAGAAAATGAATGAAATGAAGTGTGGATCTTTGAGGAAGGTTGGCCACGAACCAAAGATCATCGAATGATGTGTCATTAGGCTCCAATAATTGAGAAATACTTCTGCAGGTTTCTCCTTTAGCTGGATATCTGTGATTATCAGGATGCTCTATTATGAGAAAATAGTCGATCTTCTAATAGTAATATCTTTCCAGTAATGATGTGTGGACCTTTGAATTCTAGATATGATGTAGATGTTAAGTTTAGCTCTGCAAAGTCTAAAATGCAACCGGACCAAAATATAGAAACTGCTTCTGATTGAACTACCTGAACTAAACTGGAAGAAAAAATGAGAAGAAACAACTAAACTGCCAACAAACTGAAATGTAAATTTTTCTGGTTGATACAGATTACTCTTTAACTAGGGATGCTCCTGCATCATTTTTCTACAAATGATACTAAACACACAACATTCCTACCTTCCAAAAATGATGATAGGGTCAACATCCACAACCCAGTAATTTTATCAAATTGATGTACAAATGTTGATTGCCAACATGCTTTTTCATGCCATGCAGTGCTCAAATAGATTGCAAAGTATGCAGCAAAAGTAGAGCATCGATCTGAAAGTTATCACCAACTTTTGAAATGCATCTCTAGAAATATTGACCTAGAAAAGCTAGCTACAACTGCATTTCGTAAGTTTGTAAATGAGACCATTGTTGATCGTGATATCAGTGCACAAGAGTCCTATCACTTGCTATTAAAACTACCACTAAAAATTGTAGTCATTCCTTTGTTTCTTTGAATGTCAATAGGAAAATCCTATGTCGTGTTCCTTCTATGCGAGATTATGCACTACCTACCTCAAACTTCATGGAAAGGTATATGGTCCAACCAAAAGCATTAGAATCATTATCATTGATTGATGTAAGGAGAAACTAGAATTGTTCAAAGTCCCACACAAACTACAAGTGGACAAAAAGAAATATTCCAAACATTGTTCGCGTATCTTCATAGTTTACTTCAATTCCTTCTAAGGATAGTGACATGTATGAGTCCTTTTGTTGGAGTGAGATTCTACTATACTTTCCTTTTCACAACATTAATCAAGAAATAGGCTCATGTATGGAAGATATAATCACTGGATGGGAAGGAATGATTAATAGCTACCATGCATGGCATGTTGATTGCACACCACCAAAATCAAACAATAACAATCATGATGAACTTGTGTCCGATGGACAAGAAGTTATACAACACATTGATGCAAATGAATGGGAACTTTTATTCTCACTCCACCAAGGAAATGATCTTGACATTGATGAACTAGACATGCTTGGGTATCAAGAATTTGACACATCCCACAATTGGGCTACCACTACAATTGCCCCCTCCTTGATGGAGAATTATATCACATTCATCGACTCTAACTATTCAATGCAATAGTTTGAGCAAATTGAACCAAACTCGCTTATTGCAAAGGGAAATCTTTCTTCAGAGTAATAAAATGTATTAAATATTACTGTGAACCATTCTAATCAAATTGGAAGGCAACCACCACTTCTAATGATAGTACAAGGTACTATAGGAATAGGGAAATTATACTTGATTAATAGCATTTGGAATGCACTCTCCAAAAATGTGCCCATGAAAGAAAAGAAATTGCTTTTGCTTGCCCCAACACATGTTTTTTCTTTCAACATCAATGCATCAACCATTCACTCAACACTTCACATACCAATAAAAGAGATGAACCCTCTTGAAGGTCAAGCTTTATCAACTTTCAAAGAAAGCAACATGTATTTCATTCAATATATTCTAATTGATGAAATGAGCTTCATTGGACCACGATTGTTAGAACACATTGACATTAGACTATGTGAAGCATTCCCATACCATAATCAAAGACCATTTGGTGGAAGCTCTATTGTACTTATTGGTGACCTAGCCACTAGTATGTGACATTCCAATATATGTTTGATTGTCATATGGGACAACACTTTGGAGAAGCTTTCAAACAATAGTCACACTGAACACAATTTTTTGATAACAAGGAGATGAACCTGCCCAACTATGTTTTCACAACCTCCTTCAAAATATAAGGAATGCTAAGGCAATACAGGCATATTGGAAACTTCTCATGTCACACAATAGTGATAAACTATCTTCTAGGGAACAAGATATATTTTCTTCATCCATACATTTGTTTGCAACAAATGATTTGGTTGAAAAACATAACAAAAAAAATGTTAAAAGCATTGGACAAACTAATAGCACATCGTATTGTTGAACAAAAAAGGAAAATAGTAAATTCAAATTTAGATGATGAACAACTACAAACAAAGGTGTTATTGTGCATTGGAAAACAAGTTATGTTAAATAAAAATTTGTTTGTTTCAACTAGACTTGTCAATGGTGCACTTGGTGAAGTAATTACTATTGTATACAAAAATGAAACCAAGTCACCAAATCTACCTCTATTTGTTGTTTTTAACTTTCAACGATACACTGGACTTACATGGAACATAAATGAAAAAAATGGTTCCAATTGCTCCAGTAACATGAGGTTTCCACCGAAAAATCTCGTTAAAGATGGCTTGGGCTCTTACAATCCACAAAGCACAAGGTCTAACTATAAACAAAGCAACAATAGACATTGGAAACACTAAACGACAAGGATGCATCTTCACAACAATGTCAAGAGTAAGAAGTTTGTCAAATCTATGAATATTCCCTACATTTTCATTTCAAAGATACCAATGCATGGGAAAAAATATGTATGTAATCCTACAGAAAGAAGAAAATGACCGTCTCAAAAATATATCTAGAAAATCCCAACAAAACAAACTGCTAAATATATATTTCAATTTTTTTTGGTTTTGTTGTCCAATGTTAAGTATGAAATACCATCTACAACTATTCATTGTTAACATGTTTAGAATAAATTCATAGTAAATCTAATAAAACCAATTATATGTTGTAATTTAAATTTAAATTACTTTTATTTAAAATTGTATTTATATATATGTTGTTTGGTGAAATCATTATCTTTTTATCTTATGTCCATCCCTTAATGTAATTGGATAATTAAATATTAAACATATATTGTTATAGACATGCACTTACATGTTCCTCTCAAACTCATTATGACTCAATAATGCAGAAGTAAAGTAGCACTCAAGAAGGAGACAAGAGAAGGTTTCAAAGAAAATATAAAGTATATAATAGATAAAATGATCCACAATGTCAATAAGGATAAAGAAACTAAAGATTAATTGAAAGAAAAAGTGGAACAACTGACATCTTATGTGTAGTAATTAGTGGGCCATGTTGAGTCATTATCTACAATACCAAATCCTCTATTTATTAATGATGTGGATAAAGATATGCCTCTTGCTAGAAAAAATTAGAAATATAAGAAAGGCTACTAAATATTGGACCAAAGAATTAATCTCACTTAGGTCTAGACTCATTAATGAGGTTTTTCTTTTATACCATAAAATCCAAGATGAATTAAATTTTGTTAATGATCTGGAGGAGAAATGTAGTGAGGGATTATAAAAATCAGAATAGATGTTTTCTCAAATCCATGAAATGGTTAGAATTGATTTTGAGGTTCTTATTTTAAAATAAATTTTTGATGGGATAGATCTTTCCCTAAATATTTAATGGAAGGAAGATATTCAGTGGAGGATTGAAATCCTAAGTGAGGGATAATATAAAATCAAAGAGGCTAATAATTTGGATCATAAATCCTTAGGAGAAATTTAGAGATTTATCAAAAAGATTACATGCAATTTCTATAATGAATAGAATTCCATCAACTCAATGGATGTCTTGAAAGAGTAGTTGGAAAATGTCATAAAGGATGAATCATCCAAGGAAACGAGATTTAAAGTTTTATATATTGAGAAACTTGAGAAATTGAAAATATTTTGCACAAGGAATTTGAGAATAAAATAAATAAATTTCATGGAGTGCCTCCCAAAATGTAAGGTATTTACAAATCCCATGATGTGTTTTTATAGGTATTATAATGATCTAGACTCTAAAGTAGTCAAGGTAGCATTGGACAAGTTTAGTTTATATTAATAGTGGAATTGAGTGCCAAAAAATGAGACCATTAATGTTGAAGATAACTAAGAATAAGTTTATGCCAATAATGGCGTGGTTTGGTGGTTAAGTCGCTCGATTGTAGTGGCGGCCACTAGAGTTCAGACCCCCGCTGGGCCAATGAGCTCGCAGGCTTTATGCCTTTGTTGGGCCAATGAGCTCGTGGGTTTGAAGTGTTCTTGCTAGGGGATAAGGTCCCCTATGTTGTGGCCTCACCAGTTCATAGCTCCGGGAAAAAGTGTTACTGTGGAGTTGGAGGACGTGTCACACCAGCGTCACCGGTCATGGTAAAAAGTTTACCAAGCACATTATCTTTATAAAAAAAAAACTAAGAATAAGTTCATTGCTCAAAACTTGGGACACTCAAATGAATGTCATCTTTTTAAGAGTAGTATTTAATATAAAGTCACTTTAATATAAGGTTTATGATGTAATATTTTATCGAGCCACAAATGTATGCTTATTTTCAAAATTATAGTTTTTCAATACTTTTTTTGTAAATTTCAATGTGGATAGTTAGGTGGTTAATGGAAAAAGGTGAATGTCTTTTCCCTATTTATTTTAAAGTTGAAACTATGTACAAGACTTTTGGAATTTTTTTGCAAGAATTTGTAAAGGAAAACAAAATAATTTAAAATTTTGATATTGAGAAAATCAATACAATTATTACAAGAACTTTATGTTCTAGAGTGTTTTATTGAGATTCACACCATTCTTATATCTACTATAAATCTATATTTTCACCATAATTTTATATTTTTCCACCAAAATGGTTCTAATCATCTTCCTTCCAATTGTAGCTCATGTATTGCCATCTATTTTATTGATCTTATCTTCTTGTGAATGTCTACACTAGTATCCTACACTCTCCTATATTACTAGATTTGAAATTAAATTCACATAAATTCTCAATTCCTTTACCTTCATAACTATCTCTACCTTGACTTCTACCAATTCTTTTTTGACTTATGTTTATCATTTAGAATATGTTGTATTTATTTCTTTACTTGTTAATCTTTAGTTGAAATCTACTATAAAACTTCTTTGCTTAGTCTAATACATGCAATGACAAATTGTTAACAATTCCACACACCTCTTGAAAGAGCTTAATACTTTTATTTTCTTGTTTCAATTACACTTTTCATTACTTAATTGTATATTAAAGTTAACTCAATTATAATAGTCTAGAATCATATTAAAATATTATTAATCCTTATTTCCCTGAATATATTATAATTTTAAAAGAGGACAACCATCAAGGGGTCCAAAGGAATGTAACACCATACCATTTGTTGGGGGTAATGAAAGCAATTCATGCAGCTACAAATATCAATGCCTACCAACAATCAACTTTAAATCAAATCCAATTTTGGGTAAGTTTAGAATGAGTCATGCCTGCATATAATTTGACATAAAATAATGAAATTTCAATTCGCAAGCATGGAAAAAATAGCAAACTATAATCAAATTTCCAAAATTGTGGCATACAAGGTTGATCTGAGTCTGACAATTATCAAGGAATAGAGTGCAATCCAAAGAAGTTTAGCAAGGGGAAGAGGATCCCCACACAACCCATTGTTGCTCGTGTATGAAGATTTGGGAAACCTCTGCAGAACATCTCCTTGGGGAATTTGACCGAATAAAGAATTATGCGACAGGTCCAGTTGAAACAGATACGTGATATTCATAAACCTGTTGGGTATTCCTTCGGTGAACGCATTGCTGGACAAATTGAGATATTGGAGGTTGGAAAGCTCCACCATTTCTTCTGGGAGGTTTCCCAACAGCTTGTTGTGAGACAGGTAAAGGAAAAGGAGCTTCAAAATCTTTGCTACCGATTTGGGAATGGGGATGAAGAGCTGATTGTCATTTAGATAGATTTCCATCAGGTTGGAGAGCCTGCTGATGGAGTCTGGGATGGGGCTAGAGATTCTATTTTTGTTGATGTTAACCCACTCCAGATTGATCAAATTGATGAAAGAAGGCAGCAAGGGGCCGATGAGTTGGTTTTCATTGAGGTGCAGGAATCCTAGCGAAGAGAGCTTGCCTATGGACAGCAGTATGCTGCTGTTGAGGTGGTTTCCGTTCATGTACATGATGTTCAGATTCGAGAGCTTTCTGATGAAATCTAGAATCAGACCAGTCAGAGCATTGTCTGAGACATCCAAAAGCTCTAATGACCTCAGGTTTTCAACGGCACGAGGAATCGAACCTGTGAAGTTGTTTCCATAGAGATCGAGGCCTTGAAGCATGACAAGATGGTAAATTATCAAGACGGGAATCGAACCTGTCAACCCGTTACTGTAGAGATGTTGTTCTTGGACCTTTTACAGGCCAGCGATGCTCTTAGGGATGGAACTGCTTAATTTGTTTTCTTGCAGCTAGAGCTCTCGAAGCTCACAGAGATTTCCCAAAGACTAAGGAATCAAACCTCCCAACTTGTTGGAAGAGACAGCTTCCTTAGCCTTATAACTTTCTAAAATTTGTAGGTACTCTAGATCACCCACCGCCTCTGATATAGTACCCTTCATCAGCGTATTAACGAATTCACCGTATATCCCTGGGAGACTAAGCTGCACCACCCACCCTATTTGTTTACTGCATGTGACCCCCTACCACTCGGAACAATTAGACCCATTCCAAGAAAGTAGCCGTTGGGAAGGGTCCTCCATCATCCCTGCCTTAAAGTTCAACAGGGCTCGTCGATCTCCCACTTGGCATTCCAAGCAACCACCCTCAAAAGTAATCACCAATATAACCAGCAATGCAATAAACAATTTCTTTTTTTTTCCCTTTAGCAGGCAATCTCTTGCCTTCACCTGAAAACTTTTTCTTCCTCCAACCAAACTCCACTACTATTTGGATTGCTCACAAAACTAGCATAATCTTAGTATGATGGAGATGATATAATAGCAAAATTGTAGCATAAGATGTGATTGATATTGTTTGGTTGATCATCAATTTATACATTCATGATAAGAGGTATGGAGGGTTGAGATTAAGAGATGCAATAGATATGATGGAAATTATGAAATATAAAGAGGGAAGATGGTAATCTGCTCACGGTATCTATAGAGATAAAAGATATGATGGAAATTGATACAAATATTCTTATAGCTGAAAAAAATTTAATGATCCAAATGTGAATGATTCTATGTCTTGGCTAGATGCACTAGAGTGGAAGAGGTTTGTGCTAGGGGATTTTAGTGGACAAATAAGAAGGATTTTGAATCAATGTCACACTGATATGGTTGATCTTAAAAACAATTGTACCATCTTAGATGTATAGATTTCATATGAAAGCGGAGAGAACTTGCTTGATGTCAAGGAAGTAAAGAAAGTTTTTAAGAAGATGCTTACTAAAGAGCTTGTTGGTGCCAACGCAGTTAATGGTGAATCACTAGGGAAGCTTGGACATATAGCAATGTATCTCATACCCAGGGCTTAAATTTGACAGTTGTATAATTGTATTTAGACATTTTTGTTGTAAAATACAATCAAAATTTAAAAAAGATTGTATCATATGAAAGGAGAGATTTTGGACAAACTGTCAAAATTTATATAGGATTATGATGATGATATATATATATATATATATATATATATATATATATATATTTGTTTTTTATATGATTTACTTATACTTAAGCATGTCATAGTCTTTGATGGGCACCATTGAATAGATCACTGTCATAAAAAAATTGCTTGACAAGCAAGGTTGATTGTCAAATTTAAGCCCTACTCATACCTTTCAAGCATGAAATTGATGATGTATATAACAGACTAACAGATGCAGACATAATGATAAATAAGTGGAAACTTTGGGAAAACATTACCTATGGACCAAGTGACAAGATTTTAAATCCCATCATTACTAGGTACAGGAGGTACAAGGCGAAATTAAGAGCATTAGCTCAGGTGGACTAGACTACTGCTTCGGACGAAGACCAAACTGCTGCCATGTGATGACATTTCTTATTTTTATGTTATTTCTTTAAACATGCTCTAGATACTCTTGTGGAAAAAGACTTATTATTATTTTATGTTTTAAATCGGCTATCCCCAAGAACCTGTTATTATTTCAAAGACAATTATTTTATGACAAGGCTATATATACTAAGCACATCAATGCATTTAGGATCTTTTGACAAACATTGTGTTGTTGATAGGGCAATTTTGAGTTACTCTATATTTTAGTTATTTTCAATATATGAATTGTTATTTTCAATTTTTGTTAATCTAAATTCTTCCTTCATTGACACTTGTCTCTATTCCAGAGACTTTATGGAGAAAGATGGGTGTGTTAGAACTGTAACTCGCAATAAAATTGATGCCATTGATCTCTGATACTGACTATCCATCGATCCAAATTTAAATATTTTTTTAAGATATAATTTTGCCAAGTAAATTAGTCATTACAATTTGGCATTTGATAAGTTCTCCAGCCACATGATGATTTTTCAAAAAAATTGTTAGCACTTTCGCCAAATAATTTATTTTACATTTTTTAATATCTATATAATTCACCACCTAATTTATTTTATTTTTTTGAATACAACTATAATTTGCCAAGGAATTTTTTTTTTTCAAATCTATATACAATTCGCCAGCAAAAAAACCACTGTCGACAAACTTGAAAAAATTCACAATGAAGTTATTTTTTTCAAAAATAGGCATAGATTCGCCAAAATTTTTATGGCATCGAGTTAGGATTCACCAGGATTGTATAGGTTTTTTTAGGCGGGGTTCCTTAAAGTTATCCTTGAATCCTAGACTAAAGAATTAATCTCACTTAGGTCCAAACTCATTAATGAGGTTATTTCTTTTATACCATAAAATCCAAAATGAACTAAATTTCATTAATGATTTGGAGGAGAAATGTAGTGAGAGATTATAAAAATTAGAATAGATCTTTTCTCAAATCTATGAAATGGTTAAAATTGATTTTGATGTTCTTAATTCAAAAGAAATTTTTGATGGGATAGATATTTCCCTAGATATTGAATGGAAGGAAAATATTCAGTGGAAGATTGAAATCCTAGGTGAGGGAAAATATAAAATTGAAGAGGCTAATAATTTGGATCATAAGTCCTTGAAGAGGCTAATAATTTGGATCATAAGTCCTTAGGAGAAATTTACAGAGTTATCAAAAAGATTGCATGCAATTTCTACAATGAATAGAATTCCATCAACTCATTGGATGTCCTGAAAGAGTAACTAGAAAAAGTCATAAAGGATGAATCATCTAAAGAAACGAGATTCAATGTTTTATCTATTGAGAAACTCATTAAATAGAAAATATTATGAAAGGAATTTGAGAAGAAAATAAACAAATGTCATGGAGTGCCTCCCAAAATGTAATAGTTACAAATCCCATGATGTGTTTTATATGCATTCTAATGGTCTAGACTCGAAAGTAGTGAAGGTGGTATTGGACAAAATTAGTTTATATTAATAGTGGAATTGAGTGCCAAGAAAAGAGACCATTAATGTTGAAGATAACTAAGAAGAAGTTCATTGATCAAAGCTTGGGACACTCAAATGAATGCCAATTTTTTAAGAGTAATATTAAATATAAAGTTTACGATGTAAAATTTTATTGAGCCACAAATGTATGCTTATTATTGAATAATTTGTATTTTTCTTTACTTTTTTTGTAAATTTTAATGTGGGTAGTTAGGTAGTTAATGAGAAATGGTGAATGTCTTTCCCCTATTTATTTTAAAGTTGAAACAATGTACAAGACTTTTGAAATTTTTTTGCAAGAATTTGTAAGGGAAAACAAAATAATTTAAAATTTTGATATTGAGAAAATCAATAAAATCATTAGAAGAACTTTATGTTCTAGAGTGTTTCATTGAGATTCACACCATTCTTATGTCTACTATAAATCTATATTTGCTTAATTATTTCCTTTTAAAATCTATAAGAAATATTCACTTATTAAATTACAAAAGCCTTGCATTTCCCTTGTGTTGAATCAAATTAATTTCTATTTTCTCTTTAATTTAATTTGAACATTCCTCCATTATTACCCCGAATAATTTAGTCTTCTCATTCTTCCATTCCAACTTTGTGCTACCGCAACATTCCACATTTTATCCTTCAACACAATCATTTAGAATTCTCTATCTTATTTTTTTTTATCATTTCTAATCTTCATATACTCATCTACTTGTTTCACTAACTTATATTTTAGTTTTACTACTCCATCACTAAATAAAGCAATCTTCATGTTGTTAACTTTCCAATTCACAACTTCAATTTCTTCAATTTCTTCACATCCCCATTGTTTCTCATCATACATACTTCTTTCAATCCACTCACACTTTACATCTAAATCATCCATTTGTACTAAAAATATCAACTTCTAGTCTAACAACTAATGCTTCCAACATTTCTCTTTACTCTATATATTCACATCTTACAAAATTTATCTACTTTCTATCATTTATACCTCTTGTTTCTTGCATCTTTTCATACTTTCCTAACTATCACTCTAAATACAAGTCAACAAGTCAATTTAAAACTTTACTCCTTTTGTAACAATATTTATTATCATACACCACCATTTTACACTTTTCATCAAAATGGTTCTTATCATCTTCCTTCGAATTGTAGCTCTTGTATTACCTTCTATCTTACTGATCTTATCTTCAAGTGTGAATGTACACTAGTATCCAACACTCACCTATCTTACTATTTGAAATTAATTCACACAAATTTTCAATTCCTTTACCTTCATAATTATCTCTATCACTTGCTTTCACTTCCAAGCTATCTCTACCTTGTCTTCTATCAATTTGTTTTTGACTTATGTTTATCCTTCTGAATATGTTGTATTTATTTCTCTATTTATCAATCTTTTGATAAAATATGCTACAAAACTTCTTTGCTTCTTAAAATTGAGATTTTCTTTCTTCCATTACCTATAACTTCATTATATCCATTTCTCTTTGGATATTCCTATGCTTATTCTTCACATAATCATCTCTCATTACCATTCTCAACTGACAATTATTATTCACTATCTTCTTATGCCATCCTTCAACCACTTCAAATTCACCATGCACCAATATTTTTTTGCTCAAGTCTTCTATTCCTCTATCCAATACATTCTACAATTCTCTACATTACTTCCAAATCATTCTTCATGTCACCATCCTTCAATTGTATTATCACAAACTTCCTTATCAATAGTTTACTTGGATTCTTAAACTTGCATTTAATTTCTCTTGCTTTGAATTGTATATTCATCTATCTGCTTGGGTCTTCTACTTCTCTGTATCATTTCTTCTAACTCTTAATTTTTTCCACCATCTACTCTATTCTTCATCAGCAACTCTACTTTCTTCCACACTTAGCATTCTAGTATGAAATATATTTGGTGCATACTTATGAAGTATAACATTAGATATCTCTTCCCTTCTATCACTCATCAAACATATACTAGTCATACTTTTGTCACATATTTTTTCTTCTTCGATGATCTCACCAAATATGGGTTGTTTCCAAACAAAATGTTTACATTTAACAAGTTCTTACAAACTTTTGTAAGCCTATTTTATAATCAATCCCCCAAATGTCAACAATTTAAAATTTACTTTCTCCACTATATCACTATACTCACCTTTATAATCCTTATATATGTCATTCTTTAGGTAAATACATATATCTCTCATTTATAACTATTTGCTCCTCAATTCTCTTTATTTCCTCATCAACAACCAATTGTGCTATATGTGACTCATATTTTTTCTATCTTTTACTCAAAATGTTTCCTTCTTTTAATTCACACTTCACGTGTTCCATTGTAGCTTCATATTTCTCTCTTGTGTTATCACAATCATATATGTCTTCATCTATTTTGGCTTCAACATCTTTGCTAACATCGTCTACATTATTGCTATATTTTCCAATCACTTTTGTTGCTTATGTACTTTTAGTAAGTCTTCTTTGTTTTCACTCTTCTCAATAATTAAGTCTTCATATCTACTTCTATTAAACATCACACACATCATTATTAGTTAAGTATTACATTGTCGTGATCTAACAACACACATTACAACAAGAGTCATGAATTCTGCAAGCATGCTTTGGGTGAGAGAGTAGCATGTAGGCCAACACACAAACTACAAAGATGTTAACCATAGTCTAATACATGCTATGGCAAATAGTTAACAATTCCACATATCACTTAATACTTTAATTTTCTTGTTTCAATTACACTTTTCATTACTTAATTATATATTAAACTTAGCTCAATTATAATAGTCCAGAATCATATTAAAATATTATTAATCTTTATTTCCCTAAATATATTGTAATTTTAAAAGGGGACAACCGTCAGCGGTCCAAAGGATATTAACACCTTACGATTTGTTGGGGGTAGTGAAAGCATTTCGTGTAGCTACACATATCAATCATAGATCTAACTTCAAATCAATCCACTCACACTTTACATCTAAATCATCCATTTGTACTAAAAATATCAACTTCTAGTCTAACAACTAATGCTTCCAACATTTCTCTTTACTCTTTCTTTTCACATCTTACAAAATTTATCTACTTTCTATCATTTATACCTCTTGTTTCTTGCATCTTTTCATACTTTCTTAACTATCACTCTAAATACAAGTCAACAAGTCAATTTAAAATTGAACTCCTTTTTGTAACAACATATATTATCATACACCACCATTTTACACTTTTCATCAAAATGGTTCTTATCATCTTCCTTCGAATTGTAGCTCTTGTATTACCTTCTATCTTACTAATCTTATCTTCAAGTGTGAATGTACACTAGTATCCAACACTCACCTATCTTACTATTTGAAATTAATTCACACAAATTTTCAATTCCTTTACCTTCATAAGTATCTCTATCACATCCAAGCTATCTCTACCTTGTCTTCCATCAATTCATTTTTGACTTATGTTTATCCTTCTAAATATGTTGTATTTATTTCTCTATTTATCAATCTTTAGATAAAATATGCTATAAAAAATCTTTGCTTCTTCAAATTGAGATATTCTTCCTTCCATTACCTATAACTTCACTATATCCATTTCTCTTTGGATATTCCTATGCTTATTCTTCACATAATCATCTCTCATTACCATTCTCAACTGACAATTATTATTCACTATCTTCTTATGCCATCCTTCAACCACTTCAAATCCACCATGCACCAATATTTCTTTGCTCAAGTCTTCTTTTCCTCTATCCAATACATTCTACAATTCTATACATTACTCCCAAATTATTCTTCATGTCACCATCCTTCAATTATATTATCACAAACTTCCATATCAATAGTTTACTTGGATTCTTAAACTTGCATTTAATTTCTCTTGCTTCGAATTGTATATTCATCTATCTGCTTGGGTCTTCTAGTTCTCTGGATCATTTCTTCTGACTCTTAATTTCTTCCACCATCTACTCTATTCTTCATCAGCAACTCTACTTTCTTCCACGCTTAACATTCTAGTATGAAATATATTTGGTGCATACTTATGAAGTACAAACTTATATATCTCTTCCCTTCTATCACTCATCAAACATATACTAGTCATACTTTTGTCACATATTTTTTCTTCTTCAATGATCTAACCAAACATGGGTTGTTTCCAAACAAAATTTTTACCTTTAACAAGTTCTTACAAACATTTGTAATCCTATTCTATAATCAATCTCCCAAATGTCAATAATTTAAAATTTACTTTCTCCACTATACTCACCTTTATAATCCTTATATATGTCCTTCTTTAGGTAAATACATATATCTAACACTTCCTCTTCTTTAACTTGGGATTCCACACCATTTCCCATCTCTCATTTATAACTATTTGCTCATCAATTCTCTTCATTTCCTCATCAACGACCGATTGTGCTATATGTGACTCATATTTTTGCTCTCATTTACTCAAAATGTTTCCTTCTTTTAATTCACACTTCACATGTTCCATTGTAGCTTCATATTTCTCTCTTGTGTTATCACAATCATATATGTCTTCATCTGTTTTGGCTTCAACATCTTTGCTAACATCATCTACATTATTGCTATATTTTCCAATCACTTTTGTTGCTTATGTACTTTTAGTAAGTCTTCTTTGTTTTCACTCTTCTCAATAATTAAGTCTTCATATCTAACTTCCATTAAACATCACACATATCACTATTAGTTTAGTATTACATTGTCATGATCTAACAACATGCATTACAACAAGAGTCATGAATTTTGCAAGCATGGTTTGGGTGAGAGAGTAGCATGTAGGCCAACACACAAACTACAAAGATGTTAACCGTAGTCTAATACATGCTATGGCAAATAGTTAACAATTCCACATATCACTTAATACTTAAATTTTCTTGTTTCAATTACACTTTTCATTACTTAATTATATTTTAAACTTAGCTCAATTATAATAGTCTAGAATCATATTAAAATATTATTAATCTTTATTTCCCTAAATATATTGTAATTTTGAAAGGGGACAACCGTCAGGGGTCCAAAGGATATTAACACCTTACCATTTGTTGGGGGTAATGAAAGCATTTCGTGCAGCTACACATATCAATCATAGATCTAACTTCAAATCAAATCCAATAATTGAGTCACGCCTGCGTATAATTTGACATAAAATAATGAAATTTCAATTCACAACCGTGGCAAAATAGCAAACAGTATTCAAATTTTGGAAATTTTGGAATACAATTCTGATCTGAGTCTGACAATTATCGAGGAAAAGAGAGGAATCCAAAGAAGTTTAGCAGGGGGGAAGAGGATCCCCACACAGCCCACTGTTGCTCCAGATTGATCAAATTGCCGAAAGAAGACGGCAGGGGGCCGGTGAGTTGGTTTTCATCGAGGCGCAGAAATCTTAGGTTAGAAAGCTTGCCTATGGACGGCGGTATGCTGTCGCTGAGGCGGTTTCCGTTCATGTACATGATCGATAGATTCGAGAGCTCCCCAGTCAGAGCATTGTCTGAGACATCGAAAAGCTGTTGCTGTAGAGATGCAATTCTTGGAGCTTTTGCAGGCCGGCGATGCTCTTGGGGATGGAACCGCTTAATTTGTTTTCTTGCAGCTGGAGCTCTCAAAGCTCACGGAGATTTCCCAAAGACTGAGGAATCGAACCTCCCATCTGTTGAGACATGGACCAGCTAGGACTCGAACCTAGGACCTTCCATTTGCTGCTAGAGTGCTCTACCACTGAGCTACTGGCCCCTCTTGGACCAGTCCATCGTCGGTCCGGGTGTGGCTTACACCAACACCCCCCCTTAACCCACACCTCTCGTGTGCTTGGGGCTCCTAGCCTGGGCCTGGCTCTGATACCATGTTGAGACATGGACCAGCTAGGACTCGAACATAGGACCTTCCATACGTTGCTGGAGTGCTCTATCACTGAGCTACTGGCCCCTCTTGGACCAGTCCATCGTTGGTCCGGGTGTGGCTTACACCAACACATGTTAGTTTTAGGATCAGAAATGTAAGCAATCAGAAAATGCAACACATAAGACAATAAACACAGCAGGTACCCTGGGAAAACCCTCCTACTCGAGGGAGAAAAACCCAGCAAATATATCTCTTATATATTGAAGGAATAAGAGCAGAAATTTTCTTACAACTCAGGCTCAACACAAGGCCGAATTTGATAGAATGAATAATAGCACCTCTTCTAGATGCAAAGATACAAATGAATATGTTTCTTCTTGAAAATCAGTCTGCTGCTAATGGAAATGAAGATTTGCTACTCAAGATATATATGAAGTGATTGAATTGAAGTATATATACAAATCAAGGTGACTCTTCATATGCATCGGCGACTCTTCATATGTGTTGGCGACTCTTCATATGCTTTGGTGTCTCTTCATATATTTTGGTGTCTCTTCATATATGACTTTTCATTGAATCAACTTGAGTAAATCTCCCGACGCTACAATAACATCAACACTCCCTCTTAGCTAGGGAGATATCTTTCTAGATATGTCATGGAGTCTCTCAATATGACACACACAATGGCTGCACCCATTAGTGAGAATAATTTATCATGGAGTCTCTCAATGTGATATCATCATGGAGTCACTCAACATGATGTCCACCATGGCTACTGCCATGTGTGGAAAGGAACATGTGCACAAGTGCCCACCACAGAGTCACTCAACGTGATGTCATCATGGAGTCTCTCAACATGACGTCCACCATGGCTACTCCCAGAGGGTGGAAAGAAATATGTTTACAAGTGCCCATCATGGAGTCACTCAACGTGATGTCGTCATGGAGTCTCTCAACATGACGTCCACCATGGCTACTCCCAGAGGGTGGAAAGAAACATATGTACAAGTGCCCATCACGGAGTCACTCAACGTGATGTCATCATGGAGTCTCTCAACATGACGTCCACCATGGCTACTCCCAAAGGGTGGATAAACACAAGTACAAGAGAATCATCATGAAGTCTCTCAATGTGATGTCCACAATGGCTACTCCCATTAATGGAAAAAATACATCGTCATGGAGTCACTCAACATGATGTCCACCATGGCTACTCCCAGAGGGTGGAAGGAATCACATCTCCGTCTCAGAGATGGACAAGTGCTTGTACCTCATATTTCTCCGTCACAGAGAAATATACACTACAAGGGCTTTCACCTCATACTTCTCCGTCACAGAGAAATATACACTACAACAGATCTTCATGATGATGTGACTTCCTCTGAAGCTCCAAGTACTTGCATCAACCTTCTGACCTCCTCGTCCAAGATTACCTGCAATGCTTTCTTTAGAGAAATGGTTTTCAACGCATGCCTCCGGCACTACTGACTTGTGAGAGTTCAGGACTATCCTCCTCGATCTCATCCCAGATCACCCCATTCTGAATAGGTTTGCAGAGCTACCAATGTCAAATTCGGATTGACAGTCTTGTTCAATTCTATTTTCAGCAGCTGAAGAGGTCTTCCAAGCACTGTAACCTTCACTTCTTCTCAGTGAGTCACAAAACTCCCTCTTGATCCTTGCCTTAGAGATTGCAAGGAAATCCTCTAGAAGTGAACTCCCCTCCATTGATTGATATCAAAACCTTAGTCCTTTTCCCAGACATGCTCTCAACTCGTGCCTTGAATTCTCTGAATTTAACTCCCTCTGAATGTCATTTCCTCCTCTTCGAAGTAGCTGATCGCAATGACAATCTGAATGGTTTCTCTGTTGTTTAGTGTCTTCATCTTTCTCAATCTTTTTTTTTTTGCTGATGCAAATTCTTCATCCAAGGCTGACCCAACCTTGTGCCCTCGAGAGATGTCTCCAGTCAAGTTATGTGCCACCAACTCAGTCCCATGGCTGCAAGTGATGACTCCATGATTGTTCATTTCTCCATCCGGCATGCCTTCCTCATAGGATGCCTCAAGCTCTTCCTCCCTTTGAATACCTTATGCAATCTCTCATCATCCTTTTTCTCCTCGATCCATCCTGGAAGCATTTTTTTTTTCTTTTAAGAGAGATTAGTAATAGTTCATAGAATCAAACTAGGTCCCGAAGAGAAATGTACAGACCAATGCTAGAAGCATACATGATTCACTATTTCCAATGTTATTGCATGAATTATTAACTACATAAAAAAAAATTCATGAACATTATTCAAACATGAAATACTTATCTTTTTATGTAGGTCAATTCTAGAGATATAGTTAGGCGCTTGTCTTGTAGTTTCTTCTTAGCTATTAAATGATTTCTCCTTATATGCTGCACTTAAACTAGAAATTGGTTAATGATCTTCATCACAGCTTGACTCCTTGAGCAGGCTTCAATGGTGAAGATTCAGAGGGCGATTGCTTAGCGTTTAGGCCGAGCCAATGCTCTGGCCGTTGCTCATATTCTGTCACCAGGCAGTAATCAGGGTTCGCTGGTTGTGTGATAGTAATCCTTCACGATGCTAGTTGCTGGTAGTGAGCAATGGACTTAAATGTTGTCGTGAGTATCTACAAACAAGTGATCTCCAATGATGATCTCAGTCTCCAACGAAGTCCCACTTTAGCCAACTCCTCTATTCTTCAATCAGCGGTAGATGTGCAATCTTCATTACATGTTCATCGATAACCTTTTGATACTTGGCTCAAACAATGAAATATGGAACTTAGATGATTAGAACACTACCTCTGTGTTATTTCAGAATGATGCCGCTCCATGAACTCCTTTCCATTCCACTATTGAAGTTATTACTGGGACCCACGATCTTATTAATGAAACCATATAGTCTAGCAATTTTTTCTTATAATCGATGACGACCAATTATCAGATGGCGATTGATGTTGATTAAAGCTGTGAAGAAAGAGTTGTATTACAGCTAACTCTATAAACGGCAGCTAGAACCCACGATATGCCTCTGAGTTCATTCTCCAAATCTTCAATAAATATATCTTTGACAAGCGGTTCCTTTGGCCACGATCCCTTTTGCTAATTCAGTGGCCTTTGAAAGTGTCCAGCAAATACTGCAATATTATATCTGTAACTACATATGGTCAAGGCACTTCCAACAAGCCCATTTTGTGTAATCCAACACTGATTGCAGTCCATGAAATAATATTCCGTTGAAGCATATTATCAAACAAATGGAGAGCCTCATCAATGCCCTATTTTACATCCATTCACATTCCTGGTTAAGATTCTATAGCTGCGCAACCTTTATTTGATGGAAGTATGATGTTACAGTATTGCGCAACCTTTGACATTCTATTAAACACTTCATGGTCATGTGAATTATCCATGATTTTCAATTTTCTTTCGCTCTGCACCAATCCTTTGTAAAATTCTCAACATCATATCTTTAGCAGCAATTTTTAGATAGACTAAGCGAAGGTTTACTATCAGCAATACAAAGTGGATCTCCTACAAAGAGAAGTGAATCCATATTTGGTGAGGCCTCTCGGAGTATATCTCATCCTCAACTAATGTGCAATTCCTATTTCCACCTCCACAAAAAAAACAACAATTCTATGAAAAGAAACATACTGTTGGGAAGCAACATAGAGGGCCCAATGGTAGTCCAGACCAAAACTAAACATATGCAACATCAGAAAATTAAAAAACAAGATGTCATCTAAATGTGGCCCGATAATTTTCTAAGTATGCCAAATTCAGTCCAAACTATGTGAATGAATACACCCATGCAATGGCGTTTCATCTCTTTGTGGCATTTTGTCAAGCAGCCCATGAGCTTCACTTTTTATGCTACAGCTTCACCTCCTCCAGACAATTTTACAAACATTTCACATACTTTGCCTATGCTGAGCTGCTTTTGATGAAAAGTTGACTTGACTGCTTAAACAAATCTGATCAGATCTTTTCTAAGACCCGCTCTGATACCATGTTAGTTTTAGGATCAGAAATGTAAGCAATCAGAAAATGCAACACATAAGACAATAAACATAGCAGGTACCCTGGGAAAACCCTCCTACTCAAGGGAGAAAAACCCAGCAAATATATCTCTTATATATTGAAGGAATAAGAGCAGAAATCTGCTTACAACTCAGGCTCAACACAAGGCCAAATTTGATACAATGAATAATAGCACCTCTTCTAGATGCAAAGATACAAATGAATATGTTTCTTCTTGAAGATCAGTCTGCTGCTAATGGAAATGAAGATTTGCTACTCAAGATATATATGAAGTGATTGAATCGAAGTATATATACAAATCAAGGTGACTCTTCATATGCATCGGCGGCTCTTCATATGTGTCGGTGACTCTTCATATTCTTTGGTGTCTCTTCATATATTTTGGTGTCTCTTCATATATGACTTTTCATTGAATCAACCTGAGTAAATCTCCCGATGCTACAATAATATCAACACCAGCTTGTTGGTGTTAAGAGACAGATTCCTCAACCTTACAAGTTTCCCTATCGACCGCGGAATGGAACCCATCGCCTCCTTTAAATTATTCAAGTCTCAAATTTTGAGGTACTCTAGATCGCCCACCGCGTCCGATATAGTGCCCTTCATCAGCGTACATCCGCCCTGTCTGTTTACTGCATGTGACCCCCGCCACTCGCAACAATTAGAGTCATTCCATGAAAGTAGCCGTTGGGAAGGGTCCTCCATCATCCCTGCCTTAAAGCTTAGCAGGGCCCGCCGATCTCCCACCTGGCATTCCAAGCAACTGCCCTCCAAAGCACTCACCGATATAACCAGCAATGCAATAAACAATTTCATTTTTCTTTTCACCAGGTAATCTCTTGAGTTTACCTAAAAACTTTGTCTTCCTCCAACAAAACTCCAATACTATGTGGATTGCTCACAAAACCAGCATAATATTAGTATAACGGAGACAATATAGTAGTAAAATGATAGCATAAGATGTGATTGATATGGTTTGGTTGATTGTCAATTTATACATTCATGATAAGAGGTATGGAGGGTTGAGATTAAGAGATGCAATAGATGGTTGAAATTAAGAGGAGGAGATGAATGGCTACGATTAAGAGGTTGAGATAAAATGGATAACGGCAAAGATTTGAAGATGTAGTATGAAATGTGTGCCTAGGATAAAGAGTTAGGGATATTCATTTATTAATTGTGGCGAGGGTATGAGGATGATGACATGTGAAAACAAATAATTAATTAAGGGCACATTAAGGGGATGACTATGACCATGTACATAAAAATTAAACATAACCTACATATATTTAAAAAAAATTATAAAATAAGTGTCTTAAAATAAAAATATATAACCCACATATTTTTATAAAACCAATGCAAATAAATATAAAGTCCAGATAAATAAAAAAATGTATATAAATACAAGTCAAATTAAAACATAAATAAATCAAAATAAAATAAAATATGACCAAAGCAAAGAAGTTGTGAAGTAAAACTTGATGGAATTGGATTGTGCAAATTTCCATAAACTTGCATCACTATAATAAGGCAGCCAATTACTCAAACATTTTAAATAATTTTTACTTGCTTATTGTATTTTATTTAATTCTTTGTAATTTATTATACCAATATACATTATTCTCAAATAAAAATAAAATTTAAAAAATGGAGTTTTAAATTGTAATTATCAATAATGAGTTAATTTTATTTACTTAAGAGTTATTCTATAGGTTTTTTTATAGTGCAACTGCTATTATTATTTCTATAAAATTAATCATAAAAAATCATTAGTGGGAGTTTTAAATTTGAGTAAATTTTATTTACTTATCTATAGGTTTTTCATAGTGTATGGTACTCATTTGTCTAACTAATCTAGAACTATTATTGTTTCTATAAAATATAATAAAAATAAAAATTATTAGTTGGATTTTTATATTTTAATTATCAATAAGAAGTAATTTTATTTACTTAAGAGTTATTCTATAGTATATTTTATAGTTATAGTTTGACAAATGCTAAGCTATATTTTAGTTGGAGTTTTATATTTTAGATAGAGATATCAATCATTAGTTAATTTTATTTATTAAAGAGTTATTTTAATTACTTAATAGTTATTCTATAGTTATTTTCTTTAGTTGAGAGTTATGTACAAATCTTAAAAAAATATATAAAGGTTTCTATATAACTTATCCACTTTTTATTTTATATATAATATATATTAATGTAAGGTATTATAATAATATAAATTTATTTTAATCAATTAAGAGATTACATATATTAATATATGATATTTATAAAAATATGAATTTATTTTAACTAGCATACCCATCTTTAGAAAAATCTATGTAAAATAAATCTAGAGATATTGCTTATTGAACTTATATACAACAAAGAAATTTAAAAATAGGTATATTTTAAATATATTTTTCTAAAGATAGGTATGCTAGTTAATTAAATAAATATAATTTATTTAATTAATCTATAATGGGGAAAATGGAATTTGATAAATTAATTAAATAAATATAATTAATTTAATTAATTTAAATTATGGAAAGGGACATGGTAGAGGGGACATGTTAGGATGATGGCGATGTTAGGAAAACTCTTACCCCTTTTCGTGCATTATCCCATTACACTCATCTCTTCAAGATGATCACTTTTCTATATAACTTTGTTTACTTCTCTTTTGGGTCCTTCTCACCCCTATGATGATAAATCATCATTCTCAAGATCAATAGGATCAATAGGAGCCCATTATGGACTCTCTCAATGAACACCTTTATCACATACAAATAAAACTTGAAGGTTCATCAACTTTGAAGAACAACTCTCTCAACTCTCCCAATAATATTGACCGACTACTCTCAACTACAAATAAAGGTGAACCTTTCTCTCCTATAACATTTTCAATTTCCTTCTTCCATAATCAAGATGGTCCTCTTTGCCCCTTAGAAACTAGACTTTCCTAAATGTGATGGTACAAATCTTCCTAATCGGTTGAGCAAGGGAAAGTAATAATTTGAATTCTATCAAGTTATCCATGATCAAAATCTTTCCCTTACCTCTTTTCACTTGGAAAAGAAAGCCCTTTAGTGGTTGTATGGTGTTAGGACTATGAGAAATCTTCCCTAGCTTTGTATGTTGGCACCTATAAAGTTTTGTTGCCAGATGTGCCCCATTTTGCCCCTAAGTTCCAGTTGAGTCCCATTCTATACCTCCATCATTGAACTTGTAGTTTATAACTGATCAGAGATATCTTTCATAGGTTTCCATGTGCTTACCTTTTGAAAATGCAAGATAGGAAACCCAAAAATGACTAGGTCCAAAAACCTCTAAGTGTTTCCTTGTGTTTTCACCTCTTTCAGAGTTTTGGAGGTTAGAGTTTTGGCCTTTCATCTTCTTCAGTGTTGCGGTTGGAAGGAGGAGGATCTAAAGGCTAAAGTTTGATGACCTCTTTGTCTTCTTCATGATAGGTGTCAGGGAAAAGCCCTGAGGTCTGAAGTCCAATAGGAATCATTGGTTGATGCATGGCGTGTTTTGGTTGGCTTTTGTCATTCCGCGGAGAATATTTTATTAAGGTAAAAGGGCTTGGCGGAAGCACGGGAAGGTGCCAAATGTCTGTACTTGGCTGCTGGGAGAAAGTTGACTTGTGCCACACAACGTGATCTGGAGGATTTCTCCCATTCCATGGACCCTTGTCTATTGCTTTATTTAATGACTGTGGAAGCGTGGGAGGCTACCACATGGATTAAAGGATGAGTCATCTTTTTCATCAACGCACCCTTTTGCTGAGTTGTAAAGGTGATAAAAAATATTCTAAGTAATATGGAGCATCAGAGATTGAATTTTTAGACTTCTTTCTTTCTACCTTCTTCATTATAAGACAAAAGAAGGAAGGCCCAATGAATGACCCCTAACAAATGTTCCTTCTATTTTCAAAGCAAAAGGTGGATGTCAAAGCTTCCTTGTTCTCCCTTCCAGATGACGTAAAGCATAATGGTGAAGGACCAATGCTTGACACTTGACACCTTCATATCTATACATAGGCAGGGTCGTGGTTTCCCTCCTTCCTCTTCCAAATGTTGTAAGTTGCAAGGTGGAAGGCCCAAGCTTCAAAGTCCAGTTTGTTGGAGCTTTACTTCCTAGCCTTCGTCATTCTTTTAGATGCACCAAAGGAGTCTAGTATTGCTTCAATGTGCATCCTTCAAGGTCTTAGCAGGTATTTTGTCTTCTTTTAGGCTTTTAAGAAGGTTGTTGATCAAATGATAATTGTGTTCCAACAACCTTTTGCAAATACATTTTGGCGGCTAAGGATTTGCATTTGTATGTGTAACTATCTTTGTCCTTTTGATATATTCTCTCCATGGGTGGTTGCACCTATATCTTGTTATGATGAGGTTGTCAAATGAAAATGTGACATGTGTTTGTGGCCTAAAGCTTGTTTTCTCCCTTGTTTCTATAAGAGGGAATTCAAGGCCATTTTGTCATGGTTTCAAATCTTTGTTTTGGGTAGTAGTGTGTCTATGTCTTAAGCTTGGAGTAATAGAAGAAAGTTGCATGTTATTTTGTGTTCAAATTTGTAGAGCAACGCATCATTTTCAGTCCTGAGTGCATTTTCACACTTGTAGAATTCTCTCCATATTGTGTAAGCAATGAAGTTAATATGAGTGCTTAATATCAAGGATATTTCGGTTCATCTTTGTAACTCTTTGTATTATGTATATGGGTAAGTGCACAAAGATGAGGGACCAAAAGGGGGTATTAAGATGCCACTTTTTTTTTTGAAATCAAGAAAGACTGATGTTGGATGAGAAATTGAAGATAATTACACTCAAAATTTGAAAATACATCAAAAACAAGAGTCGTATTGCTCTGAATCTAGTTTCCAGACTACTATTTTTTTTTTCAAAAATGGTTGAGATTAAGGAGTTTAAAAGGGGGAAGCACACAAATCGGTCTTGTTTTTCTGAAAAAGACATAACATAGAATCTAGTGTGCTCCCCCTAAAATAAACTTATTTTAGTATTTCAAAAATCACTTTGGTGAGAAATTAAATAACACCATGTAGTTTATCCTTGATTTTTTTGATAATTTTTTGATGAATAATTGATTCTTACTAATTTTCAAAAGTGGACACATCCTGAAAATACAAATTTGAGCATTCTCCCCCCTAAAACACAATCATATAACCAGCAATGCAATAAATAATTTCATTTTTTGTTTTTTCAACAGGCAATCTCTTGCCTTTACCTAAAACCTTTTTCTTCCCCAACCAAACTCCAATGGTTGTGCTTGGATTGCTTATAAAACCATAATCTTAGTATAATTGGAGACTATATAATAGCAAAATGGTAGCATAAGATGTGATTGATATGGTTTGGTTGATCGTCAATTTATACATTCATGGAAAAAGTTATGGAGGGTTGATATTAAGTGATGCAATAGATGGTTGAGATTAAGAGGAGATGATGAATGACTAAGATTAAGAGGTGGAGATAAAATGGATGGCTGAGATTAAGATGTGGAAGAGGAAAGCTTACAAGGCATTCTTTTATGTAAACAATAGAGATTTGAAAATGTAGTATGGAATGTGTGGCTAGGATAAAAAGTTGGGGATAGTCATTTATTAATTGTGGCCATAAGATGAGGATGATGACATGTAGCATTAAGGGGATGACTTTGTTACCATGTACATTAAAAACTAAAAATAGCCAACATATATTTAGAAAAAAATATAAAATAAGTGTTGTAAAATAAAAATATATAGCCCACATATTTTTATAAAATCAATGCAAATAAACATAGAGTCTAGATAAATAAAATAATGTATATAAATACAAGGCAAATTAAAACATAAATAAATCAAAATAAAATAAAATATGACCAAAGCAAAGAAGTTGTGAAGTAAAATTTGAGGGAATTGGATTGTGCAAATTTCCATAAACTTGCATCACTATAAATTACTCAAACATTTCAAATAAATTTTACAATTAAATCTTTGCTTCTTGTATTTTTTTTAGTTCTATATAATTTATTATACCAATATATATTACTCTCAAACAAAAAAAAATAAAAAATTGGAGCTTTATATTCTAATTATCAATAATGAGTTAATTTTATTAGTACCTGCCTTTGGCCAGTACTATTGCAATGAGTTCACACTTATCTAGTTACAAGATTATTTTTTCTTGTCTGACAAATTTGATTTAAATTTGTACTTTTCCTATGTCAACATGATAAATTTTAAAAAAAAATTATTGAAAAATAATTTTTCTGTATTGTCATTGGCTGAAAAAAAATGAATTGTCAGAGTGCAACAAAAAAAAAAGCTATAAATGCGGAGATAATTTTGGTTTGAGTGGAGAATGTGGCAAGTAAACAAATTATGAACACAAATTTTGTCTACCACTAGTTAAGGCATGCCTAAATGGATGCCGATAATTATGAGAGGGAAGAATCATTAGTTTTTATGAATTTAAAAATATAGGGTTCTACACATTTTATTTTATGAAATTAGATTATTTTTGAGATTTCAATTTTATTTACTCAAGAGTTAAAAATCTAGTATTTCAATTTTATTTACTAAAAAGTTAAAAATCTACATTATCATGAAAAATATTTCGCCATAAAAATCTACATTATCATGAAAAATATTTCGCCATGTTATTACATTTTTTATTTTATTCTTCAAACATACAATATTTTAATGCATTTTAAATTATCATAGTATTAATATTATTACATTTTAATATCTTAAGCAGACATTTCAAATCTCTATACACTCAACTAGGGCCACGACTCTCCACATAATACAAATATGGAGGCTTTGTAAGTTTAGTTTTATAGTTAAGGAAATATTTGTGTTATTTAATAGGCTTTGTAAAGTTTAGTTTTATAACTAAGTAAATATTATAGTGCTATTTTATTTTTACCAAATTAAATTATTTTTGAGATTACAATTTTATTTACCCAAGACATTTCAAAATGAGTTCACATAAATTTTTCCTTATAAATTTACTTCTTGAAATATAATAGTTACAAAATTAAATGATAAACAATTCTTTATCTTTAGAAAAAAATATTATTCTTAACTTACAATATTTTAATGTATTTTAAATTGTAATAGTATTCAGTATTATTAGATTTTGATATCTTAGGCAGACATTTCAAATCTCTCCACACCATTAGGGTTCTACACATTTTATTTTATGAAATTAGATTTTTTTGGCGATTTCAATTTTATTTAGTAAAAAGTTAAAATGTACATATCATGAACATGTGACATTTTTTATTTTATTCTTCAAACTTACAATATTTTAATGCATTTTAAATTATACAAGTATGAGTATTATTACATTTTAAGGAAATATTTGTGTTATACATTTTAAGGAAATATTTGTGTTATTTAATAGGCTTTCTAAAGTTTAGTTTTATATTTAAGGAAATATTTTAGTCCTACTTTATTTTTACCAAATTAGATTATTTTTGAGATTTTATTTGAATTTTATTTATTTAAAGAGTTGTCTTAATTACTTCACAATTATTTTATAGTTATTTTCTTTACAATTATAAAAAGGTTTCTATATAACTTATCCACTTTTTATTTTATATGTAATATATATTAATGTAAGGTATTATAATATTATAAATTTATTTTAACCACTCAAAAGATTACATATATAATATATATTAATATATGGTATTTATAAAAATATGAATTTATTTTAAATAGAATACCCATCTTTAGAAAAATCTATGTAAAATAAATCCAAAGATATGCCTACTGTACTTATATACAACAAAGTAATTGAAAAATATGTGGATTTTAAATAGATTTTTGAGTATACTAGTTAATTAAATAAATAGAATTTATTTAATTAATCTATGATGGGGAAAATGGAATTTGACAAATTAATTAAATAAATATAATTTATTTATTTAATTTAAATGATGGAAAGAGACTTGGTGAATGGGACATGTTAGGATGATGGCGATGTTAGGAAAACTCTTACCCCTTTCAGTGGATTATCCCATTACACTCATCTCTTCAAGATGGTCAATTTTCTATATAACTTTGTTTACTTCTTTTTTGGGTTTTTCTCACCCCTATGGCAATAGATCATCACTTTCAAGACCAATAGGATCAACAAGAGCCCATTATGGACTCTCTCAATGATCACCTTTATCACATAAAAATAAAACTTGAAGTAATGTTCATCAACTTTGAAGAACAACTCTCTCAACTCTCTGAATAATATTGATCGACTACTCTCAAGTACAAATAAAGGCCAACCTTTCTCTCCTACAAAATTTTCAATTTCCTTTTTCCACAATCAAGGTGATCCTCTTTTCCCCCTAGAAACTAGACTTTCCTAAATGTGATGGTACAAATCTTCCTAATTGGTTGAGCAAGGACAAGTAATAATTTGAATTCTATCAAATTATCCATGATCAAAATCTCTCCCTTGCCTCTTTTCACTTGGAAAAGAAATCCCTTTAGTGGTTGGATGGGATTAACCCACTTCTCAATTGGTTAGGATTTTGAAAGGAAGCCTTTAAAACCTATTTTAGCCCTAGTATGTATATGATGACTTTGATAATGCCATCACTAAACTATGCAAGACATATTTAGTCAAGGAATACCAGAGTGATTTTAAGAAAATGGACAACCAAGCATGTGGCTTATATGTGTTATTTATAGTTGTTACATCAGTGGTCTCAAGGGGATCTTCGAGAAGAAGTTCTCATGTGTAAGAAAACTGCTATTGTGGTGTTCTAGCCTTGGAATGACTTACAAAAGACAAATTGACATCTAAAAAAAATACCTAAAGCCCCCACAACTCATAAACTCTTGAGAGAAGAGATAGTAGAGAAAAAGGCTAGGGGATTGTGCTACAACTATGATAAAAAAATGGAAAAGGGTCACAAACGTAGTAACACTTGTATCTCATCAACTCTACCAATGTGTGTAATGAATCTAAGGAATTTTTAGATGTCGAAAAAGAGTTATTATCCCTAGAACAACAATTGACTTCTAATTCCCATATTTAAATTCATACTTTAGCATTAGGAGTGGATTGTTGTTATAGGGAAACCAACTCTTCTTCTACATCCAAAAATTTGTCATAGTCATTAGTGATCATGGTGGAGTTAATGAGATACAAGTGTTTCTCATTACATTTCTAACCCTTTTCCCATTTTTATCACAATTGTAACATAATCTCCTAACCTTTTTCTCTAGCATCTCTTCTCAAAAGAGCTTGTGAATTGTGGGAGTTTTAGTTCCATTATTTGATATCTCCTTTTTAGTTTTGAAAGAGGAGGAGGAGATGTCTATTTCTCATTGGGTTGTTAATTTATCTTTCACAAGTCAAGCCAAGGCCAGAGCATCATGATAGAAATCTAGTTTACACATGCAAACTTCTACTTGAAGATCCTCCTTAAGAACAATAGTTTACAATAAATGTGAAAATGACTTTTTCTCAAACTCACCCTAGTATTTTTTGACTAAATGTGTTTGGCATAGTTTAGTGAGGGCACCAACAAATCATCATAAGCACTAGGGCCAAAATAGATTAGGGATTCCTTGCAAAATTCTGACTAGGTGAGAAGTGGGTGAGTCATGTCCAATCATTGAAGCCATTAAAGGACATCCTTTTATAAGTGAAAAGAGTCAAGGGAAAACTTTTGATCCTAGGTCCAGTTTGATAGAATTTAAAATACTTCTTGGCCTTTCTCATGCTATTATGAATATTTGTACTATCACATTTACAGAAAATCTAGTTTATTGAGATAGAGAGGAATGACATGATTGTGGAAAAAGGACCTTCATATAGGAGAGGAATGTTATCCTTTATCTATAGCTAAGAGTAGATAATTTATATTTTGGGAGAGTTGCTAGAGCTAGTCTTTAAAGTTGATGCACCTTACTTGACTTTCCATTTGTATGTGATCAACGTAGTCACTAAGAGAGTTCACAATGGGCTCATATGGATCCTATTGGTCCTGAGAATGGAAACCTATCACCATAGGGGTGAGAGGGACCCAAAAAATAAGTAATCAGAATTATATGTAAAATTGACTAGCTTAAAGACAAGCATAATAGGACAATCCACTGAAAGGGGTAAGAGTTGTCCCTAATCCAAAAAAGGGTACCTAGAGTTATATGGAAGATTGATCATCTTGAATAGATGAGTGTGATGGGACAATCCATCACAAGGGTCAGATTTTGTGTCATATATGGTTAGTATATTTTTAGGGTCCAAATAAAAAAGCAATGTCACTATAAATACTCCTAAGCCTATATTCATATGTGATTTGCAGCATGAAGAAAACACATCCACACAACCACACATGTTTAATTAGCATCTTAATGATAAAGTTTAGGGTATCCTCAAGATAGCCAGGAAAGGAAACAAGGTCAACCATCCACACATAAAGATCAATTGTAGGTGTAATGCAATAAGGGTTACTCATTCACTAAAGATGCATGGATGCATGCACATAGAACACAAGAAAAGCTTGTAATGTCTGGATATGTTGTAGAGTCTTCGTTAATTCAATGATTTTGAGAAAATCCTTGCAAAATTCAATTTGTGCTATCCCGAAATGATTGTATTCCATGAGGCCACATTTCTTTGATGCATTTTGTCAAATAGTTTGAATGTTCCTTGTCTATGCTTCCACATTTTCCATACATGTCTATGAAAGCATTTCCAACTATAATATCTAACCAAAATCATGCTTCCATTATGCTTTGATGGATGTTCATACCCTATTCCAAAGCTCCCATTTTGGCATAGGTAGGGAGGATGCTAGCTTTAAAAATACCAATTTCATTTGCTTGGAAGTTTCTAAAGACTTGTCAACAAATCCATTTTCTCCATATCCTATAATAATGGCATTCCATGAGACCACATTTCTTTGAGACATTATGTCAAATAGCTCACGCGCCTTATCCATGCTTCCACATTTTGCATACATTTCTACCAAAGTAGTAGAGACTATAACATCTAACAAAATTCATCTATCCTTTACGCTTTGATGGATGTCCATACCATGTTCCGAAGCTCCCACTTGGCACAGGCTGGGAGGATACTGCAAAGGTTTCTAGCGTACACTGGCCAATTATATTTTCTTGAAATTTTCTAAAGACTTTTCAATAAATCCATTTTGTGAATATGCTGCAATTAGGGGATTCCATGAGAACACATTTCTTTAAGGCATTATGTCAAACAGTTCATGTGCCTTGTCTACACTTCCACATTTTGCATATCTTGCAATCATGGAATTCCATGAGATGACATCTCTTTGAGGTATTCTATTAAATAGTTCACGTGCCTTGTCTATGCTTCCACATTTTGCATACATGTCTACTAGGGCAGTTGCAACTACAATATCTAACAAAATTCCTCTATCCTTTATCCTTCGATGGATGTCCATATGTTTTTCCAAAGCTTCCATTTTGGCACAGGCAAGGAGGATACTAGCAAAGGTTGCGGTGTTTGGAATTGCACCAACCAATTGCATTTACTTGAAAGTTTCTAAAGCCTTTTCAACAAACCCATTTTGTGCATATCCTACGGTCATCATATTTCATGAGACCAAATTTCTTTGAGACATTTAGTTAAACAATTCTAAAGCTCCCATTTTGGTGCAAGCTAGTAGTATGCTTGCAAATCTTGACTGATGGAGAACTGGAGACCTATTTATTGTATATGGTGAAACGGTGCAGATGCCTACACCTTGCTCCTATAGAAAAAAAAGAACCCACATAAACAGAGCCCCTGAGATTGAGTAGGAGGGGCAGTTGAAATTAAACTTATGACCAATTTACAAGTAACTGTGATCAATCACAATTTGTTGAAATGTGTAGTTTATTTACTGTTAACATAGGACAAACATAACTAATAAAACAGAGGAAAGAGGGCCCACCAACCATGTCTAATTCATAGCTTATAGTGTGTTGTTTAAGCCCAACAACTTGTTGTGAGATAGGTAGAGGAAAATGAGATTTGAAATCTTTAATACTGATTTGGGAATAAGGTCAAAGAGATTATTGTCATTTAGATAGATTTCTATTAGGATGGAAAGCCTGCTAATGGAGTCTAGGATGGGGTTAGAGATTTTACTTCTAGTGATTGAAATTGTTGATCATGATGTTAGCCTTAAACAAACAGAGATAAAGAAATGCAAATCAAACCTTTATCATCTAGAAAGATACGATGAATTCAGAGAATTCATGATCCCAAGTCTCCGTGGATTAGTTTATAATCACCTGACGTTACTCAGTCGTTTGATGTGCATTGTTGTTTTCCATTCAGGGGCCTTACATTTCTGGTTTAGATAAATTCATATCTAAATAATCTCAATTTCACTTGCTTTATGTGAATTTCTTAACAAACAGGGTTAAATATTACTATATTTGACTAGATTATGCAGATATTTATGCAAGTTTGATCAATTCTTCTGCATATTACTCATATTAACTTGATTTCACTTGTCCACTATAAATTCACTCAAATGATGTGCCTATAAGCATATATTTCCATGATTTTTAACTTTATTTATGTTTCTTTGCATGATATTTGTCATTTGAACATGCTATTTGCTCAAATATTCTAAAGATGTTCAGTTACCTATGAGATGTTAGCATATTTTCTTATTTTTGCTTAGGATTTTCTATGTATTTGCAATTGCAATGATGTTCACATGAGATTAAAGAAGTTTAAATGAATGATTTATAACTTTACTAGAATGAGTGAATCTTTAGCCAATGATCCATATACATGTTCTTGACATTGTCATGAAGAGAAGGAAATCAAACCATATGTTCACCAGGTTGTTCCATAGCTAGATATGATAGATGCTAACTTCGATGGAAAGGAATGAAAACAACATCTATAGACTGAAAAGTACTCCAAGGGACACAGCAAATCAAAGCACATATCTAGAATCCATTCATAGATTACTCAAAGTTTACAATAGTATGTAATCAAGGGACTTCATCTTCATTAAGCATGCAAAACAAATATACATTCACAATTGGACTTAAGAATTAGTCTTGATGTTTCAGTAATCTAATCTCAATTAAGTTTTGAATGCTCTACAAAATGCACTCCATCTCTTTTTATAGCGCAACAATAGGAGGCGGTTACAAAGATCCTGTGATCATGATTTGTCCGTTACAATCAATGGTTCATGTTCTCTTGACCAAGTCAACAAGCAATCTGACACATGACATAGATTGCCAGTTGGATATCCTCTGGTGCGAATAGCTGTCATCTCTGTGCATCTGGTGATCTCCACCTTGAGCCAAGTCAAACAACCTTTGCTGATAAGACAAAATGCATAGTGCAACCTTCTTTTATGTAGTTGGATCTTCTTCATGTGTTTGCATCCCTACATCTATTTTCTTATAGTTATCATAATCTTTTATAAAGATGTCCACCTGAAACTTACTTATTGTGGCGGCCCTTACTTTGGCATACTTCAATGCCTGTATCTTCTCATCTAGATGTTCTATCATTACTGTCCTTTTATTTGCTTCATTATTGAATTGCATCACCTTCACATTCAGTTCAGCCATTTCATCCATGACCTCCACAGTGAAGAGTTCTTTAGGGTCTTCAACCACTTCTTTGAATTTATCCTTGAACATTTGTGTATCTTCATCTAGTTCTGGCATCTCTTCCTCTGTTATGGTGTCATCTAGCAACTCTTGCATTATTCTTAATTCTTCAGCCAACAACTCATGAACTTTATTCTGGATGTCTTTTATTTTTTCCATGTTAGCCTTTAGTACACTAAGTTCATACCCCATTTCAGTCATCCATGTTCCCATGAGTGGTAGGGTTACATTGGTAACAATTTTACCTTTTAGCAATTCATCATCTGTCATGCTTCTAGCTCTCTTAAGTCTAGCCATTACATAATTACACTTTTGAATTCGTTGGGTGAATTCACCCTTCAAAGAATCAATGCATTCTTTCAATTTGGACAATGTGTCCCAGTTAGAGTTAGATTCTTTATTACCTCTTCTCTAGATGCTATAAACTTCTTGAACCGCTTATCCATAGTCTGAGCTTGATGCTTCTATACATCCAAGTTGGTTATGTCCTCTTCACTTATCGAAGTAAGTGCAGCCGGCTTCTGTGTAGTTGCCAAGGTGGATTCTATACTATCAAGCTTTATACATCCTTGTATAAACTATTGTAATTGAGCATTCTGTTCTTTTAACTCCTTCTTCCTTACTTTGAGATTTCAGACTTTGGCAACAACAGCCTCAGCATTTTCAAGATGCTCTTGGGCTTCTTTCTTAGTGGTCATATGGCCTAGATCAATCCGTTTCACTTGATACTCATCTAACTTAATCTCACCTTTAGCTTTATCTACTGTAGGTACAGCAACTTGGGTTGTCCTTTTCCCAGTTTTAGGATCTCTTTTGATGTTGGAGACTATCCCAGCTCTATGTTTTTCTTTTGCAAAATCAATTACAAACAAAGATTTAAAATCAAATAGTACTTATTGTACCTCTCCTTGGATTATTTCTATGGAAATCAACTCTAGGACATTAGGTTGTGATCCTTTTCCTTGATCCAGTTGCTCCATTTGAGTACCTGTATCCTGTTCTTTATTCTGATCACCTGGATCTCGTATATTTTCTTGTGATTTATTTTTGGCATCCGGATCTACCTCCTCATGTGATTCCTCTTGTCTTTGCTCTGGAGGTGGCTATCTATCTAATGCCAGATATTCATGCTTTTCTGGGATTTCATCAGACCTAGGCCCTTGGCCTTTATTCTCCTCTTCATGTTGATGATCATCCCCTTTATGCTCATCATCTTTTTTATGTTCATCATCTTCTACTCCTCTTGTGGTTGTAGGTGATGTAACAACCTTTTCTTGTTTAGTTCTATCTATCAAGACATCCTCATGTGCCATTTGCACCTTTTCCTCATCACCTTGGTTGTCTACTTCTATTGGAACAATCTCCTCTTGGTCTTGATTAGTTTGAATAACCTCTTCCTTTTTATCCCCCTCTTTAGGTATCTAAGTTAAGTCCACCGCAGCCGGGCTAGTAACCTTTTCAATAAACATATCCAGAGATCCCATGTGCACCTTTGTTTCAGGGGTTTCTTCCCTTTCATCCCTTTCAACATGTGTTTCTCCCACTGCCTTACCTTCATCTCTTGTTTATGTCTATTGCAGTAGGATCTTGATGGGATGATTAATGATATCCTTGACCAATTCGTTCCCTTCTGTCAAGTCAATTGTCTGGCTCAATGGAAGAGCCATAGTTATTTGTTCCTTTTGGGCTTTGTCCCTTATTTCTTCTTTTATTTCTATCTTCACTCTTATAATAGCTTCTATAGGAACATTATGTTGCAACTCCTTAACTACCTGTTCAGCTGGATCAACTGATCTTGATGCTACCACCTGCACTGGTGACAGAGAGCCTCTCATGCACAAACTTTGATATCTAGAGTGTCTTGGAAACTTCACTCCTTGTAGTTGTTCATCTCTTTTCCTCTTCAATGTTTGGAGTTGTGCTTCATCTCCTTCCTCATCTTTAGTAACCTCCTCATCGACAACCTTCCTTTTACGACTTTGATCTGCACTTTTGGAAGTTTCTCCTTGGGTGATAGTAACATTGGGTGTATCCAGAGCAATAACTTCAAGGGGAGATCCTTAGGAGGTGAGGGTGGTACAAATTCAAATGAAATTCCCTCAGTAGGGAGTTGTTCTATAGCTTCGGATGAACTTGCCTCTGCTATTTTTGCCTCATGAATTTGTCTCTTCTTCACCAAGAAATCATCGAATTTGGGCTCCTCTCTCTCTTTCATCTTCTTCTTCTCAGAACTAATTGCAACACCTTTATTTTTCAATTCATTAATCCTCTTATGAACCTAGCTTTTTGTCCTAGCCATGACTTTGGCTATCAGGATATCAATAGATGTTTCTTCCTTCTACTTTAGATTTGGAGATGATATTGTATCATTGTATATTTTTCATTCTTCATATTCTAGATCTGTAAGGTCATCATCATCCTTCCTTATCTGGAGAGGCACCTTAGGCTTTCCTATTGTCCTCATTTGATCAAGAGCCAATCTTTTGTATTCCCTTTCCTGGGCTTCATGGTCATCATCATAGTTTGCCCAGTAATCTTGAAGGTGTACTCTGTGTTTATACTTCTTATTAAACCTTTTCTCTACACTGTGATATGGGTCATAATCCCTAGCCAGAGGGAACAACTTCAAATTCAAGTTTTTAAAATATGACTCATCCTTCTTTGCTTGCTCCATGGATCCAACAAGGAACCAATTGATATCAAGAGGAAACTTTCTATAAGGACAACCTTCCTTGTTTTTTGATAATTCAAGTATAGGCAGTTGTTGCCTCACCATTTCCATCAATACTACCCTATTAGAGGGGTATCTAGGTAGAATATATGATTTCTTGTTGAAACCTTCCATCTGAATATAGGGATATGTCTTGGCTTGAATAAACCAAGAATGATATCTGTTGATTGCTTCTGTTGCTCCTACTAAACATATCTTAGCCTCATCACCATCTATCAACTAGACTATAGCATTATGAAAGCATCATTTACCAGTTTGTAATTTTTTAGGGATAATCTTCTTTCCAATTGAGGATAATACTTCCAAGGAGTCTTCCAATCAGGCAATTTTCCTAGCTTCCCCACCATATGTACTGCATCAAATGTGCCTTTTACTACGCAAGCATATACAAGATATGAAATCATTCTAAACACAGTGATCTTATTTTCTTTCCATTTAATCATAAGATCATGCAGAGGATCGTTGATGATTTTGGCCCACTGGACCTTTGCATTCTCTGGCTCATACTCTACCACCATCTTGATCAACGCAAACATCCATGGCTCAAATGTTACTTCCTCATTGAAGTCAAACTTGTACAAGTGTACTACCATTTTGGCTGCTACTTTGGCCTTATTGTTCGAGCTTCTCCATCCTTGATAGATAACCCTTCTGCAATTCTTATCATTGTCCTCAAATTCTTTGGCCAAAGAATTCAAATCGGGAACATACATACCCTATGTTACTGGTAAATGAAACACTTTTGTAATACCATCCACTGAAAGGTTAGCATATAGTCATCTTTGTTTCTTGACCCTTCTAGTGGTGACATTATAATTTTGTGCACATTCTACCACAAGCTCAAAGACTCTATAGAATAGGGAAAACTAGTTGCATGAAACAAGCCAGATGCTTCTATATTTTATAAAATGATATTATCTTCTCCAGCTTCGATTCATGTTCTGAATTCCTCTAAGTTTGTATTTCTTGTATGAGTATCCTCTTGATGACCCAACTTACAATATACACTGCGCATTTGAGGGAACATGAGTACCTTGAATTCAGAATCTCGCTTCTTAATCCTTGGTTGAGACATTTCTTCTTGCGATTCAAATTCACTAGTCTTAAACAAAAGTATATTACGACCATAGTTAGTGTAATAATGATCTTATCTAAATGCAAAGACTAGATTTAAGAATTGTATATTGGTGATTGACATGTTCTTTCTTTTTACATTTTCTTGTTTACACTAGGGTATGATTCATGAAATGATCAGAGAGTAGTATTTATACATACCTAGTGTGTTCTCTTAATATGTAATTGTTGTACTAATAACTGAATTACCTTTCTGAGAGCATCTTCTTGCGTCACCTGTTCTTTACTTCAACTCTAGTTCATCGTAAGCTTAAAATAATGGAATTAGGGCTTTCTTATGCAATATTCTCAATTATGGTCGCAAAAATGCCCTTTTAACTTAGACAATGTGATTTTAGGGTATATTAATGGCGAGACTATGGTTTGACGTCTTCCTTTGATTAGATGGAATAGGATCCCTCCAAGTGCCTATTGGCACGATTTGAATTTAAACTTCAACTACTGCTTTATCACATTAAATGCAAAAAGCACGGGCATGAGATATATCCGGTTAGGGAATATTCTAGGGGATATCTAGATATGAGGCTTGGGATGACGTCATGATGCATTGAGTCAATCTGTGTTGACTAAGGTACTATCCATGGCTCTCAGATGTGTTTATACTAGATCTGGATATAAGGTGTATACGTGTTATTATGCCATTGGTTACATGGGGTATGAGTGTTCAAAGGATCAAAATTTTAATTTAGATCTGGATACTAAGTTAAGATCCAGACACTAAATAAGACCAGGATGAAGGCGCAAACTAATACCATGTGTATGACATGTAATTGGGTAGGTCACTTAAACTTGATGTTTGGATACTAAATAAGATTGGGATATTGTATAAGATCATAATGCTATGCAAGATCTGGTGGTTTGACGTTTAAGCCGCTAAGTATTTTAAATTTGACGTAAATGGACACTTCAGAGATCAAGACGCTATATAAGATTCAGATACAAAATAGGATTCGGATGAAGGCACAAACTAATGACATAAGCAAATGCATCATTCTTCTTTAGGTCATGTGGATGTGACATTATCAGGGTCAGGATTTTACCATGATCAGTATATTAAGAAATATAGTTCCACTTAGACGTTTAAATAAATGATGACTCAAATTTGACTTCTGGATATTAGTGAAGGTCTGGATACTAAGTTAAGATCTGGATGACATGTAATATGAATATCTTGACAACCTATTGACCAAACTTGGACCAGGGATAACTTATGTGTTTTAATGAATTTTGAGGTACTTCAAAAGGCAAACCTGCTTGAAATTTTACGTTCTTCCACATGGAAAGGTTCTCAACAACAAATATCAATTTTGGATTTGGTCATGATCTTGAGGTTCGAATATCTAGAGGATAACCATCTGACATTTATCTAGGACTAATTTTACCATACTGCCCAAAAAGTTGGGTCCTTGTTTTGCTGGGGTAAAATGGGGCATGTTGTGTAACCACACAACAACTTGCCACCAAAGAAAACAATGAAATTCAAATGATTCAAGAGATGAAGACAAACAAAGACATAGTTTCCCAACTCGTATCAAATACAAACATCCCAATCCTCCCGAGTGATATCATGTTCATCAATATAACAATGTGCTAACAAGGGATCATGTGTGTGCATGTGATTCATATCCCTCATCTTGAAGATGAGTTGAAACCACTAGTGACCTATTTTAAGATACATTATTTGGTTCATCCCTCATAGCCAACCTGGATATAGCCTTGCTACTGGCAGGCGTCCATAGGCCCAACAATGTTATCATAGCAATTCCCCTAAGTAGGGCCTTACTGCCAGCAAGCATCTATAGCCCTGGTAGAGTTACTTAGATGGCCTAATTATCTCTTTTGGATATTCCATATATTTCTTTCTATTCTTTTTATTCATAAGATATCATCATGTAAGCTCATTTTGCAAGGTGTGATCACTTGCTATTTTAGGTTGGGAATTGCAATGGTAGCAAGGGAAACCTTTAGATTTTTCACTTAACACCACATTGGTATGTTCAACAAACCCAAGGTTGTTAGGTGTGTCAAGTAAATATCTCCTTGAACAAGAGGAGGTATACTAATGAATAGAGTATCATAGGCTTGATCAAATGTACCTACTTGACATGAGTTACAACCTATGAATGAGATTGTGTTCATTTTTTGGATTCTAACAAATTTAGTGATTTTCTAGGAGTGATAAGGTGTCCAATTTTACCCAAGCAAAATGAAGTCTCAACACACAAATGAAAACAAAAATGCACCAAAACTATACAGATAACTATACAAATTGTACATTATGATACAATGTCATGACATGACACTTCTAGGCCTAAAAATAATGTTTGATGAGTTGTCCATTCACTGGCAATGGAACATCTTCATCTTTTAAGGTTTTTAGTCTATAGGTACTATCAACTAGAATTTCTAAGATCTAAAAGGGACCTATCCAAAGTTTATCAAATTTTCGATGGTCACCTTTCCTTTCATGTGCTTTGTTCCATGATAGAACTAAATCTGATATTCAGAAGGATTTTGTTTTATCTTTCTTATCAAACCAATGTTTGACAGTAGCCTGATGTTTGGAGAATTTGTCAATTGCCCTATCTCTTTTCTCTTCTAAGTGCATGAGTTGAAGCAACCCGACCTCTTGTTTGTTGTCTATGCCCTAGTATTCTTGTGTAAATTATAGCATAGGAATTTTTAGGTTAACAAGGAGGATGGGATCCACCCCATAAACTAACTGGTAAGGGGAATTCTGTAACGTAGTTTCCATTCTAGTTCGATCCACCCAACAAACATATTTAAGTAAGGTATTCCACTCTTTGGGATTCTTTTGTATCAATTTCTTTATGATGTTCAACAAATTTTGATTAGTTGACTCTACTAATCCATTTCCTTGGGGATAATACTTTGAAGAGAACTTTAAAATGATTCCATTATCAAAAGCCCAACTAGAGAATCTTAAGGATACAAAAGCTGGTCCATTATCACACACAAGGGCATAAGGAACTTCATACCTGGTTATGATGTTGTTCTCTAAGAATTTTATTACATCCTCTATAGTACAAGTCTTGTTGCTAATTGTTTCAGTCCACCTGGTGTAGTAATCAGTGATTGCTAACACATACCTGGGGCCTGAAGATGATGGAGGATTGATAGGATCGATGAAATCCATGCCCCATTGAGCAAATGGGTGCATCTCCATAACCGGCTGTAGGGGTTGAGCAACATATCTTTCTCTATTGACAGCAGTCTAGTAGCTATGGCAGCATTTGATATACTCAATAGCATCCTTAAAGATTGTTGGCCAATAGTATCCTACTCTTAGGATAGCATGTGTAGTGGCTAGGTGGGATCCATGTGTTGTTCCAAATTTATCATGTAATTCTGTGAAAACTTTATCAACTTCTGACTTATCCATCCATCTAAGGTATATTCCCTCATAACTCTTTTTGAAGAGGATTCCCCCTTTGATCATGTATTTCTGTGATCTGATCTTTAAAGCTCTTCTTTGATAAGCTTGCATCTTTGGTGGGCATCTCCCGGTGATCAGGATATGTTTGATATCTGAGTACCAATCTTTACTTTCCTTTGTGTTTATAACATATGGCTGACTTACCAAGTTGGAATCAATTTCAACAATCATCTAACTTAAGGCTTGCCCTCTAACTAGCTTCATGGGAGTTATATCCATGTCATATTCTTGGAGCACTGTTATCCATTTTACTCTCTTCTCTCCAGGGTCATTTTGCGTCAAGAGCATTTTGACTATCGTAAAGGCCTATCTTTCAAAATATATATATCTAAGCTCTGCATCCCTAAATGGAGAACTCATAAAGGTGATGGTCTTCTCTTCCTTTTCTTCATTCCTCTGGGTCAGGACCACTGCATATGTATGTTGTGAAGCAAATGGATAAATATAGAAGGCTCTTGTGTAATCTGGGCTGATCAGGAGAGGTGCATCCATCTATGGCCTTCTTGATATCCTTAAATGCAGCCATTGCTTCAGGTGTCCATTCAATTTTGGCATCTTTCCTAAGCATTGCATTGAGTGGCCTGATAATTTTTACAAATCCTGTGATGACTTCCTCACAAAATTTATCTTACCAAAGTAAGATTTTAATTCTTTCTTACTCCCTAGAAGTTGTAACTTCATTATAGAATCAACCCTGGCAGGGTCAATGGTGATCCCATTTTCTGATATTACATGACCAAGCAGCTTACTTGTGGTCACCCCAACTATGCATTTCTTTGGGTTAAGTGAGATACCACATTGTTCACATTTCTTAAGTACCTTTGTAAGGTCTTCTATATGCTCACCCCTCTTTTTTGAGAAGACAATCAGGTCGTCCATGTATATGACTATGCACTTTCCAACTAAACCTCTGAATGCTATGTCCATTGCACACTGAAATGTGGCTTCAGCATTGATCAAGCCAAAATGCATGTGTCTGTAAGCAAATATCCCCCACTTAGTGGTGAATGTTTTCTTTAATCTATCTATTTTGTCCACCATCACCTGGTTGTGTCCTAAAAAACCATCCAAGAAGGACATCATTTGGGCTTCATTCACTATTTGTAAAACTTCATCTAATGAGGGTAGAGGATAATTATCCTTTACTGAATCTCTATTTAAATTCATGAAGTCTACACAGAGGCATATGTCTCCATTCTTTTTTCTGACTGGTACCAAATTAGCTACCCATGTTGAGTTCTTGATAGGAAATATGATCCTTGCAATCAGTAATTTCTTAACTTCTTCAAAACTTATGGTCACAAACTCCAGACCAATAGATTCCTCCGTGTCGTCCAAAGAAGGTCACAAACTCCAATGAAGAGCTGTACCGTGCAACATGGATAGGTCAAACCTAAATGCATAGAATTCTTCTAGAAACTGAATGAAATGAAGTGTGGGTCTTTGAGGAAGGTCAGCAACAAACCAAAGATCATCAAATGATGTGTCATTAGGCTCCAACGATCGAGAAATGCTTCCATAGGTTTCTCCTTTAGCTAGATGTCTGTGATTATCAGGATGCTCTATTATGAGAAAATAATCAATCGTTTGATAGCAATATCTTTCCAGTAATGATGTGTGGACCGAATTCTAGATATGATGTAGATGTTAAGTCCAGCTCCACAAAGTCTAAAATGCAACCGGACCAAAATATAGAAACTGCTTCTGACTGAACTGCCTGAACTAAACTGGAAGAAAAAATGAAAAGAAACAACTAAACTGCAAACAAACTGAAATGCAAATTTTTCTGGTTGATACAGATTACTCTTTAACTAGGGATGCTCCTGCATCATTTTTCTACAAATGATACTAAACACACAACATTCCTACCTTCCAAAAATGATGATAGGGTCAACATCCACAATCCAGTAATTTTATCAAATTAGTGTACAAATGTTGATTGCCAACATGCTTTTTCAGGTAATGCAATGCTTAAATAGATTGCAAAGTATGCAACAAAAGTAGAGCATCGATCTGAAAGTTATCACCAACTTTTGAAATGCATCTCTAGAAATATTGACCCAGAAAAGCTAGCTACAACTGCATTTTGCAAGTTTGTAAATGAGACCATTATTGATCGTGATATCAATGCACAAGATTCCTATCACTTGCTATTAAAACTACCACTAAAAAATTGTAGTCGATCTTTTGTTTCTTTGAATGTCAATAGGAAAAACCTATGTCATGTTCCTTCTACGCAAGATTATGCACTACCTACCTCAAACTTCATTGAAAGGTATACAGTCCAACCGAAAGCATTAGAATCATTATCATTGATTGATGTAAGGAGAAACTAGAATTGTTCAAAGTCCCACACAAACTACAAGTGGACAAAAAGAAATATTCCAAACATTGTTCGCATATCTTCACAGTTTACTGCAATTCCTTCTAAGGATAGTGACATGTATGAGTCCTTTTGTTGGAGTGAGATTCTACTATACTTTCCTTTTCACAACATTAATCAAGAAATAGGCTCATGTAGGGAAGATATAATCACTGGATGGGAAGGAATGGTTAATAGCTACCATGCATGGCATGTTGATCGCACACCACCAAAATTAAACAGTAACAATCATGATGAACTTGTGTCATATGGACAAGAAGATATACAACACATTGATGCAAATGAATGGGAACTTCTATCCTCACTCCACCAAGGAAACGATCTTGACATTGATGAACTAGACATGCTTGGGTATCAAGAATCTGACACATCCCACAATTGGGCTACCACTACAATTGCCCCCTCCTTGATGGAGAATTCTATCACATTCATCGACTCTAACTGTTCAACACAACAGTTTGAGCAAATTGAACCAAACTCGCTTATTGCAAAGGGAAATCTTTCTTTAGAGTAATAAAATGTATTAAATATTATTATGAACCATTCTAATCAAATTGAAAGGCAACCACCACTTCTAATGATCATACAAGGTACTGTAAGAATATGGAAATTATACTTGATTAATAGCATTCGGAATGCACTCTCCAAAAATGTGCCCATGAAAGAAAAGAAATTGCTTTTGCTTGCCCCAACACATGTTTTTGCTTTCAACATCAATGCATCAACCATTCACTCAACACTTCACATACCAATAAAAGATATGAACCCTCTTGAAGGTCAAGCTTTATCAACTTTAAAAGAAAGTAACATGTATTTCATTCAATATATTCTAATTGATGAAATGAGCTTCATTGGACCATGGTTGTTAGAACACATTGACATCAGACTATGCGAAGCATTCCCATACCATAATCAAAGACCATTTGGTGGATGCTCTATTGTACTTATTGGTGACCTAGCCACCAGTATGTGACATTCCAATATATGCTGGATCCTCATATGGGACAACACTTTGGAGAAGCTTTCAAACAATAGTCACATTAAACACAATTTTTTGATAACAAGGAGATGAACCTACCCAACTAAGTTTTCACAACCTCCTTCAAAATATAAGGAATGCTAAGGCAATACAGGCATATTGGAAACTTCTCATGTCACACAATAGTGATAAACTATCTTCCAGGGAACAAGATATATTTTCTTCATCTATACATTTTTTTGCAACAAATGATGTGGTTGAAAAACATAACAAAAAAAATGTTAAAAGCATTGGACAAACTAATAGCACACTGTATTGTTGAACAAAAAAGGAAAATAGTAAATTCAAATTTAGATGATGAACAACTACAAACAAAGGTGTTATTGTGCATTGGAAAACAAGTTATGTTAAATACAAATTTGTTTGTTTCAACTAGACTTGTCAATGGTGCACTTGGTGAAGTAATTACTATTGTACACAAAAATGAAACCAATCCACCAAATCTACCTCTATTTGTTGTTCTTAACTTTCAACGATACACTAGACTTACATGGAACATAAATGAAAAAAATGGTTCCAATTTCTCTAGTAACATGAGGTTGCCGCTGACAAATCTCGTTAAAAATGGCTTGGGCTCTTACAATCCACAAAGCACAAGGTCTAACTATAAACAAAGCAACAATAGACATTGGAAACACTAAACGACAAGGACACATCTTCATGTAATGCCCCTCGCATTTTGGTTTGTTATAGATGCTAGTTTCTTATTCTCTCTGACAGTTCTGAAACAATTGATAGCCTTTTATTTCATAAATTCAGTTTCGAAACTTTTGGTCTAATATGTTATGTTGTATGCTCTCTTTGATCTTGATGGACCATGTTCGATGGTTATTTGAGACATGTGTTATGAGTTATGATGACATGATGATTACTTCAGTTATGATATGCTGGACATGATTAGTAATGGAATATTATTTACAAGTGTTATTAGATTCGTTGATATTAAATTTTAAAAGTTGTGATTATAATCTTGTTCAAGAGCAGGGATGGTACAGCATTACTCCCTTCAGATACCCTGCTGCACTGTGATTCTCTAACTCTCCGGGTACATAAATACATGTAATTGATCATATACAACAAGTTGTTTGGATGCAGGCTGCAGGTACCGAGCCTCGACTCCACTTGACTTAGCAGGTTTGAGCAGGCCCTACACCATGGATAATGTGATGGAGATAACATGAGGTTTATACCACTAAGGCAATTCTAGTCCTTGTCGTAGTCTTGTGTCGTGATGCGATGTTGCTCCTTGCTCCTTGGTTCTCGTTGTTGGTGGTCACATGTTGCGGAGTGTTGTTTAAGTTATCTAAGCTTGTCCTTGGGTTCCATGTTATCTTTTTGACCTTATAATAATTTTGTATAATCATAGAATTTGGAATATTGGTTATGTAAAGCCCTTTATTGACAAAATCAGTTATCGTAATGTTGTAAATATTAATGAAGGTTTTAGTGCATAGTTGCTTTAAAATATTTTTTAGGTGATTAATTTAATGCTGTTAGTGTCGGGAATATTTAGAGATTTGAGAATCTGGAGGTTAGGAAAGAATTTGAAATTTTCCTTATGTAGTGGGATTGTGTAATTAATTGGGAGTTATGAGAATTAATGGCTGTTGCCTATTTTTGGTCTCGGGAAGTTTGGCTGGTGGAAGGGTTTTTTTTTTATGTCTGTGGTTATGTTTTGTTGGGAAAAGGGGGAGGTGAGGAGGAAGGAAATTCTGATAGAGGATTCGACATTTTTGGAGTGTGTATTACAGGTAAGTTCTTTCTTGTTTTCATAGTTGAATAAATGTCTTGTCTCTGTGTTTTTTTTTTCTTGATGTTGTTGTACTGGTCTGGAGACCACCGTGCATGCACTGTATCCTGAATACTTTTCAATCTGCCATTGTCTCATTTTGCAAGATGTAGTTACCTTCCTACCACCATAAGGAATCTTCTTGAAATTTTCTTTTATTCCTATGACTGTTGGAAATCTCTTCACCTTTGTCTAGATCGGTGTAGACTTGTATTAGGGATTCTGCTAGGGACCTTGAGTTTTCTAGTGAACTTCTTTCTATTCTGGGATTTTTTTTTTTGGTGACATCCAGACAGTAGTTTGTGTTGCAGCCAATATGTTAATTGTATCATTCGATTCCTTCCTAGATAGAGGTTTATTCTATCCATTCAGCTCAGTCCCATTAGGGGCATCACCTTCCTGCTACCGCAAATACACCCTTGCTAGAGTTCTGAGAGGAACTTCCCTCTTCACTTTTCTGTCCAGGTGAAGATGACTTCTAGTCATGGTTAAAACTATGCTTATTCTAGCCACTGCAAAAGATGGATATGTTGATCAAGATAACTATTGCACGAACCCAATGATTTTAGATGAGAGTTATGATGTCAAGGATCAACCACACAAAAAAATGTAAGACCTCTTCAGATATACCGCTTTCCCCTTAGGTTAGGCATGTTGCCACTGTATTGCCCATTCCTTATCTTGTTCCTAGCATCTTTCTGTATCAGACGTAACTGGTATATTTCTAAATCACAGAAAATTGCCTTTTAGCCCTATTGGAAAGTATGACTGCACCACCTTAGAAACATTTGTATACTGGTTACAACCCTCTCTCTTAATCATATACCATTGCACAGGCATGTGATAGTGATCAATATTGATAATCACATTTCTCACATTTTCTTGATCGCCATTTGCTAGTCGCAACTTTTTGTTTAACATTCTTCTTCATAACTCACATTGGGTGTCTAATCAGTTAACTTCTTTAGTTGGCCATTGACTTTAATCCAAATTTATATCCATCTATGATTTGGAAGCCACAAAATGGTAGTTGAGACGTGGAGGGTTGAGCCTGGCGAGTGAAGATAGATCACGCAACCATCAGATTTTAAGTCTGACACTCTCCCAGTTGAGTTTCCCCAGCATAGAGTAGCATATGTGTTTTTAGTTTCATAGCGAATTGGATCCTCCTGAATCAATAGAGAAAGGCGTTCTTTTGTAGTCCACTTATCATCTATCTATTTACGGGTTTGAGGAATTCCATTTGCAGTTGTAGTGTAGTGCTTTTTACTTTGTAGTGCTACCGTGTGACTCCTCTGCACCTCTATGACCAAAACCTTGCCGTTGAATGTCGCTGGTCGAATCTTCTTTGCTCGCCAATAGTCCTCCATAAGCCACTGTACGATGCTGACCTCACTCTGAGCTTTAGATCTTCTATCGTACGTTGGTGTTTAGGTCGAATCTGGCCTTCTATCCGAACTGTTAACCTTCCCTTCCAACCTTGTCATCGCCTGTGATGGCTCAGAGTTAGGCTCTGAAGACTCCATTGTCTTCTCAGATCTGGGATCAAATCTATTTTGTGGAGCTCAGAGTGGTTTGACAGAAGCATAAGGAATGTTTGAGACTAATTAGAAGGTTTCTAAAGATTGCAATGCATATTAGAGGATCACGACTTGAGTGAAGTCCAACTGGGACAAGAATCTAGTCTTGCCAATATCGATTAGGGAACGAATGAACCTTTCTCCTGGTTGTTACTTTATTGGTCATTTTAGTTTTATTTTCCCTTTTGGTTAAAGGATTCAGTTAGTGATGCTTTTGGAATTATTATGTTTAGTCGATTATTACGTTATGTAAGGTGAGTTAAATTCTTGATAGATTAGTAGTCATGGGTTGTTTTAAGTGTTGTTGATTATATCAAGGAAATGTTAGTCCACTTTTGGGACGTTGGTAGTCTAGGATATGGCGTTAAATTATTACTTGTTTGGATGTGATGATTGGTAAAAATGTTATTGTCATACCGCTTTCCTCATTTCTGTGGGTTGGAGTCAAGTTTATCTAGGGAAGTTCCTTAGATTTGTTGTCGTTTAGCATAGTATGTTGTAGTCATTTTACCTTTCCAATATGTAGTCAGCATTCTCCTTTACGATTATATGATAGACTCTAGTTTCCCTAATATTTTTATTATTTATTTTCTTATTATTTGTTTAAGCTTTATAGTTGGCGAAGAGCTCATTTTCATTGATAGGTTGTTAGGAATAAATTGATTTAAGGTATTATTAATCTCTCATTCTTGAACAATTATAATGCATTAATTCCCTTGCTTTGTTAGTTGTTCTAGCCTCTTATTGGGAATAGAATAATTAGAGGGTGGTATAATTGTTACCTAGATTTTGTACTAGAATAGAACATTGCAGAAATCTTGCATCTTTAACCATATTAAGATTAGTGGGAAGAAGACGCGATGTCGATGTAGATGTTTAATGTCAAACAATTAATAGTTTGTAGAAGTTGAAGTAGTTCATAACTTGAGCTATTTAGATTAGTAGGGTAGAATAGTATTACATTGTGAACTAATTTAGTATTCTTGGTTAAATCTTAGTGTACATGTGAATAGGTTTTGTATGATTTCAATTGTCTTAATTCTTTGAGTAAAATTTTAGTTGATCTCTATTCGTTTATGAAACAAAGAAGATTATTGTTCTTGAAAATTTAATGTGGGGTACTTGTTATTAAATCATGTGTAAAGGTCCGCGGTTAAAGTGTTAAATGTAATTATCTCTAATACATGGAAGTGAAAACTCTTTGGGTATAACTTGTAGTATTGTATTTACCCTTATTGTGTTATGATTTTATTATGTTAACCTTGTCCGGTGATGGTGGGAAGTTACCCTTGGAACTAAATTGGTTATTTTTGTCAGCTTATGTTAAGAATGTTTTGAGTATCTACCCCCTTGTCGATCTTGCATTATATCATGGTCGTGGTACCTAGTTTCTTGAATGGGAAAGGTGATATAGTAACTGGGTGAAGAACTTAGTCACTGATTCCAAAGGTCTTACTATTTGGTCTTCGGCATTGGTACTTGTGTCTTACTATTTTATGATGTATGGTTGAGCTTGAGTAGGGCAATGGGAATTATTTGTTGTGGCTTAGTGATTGGGTTTTGTGATGGATCAAAATTGTTATGTAACCAGTATCCTTGCATGCTGTGGTTTGGATGATTGGTCAGAGACTGCTAAGGGAGTGGCTTCCGTGGTGGGGCCGGTGCCTAGTGAGAGGTTGCCTGGGTAACCCCATGGAAGTTGTAAGCAAGTGGAAACCTAATAATGTATTTAGGAGGGTTGGGGTAGTAGTACACTTAACAAGATAAATAATGTGACCTCACCCACACCTTGATTGCTTTCATAGGCTAAGGGAGGGATGAGAAGGCCTGGTTGGCAAGGCTGACCTCCTCATCTTCATGAGAGGGCATGTCAGCTCCGCATGTGTCACCCTATGGGGCCAGCACCTTGAGAGAGGCTACTAGGGTAACCATAGATGGGGGTCAGCTTTTGGTGAGAGATAGCCTGGGTAACCCATGCTAGGGCCATGCGATGACACTCTCCTTACGTGATTCAATTACTTTCTCTTTATCCTTGTTGGTACCTCTGGAGTGTAGTCTTGTCTTCCTGATTGATCTAGTCTAATGTTTTGATCAGTCCTGTTGACTACTGTTGAGTCTGTGCAGTCCTGTCATCCTGTTTGTCTTCATGGAGTTTGGTATTGGTAATTGAGTCCTTGGCTACAACCTTGACCTAGTTGTAAACCTCATTGTTATCTCCTAGCTCGGTGGGGTGGACCTTAGGGTTCCACATGGATGGGATGTAGAGCTATCCATTGGTTTTCTTGGAGATTCATATTGAGCCTTATGTGGAGATGTTCTAGTTCTAGGTTGCTTTCATTCTTCAGCAGTGTTGTATACTTTCATATGTTCTCTTTTGTAAATCAACGAGATTGATCTGGCAATCTTGTATTCTTGCAATCTTGTATTTTTGCAACCTTGTATTCTTGTAATCATGTAATTTGGAACTGAGACCATGTAATCAAATTATTTTGTTGTTGTAAAAGTTATTGGATTAGTTAACTCAGCAGATTAATGTTTATCACTCTTATGGTTTTACTTATTTACCTAATGCAGTTGTGTTGCCCTAGAGTGGTTAGAAGTGTACTTTTCCTTTTGATGTGTGTTATAATATCTTTGGATCCTATTTTTTTTGTACTTTCTTGCTTTCAAAAAAAAAAATTATTCTGTAAATTTGCACTTGTTAGCCTAACACCCTAGGGTTGCATGACGGGCATTACATTTGGTATCAGAGCCAGGTTAAAACACTAGGTACCTTGGTTATATTTGAGCCCATTATGTAACCTTGTGCTTGAACTTTGTAGAATAATTTTATCCCTATTGTGAATCTTTTTAATGTAATTAATGCCTTTGGTGCTGTAGGTAGATGCCTAGAGGTAGGGGCCGAGGTTGGGGCAGAAGTAGAGGTTTTGGGTGAGGTGGTGGCGGTACACCTCCTCCCAATTCTCCTCAGTCGAGCGCCCATGAAGGTGGGGTTCAGAACATAGGGGGTCAGGATTAGCCTGATGGAGCTCAGTTGAGATAGATTCTTGAGGAGGCCCTTACCCATTTAGGCCCTAGACAGGAGGGCAGGCAGACCCGAGGAGATCAGGAGGTAGACCAGCGGGGTCCTAGAGAGAGAGAGGTCTCCTAGACGTAGAGAGTTGACAGCTGAGCAGGAGGCCACACTAGCCAGCCATATGAGGGATCTACTAAGAGCATGCCCACCCATATTTGATGGAGTTGGTAGGGGGCTTGAGGCAAAAACTTGGTTATTAGACTTAGGCAGGTGTTTCACCATGCATCCGTATGGCAGCAACACCAAAGCCAGATGTGGTATTCTGCATCTTCGAGGGTTCGCTTCAACTTGGTGGTGGTTAGAGGAGCATAAGTTGCATTTGGATATTAGCATTGTGTCTTGGGAGTTACTTTTAGAGAGATTCAGAGCCTATTTTCTTTCTGACCATTGGAGGCAGCGTCGAGCACATGAGTTCCACGAGCTGAGGCAGTTGGCCATGACAGTTGAGCAGTATGAGCGCAGATTTTATGAGCTCAAGTAGTATGCAGGTATCGGGGATGACGAATCTATGTTGGTGCAGCATTTTATCAGGGGCTTGAATGACCAGATTAGTGGAGGGGTTTATGTATTTGAACCTAGGACTATGGAGGTTGCCGTGGAGAAAGCCTAGTTAGTGGAGGAGAATTTAGCTATGGCACTTGGTGGGCATACAGGTGTGCACATTGGTAGTGCACCATCTTTAGGATATGGTTCTTGAGGTGGTCACACTCAAGCATCAGGTTCTCATGTACCCTCAAAGTGGGGTCGGCAGCAGCAATATTCGCAATCCAAGCTGAAGAATTCATAGCATCAGCAAGGTAATAGATTTCAAAATAAGAAGGACTGGTCTTGGCAGCACAATAAGCACAACCATTTTGATCAACCAGCTCAGAGTATGCAGTCCACAGTGAGCAGAGGTAGCTTCCAGCAGTCTAGTGCTTTCCGGGGTGATGGTGGTTTTGGTAGAGGCACCGTGTGTTTCTCTTGTGGCCAGCAGGGCCATATTGCTAGGCAGTGCCCACAGAAGGGTGCATCAGGATTTGGACATCGACCGGCGGCATCTGAGCCGATGGTTGGTGATGCAGGCAGGTCACACCAAGTCTTTGCAGCGGTAGATGACCGACAGGCAGAGCATCAAGGCACCGTGGTGGAGACTTCTGGTCGCATGTGAGGTATTGATTTTTTTGTTTTATTTGATTTCGGTGCATCTAATTCGTTTATATCTCCTTCTCTTGTGGAGCATTGTGGTTTAGTGGCATCAAAGTAGTTTGATAGGTAGCAGGTTGAGTTAGCTTCCGAGGCTAAGATAGTAGTTGAGTCTCTAGTTTCAGGGTGTGATTTGATGATTTGCTCTCTATCTACTTCTGTGGACCTTCGCATTCTACCCCTGGGTTCAATGACATAGTTTTGGGGATGGATTGGTTGGAGGCCCATCAAACAATGATAGATTGTCGGCATAAGTCTGTTAGATGTGTGAATGATTTTGGAGTTGAGGTTGAGGTTGTAGGAGTTCAGAGACCCATTTCCCTACGTATGATCTCCACTATGCAACTCAAGAGATGCATGCATCAGGGATGTCAGCTTTTTGCAGTAACTGTGAGTGATTTGGAGATGGAGAGTCGAGAGGCATCTCTTGACGATCACCCACTCTTGAGGGAGTTTGTAGATGTTTTTCCTTCTGATATTCTGGGGATGCCACCTAAGTGTGACATCGATTTTAGGGTTGATCTAATTCCTGGTGCAGAACCTATCTCACAAGCTCCATACAGGATGATCACTCAGGAGCTCAAAGAGCTTCAATTGTAGTTGGAGGAGTTGTTAGCCAAAAGGTTCATACGACCTAATGTTTCTCCTTGGGGAGCACCTGTGATCTTTGTCAAAAAGAAGGATGGATCTCTGCGACTATGTATCGATTATCGACAGCTCAATAAGGTAACAGTGAAAAATAGGTATCCCTTGCCTCGGATCGATGATTTGTTTGATCAGATTAAAGGAGCAAAGGTATTCTCTAAAATTGACCTTAAGTTAGGATATCACCAGTTGCAGATATTTGAGGCAGATATTCATAAAATAGCATTTCATACCCGTTATGGACATTATGAGTTCACCGTGGTACCATTGGGGTTGACGAATGCACATTTAGTCTTCATGAGCTTGATGAATGGTGTTTTCCGTACTTATCTTGACCAATTTTTCCTTGTGTTTCTTGATGATATACTGATTTATTCAAGGACTATGGAGGAGCATGAGGAGCATTTGCGTCAGGTTTTGCAGTGTCTAAGAGAAAATGAGCTTTATGCCAATTTATCGAAATGTGAGTTCTTTCAGTCAGAGGTTAAGTATTTGGGTCATGTCATCTCTGGAGAGGGTATTGCAGTGGATCCCTCGAAGATCCAAGCTATTATGGACTGGCCTGCACCCACTAATGTTTCTGAGGTCCGCAGTTTTATGGGACTGGCAGGTTACTATCGTCATTTTATTATGGGGTTTTCGAGGATTGCCCATCCTATTACTTCTCTTTAGAGGAAAGGGAAGAAGTTTGTTTGGTCAAAGCAGTGTCAGGCAGCTTTTCAGACTCTTAAGGAGCAGCTGACCAGTGCACCGATATTAGCAGTTCCTGATCCTGATAGGGACTTTGTTGTTTGTACCGATGCTTCCTTGGAGGGTTTGGGAGTAGTTATGATGTAGGACGGTTGTGTGATTGCCTATGAGTCTCACAAACTCAAGGATCACGAATTGAACTATCCCACTCATGACCTAGAGTTAGCAGTAGTTGTGCATGCCTTGGTGAGATGGAGGCATTTTCTGTTAGGGCATCAGTTTGAGCTACACAGTGATCATCATAGTTTGCAGTATATTTTCACGCAGCCAAACTTGAATGCGAGACAAAGGCATTGGATGGAGTTCCTGTGCGAGTATGACTTCGAGGTTAGATATATTCAGGGCAAGGAGAATGTGGTAGCTGATGCTCTTAGTTGTCGGAGGCATGGGATCTCAACAGTTTCTCGTACAGTTGATTTGAGAGGTCAGATTCTCACTGCCCTTCCTGCAGACAGTTGGTGCTAGGAGGTGAGATCCGAGATTGAGTCTGGTAGACCTTTAGAGGGTAGGTTCTCCGGTTACTCTTTTGAGTGAGATGGTCTTTTGCGACATTTGGGTCGTATCTATGTTCCTAGTTATGAGGGTCTTCATACCGTAGTTTTGACCGAGGTGCATCGGGCACCCTACTCTGCTCATCCAGGTGTCAAGAAGATGTATGCAGATCTGCGTCAGCTATACTTTTGGAGTGGCATGAAGTGGGATATTGCTGATTTTGTGTTGAGATGTCTAGAGTGTCAGAGGGTGAAGGCAGAGCACCAGTACTCTGCAGGTCTTTTGCAACCTCATTTGATTCCAGAGTGGAAGTGGGATATCATTTCCATAGACTTTATTGTCAATTTGCCGATGTCCTCTCGACGACACGATGCTATTATGGTCACTATGGATAGGTTGACGAAGGTAGCTCACTTCTCTCCTATCTGTGCTTCTTACAATACTTCTACGGTGGCCAGAGTGGTCATGGAGGACATTGTCAGACTTCACGGGATTCCTTGTAGGATCATCTCCGACAGGGATCCAGTGTTCACTTCCACCCTTTGGACTTCCTTACAGCATGCCTTGGGGACACAGCTGAACTTTAGTTCAGCTTATCATCCTGAGACTGATGGTCAAACTGAGAGGGTTAATCAGGTTCTCAAGGATATGTTGAGGATGTATGTGATGGATCGGTAGAGCCGCTGGGAGGATTACCTATACCTGGTGGAGTTTGCCTATAATAATGGATATCACAGTTCTATCGGCATGTCTCCATTTCAGGCTTTGTATGGTCATCCTTGTAGGACCCCTTTGAGTTGGGATCATCTGGAGGATAGAGTTCTTTTGGGTCTTGATATGCTTAGAGATATGGAGCAGCAGGTTGAGAGGATTAGAGAGCATTTGGTGGCAACTCAAGGTAGACAGAAAAAGTATGCAGATGCTCATAGGATCGATCGTTAGTTTTCGGTTGGGGATCGGGTGTTTTTGCGTGTGCGACTGCGAAAGAGTCCAATCCGTTATGGAAAGGGCTCTAAGCTAGAGCCACGCTTTGTAGCACCTTTTGAGGTGTTGGAGAGGATCGGTCCTGTTGCTTATCACCTTGCCTTACCACCTAACCTTTCACGCATCCATGATGTGTTTCATGTTTTAGTCCTTAGACCTTACTATCCAGATATTGCTCATGTTCTTGATTGGACTGCTTTATAGGTAGAGGATGGGTAGCTGGCTTTGGAGCCTGTAGGCATTCTTTAGCTCAGGAGACTCGCTCTCAGGGGTAGAGACGTGGAGCAGGTCAGGGTCCAGTGGGATCCTAATGATGAAACATCTGCTACCTGGGAGGATGCTTCCAAGATGAGAGAGTTATATCCTTACTTATTTGCAGGCTTCCAGGAGTAAGCCTATTTCTAGGGGGGAGGATGTAATGCCCCTCGCATTTTGGTTTGTTTTAGATGCTAGTTTCTTATTCTCTCTGACAGTTCTAAAACAGTTGATAGCCTTTTATTTCATAAATTTAGTTTCGAGACTTTTGGACTAATATGTTATGTTGTATGCTCTCTTTGATCTTGATGTACCATGTTCGATGGTTATTTGAGACATGTGTTATGAGTTATGATGACATGATGATTACTTCAGTTATGATGTACTGGACATGATTAGTAATGGAATATTATTTACATGTGTTATTAGATTCATTGATATTTGATTTTAAATGTTGTGATTATAATCTTATTCAAAAGTAGGGACGATACAGCATTACTCGCTTCAAGTACCCTGTTGCGCCACGATTCTCTGACTCTCCGGGTACAAACATACATGTAATTGATCATATACAACAAGTTGTTTGGATGCAGGCTGCAGGTACTGAGCCTCAACTCCACCTGACTTAGCAGGTCTGAGCGGGCCCTACACCATGGATAATGTGACGGAGATAACATGAGGTTTATAGCACTAGGGCAATTCCAGTCCTTGTCGTAGTCTTGTGTCATGATGCGATGTTGCTCCTTGCTCCTTGGTTCTCGTTGTTGGTGGTCGCGTGTTGTGGAGTGTTGTTTAAGTTGTTTAAGCTTGTCCTTGGGTTCTGTGTTATCTTTCTGACCTTATAATAATTTTGTATAATCATAGAATTTGGAATATTGGTTATGTAAAGCCCTTTATTGAAAAAATCAATTATCGTAATGTTGTAAATATTTAGGAAGGTTTTAGTGCATAGTTGCTTTAAAATATTTTTTAGGTGATTAATTTAATGCTGTTAGTGTCGGCAATATTTAGAGATTTGAGAATCTGGAGGTCAGGAAAGAATTTGAAATTTTCCTTATGTAGTGGGATTGTGTAATTAATTGGGAGTTATGAGAATTAATGGCTGTTGCCTATTTTTGGTCTCGGGAAGTTTGGCTAGTGGAAGGGTTTTTTTTTTATGTTTGTGGTTATGTTTTGTTGGGAAAAGGGGGAGGTGAGGAGGAAGGAAATTCTGATAGAGGATTCGACATTTTTGGAGCGTGTATTACAGGTATGTTCTTTCTTGTTTTCATAGTTGAATAAATGTCTTGTCTCTGTGTTTTTTTTCCTGATGTTGTTGTACTGGTCTAGAGACCACCATGCATGCACTATATCCTGAATACTTTTCAATCTTCCATTGTCTCGTTCTACAAGATGTAGTTACCTTCCTATCGCCATAAGGAATCTTCTTGAAATTTTCTTTTATTCTTGTGACTATTGGAAATCTCTTCACCTTTGTCTGGATCGGCGTAGACTTGCATTAGGGATTCTACTAGGGAACTTGAGTTTTCTAGTGAACTTCTTTCTATTCTGGGATTTTTTTTTGGTGACATCCAGACAGTAGTTTGTGTTGCAGCTGTAAGGGTAAATTGTGGATCAATCAAATTGAATTTTATAAGACCCAAAAATCAACAAAATAGAAGATAACAAGAAAGATTGAAAGAAAATAGCAATGAATAACACAAAGCAAACCTTCCCTGAAATCGATGCTTCTGTTGTTTGCCTATTACAACCGTCTTTTTTATAGATGAAGTAAGCCCTCAGAGAGTGCACTCCTTTAAGCTGTGTTCAAGGAAGTTGATGGTAAATGGCTGTTGTGATATGCAATGAAGATGAGCTCCAAGGCAAGTATGTGATCTCAAGCTAGTGAATGGTAAAAGGGTGCCAAAGGCGCGCTGGTGAATTTCTGCAGAGTAACAATATCAAAAGCCTGGATGAATAGAGTGGAGGGATGAAGCTTTATTTATAGACTTGGAAGAATGGGAATCAACGGTTGAGAGGAGATATGAAGATCAACGGCTGAGGATGGTTGAGGAATGTGCAACCAGTAGAAATGTGACAAGTGTCCCAGCTCCATCATGAAAGAGGGGATGTGACAAAATTGATTGGAGAGTTAACTCCATTGACTGAACAGTTAACAGACTTGATTGATCAGTTAGAAGAGTGGATTATGGGATTGACTGAATTGATTGACCAGTGAACTGGGTTGATTGAGGAGTCAACAGAATAGATTGACCAGTGAACTCAAATGACTAATTAGTTAACAGATTTGATTGATTAGTTAACTAACTTCTGATTTGAGAAGAAATAGGCCATGTGGATGAGGGAAAATAAGGTAATTAAATATTAAATATATTTAATTACATGCGCAACCTGATGAGGTGGACAAGGTGAGGTGTAAAGGTGAGGTGGATTTTTGGAATTTAGAACTTAGGATAGAGGAATTTGGATTAATTAAATAATTTATGATTATTTAATTATGTAGGACATTTAGAAGAATTTTAATTAAATAAATTGAATTTATTTAATTATGGAATAGTGAATCCATTAAATAAATTTAGAATATTTATTTAATTGATAGAAGAATGGAATAAATATTTAGAATATTTATTTAGGATGAATCATGTCATTTTTAGGCGTATACATTTTGCCCCTCTTTGATGCAAGGCTGTTTACAGCGTTGCTTCAAAGAAGTCGATAGTCTGATAGTGATACATGCCCCAGTTTGCCTTTGGTACAGGCTTACTGACGACAAGATGCCCCCTCGGGAGATTGGATGGGAAAAGGGTGAAAGAATCGAAGACGGACAATCTCACGAAGATGAAGGGGTTAGGATAGGCAAGAGGAAAAAGGACACATTTCAGGGAAACGGGAAGAAAACAGGAGGAAAAATAGATGCGGGAAGTAGTCACAGTCATCACCTAGCCAGAATTAGGGTTTGGAGGCTATAAATAGGGGTTGGGTCCACAAGAATAGTCATTTGTACACTTGTTTGATCTGGATTGGATAGAGAGAGCTTAGAGCAAACTTGGAGCAGCATGGCAGCTAGAGCAGTAGACATTCCACGTGAGGAGCATCGATTTGAGCGAGTCCGTCGATTCGGGCGGCCAGCAGAGGCAGGACCCCCGGTATGTGCTTCGAAAAATTTCTCCTAGGGTCAATTTAGGGTGTCATAAATGCATGTAGAAAATAGGTCAAACATATGCATTGAAATGCAGAACGGCGCATATGCTGCGCGAAGCGGCGCTTTTGTCATTTAGCAGCGCATATGCTGATTTCGGCAGTGCATACGTGAAAACGGCGCATACGTGCATTGTAGCTGTGCTTTTGTAGTTAGGCTACGCATGTGTATTGAAGCGGCGCATATGTTTAATGTAGCGGCACATACGTGAAAGCCACTCATATGCTGAGTTTAGTGGCACTTACATAATATGGCGGCGCATATGCCGAATGTTGCGACGCATGTACTGAAACTGTGCATATGTGCACTGTAGTGTGCTTTTGTAGTGGGGTGGCGCATACGTTGATTCTAGCAGTGCATACACCAAGAAACAGTGCTTTTACCACCTGTAGTGGCGCATTTGCCTTGGATAGCCAATTTACTTAGCCAAATTGATTCGATTAGCGTCTTGTTTGACGCGGGAATCGATGAGCTATCTCCGAGATTGCAAGAATCTAGTCAAGAGATGTAGTGTACTGTTTTGATCAATTTGAGATGCTAAGTTGAGTTGATATAGTTCAGTAGGTATGTTGAGTATGGTATATGCCGTTTGAGACTAACGCATTGCCTTGCTTGCTTATAGGAGGATATTCGAGACACACTGTAGTCGAGGGAGATGTTTCCCATGCCCCTATTGTAGAGGTACATGCTGATAGAGACTGATAGAGTGGCGCTTGGTGCCATGGATTTGGACTATGTTTGCTTCATGCCCGAGGTGCGGGCGAACCGGGGATTGCTGACAGCTGCTATGGAGAGATTCCATAGTGAGGACGGGACCTTCCACTTTCCTACTAGAGAGATGACTGTGACTTTAGAGGACGTTTACCGGATACTGCACTTACCTGTGGTGGGTGAGTTAGTAGAGTACGACACACAGCGGGATGCGAGACTCACCGAGTGCTAGCGAGTGTTCAATGATCCCGAGCTGGTTAGACAGGTCATCCCGTGGCACGATATATACGATTGCTATGACTACTTCTCAGGGATTGTGGCTGGATTGATCGGGGGCATTGTATGCCCCGATAGGAGATCGCATGGGTTCCCCATCGGATGGGGCAGGATCATGGAGCAGATGCTGACCGAGGGCACCCAATATGCATGGGGAGTCTGCGTATTGGCCCATTTGTACCATGACATGCATTAGGTGGTGTACCACCGTAGCACGAGTCTATCGGCTAGGGTACTATTGCTACAGTTTTGGCTGTGGGAGCACATAGTAGTGACTAGGCTGATATGTGTTTTTGCGAGGTAGCGAGGAGAGCCATACAGTTATGGCTATGTAGGAGTGATTTCCCAGCATAGGCTGGGGAAGTTAGAGTATTGGAGGCACACCTTGGATGGAGTAGATGTGGTTGTCTGGCGACCATATCTGGATTGCGAGCCCTGGGACGACGAGGGAGACGAGCTGCCGTATTACTTTCAGACCAGGTGGCTGATAGGCCGTACATGGCATATATTGGAGAGGCAGATGGTGGGCTAAGTGTTGAGACAGTTCAGCAGGAGGCAGGGCATGCCACAGGGATAGGCACTTTTTGCGCGAACACATGCAGAGAGGGTCCGATGGGGACCGATGGCTTCGTATGAGGAGGCCCTAGCAGAGTTCTGTCAGACTCCCTATGTGGCATGGGATATGCGGACAGAGATAGCAAATGCAGGGGTGACACAGGATTATGAGGATTGGATGACTACACATCTGTTCTTAAGATATTCAGGACCCGGCATGCTGGTGCCTCGTATTGATGAGGCAGACTCAAAGGAGGAGGGACAGGTTGGCCCAGGTCGGAGGGGAGCTAGAGGAGGACGAGGATAAGGAGGATGGGGTGGTAGAGCTAGAGAGAGGCTGAGACAGCGGAGGAGGTTAGGTTAGGCTGAGCAGGCAATGCCAGGACAGGAGGCATAGCAGCAGATACCTTAGCAGGCGCAGATGCCGCCACCCCAGCAGGTGCCCTAGCCATAGGGGCCAGGACAGGCAGAGGCAGCACAGGGGCTAATACAGGTAGAGGTGGATGAGAGGGCCATAGTCAGCCTGAGGGGACAGGTGCGAGCGCTGCAGGCACAGCTGAGGAGGGCCGATGGCAGGTGAGAGACAGATGCAGCAGTTATCGCTGGGTTGACTCGCGAGAGAGATATTGTAAATGCACAGGTACGTATTATCTGTGTAGAGCGGGACACTGCTGTGGCTGCCATGGGGAGAGATGCAGCGAGTTCTTTTTTGTTTGGGCAGGTGCAGCAGGCACAAGCACAGTTAGGCCAATTGCAGACACAGTTGGCACAGGTACAGGCAGAGCTTGCTAGAGCATAGTCACAGGCCCAGTACTACCGAGGTTTATACCATGGTGTCGTGGCATCGAGTCAGAGGGCGGGGAGCTTTAGGAGTCAGTCCGGGGCTACTCATAGAGTAGGTCCATCACAGTCAGGGGCTTCCGTGATGGGTCCCTAGTAGTCAGGAGCTGGCAGTGGTGGCCCACAGCAGCAGGGATAGACACAGACCAGATTTTGTACATTTTGGGACATGTATCACCATCCATTTGGATGTATATTGTATATGACACGATATTGTACATTTGGACCTCTTATATGATAGTATATATGATGATGCAGCTTTGTATCTATTGCATATGTTATGAGATGATGATTTACTTCTATTGTATGGTGTGATGTATGTGTAGACTTAGATGGTCTATCCGATGCTATATGAGATGCTTTTTGATATGATGCTATATGATGTCTATATGATTTAATGCTTTGAATGTATGCATATGTAACATGATTTTTATGTGATGATGCAGCTTTGTGTATGATGTTATTGGATGTCTATATGATTTAGTGCCTCGAATGTATGCATATGTAACAGGATTTCTATGTGATGATGCAGCTTTGTGTATGATGTTATTGGATGTCTATATGATCTAATGTTTCAAATGAATGCAACTGTAATATGATTTCTATGTGATGATGCATCTTTGTATGCGATGCACTTAGCTATGTTATTTTTTTTAATTTTCTGTGCTTGAAGATGCGATGTAATACTGATGTATTGATGACCTAATGCATTGGGTGATGTATTCCACTGACTTAATCATGTGCATGACTAGCCCTACATATGATGTGATATGCTCCTATATGCTTTATTTTTGTGATGTCCCAATGTACTCTATCGACACAAGAATGACATGATAGATAGAAGAATGGTTGTGATAGAATGACTTAGAAACTTCATTTGATATTGTTACTCTGCATAGTTTGGGTAATGAGGATTGTATGGGATAGATATGGGTTGAATGGGGCAAATGGAGAAAGAATGGACTCAAGGTGATTGGATTCCCAAAGATGGAGAAGGCGGTTTATCACAAGTAACACCTGTTTACCAAGTTTTCATCATGGTACTTATCTAAGGCACCTGTTTGCCAGGTTTTCACCATTGGATGAAAGGATTTTTCTTTGCTTTTTTCTTTTTTTCCTTTTTTTTTTTTTAACATTTGGGTAGGAAAATGCGATATGGAAGGGAGAGACTCAAGGATCTAGTTCCATGAAAGGTGACAGTCCCACTAGATGGATGTTGTCACATGGACAATGTCAAGTGTTCTCACAGATGTTGGTAGGAGATCACATGAAAGTGATATGCCGTAGGTAGATAGTGGATTATGATGCAGAATATGGAGGGAAGGTTTATCAAAAAGCCTGGACCATAGGAATAGGATGAGGAAGATATGTAGGATAATAGTGGAAGGAAGGGGAGATGGAGGAATATGAAAATGTTGTGGAATGGAAGGGAATCATGACCAATGGTTGCACATACCGTGATAAACATTGGAGCTGGTGATGGGAAAGTAGTGTAGGAAGCAACAGAGACTTTTGCTTGTGGATGAATAATGTAGGCATGTAGGGATCCACATAGACTGAGTAGGTTTCTGATTGTTGCTTGTCATGTGGGATGGAAGAATGTGAGACTTATGGATGGAATGGGAGAAAGTGGATGGTTGAGATTCTTGAGAGGTAGATGCCTCATGTAACTTGAGGGCTTTTTGCTTAGGTACCCAAACCATTTTGCTTTTAGATAGTACTTGTGGAGGTATGGGCTTAGGTGTATGTAGCTTTTGTGCAGCTTCAGAGGTAATTATTTGTTAGATGCGAACCCACACCTTTTTCAGCTTGGCATATAGGTGTGTGGGTGTATGCAGCTCTGGAGAAGGATGCTTCTTTGATTCTTGGATTTTGTATCCTAGGTCATGAGGACTCTTAGGATTTTTGACTTGATAGGTAGAGGCATCCAGATTTTTATGGTTGAATTCTCTTGAGGTGGTGGAAGTGGAGTTTGAGGAAATTCTTTGTTTAGACAACACGTGCATTGGTTGGTCATGATTGGGATTGTTAGAAGATTCATAGATGGATGAATAAGGTGTTGGAAGAAGTGGTGGTAAAATGTATGGAGGGATATTAGGAGTTGAAAGTAGTGGAGGTAGATTGGATGGTGGAAGGTGTATGGTCACATGCTTTTGACAATTGTAGGATGATAGAGGTGGGATGGCGACATACGTTTTGGGGATATGATAGGGTTTGCAATGGAAAGTGGGAGATTTTGAAGGAGTGGAGGAAGTACCAACATCTTGAGATTGCTTAGCTTGGGGTATGTATCCAAGGCCATATGAAGGAGGAGGAACATTGACATGGACGGGCTCCAAAATACCTTGTTCATGAAGGCCTAAGCCTTTACCTTGATAGTTCATATGTTGGAGTATGCGGTGGACAGTGGGATTACATGTAGGTGGAGCATTAGACACAAGTTCCTTATTGGATGAAGGAGATGAGATAAAGGATAATGGTGGTTGGTGTTCTAAGGAGGAACAATCATGAATGAAGGTGGTAAGACCAAGGATATATGGTGGGGGATTTACAGTATGGTCAATAACAGATGGCGGATGAGTATTTTTGGTTTGATCTTCTACGCTTGCTTGGGAGGCAAGTGTCTCATCAAGGGAAGTGGAAGTTTTTGGATCTTGGGTAGGACTAGATGGGGTTATAGGCTCAAGACCATGGAACACATAAAGTGGGCTCAGAGGATCATCATGGTCTACTTGATCATAGATAGGCTTGTCATCATAGATGGGATCTTGATCATAGATAGGATTTAGCATGATGGGATTAAGGTACTCGTGTATAGGTACTTCACCAACGATAAGATCTTGATAATAGGAAAGATAAAGGTTATGCATGGGATGGAATTGGATTTCCTTCTCATGTATAGGCGTTGGGAGATGGATAGGATCAAGTGGCTCATGGAGAGGTTCATTATTATGGATATCATCTTGGTCATGGAAAAGATACATATTATGGATAGGTTGCAAGAAAGGGATTTGATCTGGACTTAGACTAGGGATTAATGTTTCCTCATGCTTAGGATTAGACTCTTGACATACCTCTTGGGTTGCTGGAATGGAAGTGGATAGCTCTTGGATAGCTTCATGGTTGACAACATAGATGTTTGATGGACCATGACCTTGGTTCATGGTAGGAGGTTCTTCGATAAGCTTAAGGGATTGCGAATGACATGAAGGATTTTTGGTAAGGTCAAGGACTGGAATTTGGGGACACGGTTGACTCTCTGCTAGTAGCCCTTGGATCACATCCTTCATAGGTGTATGGGTAGACGAATGAGGGGATTTAGCTTTCTCCCAAGCTTTTCTCTGGTTGTATAAATTTGGAAAAACTCTTTCCCACCACTCATCTGATTCTTTTTTGGTCATCCATTTAGAGTTTGAGGAACTAGATGGCGGTGTTGGTGTAGAACTGGTATGTTTTGGAATATGTGTTTTAGAAGGTGGCGAAGGAGGACTAGTAGATGGACTGGTATAGGATTTCCAACTAAAGGTGGTGCTTCCCTTGTCATGAGCATCATTAAGATGGGAAACAGATGTATGAGTTCAGGGCAAGGCGTAGCTAGTACTGGCATGTTCAGCTTGCAAGATTGCCATTTCTTGTTGTAAGACTTGGATTTGTTGAGAAATTGCTATACACTCTTCGGGCGAGGGACTTGAGTTTATTTGCAATTTCGCATATGACCAAACAAAGCTGCCTCTCTTCTTCTTAAAGAATGGTAAAAACCTAGTTTTCTCTGGTGGTGTGAGAGATTTGGCAAAGTGGATAATCTTGGGTTGTTCTTTGGTTCTAATATTCACAGGCTCTGTCGGCTCCACCACAATCTGTGACCTTTCCTGGTACATATCACTAGGGAGAGTGTCAAGCATTCCATCGTCAAGTGCCACAGTTGGGTTTTCACCGTCAGATGCGTCCTTTCTTTTTACTATTTTGTGATCTGACACTGCCGCAAGGTAGGTTTCACTATCAGATCCCTTTTTGATCTTGATGTTTTTGTGACTGGAAGGCTTGGCACCCTCCCTGAAGTAAGCCATGGTATTTAGTTTGATAGCAAAACTAGCTTTACGATCTCCTTTTGGCAAGTGGTCCCTAAGTTCCATATAATCAATGTAAGCATCATCATTCTGGAACATATCTAATTGGGGGGTTCCTTGCAGATCCTAGTCAATAAGCTCAGGGTGTAAGAGGGGAAGGAAGTCAGATGAGAGACTTGATTCATTGATGGTGTGAATGGAAATGTTAGGGGCATTGGCGGGGGTAGAGTTTAGGGTGGTACTTTCTTCCAAGTTGTTTATCGCAATGGAATCTAAACTTTCCTCAAAAGCCATCATCTCAGGGGTGGGCAAATCAGACTCCAGTGGTCTATCCCGTTACGTTTGTCCCTCATGGTAGGGGCTAAGAGTTTGGATGGTGTCAACCTCTTTGTCGTCATAGAAGTACTCTATTAGCTCGTCCCACTCATACTCATTTGAATCATCTGAATCTATGTCGCTGTCCACTGGGAGTGTTTGGATTGTCTCCACAAGGCAAGCATTTTCCTTGGCTTTTCCCTTGCCTTTGTATCCTAGGCCACTTGTGTTTCTAGCCGAAGAGGATGAAGAAGGTTGTATAGGTTCAATGATTCCTTCTTTTCTGAGGCCTATGGGGCCTTGTCCTTCGTACCCCATCCTATACAAAATAGTCTCACCCCACCCATAGAGTTCTGAAGGGAGTCTAGGCAGTTCTTGGGGTGTGTTTTCTTCTTCAGCATAAAGCCATTGCAGGAGATCTCGCTCCTCTGTTTCATCAGATAAGGTCCCCCATTTTACAAAGGGATTTGCGGGAGCTACAGGAGGAGCAGATGGCTTTGGAAAAAGTTTGGGTGGATGTTTGGGTTAGCCAAAGGAGCGAGGAGACAAAGGCATCGTGGCAAGGTTGAGGCTGTGCTCAATGGAGTATTCCCCCATGCCACTTTCTTTTATGGTAAGTTTTAGTGGTTTGGGTCTTGAGGAGGAAGCTTTAGCAGTATGGTCCTGTAGTGGGGTAGGGGAAATGTAGGCTCTGTTGTTGGGTATGACACACTTGAGTTTTGCATGGAAAGAATTGCAGTGTTGGTAGGGGTCAGGGTCTCCATGAATGGTGATTTGCTTGCCATTGTGCGGGAATTTAATGCATTGATGGTAGGTTGAGGGGATAGCCTTCATGGCATGGATCCCTAGTCTCCCTAGTATGATATTATAAGCAAGCTCCCGATCAAGGACTTGGCACACCACATCTTTGATTACCGGTCCCACTTGAATGGGTAGGACAACCATTCCCTTTGTGGTTCTTTCTTCCTCGTCATATGCCTTTATGGTAATTTTCCTCCTTGGATCAACCACTTGTTTGGAGAACCCTAGTGCAAGGACTAGCTTCAATGTGCAAATATTTAAACTAGCACCCCCATCAATGAGAACCCTCTTGATGCAGTGCTTGTGTATGAATGCGACAATGTGTAGAGGGGTGTTGTGGGGTTGAGATACAGAAAGGTCATCTTGCTTAGTAAACGATATGGAATTGGAGGATGTTAGATTACCTACCATGGTCAGGAACTTTTCTTGAGCCAAGTTAGTGGGGATGGTGGTTTCCACTAAGGCTTTCTCAAGAATCTCCTTATGAGAAGGAGATAGACGCAATAGCTCCAATATGGAAATGTGAGCCAGAGTTTTCTATAACTGGTCGATGACATTGTACTAACGGAAGGTGGATGGAGATGGTGACGACCTTGGAGGAATGGTATTGAGCGTGACTTTACCACTGCGGGTAATTATACTACAACCAGTTCGGTTAGGTCCTAGTTGTTGGTTGGGTGAGATGACATTGACCTGCGGAATATGTTTAGAAATGCAGTTTATGGTGTAGTCAAATGGAACACTTGCATAGTTAGCATTACTCATCCCGCTGTTCTGATTTGGCTGGTTGTGATTATTGTTGTTGTCATTACTATTGTTGCCATTGTTGTTGTTGTGGTTGTTATATGCCCTATTATGATTTAGAAGTCGATCCCTGTAGGCCACATGAGTTTCATTGGAGGTATGCTGTTGTGTCCCTCCCTGATTCTGATCCAGTATATCTTGTATGACATTTTTGAGGTGGATACAGTTGTTAGTTGTATGCCCCCTTCCTCGATGATATTCACAATAGTCTATGTCCTTCCAGTAGGGAGGTTTGACTATAGGCTCGTAATCACTTGTTGGCGGTAGAGAAATTTCATTGTTAGCCAACAACTTCCTTAGTGCAGATTCTTGAGACTCACCTAACAGTGTGAATTTTCTCCTTGGGTTTGGATTGAACCAAGGTCTAGGCTCCCGAGAGGGTGGTTTGTTGAGTGCACCATTGTTTGTTTCTCCCTTAAGAGTGAATATGGGTTGTTGTTTAGGAGCTGCCGCCTTGGTGTCAACTACCCCATCATTGACCACATTCTTATTCTTGGTCCAAAACTTGGATTTATCCATTGTGTAATTGGAATTAGGTGTGTCCTTGTATAGCTTGATAGCTCCTTTAATGATCATAGCCTTTTTGATGAATAAGCCCATTTTGATGACTTTTGAGAATGATGTAGGGCATTGTATCTGAATTTGATAGCTAAGATCACTATTCAAATTGTGGACAAACATTTCCAATAGTTTCTTCTCAGGTATATCATAAGAACACTTACTAGCTAGCTGTTTCCATCGTTGTAAGAAGGTGGCGAATGACTCACCACTCTTTTGTTTGGTGTTGCATAGATCTAGCATAGATACCTCGTGTTCTATGTTGTAAGAGAAGTGTGTTATAAATTTATTGACAAGTTCATCAAAAGTTTTGATTCCTGGTAGGAGGTGCGAGAACCACTCCATAGGTTGACCACCTAAAGATCTTGGGAACAGTCTCATCAAGTAGGTCTCATTGTGAGCTACTTCTAAACATGCGGCATTGAATTTCTAGATATGATTTCTAGGGTCCCCCTTCCCTTTGTATTTGTCGAACTTTGGGACTTTGAACTGATAAGGGAAGGGTTTCATGACCAAACTTTTGTCAAAAGGATATGGAGCTATATCTTCCAAAGAGTAGTGCTTGGAACTTGTACCGGTCTTAAGGTTGGATATTTCTTGCTTTAGACTTTCGATTTGTTGTCTCACATCCTCCATAGGAGCATTTTGATCTATGGGATTCTTTCCTCTATCATTTGCATGCGGGATTGTGTCATTCGTGCCTCTCTCATGATCATTGTCTACATTTTCGATGATGGAGTTTATGTCAAAGTCTACGGGGAGTTTGATTTCGAGACTAGCAAGATGATGGAAGTATTTTTGGGGGTCTTCAGGGAGCACCTTCTCTACTAGGCGTTGGAATTTTCTATCTTGGATGTACGCTACTAATTCTTCATGAGAAATTTCTTCATCATCCTCACATGGTGTGATGAGGTGATTGGATGAGCCGGCCATTTCTTTTTGCTTGTTGTACTGGGATCGAGTAAGAACCATGCAAGGTGACGCGGGATGGAGGGGACTGGGACTGGAAATTTTGGCAAGGTGCCGATGGAGACTATAGTGGATGGGATATCTAGGATACGACTTGGACAAAGGATTCTCTCACTCAATGACTTCAAGTAAGATGGTTGACACAAGACGGTAGCCACTAGTAAGGGTAGTTGATACCCGTCTTACTATATGTGGACTAGTCACTCAACAAGACTACTAGCAAAGGTACTGTGACCTACTAGGCTTACGTGAATTCAGTAATGATACGAAAAGGGACCTATGTCAAACCGGTATGGGACAAACTGACTTTAGGACAAGAAGTGTTTGGACAAAAAGTGAATGGGACGATTGACGAAAGAGAGAGACTTGGGTGAAACGGATGAAGACTGACTACAAGGTTGAATTTGATCTCAAAAAGTGAAACTAGGCTGAAATGGGTGCTCCAATCAAGTGAAAATATTCTCTCAAAAATAGGGCAAGTGCTCACTATCGTATATGCACCGAAATAAATGCGCCGTAAGTCTCAGTATAAGTGCAGCTCTGGTTAAGTACAAATGCGCAGCAACCGTGTGTATATGCGCAGCAACAGTGTATATGCGTAGCAATTCGTTACAAAAGTGCAGTAAGTTGCTACAAATGCGCAGCAGAAAGGAGTATATGCGTAGCTTTGATATTTTTGGAAAATTTTTTGGATTTTTCTTATGTTTTTGGTATTTTTTTGGCTGGAAAAGGTCTTCCTAATCTGATATTATGAATTAACAGCAAGAAAACATAGCAAGCACAAAGAGTATTTTGTATTTTTTCATTGTTTTTGTAGTTTTTTTGACTCAATTTTGGACTAAACTGAACAAAAAACAAGCACAAAAATCCTAGGCGAGAAATGGATTATAAGGGATTTGGGCCACTAGAACAAGAGGTATTTAATGCGGGCAACCGTTCAAGTGGTTACACATGCGGCGGCACTACTCTCCATTATGGAGTCTCCCAGCCTCAAAGGGTTGCGCCTGAGAGGGTTTTGGGGGAGGTTGGCCGTCGGTGTAACATAACAGCACTTGTTGTAGGAAGTTTTCACCTCAAGCATAATTTATTTTAAGTGGCTTGGTAGGGCTTGGCATTAGCCTGTTACCACTCAGGGTCGTTCCCACTTGGACAAGCGTGCATCCAAGGGCAGGCCCCTCCTAAAGGTTAAACAAATGACAAGTCTGGCACTCTGATCACCTAGAAGAGGGGAGAGCATAAACCTATTGTCATTTGTCAAGCACAGAATACACTGATTAATCCAACCTAGTTAAAAGTGAAAAACTAAATGGGCTAATCTACTCAAACACAGAACTTTGAAGTGATTTTAGCAAGATAGCATTGGTTGAGTTTTAACCCCAGAAAGCAATGGTGAGTTTAGTTTTAAACCGCGTAGCACGAGATAGTTAACTTTGAAGTTTTGGTCTCACGATATAGCAATAGTTCATTTTAACCTCAAGATCAATGGTGAGTTTAGTTTTAAACCGTGTAGCACGAGATAGTTAACTTTGAAGTTTTGGTCTCATGACATAGCAATAGTTCATTTTAATCTCAAGATCAATGGTGAGTTCAGTTTTAAACTTAGATAGCAATAACTTGGAAAGTGTTGCAATGCAAGAAAGAAATAATCCCATTACTTTGTCCCTAATTAGAGCTAGATGAGGATTTGAATGAACATCAATTTTACTATCTCTTAGAAAGCAAAATGTGAACTATTTAGATGCAACTACATGGAACTAAACCCAAACCTATCCTACAAAACAGCTCCAGCAAACACCTGCGAAAAGGTTAGCGTTAGAAAATTCGCCTAGAAAAGTACTAAAACCTCAGTCTATTACAGAAGCGCAGCTTTAGTGATTAGATGTGTAGAAATAATCAATAGAAGCGCAGCAACTATGAATGCATTGTAATATTACACGTATGCGCTATGAAAAAGAATGAATGCGTAGTAATAACGAATGCGTAGTAACAGTCTTCAAAAGCGCAGCACAAATGAATATATGTGCAATAATGATATAAGCAACATGACAATGCGTAAAAGCGCAGTAAGAATACATAGGAGTGCAGAAAGAATAAAAGTGCTGCAGAAAAGGATATATGTGCCGTAGAAATGTTTAAATGCGCTGAAATAACCTGTGCATGTCTGGGCGTGACTAGTACAGAACCTGCCTTCAAAAAGGCTCAGATTTTGATGAGATAAAGGGGCAAAGGCCCCACGGTGGGTGCCAAAAATGTAAGGGTAAAACATGGATCAATCAAATGAATTATACAAGATCCAAACATCAACAGAATGGAAGATAACAAGAAAGATTGAATGAAAATAGCAATGAATAACACAAAGCAAACCTTCCCTGAAATTGATGCTTTTGTTGTTTGCCTATTACAACCGTCCTTTTGCAGATGAAGTGAGCCCTCAGAGAGTGCACTCTTTTAGCTGTTTGTAAGAAGTCGATGGTAAATGGCTATGGTGATATGCAATGAAGATGAGCTCCAAGGCAAGTATGTGATCTCAAGCTTGTGAATGGTAAAAGGGTGCCAAAGGTGCGCTGGTGATATTTCTACAGAGTAACAATATCAAAAAGCCTGGATGATTAGAATGGAAGAATGGGAATCAATGGTTGAGAGGAGATATGAAGATCAATGGCTGAGGATGGTTGAGGAATGTGCAACCAGTAGAAATGTGACAAGTGTCTCACCTCCATCATGAAAGAAGGGATTTGACAAAATTGATTGGAGAGTTAACTCCATTGACTAAACGGTTAATAGACTTGATTGATCAGTTAGAAGAGTGGATTATGGGATTGATTGAATTGATTGACCAGTGAACTAGGTTGATTGAGGAGTCAACAGAATAGATTGACTAGTGAACTCAAATGACTAATTAGTTAATAGATTTGATTGATTAGTTAACTAACTTCTAATTTGAGAAGAAATAGGCCATGTGGGTGAGGGAAAATAAGGTAATTAAATATTAAATATATTTAATTACATGTGCGACCTTATGAGGTGGACAAGGTGAGGTGTAAAGGTGAGGTGGATTTTTGGAATTTAGAACTTAGGATAGAGGAATTTGGATTAATTAAATAATTTATGATTATTTAATTATGTAGGACATTTAGAAGAATTTTAATTAAATAAATTGAATTTATTTAATTATGGAATAGTGAATTGATTAAATAAATTTAGAATATTTATTTAATTGATAGAAGAATGGAATAAATATTTAAAATATTTATTTAGGATGAATCATGTCATTTTTAGGCATATACAGTAGCCAATATGTTAATTGTATCATTCGATTCCTTCCTAGATAGAGGTTTATTCTATCCATTCTGCTCAATCCCATTAGGGGCATCACCTTCTTGCTACCGCAAATACACCCTTTCTAGAGTTTTGAGAGGAACTTCCCTCTTCACTTTTCTGTCTAGGTGAAGATGACTTCTAGTCATGGTTAAAACTATGCTTATTCCACCCACTCCAAAAGATGGGTATGTTAATCAAGATAACTGTTGCATGAACCCAACAATTTTAGATGATAGTTATGATGTCAAGGATCAACCACACAAAAAAACATAAGACCTTTCTAGATATACCGCTTTCCCCTTAGGTTACGAATGTTGCCACTATATTGTCCATTCCTTATCTTGTTCCCAGCTTCTTTCTGTATCAGACGTAACTGGTATATTTCTAAATCACAAAAAATAGCTTTTTAGCCCTATTGAAAAGTATGACTGCACCACCTTAGAAACATTCATATACTGGTTACAACCCTCTCTCTTAATCATATACCGTTGCACAGGCATGTGATAGTGATCAATATTGATAATCACATTTCTCACATTTTCTTGATCGCCATTTGCCAGTCGCAACTTTTTGTTTAACATTCTTCTTCATAACTCACATTGGGTGTCTAATCAGTTAACTTCTTTAGTTGGCCATTGACTTTAATCCATATTTATATCCATCTATGATTTGGAAGCCACAAAATGGTAGTTGAGACGTGGAGGGCTGAGCCTGGCAAGTGAAGATAGATCACGCAACCATTAGATTTTAAGTTTGACACTCTCCCAGCTGTGTTCCCCACCATAGAGTAGCATATGTGTTTTCAGTTTCATAGCGAATTGGATCCTCCTGAATCAATAGAGAAAGGAGTTCTTTTGTAGTCCACTTATCATCTATCTATTTACAGGTTTGAGGAATTCCATTTGCAATTGTAGTGCAGCACTTTTTACTTTGTAGTGCTACCGTGTGACTCCTCCGCACCTCTGTGACCGAAACCTTGCCGTTGAACGTCACTAGTCGAATCTTCTTTGCTCGCCAATAGTCCTCCATAAGCCATCATATGATGCCGACCTCACTCTGAGCTTTAGACCTTCTGTCGCACGTTGGTGTTTAGGTCAAATCTAGCGTTCTATCCGAACTGTTAACCTTCCCTTCCAACCTTGTCACTGCCTATGATGGCTCAGAGTTAGGCTCTAAAGACTCCATTGTCTTCTCAGATCTGGGATCGAATCTATTTTGTGGAGCTCAAAGTTGTTGGACAGAAGCATAAGGAATGTTTGAGACTAATTAGAAGGTTTCTAAAGATTCCCGTGCATATTAGAGGATCACGACTTGAGTGAAGTCCAACTGGGACAAGAATCTAGTCTTGCCAATATCAATTAGGAAACGAATGAACCTTTCTCCTGGTTGTTACTTTATTGGTCATTTTAGTTTTATTTTCCCTTTTGGTTAAAGGATTCAGTTAGTGATGCTTTTGGAATTATTATGTTTAGTCGATTATTACGTTATGTAAGGTGAGTTAAATTCTTGATAGATTAGTAGTCATGGGTTGTTTTAAGTGTTGTTGATTATATCAAGGAAATGTTAGTCCACTTTTGGGAAGTTGGTAGTCTAGGATATGGCGTTAAATTATTACTTGTTTGGATGTGATGATCGGTAAAAATGTTATTGTCATACCGCTTTCCTCATTTCTGTGGGTTGGAGTCAAGTTTATCTAGGGAAGTTCCTTAGATTTGTTGGCGTTTAGCATAGTATGTTGTAGTCATTTTACCTTTCCAATATTTAGTCAGAATTCTCCTTTACGATTATATGATAGACCCTAGTTTCCCTAATATTTTTATTATTTATTTTCTTATTATTTGTTTAAGCTTTATAGTTGGTGAAGAGCTTGTTTTCATTGATAGGTTGTTAGGAATAAATTGATTTAAGGTATTATTAATCTCTCATTCTTGAACAATTATAATGCATTAATTCCCTTGCTTTGGTAGTTGTTCTAGCCTCTTATTGGGAATAGAATAATTAGAGGGTGGTATAATTGTTACCTAGATTTTTTACAAGAATAGAACATTGCGGAAATCTTGCATCTTTAACCATGTTAAGATTAGTGGGAAGAAGATGCAATGTCAATGTAGATGTTTAATGTCAAACCAATAATAGTTTGTAGAAGTTGAAGTAGTTCATAACTTGAGCTATTTAGATTAGTAGGGTAGAATAGTATTACATTGTGAAGTAATTTAGTATTCTTGGTTAAATCTTAGTGTAGATGTGAATAGGTTTTGTATGATTTCAATTGTCTTAATTCTTTGAGTAAAATTTTAGTTGATCTCTATTCATTTATGAAACAAAGAAGATTATCGTTCTTGAAAATTTAATATGGGGTACTTGTTATTAAATCATGTGTAAAGGTCCATGGTTAAAGTGTTAAATGTAATTATCTCTAATACATGGAAGTGAAAACTCTTTGGGTATAGCTTGTAGTATTGTATTTACCCTTGTTGTGTTATGATTTTATTATGTTAACCTTGTCCGGTGATGGTGGGAAGTTACCCTTGGAACTAAATTGGTTATTTTTGTCAGCTTATGTTAAGAATGTTTTGAGTATCTTCCCCCTTGTCAATCTTGCATTATATCATGGTCGTGGAACCTAGTTTCCCGAACGGGAAAGGTGATGTAGTAACCGGGTGAAGAACTTAGTTACCGACTCCAGAGGTCTTACTATTTGGTCTTCGGCATTGGTACTTGTGTCTTACTATTTTATGATGTATGGTTGAGCTTGAGTAGGGCAATGGGAATTGTTTGTTGTGGCCCAGTGATTAGGTTTTGTGATGGATCAGAATTGTTATGTAACCATTATCCTTGCATGCTGTGGTTTGGATGATTGGTCAGAGACTGCTAAGGGAGTGGCTTCCATGGTGGGGCTGGTGCCTAGTGAGAGGTCACTTGGGTAACCCCATGGAAGTTGTAAGCAAGTGGAAACCTAATAATGTATTTAGGAGGGTTGGGGTAGTAGTATGCTTAACAAGATAAATAATGTGACCTCACCCACACCTTGAGTGCTTTCATAGGCTAAGGGAGGGATGAGAAGGCCTGGTTGGCAAGGCCGACCTCCTCATCTTCATGAGAGGGCATGTCGGCTCTCCATGTGTCACCCTATGGGGCCGGTACCTAGAGAGAGGCTGCTAGGGTAACCATAGATGGGGGCCGGCTTCTGCTGAGAGATAGCCTGGGTAACCCATGCTAGGGCCATGCGATGACACTCTCCTTGTTGGTACCTCTGGATTGTAGTTTTGTCTTCCTGATTGATCTAGTCTAATGTTTTGATCTGTCTTGTTGAGTACTATCAGGTTTGTGTAGTCCTATCATCCTATTTGTCTTCATGGTGTTTGGTATTGGTAATTGAGTCCTTGGCTGCAACCTTGACCTAGTGGTAAACCTCATTGTTATCTCCTAGCTTGGTGGGGTGGACCTCAGGGTTCCACATGGATGGGAGGTAGAGCTATCCATTGGTTTTCTTAGAGATTCAGATTGAGCCTTGTGCAGAGATGTTCCAGTTCCAAGTTGCTTTCATTCTTCAGCAGTGTTGTATACTTTCATATGTTCTCTTTTGTAAATCAATGAGATTGATCTGGCAATCTTGTATTCTTGCAATCTTGTATTCTTGAAACCTTGTATTCTTGTAATCGTGTAATTTGGAACTAAGACCATGTAATCAAATTATTTTGTTGTTGTAAAAGTTATTGGATTAGTTAACTCAGCAGATTAATGTTTATCACTCTTATGGTTTTACTTATTTACCTAATGCAGTTATGTTGCCCTAGAATGGTTAGAAGTGTACTTTTCCTTTTGATGTGTGTTATAATATCTTTGGATCCTTTTTTTTTGTACTTTATTGCTTTCAAAAAAAAAATTTATTTTGTAAATTTGCACTTGTTAGCCTAACAACCTAGGGTTGCATGACGGGCATTACACTTCACAACAATGTCAAGAGTAAGAAGTTTGTCAAATCTATGAATATTCCCTACATTTTTATTTCAAAGATACCAATGCATGGGAAAAAATATGTATGTAATCCTACGGAAACAAGAAAAGGACCATCTCAAAAATATGTCTAGAAAATCCCAACAAAACAAACTACTAAATATATATTTCAAATTTTTTTAGTTTTGTTGTCCAATGTTAACTATGAAATATCATCTACAACTATTCATTGTTAACATGTTTAGAATAAATTCATAGTAAATCTAATAAAACCATTTATATGTTGTAATTTAAATTTAAATTACTTTTATTTAAAATTGTATTTTATATATATGTTGTTTGGTGGAATCATTATCTTTTTATCTTATGTCCATCCCTTAATGTAATTGGATAATTAAATATAAAACATATATTGTTATAGACATGCACTTACATGTTCCTCTCAAACTCATTATGACTCAATAATGAAGAAGTAAAGTAGCACTCAAGAAGGAGACAAGACAAGGTTTCAAAGAAAATATAAAGTATATAATAGATAAAATGATCCACAATGTCAATAAGGATAAAGAAACTAAAGATTAATTGAAAGAAAAAGTGGAACAACTGACATCTTATGTGTAGTAATTAGTGGGCCATGTTGAGTCATCATCTACAATACGAAATCCTCTATTTATTAATGTTGTGGATAAAGATATGCCTCTTGCTAGAAAAATTTAGAAATATAAGAAAGGCTACTAAATATTGGACCAAAGAATTAATCTCACTTAGGTCTATACTCATTAATGAGGTTTTTCTTTTATACCATAAAATCCAAGATGAATTAAATTTTGTTAATGACTTGGAGGAGAAATGTAGTGAGGGATTATAAAAATCAGAATAGATCTTTTCTCAAATCCATGAAATGGTTAGAATTGATTTTGAGGTTCTTATTTTAAAATAAATTTTTGATGGGATAGATCTTTCCCTAAATATTTAATGGAAGGAAGATATTCAGTGGAGGATTGAAATCCTAAGCGAGGGATAATATAAAATCGAAGAGGCTAATAATTTGGATCATAAATCCTTAGGAGAAATTTAGAGATTTATCAAAAAGATTACATGCAATTTCTATAATGAATTGAATTCCATCAACTCAATGGATGTCTTGAAAGAGTAGCTGGAAAATGTCATAAAGGATGAATCATCCAAGGAAACAAGATTTAAAGTTTTATCTATTGAGAAACTTGTGAAATTGAAAATATTTTGCACAAGGAAATTGGGAATAAAATAAACAAATTTCATGGAGTGCCTCCCAAAATATAAGGTATTTACAAATCCCATGATGTGTTTTTATAGGTATTATAATGATCTAGACTCTAAAGTAGTCAAGGTGGCATTGGACAAGTTTAGTTTATATTAATAGTGGAATTGAGTGCCAAAAAATGAGACCATTAATGTTGAAGATAACTAAGAATAAGTTTATGCCAATAATGGCATGGTTCGGTGGTTAAGTCACTCGATTGTAGTAGTGGCCACTAGAGTTCAAACCCCCACTGGGCCAATGAGCTCGCAGGCTTTATGCCTTTGTTGGGCCAATGAGCTCGCAGGTTTGAAGTGTTCTTGCTAGGGGATAAGGTCCCCCATGTTGTGGCCTCACCGATTCATAGCTCCGAGAAAAAGCGTTAACGTGGAGCTAGAAGGCGTGTCACACCAGCATCACCGGTCACGGTAAAAAGTTTACCAAGTACATTATCTTTATAAAAAAAAAACTAAGAATAAGTTCATTGCTCAAAGCTTGGGACACTCAAATGAATGTCATCTTTTTAAGAGTAGTATTTAATATAAAGTCACTTTAATATAAGGTTTATGATGTAATATTTTATCGAACCACAAATGTATGCTTATTTTCAAATTTATAGTTTTTCATTACCTTTTTTGTAAATTTCAATGTGGATAGTTGGGTGGTTAATGGAAAAAGGTGAATGTCTTTCCCCTATTTATTTTAAAGTTGAAACTATGTACAAGAGTTTTGGAATTTTTTTGCAAGAATTTGTAAAGGAAAACAAAATAATTTAAAATTTTGATATTGAGAAAATCAATACAATTATTACAAAAACTTTATGTTCTAGAGTGTTTTATTGAGATTCACACCATTCTTATATCTACTATAAATCTATATTTTCACCATAATTTTATATTTTTCCACCAAAATGGTTCTAATCATCTTCCTTCCAATTATAGCTCATGTATTGCCATCTATGTTATTGATCTTATCTTCTTGTGAATGTCTACACTAGTATCCTACACTCTCCTATATTACTAGATTTAAAATTAAATTCACATAAATTCTCAATTCCTTTACCTTCATAACTATCTCTACTTTGACTTCTACCAATTCTTTTTTGACTTATGTTTATCATTTAGAATATGTTGTATTTATTTCTTTACTTGTTAATCTTTAGTTGAAATCTACTATAAAACTTCTTTGCTTAGTCTAATACATGCAATGACAAATTGTTAACAATTCCACACACCTCTTGAAAGAGCTTAATACTTTTATTTTCTTGTTTCAATTACACTTTTCATTACTTAATTGCATATTAAAGTTAACTCAATTATAATAGTCTAGAATCATATTAAAATATTATTAATCCTTATTTCCCTGAATATATTATAATTTTAAACGAGGACAATCGTCAAGGGGTCCAAAGGAATGTAACACCATACCATTTGTTGGGGGGTAATGAAAGCAATTCATGCAGCTACAAATATCAATGCCTACCAACAATCAACTTTAAATCAAATCCAATTTTGGGTAAGTTTAGAATGAGTCATGCCTGCATATAATTTGACATAAAATAATGAAATTTCATTTCGCAAGCATGGAAAAAATAGCAAACTATAATCAAATTTCCAAAATTGTGGCATACAAGGTTGATCTGAGTCTGACAATTATCAAGGAATAGAGTGGAATCCAAAGAAGTTTAGCAGGGGGAAGAGGATCCCCACACAACCCATTGTTGCTCGTGTATGAAGATTTGGGAAACCTCTGCAGAACATCTCCTTGGGGAATTTGACCAAATAAAGAATTATGCGACAGGTCCAGTTGAAACAGATATGTGATATTCATAAACCTGTTGGGTATTCCTTCGGTGAACGCATTACTGGATAAATTGAGATATTGGAGGTTGGAAAGCTCCACCATTTCTTCCGGGAGGTTTCCCAACAGCTTGTTGTGAGACAGGTAAAGGAAAAGGAGCTTCAAAATCTTTGCTACCGATTTGGGAATGGGGACGAAGAGCTGATTGTCATTTAGATAGATTTCCATCAGGTTGGAGAGCCTGCTGATGGAGTCTGGGATGGGGCTGGAGATTCTATTTTCAATGATGTTAACCCGCTCCAGATTGATCAAATTGATGAAAGAAGGTGGCAAGGGGCCGATGAGTTGGTTTTCATTGAGGTGCAGGAATCCCAACGAAGAGAGCTTGCCTATGGAAGACAGTATGCTGCTGTTGAGGCGGTTTCCATTCATGTACATGACATTCAGATTCGAGAGCTTTCTGACGAAATCTAGAATCAGACTAGTCAGAGCATTGTCTAAGACATCGAAAAGCTCTAACGACCTCAGGTTTTTGATGGCACGAGGAATCAAACCTGTGAAGTTGTTTCCGTAGAGATCGAGGCCTTGAAGCATGACAAGATGGTAAATTATCAAGACAGGAATCGAACCTGTCAACCCATGGCTGTAGAGATGCAGTTCTTGGACCTTTTGTAGGCTAGCGATGCTCTCAGGGATGGAACTACTTAATTTGTTTTCTTGTAGCTAGAGCTCTCGAAGCTCATGGAGATTTCCCAAAGACTGAGGAATCAAACCTCCCAACTTGTTGGTGTTAAGAGACAGCTTCCTCAGCCTTACAACCTTCTAAAATTTGCAGGTACTCTAGATCACCTACCGCCCCTGATATAGTGCCCTTCATCAGCGTATTAACGAATTCACCATACATCCCTGGGAGACTAAGCCACACCACCCGCCCTATTTGTTTACTGCATTTGACCCCCTACCACTTAGAACAATTAGACCCATTCCATGAAAGTAGCCGTTGGGAAGGGTCCTCCATCATCCCTTCCTTAAAGCTCAACAAGGCTCGTCGATCTCCCACCTGGCATTCCAAGCAACCGCCCTCAAAAGCAATCACCAATATAACCAGCAATGCAATAAACAATTTCAAATTTTTTTCTTTAGTAGGCAATCTCTTGCCTTCACCTGAAAACTTTTTCTTCCTCCAACCAAACTCCACTACTATTTGGATTTCTCACAAAACTAGCATAATCTTAGTATGATGGAGATGATATAATAGCAAAATTGTAGCATAAGATGTGATTGATATTGTTTGGTTGATCATCAATTTATACATTCATGATAAGAGGTATGGAGGGTTGAGATTAAGAGATGCAATAGATATGATGGAAATTATGAAATATAAAGAGGGAAGATGATAATCTGCTCATGGTATCTATACAGATAAAAGATATGATGGAAATTGATACAAATATTCTTATAGATGAAAAAAATTTAATGATCCAAATGTGAATGATTTTGTGTCTTGGCTAGATGCACTAGAGTGGAAGAGGTTTGTGCTAGTGGATTTTAGTGGACAAATAAGAAGGATTTTTAATCAATGTCACACTAATATGGTTGATCTTAAAAACAATTGTACCATCTTAGATGTATAGATTTCATATGAAAGCAGAGAGAACTTGCTTGATGTCAAGGAAGTAAAGAAAGTTTTTAAGAAGATGCTTAATGAAGAGCTTGTTGGTGCCAACTCAGTTAATGGTGAATCACTAGGGAAGCTTGGACATATAGCAATGTATCTCATACCTAGGGCTTAAATTTGACAGTTGTATAATTGTATTTAGACATTTTTGTTGTAAAATACAATCAAAATTTAAAAAAGATTGTATCATATGAAAGAAGAGATTTTGGACAAACTGTCAAAATTTATATAGGATTATATATATATATATATATATATATATATATATATATATATATATATATATATATATATATATATATATATATATATATATATGTTTTTTATATGATTTACTTATACTTAAGCATGTCATAGTCTTTGACAGGCACCATTGAATAGATCACTGTCATAAAAAAATTGCTTGACAGGCAAGGTCGATTGTCAAATTTAAGCCGTGCTCATACCTTTCAAGTATGAAATTGATGATGTCTATAAGAGACTAACAGATGCAGACATAATGATAAATAAGTGGAAAATTTGGAAAAACATTACCTATGGACCAAGTGACAAAATTTTAAATCCCATCATTACTAGGTACAGGAGGTACAAGGCGAAATTAAGAGCATTAGCTCAGGTGGACTTGACTGCTACTTGGGACGAAGACCAAACTGCTGCCATGTAATGACATTTCTTATTTTTATGTTATTTCTTTAAACATACTCTAGATACTCTTGTGGAAAAAGACTTATTATTATTTTATGTTTTAAATCGGCTATCCCCAAGAAGCTATTATTATTTCAAAGACAATTATTTTATGACAAAGCTATATATACTAAGCACGTCGATGCATTTAGGATCTTTTGACAAACATTGTATTGTTGATAGGGCAATTTTGTGTTACTCTATATTCCAGTTATTTTCAATATATGAATTGTTATTTTCAATTTTCGTTAATCTAAATTTTTCCTTCATTGACACTTGTCTCTATTCTAGAGACTTTATGGAGGAAGATGGGTGTGTTAGAACTGCAACTCAGAATAAAATTGATGCCATTGATCTCTGATACTGACTATCCATCGATCCAAATGTAAATAATTTTTTAAGATATAATTTTGCCAAGTAAATTAGTCATTACAATTTGACATTTGATAAGTTCTCTAGCCACATGATGAATTTTCAAAAAAATTGTCAGCACATTCACCAAATAATTTATTTTACATTTTTGAATATCTATATAATTCGCCACCTAATTTATTTTATTTTTTTGAATACAACTATAATTCACCAAGGAATTTTTTTTTTCAAATCTATATACAATTCACCAGCAAAAAAACCACTATCGACAAACTTGAAAAAAATCGCCAATGAAATTATTTTTTCCAAAAATAGGCATAGATTCGCCAAAATTTTTATGGCATCGAGCTAGGATTCACTAGGATTGTATAGGTTTTTTTAGGGGGGCTCCCTTAAAGTTATCCTTGAATCCTAGACTAAAGAATTAATCTCACTTAGGTCCAAACTCATTAATGAGGTTATTTCTTTTATACCATAAAATCCAAGATGAACTAAATTTCATCAATGATTTGGAGGAGAAATGCAGTGAGGGATTATAAAAATTAATAGATCTTTTCTCAAATCTATGAAATGGTTGAAATTGATTTTGATGTTCTTAATTCAAAAGAAATTTTTGATGGGATAGATATTTCCCTGGATATTGAATGGAAGGAAAATATTCAGTGGAAGATTGAAATCCTAAGTGAGGGAAAATATAAAATTGAAGAGGCTAATAATTTGGATCATAAGTCCTTAGGAGAAATTTATAGATTAATCAAAAAGATTGCATGCAATTTCTACAATGAATAGAATTCCATCAACTCATTGGAAAGAGTACCTAGAAAAAGTCATAAAGGATTAATCATCTAAAGAAACAAGATTCAATGTTTTATCTATTGAGAAACTCATTAAATAGAAAATATTATGCAAGGAATTTGAGAAGAAAATAAACAAATGTCATGGAGTGCCTTCCAAAATGTAATATTTACAAATTCCATGATGTGTTTTATATGTATTCTAATGGTCTAGACTCCAAAGTAGTGAAAGTGGTATTGGACAAAATTAGTTTATATTAATAGTGGAATTGAGTGCCAAGAAAAGAGACCATTAATGTTGAAGATAACTAAGAAGAAGTTCATTGATCAAAGCTTGGGACACTCAAATGAATGTCAATTTTTTAAGAGTAATATTTAATATAAAGTTTATGATGTAAAATTTTATTGAGCCACAAATGTATGCTTCTTTTTGAATAATTCATATTTTTCTTTACTTTTTTTTGTAAATTTCAATGTGGGTAGTTAGGTGGTTAATGAGAAATGGTGAATGTCTTTCCCCTATTTATTTTAAAGTTGAAACAATGTACAAGACTTTTGAAATTTTTTTGCAAAAATTTGTGAAGGAAAACAAAATAATTTTAAATTTTGATATTGAGAAAATCAATAAAATCATTAGAAGAACTTTATGTTCTAGAGTGTTTCATTGAGATTCACACCATTCTTATGTCTACTATAAATCTATATTTGCTTAGTTATTTAATTTTAAAATCTATAAGAAATATTCACTTATTAAATTACAAGAGCCTTGCATTTCCCTTGTGTTGAATCAAATTAATTTCTATTTTCTCTTTAATTTAATTTGAACATTCCTCCATTATTACCCCAAATAATTTAGTCTTCTCGTTCTTCCATTCCAACTTTGTGCTACCACAACATTCCACATTTTATCCTTCAAAACAATCATTTAGAATTCTCTATCTTATTTTTTTTTATCATTTCTAATCTTCATATACTCATCTACTCGTTTCACTAACTTATATTTTAGTTTTACTGCTCCATCACTAAATAAAGCAATCTTCATGTTGTTAACTTTCCAATCCACAACTTCAATTTCTTCAATTTCTTCACATCCCCATTGTTTCTCATCATACATACTTCTTTCAATCCACTCAAACTTTACATCTAAATCATCCATTTGTACTAAAAATATCAACTTCTAGTTGTTGGTCATGATGTTATTCATTCACAAACATAGAATAAAAGTTACACAACAACCTTTACTCATCTTGAAAGATACGATGAATTCAAAGAATTCATGATCCCAAGTCTCCGTTGATTAGGTCTTAATCTACTGACGTTACTCAGTGGTTGATGTGCGTTGCTGTTTTCCATTCAGGGGCCTTACGTGTTTCTGCACTGTTCATCATCATCATCTTCGAATATCCTGCTCTGGATGTTCGCTCTGCATCAGTCTTCAATAATTTCTACCTCTGCACTGTAAATTTAGTCAAATAATGTGCATACAGGCTGATATTTGCATGATTTCTACCATTATTTATGATTCTTTGCATGATATTTTCAATACTACATGCATTTAACTCAAATATGCTAAGGATCTTCAGTTACCTACGGGATTTCAGCATATTTCACTGTTTCTGCTTGTTATTTATCATGATTTGCAGTTATGGTGATGAATTAATGAAATTGAAAAAAAGGAAAAGGGTTAGAGAGTGAGATTCCTAAAATTACTGGACTTAGATCACTGATTCACATACAAGCTCCCATACTTGCAATGAAAAGAAGGAAAACTAGAAATCATACTTCACCAGGACACTCCACAAATCCGCATGATCTAGTGCAAAGTTTCAAAGGAAAGTTGACAACAATATGTAATGAAATGAAAGCGCTTCCAGTTGAACACAGCATTCACCAGTACATATCCAGAAATTAACAGAAGATTACGTAAAATTTACAATTAGGATGTAATCTGGAACTTCATATTCATTCAGTATGCTCAAGAACAGGTACATTTACAGTGATCTGAAGAAAGAACCTTGACATTTCAACAATTCTATCCTCATTAGTCTCAGTAATCCGATCTCCTAACTTATTCTACAGTAATTGACTCTTTGCGCCAGATGCGTCTGTGTATTCTAATGTATTCTCCTCCCCTTTAAAATGACAAGCTCTGGATGTTATATAGAGCAACTGCCAGAAAACGGTTACAATGATCCAAGGATCAGGATCCTCTCATAACAAACAACGGCCCAGATGAAAAGCACATGCTTCGTCAGTTAGCAAATGTACAGCTGGCACAGAATATTCCAGCATCTTCAACTTGATTCGGCCTCCAGCTGGCGAACAACATATTTGACAATATCCTCCTCATTTCTGGCCCATGTTGCCTCCATGCGCAACTTTGTAATGCTCAGCTTCAGCAGCATCATCATGGTTTCAACGCTCAGCTTCAGCAGCATTACGACTTCAGCGTTCAACCCCAGCAGCATCATCATGATCTCCTGCAAATAAACAGACAAACACTAAGTTCATCATCATCATGATAAACAACAGGAAGTAAACACTTTATTAAACATACCTCCCCATGTGCAGCTACAGGCAAACAGGTCTTACCTGTGAAAAAAATGCACCAAATGCATAAACAGCATAAAAATAACCAGGTCAACCCTCGTTGACCAAAATTCAGGCAGTCGGCCCTTTCAAATTTCCATCGCTTCATGTTTTTGCCTATTTTCTTGTATATCGGGTTCAAAATATGATGATGATGATCTCAGACTATACAAGGAAATAATCGCCTTTCAACCATCCTTAGAAACCGGCTTTGCATCATCATCATATTTGCATCGGCGTGACTACATATGATCAGGGTGACAATTTTACCTTAGGCCGACGGCAACAGTTATACCGACGCCAAAAATATCATGATGATGCTCAACTATATATCCTCAAAGTGGCCGCAGGATATCACAAAATATGATGATCCTCCTTTCCTAATGCTCTGATGAAAAGCACATCAGGATGTTTTGTTTTGCACATTCGGGAAAGAAAGACATCGTCATCATCATCATGATGAAGACAAACAGGAGGACTTGGAAAATGATCCTGCCGCTGAGGAAAAACATGATGACGTCATCGTCATCATCAGGCTTCACTAAAATGCAAACGGATGACGTCATCGTCACATTCGTTAAAATCAGGAGGTAAATAGAATATCGGGTTCCCTCTAAGGAAGATGATCAGGTCATGAAAGCAATATGACCCATTTCGGCCAAGGCTATCCTGCTTGGAAGATCAGGATGATGAACATCATCATCATCATATTCGCACTGGGTGATCTAAAATATGATCCTGCTGAAAGTCCTGATGACGTCATCAGGATATCCGGGTCTTGTGTTAATCTTCGAAGATGACGTCATCGTCATCATCATATTGGCGAAATGGATCATGCCTTGAAAAAAAATCCTACCGAAGGAGAAGGTGATGATGACGTCATCGTCATCATCATATTTGCAAAAGGTTATACTTCTCGGCAGGAGGATATTACGAACTGTCGGGAGAGACGAACAAGATCATGATGATGTTGATCACCAAGACTTAAGAAAAGAAAAATCACCCTCCGCTTCGAAAGATAAGGTGATCATCATGATCACGCAAAAGGAGGTCAGGAGGATATTAGGAAATGTCGGGTCTCGAAATATCATGATGATGTTGATCACCAAGACTTGGTCGTGCGCGCGCAAATTATGCAGATGGCAGATTTCTTTAAGTAAGGTGATATTATAACATCATCATGATATTCAAATATCGGGTGATGTTGGAATATCATGATGATGCTCGCAATGTGAGAATATCATGATGCTCGCCTGACGGGCAAAACACACTAGTATTTAAGATTGACGTCCGGATGTTTCGGGACTGCATGATTTTCATCAGGTGATAAAGTAAAATCATGATGATGACCTTTGGCGATATAAAAGACCGCCCGACGGGAAAGGAGTAATACGACTTAAACTTGACGTCCGGATGTTTCGACCTCATGATATTATCGGGGAGCTTTTCAAATATCATGATGATGATGTTCATACAGCAATTACCAGGTTTGACCAAAACTTTGACTGCTCACAACTCCCTCATATGGACAAATTTTCAAGTGATGCAAAAGGCAAACCTGCATGAAATTTCAAGCTCTTTCTAACCATGAAGTCATAGAAACAAAATATGAACTTTGAAAAACTAACCTCATGATGATAACCTACCTCATCCTGACCTTCATGATGATGATGCACCTGACCTTCATGATGATGATGCACCTGACCTATTTTTACCAAACCGCCAGAAACAGACAACACAAGCCAAAACAAAAGCTGGGTCCCTGTTTTGCCAAGTCAAAAGGGGGCGTGTTGTGTAACCACACAACAACTTGCCACCAAAGAAAACAACAAAATTCAAATAATTCAAGTGATGTGATCATATTCATCTATAGTGTTCTAATTCTGTCTAAGTAAATCATCATGATCTTTGAATGATAAAATTTCATTATGGTGATAAAGCTAACAAAGGATCAGGTGTGTGCAGATGATTAATTATCCTCATCTTGAAAGCAAGTTGAAAACATAAGTAACTGGTGTTAAACTACATAGTTGGAGATCATCCCTCATAGCCAACCTGGATAGAGCCTTGCTGCCAGCAGGTGTCTATAACCCCGGCAAGGTTATCTATACAATCTCCCTAAGTAGAGCCCCACTACCAGCAGGCGTCCATAGCCCCGGTAGAGTTACTTAGATGGCCTAATTTTATTTTGTTTCTGATTTTCCTTTAAAAATTTAAATTTGATATCATCATGTCTGGTCATTTGTACAAGGTGTAGTCACTTGCAGCTTTAGGTTGGAGATTGTATTGGTAGCAAGGGAGTCCCTTTAGATTTTTCACTTAACACCTATACTCATATCTTCAACAGACCCAAGGCTGTTAGGTGTTTCATTGTGTTTGATTCACTTTGGACAAGAAAAAGTACCCTGATGAAAAGACATCATAAACCTGATCATGATTATTTATCAGAATGAATTACAATCTATATCTAAATCTGATCTCATCACTTGAATCGTAACAATTTAGTTATTTTCTCAGGTGATGAAGTGCATCATCCTGACTTACCAGAACAAGGTCCCAACCAACAACAAGCAACAACAACAACAAGCAAACACTGTACAAACAACTAACCTACAAAAAGGAAACAACAGGAACAGAACAAGAAAGCAAAACAAGCAGACTGTACAAACAACTAATCTACAAAATTATATACAACACACTACTAGGCAAACAAAAACCAGAAAAAGACCTAAGGACACCTGCATTTGCATACTTCTTTTGATTGTGCAGGAGCATCAGGGTATTAGTTATGGTTCTCAACCTAGCAAATTTATCTTTATATTCTGAAGAATATTCTGATATTCTGAATTCACTGTATTCAACAGAACAACTCTTGATGATCAGCAACTGAGGAAGCTCACCATGTTCATGATTAATCCATATGCATGTCTTATCTCCTGAATTTCCATAATCAAAATGGTATTCAACATCATTTACTGTGGAAAGGAGAAATACAACCTGGTGTATTTCTGGCTTTGCTGGACATGCTTCTTCATTGGCAATTGGTCTTCCATTTGTCATTATATTTTCACTGCTTGGCTCAGTGCCTGGTCTCTCTTCAAATTGAAGGATGTATGACCTTTGATGTATTAATTCTTCATCTTTATCCAGCCTTATCCCTTCATTCTGGATGTTCAGTTTATCTTCTAGTTCAGGAAACTTCTCAATATTTTCTTCAATTTCCTGCACATCAGCATCTAAATAAGTATCTTTATTATCACAACCTGATATACAAAAATTTATCATTTCTAAATCATTTGACTGTAAAGGAGAAACAACTTTCACTTGATGAGGACACTCCCCTGTTTCATTTTCTAAATATTTCTGGAGTGACATCTGATTATGCACAACAACTCCAAAGTCTTCTACATCTTCATTTTTCAGGAATGGTTCATTGAATAATTCACATCTTCTATCTAGTAAAGGATCTGGTTCCATTAACCTGCAACATTCTTGCATTTGATCATTTAATTCAAAGAAGTCAGGTAATAAATCAGCATTTATTTTCTTCTCTATGACTCCCTGAGTTACCATCATAGGAACCTCATCATCAAGAGTGCATTTAAATTGCTCTACTATCTGTTTACACTTCTCTTTACCATAGAATGACTCCAGGAAAGATGTTTCATCTTCTTTATCAAAAGTATTAGGATCAGAATCAAAAATATTATCCTGATGAGTGATTTCTCCTCTAAAATTTTCACAAGATTCATACCTGCATACTGACTGATCCTTACTTGTATTAGGAAGTAGAGAACTCCTATCAATCCCACCATAAAATGAATCCAGGAAAGATGTTTCCTCTTCATTACCTTCTGGAACTAACTCAGCTATTGTATTTTCTAGAATCTTTTTCAACATGACCAAGCAAGGGTAGCAATCTCTCTCTGAATGCTCTTCATCATGTAATCTGCACCAGCTTTCAATCAAGACATCATCAATGGGCAAACCTAATATTTGACTACACTGTATATTTCTAGACAAGTATAATTGAAAATCTTCAGAATGATCCACTTCAATGTCTGGACAATTAATAACTTCTGGTGCTGCATCTGCTTGTTGCTCCAGAATTTCTTCCTTTTCCTGGCAGATCTCTTCATTTTCTTGGCAAATTTCAACCCTGAACACGTCCAGAAAGAATATTAGTCCTTTCAAGTATAAATCCAACCTTGTGAGGAAAGTTAAACAATTTATTTCACTGTGTTCTGTAGTCTGGTGTATCCTGCAACAGGTAGATAAACCAAAGTTAGACAAATTGTGAGGGTAAATCTGTCCATTCAGAGTTTCCTGAAATAAAGGAATGTTAATTTGACCATTATTTTCATATGCATCCATCAAAATGAGACTCTATTCTTCAAAAAAAAATTTTATTTTGCAATTTTAAGGAGATCTGTCATATCTCAGATTAAAACTTTGAAAATCCAGAAAATCAAACAAATATTTGATGCTTTGGGCTAGATCTTTGCAAAGGTGCAACCAAAACATCTCAGGTAAGAGATATTTGCAGACATTTAACTGAAATGCTGAAATATTTATGCAATATTTGCAGAAAATCCAAAAATTCGCAGCTCACGCCCTGCCTTCTCGAAAATTGATGTTGCGTTAAAAGCGAGGGGCCTGCATATATGAATGATGACTGAATCAATAGTGTCTTTCCCAGTTCTGCCCTCCTTCTAGCGCCAATTTATGTTGGTCATGATGTTATTCATTCACAAACATAGAATAAAAGTTACACAACAACCTTTACTCATCTTGAAAGATACGATGAATTCAAAGAATTCATGATCCCAAGTCTCCGTTGATTAGGTCTTAATCTACTGACGTTACTCAGTGGTTGATGTGCGTTGCTGTTTTCCATTCAGGGGCCTTACGTGTTTCTGCACTGTTCATCATCATCATCTTCGAATATCCTGCTCTGGATGTTCGCTCTGCATCAGTCTTCAATAATTTCTACCTCTGCACTGTAAATTTAGTCAAATAATGTGCATACAGGCTGATATTTGCATGATTTCTACCATTATTTATGATTCTTTGCATGATATTTTCAATACTACATGCATTTAACTCAAATATGCTAAGGATCTTCAGTTACCTACGGGATTTCAGCATATTTCACTGTTTCTGCTTGTTATTTATCATGATTTGCAGTTATGGTGATGAATTAATGAAATTGAAAAAAAGGAAAAGGGTTAGAGAGTGAGATTCCTAAAATTACTGGACTTAGATCACTGATTCACATACAAGCTCCCATACTTGCAATGAAAAGAAGGAAAACTAGAAATCATACTTCACCAGGACACTCCACAAATCCGCATGATCTAGTGCAAAGTTTCAAAGGAAAGTTGACAACAATATGTAATGAAATGAAAGCGCTTCCAGTTGAACACAGCATTCACCAGTACATATCCATAAATCAACAGAAGATTACGTAAAATTTACAATTAGGATGTAATCTGGAACTTCATATTCATTCAGTATGCTCAAGAACAGGTACATTTACAGTGATCTGAAGAAAGAACCTTGACATTTCAACAATTCTATCCTCATTAGTCTCAGTAATCCGATCTCCTAACTTATTCTACAGTAATTGACTCTTTGCGCCAGATGCGTCTGTGTATTCTAATGTATTCTCCTCCCCTTTAAAATGACAAGCTCTGGATGTTATATAGAGCAACTGCCAGAAAACGGTTACAATGATCCAAGGATCAGGATCCTCTCATAACAAACAACGGCCCAGATGAAAAGCACATGCTTCGTCAGTTAGCAAATGTACAGCTGGCACAGAATATTCCAGCATCTTCAACTTGATTCGGCCTCCAGCTGGCGAACAGCATATTTGACAATATCCTCCTCATTTCTGGCCCATGTTGCCTCCATGCGCAACTTTGTAATGCTCAGCTTCAGCAGCATCATCATGGTTTCAACGCTCAGCTTCAGCAGCATTACGACTTCAGCGTTCAACCCCAGCAGCATCATCATGATCTCCTGCAAATAAACAGACAAACACTAAGTTCATCATCATCATGATAAACAACAGGAAGTAAACACTTTATTAAACATACCTCCCCATGTGCAGCTACAGGCAAACAGGTCTTACCTGTGAAAAAAATGCACCAAATGCATAAACAGCATAAAAATAACCAGGTCAACCCTCGTTGACCAAAATTCAGGCAGTCGGCCCTTTCAAATTTCCATCGCTTCATGTTTTTGCCTATTTTCTTGTATATCGGGTTCAAAATATGATGATGATGATCTCAGACTATACAAGGAAATAATCGCCTTTCAACCATCCTTAGAAACCGGCTTTGCATCATCATCATATTTGCATCGGCGTGACTACATATGATCAGGGTGACAATTTTACCTTAGGCCGACGGCAACAGTTATACCGACGCCAAAAATATCATGATGATGCTCAACTATATATCCTCAAAGTGGCCGCAGGATATCACAAAATATGATGATCCTCCTTTCCTAATGCTCTGATGAAAAGCACATCAGGATGTTTTGTTTTGCACATTCGGGAAAGAAAGACATTGTCATCATCATCATGATGAAGACAAACAGGAGGACTTGGAAAATGATCCTGCCGCTGAGGAAAAACATGATGACGTCATCGTCATCATCAGGCTTCACTAAAATGCAAACGGATGACGTCATCGTCACATTCGTTAAAATCAGGAGGTAAATAGAATATCGGGTTCCCTCTAAGGAAGATGATCAGGTCATGAAAGCAATATGACCCATTTCGGCCAAGGCTATCCTGCTTGGAAGATCAGGATGATGAACATCATCATCATCATATTCGCACTGGGTGATCTAAAATATGATCCTGCTGAAAGTCCTGATGACGTCATCAGGATATCCGGGTCTTGTGTTAATCTTCGAAGATGACGTCATCGTCATCATCATATTGGCGAAATGGATCATGCCTTGAAAAAAAATCCTGCCGAAGGAGAAGGTGATGATGACGTCATCGTCATCATCATATTTGCAAAAGGTTATACTTCTCGGCAGGAGGATATTACGAACTGTCGGGAGAGACGAACAAGATCATGATGATGTTGATCACCAAGACTTAAGAAAAGAAAAATCACCCTCCGCTTCGAAAGATAAGGTGATCATCATGATCACGCAAAAGGAGGTCAGGAGGATATTAGGAAATGTCGGGTCTCGAAATATCATGATGATGTTGATCACCAAGACTTGGTCGTGCGCGCGCAAATTATGCAGATGGCAGATTTCTTTAAGTAAGGTGATATTATAACATCATCATGATATTCAAATATCGGGTGATGTTGGAATATCATGATGATGCTCGCAATGTGAGAATATCATGATGCTCGCCTGACGGGCAAAACACACTAGTATTTAAGATTGACGTCCGGATGTTTCGGGACTGCATGATTTTCATCAGGTGATAAAGTAAAATCATGATGATGACCTTTGGCGATATAAAAGACCGCCCGACGGGAAAGGAGTAATACGACTTAAACTTGACGTCCGGATGTTTCGACCTCATGATATTATCGGGGAGCTTTTCAAATATCATGATGATGATGTTCATACAGCAATTACCAGGTTTGACCAAAACTTTGACTGCTCACAACTCCCTCATATGGACGAATTTTCAAGTGATGCAAAAGGCAAACCTGCATGAAATTTCAAGCTCTTTCTAACCATGAAGTCATAGAAACAAAATATGAACTTTGAAAAACTAACCTCATGATGATAACCTACCTCATCCTGACCTTCATGATGATGATGCACCTGACCTTCATGATGATGATGCACCTGACCTATTTTTACCAAACCGCCAGAAACAGACAACACAAGCCAAAACAAAAGCTGGGTCCCTGTTTTGCCAAGTCAAAATGGGGCGTGTTGTGTAACCACACAACACTAGTCTAACAACTAATGCTTCCAACATTTCTCTTTACTCTATCTTTTCACATCTTACAAAATTTATCTACTTTGTATCATTTATACCTCTTGTTTCTTGCATCTTTTCATACTTTCCTAACTATCACTCTAAATACAAGTCAACAAGTCAATTTAAAAAAAATATGAATATACATTATTCTCAAATAAAAATAAAATTAAAAAAATGGAGTTTTAAATTGTAATTATCAATAATGAGTTAATTTTATTTACTTAAGAGTTATTCTATAGGTTTTTTATAGTGCACACTACTATTATTATTTCTATAAAATTAATCATAAAAAATCATTAGTGGGAGTTTTAAATTTTAGTAAATTTTATTTACTTATCTATAGGTTTTTCATAGTGTATGGTACTCATTTGTCTAACTAATCTAGAACTATTATTGTTTCTATAAAATATAATAAAAATAAAAATTATTAGTTGGATTTTTATATTTTAATTATCAATAAAAAGTTAATTTTATTTACTTAAGAGTTATTCTATAGTATATTTTATAGCTATAGTTTGACAACTGCTAAGCTATATTTTTGTTGGAGTTTTATATTTTAGATAGAGATATCAATCATTAGTTAATTTTATTTATTAAAGAGTTATTTTAATTACTTTATAGTTATTCTATAGTTATTTTCTCTAGTTAAGAGTTATGTACAAATCTTAAAAAATTATATAAAGGTTTCTATATAACTTATCCACTTTTTATTTTATATATAATATATATTAATGTAAGGTATTATAATAATATATATTAACGTAAGACATTATAATAATATAAATTTATTTTAATCACTTAAGAGATTACATATATTAATATATGATATTTATAAAAATATGAATTTATTTTAACTAGCATACCCATCTTTAGAAAAATCTATGTAAAATAAATCTAGAGATATTGCCTATTGAACTTATATACAACAAAGAAATTTAAAAATAGGTATATTTTAAATATATTTTTCTAAAGATAGGTATGCTAGTTAATTAAATAAATATAATTTATTTAATTAATCTATAATGGGGAAAATGGAATTTGATAAATTAATTAAATAAATATACTTAATTTAATTAATTTAAATTATGGAAAGGGACATGGTAGAGGGGACATGTTAGGATGATGGTGATGTTAGGAAAACTCTTACCCCTTTTCGTGCATTATCCCATTACACTCATCTCTTCAAGATGATCACTTTTCTATATAACTTTGTTTACTTCTATTTTGGGTCCTTCTCACCCCTATGATGATAAATCATCATTCTCAAGATCAATAGGATCAATAGGAGTCCATTATGGACTCTCTCAATGAACACCTTTATCACATACAAATAAAACTTGAAGGTTCATCAACTTTGGAGAACAACTCTCTCAACTCTCCCAATAATATTGACCGACTACTCTCAACTACAAATAAAGGTGAACCTTTCTCTCCTATAACATTTTCAATTTCCTTCTTCCATAATCAAGATAGTCCTCTTTGCCCCCTAGAAACTAGACTTTCCTAAATGTGATGGTACAAATCTTCCTAATTGGTTGAGCAAGGGAAAGTAATAATTTGAATTCTATCAAGTTATCCATGATCAAAATATTTCCCTTACCTCTTTTCACTTGGAAAAGAAAGCCCTTTAGTGGTTGTATGGTGTTAGGACTATGAGAAGTCTTCACTAGCTTTGTATGTTGGCACCTATAAAGTTCTATTCCCAGATGTGCCCCATTTTTCCCCTAAGTTCCATTTGAGTCCCATTCTATACCTCCATCATTGAACTTGTAGTTTATAACTGATCAGAGATATCTTCCATAGGTTTCCATGTGCTTACCTTTTGAAAATGCAAGATAGGAAACCCAAAAATGACTAGGTCCAAAAACCTCTAAGTGTTTTCCTGTGTTTTCACCTCTTTTAGAGTTTTGGAGGTCAGAGTTTTGGCTTTTCATCTTCTTCAGTGTTGCAGTTGGAAGGAGGAGGATCTAAAGGCTAAAGTTTGACGACCTCTTTGTCTTCTTCATGACAGGTGTCAGGGAAAATCCCTGAGGTCTGAAGTCCAATAGGAATCATTGGCTAATGCATGGCATGTTCTAGTTGGTTTTTGTCATTCCGCAGAGAATATTTAATTAAGGTAAAAGGGCTTGGCAGAAGCGCGAGATGGTGCCAAATGTCTATACTTGGCCGCTGGGAGAAAGTTGACTTGTGCCACGCAACATGATCTAGAGGGTTTCCCCCATTCCACAGACCCTTGTCTATTGCTTTTTTTAATGACTGTGGAAGCGTGGGAGGCTGCCACATGGATTAAAGGATGAGTCATTTTTTTCATCGATGCACCCTTTTGCTGAGTTGTAAAGGTGATAAAAAATATTCTAAGTAATATGGAGCATCAGAGATTGAAGTTTTAGACTTCTTTATTTTTATCTTCTTCATTATAAGACAAAAGAAGGAAGGCCCAATGAATGACCGCTAACAAATGTTCCTTCTATTTGCCAAGCGGAAGGTAGATGTCAGAGCTTCCTTGTTCTCCCTTCTAGATGACGTAAAGCATAATGGTGAAGGCCCAAGGCCTGACCCTTGACACCTTCATATCTATACATAGGTAGGGTCGTGGTTTCCCTCCTTCCTCTTCCAAATGTTGTAAGTTGCAAGGTGGAAGGCCCGAGCTTCAAAGTCTGATTTGTTGGAGCTTGACTTCCTAGCCTTCCTCATTCTTTTAGATGCACCAAAGGAGTCTAGTATTGCTTCAATGTGATTCCTTCAAGGTCGTAGCAGGGATTTTGTCTTCTTTTAGGCTTTCAAGAAGGTTGTTGAACAAATGATAATTGTGTTGCAACAACCTTTTGCAAATACATTTTGGTGGCTAAGGATTTTCATTTATACATGTAACTGTCTTTGTCCTTTTGATATATTCTCTCCATGGGTGGTTGCACCTATATCTTGTTATGATGAGCTTGTCAAATGAAAATGTGACATGTGTTTGTGGCCTAAAGCTTGTTTTCTCCCTTGTTTCTATAAGAGGGAATTCAAGGCCATTTTGTCATGGTTTCAAATCTTTGTTTTGGGTAGTAGTGTGTCTATGTCTTAAGCCTGGAGTAATAGAAGAAAGTTGCATGTTATTTTGTGTTCAAATTTGTAGAGCAACGCATCATTTTAAGTTCGGAGTGCATTTTCACACTTGTAGAATTCTCTCCATATTGTATAAGCAATGAAGTTAATATGAGTGCTTAATATCAAGGATATTTCGGTTCATCTTTATAACTCTTTGTATTGTGGATATGGGTAAGTGCACAAAGATGAGGGACCAAAAGGGGGTCTTAAATGCCAATTTTTTTTTGAAATCAAGAAAGACTGATGTTGGATGAGAAATTGAAGATAATTACACTCAAAATTTGAAGATACATCAAAAACAAGAGTCGTAGTGCTCCGAATCTAGTTTCCAAACTACTATTTTTTTTTCAAAAATGGTTGAGATTAAGGGGTTCAAAAGGGGGAAGGACACAAATTGGTCTTGTTTTTCTGAAAAAGACAACATAGAATCTAGTGTGCTCCCCCTAAAATGAACTTATTTTAGTATTTCAACAATCACTTTGGTGAGAAATTAAATAACACCATGTAGTTTATCCCTGATTTTTTTGATAATTTTTTGATGAATAATTGATTCTTACTAATTTTCAAAAGTGGACACATCCTAAAAATAGAAAATTGAGCATTGTCTCCCTTAAAACACAATCATATAACCAGCAATGCAATAAACAATTTCATTTTTTGTTCTTTCAACAGGCAATCTCTTACCTTTACCTAAAACCTTTTTCTTCCCCAACCAAACTCCAATGGCTGTGCTTGGATTGCTTATAAAACCATAATCTTAGTATAATTGGAGACTATATAATAGCAAAATGGTAGCATAAGATGTGATTGATATGGTTTGGTTGATCGTCAATTCATACATTCATGGAAAGAGGTATGGAGGGTTGAGATTAAGTGATGCAATAGATGGTTGAGATCAAGAGGAGATGATGAATGACTAAGATTAAGAGGTGGAGATAAAATGGATGGCTGAGATTGAGATGTGGAAGAGGAAAGCTTACAAGGCATTCTTTTATGTAAACAATAGAGATTTGAAAATGTAGTATGGAATGTGTGGCTAGGATAAAGAGTTAGAGATAGTCATTTATTAATTGTGGCCATAAGATGAGGATGATGACATGTAGCATTAAGGGGATGACTTTGTTACCATGTACATAAAAACTAAACATAGCCAACATATATATAGAAAAAAATATAACATAAGTGTTGTAAAATAAAAATATATAGCCCACATATTTTTATAAAATCAATGCAAATAAACATAGAGTCTAGATAAATAAAATAATGTATATAAATACAAGGCAAATTAAAACATAAATAAATCAAAATAAAATAAAATATGACCAAAGCAAAGAAGTTGTGAAGTAAAATTTGAGGGAATTGGATTGTGCAAATTTCCATAAACTTGCATCACTATAAATTACTCAAACATTTCAAATAAATTTTACAATTAAATCTTTGCTTGTTGTATTTTATTTTATTCTTTATAATTTATTATACCAATATATATTACTCTCAAATAAAAATAAAATAAAAAATTGGAGTTTTATATTCTAATTATCAATAATGAGTTAATTTTATTAGTACCTGCCTTTGGCCAGTACTATTGCAATGAGTTCGCACTTATCTGGTTACAAGATTATTTTTTCTTGTCTGACAAATTTGATTTAAATTTGTACTTTTCCTATGTTAACATGATAAATTTTAAAAAAAAAATTATTGAAAAATGATTTATCTGTATTGTCATTGGCTGAAAAAAAAATGAATTGTCAGAGTGCAACAAAAAAAAAAAGCTATAAATGCTGAGATAATTTTGGTTTGAGGGGAGAATGTGGCAAGTAAACAAATTATGAACACAAATTTTTTCTACCACTAGTTAAGGCATGCCTAAATGCATGCCGATAATTATGAGAGGGAAGAATCATTAGTTTTTATGAATTTAAAAATATAGGGTTCTACACATTTTATTTTATGAAATTAGATTATTTTTGAGATTTCAATTTTATTTACTCAAGAGATAAAAATTTAGTATTTCAATGTTATTTACTAAAAAGTTAAAAATCTACATTATCATGAAAAATATTTCGCCATGTTATTACATTTTTTATTTTATTCTTCAAACATACAATATTTTAATGCATTTTAAATTATCATAGTATTAATATTATTACATTTTAATATCTTAAGTAGACATTTCAAATCTCTATACACTCAACTAGGGCCACGGCTCTCCACATAATACAAATATGGAAGCTTTGTAAGTTTAGTTTTATAGTTAAGGAAATATTTGTGTTATTTAATAGGCTTTGTAAAGTTTAGTTTTATAACTAAGTAAATATTATAGTGCTATTTTATTTTTACCAAATTAAATTATTTTTGAGATTTCAATTTTATTTACCCAAGACAATTCAAAACGAGTTCACATAAATTTTTCCTTATAAATTTACTTCTTGAAATATAATAGTTACAAAATTAAATGATAAACAATTCTTTATCTTTAGAAAAAAATATTATTCTTAACTTACAATATTTTAATGTATTTTAAATTGTAATAGTATTCAGTATTATTACATTTTAATATCTTAGGCAGACATTTCAAATCTCTCCACACCATTAGGGTTCTACACATTTTATTTTATGAAATTAGATTTTTTTGGGGATTTCAATTTTATTTAGTAAAAAGTTAATATCTACATATCACGAACATGTTACATTTTTTATTTTATTCTTCAAACTTACAATATTTTAATGCATTTTAAATTATACAAGTATTAGTATTATTACATTTTAAGGAAATATTTGTGTTATTTAATAGGCTTTCTAAAGTTTAGTGTTATATTTAAGGAAATATTTTAGTCCTACTTTATTTTTACCAAATTAGATTATTTTTGAGATTTTATTTAATTTTATTTATTTAAAGAGTTATCTTAATTACTTCACAATTATTTTATAGTTATTTTCTTTACAATTATACAAAGGTTTCTATATAACTTATCCACTTTTTATTTTATATGTAATATATATTAATGTAAGGTATTATAATATTATAAATTTATTTTAACCACTTAAGAGATTACATATATAATATATATTAATATATGGTATTTATAAAAATATGAATTTATTTTAACTAGCATACCCATCTTTAGAAAAATCTATGTAAAATAAATCCAAAGATATGCCTATTGAATTTATATACAACAAAGTAATTTAAAAATATGTGGATTTTAATTAGATTTTTGGGTATACTAGTTAATTAAATAAATAGAATTTATTTAATTAATCTATGATGGGGAAAATAGAATTTGACAAATTAATTAAATAAATATAATTTATTTATTTAATTCAAATGATGTAAAGAGACTTGGTAAATGGGACATGTTAGGATGATGGCGATGTTAGGAAAACTCTTACCCCTTTTAGTGGATTATCCCATTACACTCATCTCTTCAAGATGATCAATTTTCTATATAACTTTGTTTACTTCTTTTTTGGGTCCTTCTCACCCCTATGGCAATAGATCATCACTTTCAAGATCAATAGGATCAACAAGAGCCCATTATGGACTCTCTCAATGATCACCTTTATCACATAAAAATAAAACTTGAAGTAAGGTTCATCAACTTTGAAGAACAACTCTCTCAACTCTCTGAATGATATTAATCAACTACTCTCAAGTACAAATAAAGGCCAACCTTTCTCTCCTACAAAATTTTCAATTTCCTTCTTCCACAATCAAGGTGATCCTCTTTGCCCCCCTAGAAACTAGACTTTCCTAAATGTGATGGTACAAATCTTCCTAATTGGTTGAGCAAGGACAAGTAATAATTTGAATTCTATCAAATTATCCATGATCAAAATCTCTCCCTTGCCTCTTTTCAGTTGGAAAATAAATCCCTTTAGTGGTTGAATGGGATTCACCCACTTCTCAATTGGTTAGGATTTTGAAAGGAAGCCTTTAAAACCTATTTTAGCCCTAGTATGTATATGATGACTTTGTTAATGCCATCACTAAACTATGCAAGAAATATTTAGTCAAGGAATACTAGAGTGATTTTAAGAAAATGGACAACCAAGCACATGGCTTATATGTGTTACTTATAGTTGTTACATCAGTGGTGTCAAGGGGATCTTTGAGAAGAAGTTCTCATGTGTAAGAAAACTCCTATTGTGGTGTTCTGGCCTTGGAAAGACTTAAAAAAGACAAATTGACATCTAAAAAAAATACATAAAGCCCCCACAACTCATAAACTCTTGAGAGAAGAGATAGTAGAGAAAAAGGCTAGGGGATTGTGTTACAATTATGATAAAAAAAATGGAAAAGGGTCACAAACGTAGTAACACTTGTATCTCATCAACTCTACCAATGTGCGTAATGAATCTAAGGAATTTTTAGATGTCAAAAAAGAGTTATTATCCCTAGAACAACAATTGACTCCTAATTCCCATATTTCAATTCATACTTTAGCATTAGGAGTGGATTATTGTTATAGCGAAACCAACTCTTCTTCTACATCCAAAAATTCCTCATAGTCATTAGTGATCATGGTGGAGTTAATGAGATACAAGTGTTTCTCATTACATTTCTAACCCTTTTCCCATTTTTATCACAATTGTAACATAATCTCCTAACCTTTTTCTCTAGCATCTCTTCTCAAAAGAGTTTGTGAATTGTGGGAGTTTTAGTTCCGTTATTTGATATCTCCTTTTTAGTTTTGAAAGCGGAGGAGGAGATGTCTATTTTTCATTTGGTTGTTAATTTATCTTTCACAAGTCAAGCCAAGGCCAGAGCATCGTGATAGAAATCTAGTTTACACATGCAAACTTCTACTTGAAGATCCTCCTTAAGAACAATAGTTTACAATAAATGTGAAAAAATGACTTTTTCTCAAACTCACCCTAGTATTTATTGACTAAATGTGTTTGGCATAGTTTAGTGAGGGCACCAACAAATCATCATAAGCACTAGGGCCAAAATAGATTAGGGATTCCTTGCAAAATTCTAACTAGATGAGAAGTGGGTGAGTCATGTCCAATCATTGAAGCCATTGAAGGACATCCTTTTATAAGTGAAAAGAGTCAAGGGAAAATTTTTGATCCTAGGTCCAATTTTATAGAATTTAAAATACTTCTTGGCCTTTCTCATGCTATTATGAATATTTGTACTATCACATTTATAGAAAATCTAGTTTATTGAGATAGAAAGGAATGACATGATTGTGGAAAAAGGACCTTGATATAGGAGAGGAATGTTATCCTTTATCTACAGCTAAGAGTAGATAGTTTATATTTTGGGAGAGTTGGTAGAGCTAGTCTTTAAAGTTGATGCACCTTACTTGACTTTCCATTTGTATGTGATCAAGGTAGTCATTGATAGAGTTCACAATGGGCACATATGGATCCTATTGGTCCTAAGAATGGAAACCTATCACCATAGGGGTGAGAGGGACCCAAAAAATAAGTAATCAGAATTATATGTAAAATTGACTAGCTTAAAGACAAGCATAATAGGACAATCCACTGAAAGGGGTAAGAGTTGTCCCTAATTCAAAAAAGGGTACCTAAAGTTATATGGAAGATTGATCATCTTGAATAGATGAGTGTGATGGGACAATCCATCACAAGGGTGAGATTTTGTGTCATATATGGTTAGTATATTTTTAGGGTCCAAATAAAAAAGCAATGTCACTATAAATACTCCTAAGCCTATATTCATATGTGATTTGTAGCATGAAGAAAACACATCCACACAACCACACATGTTTAATTGGCATCTTAATGATCAATTGTAGGTGTAATGCAATAAGGGTTACTCATTCACTAAACATGCATGGATGCATGCACATAGAACACAAGAAAAGCTTGTAATGTCTGGATATGTTGTAGAGTGCTTCGTTAATTCAATGATTTTGAGAAAATCCTTGCAAAATTCATTTTGTGCTATCCCAAAATGATTGTATTCCATGAGGCCACATTTCTTTGATGCATTTTGTCAAATAGTTTGAACGTTCCTTGTCTATGCTTCCACATTTTCCATACATGTCTATGAAAGAATTTCTAACTATAATATCTAACAAAAATCATGCTTCCATTATGCTTTGATGGATGTTCATACCCTATTCCAAAGATCCCATTTTGGCACAGGTAGGGAGGATGCTAGCTTTACAAATACCAATATCATTTGCTTGGAAGTTTCTAAAGACTTGTCAACAAATCCATTTTCTCCATATCCTATAATAATGGCATTATGTTAAACAGCTCACGCGCCTTATCCATGCTTCCACATTTTGCATACATTTCTACCAAAGTAGTAGAGACTATAACATCTAACAAAATTCATCTATCCTTTACACTTTGATGGATGTTCATACCATGTTCCAAAGCTCCCACTTGGCACAGGCTGGGAGGATACTGCAAAGGTTTCTAGCGTACACTAGCCAATTGTATTTTCTTGAAATTTTCTAAAAGACTTTTCAACAAATCCATTTTGTGAATATGCTGCAATTAGGGGATTCCATGAGAACACATTTCTTTGAGGCATTATGTCAAACAGTTCATGTGCCTTGTCTACACTTCCACATTTTGCATATCTTGCAATCATGGAATTCCATGAGATGACATCTCTTTGAGGTATTCTATTAAATAGTTCACGTGCCTTGTCTATGCTTCCACATTTTGCATACATGTCTACTAGGACAGTTGCAACTACAATATCTAACAAAATTCCTCTATCCTTTATCCTTCGATGGATGTCCATATGTTTTTCCAAAGCTTCCATTTTGGCACAGACAAGGAGGATACTGGGAAAGGTTGCGGTGTTTGGAATTACACCAACCAATTGCATTTACTTGAAAGTTTCTAAAGCCTTTTCAACAAATCCATTTTGTGCATATCCTACAGTCATCATATTTCATGAGACCAAATTTCTTTGAGACATTTAGTTAAACAATTCTAAAGCTCCCATTTTTGTGCATGCTAGTAGTATGCTTACAAATATTAACTGATGGAGAACTGGAGACCTATTTATTGTATATGGTGAAATGGTGCAGATGCCTACACCTTGCTCCTATAGAAAAAAAAGAACCCACATAAATAGAGCCCCTAAGATTGAGCAGGAGGGGCAGTTCATATTAAACTTATAACCAATTTACAAGTAACCGTGATCAATCACAATTTGTTGAAATGTGTATTTTATTTATTGTTAACATAGGACAAACATAACTAATAAAACAGAGGAAAGAGGGCCCACCAACCACATCTAATTCAAATCTTAGAGTGTGTTGTTTAAGCCCAACAAGTTGTTGTGAGATAGGTAGAGGAAAATGAGATTTGAAATCTTTACTACTGATTTGGGAATAAGGTCAAAGAGCTTATTGTCATTTAGATAGATTTCTGTTAGGATGGAATGCCTGCTGATGGAGTCTAGGATGGGGTTATTGATTTTACTTCCAGTGATCGAAATTGTTGATCATTATGTTAGCCATAAACAAACATAGATAAAGAAATGCAAATCATACCTTTATCATCTTGAAAGATATGATGAATTCAGAGAGTTTATGATCCCAAGTCTTTGTGGATTAGTTTATAATCACCTGACGTTACTCAATTGCTTCATGTGCATTGTTGTTTTCCATTTAGGGGCCTTGCATTTCTGGTTTAGATAAATTCATATCTAAATAATCTCAATTTCACTTGCTCTATGTGAATTTCTTAACAAACAGGGTTAAATCTTACTATATTTGACTAGATTATGTAGATATTTACGCAAGTTTGATCAATTCTTCTGCATATTACTCATATTAACTTGATTTCACTTGTCCACTATAAATTCACTCAAATGATGTGCCTATAAGCATATATTTCCATGATTTTTAACTTTATTTATGTTTCTTTGCATGATATTTGTCATTTCAACATGCTATTTGCTCAAATATGCTAAAGATGTTCAGTTACCTATGAGATGTTAGCATATTTTCTTGTTTTTGCTTAGGATTTTCTATGTATTTGCAATTGCAATGATGTTCACATGAGATTAAAGAAGTTTAAATGAATGATTTATAACTTTACTAGAATGAGTGAATCTTTAGCCAATGATCCATATACATGTTCTTGACATTGCCATGAAGAGAAGGAAATCAAACCATATGTTCACCAGGTTGTTCCACAGCTAGATATGATACATGCTAACTTTGATGGAAAGGAATGAAAACAACATCTATAGACTGAAAAGTACTCCAAGGGATGTAGGAAATCAAAGCACATATCTAGAATCCATTCATAGATTACTCAAAGTTTACGATAGTATGTAATCAAGGGACTTCATCTTCATTAAGCATGCAAAACAAATATACATTCACAATTGGACTTAAGAATTAGTCTTGATGTTTCAGTAATCTAATCTCAATTAAGTTTCGAATGTTTTACAAAATGCACTCCATCTCCTTTTATAGCACAACAATAGGAGGTGGTTACAAAGATCCTGTGATCATGATTTGTCCATTACAATCAACGGTTCATGTTCTCTTGACCAATTCAACAAGCAATATGACACATGGCATAGATTGCCAGTTGGAAATCCTCTGGTGGGAATACCTGTCATCTCTGTTCATCTGGTGATCTCCACCTTGAGCCAAGTCAAACAACCTTTGCTGATAAAACAAAATGTATATGCAACCTTCTTTTATGTAGTTGGATCGTCTTCATGTGTTTGCATCCCTGCATCTATTTTCTTATAGTTATCATAATCTTTTATAAAGGTGTCCACCTGAAACTTACTTATTGTGGCGGCCCTTACTTTGGCATACTTCAATGCCTGTATCTTCTCATCTAGAGGTTCTATCATTAATGTCCTTTTATTTGCTTCCTTATTGAATTGTATCACCTTCACATTCAGCTCAGCCATTTCATCCATGACCTCCACAATGAAGAGTTCTTTAGGGTCTTCAACCACTTCTTTGAATTTATCCTTGAACATTTGTGTATCTTCATCTAGTTCTGGCATCTCTTCCTCTGTTATGGTGTCATCTATCAACTCTTCCATTATTCTTAATTCTTCAGCCAACAACTCATGAACTTTATTCTAGATGTCTTTTATTTTGTCCATGTTAGCCTTTAGTACACTAAGTTCATACCCCATTTCAGTCATCCATGTTCCCATGAGTGGCAGGGTTACATTGGTAACAATTTTACCTTTTAGCAATTCATCATCTGTCATGCTTCTAGCTCTCTTGAGTCTAGCCATTACATAATTACACTTTTGAATTTGTTGGGTGAATTCACCCTTCAAAGAATCAATGCATTCTTTCAATTTGGACAATGTGTCCCAGTTAGACTTAGATTCTTTATTACCTCTTCTCCAGATGCCATAAACTTCTTGAACCACTTATCCATAGTCTGAGCTTGATGCTTCTGTACATCCAAGTTGGTTATGTCCTCTTCACTTATCAGAGTAAGTGCAGCCAGCTTTTGTGTAGTTGGCAATGTGGATTCTATACTATCAGGCTTTATACATCCTTGTATAAACTATTGTAATTGAGCATTCTGTTCTTTTAACTCCTTCTTCCTTGCCTTGAGATTTTAGACTTTGGCTACCATAGCCTCAGCATTTTGAAGATGCTCTTGGGCTTCTTGCTCAGTGGTCATATGGCCTAGCTCAATCTGTTTCACTTGATATTCATCTAACTTAATCTCACCTTTAGCTTTATGTACTATAGGTACAGCAACTTGGGTTGTCCTTTTCCCAATTTTAGGATCTCTTTTGATGTTGGAGACTATCACAGCTCTCCATTTTTCTTTTGCAAAATCAATTACAAAAAATGATTTAAAATCAAATAGTACCTATTGTACCCCTCCTTGGATTATTTCTATGGAAATCAACTCCAAGACATTAGGTTCTGATCCTTTTCCTTGATCTGGTTGCTCCATTTGAGTGCATGTATCCTGTTCTTTATTCTAACCACCTAGATCTTCTATATTTTCTTGTGATTTATTTTTGGCATCCGGATCTACCTCCTCATGTGATTCCTCTTGTCTTTGTTCTGGAGGTGGCTATCTATCTAATGCTAGATCTTCATGCTTTCCTGGATTTCATCAGACCTAGGCCCTTAGCATTTATTCTCCTCTTCATGTTGATGATCATCCCCTTTATGCTCATCATCTTTTTTATGTTCATCATCTTCTACTCCTCTTGTGGTTGTAGGTGATGTAACAACCTTCTCTTGTTTAGGTCTATCTATCAAGACATCCTCATGTTCCATTTGCACCTTTTCCTCATCACCTTGGTTGTCTACTTCTATTGGAACAATCTCCTCTTGGTCCTGATTAGTTTGAATAACCTCTTCCTTTTTATCCCCCTCTTTAGGTATCTAAGTTAAGTCCACCACAGTTGGGCTAGTAACCTTTTCAATAAATGTATCCAGAGATCCCATGTGCACCTTTGCTTCAGGGGTTTCTTCCCTTTCATCCCTTTCAACATGTGTTTCTCCTGCTGCCTTACCTTCATCTCTTGTTTCTGTCTATTGCAGTAGGGTCTCGATGGGATGATTAATGATATCCTTAACCAATTCATCCCCTTCTGTCAAGTCAATTGTCTGGCTCAATGGAAGAGCCATAGTTATTTGTTCCTTTTGGTCTTTGTCCCTTATTTCTTCTTTTATTTCTATCTTCACTCTTATAATAGCTTCTATAGGAACATTATGTTGCAACTCCTTAACTACCTGTTCAGCTAGATCAACTGATCTTGATGCTACCACCTGCACCGGTGACAAAGAGCCTCTCATGCATAGACTTTGACATCTAGAGTGTCTTGGAACCTTCACTCCTTGTAGTAGTTCATCTCTTTTCCTCTTCAATGTTTGTAGTTGTGCTTCATCTCCTTCCTCATCGAAAACCTTCCTTTCAGGACTTTGATCTGCACTTTTGGAAGTTTTTCCTTGGGTGATAGTAACATTAGGTGTATCCAGAGCAATAACCTTCAAGGGGAGATCCTTAGGAGGTGAGGGTGGTACAAATTCAAATGAAATTCCCTCAGTAGGGAGTTGTTCTATAGCTTCGGATGAACTTGCCTCTGCTATTTTTGCCTCATGAATTTGTCTCTTCTTCACCAAGAAATCATCGAATTTGGGCTCCTCTCTCTCTTTCATCTTCTTCTTCTCAGAAGTAATTGCAACACCTTTATTTTTCAATTCATTGATCCTCTTATCAACCTAGCTTTTTGTCCTAGCCATGACTTTGCCTATCAGGACATCAATAGATGTTTCTTTCTTCTACTTTAGATTTAGAGATGATATTGTATCATTGTATATTTTTCATTCTTCATATTCTAGATCTGTAAGGTCATCATCATCCTTCCTTATCTGGAGAGGCACCTTAGGCTTTCCTATGGTCCTCATTTGATCAAGAGCCAATCTTTTGTATTCCCTTTCTTGGGCTTCATGGTCATCATCATAGTTTGCCCAGTAATCTTCAAGGTGTACTCTGTGTTTATACTTCTTATTAAACCTTTTCTCTACCTTGTGATATGGGTCATAATCCCTAGCTAGAGGGAACAACTTCAAGTTCAAGTTTTTAAAATATGACTCATCCTTCTTTGCTTGCTCCATGGATCCAACAAGGAACCAATTGATATCAAGAGGAAACTTTCTATAAGGACGACCTTCCTTGTTTTTGATAATTCAAGTATAGGCAGTTGTTGCCTCACCATTTCCATCAATACTACCCTATTAGAGGGGTATCTAGGTAGAATATATGGTTTCTTGTTGAAACCTTCCATCTGAATATATGGATATGTCTTGGCTTGAATAAACCAAGAATGATATTTGTTGATTGCTTCTGTTGCTCCTACTAAAAATCTCTTAGCCTCATCACCATCTATCAACTGGACTATAGCATTCTGAAAGCATCATTTACCAATTTGTAATTTTTTAGAGATAATCTTCTTTCCAATTGAGGATAATACTTCCAAGGAGTCTTCCAATCAAGCAATTTTCCTAGCTTCCCCACCATATGTAATGCATCAAATGTGCCTTTTACTACACAAGCATATACAAGATATGAAATCATTCAAAACACAGTGATCTTATTCTCTTTCCATTTAATCATAAGATCATGTAGAGCGTCACTAATGATTTTGGCCCACTGGACCTTTGCATTCTCTGGCTTATACTCTACCACCATCTTGATCAACCCAAACATCCATGGGTCAAATGTTCCGCTATTGACTGAACCATTCATCCGGCTGAGCAGATTCATTATGTATTGAACTTCCTCATTGAAGTCAAACTTGTACAAGTGTACTACCATTTTGGCTGCTACTTTGGTCTTATTGTTCGAGCTTCTCCATCCTTGATAGCTAAACCTTCTGTAATTCTTATCATTGTCCTCAAATTCTTTGGCCAAAGCATTCAAATCGAGAGCATACATACCCCGTGTTACTGGTAAATGAAACACTTTTGTAATACCATCCACTGAAAGGTTAGCATATAGTCATCTTTGTTTCTTGACCCTTCTAGTGGTGACATTATAATTTTGTACACATTCTACCACAAGCTCAAAGACTCTATAGAATAGGGAAAACTAGTTGCATGAAATAAGCGAGATGCTTCTATATTTTGTAAAATGATATTATCTTCTCCAGCTTCGATGCATCTTCTGAATTCCTCTAAGTTTGTATTGCCTGTATGAGTATCCTCTTGATGACCCAACTTACAATATACACTACGCATTTGAGGGAACATGAGTACCTTGAATTCAGCATTTCGCTTCTTAATCCTCAGTTGAGACATTTCTTCTTGCGATTCAAATTCAATAGATGAAGACAAACAAAGACATAGTTTCCCAACTCGTATCAAATACAAACAGCCCAATCCTCCCAAATGATATCATGTTCATCAATATAACAATGTGCTAACAAGGGATCATGTGTGTGCATGTGATTCATATCCCTCATCTTGAAGATGAGTTGAAAACACTAGTGACCAGTGTTAAGATACATTATTTGGTTCATCCCTCATAGCCAACCTGGATATAGCATTACTACCAGCAGGCATCCATAGCCCCAACAAGGTTATCATTGCAATTCCCCTAAGTAGGGCTTTACTGCCAGCAAGCATCTATAGCCCTAGTAGAGTTACTTAGATGGCCTAATTATCTCTTTTGGATATTCCATATATTTCTTTCTATTTTTTTTATTCATAAGATATCATCATGTAAACTCATTTTGGAAGGTGTGATCACTTGCTCTTTTAGGTTGGGAATTGCAATGGTAGCAAGGGAAACCTTTAGATTTTTCACTTAACACCACACTGGTATGTTCAACAAACCCAAGGTTGTTAGGTGTGTCAAGTGAATATCTCCTTGAACAAGAGGAGGTATACTAATGAATAGAGTATCATAGGCTTGATCAAATGTACCTGCTTGACATGAGTTACAACCTATGAATGAGATTGTGTTCATTTTTTGGATTCTAACAATTTTAGTGATTTTCTAGGAGTGATAAGGTGTCCAATTTTGCCCAACCAAAATGAAGTCTCAACAACACACAAATCAAAACAAAAATGTACCAAAACTGTACGAATAACTATACAAATTGTACATTATGATACAATGTCATGACATGACACTTCTAGGCCAAAAAATAATGTTTGATGAGCTGTCCATTCACTAGCAATGGGACATCTTCACCTTTTAAGGTTTTCAGTCTATAGGTAGTATCACCTAGAATATCTGAGATTTGAAAGGGACCTATCCAAAGTTCATCAAATTTTCGATGGTCACCTTTCCTTTCATGTGCTTTGTTCCATGATAGAACTAAATCTGATATTCAGAAGGATTTTATTTTAGCTCTCTTATCAAACCAACGTTTGACAGTAGCGTAATGTTTGGAGAATTTGTCAATTGCCCTATCTCTTTTCTCTTCTAAGTGCACGAGTTGAAGCGACCTGACCTCTTGTTTGTTGTCTACGCCCTAGTATTCTTGCGTAAATTATAGGGTAGGAATTTTTAGATTAATAGGGAGGATGGGATCCACCCCATAAACTAACTGGTAAGGGGAATTCTCTAACGTAGTTTCCATTCTAGTTCGATCCACCCAAAAAGCATATTTAAGTAAGGTATTCCACTCTTTGGGATTCTTTTCTATCAATTTCTTTATGATGTTCAACAAATTTTGATTAGTTGACTCTACTAATCCATTTCCTTGGGGATAATACTTTGAAGAGAACTTTAAAATGATTCCATAATCAAAAGCCCAACTAGAGAATCTTAAGGATACAAAAGCTAGTCCATTATCACACACAAAGGCATAAGGAACTCCATACTTGGTTATGATTTTTTTCTCTAAGAATTTTATTACATCCTCTATAGTATATGTCTTGTTGCTAACTATTTCAGTCCACCTAGTGTAGTAATCAGTGATTGTTAACACATACCTGGGGCCTGAAGATGATGGAGGATTGATAGGATCGATGAAATCCATGCCCCATTGAGCAAATGGGTGCATCTCCATGACTGGCTGCAGGGGTTGAGCAACATATATTTCTCTATTGGTAGCAGTCTAGTAGCTATGGCAGCATTTGATATACTCAGTAGTATCCTTAAAGATTGTTGGCCAATAGTATCCTACTCTCAGGATAGCATGTGTAGTGGCTAGGTGGGATCCATGTGTTGTCCCAAATTTATCATGTAATTCTTTGAAAACTTTATCAACTTCTGACTTATCCATGCATCTAAGGTATATTCCCTCATAATTCTTTTTGAAGAGGATTCCCCCTTTGATAATGTATTTCTGTGATCTGATCTTTAAAGGTCTTCTCTGATAAGCTTGCATCTTTGGTGGGCATCTCCCAGTGATCAGGATATGTTTGATATCTGAATACCAATTTTTACTTTCCTTTGTGTTTACAACATATGGCTGACTTACCAAGTTGGGATCAATTTCAACAATCTTCTGACTTAAGGCTTGCCCTCTAACTAGCTTCATGGGAGTTATATCCATGTCATATTCTTGGAGCACTGTTATCCATTTTACTCTCTTCTCTCTAGGGTCATTTTGTGTCAAGAGCATTTTGACTATCACATCAGGTACAACAACAATTATCTTGCTTCTCAAGATATAGTGCCTGAATTTCTTTACTTCTCTAACCAGAGCAAGGGCCTATCTTTCAAAATCTATATATCTAAGCTCTGTATCCCTAAATGGAGAACTCATAAAGGCGATGGTCTTCTCTTCCTTTTCTTCACTTCTCTGGGTTAGGACCACTACATAGGTATGCTCTGAAGCAAATGGATAAATATAAAAGGCTCTTGTGTAATCTGGGCTGATCAAGACAGGTGCATCCATCTATGGCCTTCTTGATATCCTTAAATGCAGCCTTTGCTTCAGGTGTCCATTCAATTTTGGCATATTTCCTAAGCATTACATTGAGTGGCCTGATAGTTTTTGCAAATCCTGTGATGACTTCCTCACAAAATTTATCTTACCAAAGTAAGATTTTAATTCTTTCTTACTCCCTAGAAGTTGTAACTTCATTATAGAATCAACCCTAGCAGGGTCAATGGTGATCCCATTTTCTGATATTACATGACCAAGTAGCTTACTTGTGGTCACCCCAAATATGCATTTCTTTGGGTTAAGTGAGGTACCATATTGTTCACATTTCTTAAGTACCTTTGTAAGGTCTTCTATATGCTCACCCCTCTTTTTTGAGAAGACAATTAGGTCGTCCATGTATATGACTATGCACTTTCCAACTAAACCTTTGAATGCTATGTCCATTGCACACTGAAATGTGGCTCCAGCATTGATCAAGCCGAAATGCATGTGTCTGTAAGCAAATATCCCCCACTTAGTGGTGAATGTTGTCTTTAATCTATCTATTTTGTCCACGATCACCTGGTTGTATCCTAAAAAACCATCCAAGAAGGACATCATTTGGGCTTCATTCACTATTTGTAAAACTTCATCTAATGAGGGTAGAGGATAATTATTCTTTTCTGAATCTCTATTTAAATTCATGAAGTCTACACAGAGGCATATGTCTCCATTCTTTTTTTTGACTGGTACAAAATTAGCTACCCATGTTGAGTGCTTGATAGGAAATATGATCCTTGCATTCAATAATTTCTTAACTTCTTCAAAACTTATGGTCACAAACTCTAGACCAATAGATTCCATTACGTCGGCCAAAGAAGGTCACAAACTCCAATGAAGAGCTGTAACATGCAACACGGATAGGTCAGACCTAAATGCATATAATTCCTCTATAAAATGAATGAAATGAAGTGTGGATCTTTGAGAAGGTCGGCCATGAACTAAAGATCATCGAATGATGTGTCATTAGGCTCCAACGATCGAGAAATGCTTCTGTAGGTTTCTCCTTTAGTTGGATGTCTGTGATTATTAGGATGCTTTATTATGAGAAAATAGTCGATCTTATAATAGCAATATCTTTCTAGTAATAATGTGTGGACCTTCGAATTCTAGATATGATGTAGATGTTAAGTCTAGCTCTGCAAAGTCTAAAATGTAACCAGACCAAAATATAGAAACTGCTTCTGACTGAACTGCCTGAACTAAACTGGAAGAAAAAATGAAAAGAAACAACTAAACTACAAACAAACTGAAATGCAAATTTTTCTGGTTGATATAGATTACTCTTTAACTAGGGATGCTCCTGCATCATTTTTCTACAAATGATACTAAACACACAACATTCCTACCTTCAAAAAATGATGACAGGGTCAACATCCACAACCCAGTAATTTTATCAAATTGGTGTACAAATGTTGATTGCCAACATGCTTTTTCATACCATGTAGTGCTCAAATAGATTGCAAAGTATGTAGAAAAAGTAGAGCATTGATCTGAAAGTTATCACCAACTTTTGAAATGCATCTCTAGAAATATTGACCCAGAAAAGCTAGCTACAATTGCATTTTGCAAGTTTGTAAATGAGACCATTGTTGATCATGATATTAGTGCACAAGAGTCCTATCACTTGCTATTAAAACTACCACTAAAAAATTGTAGTCATTCCTTTATTTCTTTGAATGTCAATAGGAGAATCCTATGTCGTGTTCCTTCTATGCAAGATTATGCACTACCTACCTCAAACTTCATTGAAAGGTATATGGTCCAACCGAAAGCATTAGAATCATTATCATTGATTGATGTAAGGAGAAACTAGAATTGTTCAAAGTCCCACACAAACTACAAGTGGACAAAAAGAAATGTTGCAAACATTGTTCATGTATCTTCACAGTTTACTGCAATTCCTTCTAATGATAGTGACACGTATGAGTCCTTTTGTTGGAGTGAGATTCTACTATACTTTCCTTTTCACAACATTAATCAAGAAATAGGCTCATGTAGGGAAAATATAATCACTGGATGGGAAGGAATGGTTAATAGCTACCATGCATGGCATGTTGATCACACACCACCAAAATCAAACAGTAACAATCATGATGAACTTGTGTCAGATGGACAAGAAGATATACAACACATTGATGCAAATGAATGGGAACTTCTATCCTCACTCCACCAAGGAAATGATCTTGACATTGATGAACTAGACATGCTTGGGTATCAAGAATTTGACACATCCCACAATTGGGCTACCACTATAATTGCCCCCTCCTTGATGGAGAATTCTATCACATTCATCGACTCTAACTGTTCAACACAACAGTTTGAGCAAATTGAACCAAACTCGCTTATTGTAAAGGGAAATCTTTCTTTAGAAGAATAAAATGTATTAAATATTATTGTGAACCATTCTAATCAAATTGGAAGGCAACCACCACTTCTAATAATCATACAAGGTACTGTAGGAATAGGGAAATTATATTTGATTAATAGCATTCGGAATGCACTCTCCAAAAATGTGCCCATGAAAGAAAATAAATTGCTTTTACTTGCCCCAACACATGTTTTTGCTTTCAACATCAATGCATCAACCATTCACTCAACACTTCACATACCAATAAAAGATATGAACCCTCTTGAAGGTCAAGCTTTATCAACTTTCAAAGAAAGCAACATGTATTTCATTCAATATATTCTAATTGATGAAATGAGCTTCATTGGACCAGGGTTGTTAGAACACATTGACATCAGACTATGTGAAGCATTCCCATACCATAATCAAAGACCATTTGGTGGATGCTCTATTGTACTTATTGGTGACCTAGCCACCAGTATGTGACATTCCAATATATGATGGATCCTCATATGGGACAACACTTTGGAGAAGCTTTCAAACAATAGTCACATTGAACACAATTTTTTGATAACAAGGAGATGAACCTGCCCAACTATGTTTTCACAACCTCCTTCAAAATATAAGGAATGCTAAGGCAATACAAGCATATTGGAAACTTCTCATGTCACACAATAGTGATAAACTATCTTCCAGGGAACAAGATATATTTTCTTCATCCATACATTTGTTTGCAAAAAATGATTTTGTTGAAAAACATAACAAAAAAAATGTTAAAAGCATTGGACAAACTAATAGCACACTGTATTGTTGAACAACAAAGGAAAATAGTAAATTCAAATTTAGATGATGAACAACAACAAACAAAGGTCTTATTGTGCATTGGAAAACAAGTTATGTTAAACACAAATTTGTTTGTTTCAACTAGACTTGTCAATGGTGCACTTGGTGAAGTAATTACTATTGTATACAAAAATGAAACCAAGCCACCAAATCTACCTCTATTTGTTGTTTTTAACTTTCAATGATACATTGGACTTACATGGAACATAAATAAAAAAAAATGGTTTCAATTGCTCCAGTAACATGAGGTTGCCACCAACAAATCTCGTTAAAAATGGCTTGGGCTCTTACAATCCACAAAGCACAAGGTCTAACTATAAACAGAGCAACAATAGATATTGGAAACACTAAACGACAAGGACACATCTTCACAACAATGTCAAGAGTAAGAAGTTTGTCAAATCTATGAATATTCCCTACATTTTCATTTCAAAGATACCAATGCATGGGAAAAAATATGTATGTAATCCTATTGAAACAAGAAAAGGACCATCTCAAAAATATGTCTAGAAAATCCCAACAAAACAAACTACTAAATATATATTTCAATTTTTTTGGTTTTGTTGTCCAATGTTAACTATGAAATACCATCTACAACTATTCATTGTTAACATGTTTAGAATAAATTCATAGTAAATCTAATAAAACCATTTATATGTTGTAATTTAAATTTAAATTACTTTTATTTAAAATTGTATTTTATATATATGTTGTTTGGTGAAATCATTATCTTTTTATCTTATGTCCATCCCTTAATGTAATTGGATAATTAAATATAAAACATATATTGTTATAGACATGCACTTACATGTTCCTCTCAAACTCATTATGACTCAATAATGAAGAAGTAAAGTAGCACTCAAGAAGGATACAAGACAAGGTTTCAAAGAAAATATAAAGTATATAATAGATAAAATGATCCACAATGTCAATAAGGATAAAGAAACTAAAGATTATTTGAAAGAAAAAGTGGAACAACTGACATCTTATGTGTATTAATTAGTGGGCCATGTTGAGTCATCATCTACAATACCAAATCCTCTATTTATTAATGTTGTGGATAAAGATATGCCTCTTGCTAGAAAAATTTAGAAATATAAGAAAGGCTACTAAATATTGGACCAAAGAATTAATCTCACTGAGGTCTAGACTCATTAATGAGATTTTTTTTTTATACCATAAAATCCAAGATGAATTAAATTTCGTTAATGATTTGGAGGAGAAATGTAGTGAGGGATTATAAAAATTAGAATAGATCTTTTCTCAAATCCATGAAATGGTTAGAATTGATTTTGAGGTTCTTATTTTAAAATAAATTTTTGATGGGATAGATCTTTCCCTAAATATTTAATGGAAGGAAGATATTCAATGGAGGATTGAAATCCTAAGTGAGGGATAATATAAAATTGAAGAGGCTAATAATTTGGATCATAAATCCTTAGGAGAAATTTAGAGATTTATCAAAAAGATTACATGCAATTTCTATAATGAATTGAATTCCATCAACTCAATGGATGTCTTGAAAGAGTAGCTAGAAAATGTCATAAAGGATGAATCATCCAAGGAAACGAGATTTAAAGTTTTATCTATTGAGAAACTTGTGAAATTGAAAATATTTTGCACAAGGAATTTGAGAATAAAATAAACAAATTTCATGGAGTGCCTCCCAAAATGTAAGGTATTTACAAATCCCATGATGTGCTTTTATAGGTATTATAATGATCTAGACTCTAAAGTAGTCAAGGTGGCATTGGACAAGTTTAGTTTATATTAATAGTGGAATTGAGTGCCAAAAAATGAGACCATTAATGTTGAAGATAACTAAGAATAAGTTTATGCCAATAACGGCATGGTTCGGTGGTTAAGTCGCTCGATTGTAGTGGCGGCCACTAGAGTTCAAACCCCCACTGGGCCAATGAGCTCGCAGGCTTTATGCCTTTGTTGGGCCAATGAGCTCACGGGTTTGAAGTGTTCTTGCTAGGGGATAAGGTCCCCCATGTTGTGGCCTCACCGGTTTATAGCTCCGAGAAAAAGCGTTACCGTGGAGCTAGAGGGCGTGTCACACCAGCATCACTGGTCACAGTAAAAAGTTTACCAAGCACATTATCTTTATAAAAAAAAAACTAAGAATAAGTTCATTTCTCAAAGCTTGGGACACTCAAATGAATTTCATCTTTTTAAGAGTAGTATTTAATATAAAGTCACTTTAATATAAGGTTTATGATGTAATATTTTATCGAGCCACAAATGTATGCTTATTTTCAAATTTAAAGTTTTTCATTACTTTTTTTTTTTAATTTCAATGTGGATAGTTAGGTGGTTAATGGAAAAAGGTGAATGTCTTTCCCCTATTTATTTTAAAGTTGAAACTATGTACAAGACTTTTGGAATTTTTTTGCAAGAATTTGTAAAGGAAAACAAAATAATTTAAAATTTTGATATTGAGAAAATCAATACAATTATTACAAGAACTTTATGTTCTAGAGTGTTTTATTGAGATTCACACCATTCTTATATCTACTATAAATCTATATTTTCACCATAATTTTATATTTTTCCACCATCTTCTTCCTTCTAATTGTAGCTCATGTATTGCCATCTATTTTATTGATCTTATCTTCTTGTGAATGTCTACACTAGTATCCTACACTCTCCTATATTACTAGATTTGAAATTAAATTCACATAAATTCTCAATTCCTTTACCTTCATAACTATCTCTACCTTGACTTCTACCAATTCTTTTTTGACTTATTTTTATCATTTAGAATATGTTGTATTTATTTCTTTACTTGTTAATCTTTAGTTGAAATCTACTATAAAACTTCTTTGCTTAGTCTAATACATGCAATGACAAATTGTTAACAATTCCACACACCTCTTGAAAGAGCTTAATACTTTTATTTTCTTGTTTTAATTATACTTTTCATTACTTAATTGTATATTAAAGTTAACTCAATTATAATAGTCTAGAATCATATTAAACTATTATTAATCCTTATTTCCCTGAATATATTATAAGTTTAAAAGAGGACAACCATTGAGGGGTCCAAAGGAATGTAACACCATAACATTTGTTGGGGGTAATGAAAGCAATTCATGCAGCTACAAATATCAATGCCTACCAACAATCAACTTTAAATCAAATCCAATTTTGGGTAAGTTTATAATGAGTCATGCCTGCATATAATTTGACATAAAATAATGAAATTTCAATTCGCAAGCACGGAAAAAATAGCAATCTATAATCAAATTTCCAAAATTGTGGCATACAAGGTTGATTTGAGTCTGACAATTATCAAGGAATAGAGTGGAATCCAAAGAAGTTTAGCAGGGGGAAGAGGATCCCCACACAACCCAATGTTGCTTGTGTACGAAGATTTGGGAAACCTTTGCAGAACATCTCCTTGGGGAATTTGACCAAATAAAGTTGAAACAGATACGTGATATTCATAAACCTATTGGGTATTCCTTCGATGAACGCATTGCTAGACAAATTGAGATATTGGAGGTTGGAAAGCTCCACCATTTCTTCCGGGAGGTTTCTCAACAGCTTGTTGTGAGACAGGTAAAGGAAAAGGAGCTTCGAAATCTTTGCTATTGATTTGGGAATGGGGACAAAGAGCTGATTGTCATTTAGATAGATTTCCATCAGGTTGGAGAGCCTGCTGATGGAGTCTGGGATGGGGCTGGAGATTCTATTTTCGGTAATGTTAACCCGCTCCAGATTGATCAAATTGATGAAAGATGGCGGCAAGGGGCCGATGAGTTGGTTTTCATTGAGGCGCAGGAATCCCAGCGAAGAGAGCTTGCCTATGCACGGCAGTATGCTGCTGTTGAGGCAGTTTTCGTTCATGTACATGACATTCAGATTCGAGAGCTTTCCGACGAAATCTAGAATCAGACATCCAAAAGCTCTAACGACCTCAGGTTTTTGACGGCACGAGGAATCGAACCTGTGAAGTTGTTTCCATAGAGATCGAGGCCTTGAAGCATGACAAGATGGTAAATTATCGAGACGAGAATCGAACCTGTCAACCCGTGGCTGTAGAGATGCAATTCTTGGACCTTTTGCAAGCCAGCGATGCTCTCGGGGATGGAACTGCTTAATTTATTTTCATGCAGCTAGAGCTCTCGAAGCTCAAACAGATTTCCCAAAGACTTAGGAATCAAACCTCCCAACTTGTTGGTGTTAAGAGACAGCTTCCTCAGCCTTACAACCTTCTAAAATTTGTAGGTACTCTAGATCGCCTACTGCCTCTGATATAGTGCCCTTCATTAGCGTATTAACGAATTCACCGTACATCCCTGAAAGTAGCCATTGGGAAGGGTACTCCATCATCCCTGCCTTAAAGCTTACCAGGGCCCGCCGATCTCCCACCTGGCATTCCAAGCAACTGCCCTCCAAAGCACTCACCGATATAACCAGCAATGCAATAAACAATGGAGTTTTAAATTGTAATTATCAATAATGAGTTAATTTTATTTACTTAAGAGTTATTCTATAGGTTTTTTATAGTGCACACTGCTATTATTATTACTATAAAATTAATCATAAAAAATCGTTAGTGGGAGTTTTAAATTTTAGTAAATTTTATTTACTTATCTATAGGTTTTTCATAGTGTATGGTACTCATTTGTCTAACTAATCTAGAACTATTATTGTTTCTATAAAATATAATAAAAATAAAAATAATTAGTTGGATTTTTATATTTTAATTATCAATAAGAAGTTAATTTTATTTACTTAAGAGTTATTCTATAGTATATTTTATAGCTATAGTTTGACAACTGCTAAGCTATATTTTTGTTGGAGTTTTATATTTTAGATAGAGATATCAATCATTAGTTAATTTTATTTATTAAAGAGTTATTTTAATTACTTTATTGTTATTCTATAGTTATTTTCTTTAGTTGAGAGTTATGTACAAATCTTAAAAAATTATATAAAGGTTTCTATATAACTTATCCACTTTTTATTTTATATATAATATATATTAATGTAAGGTATTATAATAATATATATTGATGTAAGACATTATAATAATATAAATTTATTTTAATCAATTAAGAGATTACATATATTAATATATGATATTTATAAAAATATGAATCTATTTTAACTAGCATACCCATCTTTAGAAAAATCTATGTACAATAAATCTAGAGATATTGCTTATTGAACTTATATACAACAAAGAAATTTTAAAATAGGTATATTTTAAATATATTTTTCTAAAGATAGGTATGCTAGTTAATTAAATAAATATAATTTATTTAATTAATCTATAATGGGGAAAATGGAATTTGATAAATTAATTAAATAAATATAATTAATTTAATTAATTTAAATTATGGAAAGCGACATGGTAGAGGGGACATGTTAGGATGATGGCGATGTTAGGAAAACTCTTACCCCTTTTCGTGCATTATCCCATTACACTCATCTCTTCAAGATGATCAATTTTCTATATAACTTTGTTTACTTCTCTTTTGGGTCCTTCTCACCCCTATGATGATAAATCATCATTCTCAAGATCAATAGGATCAATAGGAGCCCATTATGGACTCTCTCAATGAACACCTTTATCACATACAAATAAAACTTGAAGGTTCATCAACTTTGAAGAACAACTCTCTCAACTCTCCCAATAATATTGACCGACTACTCTCAACTACAAATAAAGGTGAACCTTTCTCTCCTATAACATTTTCAATTTCCTTCTTCCATAATCAAGATAGTCCTCTTTGTCCCCTAGAAACTAGACTTTCCTAAATGTGATGGTACAAATCGTCCTAATTGGTTGAACAAGGGAAAGTAATAATTTGAATTCTATCAAGTTATCCATGATCAAAATCTTTCCCTTGCCTCTTTTCACTTGGAAAAGAAAGCCCTTTAGTGGTTGTATGGTGTTAGGACTATGAGAAATCTTCCCTATCTTTGTATGTTGGCACCTATAATGTTCTATTGCCGGATGTGCCCAATTTTGCCCCTAAGTTCCATTTGAGTCCCATTCTATACCTCCATCATTGAACTTGTAGTTTGTAACTGATTAGAGATATCTTCCATAGGTTTCCATGTGCTTACCTTTTGAAAATGCAAGATAGGAAACCCAAAAATGACTAGGTCCAAAAACCTCTAAGTGTTTCCTTGTGTTTTCGCCTCTTTCAGAGTTTTGGAGGTCAAAGTTTTGGCCTTTCATCTTCTTCGGTGTTGCAATTGGAAGGAGGAGGATCTAAAGGCTAAAGTTTGATGACCTCTTTGTCTTCTTCATGATAGGTGTCAGGGAAAAGCCCTAAGGTCTGAAGTCCAACGGGAATCATTGGTTGATGCATGGAGTGTTCTGGTTGGTTTTTGTCATTCCGCAGAGAATATTTTATTAAGGTAAAAGGGCTTGGTGGAAGTGCGGGAAGGTGTGAAATGTCTGTGCTTGGCCGCTGGGAGAAAGTTGACTTGTGCCACACAACGTGATCTAGAGGGTTTTCCCCATTCCATGGACCCTTGTCTATTGCTTTATTTAATGATTGTGGAAGCATGGGAGGCTGCCACATGGATTAAAGGATGAGTCATCTTTTTCATCGACGCACCCTTTTGCTGAGTTGTAAAGGTGATAAAAAATATTCTAAGTAATATGGAGCATCAGGGATTGAAGTTTTAGACTTCTTTCTTTCTACCTTCTTCATTATAAGACAAAAGAAGGAAGGCTTGATGAATGACCCCTAACAAATGTTCCTTCTATTTGCAAAGTGGAAGGTGGATGTCGGAGCTTCCTTGTTCTCCCTTATAGATGACGTAAAGCATAATGGTGAAGGACCAAGGCCTTACTCTCGACACCTTCATATCTATACATAGGCAGGGTCGTGGTTTCCCTCCTTCCTCTTCCAAATGTTGTAAGTTGCAAGGTGGAAGGCCTGAGCTTCAAAGTCCGATTTGTTGGAGCTTGACTTCCTAGCCTTCCTCATTCTTTTAGATGCACCGAAGGAGTCTAGTATTGCTTCAATGTGCATCCTTCAAGGTCTTAGCAGGTATTTTGTCTTCTTTTAGGCTTTCAAGAAGGTTGTTGAACAAATAATAATTGTGCTGCAACAACCTTTTGCAAATACATTCTGGCAGCTAAGGATTTGCATTTGTACGTGTAACTGTCTTTGTCCTTTTGATATATTCTCTCCATGGGTGGTTGCACCTATATCTTGTTATGATGAGGTTGTCAAATGAAAATGTGACATGTGTTTGTGGCTTGAAGCTTGTTTTCTCTCTTGTTTCTATAAGAGGGAATTCAAGGCCATTTTGTCATGGTTTCAAATCTTTGTTTTGGGTAGTAGTGTGTCTATGTCTTAAGCCTGGAGTAATAGAAGAAAGTTGCATGTTATTTTGTGTTCAAATTTGTAGAGCAACACATCATTTTCAGTCCCGAGTGCATTTTCACACTTGTAGAAATTCTCTCCATATTGTATAAGCAATGAAGTTAATATGAGTGCTTAATATCAAGGATATTTTGGTTCATCTTTGTAACTCTTTGTAGTGTGTATATGGGTAAGTGCACAAAGATGAGGGACCAAAAGGGGGTCTTAAGATTCCACCTTTTTTTTGAAATCAAGAAAGACTGATGTTGGATGAGAAATTGAAGATAATTGCACTCAAAATTTGAAGATACATCAAAAACAAGAGTCGTAGTGCTCCGAATCTAGTTTCCAAACTACTATTTTTTTTTCAAAAATGGTTGAGATTAAGGGGTTCAAAAGGGGGAAGCACATAAATTGGTCTTGTTTTTCTGAAAAAGACAACATAGAATCTAGTGTGCTTCCCCTAAAATGAACTTATTTTAGTATTTCAAAAATCACTTTAGTGAGAAATTAAATAACACCATGTAGTTTATCCCTGATTTTTTTGATAATTTTTTGATGAATAATTGATTTTTACTAATTTTCAAAAGTGGACACATCCTGAAAATAGAAAATTGAGCATTCTCTCCCTTAAAACACAATCATATAACCAGCAATGCAATAAACAATTTTATTTTTTGTTCTTTCAACAGGCAATCTCTTACCTTTACCTAAAACCTTTTTCTTCCCCAACCAAACTCCAATGGCTGTGCTTGGATTGCTTATAAAACCATAATCTTAGTATAATTGGAGACTATATAATAGCAAAATGGTAGCATAAGATGTGATTGATATGGTTTGGTTGATTGTCAATTTATACATTCATGGAAAGAGGTATGGAGGGTTGAGATTAAGTGATGCAATAGATGGTTGAGATCAAGAGGAGATGATGAATGACTAAGATTAAGAGGTGGAGATAAAATGGATGGCTGAGATTAAGATGTGGAAGAGGAAAGCTTACAAGGCATTCTTTTATGTAAATAATAGAGATTTGAAAATGTAGTATGGAATGTGTGGCTAGGATAAAGAGTTAGGGATAGTCATTTATTAATTGTGGCCATAAGATGAGGACGATGACATGTAGCATTAAGGGGATGACTTTGTTACCATGTACATAAAAACTAAACATAGCCAACATATATATAGAAAAAAATATAACATAAGTGTTGTAAAATAAAAACATATAGCCCACATATTTTTATAAAATCAATGCAAATAAACATAGAGTCTAGATAAATAAAATAATGTATATAAATACAAGGCAAATTAAAACATAAATAAATCAAAATAAAATAAAATATGACCAAAGCAAAGAAGTTGTGAAGTAAAATTTGAGGGAATTGGATTGTGCAAATTTCCATGAACTTGCATCACTATAAATTACTCAAACATTTCAAATAAATTTTACAATTAAATCTTTGCTTGTTGTATATTATTTAGTTCTTTATAATTTATTATACCAATATATATTACTCTCAAATAAAAAATAAAATAAAATTGGAGCTTTATATTCTAATTATCAATAATGAGTTAATTTTATTAGTACCTGCCTTTATTGCAATGAGTTCGCACTTATCTAGTTACAAGATAAATTTAAAAAAAAAATTATCAAAAAATGATTTTTCTATATTGTCATTGGCTGAAAAAAAAAAATGAATTGTCAGAGTGCAACAAAAAAAAAAAGCTATAAATGTAGAGATAATTTTGGTTTGAGGGGAGAATGTGGCAAGTAAACAAATTATGAACACAAATTTTGTCTACCACTAGTTAAGGCATGCCTAAATGGATGCCGATAATTATGAGAGGGAAGAATCATTAGTTTTTATGAATTTAAAAATATAGGGTTCTACACATTTTATTTTATGAAATTAGATTATTTTTGAGATTTCAATTTTATTTACTCAAGAGTTAAAAATCTAGTATTTCAATTTTATTTACTAAAAAGTTAAAAATCTACATTATCATGAAAAATATTTTGCCATGTTATTACATTTTTTATTTTATTCTTCAAACATACAATATTTTAATGCATTTTAAATTATCATAGTATTAATATTATTACATTTTAATATCTTAAGCAGACATTTCAAATCTCTATACACTCAACTAGGACCACAACTCTCCACATAATACAAATATGGAAGCTTTGTAAGTTTAGTTTTATAGTTAAGGAAATATTTGTGTTATTTAATAGGCTTTGTGTTATTTAATAGGCTTTGTAAAGTTTAGTTTTATAACTAAGTAAATATTATAGTGCTTTTTTATTTTTACCAAATTAATTTTTTTTTGAGATTTCAATTTTATTTACCCAAGACACTTCAAAATGAGTTCACATAAAATTTTCGTTATAAATTTACTTCTTGAAATATAATAGTTACAAAATTAAATGATAAACAATTCTTTATCTTTAGAAAAAAATATTATTCTTAACTTACAATATTTTAATGTATTTTAAATTGTAATACTATTCAGTATTATTACATTTTAATATCTTAGGTAGACATTTCAAATCACTCCACACCATTAGGGTTCTACACATTTTATTTTATGAAATTAGATTTTTTTGGGGATTTCAATTTTATTTAGTAAAAAGTTAAAATGTACATATCACGAACATGTTACATTTTTTATTTTATTCTTCAAACTTACAATATTTTAATGCATTTTAAATTATACAAGTATGAGTATTATTACATTTTAAGGAAATATTTGTGTTATTTAATAGGCTTTCTAAAGTTTAGTTTTATATTTAAGGAAATATTTTAGTCCTAATTTATTTTTACCAAATTAGATTATTTTTGAGATTTTATTTAATTTTATTTATTTAAAGAGTTGTCTTAATTACTTCACAATTATTTTATAGTTATTTTCTTTACAATTATACAAAGGTTTCTATATAACTTATCCACTTTTTATTTTATATGTAATATATATTAATGTAAGGTATTATAATATTATAAATTTATTTTAACCACTTAAGAGATTACATATATAATATATATTAATATATGGTATTTATAAAAATATGAATTTATTTTAACTAGCATACCCATCTTTAGAAAAATCTATGTAAAATAAATCCAAAGATATGCCTATTGAACTTATATACAACAAAGTAATTTAAAAATATGTGGATTTTAAATAGATTTTTGGGTATACTAGTTAATTAAATAAATAGAATTTATTTAATTAATCTATGATGGGGAAAATGGAATTTGACAAATTAATTAAATAAATATAATTTATTTATTTAATTTAAATGATGGAAAGAGACTTGGTAAATGGGACATGTTAGGATGATGGTGATGTTAGGAAAACTCTTACCCCTTTCAGTGGATTATCCCATTACACTCATCTCTTCAAGATGATCAATTTTCTATATAACTTTGTTTACTTCTTTTTTGGGTCTTTCTCACCCCTATGGCAATAGATCATCACTTTCAAGACCAATAGGATCAACAAGAGCCCATTATGGACTCTCTCAATGATCACCTTTATCACACAAAAATAAAAGTTGAAGTAAGGTTCATCAACTTTGAAGAACAACTCTCTCAACTCTCTGAATAATATTGATCGACTACTCTCAAGTACAAATAAAGGCCAACCTTTCTCTCCTACAAAATTTTCAATTTCCTTCTTCCACAATCAAGGTGATCCTCTTTGCCCCACTAGAAACTAGACTTTTCTAAATGTGATGGTACAAATCTTCCTAATTGGTTGACCAAGGACAAGTAATAATTTGAATTCTATCAAATTATCCATGATCAAAATCTCTCCCTTGCCTATTTTCACTTGGAAAAGAAATCCCTTTAGTGGTTGGATGGGATTCACCCACTTCTCAATTGGTTAGGATTTTGAAAGGAAGCCTTTAAAACCTATTTTAGCCCTAGTATGTATATGATGACTTTGTTAATGCCATCACTAAACTATGTAAGACATATTTAGTCAAGGAATACCAGAGAGATTTTAAGAAAATGGACAACCAAGCACGTGGCTTATATGTGTTATTTATAGTTGTTACATCAGTGGTATCAAGGGGATCTTCGAGAAGAAGTTCTCATGTGTAAGAAAACTCTTATTGTGGTGTTGTGGCCCTGGAATGACTTAGAAAAGACAAATTGACATCTAAAAAAAAAAACCTAGAGCCCCCACAACTCATAAACTCTTGAGAGAAGAGATAGTAGAGAAAAAGGCTACGGGATTGTGTTACAATTATGATAAAAAAATGGAAAAGGGTCACAAACATAGTAACACTTGTATCTCATCAACTCTACCAATGTGCATAATGAATCTAAGAAATTTTTAGATGTTGAAAAAGAGTTATTATCCCTACAACAACAATTGACTCCTAATTCCCATATTTCAATTCATACTTTAGCATTAGCAGCGGATTGTTGTTATAGGGAAACCAACTCTTATTCTACATCCAAAAATTCATCATAGTCATTAGTGATTATGGTGGAGTTAATGAGATACAAGTGTTTCTCCTCTATCTATAGCTAAGAGTAGATAGTTTATATTTTGGGAGAGTTGGTAGAGCTAGTCTTTAAAGTTGATGCACCTTACTTGACTTTCCATTTGTATGTGATCAAGGTAGTCACTGAGAGAGTTCACAATGGGCTCATATGGATCCTATTGGTCCTAAGAATGGAAACCTATCACCATAGGGGTGAGAGGGACCAAAAAAATAAGTAATCAGAATTATATGTAAAATTGACTAGCTTAAAGACAAGCATAATAGGACAATCCACTGAAAGGGGTAAGAGTTGTCCATAATCCAAAAAAGGGTACCTAGAGTTATATGGAAGATTGATCATCTTGAATAGATGAGTGTGATGGGAAAATCCATCACAAGGGTGAGATTTTGTGTCATATATGGTTAGTATATTTTTAGGGTCCAAATAAAAAAGCAATGTCACTATAAATACTCCTAAGCCTATATTCATATGTGATTTGTAGCATGAAGAAAACACATCCACACAACCACACATGTTTAATTGGCATCTTAATGATAAAGTTTAGGGTATCCTCAAGATAGCTAGGAAAGGAAACAAAGTCAACCATCCACACATAATGATCAATTGTAGGTGTAATGCAATAAGGGTTACTCATTCACTAAACATGCATGGATGCATGCACATAGAACACAAGAAAAGCTTGTAATGTCTAGATATGTTGTAGAGTGCTTCGTTAATTCAATGATTTTGAGAAAATCCTTGCAAAATTCATTTTGTGCTATCCCAAAATGATTGTATTCCATGAGGCCACATTTCTTTGATGCATTTTGTCAAATAGTTTGAACGTTCCTTGTCTATGCTTCCACATTTTCCATACATGTCTATGAAAGCATTTCCAACTATAATGTCTAACAAAAATCATGCTTCCATTTGGCACAGGTAGGGAGGATGCTAGCTTTACAAATACCAATATCATTTGCTTGGAAGTTTCTAAAGACTTGCCAACAAATCCATTTTCTCCATATCCTATAATAATGGCATTATGTTAAACAGCTCACGCGCCTTATCCATGCTTCCACATTTTGCATACATTTCTACCAAAGTAGTAGAGACTATAACATCTAACAAAATTCATCTATCCTTTACGCTTTGATGGATGTCCATACCATGTTCCAAAGCACCCACTTGGCACAGGGTGGGAGGATACTGCAAAGGTTTCTAGCGTACACTAGCCAATTGTATTTTCTTGAAATTTTCTAAAAGACTTTTCAACAAATCCATTTTGTGAATATGCTGCAATTAGGGGATTCCATGAGAATACATTTCTTTGAGGCATTATGTCAAATAGTTCATGTGCCTTGTCTACACTTCCACATTTTACATATCTTGCAATCATGGAATTCCATGAGATGACATCTCTTTGAGGTATTCTATTAAATAGTTCACGTGCCTTGTCTATGCTTCCACATTTTGCATACATGTCTACTAGGGCAGTTGCAACTACAATATCTAACAAAATTCCTCTATCCTTTATCCTTCAATGGATGTCCATATGTTTTTCCAAAGCTTCCATTTTGGCACAAGCAAGGAGGATACTGACAAAGGTTGCAGTGTTTGGATTTACACCAACCAATTGTATTTACTTGAAAGTTTCCAAAGCCTTTTCAACAAATCCATTTTGTGCATATCCTATAGTCATCATATTTCATGAGACCAAATTTCTTTGAGACATTTAGTAAAACAATTCTAAAGCTCCCATTTTGGTGCAAGCTACTAGTATGCTTGCAAATCTTAACTGATGGAGGATTAGAGACCTATTTATTGTATATGGTGAAACGGTGCAGATGCCTACACCTTGCTCCTATAGAAAAAAAATAACCCACATAAACAGAGCCCCTAAGATTGAGCAGGAGGGGTAGTTCAAATTAAACTTATAACCAATTTACAAGTAAACATGATCAATGACAATTTGTTGAAATGTGTAGTTTATTTATTGTTAACATAGGACAAACATAACTAATAAAATAGAGGAAAGAGGGCCCACCAACCACGTCTAATTCAAAGCTTAGAGTGTGTTGTTTAAGCCCAACAACTTGTGGTGAGATAGGTAGAGGAAATGAGATTTGAAATCTTTACTACTGATTTGGGAATAAGGTCAAAGAGCTTATTGTCCTTTAGATAGATTTCTGTTAGGATGGAAAGCCTACTGATGGAGTCTAGGATGGGGTTAGAGATTTTACTTCCAGTGATCGAAATTGTTGATCATGATGTTAGCCATAAACAAACATAGATAAAGAAATGCAAATCAAACCTTTATCATCTTGAAAGATATGATGAATTTAGAGAATTCATGATCCCAAGTCTCCGTGGATTAGTTTATAATCACCTGACATTACTTAGTTGTTTGATGTGCATTGTTGTTTTCCATTCAGGGGGGCCTTACATTTCTGGTTTAGATAAATTCATATCTAAATAATCTCAATTTCACTTGCTTTATGTGAATTTCTTAACAAATAGGGTTAAATCTTACTATATTTGACTAGATTATGCAGATATTTATGCAAGTTTGATCAATTCTTCTGCATATTACTCATATTAACTTGATCTCACTTATCCACTATAAATTCACTCAAATGATGTGCCTATAAGCATATATTTCCATGATTTTTAACTTTATTTATGTTTATTTGCATGATATTTGTCATTTCAACATGCTATTTTCTCAAATATGCTAAAGATGTTCAGTTACCTATGAGATGTTAGCATATTTTCTTGTTTTTGCTTAGGATTTTCTATGTATTTGCAATTGCAATGATGTTCACATGAGATTAAAGAAGTTTAAATGAATGATTTATAACTTTACTAGAATGAGTGAATATTTAGCCAATGATCCATATACATGTTCTTGACATTGTCATGAAGAGAAGGAAATCAAACCATATGTTCACCAGGTTGTTCCACAGCTAGATATGATAGATGCTAACTTCGATGGAAAGGAATGAAAACAACATCTGTAGACTGAAAAGTACTCCAAGGGACGTAGCAAATCAAAGCACATATCTAGAATCCATTCATAGATTACTCAAAGTTTACGATAGTATGTAATGAAGGGACTTCATCTTCATTAAGCATGGAAAACAAATATACATTCACAAATGGACTTAAGAATTAGTCTTGATGTTTCAGCAATCTAATCTCAATTAAGTTTTGAATGTTTTATAAAATGCACTCCATCTCCTTTTATAGCACAACAATAGGAGGCAGTTACAAAGATCCTGCGATCATGATTTGTCCATTACAATCAACGGTTCATGTTCTCTTGACCAAGTCAACAAGCAATCTAACACATGGCATAAATTTCCAGTTGGAAATCCTCTAGCGGGAATAGCTGTCATCTCTGTGCATCTGGTGATCTCCACCTTGAGCCAAGTCAAACAACCTTTGCTAATAAGACAAAATGCATAGTGCAACCTTCTTTTATGTAGTTGGATCTTCTTCATGTGTTTGCATCCCTGCATCTATTTTCTTATAGTTATCATAATCTTTTATAAAGGTGTCCACTTGAAACATACTTATTGTGGCGGCCCTTACTTTGGCATACTTCAATGCCTATATCTTCTCATCTAGATGTTCTATCATTAATGTCCTTTTATTTGCTTCCTTATTGAATTGCATCCCCTTTGCATTCAGTTCAACCATTTCATCCATGACCTCCACAGTGAAGAGTTCTTTAGGGTCTTCAACCACTTCTTTGAATCTATCCTTGAACATTTGTGAATCTTCATCTAGTTCTGGCATCTCTTCCTCTATTATGGTGGCATCTAGCAACTCTTCCATTATTCTTAATTCTTCAGCCAACAACTCATGAACTTTATTCTGGATGTCTTTTATTTTGTCCATGTTAGCCTTTAGTACACTAAGTTCATACCCCATTTCAGTCATCCACATTCCCATGAGTGGTAGGGTTACATTGGTAACAATTTTACCATTTAGCAATTCATCATCTGTCATGCTTCTAGCTCTCTTGAGTCTAGCCATTACATAATTACATTTTTGAATTCGTTGGGTGAATTCACCATTCAAAGAATCAATGCATTCTTTCAACTTGGACAATGTGTCCCAGTTAGAATTAGATTCTTTATTACCTCTTCTCCAGATGCCATAAACTTCTTGAACCACTTATCCATAGTCTGAGCTTGATGCTTCTGTACATCCAAGTTGGTTATTTCCTCTTCACTTATCAGAGTAAGTGCAGCCGGCTTCTGTGTAGTTGCCAAGGTGGATTCTATACTATCAGGCTTTATACATCCTTGTATAAACTATTGTAATTGACCATTTTGTTCTTTTAACTCCTTCTTCCTTGCCTTGAGATTTCAGACTTTGGCTACCACAGCCTTAGCATTTTGAAGATGCTCTTGGGCTTCTTGCTCAGTGGTCATATGGCCTAGATCAATCTGTTTCACTTGATACTCATCTAACTTAATCTCACCTTTAGCTTTATCTACTGTAGGTACAGCAACTTGGGTTGTCCTTTGCCCAATTTTAGGATCTCTTTTGATGTTGGAGACTATCCCAGCTCTCCATTTTTCTTTTGCAAAATCAATTACAAACAAAGATTTAAAATCAAATAGTACCTATTGTACCCCTCCTTGGATTATTTCTATGGAAATCAACTCCAGGACATTAGGTTGCGATCCTTTTCCTTGATCTGGTTGCTCCATTTGAGTACCTGTATCCTGTTCTTTATTCTGATCACCCAGATCTTGTATATTTTCTTGTGATTTATTTTTGGCATCCGGATCTACCTCCTCATGTGATTCCTCTTGTCTTTGTTCTAGAGGTGGCTATCTATCTAATGCCAGATCTTCATGCTTTTCTGGGATTTCATCAGACCTAGGCCCTTAGCCTATATTCTCCTCTTCATGTTGATGATAATCTCCTTTATGCTCATCATCTTTTTTATGTTCATCATCTTCTACTCCTCTTGTGGTTGTAGGTGATGTAACAACCTTTTCTTGTTTAGGTCTATCTATCAAGACATCCTCATGTGCCATTTGCATCTTTTCCTCATCACCTTGGTTGTCTACTTCTATTGGAACAATCTCCTCTTGGTCCTGATTAGTTTGAATAACCTTTTCCTTTTTATCCCCCTCTTTAGGTATCTATGTTAAGTCCACCACAGCCGAGCTAGTAACCTTTTCAATAAATGTATCCAGAGATCCCATGTGCACCTTTGCTTTAGGGGTTTCTTCCCTCTCATCCCTTTCAACATGTGTTTCTCCCGCTGCCTTACCTTCATCTCTTGTTTCTGTCTATTGCAGTAGGGTCTCGATGGGATGATTAATGATATCCTTGACCAATTCGTCCCCTTCTGTCAAGTCAATTGTTTGGCTCAATGGAAGAGCCATAGTTATTTGTTCCTTTTGGTCTTTGTGCCTTATTTCTTCTTTTATTTCTATCTTCACTCTTATAATAGCTTCTATAGGAACATTATGTTGCAACTCCTTAACTACCTGTTCAGCTGGATCAACTGATCTTGATGCTACCACCTGCACCAGTGACAGAGAGCCTCTCATGCATAGACTTTGATATCTAGAGTTTCCTAGAACCTTCACTCCTTGTAGTAGTTCATCTCTTTTCCTCTTCAATGTTTGGAGTTGTGCTTCATCTCCTTCCTCATCTTCTGTAACCTCCTCATCGACAACCTTCCTTTCAGGACTTTGATCTGCACTTTTGGAAGTTTCTCCTTGGGTGATAGTAACATTGGGTATATCCAGAGCAATAACCTTCAAGGGGAGATCCTTAGGAGGTGAGGGTGGTACAAATTCAAATGAAATTCCCTCAGTAGGGAGTTGTTCTATAGCTTCGGATGAACTTGGCTCTACTATTTTTGCCTCATGAATTTATCTCTTCTTCACCAAGAAATCATCGAATTTGGGCTCCTCTCTCTCTTTCATCTTCTTCTTCTTCTCAGAAGTAATTGCAACACCTTTATTTTTCAATTCATTAATCCTCTTATCAACCTAGCTTTTTGTCCTAGCCATGACTTTGGCTATCAAGACATCAATAGATGTTTCTTCCTTCTACTTTAGATTTGGAGATGATATTGTATCATTGTATATTTTTCATTCTTCATATTCTAGATCTGTAAGGTCATCATCATCCTTCCTTATCTGGAGAAGCACCTTAGGCTTTCCTATGGTCCTCATTTGATCCAGAGCCAATCTTTTGTATTCCCTTTCATGGTCTTCATGGTCATCATCATAGTTTGCCCAGTAATCTTCAAGGTGTACTCTGTGTTTATACTTCTTATTAAACCTTTTCTCTACCTTATGATATGGGTCATAATCCCTAGCCAGAGGGAACAACTTCAAATTCAAGTTTTTAAAATATGACTCATCCTTCTTTGCTTGCTCCATGGATCCAACAAGGAACCAATTGATATCAAGAGGGAACTTTCTATAAGGATGACCTTCCTTGTTTTATAATAATTCAAGTATAGGCAGTTGTTGCCTCACCATTTCCATCAATACTACCCTATTAGAGGGGTATCTAGGTAGAATATATGGTTTCTTGTTGAAACCTTCCATCTGAATATATGGATATGTCTTGGCTTGAATAAACCAAGAACGATATCTATTGATTGCTTTTGTTGCTCCTACTAAAAATCTCTTAGCCTCATCACCATCTATCAACTGGACTATAGCATTATGAAAACATCATTTACGAGTTTGTAATTTTTTAGGGATAATCTTCTTTCCAATTGAGGATAATACTTCCAAGGAGTCTTCCAATCAGGCAATTTTCGTAGCTTCCCCACCATCTGTAATGCATCAAATGTGCTTTTTACTATACAACCATATACAAGATATGAAATCATTCTAAACACAGTGATCTTATTCTCTTTCCATTTAATCATAAGATCATGCAGAGCGTCGCTGATGATTTTGGCCAACTGGACCTTTGCATTCTCTGGCTTATACTCTACCAACATATTGATCAACCCAAACATCCATGGCTCAAATGTTTCGCTATTGACCAAACCATTCATCTGGCTGCGCAGATTCAATATGTATTGAACTTCCTCATTGAAGTCAAATTTGTACAAGTGTACTACCATTTTGGCTGTTGCTCTGGCCTTATTGTTCGAGCTTCTCCATCCTTGATAGATAACCCTTCTACAATTCTTATCATTGTCCTCAAATTCTTTGGCCAAAGCATTCAAATCGGGCACATACATACCCCGTGTTACTGGTAAATGAAACACTTTTGTAATACCATCCACTGAAAGGTTAGCATATAGTCATCTTTGTTTCTTGACCCTTCTAGTGGTGACATTATAATTTTGTGCACATTCTACCACAAGCTCAAAGACACTATAGAATAGGGAAAACTAGTTGCATGAAACAAGCCAGATGCTTTTATATTTTGTAAAATGATCTTATCTTCTCCAGCTTTGATTCATGTTCTAAATTCCTCTAAGTTTGTATTACCTGTATGAGTATCCTCTTGATGACCCAACTTACAATATACACTGCGCATTTTAGGGAACATGAGTACCTTGAATTCAACATCCCACTTCTTAATCCTTGGTTGAGACATTTCTTCCTGTGATTCAAATTTACTAGTCTTAAACAAAAGTATATTACGACCATAGTTAGTGTAATAATGATCTTATCTAAATGCAAAGACTAGATTTAAGAATTGTATATTGGTGATTGACATGTTCTTTCTTCTTACCATTTCTTGTTTACACTAGGGTATGATTCATGAAATGATCAGAGAGTAGTATTTATACATACCTAGTGTGTTCTCTTAATCTATAATTGTTGTACTAATAACCGAATTACCTTTCTGAGAGCATCTTCTTGCGTCACTTGTTCTTTACTTCAGCTCTAGTTCACCGTAAGCTTAAAACAATGGAATTAGGGCTTTCTTATGCAATATTCTCAATTATGGTCGCAAAAATGCCCTTTTAACTTAGACAATGTGATTTTAGGGTATATTAATGGTGAGACTATGGTTTGACGTCTTCCTTTGATTAGATGGAATAGGATCCCTCCAAGTGCCTGTTGGCACGATTTGAATTTAAACTTCAACTACTGCTTTATCACATTAAATGCAAAAAGCACGGGCATGAGATATATCCGGTTAGGGAATATTCTAGGGGATATCTGGATATGAGGCTTGGGATGACGTCATGATGCATTGAGGCAATCTATGTTGACTAAGGTACTATCCATGGCTCTCAGATGTGTTTATACTAGATCTAGATATAAGGTGTATACGTGTCATTATGCCATTGGTTACATGGGGTATGAGTGTTCAAAGGTTAGGATTTTAATTTAGATCTAGATACTAAGTTAAGATCCAGACACTAAATAAGACCAGGATGAAGGTGCAAACTAATACCATGTGTATGACATGTAATTGGGTAGGTCACTTAAACTTGATGTCTGGATAGTAAATAAGATTGGGATATTGTATAAGATCATAACGCTATGCAAGATCTAGTAGTTTGACATTTAAGCTAATGACATAAGCAAATGTATCATTCTTCTTTAGGTCATGTGGATGTGATGTCATCAGGGTCAGGATTTTACCATGATCGGTATATTAAGAAATATAGTTCCGCTTGGACGTTTAAATAAATGATGACTCAAATTTGACTTCTGGATATTAGTGAAGGTCTGGATACTAAGTTAAGATCTGGATGGCATGTAATATGAATATTCTGACAACCTATTGACCGAACTTTGACCAAGGATAACTTATGTGTTTTAATGAATTTCAAGGTACTTCAAAAGGCAAACCTGCTTGAAATTTTACGTTCTTCCACATGGAAAGGTTCTCAACAACAAATATCAATTTTGGATTTTGGTCATGACCCTGAGGTTTGAATATCTAGAGGATAACCATCTGACATGTATCTGGGACTAATTTTACCATACCGCCTGAAAAGTTGGGTCCTTGTTTTGCTGGGGTAAAATGGGGCATGTTGTGTAACCACACAACTTGCCACCAAAGAAAAAAATGAAATTCAAATTATTTAAGAGATGAAGACAAAAAAAAACATAGTTTCCCAACTCGTATAAAATACAAACATCCCAATCCTCCCAAATGATATCATGTTCATCAATATAAAAATGTGCTAACAAGGGATCATGTGTGTGCATGTGATTCATATCCCTCATCTTGAAGATGAGTTGAAAACACTAGTGACTAGTGTTAAGATACATTATTTGGTTCATCCCTCATAGCCAACCTGGATATAGCCTTGCTACCAGCAGGTGTCCATAGCCCCAATAAGGTTATCGTTGCAGTTCCCCTAAGTAGGGCCTTACTGCCAGTAAGCATCTATAGCCCTGGTAGAGTTACTTAGATGGCCTAATTATCTCTTTTGGATATTCTATATATTTCTTTCTATTTTTTTATTCATAAGATATCATCATGTAAGCTCATTTTGCAAGGTGTGATCACTTGCTATTTTAGGTTGGGAATTGCAATGGTAGCAAGGGAAACCATTAGATTTTTCACTTAACACCACATTGGTATGTTCAACAAACCCAAGGTTGTTAGGTGTGTCAAGTGAAGATCTCCTTGAACAAGAGGAGGTATACTACTTAATAAAGTATCATAGGCCTGATCAGATGTACCTACTTGACATGAGTTACAACCTATGAATGAGATTGTTTTCATTTTTTGGATTCTAACAATTTTAGTGATTTTCTAGGAGTGATAAGGTGTCCAATTTTGCCCAAGCAAAACGAAGTCTCAACAACACACAAATCAAAACAAAAATGCACCAAAACTATACAGATAACTATACAAATTGTACATTATGATACAATGTCATGACATGACACTTCTAGGCCTAAAAATAATGTTTGATGAGTTGTCCATTCACTGGCAATGGGACATCTTCAACTTTTAAGGTTTTCAATCTATAGGTACTATCACCTAGAATTTCTGAGATCTGAAAGGGACCTATCCAAAGTTTATCAAATTTTTTATGGTCACCTTTCCTTTCATGTGCTTTGTTCCATGATAGAACTAAATCTGATATTCAGAAGGATTTTATTTTAGGTCTCTTATCAAACCAACGTTTGACAGTAGCCTAATGTTTGGAGAATTTGTCAATTGCCCTATCTCTTTTCTCTTGTAAGTGCATGAGTTGAAGCAACCCGACCTCTTGTTTGTTGTCTATGCCCTAGTATTCTTGTGTAAATTATAGGGTAGGAATATTTAGGTTAACAGGGAGGATGGGATCCACCCCATAAACTAACTGGTAAGGGGAATTCTCTAATGTAGTTTCCATTCTAGGTCGATCCACCCAAAGGCATATTTAAGTAAGGTATTCCACTCTCTGGGATTCTTTTCTATCAATTTCTTTATGATGTTTAATAAATTTTGATTAGTTGACTCTACTAATCCATTTGCTTGGGGATAATACTTTGAAGAAAACTTTAAAATGATTCTGTAATCAAAAGCTAAACTAGACAATCTTAAGGATACAAAAGCTGGTCCATTATCACACACAAGGGCATAAGGAACTTCATACCTGGTTATGATGTTGTTCTCTAAGAATTTTATTACATCCTCTATAGTACAAGTCTTGTTGCTAACTATTTTAGTCCACTTGGTGTAGTAATCAGTGATTGTTAACACATACCTGGGGCCTAAATATGATGGAGGATTGATAGGATCGATGAAATCCATGCCCCATTGAGCAAATGGGTGCATCTCCATAACCGGCTGCAGGGGTTGAACAACATATCTTTCTCTATTGGCAGCAGTCTAGTAGGTATGGCAGCATTTGATATACTCAGTAGTATCCTTAAAGATTGTTGGCCAATAGTATCCTACTCTCAGGATAGCATGTGTAGTGGCTAGGTGGGATCCATGTGTTGTCCCAAATTTATCATGTAATTCTGTGAAAACTTTATCAACTTCTGACTTATCCATGCATCTAAGGTATATTCCCTCATAATTCTTTTTGAAGAGGATTCCCCCTTTGATCATGTATTTTTGTGATCTGATCTTTAAAGCTCTGCTTTGATAAGCTTGCATCTTTGGTGGGCATCTCCCGATGATCAGGATATGTTTGATATCTGAGTACCAATCTTTACTTTCCTTTGTGTTTACAACATATGGCTGACTTACCAAGTTGGGATCAATTTCAACAATCATCTAACTTAAGGCTTGCCCTCTAACTAGCTTCATGGGAGTTATATCCATGTCATATTCTTGGAGCACTGTTATCCATTTTACTCTCTTCTCTCCAGGGTCATTTTGCATCAAGAGCATTTTGACTATCACATTAGGTACAACACCAATTATCTTGCTTCTCAAGATATAGTGCCTAAATTTCTTTACTTCTGTAACCAGAGCAAGGGCATGTCTTTCAAAATCTATATATCTAAGCTCCGCATCCCTAAATGGAGAACTCATAAAGGCGATGGTCTTCTCTTCCTTTTCTTCACTCCTCTAGGTCAGGACCACTGCATACATATGCTCTGAGGCAAATGGATAAATGTAAAAGGCTCTTGTGTAATCTGGGCTGATTAGGACAGGTGCATCCATCTATGGCCTTCTTGATATCCTCAAATGCAGCCTTTGCTTCAGGTGTGCATTGAATTTTGGAATCTTTCCTAAGCACTGCATTGAGTGGCCTGACAATTTTTGCAAAATCCTGTGATGACTTCCTCACAAAATTTATCTTACCAAAGTAAGATTTTAATTCTTTCTTACTCCCTAGAAGTTGTAACTTCATTATAGAATCAACCCTAGCAGGGTCAATGGTGATCCTATTTTCTGATATTACATGATCAAGAAGCTTACCTGTGGTCACCCCAAATATACATTTCTTTGGGTTAAGTGAGATACCATATTGTTCACATTTCTTAAGTACCTTTCTAAGGTCTTCTATATGGTCACCCCTCTTTTTTGAGAAGACAATCAGGTCATCCATGTATATGACTATGCACTTTCCAACTAAACCTTTGAATGCTATGTCCATTGCACACTGAAATGTGGCTCCAGCATTGATTAAGCTGAAATGCATGTGTCTGTAAGCAAATATCCCCCACTTAGTGGTGAATGTTGTCTTTAATCTATCTATTTTGTCCACGATCACCTGGTTGTATCCTAAAAAACCATCCAAGAAGGACATCATTTGGGATTCATTCACTATTTGTAAAACTTCATCTAATGAGGGTAGAGGATAATTATCCTTTTCTGAATCTCTATTTAAATTCATGAAGTCTACATAGAGGCATATGTCTCCATTCTTTTTTTTGACTGGTACAAAATTAGCTACCCATGTTGAGTGCTTGATAGGAAATATGATCCTTGCATTCAATAATTTCTTAACTTCTTCAAAACTTATGGTCACAAACTCTAGACCAATAGATTCCATTGCGTCGGCCAAACAAGGTCACAAACTCCAATGAAGATTTGTAACGTGCAACACGGATAGGTCAGACCTAAATGCATATAATTCCTCTAGAAAATGAATGAAATGAAGTGTGGATCTTTGAGGAAGGTTGGCCACGAACCAAAGATCATCGAATGATGTGACATGAGGCTCCAATGATCAAGAAATGCTTCTGCAGGTTTCTCCTTTAACTAGATGTATATGATTATCAGGATGCTCTATTATGAGAAAATAGTCGATCTTTTGATAGCAATATCTTTCCCGTAATGATGTGTGGACCTTTGAATTCTAGATATGATGTACATGAATGAATGTAGATGTTAAGTCCAGTTCCGCAAAGTCTAAAATGCAACCAAACCAAAATATAGAAACTGCTTCTGACTGAACTACCTGAACTAAAGTGGAAGAAAAAATGAAAAGAAATAACTGAACTGCAAGCAAACTGAAATGCAATTTTTTTTTGTTGATACAGATTACTCTTGAACCAGGGATGCTCTTGCATTATTTTTCTACAAATGATACTAAACACACAACATTCCTACCTTCTAAAAATGATGATAGGGTCAACATCCACAACCCAGTAATTTTATTAAATTGGTGTGCAAATGTTGATTGCCAACATGCTTTTTCATGCCATGCAGTGCTCAAATAGATTGCAAAGTATGCAGAAAAAGTAGAGCATCGATCTGAAAGTTATCACCAACTTTTTAAATGCATCTCTACAAATATTGACCCAAAAAAGCTAGCTACAATTGCATTTTGCAAGTTTGTAAATGAGACCATTGTTGATCGTGATATTAATGCACAAGAGTCCTATCACTTGCTATTAAAACTACCACTAAAAAATTGTAGTTGTTCCTTTGTTTCTTTGAATGTCAATAGGAAAATCCTATGTCATGTTCCTTCTACTCAAGATTGTGCACTACCTACCTCAAACTTCATTGAAAGGTATATGGTCTAACCGAAAGCATTAGAATCATTATCATTGATTGATGTAAGGAGAAACTAGAATTGTTCAAAGTCCCACACAAACTACAAGTGGATAAAAAGAAATATTCCAAATATTGTTCGCATATCTTCATAGTCTACTGCAATTCCTTCTAAGGATAGTGACATGTATGAGTCCTTTTGTTGGAGTGAGATTCTACTATACTTTCCTTTTCACAACATTAATCAAGAAATAGGCTCATGTAGCGAAGATATAACCACTCGATGGGAAGGAATGGTTAATAGCTAACATGCATGGCATGTTGATTGCACACCACCAAAATCAAATAGTAACAATCATGATGAACTTGTGTCAGATGGACAAGAAGATGTACAACACATTGATGCGAATGAATGGGAACTTCTATCCTCACTCCACCAAGGAAATGATGTTGACACTGATGAACTAGACATGCTTGGGTATCAATAATTTGACACATCCCACAATTGGGCTACCACTACAATTGCCCCCTCCTTGATGGAGAATTCTATCACATTCATCGACTCTAACTATTCAACACAACAGTTTGAGCAAATTGAACCAAACTCGCTTATTGCAAAGGGAAATCTTTCTTTACAGTAATAAAATGTATTAAATATTATTGTGAACCATTCTAATCAAATTGGAAGGCAACCACCACTTCTAATGATCATACAAGGTACTGTAGGAATAGGGAAATTATACTTGATTAATAGCATTTGGAATGCAATCTCCAAAAATGTGCCCATGAAAGAAAAGAAATTGCTTTTGCTTGCCCCAACACATGTTTTTGCTTTCAACATCAATGCATCAACCATTCATTCAGTGCTTCACATACCAATAAAAGAGATGAACCCTCTTGAAGGTCAAGCTTTATCAAATTTCTAAGAAAGCAACATGTATTTCATTCAATATATTCTAATTGATGAAATGAGCTTCATTGGACCACAGTTGTTAGAACACATTGACATCAAACTATGTGAAGCATTCCCATACCATAATCAAAGCCCATTTGGTGGATGCTCTATTGTACTTATTGGTGACCTAGCCACTAGTACGTGACATTCCAATATATGTTGGATTGTCATATGGGACAACACTTTGAAGAAGCTTTCAAACAATAGTCACATTGAACACAATTTTTTGATAACAAGGAGATGAACCTGCCCAACGAAGTTTTCACAACCTCCTTCAAAATATAAGGAATGCTAAGGCAATACAGGCATACTGGAAACTTCTCATGTCACACAATAGTGATAAACTATCTTCCAGGGAACAAGATATATTTTCTTCATCCATACATTTGTTTGCAACAAATGATTTGGTTGAAAAACATAACAAAAAAATTGTTAAAAGCATTGGACAAACCAATAGCACACTGTATTGTTGAACAAAAAAGGAAAATAGTAAATTCAAATTTAGATGATGAACAACTACAAACAAAGGTGTTATTGTGCATTGGAAAACAAGTTATGTTAAATACAAATTTTTTTGTTTCAACTAGACTTGTCAATGGTGCACTTGCTGAAGTAATTACTATTGTATACGAAAATGAAACCAAGCCACCAAATCTACCTCTATTTGTTGTTTTTAACTTTCAACGATACATTGGACTTACATGGAACATAAATGAAAAAAATGGTTCCAATTGCTCCAGTAACACGAGGTTGCCACCGACAAATCTCGTTAAAAATGGCTTGGGCTCTTACAATCCACAAAGCACAAGGTCTAACTATAAACAAAGCAACAATAGACATTGGAAACACTAAATGACAAGGACACATCTTCACAACAATGTCAAGAGTAAGAAGTTTGTCAAATCTATGAATATTCCATACATTTTCATTTCAAAGATACCAATGAATGGGAAAAAATATGTATGTAATCCTACAGAAACAAGAAAAGGACCGTCTCAAAAATATGTCTAGAAAATCCAAACAAAACAAACCACTAAATATATATTTCAAAATTTTTTGGTTTTGTTGTCCAATGTTAACTATGAAATACCATCTACAACTATTCATTGTTAACATGTTTAGAATAAATTCATAGTAAATATAATAAAACCATTTATATGTTGTAATTAAAATTTAAAAATTTAAATTTAAATTAATTGTATTTAAAATTGTATTTTATATATATGTTGTTTGGTGAAATCATTATCCTTTTATCTTATGTCCATCCCTAAATGTAATTGGATAATTAAATATAAAACATATATTGTTATAGACATGCACTTACATGTCCATCTCAAACTCATTATGACTCAATAATGAAGAAGTAAAGTAGCACTCAAGAAGGAGACAAGACAAGGTTTAAAAGAAAATATAAAGTATATAATAGATACAATGATCCACAATGTCAATAAGGATAAAGAAACTAAAGATTAATTGAAAGAAAAAGTGGAACAATTGACATCTTATGTGTAGTAATTAGTGGGCCATGTTGAGTCATCATCTACAATACCAAATCCTCTATTTATTAATGTTGTGGATAAAGATATGCCTCTCGCTAGAAAAAATTAGAAATATAACAAAGGCTACTAAATATTGGACCAAAGAATTAATCTCACTTAGGTCTAGACTCGTTAATGAGGTTTTTCTTTTATACCATAAAATCTGAGATGAATTAAATTTTGTTAATGATTTGGAGGAGAAATGTAGTGAGGGATTATAAAAATCAGAATAGATCTTTTCTCAAATCCATGAAATGGTTAGAATTGATTTTGAGGTTCTTATTTTAAAATAAATTTTTGATGGGATAGATCTTTCCCTAAATATTTAATGGAAGGAAGATATTCAGTGGAGGATTGAAATCCTAAGTGAGGGATAACATAAAATTGAAGAGGCTAATAATTTGGATCATAAATCCTTAGGAGAAATTTAGAGATTAATCAAAAAGATTACATGCAATTTCTATAATGAATAGAATTCCATCAACTCAATGGATGTCTTGAAAGAGTAGCTGGAAAATGTCATAAAGGATGAATCATCCAAGGAAACAAGATTAAAGTTTTATCTATTGAGAAACTTGTGAAATTGAAAATATTTTTCACAAGGAATTTGAGAATAAAATAAACAAATTTCATGGAGTGCCTCCCAAAATGTAAAGTATTTACAAATCCCATGATGTGTTTTTATAGGTGTTATAATGATCTAGACTCTAAAGTAGTCAAGGTGGCATTGGCCAAGTTTAGTTTATATTAATAGTGGAATTGATAGCCAAAAAATGAGACCATTAATGTTGAAGATAACTAAGAATAAGTTCATGCCAATAATGGTGTAGTTCAGTGGTTAAGTCGCTCGATTGTAGTGGTGGCCACTAGAGTTCAAACCCCCATTGGGGCAATGAGCTCGTAGGCTTTATGCCTTTGTTGGGCCAATGAGCTCGTAGGCTTTATGCCTTTGTTGGGCCAATGAGCTCATGGGTTTGAAGTGTTCTTGCTAGGGGATAAGGTCCCCCGTGTTGTGGCCTCACCAGTTCATAGCTCCGAGAAAAAGCATTACCGTGGAGCTGGAGGGCGTGTCACACCAGCATCACTGGTCACGTTAAAAAGTTTACTAGGCACATTATCTTTATAAAAAAAAACTAAGAATAAGTTCATTGCTCAAAGCTTGGGACACTTAAATGAATGTCGTCTTTTTAAGAGTAGTATATAATATAAAGTCACTTTAATATAAAGTTTATGATGTAATATTTTATCGAGCCACAAATGTATGCTTATTTTGAAATTTATAGTTTTTCATTACTTTTTTTGTAAATTTCAATGTGGATAGTTAGGTGGTTAATGGAAAAAGGTGAATGTCTTTCCCCTATTTATTTTAAAGTTGAAATTATGTACAAGACTTTTGGAATTTTTTTGCAATAATTTGTAAAGGAAAACAAAATAATTTAAAATTTTGATATTGAGAAAATCAATACAATTATTACAAGAACTTTATGTTCTAGAGTGTTTTATTGAGATTCACACCATTCTTATATCTACTATAAATCTATATTTTCACCATAATTTTACATTTTTCCACCAAAATGGTTCTAATCATCTTCCTTCCAATTGTAGCTCATGTATTGCCATCTATTTTATTGATCTTATCTTCTTGTGAATGTCTACACTAGTATCCTACACTCTCCTATATTACTAGATTTGAAATTAAATTAACATAAATTCTCAATTCCTTTACCTTCATAACTATCTCTACCTTGACTTCTATCAATTCTTTTTTGACTTATGTTTATCATTTAGAATATGTTGTATTTATTTCTTTACTTGTTAATCTTTAGTTGAAATCTACTATAAAACTTCTTTGCTTCTTCAAACTGACATATTCGTTCTTCCATTACTTGTAACTTCATCATATCCTTTTCGCTTTGGATATTCCTATGCATATTCTTCACATACTCATCTCTCATTACCATTTTCAACTGATAATTATTCTTCACTATCTTCTTATGCCATCTTTCAACCACTTCAAATCACCATGCACCAATATTTCTTGCTCAAGTCTTCTTTTCCTCTATCCAATACATTCTATAGCTTTATATATTACTCTTAAATCATTCTTTAAGTCACCAACCCTTCAAGTCACCATCCTTCAATTGTATTATCACAAAATTCCTTATCAATAGTTTACTTGGATTCTTAAACTTGCTTTTAATTTCTCTTCAAATTGTATATTCATCTATCCACTTGGGTCTTCTAGTTCTCTATCATTTCTTTTAACTCTTAATTTTGCCAACATCTACTCTATTCTGCATTAGCAACTCTACTTTCTTCCACACTTAATATTCTAGTATGAAATATATTTGGTGCATACTTATGAAGTACAACCTAAAATATCTCTTCCCTTCTATCACTCATAAAACATATACTAGTCATTACTTTTGTCACATATTTTTTCTTCTTCAATGATCTCACTAAACATGGGTTGTTTCCAAACAAAAATATTACCTTTAAAAAGTTCTTCCAGAGTTTTGTAATTAGTCTCCCAAATTTAACAATTTAAAAGTCACTTTCTCCACTATATCACTGTACTCACCTTTATAATCCTTGTATATGTCCTCCTTTAGGTAAATACATATATCTAACACTTGCTCTTTGTCTATGTCCTCCTTTAGGTAAATACATATATCTAACACTCGCTCTTTGTCAAATGTGGGATTCCACACAATTTTCCCATCTCTCATTTATAACTATTTGCTCCTCAATTCTCTTCATTTCCTCATCAACAACCAACTGTACTATTGTGACTAATCTTTTTGCAATCTTTTACTCAAAATGTTTCCTCCTTGTAATTCACATTTCACTTGTTCCATTGTAGCTTCATATTTCTCTCTTGCATTACCACAATCATATATGACTTCATTTGTTTTGGCTTCAACATCTTTGCTAACATTGTCTAGATTATTGCTATATTTTCTAATATCACTTATTATTGCTTATGTACTTTCAATAATTTTTCTTTATTCACTCTTTTCAACAATCAAGTCTTAATATCTAGTTTCTATTAGACATCACACATATCATTATTAGATTAGCATTACATTGTCATGATCTAACAACACACATTACAACGAGGGTCATGAATTCTGCAAGCATGCTTTGGGTGAGAGTAACATGTAGCCCAACACACAAACTACAAAGATGTTAACCATAGTCTAATACATGCAATGACAAATTGTTAACAATTCCACACACCTCTTGAAAGAGCTTAATACTTTTATTTTCTTGTTTCAATTACACTTTTCATTACTTAATTGTATATTAAAGTTAACTCAATTATAATAGTCTAGAATCATATTAAAATATTATTAATCCTTATTTCCCTGAATATATTATAATTTTAAAAGAGGACAACCGTTGAGGGGTCCAAAGGAATGTAACACCATACCATTTTTTGGGGGTAATGAAAGAAATTCATGCAGCTACAAATATCAATGCCTACCAACAATCAACTTTAAATCAAATCCAATTTTGGGTAAGTTTAGAATGAGTCATGCCTACATATAATTTAACATAAAATAATGAAATTTCAATTCGCAAGCGCGGAAAAAATACCAAACTATAATCAAATTTCTGAAATTGTGGCATACAAGGTTGATCTGAGTCTGACGGTTATCAAGGAATAGAGTGGAATCCAAAGAAGTTTAGCAGGGGGAAGAGGATCCCCACACAACCCATTGTTGCTCATGTACAAAGATTTGGGAAACCTCTGCAGAACATCTCCTTGGGGAATTTGACCAAATAAAGAATTATGCGACAGGTCCAATTGAAACAGATACGTGATATTCATAAACCTGTTGGGTATTCCTTCGGTGAACGCATTGCTGGACAAATTGAGATATTGGAGGTTGGAAAGCTCCACCATTTCTTCCGGGAGGTTTCCCAATAGCTTGTTGTGAGACAAGTAAAGGAAAAGGAGCTTCGAAAGCTTTACTACCGATTTGGGAATAGGTCCGGAGAGCTGATTGTCATTTAGATAGATTTCCATCAGGTTGGAGAGCCTGCTGATGGAGTCTGGGATGGGGCTAGAGATTCTATTTTCAGTGATGTTAACCTGCTCCAGATTGATCAAATTGATGAAAGAAGGCGGCAGGGGGCTGATGAATTGGTTTTCATTGAGGCGCAGGAATCCCAGCGAAGAGAGCTTGCCTATGGACGGCGGTATGCTGCTGTTGAGGCAGTTTCCGTTCATGTACATGACGTTCAGATTCGAGAGCTTTCTGACGACATCTAGAATCAGACCAATCAGAGCATTGTCTGAGACATCCAAAATCTCTAACAACCTTAGGTTTTCGACGGCATGAGGAATTGAACCTGTGAAGTTATTGCCGTGGAGATCGAGGCCTTGAAGCATGACAAGCTGGTAAATTATCGAGACGGGAATCAAACCTATAAACTGTTGCCGTAGAGATGCAGTTCTTGGACCTTTTGCAGGCCGGCAATGCTCTTGGGGATGGAACCGCTTAATTTGTTTTCTTGCAGCTGGAGCTTTCAAAGCTCACGGAGATTTCCCAAAGGCTGAGGAATTAAACCTCCCAACTTGTTGGTGTTAAGAGACAGCTTCCTGAGCCTTACAACCTTCTAAAATTTACAAGTACTCTAGATCACCCACTGCCTCCGATATAGTGCCCTTCATCAGCGTATTAACAAATTCACCGTACATCCCTAGGAAACTAAGCCCCACCACCCACCTTATTTGATTACTGCATGTGACCCCCTGCCACTCGCAACAATTAGACCCATTCTATGAAAGTAGCCATTGGGAAGGGTCCTCCATCATCCCTGCCTTAAAGCTTAGCAGGGCTCACCGATCTCCCACCTGGCATTCCAAGCAACTGCCCTCCAAAGCACTCACCAATATAACCAGCAATGCAATAAACAATTTCATTTTTTTTTTCTTTAGTAGGCAATCTCTTGCCTTCACCTGAAAACTTTTTCTTCATCCAACGAAACTCCAATACTATTTGGATTGCTCACAAAACCAACATAATCTTAGTATGATGGAGATGATATAATAGCAAAATTGTAGCATAAGATGTGATTGATATTGTTTGGTTGATCGTCAATCTATACATTCGTGATAAGAGGTATGGAGGGTTGAGATTAACAGATGCAATAGATATGATGGAAATTATGAAATATAAAGAGGGAAGATGGTAATCTGCTCACAGTATCTATAGAGATAAAAGATATGATGGAAATTGATACAAATATTCTTATAGCTGAAAAAAATTAATGATCCAAATGCGAATGATTCTGTGTCTTGGCTAGATGCACTAGAGTGGAAGAGGTCTGTGCTAGGGGATTTTAGTGGACAAATATGAAGAATTTTGAATCAATGTCACACTGATATGGTTGATCTTAAAAACAATTGTACCATCTTAGATGTATAGATTTTATATGAAAGCGGAGAGAACTTGCTTGATGTCAAGCAAGTAAAGAAAGTTTTCAAGAAGATGCTTACTAAAGAGCTTCTTGGTGCCGATGCAGTTAATGGTGAATCACTAAGGAAGCTTGGACATATAGAAATGTATCTCATACCCAGGGCTTAAATTTGACAGTTGTATAATTGTATTTAGACATTTTTGTTGTAAAATACAATCAAAATTTAAAAAAGATTGTATCATATTAAAGGAGAGATTTTGGACAAACTGTCAAAATTTATATAGGATTATGATGATATATATATATATATATATATATATATATATATATATATATATATATATACACATATATATATGTATATTTGTTTTTTATATGATTTACTTATACTTAAGCATGTCATAGTCTTTGACGGGCACCATTGAATAGATCACTGTCATAAAAAATTTGCTTGACAGGGAAGGTCGATTGTCAAATTTAAGCCCTACTCATACCTTTCAAGCATGAAATTGATGATGTCTATAAGAGACTAACAGATGCAGACATAATGATAAATAAGTGGAAACTTTGGGAAAACATTACCTGTGGACCAAGTGACAAGATTTTAAATCCCATCATTACTAGGTACAGGAGGTACAAGGCGGAATTGAGAGCATTAGCTCAGGTGGACTCGACTGCTGCTTGGGATGAAGACCAAACTGCTGCCATGTGATGACATTTCTTATTTTTATGTCATTTCTTTAAACATGCTCTATATACTCTTGTGGCAAAAGACTTATTATTATTTTATGTTTTAAATCGGCTATCCCCAAGAAGCTATTATTATTTCGAAGACAATTATTTTATGACAAGGCTATATATACTAAGCCTGTCGATGCATTTAGGATCTTTTGGCAAACATTGTGTTGTTGATAGGATAATTTTGTGTTACTCTATATTTCAGTTATTTTCAATATATGAATTGTTATTTTCAATTTTTGTTAATCTAAATTTTTCCTTCGTTGACACTTGTCTCTATTCCAGAGAATTTATGAAGAAAGATGGGTGTGTTAGAACTGCAACTCAGAATAAAATTGATGCCATTGATCTCTGATACTGACTATCCATCAATCCAAATGTAAATATTTTTTTAAGATATAATTTTTCCAAGTAAATTAGTCATTACAATTTGGCATTTGATAAGTTCTCCAGCCATATGATGATTTTTCAAAAAAATTGCTAGCACATTCGCCAAATAATTTATTTTACATTTTTGAATATCTATATAATTTGCCACCTAATTTATTTTATTTTTTGGAATACAACTATAATTTGCCAAGGCATTTTTTTTTCAAATCTATATACAATTCGCCAGCAAAAAAACCACTGTCGACAAACTTGAAAAAATTCTCCAATAAAATTATTTTTTTCAAAAATACGCATAGATTCGCTAAAATTTTTATGGCATCGAGCTAGGATTCGCCAGGATTGTATAGGTTTTTTTACGGGGGGTTCGTTAAAGTTATCCTTGAATCCTAGACTAAAGAATTAATCTCACTTAGGTCCAAACTCATTAATGAGGTTTTTTCTTTTATACCATAAAATCCAAGATGAACTAAATTTCATTAATGATTTGGAGGAAAAATGCAGTGAGAGATTATAAAAATTAGAATAGATCTTTTCTCAAATCTATGAAATGGTTAAAATTGATTTTGATGTTCTTAATTCAAAAGAAATTTTTGATGGGATAGATATTTCCCTAGATATTGAATGGAAGGAAAATATTCACTGGAAGATTGAAATCCTAAGTGAAGGAAAATATAAAATTGAAGAGGCTAATAATTTGGATCATAAGTCCTTAGGAGAAATTTAGAGATTTATCAAAAAGATTGCATGCAATTTCTACAATGAATAACTCATTGGATGTCCTGAAAGAGTAGCTAGAAAAAGTCATAAAGGATGAATCATCTAAAGAAACGAGATTCAATGTTTTATCTATTGAGAAACTCATTAAATAGAAAATATTATGCAAGGAATTTGACAAGAAAATAAACAAATGTCATGGAGTGCCTCCCAAAATGTAATATTTACAAATCCCATGATGTGTTTTATATGTATTCTAATGGTCTAAACTTCAAAGTAGTCAAGGTGGCATTGGACATAATTAGTTTATATTAATAGTGGAATTGAGTGCCAAGAAAAGAGACCATTAATGTTGAAGATAACTAAGAAGAAGTTCATTGATCAAAGCTTGGGACACTCAAATGAATGTTAATTTTTTAAGAGTAATATTTAATATAAAGTTTATGATGTAAAATTTTATTGAGCCACAAATGTATGCTTATTTTTGAATAATTTGTATTTTTCTTTACTTTTTTTGTAAATTTCAATATGGGTAGTTAGGTGGTTAATGAAAAATGGTGAATGTCTTTTCCCTATTTATTTTAAAGTTGAAACAGTGTACAAGACTTTTGAAATTTTTTTGCAAGAATTTGTAAAGGAAAATAAAATAATTTAAAATTTTGATATTGAGAAAATCAATAAAATCATTACAAGAACTTTATGTTCTAGAGTGTTTCATTGAGATTCACACCATTCTTATGTCTACTATAAATCTATATTTGCTTAGTTATTTCCTTTTAAAATCTATAAGAAATATTCACTTATTAAATTACAAAAGCCTTGCATTTCCCTTGTGTTGAATCAAATTAATTTCTATTTTCTCTTTAATTTAATTTGAACATTCCTCCATTATTACCCCAAATAATTTAGTCTTCTCGTTCTTCTATTCCAACTTTGTGCTACCGCAACATTCAACATTTTATCCTTCAACACAATCATTTGGAATTCTCTATCTTATTTTTTTTTATCATTTCTAGTCTTCATATACTCATCTACTTGTCTCACTAACTTATATTTTAGTTTTACTGCTCCATCACTAAATAAAGCAATATTCATGTTGTTAACTTTCCAATTCACAACTATTTAGTTCAACTTAGTTCCTTCAATTTCTTCACATCCCAATTGTTTCTCATCATACATACTTCTTTCAATCCACTCACACTTTACATCTAAATCATCCATTTGTACTAAAAATATCAACTTCTAGTCTAACAACTAATGCTTCCATCATTTCTCTTTACTCTATCTTTTAACATCTTACAAAATTTATCTACTTTCTATCATTTATACCTCTTGTTTCTTGCATCTTTTCATACTTTCCTAACTATCACTCTAAATACAAGTGAACAAGTCAATTTAAAATTTAACTCCTTTTTGTAACAACATATATTATCATACACCACCATTTTACACTTTTCATCAAAATGGTTCTTATCATCTTCCTTCAAATTGTAGCTCTTGTATTACCTTCTATCTTACTGATCTTATCTTCAAGTGTGAATGTACACTAGTATCCAACACTCACCTATCTTACTATTTGAAATTAATTCACACAAATTTTCAATTCCTTTACCTTCATTAGTATCTCTATCACTTCCAAGCTATCTCTACCTTGTCTTCTATCAATTCATTTTTGACTAATGTTTATGTTGGATTCAGGACAGACAACTGAGAGGGCGGGTGAATCAATTGTCCAAAACTTGCTTCTAATTCAAACACTTAAATCATTTTTGTTATTTGATATCATATCAATTTAATCATTCATGAAAGCATAAGCATAAACATCAGAGCAGATACACATCAACACATGAAACACCAAGATTTTGACATGGAAAATCCGGTCAAGGGAAAAACCACGGGGTGATTAACCCAAGGATTATTCTCTATTAGAAGAATAAGAAAAATGGATGGCACATGAGAATTAGGGCTCACTGCCTGAGCACACTACTCACAAGAGGCACACTGCCTACAAGAGACACACTGTCTACAAAGTAACAAGTATTACAAACTTGAACTGGAGATTGACATCTTTACCATGCCTAGATCAGTTCCATTTACGCCCAAAACTCCTGCTCTGCCTTTCGCACTTCTTTTTGCTATACCACAATCATCCGCTCCAAGACCCACTTCAAAATGAATTCACAATCCCTTATTTATACAAGGCATCAACTTAGGAACAATCATCTAAGTCGGCAAACACCTATAAGATCATTCACAAGATGTGTAATACATCCAGTCGGCCAGTCTCAGGAAGAACACCAACAATCGGTGGTCTTTACTTCAAATCCAAACTCTAACTTCAATGCGGACCACCAATAAGAATTGTGCACGATCCAAGGATCACCAAAAACCTTTCCTGAGTCACCAAGAACATCTGCACTTTATCAGCTTACTGGAATTCTTCTCTTCTTCATCTGGAACTTCAAGAACATAGTCTGTCGCCACTGTCATAATGAGAAAGGTACTTTTGGACCTCCAAACCATGAACAAATCTAGTTGTCACTTCACACTGACTTCTTCAACACTCCCTCCAATCTGTAAAATGAGATAATGCAATTCCGGAGCTCACTGGACCAATCTGTGACACTCTGTCACCATTGAACATCTGCCGGAACCAGTTCTACTAGAGTGACCATAACTTCTTCATATCTTTATGCGGACCTTTGAAATCTTGACTGGAGCATCTCAAGACTCATATCTGAAAACCCTTTAAACCGCATCCTCTAATCTTCATCTTATCTTGGCCTTTTACCTTAAAGTCATCACTATTCTTCATTGTTCCTGATTGAGACTAATTTTCTCAATATCCTCAGCACACAGCTCATCCAATCCTTCTCATTAATGTAATATGAGTATGTTGATATCAATGACAACATTGGTTTTATCCTCATACTTGCAACAATCTCCCCCTTTGTCATTGATGGCAACATATGATGTGAAAAACCATCAAGACAAGAACTTCTCCTTTCTGTCACAGCTCCCTCTATCAGCAACAACTCCTCACATGTCTTCTCTTTCTTTACTGCTCCCCCTTTGATCAACAACTTGTTTTTCACATGTCTTCTCTCGCCCTTTGACATCAATGGCAAAGGGCTCATACTTGCAATTTTAATATATCAGAATCATACCAACTACTCCCCCTGAGTAGCAGCCCCCCATTACCAATCCGGATCACAAGATATGACTATGATATCCACCAGATTGATGCACATTAGTGCATCCTAGTTCATCACTGGAGGGGCAATGACCCCTAACTTCTCCCTGAGATACTCAAAAGAGTCCTTGGGAAGAGGTTTAGTAAAAATATCTGCAATCTGATCCTTGGAGGGCACATACTCCAATCTAACTTCATCCTTGTTCACTTGCTCTCTCAGAAAGTGAAACTTGATAGATATGTGCTTGGTATTAGAATGCAAGACTGGATTCTTAGAAATATTTATTGCACTTGAATTATCACAGAAAATTGTGATAGGCTCCTCATATTCTACTTTAATGTCTCTTAGCATCTACTTCATCCATAAGATTTGAGTGCAACTACCTGCTGCAGCAACGTATTCAGCTTCAGTTGTAGACAGAGATATTGCCTCTTGTTTCTTGCTTAGCCAAGAAACTAATCTTTTTCCCAAAAAGAAAGCTCCACCACTGGTGCTCTTCTGGTCATCCACATCTCCTGCTCAATCTACATCTGTATATGCATGAAGAGAGAAATCATGATCTCTAGGGTACCATAGACCATACTCAACTATCCCCTTTAGATATCTAAAAATCCTCTTGATTGCCATAACATGAGATTCTCTAGGATCAGCTTGGAATCTAGCAACAAGACCAACAGCCTGCATAATATCTAGTCTAGTTTGAGTGAGATACAACAGTCCTCCAATCATTGACCTTTATTTTGTCTGATCCACCTTGGGAGAGTCATCATCTTTGCTCAACTTGCATCCGGTTGCCATGGGAGTGTTCATTGGTTTTGAATCTTCCATCCCAAATTTCTTCAACAATTCTTTCATATATTTGGTCTGAGAAATGAAGATCCCTTTCTTTGTTTGAGTAATTTGTAGACCCAAGAAGAAATTCATTTCACCAAGCATGGACATCTCAAACTCACTTTTCATTTGATTTGAAAAAGTTTTACACATGCTATCTTTTCCTCCAAAGATGATATCATCAACAAATACTTCAATAATCAAGATGTTTTCATGATCAATTTTAAAATATAAGTTACTGTCAGCAATACCTTTGTTGAAACCAATCTACATAAGATGCTTATCCAACCTTTCATACCAAGCTCTTAGGGCTTGCTTCAATCCATACAGTACTTTCTTCAACTTGCAGACCATATCACCATGATCAAACAATTGAAATCCATCCAGTTGTTTAATGTACACCTCTTCTTCTAAGTCACCACTCAGGAAGGTAGATTTGACATCCATTTGATATACTTTGAAATCTTTGAAAGTAGCAAATGCAAGAAATAGTCTGACTGTTTAAATTCTTGCCACCAGAGCAAAGGTTTCCTCAAAATCAATCCCTTCTATTTGAGAGTAGCCTTTACAGACTAATCTGGCTTTGTTTCTGATTACTTCACCAACTTCATTTCATTTGTTCCAGAAGATCCATTTGGTTCCAATCCCATTCTTGTTTCTAGGTCTAGAAACAAGATCCCAAGTGTGATTTTTCTTAATTTGCATCAACTCTTCCTCCATTGCTTTGGTCCAATTTTCATCATTGTAGGCTTCATTTATTGTCTTAGGTTCAATCTTTGAAATCAGACAACATTCATCTGAATTTAGAGCAATTTTCCTTCTAGTTTGCACACCTTTTCTTTTGTCACCTATGATCTGATCTTCAAAGTGGTTCAGTCTTACATACCTTGGAACTTTGGGAGTTTCTTGCACTTCTATTTCTTGATCAGGTTCATTTAGACAAACCTCTTCTTCCTGATTTACCAGATTAGTCTAAATCTGACTTTCAGAGGAGGATTGAGCTCCTTGAACCAAAGAACCTATAATGCCCCTCACTTTTGTCTTGTGATAGATGTTATTTTCATATTTCCTATGACAGTTCTGGTATAGTTGATAGTCTTTTATTGCGCATTTCAGCTTCGAGACATCAGATTTACATGTTTTGGGTTTATGATCTCTTTGATCTAATGGACTATGTTTGATGGATATATTTAGACATGTGTTATGAGTTATGATGACATTATGAGTACTTCATTTATGATGTGTTGAATATGTTTAGTAATGGATTATTATTTACATGTTTTAGATTCGTAGATATCTGTTTTCAAATGCTATGATTATAATCTTATCCAAGAGCAGGGACGGTGTAGCATTACTCGTTTCGAGTACCCTACTGTGATGTGATTCTCTGACTCTCTGTGTGTTGACATATATGTACTTGATCATATTTAATCAGTTGTTTGGATGCAGGCTGCAGGTACCGAACCTCGACTCCACCTGATATAGCAGGTTTGAGCAGGTTCTTTCACTAATGGATATTAGTAATGGGAGATAACATGAGGTCTATTCCACTAGGTCGATCGCTGTCTTCTGTTGTGGTCTTGAGTCATGTTGTGTCTCCCGGTCCATGCCTTTTATGTTTGCTAATCTCGTGTTGAGGTGTGTAGTCGAGTTCTGTCATTAGGCTTATGTGTCGTTGGAAAATACTTTAGTGATTTATTATTTTAATCAATAATGCCCTAATACGATTATTGCATAATATTTGTTTGGCTTAGAACTTGGATTGATACCTTGGCTAGATTTCAAAATAGCCTAGAATCAATTATCTGTTGACCAAGAGTAATTATGTGGTAAAATTGGAGTTACGGGTATTTAGTGGTTATTTGGTAGAGAGTATTATGGGGATATGCAAAATTAATGCCATGTGCCATCAATTTCAAATTGGACAATTTGGGAATCCCATGGTATAGTGAATTTTTAAATCTCACGAGAATGTGGGTTGTTGGGAAGAGAGGCATGTCTTCTGCATTTATTCGAGGAGTTGAATCCTTGTTTTTGGAGAAAGTGGGTTGTTGGGAAGAGAGGCATGTCTTCTGTATTTATTTGAGGAGTTGAATCCTTATTTTTTGAGAAAGTGGGTTGTTGGGAAGAGAGACATGTCTTCTGCATTTATTCAAGGAGTTGAGTCCTAGTTGGGAGAGGAGGAAGAATAGAGAAAAATTAGTGGCAGGAGCTAGGAAAATTTGGAGGGGGGCCTGAATTTTTTGGGTAAGTGGATTATCCTTCTCTATGAATTTACAACTATTGTAGCTTGTAAGTTATGTTTCATTGCAGCATGATTCTGTGTGAATGACTAGCATGTCCTGTGTGTGAACTTGCATGATTAACACTGTGACTTGTATCGTAATGGTGCCTAGTAGTCGTAATTATTGTTTTGTTGCCGGACTTAGACTCTGCAGTCGTCATGGGGTATCTTCTAATTTTAATCACTTCCTTTGTCACTTGCCATCACATTGTTGGTATACATCGAGAATCTAACCTACTTTCCTTATTCTCTGCTTTTCCTTCATTCTTTGTGAACTATATGACTCAAAAAGTTTGTGACATTTAAGAGAAGCTTCCTTGCAAATCTTTTATCCTTGCATCGGCCTTTAGGATGTTTGAAGGTATCTGAAACCGCTCTATTTTACATTTTATGCTTGTTCTGAAATATTCCTCTTTTTTTTAGTGGAGCCGGCTCTTTTGATGCCAAATTTCAAGTTGGTTATACCCAGCTATGTCAGTTGTTTCTACCAGACCGTAAATTCGATTGCTCAGAGTGTCGGTTGTCTTTCTTCCATTTGGAATTGGTGTTGATCCTTTTTGTTTTTTGTTTGTCCTCATGCGCCGACTATATGTCATAGCAACCATTTATTGGACAACTTATTTCATACTAAAATCTTAGTTGCCGATATGCAATTTTGCTCACCGTTAAACACACTGCCACAAGAGTTATCTTTTCACCATTGATATCTCTCATTCGAATAGCACCACGTAACCCTAAAATCAGCCTCAATATTTGTGCAAACTCAATACTTCATGATGTTCTAATTTTTTTGGACCATTCGACCACTCTCTGAATGCATTTCGCACCTCAGTAAATCTTTTGGACTCCATTCTTTCACTCTGTCATTATTGATGCCAGTGTTGTCCTCCGTTCTGTTTGACGATGGCATTATGAATTAATGATTGCTTATTTCCTTTTAACAGTTTCTATTGCATTGGTACTAATAAATCCTTTTTTTGCGTCATTCTCATAGTTTTTTTAGAAACTTACCACAAGGGATCACTCAACAGATTAGAATATCCTGCATTGCGATAAATATGATGTGTTCTTTGACTGTCAGATTTTATTCGATTCTATAGAATAATTAGTAATCCATTTAATAAGGTTATGGTATTTTAACCACTATCCATTCATAGATAGGTAGGGTCAAGGAACTAGAGTGTAGCTCTTGATTGTAGTCATTTTATCATAGTGAAATAAAATATAGTGTTAGCAAGTTCTAGGTAATAGTCTCTAGGATTAATTAAATGCGTGAAGACAACATCTCTATAGCATGCAAACCACATTTCTCCAATGCTAAATTTTAAGTTTGAGAGTTCATTTTGTAGTGGCGATGTTTGGAATCCACTAACTTTTTAATTGTTGACGATATGGATGGTCGCTTTAGGACTTGTGTAATGCGCTGCCACACCCTTCTTATATGCTTTGTTGGTCTTATATATATTCTCTATTATTCTTTGGTTAGGATCATGGTCTTAGATTACCTTTTTGAGAGTCGCTGTGCTCAACAAGAGATCTGTATTAGTGTATGTGTGCAGTAAATGTGCTATTATGATGAAACCTTGCAACGTCTTAATTTTAGTCCCTTCACATGCTTATATGGCAGTCGGCAGGTGGATATTCATTTGCTTATAGGTTGTTGTATGGCAGTCGGCGGTTGGATATTCATTTGCTTATAGACTTTTTTTGTATGGTAGTTGAATTAACACAGCAAATTAAAACACTGTTAGCTTTATCGCTATTGTAAAGGCACTGCCATCGAAAGATTTAGTTGTTGTCAATCCTCATAACAATGTGAATTCGTACCAAGTGGCCTTATTTTCTGGCATTTAGGAAATGAATCACCTTTTCTCTTAGTTGTTTTTTTTTGGAGTTCTACTTGTGAATGATGTGGTAGCATGTCATTAGGAGTTACTTACGTTTTGGGAGTGGATGCTTAGAAATCTATGTAGAGCTTGTAGGTTGAAAGGTGCTTGATAGAAAAGTGGTGATATTGGAAAGTATATATATAACCTAGATGTTTGATTTTGTTTATAGTTGGTTTATCATCGAAGAAAGATTTTCCTTATGGTAAACAATTTCTTATAGAGGTTTTATTAGAAATGGTAAGTTAAGCTATTTGGGACTTATAAGGATTTGACTTTGGGTATTTTGGTTAGTAGATCTAAGTATATAAAAAAAAGGGAATTATAGTGATAGATGGGGACAATAGGAAATAAATGTGTTTTTGTGTAATTGGTTCTTGAGATTAGTAGTGGGTAAGATGTTTTCGTTTAGGTAAAAAATTATATAATTTAGTTGCTTCCTTATTTAAATTGTAGGTAATAACATGTCGATGAAAAGTTATGTTTCTATTTATAGTTGTCCTTGGAAATTTTAGGGTAATTGGTATTAATGTTTGGGTATCATGGGGTAGCAACATTGTGCTTCAGTATTAATAACCTCATTAAATATTATTGTTCGTTTGTTTGGGGCTTATCATATTCTTTTTTTCAAGCCCTGTAAATGGTGGATATCATTGTATATGTACTTTTGCCTTATACTTTTATTTTGGAACACAAGGAGGTATGTTATGATTTTATTTCAAGAATTAAGTATCTTTATCTTGGAATTGTTCTGATAATGGAATTGTTTTGAGCCCTCCTTGGCTTTTGTTTATGTAAAGTTGTTCGGTTCACCTTCCTTGCCTTATCAATTCCTAGAGATGTGAAGTTCTTCTAGTTGTGAGAACTTTGTGTAAGTTGTCTTCTTTATGTTACCTTGGGGTGGAGTTTGATCTATGTTGGTTTGTTGTGAAGTTGGGACCATATATGATGTCATGGCCACTTGTTGTTTATGTGAAAGTGTTGGCCCTGTTTGATTATGGTTTCGTTATCCTTGGTTGTACCTAACTCCAGAGGTGAGGTGTTTTGATCTTTAGTCTAGATAGTGGCATGCCAATGTAATGGGATATTTGGATTTTCGTATCTTGTCATGAAGGGGAAATGATATTGTGGAAACAGTACCTGGTTTTGGATTGGTGTTGCTTCAATTTTGATGGGTTCCTAAGGACCTTTTTGTTGTGGCCTAGGGAATGGCGTAAGCTATGGGTTGAAACTGAGTTGTGACTTTTATATCTGTATGTTGTGGTATGTTTGTTGATCAGAGAATGCTAAGGGAGTGGCTTTCATGGTGGGGCCGGTGCCTAGTGAGAGGTCACCTGGGTAACCCCATAGAAGTTGTAAACATGTGGAAAACTTAATAACTTAATCAAGAGGGGTGGGGTATTAAAACACTTAACAAGATAAGTAAGAGACCTCACTCATGCCTTGAGTGCTCTTAAAGGCTAAGGATGGGTGAGAAGGCCTGGATGGCAAGGCCAACCTCCTCATCTCCATGAGAGGACCTGTTGGCTCCGCATGTGTCACCATATGGGGCCGGTGCCTAGAGAGAGGCTGCCAGGGTAACCATAGATGGGGGCCGGCTTCTGGTGATAGATAGCCTGGGTAACCCATGCTAGGACCATGCGATGACACTCTCCTTATGTAGTTCTATAGTTCTTGTTTGTGCCTCTGGAGTGATGTCTTATCTTGTGTAGTGTTGTTGGTATGGTTGGTTGTGTCATGTCTGTTGTCATTCTTTTATTTTTGACATTGTCTCTTTGGCTTAGTGGAACCCTTGTCGTTATCTCCTAGCTCGAAGGGGTGGACCTCAGGGTTCCACATGGTTGGGTGGCAGAGCTATCCATTGGTGCTTTTGGAGATATGGTTCGAGATCTGCGTAGAGGTGTTCCAGTTCCAGTTTGCTTCCCTCCTTCAGAATTGTATGCTTTCTTATTTATTTAGTTGTAAAATTACATGATCAGTCTTGTAATCTTGCATTGTAATTTTCTAAATAAACTATCTTGCAATGATAAGTTGATCTTTCTATAGTAGTAGTAATTGATTATCTCTTATGTGGATTTTACCTTATATTCTCTAATGCAGTTATGTTTCCCTAGAGGAGTTAGAAGTGCATTTTTCTTTATGTTGTGATATCATTGGTTACTGCTATTGCATTTACTTACTTTAAAAAAAAAATTATTCCTAAAATTTTGCTCTTGTCAGCCTAACTCTCTAGGGTTACATGTTGGTGCATTACATTTAGTATCAGAGCCAGGTTTAAACACTAGGTACCCTGGTTATATTTGAGCCCATTATGTAGCCTAGTGCTTAAACTCTGTAGAATTATTTAACCCCTGTTGTGACCCTTTTCTTAATGTAATAATTTTCCTTTTTGTGTGTAGGGTAGATGCCTAGAGCTAGGGGCCAAGGTTAGGGCAGAGGTAGGGGTCATGGGAGAGGGGGTGGTAGTATCCCTCCCCCTAGTTCTCCTCATGTAAGTGGCCATGAAGGCGGGGGTCAGAACATGGAGGGTCAAGGTCAGCCTGATGGAGCCCAGTTGAGACAGATTCTTGAGGAGGCCCTTGCCAATTTAGGCCCTAGATAGGAGGGTGAGCAGCCCAGAGGAGGTCAAGAGGTAGACCAGTCAGGTCCTAGAGAGAGAGAGAGGTCTCCTAGGCGTAGGGAGTTGACAATTGAGCATGAGGCCACACTAGCCAGCCATATGAGGGATTTACTGAGAACACGCCCACCCATCTTTGATGGAGCTGGTAGAGGACTTGAGGCAGAGACTTGGTTATTGGACTTAGGTAGGTGTTTCGCCATGCATCCGTATGGCAGCAATACAAAAGCCAGATGTGCTATTTTGCATCTCTGTGCTTCGACTTGGTGGGGGCTAGAGGAGCAGAAGCTGCATTTGGACATTAGTACTATGTCTTGGGAGTTGTTTGTAGAGAGATTCAGAGGTCGCTTTCTTTCTGATCATTGGAGGTAGCATCAAGCAAATGAGTTTCATGAGCTAAGGCAGTTGGCCATGACAGTTGAGCAGTATGAGCACAGATTTTATGAGCTCAAACAGTATGCAGGTATTGGGGATGACGAGTCTATGTTGGTGCAACATTTTATCAGGGACTTGAATGCCTAGATTAGTGGAGGGGTTTGTGTATTTGAACCTAAGACTATGGAGGTTGCCATGGAGAAAGCCCGGTTAGTGGAGGAGAATTTAGCTATAGCACTTGGTGGCCATACAGGTGTGCACATTGGCAGTGCACCTTCTTCCAGATATGGTTCTCGAGGTGGTCACACTAAAGCATTAGGTTCTCTTGCACCCTCAAAAGGTGGTCAACAGCAGCAATATTCTCAGTCCAAGCCAAAGAATTCTCAACATTCACAAGGTAATAGATTTCAAAATAAGAAAGACCGGTCTTGGCAGTGCAATAAGCGCAATCATTTTGATCAGCCAGCTCAGAGTACATAGTCTATAGTGAGCAAGGGTAGTTTCCAATAGTCTAGTGCTTTCTGGGGTGACAGTGGTTTTGGTAGAGGCACCAGGTGCTTTTCTTGCAGCCAATAGGCCCATATTGCCAGACAGTGCCTGCAGAAGGGTACATTAGGATTTGCACATCAACCGGTGGCATCTGAGCCAATAGTTGGTGATCCAGGAAGGTCACACCGAGTCTTTGCAACAGTGGATGACTGACAAGCAGAGCATCAGGGCACCGTGGTGGAGACTTCTGCTTGTATGAGAGGTATTGGTTTTTCTATTCTTTTTGATTCTGCTGCATCTGATTCATTTATATCTCCTTCTCTTGTGGACCGTTGTGGCTTAGTGGCAACAAACCAAGATAATAGGTGGTAGGTTGAGTTAGCTTCTAGACCAAAGATAGCAGTTGAGTCTCTAGTTTTAGGGTGTGAGTTGATGATTGGCTCTCTATCTACTTCTGTGGACCTTCCCATTCTACCCCTGGGTTCATATGACATAGTTTTGGGGATGGATTAGTTGGAGGCCCATCAGGCAGTGATAGATTGTCAGCACAAGTTTATTAGATGTGTGGATGATTCTGGTGCTAAGGTTGAGGTTGTAGGAGTTCAGAGACCTATTTCCCTACGTATGATCTCTGCTATGCAACTTAAGAGATGCATGCGTCAGGGATGTCAACTTTTTGCAGTGACTGTTAGTGATTTGGAGATGGAGGAGAGTCGAGAGGCATCTCTTGACGATCACCCACTCTTGAGGGAGTATGCGGATGTTTTTCCTTTTGATATTCCAGGGATGCCACCTAAGCGTGACATCGATTTCAGGATTGATTTAATTCTTGGTGCAGAGCCTATCTCACGAGCTCCATACAGGATGACCACTCAGGAGCTCAAGGAGCTTCGACTGCAGTTGGAGGAGCTATTAGCCAAAGGGTTCATATGACCTAGTGTTTCTCGTTGGGGAGCACCTGTGATCTTTGTGAAGAAGAAGGATGGATCCCTACAGCTATGTATCGACTATCGGCAGCTCAATAAGGTAACAGTGAGAAATAGGTATCCCTTGCCTCGGATCGACGATTTGTTTGATCAGATTAAAAGAGCAAAGGTATTCTCTAAAATTGACCTTAAGTTGGGATATCACCATTTGCGGATATTTGAGGCAGATATTCACAAAATAGCATTTTGCACCCATTACGGATATTACAAGTTCACAGTGGTACCATTCGGGTTGACGAATGCACCTTCGGTTTTCATGAGCTTAATGAATGGTGTGTTTCGCACTTATCTCGACCAATTTGTCCTCGTATTTCTTGATGATATATTGATCTATTCGAGGACTATGGAGGAACATGAGGAGCAATTGTGTCAGGTGTTGCAATGTCTGAGAGAAAATCAGCTTTATGCTAATTTGTCAAAATGTGAGTTCTTCCAGACAGAGGTTAAGTATTTGGGTCATGTCATCTCTGGAGAGGGTATTGCGGTGGATCCCTTGAAGATCCAAGCTATTATGCACTGGCCTGCACCCACTAATGTTTCTGAGGTCCGTAGTTTTATGGGGTTGGCAGGTTACTATTATCGCTTTGTTATGGGGTTTTCGAGAATTGCTCACCCTATTACTTCTCTTCAGAGGAAAGGGAAGAAATTTGTTTGGTCAGAGCAGTGTTAGGAAGCCTTTCAAACTCTTAAGGAATAGTTGACCAATGCACCTATATTAGCAGTTCTTGATCCTGATAGGGACTTTGTTGTTTGTACCGGTGCTTCCTTGGAGGGTTTGGGAGCAGTTCTGATGCAGGATGGTTGCGTGATTGCCTATGAGTCTCGCAAACTCAAGGATCAGGAATTGAACTATCCCACTCATGACCTAGAGTTAGCAGTGGTTGTGCATGCCTTGGTGAGATGGAGGCATTTTCTATTAGGGCATCGGTTTGAGCTGCACAATGATCATCGTAGTTTGTAGTATATTTTCACGCAGCCAAACTTGAATGCAAGGCAAAGGTATTGGATGGAGTTCTTGTGCGAGTATGACTTCGAGGTCAGATATATTTAGGGCAAGGAGAACGTGGTAGTAGATGCTCTTAGTCGTCGGAGGCATGAGATCGCAGTAGTTTCTCTTACAGTTGATTTGAGAGGTTAGATTCTCGCTACTCTTCCTACTAACAGTTGGTGCCAGGAGGTGAGATCCGAGTTTGAGTCTAGTAGACCTTTAGAAGGTAGGTTCTCCAGTTACTCTTTTGAGTCAGATGGTCTTTTGTGACATTTGAGTCGTATCTATGTTCCTAATTATGAGGGTCTTCGCACCCTAGTTTTGTCTGAGGCACATTGGGCACCCTATTCTGCTCATCCGGGTGTCAAGAAGATGCATGCAAATCTGTGTCAACTATACTTTTGGAGTGCTATGAAGTGGGATATTGCTGATTTTGTGTCGAGATGTCTTGAGTGTCAGAGGGTGAAGGCGGAGCACCGGCACCCTGCAGGTCTTTTGCAGCCTCATTTGATTCCTGAGTGGAAGTGGGATATCATTTCGATAGACTTCATTGTTGGTTTTTCAGTGTCGTCTTGATGACACGATGCTATTATGGTCACTGTGGATAGGTTGACGAAGGTAGCCCACTTTTCTCCTGTCCGTGCTTCTTACAATGCCTCTACGGTGGCTAGAGTGTTCATGGAGGACATCACCAAACTTCATGGGATTCCTCGTAGGATCATCTCTGATAGGGATCCAATGTTCACTTCCACCCTTTGGACATCCTTGCAGCATGCCTTGGGGACACAGCTGAACTTTAGTTCAGCTTATCATCCTAAGACTGATGGTTAGACTGAGAGGGTTAATCAGGTTCTCGAGGATATGTTGAGGATGTATGTGATGGATTGGCAGAGCCATTGGGAGGACTACCTTTACCTAGTGGAGTTTGCCTATAATAATGGTTATCATAGTTCTATTGGCATGTCTCCATTTCAGGCCTTGTATGGTCGTCCTTGTAGGACTCCTTTGAGTTGGGATCGTTTGGAGGATAGAGTTCTTCTGGGTTCAGATATGCTTAGAGATATGGAGCAGTAGGTTGAGAGGATTAGAGAGCATTTGGCGGTAGCTCAGGATAGGTAGAAGAAGTATGCAGATGCTCATAGGATCGATCGTCAGTTTTCTATTGAGAATAGGGTGTTCTTGCGTGTGCGACCACGAAAGAGTCCAATCCGCTATGGAAAAGGCTCTAAGCTAGCACTGCGCTTTGTTGGACCATTTGAGGTGTTGGAGAGGATCGGTCTAGTTGCTTATCATCTTGCCTTGCCACCTAGCCTTTCACGCATCTATGATGTGTTTCATGTTTCTGTACTTAGACCTTACTATCTAGATATTGCTCATATTCTTGATTGGACTGCTCTACAAGTAGAGGATAGGCAGCTGGCCTTGGAGCCCGTAGGCATTCTTCAGCTTAGGAGACTTGCTCTCAGGGGCAGAGACGTGGAGCAGGTTAGGGTCCAGTGGGATCCTAATGATGAGACCTCTGCCACCTGGGAGGATGCTTCCAGGATGAGGGAGTTATATCCTTACTTATTTGCAAGCTTCTAAGAGTAAGCCTAGTTATAGGAGGAGGATGTAATGCCCCTCACTTTTGGCTTGTGATAGATGTTATTTTCATATTTCCTATGGCAGTTCTAGTATAGTTGATAGTCTTTTATTGCGCATTTCAGCTTCAAGACATCGGATTTACATGTTTTGGGTTTATGATCTCTTTGATCTGATGGACTATGTTCGATGGATATATTTAGACATGTGTTATGAGTTATGATGACATTATGAGTACTTCATTTATGATGTGTTGAATATGTTTAGTAATGGATTATTATTTACATGTTTTAGATTCGTAGATATCTATTTTCAAATGCTATGATTATAATCTTATCCAAGAGCAGGGACGATGTAGCATTACTCATTTTGAGTACCCTGCTGCGCCACAATTCTTTGACTTTGTGTGTTGACATATACGTACTTGATCGTATTTAATCAGTTGTTTGGATGCAGGCTGCAGGTACCAAACCTTGACTTCACCTAATATAGCAGGTTTGAGAAAGTTCTTTCACCAATGGATATTTGTAATGGGAGATAACACGAGGTCTGTTCCACTAGGTTGGTCATTGTCTTCTGTTGTGGTCTCGATTCGTGTTGTGTCTCCTGGTCCGTTCCTTTTATGTTTGGTAATCTCATGTTGAGGTGTGTAGTCAAGTTCTGTCATTAGGCTTATGTGTGGTTGGAAAATACTTTAGTGATTTATTATTTTAATCAATAATGCCCTAATACGATTATTGCATAATATTTGTTTGGCTTAGAACTTGGATTGATACCTTGGCTGGATTTTAAAATAGACTAGAATCAATTATCTGCTGACCAAGAGTAATTATGTGGTAAAATTGGAGTTACGGGTATTTAGTGGTTATTTGGTAGAGAGTATTTTGGGGATATGCAAAATTAATGCCATGTGCCGTCAATTCCAAATTGGAGGATTTGGGAATCCCATGGTATAGTGAATTTTTGAATCTCACGAGAATGTGGGTTCTTGAGAAGAAAGGCATGTCTTCTACATTTATTCGAGGAGTTGGATCCTTGTTTTTGGAGAAAGTGGGTTGTTGGGAAGAGAGGCATGTCTTTTGCATTTATTCAAGGAGTTGAATCCTTGTTTTTGGAGAAAGTGGGTTGTTGGGAAGAGAGGCATGTCTTCTGCATTTATTTGAGGAGTTGAGTCCTAGTTGGGAGACGAGGAAGAACAGAGAAAAATTAGTGGCAGGAGCTGGGAAAATTTGGAGGGGGAGCAAAATTTTTCTGGTAAGTGGATTGTCCTTCTCTGTGAATTTACAACTGCTGTAGCTTGTAAGTTATGTTTCATTGCAGCATGATTCTGTGTGAGTGACTAGCATGTTCTGTGTGTAAACTTGCATGATTAACCCTATGACTTGTATCATAATGGTGCCTAGTAGTCGTAATTATTGTTTTGTTGCCAGCCTTAGACTCTGCAGTCATCATGGGGTATCTTCTGATTTTAATCACTTCCTTTGTCACTCGCCATCACATTGTTGGTATGCATTGAGAATCTAACCTACTTTCCTTATTCTCTGCTTTTCCTTCATTCTTTGTGAACTATATGACTCAAAACGATTGTGACATTTAAGAGAAGCTTCCTTACAAATCTTTTATCCTTGCATCGACATTTAGGACGTTTGAAGGTATCTAAAACAGCTCTATTTTACATTTTATGCTTGTTTTGAAATATTCCTCCTTTTTTTAGTGGAGCCAGCTCTTTTGATTCCAAATTTCAAGTTGGTTATACCCGGATATGTCAGTTGTTTTTACCAGACCGTAAATTCGATTGCTCAGAGTGTCGGTTGTCTTTCTTCCATTTGGAATTGGTGTTGATCCTTTGCACAGCTAAGAGTTTTAATCTTTTGAGCAATTCTTGTCGCAACCAAACTAAATTCATTTTCTTTTTTGTTTGTTGTTTGTCCTCATGCGCCAACTATATGTCATAGCAACCATTCGTTGGACAGCTTATTTCATACTAAAATCTCAGTTGCCGATATGCGATTCTGCTCACCGTTAAACACACTGCCACAAGAGTTATCTTTTCACCATTGATATCTCTCATTCGAATAGAACCACGTAACCCTAAAATCGGCCTCAATATTTGTGCAAACTCAATACTTCATGATGCTCTAATTTTTTTTGGACCATTCGACCACTCTCTGAGTGCATTTCGCACCTCAGTAAATCTTTTGGACTCCATTCTTTCACTCCGTCATTATTGATGCCAGTCTTGTCCTCCATTCTGTTTGACGATGGCATTATGAATTAATGATTGCTTATTTCCTTTTAATAGTTTCTATTGCATTGGAAGTAATAAATCCTTTTTTTGTGTCATTCTCATAGTTGTTTTAGAAACTTACCATAAGGGATCACTCCACAGATTAGAATATCCTGTAGTGTGATAAATACGATGTGTTCTCTGACTGTCAGATTTTATTCGATTCTATAGAATAATTAGTAATCCATTTAATAAGGTTATGGTATTTTAGTCACTGTCCGTTCATAGATAGGTAGGGTCACGGAACTAGAGTGTAGCTCTTGATTGTAGTCATTTTATCACAATGAAATAAAATATAGTATTAGCAAGTTCTAGGTAATAGTCTTTGGGATTAATTAAATGCGTGAAGACAACATCTCTATAGCATGCAAACCACGTTTGTCCAACGCTAAATTTTAAGTTTGAGAGTTCATTTTGTAGCGGCAATGTTTGGAATCCACTAAGTCTTTAACTGTTGACGATATGGATGGTCGCTTTCAGAGTTGTGTAATGCGCTGCCACACCCTTCTTATATGCTTTGTTGGTCTTATATATTCTCTATTGTTCTTTGGTTAGGATCATGGTCTTAGATTACCTTTTTGAGAGTCGCTGTGCTCAACAAGAGATCTGTATTAGTGTATGTGTGCAGTAAATGTGCTATTATGACGAAACCTTGCAACGTCTTAATTTTAGTCCCTTCATATGCTTATATGGCAGTCGGCGGGTGGATATTCATCTGCTTATAGGTTGTTGTATGGCACTCGGCGGTTGGATATTCATTTTCTTATAGATTTTTTTTGTATGGTAGTTGAATTGCCACAGCAAATTAAAACATTGTTAGCTTTTTCGCTATTGTAAAGGCACTGCCATCGAAAGATTTAGTTGTAGTCGATCCTCATAACAATGTGAATTCGTACTGAGTGGCCTTGTTTTCTGGCATTTAGGAAATGAATTACCTTGTCTCTTAGTTGTTTTATTTGGAGTTCTACTTGTGAATGATGTGGTAGCATGTCATTAGGAGTTACTTACGTTTTGGGAGTGGATGCTTAGAAGTCTGTGTAGAGCTTGTAGGTTGAAAGGTGCTTGATAGAAAAGTGGTGATATTGGAAAGTATATATATAACCTAGATGTTTGATTTTGTTTATAGTTGGTTTATCGTCGAAGAAAGATTTTCCTTATGGTAAATAATTTCTTATAGAGGTTTTATTAGAAATGGTAAGTTAAGCTATTTGGGACTTATAAGGATTTGACTTCGGGTATTTTGGTTAGTAGATCTAAGTATTAAAAAAAAGAAACAAAGGGAATTATAGTGATAGATGGGGACAATAGGAAATAAAGGTGTTTTTGTGTAATTGGTTTTTGAGATTAGTTGTGGGTAAGATGTTTTTGTTTAGGTAACAATTTATATAATTTAGTTGCTTCCTTATTTAAATTGTGGGTAATAACATGTTGATGAAAAGTTATGTTTCTATTTATAGTTGTCCTTGGAAATTTTAGGGTAATTCGTATTAATGTTCAGGTATCATGGGGTAGCGACATTTTGCTTCAGTATTAATAACCTCGTTAAATATTATTGTTTGTTTGTTTGGGGCTTATCATATTCTTTTTTTCGTGCCCTGTAAATGGTGGATATCATTGTATATGTACTTTTGCCTTATACTTTTATTTTGGAACACAAGGAGGTATGTTTTGATTATATTTCGAGAATTAAGTATCTTTAACTTGGAATTGTTCTGATAATGGAATTGTTTTGAGCCCTCCTTGGCTTTTGTTTATGTAAAGTTGTTCGGTTCACCTTCCTTGCCTTATCAATTCCTAGAGATGTGAAGTTCTTCTAGTTGTGAGAACTTTGTGTAAGTTGTCTTCTTTATGTTACCTTGGGGTGGAGTTTGATCTATGTTGGTTTGTTGTGAAGTGGGGACCTTATGTGATGTCATGGCCACTTGTTGTCTATGTGGAAGTGTTGGCCCTGTCTGATTATGGTTTCATTATCCTTGGTTGTACCTAACTCCAGAGGTGAGGTGTTTTGATATTTGGTCTAGATAGTGGCATGTCAATGTAATGGGATATCTGGATTTTCGTATCTTGTCATGAATGGGAAATGATCTTGTGGAAATAGTACTTGGTTCTGGATTGGTATTGCTTCAATTTTGATGGGTTCCTAAGGACCTTTTTGTTGTGGCCTAGGGAATGGTGTAAGCTATGGGTCGAAACTAAGTTGTGACTTTTATATCTGTATGTTGTGGTATGTTTGTTGATCAGTGAATGCTAAGGGAGTGGCTTTTATGGTGGGGCCGGTGCCTAGTGAGAGGTCGCCTAGGTAACCCCATGGAAGTTGTAAACATGTGGAAAACTTAATAACTTAATCAAGAGGGGTGGGGTATTAAAACACTTAACAAGATAAGTAAGAGACCTCACTCATGCCTTGAGTGCTCTTAAAGGCTAAGGATGGGGTGAGAAGGCCTGGTTGGCAAGGCCAACCTCCTCATCTCCATGAGAGGACCTGTCGGCTCCACATGTGTTACCCTATGGGGTCAGTGCCTAGAGAGAGGCTGCCAGGGTAATCATAGATGGGGGCCGGCTTCTGGTGATAGATAGCCTGGGTAACCCATGCTAGGACCATGCGATGACACTCTCCTTACGCAGTTCTGTAGTTCTTGTTTGTGCCTCTGGAGTGATGTCTTGTCTTGTGCATTGTTGTTGGTATGGTTAGTTGTGTTATGTCTATTGTCATTCTTTTATTTTTTATATTGTCTCTTTGGCTTAGTGGAACCCTTGTTGTTATCTCCTAGCTCGGAGGGGTGGACCTTAGGGTTCCACATGGTTGGGTGGTAGAGCTATCCATTGGTCCTTTTGGAGATATGGTTTGAGATATGCACAGAGGTGTTCCAGTTCTAGTTTGTTTCCCTCCTTCAGAATTGTATGCTTTCTTATTTATTCAGTTGTAAACCAACATGATCGGTCTTGTAATCTTGTGTTGTAATTTTGTAAATAAACTATCTTGCAATGATAAGTTGATCTTTCTGTAGCATTAGTAATTGATTATCTCTTATGTGGTTTTTACCTTATATTCTCTAATGTAGTTATGTTTCCCTAGAGGAGTTAGAAGTGCATTTTTCTTTATGTTGTGATATCGTTGGTTACTGCTATTGCATTTACTTGCTTTAAAAAAAAAATTATTTCTGAAATTTTGCTCTTGTCAGCCTAACTCTCTAGGGTTACATGTTGGTGCATTACAGAACCATTCTGATCATCTTCATTATATTCATTAAACCTTGAGGGCTTCTCAATTGCTTCATCAACCTTCACATTTGTACTTTCTATCATCTTTCTTAGTCTCTTATTGTAACACTGGTATGCTTTGCTTTGAGTGGAGTAACCCAAGAAAATTCCTTCATCACTTCTAGCATCAAACTTTCCTCGATCTTCATCTATTTTAATGTAACATTTGCTACCAAATACTCTGAAATATCTCACAGTAGGAGTTATACCAAACCAAAGTTCATAAGGAGTCTTATTGGTATTGCTTCTGATTTGAACTTAATTGAGAGTATAGACTGCAGTGTTGACAACTTCTCTCCAAAACATCTGGGGAACATTTGCTTCCATCATCATTGTCCTGGATGCTTCCTGGATGGTCCCGTTCTTTCTCTCTACTACTCAATTCTACTGTGGAGTCCTAGGAGTAGATAACTATCTCTTTATACCATGCTTCTCACAAAAGTCTATGAATTCACTGGATGTGAATTCACCACCTCTATCAGACCTCAAGCATTTTAGTTTTAATCCAGTTTAATTCTCTACCATAGCCTTGAAGATTTTGAACTTCTCAAAAGCTTCTAATTTCTCCTTCAGAAAGGTAACCCACATCATCCGGGAATGGTCATCAATCAGTAACATGAAATATCTATCACCTTGCATACTCTTGATTCTTGTTGGACCACATAGATCAGTATGAATTAATTCTAATAATCCGGTAGAGGACTGATCCTTGCTTTTGAATGAGACTCTGCTCTGTTTACCTAGCTGACATTCTTTGCACAAACTATTTGTAGGTTTCACCAATTTTGGAAGATCTCTTATAGCTAGAGTATTACTTATCTTGATGATGTTATCAAAATTTACATGACACAACCTTCTATGCCATAACCAACTCTGATCAATTTAAACAAATAGACAACTTTTATTAGAACCAACTAGATGGAAGAAATTATCTTTTGTTTGAGTACCAGATGCAATCTCAGTTCTGGAGCTCTCAAAGATCCTGCATCTTCCATTCTTGAACCGGAGATCATAACCTTTGTCCACCAACTGTCCAACACTGAGAAGATTGTGTTTCAATCCTTCAACATATAGTACATTACCAGTTTTGCTTTTTCCATCAAAAGAAATAGTTCCCCTTCCTCTGATTCTACCAGCAGAATTATCACCAAACTTTACCATTCCTCCTTCAAGCCTTTCCAAGTCTAAAAACTTGTTTTTGTCACCAGTCATATGGTGAGAGCATCCACTGTCAATAACCCAATCATCCTTTTCTTCAACTTGGGCAGCCAAAGCTCTTTCTACAACCTTATGATTGACAGATTCAGAGGATATTGGATCTTCTTCCTTTATGGAAATAAACACCCATTCATTTCTGGATTTGTTTCCTATTTCTAATTCATCATCTGTTACTCCTTCATTATCATCATCTTCATGAACATAATAACAATTCTTTTGGAACCTTTGTCTGTTAGAATTTGACCTTGTAGATCTTTCTGGACATCCTGAGGCAAAATGACCAATCTTATTGCAGTTGAAGCACTTAAAGGGTAATTTTCCTTCATACTTACCAGATCCTCTTGGCAATCTCTTTATAATGACGGCTTCAAGTTGAGTTGTTTCTACTTCTTCCTCTTCCAAGTCTCTTCTTGCTTGATCATACCATGATAGCTTCCTTGAAGAGCTTTCTCCTAGATCAAACCTTTGTTTACCCTTCACATAGGCACTAGCTTTGAATGCAGATTCAGTTTTGGGGGGATCATCTCCAAACTCGGTCATTTCAAATGCAGCCAGTTTGCCAGCCAATTGGTCTCTTGTGACAGTTGTATGGGCTCTGAATTCATCAATGGCAGCAACCTTGATTTTGTAGACAGTAGGAAGGGATCTGAGAATTTTGCCAACAATCTCATTTTCATCCAAAACTCCACCAGCATTCCTAATTCCACACACCAACTCATTTACTCTTGGCATAAAGGTAGTAATATTTTCATCATCTCTCATCTTGAGTCTTTCAAATTTCCCTTTGAGACTCTGCAACCTTGCACTCTTAACATACTCATCTCCTTTATGCAGAATTTCTAGTTTAATGCAGATCTCATAGGCAGTTGGTAGGTCAATAACATTTGAGAGTTTTGAGTCAGTCAATGTGCTTAGAAGAGCCTCTTTGGTCTGTAGATTATTTTCAGCATCTGTGATTTCATTTAGAGTTACCGGACCACCCTGTGGAGGTACATATGCTTTTGTGACCATGGACAAGTACACCTTTCCCATACACTAAAAGTGACATTTCATGCGACCTTTCCAAAGACAAAAGTTGGTTCCATCAAACTTCAGACTATCCTTCTTGTATGACGACATCCTGGATCACCTCAAGCAGTTAAGCTCCTTCAGAGGAACTTGGCTCTGATACCAATTGTTGGATTCAGGACAAACAACTGAGAGGGGGGGTGAATCAGTTGTCTAAAACTTGCTTCTAATTCAAACACTTAAATCCTCTTTGTTATTTGATATCATATCAATTTAATCATTCATGAAAGCATAAGCATAAACATCAGATCAGATACACATCAACACATGAAACACCAATATATTGACGTGGAAAACCCAGTCAAGGGAAAAACCACGGGGTGATTAACCCAAGGATTATTCTCTGTTAGAAAAATAAGAAAAATGGATGGCACATGCCAATTAGGGCTCACTGCCTGAGCACACTACTCACAAGAGGCACACTACCTACAAGAGACACACTGTCTACAAAGTAATAAGTATTACAAACATGAACTAGAGATTGACATCTTTACCATGCCTGGATCAGTTCCATTTACGCCCAAAACTCCTACTCTGCCTTTTGCACTTATTTTCTCTATACCACACTCATCCGCTCCAAGACACACTTCAAAATGAATTCACAATCCCTTATTTATACAAGGCATCAACTTAGGAACAATCATCTAAGTCGGCAAACACCTATAAGATCATTTGCAAGACATGTAATACATCCAGTCAGCCAGTCTTAGGAAGAACACCAACAACCGGTGGTCTTTACATCAAATCCAAACTCTAACTTCAATACGGACCACCAATAAGAATTGTGCATGATCCAAGGATCACCAAAAACTTTTCCTGAGTCACCAAGAACATCCGCACTTTATCAGCTTACTATAATTCTTCTCTTCTTCATCCAGAACTTCAAGAACACAGTTTGTCGCCACTGTCATAATAAGAAAGGTGCTTCCGGACCTCCAAACCATGAACAAATCTAGTTGTCACTTCACACTAACTTATTCAACACTCCCTCCAATCCGCAGAATGAGATAATGCAATTCCGGAGCTCACCAGACCAATCTGTGACACTCTGTCACCACTGAACATCTGCCGGAACCAGTTCTACTAGAGTGACCATAACTTCTTCAAATCTTTATGTGGACCTCTAAAATCTTGACTGGAGCATCTCAAGACTCATTTGAAAACCCTTTAAACCGTATCCTCTAATCTTCATCTTATCTTGGCCTTTTACCTAAAAGTCATCACTGTTCTTCACTGTTCCTGATTGAGACTAATTTTCTCAGTATCCTCAGCACACGACTCATCCAATCCTTCTCATTAATGCAATATGAGTATTTTGACATCAATGACAACATTGGTTATCCTCATACTTGCAACAGTTTATCCTTCTAAATATGTTGTATTTATTTCTCTATTTATCAATCTTTAGATAAAATATGCTAGAAAAAATCTTTGCTTCTTCAAATTGAGATATTCTTTCTTCCATTACGTATAACTTCGTTATATCCATTTCTCTTTGGATATTCCTATGCTTATTCTTCACATAATCATCTCGCATTACCATTCTCAACTGACAATTATTATTCACTATCTTCTTATGCCATCCTTCAACCACTTCAAATCCACCATGCACCAATATTTCTTTGCTCAAGTCTTCTTTTCCTCTATCCAATACATTCTACAATTCTATACATTACTCCCAAATCATTCTTCATGTGACTATCCTTCAATTGTATTATCACAAACTTCCTTATTAGTAGTTTACTTGGATTCTTAAACTTGAATTTAATTTCTCTTGCTTCAAATTTTATATTCATCTATCTGCCTGGGTCTTCTAGTTCTTTGGATCATTTCTTCTGACTCTTAATTTTTTCCACCATCTACTCTATTCTTCATCAGTTAGTTGTTTGTACTGTCTCCTTGGTTTATTTGTTTTTTGCTTTGCGCTGTTGGGTCCTTATTTTGATTGGGCAAAGCCAAGGCACCTAGTTACTCTAGAAAGCTACTGAAATTGTTAGAATTCAAGAGTTGAATATAAGTTCTTACATAGGTTGAGATTGAGGTTAGTATAGGTATTTTTGATTAGGTCTGTGGTATCCTTTTCGTTAGCACTACTTTTTCTTGAGTCAAGGAGATCCTCATGATGAAACACCTAATAGCCTTGGGTTTGTTTAACATATGAGTGTAGGTGTTGAGTGAAAAAATAGAGGTCACCCTTGCTACCATTGCAATTCTCAGCTTAATTTTAGCAAGTGACCACACCTTGCACCATGAACTTACAAAGATAGTATCTCATGAACCTATATGCCATACAAAATTGAATAATAAAAAAAAAGATGGATTATACTGAAAATCTAAATTAAGTCATCTAAGTAACTCTACTGAGGCTATGGATGCCTACTGATAGTGGAGTTCTACTTAAGAGAATTGTAACGATAACCTTGCCGAGGCTATGGATGCCTGCTGGTAGCAAGGCTCTATCCGGTTGGCTATAAGGGATGAAATCAACTATGTAGCTTAACACCAGTCACTAGTTTATTCAACTTATCTTCAAGATGAGTATATTAATCACACACACACACACTTGATCACTTATCATTACATTGTTATATTGATGAACGTTACATCATTTAGGAAAGGTTTGGATACTCATGTCGAACCTAAGTTTGAACATTATGTTTTATCTTTGCCTCACCTCTTGAATTATTGGAATTTTGTTGTTTTCTTTTGTTTCTATTTGTTGTGATGTTCACAAGACACCCCATCTTTACTTGGAGGCAAAATGAGGACCCCTTGTTTGCTTTTGGCTTTTAGCGTGTTTCTATGTGTGGGGACAGTATAGGCAAAAGATCCTTGATGTTTGAAGGTCAGTATAAGCATGAGACATGATAAAAAAGACAAGATTCATGAATTTGGTGTTGAAAATCTAGCTTGGGTTGCCTTTTGTGTTATTCCTTATACTTTGAAAGTTATGCAATTTGCATGAGAGTGGTTGAGTGAATTTGTATTTCATATAAGATTTTATCGGCATATTTGTTGAGTGCATGATTTTTGTGTTTGTTGGGCTGCAGTGGTATTTGGTTGGTCTTGTATGAGTGTTGGTATCTTGGATCGTATTTGGCATATAGTATACAAATCTAGAATTGATGGGTTTTATGCCATGTTTTTATGAGGGTCCGCCTTTGCATGTAGGGACACTTGTATTAGATATGTAAATCATGAGTATGCATGCACAGACATAAGGGCATATTTAATTCAGTTTATATGCAATTATATGGCATTCACTTTGCATTTCCATGTATATGATGTACATATCAGACCCAATACCTTTATGGGGCAGTTTTTATAATAGTTGAGGTCCAAGTGTGTGTGCATCCTTTTTGTATCTATTATACCATTTCGTAGAGTGCAATACTGAACATGGGAACACATTAAAATCAAACATAAAGCATGCATGGTGTTATTTTTGTTGTATATATTTACATGTATATGGTTGTACATGTATTTGATAGACAAAGTTGGCATGATACATGGCCGAACTACAAATAAATTACAAATTTGCTAAATAAGGTGCATTTCATTGTCTTGTGTTTCTGTTTTTTGTATGAGGTTTGTCGTTATTATGTGTATGCATAGAAGTGATGTAAGGAAGGGTGCATACACCGCCGGAACAGAGAGAAGGTTTTAATTCATTTTATAAAGTTCTTATGTCTAGATTTGTATGTGAGATGCAAGGTAATGTGCAACGCGAGATACAATGTCACATACAACGAATGATACAAAGGAATATACAACGTAATATGCAAAAGGTTATACAATGCAACGAGCCATACAATGAGGGATACAATGTGACATATAGCACGGCATACAATACATTATACAATCTCATGTATAAAATAAGATACAAGAATTGGTATACAAACGTGGTACGAGGCCAGATTTCAAAATAAATTTAAACCTGATGAAATTACATGTGGGGGCCCGCGTAGGTCAGGAAGTTGTATGCAAAAAAAACGTGAATGTGCCGAGTATATAAAGGAGGTATAAAGAGGTTATGCAAGTGGGATGGGTACAATGAAGGATTTAAAGAGGATTTTAATTTCAATTTATATATTAATTGAGTCCAGATTTGTATTTGACATACCAGGCGATATGCCATGGGATGCACTGCCGGACCCGAGAGGAATTATACAATATGATAAGCATGAAGGGTTAGGTCCAGCGGTGTTTGTATATTATGTTGTATCCAATGATGATCTGATGTGCAATGCCATTATACAAACGCAACATACAATGAATTATACAATGGGACATACAAACATGGAACCGAGAGCACGTTCAAGTGCGGTTTATAAAGCTTATGACATATGGTTCAGTATATGCTTTAAAGATACTATCTGGTACACGGGGCGATATCAATAGTGATACGTGTCGTTTGTATACAAGGCTGGAATCGGGCATGGGTTCTAATGTGATTTATAGTCTTTTTGAGAACTCCGTTTTGTATATGGTTGTATTTGATATATGTTGAACTTATACAAAGGATCTACTGTGGGTATGCAGCGACAAAATTCAAAGTAGTTTCCATTCAGTAAATGGGCTGAGGTGTCAGTTTTGATTTGGGGTGTTGGTATGCTACATACCACCATGGAATTGAAGATATTTCTAATGTGTAGTATTAACTCATGATATCCGTGGTTTGTTGTTTTTGTTTATCAGATACCACGGCAAAATTAAAGCAATGCTATGGCATTTTATAATCTTAGTGAGGTATGTTTTTATCTTTGTTTTAGGTGAATACATAGGAGTAACTACTAGGTGATGGCATCCCAACAACAAAGAATATAAAGGGGCCAAACAAAGAAGGTTAGGTAGAGTGAATATGTAATGTTGAGATAAAGGGTGAGCAAAAGATTTGTGAAGAGGAATGATACAAGAGAAAGTGACGAAATTATAAGGTAAAGGAGCTTATGGGACAGATCAGGGTCCAATAAAGACAAGGGAGGTCATGATGTGAAAAGAAAACAGCAACGGATAGAGTGACATTCAAGAGGGGCATCTTTGCGGTCAGAGGGAATATGTCGATCTGGTGTTTTTGGCAGGCTTCTCTCTACACCGGTGATGCTGCATTTAAACACTGAACACTATATATTTCCCTCATATTTTCCTGACAACACAATGAAGAAGAAACCTTCGATTGAGCCCTGGCCGCTAGACCAAGAAGAATATGTGAATGAAATCAGGAATAAAACTAGGGCTTTTGTCCAAATTTAAGAAGAAAAAGGTAACGTGGTGAAAGAAGAAGCCTTTTGTAGTCTGGGCTGTCTGGAAGGAATCTAGAAGAATCATCATACCAAGCTAGCTGCCAGACACATGACCAATGGATTGGGAGAGACCACTGTCCACAATCCATCACCAGGCTACCAGAAAGATGCATCAATGGATTGGGAGAGAACACTAACCATAACCCATCAAATAGATGCAAGACCATCTAGTATACAATGTTGTCAGATGCATTTGCCTGAGAAGCCAAGGCACTTTCTAGTTACACTCAAAGAAGAATGATGCTAGAAGGCACCATTCTCCTTCCTCTTTATTCCTCACGTAGTTGGTTGTTATCTTTCCAGATCCTCCCATGTCATACATGGAGTTCCCATGACTCATTTTTTTTCATCTTACGAGAACTAGGTCCTTCAAGGTAAGGATAACAACACAACTATGTGACCATTCTAACCCTTTACTCTACCAAAAAAGACTACATTCTAATTGAATAATTCCCAAAATTAGCTAACAAGGAACAACCAAAAGTTGAAATTGATTGTCGAAAGCAACTTTCTCTATCCCTTTATAGCCATGACTGCTGGGAAATTGGGAATTCAAAAAATCATTACCTATTCGTCAGTCTATCTTACTAACCTTGCAAATAAATCCCCAGATGCCAAAATGTCACTTCAGAATCATATCATGCTTTGAGAGCATTTGGGCATCCAATTCAAGAAATCCTCCTATGGACTTGTCATCTTACACATATGGACTTGACATCTCGCATCAAAAAGTACATTGGCTCCCTTTACAAATCTTGAATTTTGCATCCACTTGATTGCCTTGGGTGACTGATGTGCCCACCAAAACATCAGCCATCAGAGCAAATTGTTCCACTTGTAACTTGTTCCACCATTTGATGAACAAATGATGAATGATTATAGTTCAATTCTGGAAGGTAGATCTCCAATGCTACACATTACCAACAAAATCCTCTGGAATCAACCAGGAGTCGTTAGATATTATTAGGTCAATAGTTGAGATATATATAAAGATAAAATATAAACATATTTATATTGATTATTGTAAAAAGGTCAAGGTGGTGGCAGAGCGGAAGCCCTAAACTATGAAGATGGGCCTACCTCTTAATTTTGCATTGTACATGAAACATCACGATGCAATCATGATGAGCCACATGGCAAACACCACAGTCCACTTGTCTCTATTCCTGAGACTTTATGTAGAATTTTGGGTGTGCCAGTAGTTTGGCCTGAAATAAAACTTGTGCCATCGATCTACGATCATCTGACGATAAAAAACTATTAGAAATTTAGAATATTTTCATTTATTGACATGCATGGTAGAAGTGACATTTGTACTTTCGTAATAAATAAGGAATGTTGTGAGAAGCGCAATTGCATGTTTTTAAGAAGGCAATTTAAGCAGCTCATTTATGAATCGTACAACAATACATGCCACTGAAATCAATGCAATTTATGGAAACATTTTATTAGGTTTGCAACCATCGCACCTACCTTATTTTACATTTTCACTGGTGTACTTTAGAGGAACTCTAGACTACGTCTTCTATAGGTGTTGAACACATGCATTCACAACCAGGTTAGCTAATTGGTGCTCTTTCTTGCCCATTTCTTATAGTGATAAATATGAATTCTTTAACTCAACTGCATGGGAAGAACAATTATTTTTTCATGAGTCCGGACTATTTGTTTACCCCAAATCTTCTAGAGATTTATTTGGCACCCTTAGCAATTACAGAAGCTTTTGTTTACTGGTTTCTTAAACAAGTAAAGATGAAGCTTTTGTTTATTGAGAATAGTTTAGCGAACATGAAGGATACCGAGCTAAGATATAGAGATTTGGACTTGGAAGATTTATGGGCTTGATTAGAGAAAAACCCTAAGTCATCTATAGCTGAGAATATCCTAACAAGTGGGTTATCTCCTGTTGGGGGTTTCCCACCCATTGTGACATGTCTAGACCTGGTTGTTGCATGTACAAAGAAGTATTATCCTGATATTAAGGTCCGGTCATCCTTTGTTTTGGAGAAGACTAAGAGGTGGCTTAGGGGAAATTTTGAGAACACACTAGTTCTTCTTCTGTGCATAAAGAATCAAGAACAAGAGAGCAAGCAACCTCCCAGGCCTCTGGAATTTAAAAAATTCAACTAGTGTGGAGAGAAGTCATCACATAGTTGGTTCACAAGATGGTAGTGGTGGGGATGGAGACCATCCTGAAGATAATAGGAAACTAAAAGGTGCATGTGAACGGGATGGTCAACCCACATTCATGAAACCATGAGAAAAAAAGAAGTTGGATATTTTACAACAATTGCAGGTAGATCACATGACTTCTCCCATGTCTCCTTCACTTGGTAATGATTCTTCCATTTTTCAACAGAATACTGATGATAGTAATTTTTGTTCCTTGTTTGAGATTCCAACCTCCCCCATATCAAATGAAATTCTTGTGCAAGATACTCCTAATCAACTAGATAGAGTTGTCCTGGGTGCAAGTGAGTGTGGTATAGTTTTGTCTTCCCCTTCTAGGCTAAATAAATTTGTTGAGAAAAAGAGGATTAGGAGACATGCCCTAACAAAAGACACAAATGTTGACACTGTAGCTAAATTGTTGCATCCTACACCTAAGCCTAAGAAGGCTAAGAGGATGTCTCGGATGGTAACAGTTTCTTTCTTAGGGCATAGGATTTTGGAGATTGTAGAACCCATCAGGGATAAAAATGAAAATGAAGTCACAGAAGTGGATTTCAATATGACCAAGATTGACATAGGTCCTCCTACTGTGGAAGGTGATTTAAATGATGCAAAATTCTCTCTACACATGCTAGCAAATAGAGTTAAAGTTCAACAATAGGAGAATGCAAAGCAACAAGCCTAGGTGAATTCTCTAACATCTTTTATTCAATCTATTATGAATAGTACTTCTCAATCCTTTGATGTAACTCCCAGTGTTTCTATTGATGGAATGGATCCTAGCATGTTGCAACAAATCATGAGATATCAAACTATAGGTAAGGCCATCAAGCAATGGGTAGAGCAACTCATCGTTGATGGTTTGTTGTACATTGAGGAGGTCATGAGACTATATACCCTCATTTATGATAAAAGGAAAGGGTTAGTTGTAGAGTTATGAAATATAAAGAGGGAAGATGGTAATCTGCTCACAGTATCTATAGAGATAAAAGATATGATGGAAATTGATACAAATATTCTTATAGTTGGAAAAAAATTAATGATCCAAATGAGAATGATTCTGTGTCTTGGCTAGATGCACTAGAGTGGAAGAGGCCTGTGCTAGGGGATTTTAGTGGACAAATAAGAAGAATTTTGAATCAATGTCACACTGATATGGTAGATCTTAAAAACAATTGTACCATCTTAGATGTATAGATTTCATATGAAAGTGAAGAGAACTTCCTTGATGTCAAGGAAGTAAAATTTTTTTTTAGGAAGATGCTTACTGAAGAGCTTATTGGTGCCGATGCAGTTAATGGTGAATCACTAGGGAAGCTTGGACATATAGCAATGTATCTCATACCTAGGGCTTAAATTTGACAGTTGTATAATTGTATTTAGACATTTTTACTGTAAAATACAATCGAAATTTAAAAAAGATTGTATCATATGAAAGGAGAGATTTTGGACAAACTGTCAAAATTTATATAGGATTATGATGATATATATATTTGTTTTTTATATGATTTACTTATACTTAAGCATGTCATAGTCTTTGACAGGCACCATTGAATATATCACTGTCATAAAAAAATTGCTTGATAGGCAAGGTCGATTGTCAAATTTAAGCCCTGCTCATACCTTTCAAGCATGAAATTGATGATGTCTATAAGAGACTAATAGATGCAAACATAATGATAAATAAGTGGAAACTTTGGGAAAACATTACCTGTGGACCAAGTGACAAGATTTTAAATCCCATCATTCCTAGGTACGGGAGGTACAAGGTGAAATTGAGAGCATTAGCTTAGGTCGACTCGACTGCTACTTGGGACGAAGACCAAACTGCTGCCATGTGATGACATTTCTTATTTTTATGTTATTTCTTTAAACATGCTCTAGATACTCTTGTGGCAAAAGACTTATTATTATTTTATGTTTTAAATCAGCTATCCCCAAGAAGCTATTATTATTTCAAAGACAATTATTTTATGACAAGGCTATATATACTAAGCATGTCGATGCATTTAGGATCTTTTGGCAAACATTGTGTTGTTGATAGGGTAATTTTGTGTTACTCTATATTTCAGTTATTTTTAATATATGAATTGTTATTTTCAATTTTTGTTAATCTAAATTTTTCCTTCGTTGACACTTGTCTCTATTCTAGAGACTTTATGGAGAAAGATGGGTGTGTTAGAACTACAACTCAGAATAAAATTGATGCCATTGATCTCTGATACTGACTATCCATCGATCCAAATGTAAATATTTTATTAAGATATAAATTTGCCAAGTAAATTAGTCATTACAATTTGGCATTTGATAAGGTCTACAACCACATGATGATTTTTCAAAAAAATTGCCAACACATTCGCCAAATAATTTATTTTACATTTTTGAATATCTATATAATTCGCCACCTAATTTATTTTATTTTTTGGAATACAACTATAGTTCGCCAAGGAATTTTTTTTTTTTCAAATCTATATACAATTTACCAGCAAAAAAAACATTGTCAACAAACTTGAAAAATTTGCCAATGAAATTATTTTTTTCAAAAATAGGCATAGATTCACCAAAAATTTTATGGCATCGGGCTAGGATTCACCAAGATTGTATATTTTTTTTTAGGGGGGTTCTTTAAAGTTATCCCCGAATCCTAGACTTAAGAATTAATCTCAGTTAGGTCCAAACTCATTAATGAGGTTTTTTCTTTTATGCCATAAAATCCAAGATGAACTAAATTTCATTAATGATTTGGAGGAGAAATGTAGTGAGGGATTATAAAAATTAGAATAGATCTTTTCTCAAATCTATGAAATGGTTAAAATTGATTTTGATGTTCTTAATTCAAAAGAAATTATTGATGGGATAGATATTTCCCTGGATATTGAATGGAAGGAAAATATTCAGTGGAAGATTGAAATTCTAAGTGAGGGAAAATATAAAATTGAAGAGGCTAATAATTTGGATCATAAATGTGTAGGAGAAATTTAGAGATTTATCAAAAGGATTGCATGCAATTTCTACGATGAATAGAATTCCATGAACTCATTGGATGTCCTGAAAGAGTAGCTAGAAAAAGTCATAAAGGATGAATCATCTAAGGAAACGAGATTCAATGTTTTATCTATTGAGAAACTCATTAAATTGAAAATATTATGGAAGGAATTTGAGAAGAAAATAAACAAATGTCATGGAGTGCCTCCCAAAATGTAATATTTACAAATCCCATGATGTGTTTTATATATATTCTAATGGTCTAGACTCCGAAGTAGTCAAGGTGGCATTGGACAAAATTAGTTTATATTAATAGTGGAATTGAGTGCCAAAAAAAGAGACCATTAATGTTGAAGATAACTAAGAAGAAGTTCATTGATCAAAGCTTCAGACACTCAAATGAATGTCAATTTTTTAAGAGTAATATTTAATATAAAGTTTATGATGTAAAATTTTATTGAGCCACAAATGTATGCTTATTTTTGAATAATTTGTATTTTTCTTTATTTTTTTGTAAATTTCAATGTGGGTAGTTAGGTAGTTAATGAAAAATGGTGAATGTCTTTCCCCTATTTATTTTAAAGTTGAAACAGTGTACAAGACTTTTGAAATTTTTTTGCAAGAATTTGTAAAGGAAAACAAAATAATTTAAAATTTTGATATTGAGAAAATCAATAAAATCATTACAAGAACTTTATGTTCTAGAGTGTTTCATTGAGATTCACACCATTCTTATGTCTACTATAAATCTATATTTGCTTAGTTATTTCCTTTTAAAATCTATAAGAAATATTCACTTATTAAATTACAAAAGCCTTGCATTTCCCTTGTGTTGAATCAAATTAATTTCTATTTTCTCTTTAATTTAATTTAAACATTCCTCCATTATTACCCCAAATAATTTAGTCTTCTCGTTCTTCCATTCCAACTTTGTGCTACCGCAACATTCCACATTTTATCCTTCATCACAATCATTTGGAATTCTCTATCTTATTTTTTTTTTACCATTTCTAATCTTCATATACTCATCTACTTGTTTCACTAACTTATATTTTAGTTTTACTGCTCCATCACTAAATAAAGCAATCTTCATGTTGTTAACTTTCCAATTCACAACTATTTAGTTCAACTTAGTTCCTTCAATTTCTTCACATCCCCATTGTTTCTCATCATACATACTTCTTTCAATCCACTCACACTTTACATCTAAATCATCCATTTGTACTAAAAATATCAACTTCTAGTCTAACAACTAATGCTTCCAACATTTCTCTTTACTCTATCTTTTCACATCTTACAAAATTTATCTACTTTCTATCATTTATACCGCTTGTTTCTTGCATCTTTTCATACTTTCCTGACTATCACTCTAAATACAAGTCAACAAGCCAATTGAAAATTTAACTCCTTTTTGTAACAACATATATTATCATACACCACCATTTTAGACTTTTCATCAAAATGGTTCTTATCATCTTCCTTCGAATTGTAGCTCTTGTATTACCTTCTATCTTACTAATCTTATCTTCAAGTGTGAATGTACACTAGTATCCAACACTCACCTATCTTACTATTTGAAATTAATTCACACTAATTTTCAATTCCCTTACCTTCATAAGTATCTCTATCACTTCCAAGCTATCTCTACCTTGTCTTCTATCCATTCCTTTTTGACTTATGTTTATCCTTCTGAATATGTTGTATTTATTTCTCTATTTATCAATCTTTAGATAAAATATGCTACAAAAAATCTTTGCTTCTTCAAATTGAGATATTCTTCCTTCCATTACCTATAACTTCATTATATCAATTTCTCTTTGGATATTCCTATGCTTATTCTTCACGTAATCATTTCTCATTACCATTGTCAACTGACAATTATTATTCACTATCTTCTTATGCCATCCTTCAACCACTTCAAATCCACTATGCACCAATATTTCTTTGCTCAAGTCTTCTTTTCCTCTATCCAACACATTCTACAATTCTATACATTACTCCCAAATCATTCTTCATGTCACCATCCTTCAATTGTATTATCATAAACTTCCATATCAATAGTTTACTTGGATTCTGAAACTTGCATTTAATTTCTCTTGCTTCGAATTGTATATTCATCTATCTGCCTAGGTCTTCTAGTTCTCTGGATCATTTCTTCTAACTCTTAATTTTTTTCACCATCTACTCTATTCTTCATCAGCAACTCTACTTTCTTCCACGCTTAACATTCTAGTATGAAATATATTTGGTGCATAATTATGAAGTACAACCTTAGATATCTCTTGCCTTCTATCACTCATCAAACATATACTAGTCATACTTTTGTCACATATTTTTTTTTCTTCAATGATCTAACCAAACATGGGTTGTTTCCAAACAAAATTTTTACCTTTAACAAGTTCTTACAAACTTTTGTAATCCTATTCTATAATCAATCTCCCAAATGTCAATAATTTAAAATTTACTTTCTCCACTATATCACTATACTCACCTTTATAATCCTTATATATGTCCTTCTTTAGGTAAATACATATATCTAACACTTCCTCTTCTTTAACTTGGGATTCCACACCATTTCCCATCTCTCATTTACAACTATTTGCTCATCAATTCTCTTCATTTCCTCATCAACAACCGATTGTGCTATATGTGACTCATATTTTTGCTATCATTTACTCAAAATGTTTCCTTCTTTTAATTCACACTTCACGTGTTCCATTGTAGCTTCATATTTCTCTCTTGTGTTATCACAATCATATATGTCTTCATCTGTTTTGGCTTCAACATCTTTGCTAACATCATCTACATTATTGCTATATTTTCCAATCACTTTTGTTGCTTATGTACTTTTAGTAAGTCTTCTTTGTTTTCACTCTTCTCAATAATTAAGTCTTCATATCTAACTTCCATTAAACATCACACATATCATTATTAGTTTAGTATTACATTGTCATGATCTAACAACATGCATTACAACAAGAGTAATGAATTTTGCAAGCATGCTTTGGGTGAGAGAGTAACATGTAGGCCAACGCACAAACTACAAAGATGTTAACCATAGTCTAATACATGCTATGGCAAATAGTTAACAATTCCACATATCACTTAATACTTTAATTTTCTTGTTTCAATTACACTTTTCATTACTTAATTGTATATTAAACTTAGCTCGATTATAATAGTCTAAAATCATATTAAAATATTATTAATCTTTATTTCCCTAAATATATTATAATTTTAAAAGGGGACAACCGTCAGGGGTCCAAAGGATATTAACACCTTACCATTTGTTGGGGGTAATGAAAGCATTTCGTGCAGCTACACATATCAATCATAGATCTAACTTCAAATCAAATCCAATAATTGAGTCATGCCTGCGTATAATTTGACATAAAATAATGAAATTTCAATTCACAACCGTGGCAAAATAGCAAACAGTATTCAAATTTCGGAAATTTTGGAATACAATTCTGATCTGAGTCTGACAATTATCGAGGAAAGGAGAGGAATCCAAAGAAGTTTAGCAGGGGGGAAGAGGATCCCCACACAGCCCACTGTTGCTCGCGTAGGAAGATTTGGGAAACCTCTGCAGAACACCTCCTTGGGGAATTTGACCGGATAAAGAATTATGCGACAGGTCCAGTTGAAACAGAGTTCTGAGATTCAGAAAACTGCTGGGTATTCCTCCGGTGAACGCATTGCTGGACAAATTGAGATATTGGATGTTGAAAAGCTCCGCCATTTCTTCCTGGAGGTTTCCCGACAGCTTGTTGTGAGACAGGTAAAGCAACTGGAGCTTCGAAACCTTTGCTACCGATTTGGGAATGGGGCCGGAGAGTTGATTGTCATTCAGATAGATATCCGTCAGGTTGGAGAGCCTGCCGATGGAGTCTGGGATGGGGCCGGAGATTCTGTTTCCGTCAATGTTAACCCGCTCCAGATTGATCAAATTGCCGAAAGAAGACGGCAGGGGGCCGGTGTGTTGGTTTTCATCGAGGCGCAGAAATCCTAGGTTAGAAAGCTTGCCTATGGACGGCGGTATGCTGCCGCTGAGGCGGTTTCCGTTCATGTACATGATCGACAGATTCGAGAGCTCCCCGACGGAATCCGGAATCGGACCAGTCAGAGCATTGTCTGAGACATCGAAAAGCTGTAGAAACTTGAGGTTTCCGAGGGCCCGAGGATTCGAACCTGTGAAGTTGTTGCCGTGGAGATCGAGGCCTTGAAGAATGCCAAGACGGGAAATTATCGAGACGGGAATCGAACCTGTGAAGCTGTTGCTGTAGAGATGCAGTTCTTGGATCAAATTGCCGAAAGAAGACGGCAGGGGGCCGGTGAGTTGGTTTTAATCGAGGCGAAGAAATCCTAGGTTAGAAAGCTTGCCTATGGACGGCGGTATGAAAGTAGCCGTTGGGAAGGGTCCTCCATCATCCCTGCCTTAAAGCTTAGCAGGGCCCGCCGATCTCCCACCTGGCATTCCAAGCAACTGCCCTCCAAAGCACTCACCGATATAACCAGCAATGCAATAAACAATTTCATTTTTCTTTTCACCAGGTAATCTCTTGAGTTTACCTAAAAACTTTGTCTTCCTCCAACAAAACTCCAATACTATGTGGATTGCTCACAAAACCAGCATAATATTAGTATAACGGAGACAATATAGTAGTAAAATGATAGCATAAGATGTGATTGATATGGTTTGGTTGATTGTCAATTTATACATTCATGTTAAGAGGTATGGAGGGTTGAAATTAAGAGATGCAATAGATGGTTGAAATTAAGAGGAGGAGATGAATGGCTACGATTAAGAGGTTGAGATAAAATGGATAACGGTAAAGATTTGAAGATGTAGTATGAAATGTGTGCCTAGGATAAAGAGTTAGGGATGTTCATTTATTAATTGTGGCGAGGGTATGAGGATGATGACATGTGAAAACAAATAATTAATTAAGGGCACATTAAGGGGATGACTATGACCGTGTACATAAAAATTAAACATAACCCACATATATTTAAAAAAAATTATAAAATAAGTGTTTTAAAATAAAAATATATAACCCACATATTTTTATAAAACCAATGCAAATAAATATAAAGTCCAGTTAAATAAAATAATGTATATAAATACAAGTCAAATTAAAACATAAATAAACCAAAATAAAATAAAATATGACCAAAGAAAAGAAGTTGTGAAGTAAAACTTGATGGAATTGGATTGTGCAAATTTCTATAAACTTTTTTTTTTGAATAAATTTTCATAAACTTGCATCACTATAATAAGGCAGCCAATTACTCAAACATTTTAAATAATTTTTACTTGCTTATTGTATTTTATTTAATTCTTTGTAATTTATTATACCAATATACATTATTCTCAAATTAAAAATAAAAATAAAAAAATGGAGTTTTAAATTGTAATTATCAATAATGAGTTAATTTTATTTACTTAAGAGTTATTCTATAGGTTTTTTATAGTGCACACTGCTATTATTATTTCTATAAAATTAATCATAAAAAATCATTAGTGGGAGTTTTAAATTTTAGTAAATTTTATTTACATATCTATAGGTTTTTCATAGTGTATGGTACTCATTTGTCTAACTAATCTAGAACTATTATTGTTTCTATAAAATATAATAAAAATAAAAATTATTAGTTGGATTTTTATATTTTAATTATCAATAAGAAGTTAATTTTATTTACTTAAGAGTTATTCTATAGTATATTTTATAGTTATAGTTTGACAACTGCTAAGCTATATTTTAGTTGGAGTTTTATATTTTAGATAGAGATATCAATCATTAGTTAATTTTATTTATTAAAGAGTTATTTTAATTACTTAATAGTTATTCTATAGTTATTTTCTTTAGTTGAGAGTTATGTACAAATCTTAAAAATTTATATAAAGGTTTCTATATAACTTATCCACTTTTTATTTTATATATAATATATATTAATGTAAGGTATTATAATAATATGTATTAATGTAAGGTATTATAATAATATATATTAATGTAAGATATTATAATAATATAAATTTATTTTAATCACTGAAGAGATTACATATATAATATATATTAATATAAGATATTTATAAAAGTATGAATTTATTTTAACTAGCATACCCATCTTTAGAAAAATCTATGTAAAATAAATCCAAAGATATTGCCTATTGAACTTATATACAACAAAGAAATTTAAAAATAGGTATATTTTAAATAGATTTTTCTAAAGATAGGTATGCTAGTTAATTAAATAAATATAATTTATTTAATTAATCTATGATGGGGAAAATGAAATTTGATAAATTAATTAAATAAATATAATTAATTTAATTAATTTAAATGATGGAAAGGGACATGGTAGAGGGGACATGTTAGGATGATGGCGATGTTAGGAAAACTCTTACCCCTTTTCGTGCATTATCCCATTACACTCATCTCTTCAAGATGATCAATTTTCTATATAACTTTGTTTACTTCACTTTTGGGTCCTTCTCACCCCTATGACGATAAATCATCATTCTCAAGATCAATAGGATCAACATGAGCCCATTATGGACTCTCTTAATGAACACCTTTATCACATACAAATAAAACTTGAAGGTTCATCAACTTTGAAGAACAACTCTCTCAACTCTCCCAATAATATTGATTGACTACTCTCAACTACAAATAAAGGTGAACCTTTCTCTCCTATAACATTTTCAATTTCCTTCTTCCATAATCAAGATGGTCCTCTTTGCCCCCTAGAAACTAGACTTTCCTAAATGTGATGGTACAAATCTTCCTAATTGGTTGAGCAAGGGAAAGTAATAATTTTAATTCTATCAAGTTATCCATTATCAAAATCTTTCCCATGCCTCTTTTCACTTGAAAAATAAAGCCCTTTAGTGGTTGTATGGTGTTAGGACTATGAGAAATCTTCCCTAGCTTTGTATGTTGGCACTTATAAAGTTATGTTCCCGGATGTACCCCATTTTGCCCCTAAGTTCCATTCGAGTCCCATTCTATACCTCCATCATTGAACTTGTAGTTTATAACTGATCAGAGATATTTTCCATAGGTTTCCATGTGTTTACCTTTTGAAAATGCAAGATAGGAAACCCAAAAATGACTAGGTCCAAAATCCTCTAAGTGTTTCCTTACGTTTTCACCTCTTTCAGAGTTTTGGAGGTCAGAGTTTTGGTCTTTCATCTTCTTCAGTGTTGCGGTTGGAAGGAGGATGATCTAAAGGCTAAAGTTTGACAAGCTCCTTTTCTTCTAAGTGTTTTAGAGATCAGACTTTGAGCCTTTGGCTTTTGGTCTTCTTCATGGCAGGTGTCAGGGAAAAGCCTTGAGGTCTGAAGTCCAATGGGAATCATTGGCCAATGCATGGCGTGTTTTGGTTGGTTTCTGTCATTCTGCGGAGAATATTTTATTAAGGTAAAAGGGCTTGGCGGAAGCGCAGGAAGGTGCCAAATGTCTGTACTTGGCCGCTGGGAGAAAGTTGACTTGTGGCACACGATATGAACTGGAGGGTTTCCCCCATTCCATAGACCCTTGTCTATTGCTTTATTTCATGACCGTGGAAGCGTTGGAGGCTGCCACATGGATTAAAGGATGAGTCATCTTTTTCATCGACGCACCCTTTTGCTGAGTTGTAAAGGTGATAAAAAATATTCTAAGTAATATGGATCATCAGAGGTTGAAGCTTCAGACTTCTTTCTTTCTACCTTCTTCATTATAAGACAAAAGAAGGAAGGCCCAATGAATGACGCCTAACAAATGTTCCTTCTATTTGCAAAGTAGAAGGTGGATGTCGGAGCTTCCTTGTTCTCCCTTCTAGATGATGTAAAGCATAATGGTGAAGGCCCAAGGCCTGACCCTCGACACCTTCATAGCCCACATATTTTTATAAAATCAATGCAAATAAATATAAAGTCTAGATAAATAAAATAATGTATATAAATACAACGCAAATTAAAACATAAATAAATCAAAATAAAATAACATATGACCAAAGCAAAGAAGTTGTGAAGTAAAATTTGAGGGAATTGGATTGTGTAAATTTCCATAAACTTGCATCACTATAAATTACTCAAAATAAATTTTACAATTAAATCTTTATTTTTTGTAGTTTATTTAATTCTTTATAATTTATTATACCAATATATATTACTCTCAAATAAAAATAAAATAAAAAATTAAAGTTTTATATTTTAATTATCAATAATGAGTTAATTTTATTAGTAGCTTCCTTCAGCCAGTACTATTGCAATGAGTTCACACTTATCTGGTTACAAGATTATTTTTCTTATCAGGCAAATTTGATTTAAATTTGTACTTTTCCTATGTTAACATGATAAATTGAAATAAAAATTATTGAAAAATGATTTATTTGTATTGTCATTGGTTGAAAAAAAATGAATTGTCAGAATGCAAAAAAAAAGCTATAAATGTGGAGATGAACACAAATTTTGTCTACCACTAGTTAAGTCATGCCTAAATGGATGGCGATAATTATGAGAGGGATCATTAGTTTTTATGAATTTAATTTTTTGCCATAAAAATTACTTTTTGTCAAAGGGACAAAGTTATAATATTAATAATACTATTAAAAATATAGGGATCTACACATTTTATTTTATGAAATTAGATTATTTTTGGGATTTTAATTTTATTTACTCAAGTTAAAAATCTAGTATTTCAATTTTATTTATTAAAAAGCTAAAAATCTACATTATCATGAAAAATATTTCGCCATGTTATTACATTTTTTATTTTATTCTTCAAACATACAATATTTTAATGCATTTTAAATTATCATAGTATTAATATTATTACATTTTAATATCTTAAGCAGACATTTCAAATCTCTACACACTCAACTAGGGCCAGGGCTCTCCACATAATACAAATATGCAAGCTTTATAAAGTTTAGTTTTATAGTTAAGGAAATATTTGTGTTATTTAATAGGCTTTGTAAAGTTGAGTTTTATAACTAAGTAAATATTATAGTGCTATTTTATTTTTAGCAAATTAATTATTTTTGAGATTTCAATTTTATTTACCCAAGACATTTCAAAACGAGTTCACATAAATTTTTCCTTATAAATTTATTTATGGAAATATAATAGTTACAAAATTAAATGATAAACAATTCTTTATCTTTAGAAAAAATTATTATTACTAAACCACAATATTAGATTAATTAAAATAATTAAAATCATGCTCTCTAAAAGTACTTACTATTATTATATAAATAAAAAATTAAGCGACTAAGATAAAATACTGTAGTGAATATGTTATTGTTATTATATTGTGTAATTATTCTTAACTTACAATATTTTAATTTATTTTAAATTGTAATAGTATTCAATATTATTACATTTTAATATCTTCTCCACACCCAACTAGCATTTTATTTTATGAAATTAGATTTTTTTGGGATTTCAATTTTATTTACCCAAGACATTTCAAAACGAGTTCACATAAATTTTTCCTTATAAATTTATTTCTGGAAATATAATAGTTACAAAATTAAATGATAAACAATTCTTTATCTTTAGAAAAAATTATTATTACTAAACCACAATATTAGATTAATTAAAATAATTAAAATCATGCTCTCTAAAAGTACTTACTATTATTATATAAATAAAAAATTAAGCGACTAAGATAAAATATTGTAGTGAATATGTTATTGTTATTATATTGTGTAATTATTCTTAACTTACAATATTTTAATTTATTTTAAATTGTAATAGTATTCAATATTATTACATTTTAATATCTTCTCCACACCCAGCTAGCATTTTATTTTATGAAATTAGATTTTTTTGGGATTTCAATTTTATTTAGTCAAAAAGTTAAAATCTACATATCACAAACATGTTAAATTTTTTATATTTTTGAGATTTCAATTTTATTTACCCAAAACATTTCAACACTCTTCAAAAATTATTTTTTTAATTATTGGAATGCAATTTGTCTATACAACCAATACCTAATCAACAAAAAAATTACAAGTAAACAAATACTATATACAACCAATAGCTAATCAACAAAAAGGCACTTGTTAATTGTTGTTAGAAGATGAGGATGATGACATGTACCACTATGTGACTATGTACATAAAAATTAAACATAGCCAACATATATTTAGAAAAAAAAATATAAAATAAGTGTTTTAAAATAAAAATATATAACCCACATATTTTTATTAAACTAATGCAAATAAATATAAAGTTGAGGTAAATAAAATAATGTATATAAATACAAGTCAAATTAAAACATAAATAAATCAAAATAAAATATGATTAAAGCAAAGAAGTTGTGAAGTAAAATTTGACTATAAATTACTCAAACAAATAAAATAATTTTTACAATTAGATCTTTGCTTATTGTATTTTATTTAATTCTTTATAATTTATTATACCAATATACATTACTCTTAAATAAAAATTAAATAAAAAATTGGATTTTTATATTTTAATTATCAATAATGAGTTCATTTTATTTACTTAAGAGTTATTCTATAGGTTTTTTTTACAGTGCACAATACTATTATTATTCTTATAAAATATAATCCTAAAAATTATTACATGGAGTTTTAAATTTTAGTTATCAATAATGAGTAACATTTATTCTATAGTTTTTTCACACTCTATAGTATACATTGTCTAATTAATGTAAAATTATTATTATTTCTATGAAATATAGTAAAAATCAAAATTATTAGTTGGATTTTTATATTTTAGTTATCTATACCAAGTTAATTTTATTCACTTAAGAGTTATTCTATGTTGGGTTAGGGTTTTTCATAGTGCACATTGTTCATGTCTCTAAGGAATTGGAACTATTATTATTTCTATAAAATATAATAATAAAAATCCTTAGTTGGAGTTTTATAGCTTAATTATCAGTAATGAGTTAATTTTACTTACTTAAGTGTTATTCTATAGTATATTTTATAGTTATAGTTTGGAGTTTTATATTTTAGATAGAGATATCAATCATTAGTTAATTTTATTTATTTAAAGAGTTATTTTAATTACTTCACAATTATTTTATAGTTATTTTCTTTACAATTATACAAAGGTTTCTATATAACTTATCCACTTTTTATTAGTTTCTACCAAGAAAACTATAGGTGAGGCCTGTTGTTAACTAGTTATTAATAATTCTTTTTGCAACCAATGAGAACTGAAATAGTTTTTCTATTTAAAAAATATTTAGCTATTGCTATTGTATAGATGTAAATATTTTAACTAAACATATTTGAAAAATGATTTTTCTTCAATCTAATTGGCAGAAAACTTTCACCGATAAGGGCGATTATTGCAGATCATCAAGGTTTATATTATAAAGTTTTGTGATAGATAATATCCTTAATCTATGATAATAATATACTATGACTTTATGGGTAAACTTTTAGGCAGTAAAGTTTTTTTTAGCATCTCAACTATTAATCGATTTAAATATATTATAACTAAAATAATATATTATAACTAAAATAAAAATAAAATATTAAGAAACATGTATTTAAATTCCTATTAATATTAATATTGATAATATTATTAGACAATAAAAATATTATAGTTATATAAGATTCCTATTACTAATCAATATAATTTATAAGTTTATCCCAAATTTATATATATGTCTTTAATAATTATTATTAATAATAATAATAGTATATCATGTACATACATAATATCCTTAATCTATGATAATAATATACTAATACATCAAAATTTTAAAATATATATTAATGCATAGATAGGAAAAATTGACCAGTGATCAATTCCATAAGTCCTCCCTTCACATGAAATTTAATTAATTTTAACTAATTAATTAAATTTCCCTTAATCCCTAATCTACCTTTAATCATAAGATTTAATTAATTTTAATTAAATAATTAAATCTTTCCTCTGTAAATAAAAATTAAAATTAAGGAATTTAATTTATTATTTGCAAACCTAAAAACCTAAATCACGTAACAAATTGAAATTATTAAAAACCTAAATCACCTAACTATTACAGTTCAACTACCCAAACCATTTTTATGCCAAAATTTTATAAATACCCTACATTTCCTATATTTTATAAATACCCTACATTTCTGGAGATATCTCGGTTTCAAGGTATTGCAAGACTGGAAAAATTTAAATTATTTTTAGTTAACAGGCTTCAATTGATTTGGATTCTTGTAGTAGTTGTTATTTCTGTCATTGGCTCAATAGTTTCTTTCATTATCTGATCTAAAACTGAGGGAAGATATTGCTTTTGTTGCGTGCTATCAACTATCACATTCTAATATCTTCTTTGCAGAGTCATCTTCATATTTTGAGTTGCAGAAAACTATTTGTATTTTGTAGTCTCATCATTTAATATGTGAATGACATGGCTGTGCATTGTCTTGGAACGTGTGGGAATTTTTTTAAAACTGTTTGGTTCCTATCAGCATATTCCCTAAATTTCATGTTGTAAACAACATTCACGCTTGAAGATCTTCTAAACTCGTTTGCTATTCCAAACAAGGTATTCCATGATCCTCTTATTGGTGCAAGTGCTAGTTATATGGTAGAACTAATTTTAGGGTTTCACTTGTCCCTCACTGTAAGCTATAACTTCAAATCTTTAAAATAATGATGTTAAGTGATTTTTATAGCACTAACAACTCTTTGTATTCATGATGTTAAGTGATTTTTATAGCACTAACAACTCTTTGTATTGCAACTTAAGTGCAAACTATTGAAGGCTAGTGTTATCGCCTTCTATATTTGCCTCTTGTTAGACCATCAAGAACCAAGTTTTAATTGCCGGGTCCCCATTTCTAGCCTTAGGAGGCTGTATCAATCAAATAATCCATTTTGTCAAGTTCACCATAAATCTTGAAGTATAATCATAAATCTTCAGGTATAATAAAAAATCACTTACTTTGCAACTTCCATTTTATCCAATCTAATTATTAAATGTAGAATCTCAAAGTTCTTCAATTTTCAACATTTATTGTAAATATTACAAAACTGTCAACTCTAACTTAAACTAAAAAACTCACAAATTTCAAGATTATTATAAAGTTATTATATTATCAACATTGTTGCTAAAACTAAACAAACACAACAAATTAAAAACAAAACAAGACTATTCATGAACATTTTGGCAGAAACTTGGCTGCTTTGCAGCTCTTGTTTTATATGTAATATATATTAACGTAAGGTATTATAATATTATAAATTTATTTTAACCACTTAAGAGATTACATATATAATATATATTATATATATGGTATTTATAAAAATATGAATTTGTTTTAACTAGCATACCCATCTTTAGAAAAATCTATGTAAAATAAATCCAAAGATATGCCTATTGAACTTATATACAACAAAGTAATTTAAAAATAGGTGGATTTTAAATAGATTTTTCTAAAGGTAGGTATACTAGTTAATTAAATAAATAGAATTTATTTAATTAATCTATGATGGGGAAAATGGAATTTGACAAATTAATTAAATAAATATAATTTATTTATTTAATTTAAATGATGGAAAGAGACTTGGTAAATTGGACATGTTAGGATGATGGCGATGTTAGGAAAACTAATACCCCTTTTAGTGGATTATCCCATTACACTCATCTCTTCAAGATGATCAATTTTCTATATAACTTTGTTTACTTCTTTTTTGGGTCCTTCTCACCCCTATGGCAATAGATCATCACTTTCAAGACCAATAGGATCAACAAGAGCCCATTATGGACTCTCTCAATGATCACCTTTATCACATAAAAATAAAACTTGAAGTAAGGTTCATCAACTTTGAAGAACAACTCTCTCAACTCTCTGAATAATATTGATCGACTACTCTCAAGTACAAATAAAGGCCAATCTTTCTCTCCTACAACATTTTCAATTTCCTTCTTCCACAATCAAGGTGATCCTCTTTGCCCCTCTAGAAACTAGACTTTCCTAAATGTGATGGTACAAATCTTCCTAATTGGTTGAGCAAGGACAAGTAATAATTTGAATTCTATCAAATTATCCATGATCAAAATCTCCCCCTTGCCTCTTTTCACTTGGAAAAGAAATCCATTTAGTGGTTGGATGGGATTCACCCACTTCTCAATTGGTTAGGATTTTTAAAGGAAGCCTTTAAAACCTATTTTAGCCCTAGTATGTATATGATGACTTTGTTAATGCCATCACTAAACTATGCAAGACATATTTACTCAAGGAATACCAGAGTGATTTTAAGAAAATGGACAACCAAGCATGTGGCTTATATGTGTTATTATAGTTGTTACATCAGTGGTCTCAAGGGAATCTTCGAGAAGAAGTTCTCATGTGTAAGAAAACTTCTATTGTGATGTTCTAGCCTTGGCATGACTTACAAAAGACAAATCGACATCTAGAAAAAATACCTAAAGCCCCCACAACTCATAAACTCTTGAGAGAAGAGATAGTAGAGAAAAAGGCTAGGGGATTGTGGTACAATTATGATAAAAAAATGGAAAAGGGTCACAAACATAGTAACACTTGTATCTCATCAACTCTACGAATGTGCCTAATGAATCTAAGGAATTTTTAGATGTAGAAAAAGAGTTATTATCCCTAGAACAACAATTAACTCCTAATTCCCATATTTCTATTCATACTTTAGCATTAGGAGTGGATTGTTGTTATAGGGAAAACAACTCTTCTTCTACATCCAAAAATTCCTCATAGTCATTAGTGATCATGGTGGAGTTAATGAGATACAAGTGTTTCTAACTACATTTCTAACCCTTTTCCCATTTTATTCACAATTGTAACATAATCTCCTAACCTTTTTCTCTAGCATCTCTTCTCAAAAGTGTTTGTGAATTGTGGGAGTTTTAGTTCCATTATTTGATATCTCCTTTTTAGTTTTGAAAGAGGAGGAGGAGATGTCTATTTTTCATTGGTTTGTCAATTTATCTTTCACAAGTCAAGCCAAGGCCAGAGCATCATGATAGAAATCTAGTTTACACATGCAAACTTCTACTTGAAGATCCTCCTTAAGAACAATAGTTTACAATAAATCTGAAAAAATGACTTTTTCTCAAACTCACTCTAGTATTTCTTGACTAAATGTGTTTGGTATAGTTTAGTGAGGGCACCAACAAATCATCATAAGCACTAGGGCCAAAATAGATTAGGGATTCGTTCCAAAATTCTAACTAGGTGAGAAGTGGGTGAGTCATGTCCAATCATTGAAGCCATTGAAGGACATCCTTTTATAAGTGAAAAGAGTCAAGGGAAAATTTTTGATCCTAGATCCAGTTTGATAGAATTTAAAATACTTCTTGGCCTTTCTCATGGTATTATGAATATTTGTACTATCACATTTACAGAAAATCTAGTTTATTGAGATAAAGAGGAATGACATGATTGTGGAAGAAGGACCTTGATATAGGAGAGGAATGTTATCCTTTATCTATAGCTAAGAGTAGATAGTTTATATTTTGGGAGAGTTGGTAGAGCTAGTATTTAAAGTTGATGCACCTTACTTGACTTTCCATTTGTATGTGATCAAGGTAGTCACTGAGAGAGTTCACAATGGGCTCATATGGATCTTGTTGGTTTTGAGGATGGACACCTATCACCATAGGGGTGAGAGGGACCCAAAAAATAAGTAATCAGAATTATATGTAAAATTGACTAGCTTAAAGACAAGCATAATAGGACAATCCACTGAAAGGGGTAAGAGTTTTCCCTAATCCAAAAAAGGGTACCTAGACTTATATGGAAGATTGATCATCTTGAATAGATGAGTGTGATGGGACAATCCATCACAAGGGTGAGATTTTGTGTCATATATGGGTAGTATATTTTTAGGGTCCAAATAAAAAAGCAATGTCACTATAAATACTCCTAAGCCTATATTCATACGTGACTTGTAGCATGAAGAAAACACATCCACACAACCACACATGTTTAATTGGCATCTTAATGATAAAGTTTAGGGTGTCCTCAAGATAGCTAGGAAAGGAAACAAGGTCAACCATCCACACATAATGATCAATTGTAGGTGTAACACAATAAGGGTTACTCATTCACTAAACATGCATGGATGCATGCACATAGAACACAAAAAAAGCTTGTAATGTTTGGATATGTTCTAGAGTGCTTCGTTAATTCAATGATTTTGAGAACATCCTTGCAAGATTCATTTTGTGCTATCCCAGAATGATTGTATTCCATGAGGCCACATTTCTTTGATGCATTTTGTCAAATAGTTCACGTTCCTTGTCTATGCTTCCACATTTTCCATACATGTCTATGAAAGCATTTCCAACTATAATATCTAACAAAAATCATGCTTCCATTATGCTTTGATGGATGTTCATACCCTGTTCCAAAGCTCCCATTTTGGTATAGGTAGGGAGGATGCTAGCTTTACAAATAACAATTTCATTTGCTTGGAAGATTGTAAAGACTTGTCAACAAATTCATTTTCTCTATATCCTATAATAATGGCATTCCATGAGACCACATTTCTTTGAGACATTATGTCAAACAGCTCACGCACCTTATCAATGCTTCCACATTTTGCATACATTTCTACCAAAGTAGTAGAGACTATAACATCTAACAAAATTCATCTATCCTTTACGCTTTGATGGATGTCCATACCATGTTCCAAAGCTCCCACTTGGCACAGGCTGGGAGGATACTGCAAAGGTTTCTAGCGTACACTAGCCAATTATATTTTCTTGAAATTTTCTAAAGATTTTTCAATAAATCCATTTTGTGAATATGCTGCAATTAGGGGATTCCATGAGAACACATTTCTTTGAGGCATTATGTCAAATAGTTCATGTGCATTGTCTACACTTCCACATTTTGCATATCTTGCAATCATGCAATTCCATGAGATGACATCTCTTTTAGGTATTCTATTAAATAGTTCACGTGCCTTGTCTATGCTTCCACATTTTTCATACATGTCTACTAGGGCAATTACAACTACAATAGCTAACAAAATTCCTCTATCCTTTATCCTTCAATGGATGTCCATTCTAAAGCTTCCATTTTGGCATAGGCAAGGAGGATACTGGCAAAGGTTGCAGTGTTTAGATTTACACCAACTAATTGCATTTACTTGAAAGTTTCCAAAGCCTTTTCAAAAAATCCATTTTGTGCATATCCTACGGTCATCATATTTCATGAGACCAAATTTCTTTGAGACATTTAGTTAAACAATTCTAAAGCTCCCAATTTTGGTGCAAGCTAGTAGTATGCTTGCAAATCTTAACTGATGGAGAACTAGAGACCTATTTGTTGTAAATGGTGAAATGGTGTAGATGCCTACACCTTGCTCCTATAGAAAAAAAGAACCCACATAAACAGAGCCCTTGAGATTGAGCAGGAGGGGCAGTTCAAATTAAACTTATAACCAATTTACAAGTAACTGTGAGCAATCACAATTTGTTGAAATGTGTAGTTTATTTATTGTTAACATAGGACAAACATAACTAATAAAACAGAGGAAAGAGGGCCCACCAACCACGTCTAATTCAAAGCTTAGAGTGTGTTGTTTAAGCCCAACAACTTGTTGTGAGACAGGTAGAGGAAAATGAGATTTGAAATCTTTACTACTGATTTGGGAATAAGGTCAAAGAGCTTATTGTCATTTAGATAGATTTTTGTTAGGATGGAAAGCCTGCCGATGGAGTCTAGGATGGGGTTAGAGATTTTACTTCTAGTGATCAAAACTGTTGATCATGATGTTAGCCATAAACAAACATAGATAAAGAAATGCAAATCAATCCTTTATCATCTTGAAAGATATGATGAATTCAGAGAAATCATCATCCCAAGTCTCCATGGATTAGTTTATAATCGCCTGACGTTACTCAGTTGTTTGATGTGCATTGTTGTTTTCCATTCAGGGGCCTTACATTTCTGGTTTAGAGAAATTCATATCTAGGTAATCTCAATTTCACTTGCTTTATGTGAATTTCTTAACAAACAGGGTTAAATCTTACTATATTTGACTAGATTATGTAGATATTTATGCAAGTTTGATCAATTCTTCTGCATATTACTCATATTAACTCGATTTCACTTCTCCACTATAAATTCACTCAAATGAGGTGCCTATAAGCGTATATTTCCATGATTTTTAACTTTATTTATGTTTCTTTGCATGATATTTGTCATTTCAACATGCTATTTGCTCAAATATGCTAAAGATGTTAGCATATTTTCTTGTTTTTGCTTAGGATTTTCTATGTATTTGCAATTGCAATGATGTTCACATGAGACTAAAGAAGTTTAAATGAATGATTTATAACTTTACTAGAATGAGTGAATCTTTAGCCAATGATCCATATACATGTTCTTGACATTGTCATGAAGAGAAGGAAATCAAACCATATGTTCACCAGGTTGTTCCACAGCTAGATATGATAGATGCTAACTTCAATGGAAAGGAATGAAAACAACATCTGTAGACTGAAAATTACTCCAAGGGATGCAGCAAATCAAAGCACATATCTAGAATCCATTCAGAGATTACTCAAAGTTTACGATAGTATGTAATCAAGGGACTTCATCTTCATTAAGCATGCAAAACAAATATACATTCACAATTGGACTTAAGAATTAGTCTTGATGTTTCAGCAATCTAATCTCAATTAAGTTTTGAATGTTTTACAAAATGCACTCCATCTCCTTTTATAGCACAACAATAGGAGGCGGTTACAAAGATCCTGTGATCATGATTTGTCCATTACAATCAATGGTTCATGTTCTCTTGACCATGTCAACAAGCAATCTAACACATGGCATAGATTGCCAGTTGGAAATCCTCTGGTGGGAATAGTTGTCATCTCTATGCATCTGGTGATCCCCACCTTAAGCCAAGTCAAACAACCTTTGCTGATAAGACAAAATGCATAGTACAACCTTCTTTTATGTAGTTGGATCTTCTTCATGTGTTTGCATCCCTGCATCTATTTTCTTATAGTTATCATAATCTTTCATAAAGGTGTCCACCTGAAACTTACTTATTGTGGCGGCCCTTAATTTGGCATACTTCAATGCCTGTATCTTCTTATCTAGAGGTTCTATCATTAATATCCTTTTATTTGCTTCCTTATTGAATTGCTTCACCTTCACATTCAGTTCAGCCATTTCATCCATGACCTCTACAGTGAAGAGTTCTTTAGGGTCTTCAACCACTTCTTTGAATTTATCCTTGAACATTTGTGTAGCTTCATCTAGTTCTAGCATCTCTTCCTCTGTTATGGTGTCATCTAGCAACTCTTCCATTATTCTTAATTCATCAGCCAACAACTCATGAACTTTATTCTGGATCTCTTTTATTTTGTCCATGTTATCCTTTAGTACACTAAGTTCATACCCCATTTTAGTCATCCATGTTCCCATGAGTGGTAGGGTTACATTGGTAAAAATTTTACCTTTTAGCAATTCATCATCTGTCATGCTTCTAGCTCTCTTGAATCTAGCCATTACATAATTGCACTTTTGAATTCATTGGGTGAATTCACCCTTCAAAGAATCAATGCATTCTTTCAATTTGGACAATGTGTCCCAGTTAGACTTATATTCTTTATTACCTCTTCTCTAGATGCCATAAACTTCTTGAACCACTTATCCAGAGTCTGAGCTTGATGCTTCTGTACATCCAAGTTGGTTATGTCCTCTTCACTTATTAGAGTAAGTGCAGCCGGCTTCTCTGTAGTTGCCAAGGTGGATTCTATACTATCAGGCTTTATACATCCTTGTATAAACTATTGTAATTGAGCATACTGTTCTTTTAACTCCTTCCTTGCCTTGAGCTTTCAGACTTTGGCTACCACAGCCTCAGCATTTTGAAGATGCTCTTGGGCTTCTTGCTTAGTGGTCATATGGCCTAGATCAATCTATTTCACTTGATACTCATCTAGCTTAATCTCACCTTTAGCTTTATCTACTGTAGGTACAGCAACTTGGGTTGTCCTTTTCCCAATTTTAGGATCTCTTTTGATGTTGGAGACTATCCTAGATCTCCGTTTTGCTTTTGTAAAATCAATTACAAACAAAGATTTAAAATCAAATGGTACTTCTTGTACCCCTCCTTGGATTATTTCTATGGAAATCAACTCCAGGACATTAGGTTGTGATCCTTTTCCTTGATCCAGTTGCTCTATTTGAGTAGCTGTATCTTGTTCTTTATTCTGATCACCCGGATCTTGTATATTTTCTTGTGATTTATTTCTGGCATCTGGATCTATCTCCTCATGTGATTCCTCTTGTCTTTGTTCTAGAGGTGGCTATCTATCTAATGCCAGATCTTCATGCTTTTCTGGGATTTCATCAGACCTAGGCCCTTGGCCTTTATTCTCCTCTTTATGTTGATGATCATCCCCTTTATGCTCATCATCTTTTTTATGTTCATCATCTTCTACTCCTCTTGTGGTTGCAGGTGATGTAACAACCTTTTCTTGTTTAGGTCTATCTATCAAGACATCCTCATATGCCATTTACACCTTTTCCTCATCACCTTGGTGTTGCAAGTATGAGGTGAACCAGTGTTGTCATTGATGTCAACATACTCATATTACATTGACAAGAAGGATTGGATGAGCTGTGTGTTGAGGATATTGAGAAAATTACCCTCAGTCAGGAACAGTGAAGAACAGTGATGAGAAGAAGGCAAATATATTGGATAGGTTGAGAACCGGAGGATGCGGATTAAAGGGTTGGTAGATATGAGTCTTGAGATGCTTCAGTCAAGTTTTCAGAGGTCCGCATGAAGACCTGAAGAAGTTATGGCTGTCTGTGTGGAACCGGTTCCGGCAAGTGCTTAGAGGTGACAGAGGATCACAGAAAGGTTCGGTGAGGTCCGGAATTGTACAATCCTAATCTGCGGATTGGAAAGAGTATTTGGGATGTCCTTGTGATGTGCCATCTCAAGTTGTGTATGATTTGGAGGTCCGGAAGTACCTCTTACATTATGACAGTGGTGACAGACTGTGTTCTTGAAGTTCCGGATGAGGAAGACAAGAGATTCCAGCAAATAAAGGAAGTGCGGATGTATCCGGACATTCAGGCAGGCTTGTGAAGTTTTCTGGATCATGTTGAGGTTGTGTTGTTGATCCGCATTGATAGTAGAACCCGAAATTGAAGTTATTCTTCTGGATGAAGTCCTTGCTCTGTTTAGCCGACCGGATGAGTTGTTCATCCTGCAAATGTTCTTGTGGTGGCCGACCGGATGTGTTATTCATCTTGCGGATACTCTTATGATTGTTTGCCGACTTAGATGTTTGATCCTAAGTCGATGTCTTGTATAAATAATGGTCTGTGAGTTCATTTCGAGGTGTGGTGTGTGTGGATGAGTGTGGCATAGTGAAGAGAAGTGCGAAAGGCAGAACAAAAGTTTTGGGCTTAATTGGAACTAATCCAGACATGGTAGAGATGTCATTCTCCAGTTCAAGACTGTGATTTTTATCACTTTGTAGACAGTGTGTCTCCTTGTAGGCAGTGGGCCTCTTTGTGAGCAGTGTGCTCGGGCAGTGAGCCCTAATTGGCATGTGCCATTCATTTTTCTTTATTCTTCTAACAGAGAATAATTCTTGGGTTAATCACCCCGTGGTTTTTCCCTTAACCGGTCAAAATCTTGGTGTTCAATGTGTTGATGCTTATCTGCTCTTGTGTTTATGTATTATGCTTTCATGGATGATTAATTGATATGCTGCTAACTAACAACAAAGAATCAAGTGTTTGAAAGAACAAGAAGTTTTATACAACTGATTCACCCCCCCCCCTCTCAGTTGTATGCCCTAGATCCAACAATTGGTATCAGAGCAAGGTTCCTCTGATAGGAGCTTAACCGCTTGAGGAGATCTAGGATGTCGTCATACAAGAAGGATAGTCTGAAATTCGATGGAACCAACTTCACTCTCTGGAAAGGCCGCATGAAGTGTCACTTGGAATGTATGGGAAAAGCATACTTGGCTATGGTTTCAAAACCATATGTACCTCCACAAGGTGGTCCGACAACTCTGAATGAAATCACAGAAGCTGAAAACAATCTGCGGACAAAGGAAGCTCTTCTAAGCGCATTGAATGACTCAGATCTCTCGAATGTTATTGACCTACCAACTGCATATGAGATCATGACTAAACTGGAACTTCTGTATGAAGGAGATGAGTTTGTCAAAAGTGCAAGGTTGCAAAGTTTGAAAGGGAAATTTGAAAGATTGAAAATGAGAGATGATGAAAACATCACTACCTTTATGCCAAGAGTGAATGAGCTGGTATGTGGAATCAGAAATGCTGGTGGAACTTTAGATGAAAATGAGATTGTCTGCAAAATCCTAAGATCCCTTCCTGCTACCTACAAAATCAAGGTTGCTGCCATTGATGAATTCAGAGCCCACACAACTGTCACAAGAGAACAACTGGCTAGCAAACTAGCTGCATTTGAGATGACCGAGTTTGGAGATGATCCTCCCAAGACTGAATCTACTTTCAAAGCCAGTGCCTATGTGAAAGGCAAACAGAGATTTGATCCGGGAGAAAACTCATCAAGGAAAATGTCATGGTATGATCAAGTAAGAAGAGACATGGAAGAAGAAGAAGCAGAAATAGCTCAACTTGAAGCCCTCATTGCAAAGAGACTGCCAAAGGATCCGGTAAGTATGAAGGAAAACTACCCTTTAAATGTTTCAACTGCAATAAGATTGGTCATTTTGCTTCAAGATGTCCGGAAAGATCTGCAAGGTCTAATACTAACAGACAAAGGTTTCAAAAGAATTGCTATTATGTTCACGAAGAAGATGACAATGAAGGAGTAACAGATGATGAATCAGAACTAGGAAGCAAATCCGGAAATGAGTGGGTGTTTATTGCCATCAAGGAAGAAGATTCAATACTCTCTGAATCTGTCAATCACAAAGTTGTTGAAAAAGCTTTGGCTGCTCAAGTGGAAGAAAAGGATGATTGGGTTATTGACAGTGGATGTTCTCACCATATGACTGGTGACAAGAATAAGTTCTTGAATTTGGAAAGGTATGAAGGAGGAATGGTAAAGTTTGGTGACAATTCTGCTAGCAGAATCAGAGGCAGGGGAACTATTTCCTTCGATGGAAAGAGCAAAACAGGTAACGTACTGTATGTTGAAGGATTGAAGCACAATCTTCTTAGTGTTGGTCAGTTAGTGGACAAAGGCTATGATCTCCGGTTCAAAAATGGAAAATGCAGAATCTTTACAAGCTCCGGAACTGAGATTGCATCCGGTACTCAGACAAAAGGTAATATCTTTCATCTGGTTGGTTCAAATAAAAGTTGTTTGTTTGCTCAAATTGATCAGAGTTGGTTATGGCATAGAAGAATGTGCCATGTAAATTTTGATAACATCATCAAGATAAGCAATACTCAGGCCGTAAGAGATCTTCCAAAATTGATGAAACCTACAAATAGTTTGTGCAAAGAATGTCAGCTAGGAAAACAAAGTAGAGTCTCTTTCAAAAGCAAAGATCAGTCTTCTACCGGATTGTTGGAATTAGTACATACTGATCTCTGTGGTCCGACAAGAATCAAGAGTCTGCAAGGTGATAGATATTTCATATTGTTAATTGATGATCATTCCCGGATGATGTGGGTTACCTTTCTAAAAGAAAAATCAGAAGCATTTGAGAAGTTCAAGATCTTCAAAGCTATGGTAGAGAATCAAACCGGATTGAAACTAAAGTGTCTAAGGTCTGATAGAGGTGGTGAATTTACATCTGGTGAGTTCATTGATTTTTGTGAGAAGCAGGGTATAAGGAGACAGTTGTCTGCTCCTAGGACTCCACAGCAGAATGGAGTGGTTGAGAGAAAGAACCGGACCATTTAGGAAGCTGCCAAGACAATGATGTTGGAAGCAAATGTTCCTCAAATGTTTTGGAAGGAAGCTATCAGCACTGCAGTCTACACTCTCAATTGAGTTCAAATCAGAAACAACACCGGTAAGACCCCCTATGAACTCTGGTTTGGCATCACTCCTACTGTGAAATATTTCAGAGTATTTGGTAGCAAGTGTTATATTAAAAGAGATGAAGATCTAGGAAAGTTTGATGCTAGAAGTGATGAAGGAGTTTTCTTGGGTTACTCCACTCAAAGCAAAGCATACCGGTGTTACAATAAGAGATTGAGGAAGATGATAGAAAGCACCAATGTGAAAGTTGATGAAGGAATTGAGAAGCCTTCAAGATTTTATGAGTTTGATGAAGATGACCAAGACAGTGTTCAAGGACCTCAATCCTCTCCGGTGAGATAGAGTCAGCCTGATCCGGTAAATCAGGAAGAAGAGATATGTTTGAATGAACCTGATCAAGAAGCAGCAGTGTAGGATACTCCCAAAATTCCAAGGTATGTAAGACTGAACCACTCTGAAGATCAGATCATAGGTGACAGAAGCAAAGGTGTACAAACTAGAAGGAATGTTGCTCAAAATCAGGATGAATGTTGTCTGATTTCAAAGATTGAACCTAAAACAATAAATGAAGCCTGCAATGATGAAAACTGGACCAAAGCAATGGAAGATGAATTGATGCAAATTGAGAAAAATCATACTTGGGATCTTGTTCCCAGACCTAGAGACAGGAATGTAATTGGAACCAAGTGGGTCTTCCAGAACAAACTAAATGAAGCTGGTGAAGTAATCAGAAACAAAGCTAGATTGGTCTGCAAAGGCTACTCTCAAATAGAAGGAATTGACTTTGAAGAGACTTTTGCTCTGGTGGCAAGAATTGAAGCAGTCAGATTACTTCTTGCATTTGCTGCCTTCAAAGACTTCAAGGTATATCAGATGGATGTCAAGTCTGCCTTCCTAAATGGTGATCTGGAAGAAGAAGTCTACATTGAACAACCGGATGGATTTCAATTGTCTGATAATGATGATATGGTCTACAAGTTGAAGAAAGCTTTGTATGGATTGAAGCAAGCCCCAAGAGCATGGTATGAAAGGTTGGATAAGCATCTTGTGCAGATTGGATTCAACAAAGGTACTGCTGACAGTAACTTATATTTCAAAATTGATCATGAAAACATTTTGATTGTTGAAGTGTTTGTGGATGATATCATTTTTGGAGGAAGAGATAGTATGAGCAAAACTTTTGCAAATTAGATGAAAAGTGAGTTTGAAATGTCTATGCTTGGTGAAATGAATTTCTTCTTGGGTCTGCAAATTACTCAAACAAAAGAAGGGATCTTCATTTCTCAGACCAAATATGTGAAAGAATTGTTAAGGAAATTTGGTATGGAAGACTCAAAGCCTATGAACACTCCTATGGCAACCGGATGTAAGTTAAGCAAAGATGATGATTCTCCAAAGGCAGATCAGACAAAGTATAGATCAATGATTTGTGGATTGTTGTATCTCACTCAAACTAGACCAGATATAATGCAGGCTGTTGGTCTTGTGGCAAGATTCTAGGCTGATCCTAGAGAATCTCATGTTATGGCAATCAAAAGAATTTTTAGGTACTTGAAAGGAACAGTTGAGTATGGTCTATGGTACCCTAGAGATCCGGATTTCTCTCTTCATGCTTACACAGATGCAGATTGGGCAGGAGATGTGGATGACCGGAAGAGCACTAGTGGTGGAGCATTCTTTTTGGGGAAGAGATTGGTTTCTTGGCTAAGCAAGAAACAAGATGCAGTATCTCTGTCTACAACTGAAGCAGAATACATTGTAGCAGCAAGTAGTTGCACTCAAATCTTATGGATGAACCAGATGCTAAGAGACATCAAAGTTGAATATGAGGAGCCTATCACAATTTTTTGTGATAATTCAAGTGCAATTAATATTTCTAAGAATCCGGTATTGCATTCTAAGACTAAGCACATATCTATCAAATTTCACTTTCTGAGAGAACAAGTAAACAAGGAAGAAGTCAGATTGGAGTATGTTCCCTCCAAGGATCAGATTGCAGATATCTTTACAAAACCTCTTCCCAAGGACTCTTTTGAATATCTCCAGGAGAAGTTAGGGGTCATGGCCCCTCCGGTGATGAACTAAGATGCACTGATGTGCATCAGTCCGGTAGATATCACAGTCATATCTTGTGATCCGGATTGATGATGGGGAGCTGCTACTAAGGGGGAGCAGTTGGTATGATTCTGATGTATTAGAATTGCAAGTATGAGCCCTTTGCCATTGATGTCAAAGGGGGAGAGAAGACATGTGAAAAACAAGTGGTTAATGATCAAAGGGGGAGAGAAGACATGTAAAAAGTTGTTGTTGATAGGGGGAGCTATGACAGAAAGGAGAAGTTCTTGTCTTGATGGTTTTTCACATCATATGTTGCCATCAATGACAAAGGGGGAGATTGTTGCAAGTATGAGGTGAACCAGTGTTGTCATTGATGTCAACATACTCATATTACATTGACAAGAAGGATTGGATGAGCTGTGTGTTGAGGATATTGAGAAAATTACCCTCAGTCAGGAACAGTGAAGAACAATGATGAGAAGAAGGCAAATATATTGGATAGGTTGAGAACCGGAGGATGCAGATTAAAGGGTTGGCAGATATGAGTCTTGAGATGCTTCAGTCAAGTTTTCAGAGGTCCGCATGAAGACCTGAAGAAGTTATGGCTGTCTGTGTGGAACCGGTTCCGGCAAGTGCTTAGAGGTGACAGAGGATCACAGAAAGGTCCGGTGAGGTCCGGAATTGTACAATCCTAATCTGCGGATTGGAAAGAGTATTTGGGATGTCCTTGTGATGTGCCATCTCGAGTTGTGTATGATTTGGAGGTCCAGAAGTACCTCTTGCATTATGACAGTGGCGACAGACTGTGTTCTTGAAGTTCCGGATGAGGAAGACAAGAGATTCCAGCAAATAAAGGAAGTGCGGATGTATCCGGACATTCAGGCAGGCTTGTGAAGTTTTCTAGATCGTGTTGAGGTTGTGTTGTTGATCCGCATTGATAGTAGAACCCGGAATTGAAGTTATTCTTCCGGATGAAGTCCTTGCTCTGTTTAGCCGACCGGATGAGTTGTTCATCCTGCAAATGTTCTTGTGGTGGCCGACCGGATGTGTTATTCATCTTGCGGATACTCTTATGATTGTTTGCCGACTTAGATGTTTGATCCTAAGTCGATGTCTTGTATAAATAACGGTCTGTGAGTTCATTTCGAGGTGTGGTGTGTGTGGATGAGTGTGGCATAGCGAAGAGAAGTGCGAAAGGCAGAACAAAGGTTTTGGGCTTAATTGGAACTGATCCAGACATGGTAGAGATGTCATTCTCCAGTTCAAGACTGTGATTTTTATCACTTTGTAGACAATGTGTCTCCTTGTAGGCAGTGGGCCTCTTTGTGAGCAGTGTGCTAGGGTAGTGAGCCCTAATTGGCATGTGCCATTCATTTTTCTTTATTCTTCTAACAGAGAATAATTCTTGGGTTAATCACCCCGTGGTTTTTCCCTTAACCGGGTTTTCCACGTCAAAATCTTGGTGTTCAATGTGTTGATGCTTATCTGCTCTTGTGTTTATGTATTATGCTTTCATGGATGATTAATTGATATGCTGCTAACTAACAACAAAGAATCAAGTGTTTGAAAGAACAAGAAGTTTTATACAACTGATTCACCCCCCCCTCTCAGTTGTATGCCCTAGATCCAACACTTGGTTGTCTACTTCCATTGGAACAATCTCCTCTTGGTCCTGATTAGTTTGAATAACCTCTTCCTTTTTATCCCCCTCTTTAGGTATATAAGTTAAGTCCACCACAGCCGGGCTAGTAACCTTTTCAGTAAACGTATCCAGATATCCCATGTGCACCTTTGCTTTAGGGGTTTCTTCCCTTTCATCCCTTTCAACATGTGTTTCTCCCACTGCCTTACCTTCATCTCTTGTTTCTGTCTATTGCAGTAGGGTCTCGATGGGATGATTAATGATATCCTTGACCAATTCATCCCCTTCTGTCAAGTCAATTATCTAGCTCAATGGAAGAGCCGTAGTTATTTGTTCCTGTTGGGCTTTGTCCCTTATTTCTTCTTCCATTTCTATCTTCACTCTTATAATATCTTCTATAGGAACATTATAATGCAACTCCTTAACTACCTGTTCAGTTCGATCAATCGATCTTGATGCTACCACCTGCACCGGTGACAAAGTGCCTCTCATGCACAGACTTTGATATCTAGAGTGTCTTGGAACCTTCACTCCTTGTAGTAGTTCATCTCTTTTCTTCTTCAATGTTTGGAGTTGTGCTTCATCTCCTTCCTCATCTTTAGTAACCTCCTCATCAACAACCTTCCTTTTGGGACTTTGATCTGCACTTTTGATATTTTTGCCTCATGAATTTGTCTCTTCTTCACCAAGAAATCATCGAATTTGGGCTCCTCTCTCTCTTTTATCTTCTTCTTCTCAGAAGTAATTGTAACACCTTTATTTTTCAATTCATTGATCCTCTTATCAACCTAGATTTTTTTCCTAGCCATGACTTTGGCTATCAGGACATAAATAGATGTTTCTTCCTTCTGCTTTAGATTTGGAGATGATATTGTATCATTGTATATTTTTCATTCTTCATATTCTAGATCTATAAGGTCATCATCATCCTTCCTTATCTGGAGAGGCACCTTAGTCTTTCCTATGGTCCTCATTTGATCTAGAGCCAATCTTCTATATTCCCTTTCCTAGGCTTCATGGTCATCATCATAGTTTGCCCAGTAATCTTCAAGGTGTACTCTATGTTTATACTTCTTATTAAACCTTTTCACTACCTTGTGATATGGGTCATAATCCCTAGCCAGAGGCAACAACTTCAAATTCAAGTTTTTAAAATATGACTCATCCTTCTTTGTTTGCTCCATGGATCCAACAAGGAACCAATTGATATCAAGAGGGAACTTTCTATAAGGATGACCTTCCTTGTTTTTTGATAATTCAAGTATAGGCAGTTGTTGCCTCACCATTTCCATCAATATACCCTATTAGAGGGGTATCTAGGTAGAATATATGGTTTCTTGTTGAAACCTTCCATCTGAATATATGGATATGTCTTGGCTTGAATAAACCAAGAACCATATCTGTTGATTGCTTCTGTTGCTCCTACTAAAAATCTCTTAGCCTATTCACCATCTATCAACTGGATTATAGCATTATGAAAGCATCATTTACCACTTTGTAATTTTGTAGGGATAATCTTCTTTCCAATTGAGGATAATACTCCCAAGGAGTCTTCCAATCAAGCAATTTTCCTAGCTTCCCCACTATCTGCAATGCATCAAATGTGCCTTTTACTACACAAGCATATACAAGATATGAAATCATTCTAAACACAGTGATCTTATTCTCTTTCCATTTAATCATATGATCACACAGAGCATCGCTGATGATTTTGGCCCAATGGACATTCGCATTCTCTGGCTTATACTCTACCACTATCCTGATCAACCCAAACATCCATGGCTCAAATGTTCTGCTATTGACCAAACCATTCATCCGGCTAAGCAGACTCATTATGTATTGAACTTCCTCATTGAAGTCAAATTTGTACAAGTGTACTACCATTTTGGCTATTGCTCTAGCCTTATTGTTTGAGATTCTCCATCCTTGATAGATAACCCTTCTGCAATTCTTATCATTGTCCTCAAATTCTTTGGCCAAAGCATTCAAATTAGGCACATACATACCCCGTGTTACTAGTAAATGAAACACTTTTGTAATACCATCCACTGAAAGGTTAGCATATAGTCATCTTTGTTTCTTGACCCTTCTAGTGGTGAAATTATAATTTTTTGCACATTCTACCACAAGCTCAAAGACTATAGAATAGGGAAAACTAGTTGCATGAAACAAGCCAGATGCTTCTATATTTTGTAAAATGATATTATCTTCTCCAGCTTCAATTCATGTTATGAATTCCTCTAAGTTTGTATTGCCTGTATGAGTATCCTCTTGATGACCCAACTTACAATATACACTACACATTTTAGGGAACATGAGTACCTTGAATTCAACATCTCGCTTCTTAATCCTTGGTTGAGACATTTCTTCCTGCGATTCAAACTCACTAGTCTTAAACAAAAGTATATTACGACCATAGTTAGCATAATAATGATCTTATCTAAATGCAAAGACTATATTTAAGAATTGTATATTGGTAATTGACATGTTCTTTCTTCTTACCATTTCTTGTTTACACTAGGGTATGATTCATGAAATGATCAGAGAGTTGTATTTATACATACCTAGTGTGTTCTCTTAATCTGTAATTGTTGTACTAATAACCAAATTACCTTTCTGAGAGCATCTTCTTGTGTCACCTATTCTTTACTTCAGCTCTAGTTCACCGTAAGCTTAAAACAATGGAATTAGGGATTTCTTATGCAATATTCTCAATTATGGTCGCAAAAATGCCCTTTTAAGTTAGACAATGTGATTTTAGGGTATATTAATGGCAAGACTATGATTTGACATCTTCCTTTGATTAGATGGAATAGGATCCCTCCAAGTGCCTATTGGCACGATTTGAATTTAAACTTCAACTACTACTTTATCACATTAAATGCAAAAAGCATGGGCATGAGATATATTCGGTTAGGGAATATTCTAGGGGATATCAGGATATGAGGCTTGGGATGATGTCATGATGCGTTGAGTCAATCTCCGTTGACTAAGGTACTATCCATGGCTCTTAGATGTGTTTATACTAGATCTAGATATAAGGTGTATACGTGTCATTATGCGATTGGTTACATGGGGTATGAGTGTTCAAAGGATTAGGATTTTAATTTAGATCTAGATACTAAGTTAAGATCCAGACACTAAATAAGACTAGGATGAAGGTGCAAACTAATACCATGTGTATGACATGTAATTGGGTAGGTCACTTAAACTTGATGTCTGGATACTAAATAAGATTGGGATATTGTATAATATCATAACGGTATGCAAGATTTGGTGGTTTGACGTTTAAGTCGCTAAGTATTTTAAATTTGATGTAAATGGAAACTTCAGAGATCAGGACACTATGTAAGATTCAGATACAAAATAGGATTCAGATGAAGGCACAAACTAATGATAGAAGTAAATGCATCATTCTTCTTTAGGTCATGTGGATGTGATGTCATCAGGGTCAAGATTTTACCATGATCGGTATATTAAGAAATATAGTTTTGCTTGGACGTTTAAATAAATAATGACTCAAATTTGACTTCTGGATATTAGTGAAGGTCTAGATACTAAGTTAAGATCTGGATGACATGTAATATGAATATCCTAACAACTTATTGACCAAACTTTGACTAGGGATAACTTATGTGTTTTAATGAATTTTGAGGTACTTCAAAAGGCAAACCTGTTTGAAATTTTATGTTCTTCCACATGGAAAGGTTCTCAACAACAAATATCAATTTTGGATTTTGGTCATGATCTTAAGGTTTGAATATGTAGAGGATAACCATCTGACATGTATCTAGGACAAATTTTACCATACCACCCAAAAAGTTGGGTCCTTATTTTGCTGGGGTAAAATGGGGCATGTTGTGTAACCACACAACAACTTGCCACCCAAGAAGACAATAAAATTCAAACGATTCAAGAGATGAAGACAAACAAAGACATAGTTTTCCAACTTGTATCAAATACAAACATCCCAATCCTCCCAAACGATTTCAGGTTTATCAATATAATAATGTGCTAACAAGGGATCATGTGTGTGCATGTGATTCATTTCCCTCATCTTGAAGATGAGTTGAAAACACTAGTGACCAGTGTTAAGATACATTATTTAGTTCATCCCTCATAGCCAACCTAGATATAGCCTTGCTGCCAGCAGGCGTCCATATCCCCAACAAGGTTATCGTTACAATTCCCCTAAGTAGGGCCTTACAGCGAGCAAGCATCTATAGCCCTGGTAGAGTTACTTAGATGGCCCAATTATCTCTTTTGGATATTCAATATATTTCTTTCTATTTTTTATATTCATAAGATATCATCATGTAAGCTCATTTTGCGAGGTGTGATCACTTGCTATTTTAGGTTGGGAATTGCAATGGTAGCAAGGGAAACCTTTAGATTTTTCACTTAACACCACACTGGTATGTTCAACAAACCCAAGGTTGTTAGGTGTGTCAAGTGAAGATCTCCTTGAACAAGAGGAGGTATACTAATGAATAGAGTATCATAGGCTTGATCAGATGTACCTACTTGACATGAGTTACAACCTATGAATGAGCTTGTGTTCATTTTTTGGATTCTAACAATTTTAGTGATTGTCTAGGAGTGATAAGGTGTCCATCTTTGCCCAAGCAAAATGAAGTCTCAACAACACACAAATCATAACAAAAATACACCAAAACTATACAGATAACTATACAAATTGTACATTATGATACAATGTCATGACATGACACTTGTAGGCCTAAAAATAATGTTTGATGAGCTATCCATTGACTGGCAATGGGACATCTTCACCTTTTAAGGTTTTCAGTCTATAGGTACTATCACCTAGAATTTTTGAGATCTAAAAGGGACTATCCAAAGTTTATCAAATTTTTGATGGTCACCTTTCCTTTCAAATGCTTTGTTCCATGATAGAACTAAATCTGATATTCAGAAGGATTTTATTTTAACTCTCTTATCAAACCAACCTTTGATAGTAGCTTGATGTTTGGAGAATTTGTCAATTGCCCTATCTCTTTTCTCTTCTAAGTGCATGAGTTGAAGCAACCCAGCCTCTTGTTTGTTGTCTATGCCCTAGTATTCTTGTGTAAATTATAGGGTAGGAATTTTTAGGTTAATAGAAAGGATGGGATCCACCCCATAAACTAATTGGTAAGGGGAATTCTCTAATGTAGTTTCCATTCTAGTTTGATCCACCCAAAAAGCATATTTAAGTAAGGTATTCCACTCTTTAGGATTTTTTTCTATCAGTTTCTTTATGATGTTCAACAAATTTTGATTAGTTGACTCTACTAATCCATTTCCTTGGGGATAATACTTTGAAGAGAACTTTAAAATGATTCCATAATCAAAAGCCCAACTAGACAATCTTAAGGATACAAAAGCTGGTCCATTATCACACACAAGGGCATAACGAACTCCATACCTGGTTATGATGTTGTTCTCTAAGAATTTTATTACATCCTCTACAGTACAAGTCTTGTTGCTAGCTATTTCAGTCCACCTGGTGTAGTAATCAGTGATTGTTAACACATACCTGGGGCCTGAAGATGATGGAGGATTGATAGGATTGATGAAATCCATGCCCCATTGAGCAAATTGGTGCATCTCCATAACCGGCTACAGGGGTTGAGCAACATCTCTTTCTCTATTGGCAGTAGTCTAGTAGCTATGGCAGCATTTGATATACTCAGTAGCATCCTTAAAGATTTTTGGCCAATAGTATCCTACTCTCAGGATAGCATGTGTAGTGGCTAGGTGGGATCCATGTGTTGTCCCAAATTTATCATGTAATTCTGTGAAAACTTTATCAACTTCTGACTTATCCAGGCATCTAAGGTATATTCCCTCATAATTCTTTTTGAAGAGGATTCCCCCTTAGATCATGTATTTTTGTGATCTTATCTTTAAAGCTCTTCTTTGATAAGCTTGCATCTTTGGTGGGCATCTCCCGGTGATCAGGATATGTTTGATATCTGAGTACCAATCTTTACTTTCCTTTGTGTTTACAACATATGGCTGACTTACCAAGTTGGGATCAATTTCAACAATCATCTGACTTAAGGCTTTCCCTCTGACTAGCTTCATGGGAGTTATATCCATGTCATATTCTTGGAGCACTGTTATCCATTTTACTCTCTTCTCTCTAGGGTCATTTTGTGTCAAGAGCATTTTGACTATCGCATCAGGTACAACAACAATTATCTTGCTTCTCAATATATAGTGCCTGAATTTCTTTACTTCTCTAACCAGAGCAAGGGCCTATCTTTCAAAATCTATATATCTAAGCTCTGCATCCCTATATGGAGAACTCATAAAGGCGATGGTCTTCTCTTCCTTTCCTTCACTCCTTTGGGTCAGGACCACTACATAGGTATGCTCTGAAGAAAATGGATAAATGTAAAAGGCTCTTGTGTAATCTAGGCTGATCAGGACAGGTGCATCCATCTATGGCCTTCTTGATATCCTTAAATGCAGCCTTTGCTTCAAGTGTCCATTCAATTTTGGCATCTTTCCTAAGCATTGCATTGAGTGGCCTGACGATTTTTGCAAATCCTGTGATGACTTCCTCACAAAATTTATCTTACCAAAGTAAGATTTTAATTGTTTCTTACTCCCTAGAAGTTGTAACTTCATTATAGAATCAACCCTGGCAGGGTCAATGGTGATCCCATTTTCTGATATTACATGACCAAGCAGCTTACTTGTGGTCACCCCAAATATGCATTTCTTTGGGTTAAGTGAGATACCATATTGTTCACATTTCTTAAGTACCTTTCTAAGGTCTTCTATATGCTCACCCCTCTTTTTTGAGAAGAGAATCAGGTCGTCCATGTATATGACTATGCACTTTCCAACTAAACCTCTGAATGCTATATCCATTGCACACTGAAATGTGGCTCTAGCATTGATCAAGCCAAACTGCATGTGTCTGTAAGCAAATATCCCCCACTTAGTGGTGAATGTTGTCTTTAATCTATCTATTTTATCCACCATCATTTGGTTGTATCCTAAAAAACCATCCAAGAAGGACATCATTTGGGCTTCATTCACTATTTGTAAAACTTCATCTAATGAGGGTAGAGGATAATTATCCTTTTCTGAATCTCTATTTAAATTCATGAAGTCTACACAGAGGCATATGTCTCCATTCTTTTTTTTGACTAGTACCAAATTAGCTACCCATGTTGAGTGCTTGATAGGAAATATGATCCTTGCATTCAGTAATTTCTTAACTTCTTCAAAACTTATGGTCACAAACTCCAGACTAATAGATTCCTCCATGTCGGCCAAAGAAGGTCACAAACTCCAATGAAGAGCTGTAACGTACAACACAGATAGGTCAGACCTAAATGCATATAATTCCTCTAGAAAATGAATGAAATGAAGTGTGGATCTTTGAGGAAGGTCAGCCATGAACCAAAGATCATCGAATGATGTGTCATTAGGCTCCAATGATCGAGAAATGCTTCTGCAGGTTTCTCCTTTAGCTGGATGTCTGTGATTATCAGAATGCTCTATTATGAGAAAATAGTCGATCTTCTGATAGCAATATCTTTCCAGTAATGATGTGTGGACCTTTGAATTCTAGATATGATGTAGATGTTAAGTCCAGCTCCACAAAGTCTAAAATGCAACCGGACCAAAATATAGAAACTACTTCTGACTGAACTGTCTGAACTAAACTGGAAGAAAAAATGAAAAGAAACAACTAAACTGCAAACAAACTAAAATGCAAATTTTTCTGGTTGATACAGATTACTCTTTAACCAAGGATGCTCCTGCATCATTTTTCTACAAATGATACTAAACACACAACATTCCTACCTTCCAAAAATGATGACAGGGTCAACATCCACAACCCAGTAATTTTATCAAATTGGTGTACAAATGTTGATTGCCAATATGCTTTTTCATGCCATGCAGTGCTCAAATAGATTGCAAAGTATGCAGCAAAAGTAGAGCATCGATCTGAAAGTTATCACCAACTTTTGAAATGCATCTCTAGAAATATTGACCCAGAAAAGCTAGCTACAACTGCATTTCGTAAGTTTGTAAATGAGACCATTATTGATCATGATATCAGTGCACAAGATTCCTATCACTTGCTATTAAAACTACCACTAAAAAATTGTAGTCGTTCCTTTGTTTCTTTGAACGTTAATAGGAAAATCCTATGTCGTGTTCCTTCTACTCAAGATTATGCACTACCTACCTCAAACTTCAATGAAAGGTATATGGTCCAACCGAAGGCATTAGAATCATTATCATTGATTGATGTAAGGAGAAACTAGAATTGTTCAAAGTCCCACACAAACTACAAGTGGACAAAAAGAAATATTCCAAACATTGTTCATGTATCTTCACAGTTTACTGCAATTCCTTCTAAGGATAGTGACATGTATGAGTCCTTTTGTTTGAGTGAGATTCTACTATACTTTCCTTTTCACAACATTAATCAAGAAATAGGCTCATGTAGGGAAGATATAATCACTAGATGGGAAGGAATGGTTAATAGCTACCATGCATGGCATGTTGATCACACACCACCAAAATAAAATAGTAACAATCATGATGAACTTGTGTCAGATGGACAAGAAGATATACAACACATTGATGCAAATGAATGGGAACTTCTATCCTCACTCCACCAAGGAAATGATCTTGACATTGATGCACTAGACATGCTTGAGTATCAAGAATTTGACACATCCCACAATTGGGCTACCACTACAATTGCCCCCTCCTTGATGGAGAATTCTATCACATTCATCGACTCTAACTGTTCAACAAAATAGTTTGAGCAAATTGAACCAAACTCGCTTATTGCAAAGGGAAATCTTTCTTTAGAGTAATAAAATGTATTAAATATTATTGTGAACCATTCTAATCAAATTGGAAGGCAACCACCACTTCTAATGATCATACAAGGTACTGTAGGAATAGGGAAATTATACTTGATAAGTAGCATTTGGAATGCACTCTCCAAACATGTGCCCATGAAAGAAAAGAAATTGCTTTTGCTTGCCCCAACACATGTTTTTGCTTTCAACATCAATGCATCAACCATTCACTCAACACTTCACATACCAATAAAAGAGATGAACCCTCTTGAAGGTCAAGCTTTATCAACTTTCAAAGAAAGCAACATGTATTTCATTCAATATATTCTAATTGATGAAATGAGCTTCATTGGACCACGATTGTTAGAACACATTGACATCAGACTATGTGAAGCATTCCCATACCATAATCAAAGACCATTTGGTGGATGCTCTATTGTACTTATTGGTGACCTAGCCACCAGTATGTGACATTCCAATATATGTTGGATCGTCATATGGGACAACACTTTGGAGAAGCTTTCAAACAATAGTCACATTGAACACAATTTTTTGATAACAAGGAGATGAACCTGCCCAACTAAGTTTTCACAACCTCCTTCAAAATATAAGGAATGCTAAGGCAATACAGGCATATTGGAAACTTCTCATGTCACACAATAGTGATAAACTATCTTCCAGGGAACAAGATATATGTTCTTCATCCATACATTTGTTTGCAACAAATGATTTGGTTGAAAAACATAACAAAAAAATGTTAAAAGCATTGGACAAACTAATAGCACACTGTATTGTTGAACAAAAAAGGAAAATAGTAAATTCAAATTTAGATGATGAACAACTACAAACAAAGGTGTTATTGTGCATTGGAAAACAAGTTATGTTAAATACAAATTTGTTTGTTTCAACTAGACTTGTCAATGGTGGACTTGGTGAAGTAATTACTATTGTATACAAAAATGAAACCAAGCCACCAAATCTACCTCTATTTGTTGTTTTTAACTTTCAATGATACACTAGACTTACATGGAACATAAATGAAAAAAATGGTTCCAATTGCTCCAATAACACGGGGTTGCCGCCAACAAATCTCGTTAAAAATGGCTTGGGCTCTTATAATCCACAAAGCACAAGGTCTAACTATAAACAAAGCAACAATAGACATTGGAAACACTAAACAACAAGGACACATCTTCATGTAATGCCCCTCGCATTTTGGTTTGTTATAGATGCTAGTTTCTTATTCTCTCTGACAGTTCTAAAACAGTTGATAGCCTTTTATTTCATAAATTTAGTTTCGAGACTTTTGGACTAATATGTTATGTTGTATGCTCTCTTTGATCTTGATGGACCATGTTCAATGGTTATTTGAGACATGTGTTATGAGTTATGATGACATGATGATTACTTCAGTTATGATGTGCTGGACATGATTAGTAATGGAATATTATTTACATGTGTTATTAGATTCGTTGATATTTGATTTTAAATGTTGTGATTATAATCTTGTTCAAGAGCAGGGACGGTACAGCATTACTCCCTTCGGATACCCTGCTACACTGTGATTCTCTAACTCTCCGGGTATAGACATACATGTAATTGATCATATACAACAAGTTGTTTAGATGTAGGTTGCAGGTACCGAGCCTCGACTCCACCTGACTTAGCAGGTCTGAGCGGGCCCTACACCATGGATAATGTGATGGAGATAACATGAGGTTTATACCACTAGGGCAATTCCAGTCCTTGTCATAGTCTTGTGTCGTGATGCGATGTTGCTCCCTACTCCTTGGTTCTCGTTGTTGGTGGTCACGTGTTGCGGAGTGTTGTTTAAGTTGTCTAAGCTTGTCCTTGGGTTCCATGTTATCTTTTTGACCTTATAATAATTTTGTATAATCATAGAATTTGGAATATTGGTTATGTAAAGCCCTTTATTGAAGAATCAGTTATCGTAATGTTGTAAATATTTAGGAAGGTTTTAGTGCATAGTTGCTTTAAAATATTTTTTAGGTGATTAATTTAATGCTATCAGTGTCGGGAATATTTAGATATTTGAGAATCTGGAGGTCAGGAAAGAATTTGAAATTTTCCTTATGTAGTGGGATTGTGTAATTAATTGGGAGTTATGAGAATTAATGGCTGTTGCCTATTTTTGGTCTTAGGAAGTTTGGCTGGTGGAAGGTTTCCGAGGGCTTGAGGAATCGAACCTGTGAAGTTGTTGCTGTGGAGATCGAGGCCTTGAAGCATGCCAAGATGGGAAATTATCGCGATGGGAATCGAACCTGTGAAGCTATTGCTGTAGAGATGTAGTTCTTGGAGCTTTTGTAGGTCGGCGATGCTCTCGGGGATGGAACCGCTTAATTTGTTTTCTTGCAGCTGGAGCTCTTGAAGCTCACGGAGATTTCCCAAAGATTGAGGAATCAAACCTCCTAGCTTGTTGGTGTTAAGAGACAAATTCCTCAGCCTTACAAGTTTCCCTATCGACCGTGGAATGGAACCCGTCACCTCCTTTAAATTATTCAGGTCTAAAATTTTGAGGTACTCTAGATCGCCCACCGCCTCCGATATAGTGCCCTTCATCAGCGTATTAACGAATTCACCGTACATCCCCAGGAGACTAAGCCCCACCACACGCCCTGTCTGTTTACTGCATGTGACCCCCTACCACTCGCAACAATTAGAGTCATTCCATGAAAGTAGCTGTTGGGAAGGGTCCTCCATCATCCCTGCCTTAAAGCTTAGTAGGGCCCGCCGATCTACCACCTGGCATTCCAAGCAACTGCCCTCCAACGCACTCACCGATATAACCAGCAATGCAATAAACAATTTCATTTTTCTTTTCACCAGGTAATCTCTTGAGTTTACCTAAAAACTTTGTCTTCCTCCAACAAAACTCCAATACTATGTCAATTGCTCACAAAACCAGCATAATATTAGTATAACGGAGACAATATAGTAGTAAAATGATAGCATAAGATGTGATTGATATGGTTTGGTTGATTGTCAATTTATACATTCATGATAAGAGGTATGGAGGGTTGAGATTAAGAGATGCAATAGATGGTTGAAATTAAGAGGAGGAGATGAATGGCTATGATTAAGAGGTTGAGATAAAATGGATAACGGTAAAGATTTGAAGATGTAGTATGAAATGTGTGCCTAGGATAAAGAGTTAGGGATATTCATTTATTAATTGTGGGGACGGTATGAGAATGATGACATGTGAAAACAAATTATTAATTAAGGGTACATTAAGGGGATGACTGTGACTATGTACATAAAAATTAAACATAACCCACATATATTTAAAAAATTTTATAAAATAAGTGTTTTAAAATAAAAATATATAACCCACATATTTTTATAAAACCAATGCAAATAAATATAAAGTCCAGATAAATAAAATAATGTATATAAATACAAGTCAAATTAAAACATAAATAAATCAAAATAAAATAAAATATGGCCAAAGCAAAGAAGTTGTGAAGTAAAACTTGATGGAATTGGATTGTGCAAATTTCCATAAATTTTTTTTTTTAATAAATTTCCATAAGCTTGCATCACTATAATAAGGCAGCCAATTACTCAAACATTTTAAATAATTTTTACTTGCTTATTGTATTTTATTTAATTCTTTGTAATTTATTATACCAATATACATTATTCTCAAATAAAAATAAAATTAAAAAAATGGAGTTTTAAATTGTAATTATCAATAATGAGTTAATTTTATTTACTTAAGAGTTATTCTATAGGTTTTTTATAGTGCACACTGCTATTATTATTTCTATAAAATTAATCATAAAAAATCATTAGTGGGAGTTTTAAATTTTAGTAAATTTTATTTACTTATCTATAGGTTTTTCATAGTGTATGGTACTCATTTGTCTAACTAATCTAGAACTATTATTGTTTCTATAAAATATAATAAAAATAAAAATTATTAGTTGGATTTTTATATTTTAATTATCAATAAGAAGTTAATTTTATTTACTTAAGAGTTATTCTATAGTATATTTTATAGCTATAGTTTGACAACTGCTAAGCTATATTTTTGTTGGAGTTTTATATTTTAGATAGAGATATCAATCATTAGTTAATTTAATTTATTATTGAGTTATTTTAATTACTTTATAGTTATTCTATAGTTATTTTCTTTAGTTGAGAGTTATGTACAAATCTTAAAAAATTATATAAAGGTTTTTATATAACTTATCAACTTTTTATTTTATATATAATATATATTAATGTAAGGTATTATAATAATATATATTAATGTAAGACATTATAATAATATAAATTTGTTTTAATCACTTAAGAGATTACATATATTAATATATGATATTTATAAAAATATAAATTTATTTTAACTAGCATACCCATCTTTAGAAAAATCTATGTTAAATAAATCTAGAGATATTGCTTATTGAACTTATATACAACAAAGAAATTTAAAAATAGGTATATTTTAAATATATTTTTCTAAAGATAGGTATGCTGGTTAATTAAATAAATATAATTTATTTAATTAATCTATAATGGGGAAAATGGAATTTGATAAATTAATTAAATAAATATAATTAATTTAATTAATATAAATTATGGAAAGGGACATGGTACAGGGGACATGTTAGGATGATGGCAATGTTAGGAAAACTCTTACCCCTTTTCGTGCATTATCCCATTACACTCATCTATTCAAGATGATCAATTTTCTATATAACTTTGTTTACTTCTCTTTTGGGTCCTTCTCACCCCTATGACGATAAATCATCATTGTCAAGATGTAATGCCCCATCATGTAACCCCAGAGTGCTAGATTAAAAGTGCACAAATTACAGAACTAATTTTTTTTTTTTTTAAAAGCAAGATAGTGAAAAGTAGAAACCAGACATATCACATTGCATGAATTTACTCTTCTAACAACTCTAGGCCACACGACTGCATTAATAATAGGAAATAAAACTACAGAAGCCATAACCACTACACTGCTAAAATAGATACAAATAACTTCCAGTGAAGCAAAATAGATTAGCAGTGCCCTGTCCATGAACATCTTGATAGACAACACCTATCAGAAAGCAAAGCGGAAATATTTTCTTTTAAAAATAGGACAAGTGAGGTTAGCAGATCAAACACATCAATAACTAACATCTTGTAAGGTGTCAAGGATACACTACTTAACAAAAATCAACATCATTACATGCATTGCTAACTAACATCGGTAATTCATACAACTCTATAACAATAAGCATTAGTCATAAACATTTACCTTCCATGCCATAACCTAGGTAAACAATTTGGATAAGAATACATGCACATTTAACAAGTCTATACAATTGAGTACATCAACATGAGATCACATTACCGACATCCTGATTACAACGGAATATAAACAATGAGATACAATAAATACACAGGGCTAATGTATGAGCAAAAGAACTGTCTCCAAAAAAGGTACAAGGTCTGATGTCTAGCACACAAGGTGAATCCTCCTCGCTCACGATCAACAGCAAGGGAGAAAAACAATGGATCTAGCTCTTTCCACCCAACCATGTGGGACCCTAAGGCCCACCCCTCTGAGCTAGGAGTTAACATGAGGTCCCCACAAGAACAACGGTCGGGTAGACAGTGGACCAAGAACATCACAAGACTCCAACATCACTAGCCAATCTCACAACAACACAACATTACTCCAAGAGGCAACACATGACAACTGTCCTCATAACAGAAAATGTGCATAACGGTGCAAGGCATCAACCATCTTGCAACCAATCACAATACAATGAATCACTCGAGCAAGGCATAGGTCCTCTTGCTCCAATGTCTCCACCATAACAATTCTGAGCAAGGCATGGTTCCTCTTGCTCCCAAAATTTCAATCCTTTGCATAGACCAACGAGGAGTTAAAACAAGCTCAATACAAGAGGGGACCACAACTTATACGAAGAACTCGACAGCAGGATACAAGACAAACAACAGGTCTAGGTATACACTTTGCAAGGCATTAGCCTTCTTGCAAATATGGCATAAACAAGGCAAGGTACCAATACATGAATCAAGGTTTCCAAACGGAGTAATACTTGGGAGATCTATCCCCTGTACCGATGACGACATGACCCCATTGTCTTGACCATCACAATAGTTCAACAGACTTAGACCAGTAAGGATTTCAACATACATGAAGGACTGAATCATTACCCCAAGATGCATTCACAAGATACCAAGAGTATGAACACAAAATTACCACTTAGGCCTTTGGAATAACACACTCAATTAATCTGCACAAGGAGTCACATAAGGTCAATAGTCAAACATCAGGCCGATCTTGTTTTCTAGATGCAACCGAGTTCACACACTCCCAAAACATAGAACACTTAATTTCAACATAATTAATAAATTTTACAAGGATCACATAACAAATTCACTGACGGATTAATATAACTAATGTTCGACCAAAGCCAATTTGAAATGGAAATCTTCACTAACATAATAAATTTCTAATCAACAAACTCATACGAAGTTATATAACTGTATCAAGGTAATTAACAGACACATAACGATATGCAACTTTTTCCCGTATGAGAGATAAATAATACTAATAATAATAATAAAATAATAATAATGATAACAAAATTCTATATTTATGCACAAGGAAGACTTTAGTCATAATAATAATATATTTAATTAACATAGTGCATTCTCGATTAAATCCTTATAAAACAAGAAAGAACCAATCCCAAAATTACATTACGATTCCTTAATATTGCTGTAGATTAATTAGGAAACGAGGATAGAATTATAATTGCTTATCAAATTGCAAAAACTGTAATCTCAATCGCGTAAACTGATTAAATAACTACTTGCCATTCAATTCCCATCAAAAACTTTATAAAAACGCTACTCTACCCTAATAGCAAGGAAGACCAGTTAAAATTAAAATAAGATTGTATTCTTGTTGCGAAAGGATCTATAATGACATTAAATAGCAACAAGAACCATAACTATACGCCAATAATTTATTAAAGAAACTAATTTAATTGCTCTACAAGACTCCCTCATCAACCTAACTAAGAAGACCATCATTGCCATTGATACAAATCAATTAAATTCAAAAGTTACAGTGAAGTCTAATTCAACTCTTGCGGAGGGTCCCTAACAAGGGGTTTGACAACATCGAACTAATTAACAACTATATGTTAATATTACTCAGTTTAGAAACTCCAATAGATATACATTCTCTAATATCTACCTTCCAACTACAATTACCTCAAATAGCGACATGCAAGTAATTATCAAACAATCATTGAGTTGATGTGCAAGGCACAAGTGTCACTATCCTAAAGCAACTTGTTATTGTCCGTGATGAAGGTTGAGTGACTCAAAAAGTGCGATGTGACTTGAAGGTCGAGGCCCGGTATGTAGTAGTAGCTGGAAATAAAAATCAGACAAAAACAAAGAACTATGGGTGGGAGCAACTAGGACAATTTCTACTGCAGGTTGGTTTCCCGGTTCCTTGCCAAATCCCATTCTATATGTGCAAGTGTGTAAACACTATAAAGCATTAATTCTATTTAGGAGACAACTATTCAGTGGTGGAGAAGAATCCATTGTGGTGTCAAGTAAGGCTGTTCTAAATTCTGGAAAGAATGAAAGAGCAGAAATAACATAAAAAAAATATAAAAACAAAATCTCACTCTATGCCAATTTGCGGCCAGCAATCTAGTATATCATAGATGACCTATGCTTTACCAAATACATAAATTTAGTTGGTCAAATATTTGGTGAGTACTTAAACACTCACCCTTGAAATATAGACTATACACAGAACTAAGAAGTTTATTATAATTCATTTATTTGAGCTCAGCCTGAAGGGAGTTAGTAAATTTTATGATTCCAAGGCAGCAGAGTATCACGTGAATTAACTATCTTAACTATTTAAACAAAATAGGTACTATATTTAATTTCAAGATGAACTTCATATTTAACTGGCTTCCTTCGTTGATTTTTGGAACACTTAGAGCTGTATTCTATTTTCAGAAAACCTGGCAGCGGTGGGATTGTATATTATTCACCATGCAATTTATGACCGATGTTTGAGTTAAAAGTCTTCTTGATCTCTTGAGGTTATACCAAAATTTGGCAGCAAGCATATAAGGGGGTTGGCTGGAGCAACCCAGCCATGAATTAGTTTGGCCAAGTTTTGATCACAAGTTTGCTGATAAATGTCTAAAAGCTTCCATTAAGGAACTACCGATAAGATGGGCTCTTAATGCATCTCTATGTTTATGTCATTGACACTTCAAGGTGGTGACAGATGCAAACACCATAATGCAGCACCACGCAATGAATAAACTAATTGGAGCAGCAATGTCAAGACCGTCTAGACCACAGCCAAAGAGGAAACAATTGTCTCTTGCAAGATGGAAGCAGTCATTGATTAAAAGTCATAATGGTGCATGAATTATAGTGAGGGACACTACAGAACAGTCATGAAGCATTCGGGTTCTTTGAGTGAGCTAGACATTCAGGTCACAGGAGCATGTAGTAACAGCAGCAGGAAGTAATGCATAACATCAAAGAGGCAGTCATCAAATCAAGAGTGCCAGGAGCAATAATGGTAAGCTTCAACTAAGGCAGCCAATGGATAGGCCTTGACTTTTCCCCTTTTTACAAAGATGATTGTCCTCTATAACCCTTGAATTGATTTCTACAATATGTAGAGTGATCAGCATCTGGAGAATTGTGAAAATATCATAATATGATTCGTATCCCTAGCCTAGCCTATGTGCAGAGTGTGGGGCTGGTTGCAAAGTTGAGGAGGCTCTCATGCTAATTGAAGCCATTATTGCATAAGCAATACACGTTCCACACAGGTGATTGGAGTTCCATACCCACGAATTGATGAAATGGTTCTGAACTCACATTTGCAGCATTTACTACAACTTGACAATAAAGTGAGCTTGTTCAAAGCTTGGAGGAACAGCTACCCCAGAGGTGGTCATTGCCCAAAGTCTGTGATTTCTGAAACAAGAGAAGTGGTTTATACTAAAGACAGCAGAGACATCATAAAGCATTAAAAGTCCACTTTTCCCCACAGAGGTAAGGATACCCTACTGAGTCGTGGCAACAAAGGCAAAGACCACCCAGCAATGCAGGGCTGACGGTTAATCAATTTTAACCCTAAATTTCACCTCGTCTCTAGACCCAATTCACGGCCTTTAAATATAAGAGCTACATTAGGAAAAGAAGACTTCGATCCCATGACAAACCCAACGGATATACTTGTCATATGACGATAATATGACTGTAATAGAAATCAAATCATGAAACAGAGAAATGAAACCGATGAACAATGAAATCTGTTAAGCTACCAGCAGAAGAAAGGAAAAGAAATGGGTATTGAAACCCTGTCACGTAAAAAAAAGAAGGAAAGGAAATCATTTACAAGTTTTCACGAATATCTGCATCTTGCATTTGCCCTCCTCCAGAATCATTCTGCGGCCACCGCTAAAGCCCTCTCTTTTCCCTCTGTATATCTGCCAATCCACCGGCAAACTCTCCACGGCCAGGAAAGCACACCCCAAAACCCCAACGTTTTTTTTACTTTGCAAATCCGCCATCTGGAGGCAAAATCTGCACGGCCAGGAAACTCACGAAGCCACGAATCCTCAGAAGGTGATCCCTTTTGTTTTCTGTTCGCACTCCCTTCTGCTTCCTAAGGGACGATCTTCTCCATGGCCTGGGATGTTTCTAAAGAGCTGGGTGAATTCGTTCAAGCTAGGTGAATCCTTCCCCTGCCGAAGGTCAACACAGCCAGCCAAGAGGTCCGTTTGGAGTGATCCGCTGCTGAGGTAAGTGGCCAATAGCCCAACTTCCCAAAGCAACCTAGACTCCTTGGTTATGCAGAACCCGTCTCTTTGCTCCCCACGACCCCCCTGCTGTGGGACTCCAAAAACCCTTATTTTAACAAACCCACTTTCTTCCACACAGAGTGCGGTTCCTCGGTTAATGCCACCCATGCTTCTCTATCCCCCACAACACACATTCCCCTAAACAGAATACATGGTGTAAAACGACCACCACAAAGGATTAAATTAATTATTTAAAACCCCAGAAAGGACCATGGGAACAAATTAAAAGTCTTATTAAACCAATAATGACTATGCATTATAATTAACACAATTTTACCTTAATAAAAATATATGCATTTCAACAAAAAACATAATTTACATATAAATCCGTAAATGAATTTATGAATATTGTCATTTAACCGTTTAATCATTTGCAACACCCACAAATTAGGCAATTTAATTTACTTAATAAAACACATAATTTAAATAATTATATTTTCTATATTATTTAATTCTTATGAAACCACTGATATTTATTTAACATAATTCTATTCCTAGACAAATAAATATATCCGAATGCATCAAAACACTGACGTGACAAAGGAAACTCTAACCTTGTTAACCCTCGTGAGGCACTATACTTGACTGGCAAGCAGGATTGGACGACAAGGCAAGACCACAATGACGGAGGCAGACAGACAACCGACACAAAGACAAGGAACCCCATGTTAACTCCGTTCCACGAATCCATTGGCTAGGGCACGCTCAGACCTGCTAGTCCAGGTGGAGTCGATGCCCAGTACCTGCATACTGCATCAAAACAACAGGGTTGTACATATATACATGTTATCATAAACATCATGAACATAATGAACAGAAGTCGCAGCGTGGTAGGGTACTTGGACACAAGTAATGCCACACTGTTCCGTTCAGTTACTCATCAAATAATTAACTGCATCCAATCCTAGACATACATCCTAATCATGATCGAACGATACCTTAAACGTAAAGTAACACTAATATGTAATCATGATCATAATAAACTGAAATTAGCGTCAAACCATAATATGTCCATCAACTAAGGAGGCACAAGGTACAAGAGATCAAACATCATCTAACATAATCCATATCTAGTTCGTATGAAAATCAAGTGTCTATCAATATCAAGGAAAACATCAACCATAGCATAGAAATCAAAGTATCTCGAAACAAAAAACATGCACTATAGGACTATCATCAGTACTAGGGCTATCATAGGAATCACGAGAACAACCTCTGTCGCAAACGAAAAGGCGAGGGCATTACACAAGATCAATAGGATCAATAGGAGCCCATTATGGACTCTCTCAATGAACACCTTTATCACATACAAATAAAACTTGAAGGTTCATCAACTTTGAAGAACAACTCTCTCAACTCTCCCAATAATATTGACCAACTACACTCAACTACAAATAAAGGTGAACCTTTCTCTCCTATAACATTTTCAATTTCCTTCTTCCATAATCAAGATGTCCTCTTTGCCCCCTAGAAACTAGACTTTCCTAAATGTGATGGTACAAATCTTCCTAATTCGTTGAGCAAGGGAAAGTAATAATTTGAATTTTATCACCTTATCCATGATCAAAATCTTTCCCTTGCCTCTTTTCACTTGGAAAAGAAAGCTCTTTAGTGATTGTATGGTGTTAGGACTATGAGAAGTCTTCCCTAGCTTTGTATGTTGGCACCTATAAAGTTCTATTCCTGGATGTGCCCCATTTTGCCCCTAAGTTCCATTTGAGTCCCATTCTATACCTCCATCATTCAACTTGTAGTTTATAACTGATCAGAGATATCTTCCATAGGTTTCCATGTGCTTACCTTTTGAAAATGCAAGATAAGAAACCCAAAAATGACTAGGTCCAAAAACCTCTAAGTGTTTTCTTGTGTTTTCACCTCTTTCAGAGTTTTGGAGGTCAGAGTTTTGGCCTTTCATCTTCTTCAGTGTTGCGGTTGGAAGGAGAAGGATCTAAAGGCTAAAGTTTGATGACCTCTTTATCTTCTTCATGACAGGTGTCAGGGAAAAGCCCTGAGGTCTGAAGTCCAACAGGAATCATTCGCTGATGCATGGCGTGTTCTGGTTGGTTTTTGTCATTCCGCAGAGAATATTTTATTAAGGTAAAAGGCCTTGGCAGAAGCGCGGGAAGGTGCCAAATGTCTGTACTTGGCCGCTGGGAGAAATTTGACTTGTGCCACACAACATGATTTGGAGGGTTTCCCCCATTCCACTACCCTTGTCTATTGCTTTATTTAATGATTGTGGAAGCATGGGAGGCTGCCACATGGATTAAAGGATGAGTCATATTTTTCATCGATGCACCCTTTTGCTGAGTTGTAAAGGTGATAAAAAATATTCTAAGTAATATGGAGCATCAGAGATTGAAGTTTTAGACTTCTTTCTTTCTACCTTCTTCATTATAAGACAAAAGAAGGAAGGCCCAATGAATGACCCCTAACAAATGTTCCTTCTATTTGCAAAGCAGAAGGTAGATGTCAGAGCTTCCTTGTTCTCCCTTCTAGATGACGTAAAGCATAATGGTGAAGGCCCAAGGCCTGACCCTCGACACCTTAATATCTATACATAGGCAGGGTCGTGGTTTCCCTCCTTCCTCTTCCAAATGTTGTAAGTTGCAAGGTGGAAGGCCCAAGCTTCAAAGTCTGATTTGTTGGAGCTTGACTTCCTAGCCTTCCTCATTCTTTTAGATGCACCGAAGGAGTCTAGTATTGCTTCAATGTGCATCCTTCAAGGTCTTAGCAAGGATTTTGTCTTCTTTTAGGCTTTCAAGAAGGTTGTTGAACAAATGATAATTGTGTTGCAACAACCTTTCGCAAATACATTTTGGCAGCTAAGGATTTGCATTTGTATGTGTAACTGTCTTTGTCCTTTTGATATATTCTCTCCATGGGTGGTTGCACCTATATCTTGTTATGATGAGGTTGTCAAATGAAAATGTGACATGTGTTTGTGGCATGAAGCTTGTTTTCTCCCTTGTTTCTATAAGAGGGAATTCAAGGCCATTTTGTCATGGTTTCAAATCTTTGTTTTGGGTAGTAGTGTGTCTATGTCTTAAGCCTGGAGTAATAGAAGAAATTTGCATGTTATTTTGTCTTCAAATTTGTAGAGCAACGCATCATTTTCAGTCCAGAGTGCATTTTCACACTTGTAGAATTCTCTCCATATTGTATAAGCAATGAAGTTAATATGAGTGCTTAATATCAAGGATATTTCGGTTCATCTTTGTAACTCTTTGTATTGTGTATATGGGTAAGTGCACAAAGATGAGGGACCAAAAGGGGGTCTTAAGATGCCACTTTTTTTTTGAAATCAAGAAAGACTGATGTTGGATGAGAAATTGAAGATAACTACACTCAAAATTTGAAGATACATCAAAAACAAGAGTCGTAGTGCTCCGAATCTAGTTTCCAAACTACTATTTTTTTTTCAAAAATAGTTGAGATTAAGGGGTTCAAAAGGGGGAAGCACACAAATTGGTCTTGTTTTTCTGAAAAAGACATATCATAGAATCTAGTGTGCTCCCCCTAAAATGAACCTATTTTAGTAATTCAAAAATCACTTTGGTGAGAAATTAAATAACGCCATGTAGTTTATCCCTAATTTTTTTGATAAATTTTTGATGAATAATTGATTCTTACTAATTTTCAAAACTGGACACATCCTGAAAATAGAAAATTGAGCATTCTCTCCCCTAAAACACAATCATATAACCAGCAATGCAATAAAGAATTTCATTTTTTGTTTTTTCAACATGCAATCTCTTGCCTTTACCTAAAACCTTTTTCTTCCCCAACCAAACTCTAATGGCTGTGCTTGGATTGCTTATAAAACCATAATCTTAGTATAATTAGAGACTATATAATAGCAAAATGGTAGCATAAGATGTGATTGATATGGTTTGGTTGATCGTCAATTTATACATTCATGGAAAGATGTATGGAGGGTTGAGATTAAGTGATGCAATAGATGGTTGAGATTAAGAGGAGATGATGAATGACTAAGATTAAGAGGTGGAGATAAAATGGATGGCTGAGATTAAGATGTGGAAGAGGAAAGCTTACAAGGCATTCTTTTATGTAAACAATAAAGATTTGAAAATGTAGTATGGAATGTGTGGCTAGGATAAAGAGTTAGGGATAGTCATTTATTAAGGCCATAAGATGAGGATGATGACATGTAGCATTAAGGGGATGACTTTGTTACCATGTACATAAAAACTAAACATAGCCAACATATATTTAGAAAAAAATATTAAATAAGTGTTGTAAAATAAAAATATATAGCCCACATATTTTTATAAAATCAATGCAAATAAACATAAAGTCTAGATAAATAAAATAATGTATATAAATACAAGGCAAATTAAAACATAAATAACTCAAAATAAAATAAAATATGACCAAAGCAAAGAAGCTGTGAAGTAGAATTTGAGGGAATTGGATTGTGCAAATTTCCATAAACTTGCATCACTATAAATTACTCAAACATTTCAAATAAATTTTACAATTAAATCTTTGCTTGTTGTATTTTATTTTATTCTTTATAATTTATTATACCAATATATATTACTCTCAAACAAAAATAAAATAAAAAATTAGAGTTTTATATTCTAATTATCAATAATGAGTTAATTTTATTAGTACCTGCCTTTGGCCAGTACTATTGCAATGAGTTCGCACTTATCTGGTTACAAGATTATTTTTTCTTGTCGGACAAATTTGATTTAAATTTGTATTTTCCCTATGTTAACATGATAAATTTTTTAAAAAAATTACTGAAAAATGATTTATCTGTATTGTCACTGAAAAAAAAATGAATTGTCAGAGTGCAACAAAAAAAAGCTATAAATGCGGAGATAATTTTGGTTTGAGGGGAGAATGTGGCAAGTAAACAAATTATGAACACAAATTTTGTCTACCACTAGTTAAGGCATGAATAAATGGATGCCTATAATTATGAGAGGGAAGAATCATTAGTTTTTATGAATTTAAAAATATAGGGTTCTACACATTTTATTTTATGAAATTAGATTATTTTTGAGATTTCAATTTTATTTACTCAAGAGTTAAAAATCTAGTATTTCAATTTTATTTACTAAAAAGTTAAAAATCTACATTATCATGAAAAATATTTCACCATGTTATTACATTTTTTATTTTATTCTTCAAACATACAATATTTTAATGCATTTTAAATTATCATAGTATTAATATTATTACATTTTAATATCTTAAGTAGACATTTCAAATCTCTATACACACAACTAGGGCCACGGCTCTCCACATAATACAAATATGGAAGCTTTGTAAGTTTAGTTTTATAGTTAAGGAAATATTTGTGTTATTTAATAGGCTTTGTAAAGTTTAGTTTTATAACTAAGTAAATATTATAGTGCTATTTTATTTTTACCAAATTAAATTATTTTTGAGATTTCAATTTTATTTACCCAAGACAGTTCAGAACGAGTTCACATAAATTTTCCCTTATAAATTTACTTCTTGAAATATAATAGTTACAAAATTAAATGATAAACAATTCTTTATCTTTAGAAAAAAATATTATTTTTAACTTACAATATTTTAATGTATTTTAAATTGTTATAGTATTCAGTAGTATTACATTTTAATATCTTAGGCAGACATTTCAAATCTCTCCACACCATTAGGGTTCTACACATTTTATTTTATGAAATTAGATTTTTTTGGGGATTTTAATTTTATTTAGTAAAAAGTTAATATCTACATATCACGAACATGTTACATTTTTTATTTTATTCTTCAAACTTACAATATTTTAATGCATTTTAAATTATACAAGTATGAGTATTATTACATTTTAAGGAAATATTTGTGTTATTTAATAGGCTTCTTTATTTTTACCAAATTAGATTTTTTTGAGATTTTATTTAATTTTATTTATTTAAAGAGTTATCTTAATTACTTCACAATTATTTTATAGTTATTTTCTTTACAATTATACAAAGGTTTCTATATAACTTATCCACTTTTTTATTTTATATGTAATATATATTAATGTAAGGTATTATAATATTATAAATTTATTTTAACCACTTAAGAAATTACATATATAATATATATTAATATATGGTATTTATAAAAATATGAATTTATTTTAACTAGCATACCCATCTTTAGAAAAATCTATGTAAAATAAATCCAAAGATATGCCTATTGAACTTATATACAACAAAGTAATTTAAAAATATGTGGATTTTAATTAGATGTTTGGGTATACTAGTTAATTAAATAAATAGAATTTATTTAATTAATCTATGATGGGGAAAATGGAATTTGACAAATTAATTAAATAAATATAATTTATTTATTTAATTTAAATGATGGAAAGAGACTTGGTAAATGGGACATGTTAGGATGATGGCGATGTTAGGAAAACTCTTACCCCTTTTAGTGGATTATCCCATTACACTCATCTCTTCAAGATGATCAATTTTCTATGTAACTTTGTTTACTTCTTTTTTGGGTCCTTCTCACCCCTATGGCAATAGATCATCACTTTCAAGACCAATAGGATCAACAAGAGCCCATTATGGACTCTCTCAATGATCACCTTTATCACATAAAAATAAAACTTGAAGTAAGGTTCATCAACTTTGAAGAACAACTCTCTCAACTCCCGGAATAATATTGATCCACTACTCTCAAGTACAAATAAAGGCCAACCTTTCTCTCCTACAAAATTTTCAATTTCCTTCTTCCACAATCAAGGTGATCCTCTTTGCCCCCCTAGAAACTAGACTTTCCTAAATGTGATGGTACAAATCTTCTTAATTGGTTGAGCAAGGACAAGTAATAATTTGAATTCTATCAAATTATCCATGATCAAAATCTCTCCCTTGCCTCTTTTCACCTGGAAAGGAAATCCCTTTAGTGGTTGAATGGGATTCACCCACTTCTCAATTGGTTAGGATTTTGAAAGGAAGCCTTTAAAACCTATTTTAGCCCTAGTATGTATATGATGACTTTGTTAATGCCATCACTAAACTATGCAAGACATATATAGTTAAGGAATACCAGAGTGATTTTAAGAAAATGGACAACCAAGCATGTGGCTTATATGTGTTATTTATAGTTGTTACATCAGTGGTCTCAAGGGGACCTTCGAGAAGAAGTTCTCATGTGTAAGAAAACTCCTATTGTGGTGTTCTAGCCTTGGAAAGACTTAAAAAATACAAATTGACATCTAAAAAAAATACCTAAAGCCCCCACAACTCATAAACTCTTGAGAGAAGAGATAGTAGAGAAAAAGGCTAGGGGATTGTGTTACAATTATGATAAAAAAAATGGAAAAGGGTCACAAACGTAGTAAAACTTGTATCTCATCAACTCTACCAATGTGCATAATGAATCTAAGGAATTTTTAGATGTCGAAAAAGAGTTATTATCCCTAGAACAACAAATGACTCCTAATTCCCATATTTTAATTCATACTTTAGCAGTAGGAGTGGATTGTTGTTATAGGGAAACCAACTCTTCTTCTACATCCAAAAATTCCTCATAGTCTTTAGTGATCATGGTGGAGTTAATGAGATACAAGTGTTTCTCATTATATTTCTAACCCTTTTCCCATTTTTATCACAATTGTAACATAATCTCCTAGCCTTTTTCTCTAGCATCTCTTCTCAAAAGAGTTTGTGAATTGTGGGAGTTTTAGTTCCATTATTTGATATCTCCTTCTTAGTTTCGAAAGAGGAGGAGGAGGTGTCTATTTTTCATTTGGTTGTTAATTTATCTTTCACAAGTTAATCCAAGGCCAGAGCATCATGATAGAAATCTAGTTTACACATGCAAACTTCTACTTGAAGATCCTCCTTAAGAACAATAGTTTACAATAAATGTGAAAAAATGACTTTTTCTCAAACTAACCCTAGTATTTATTGACTAAATGTGTTTGGCACCAACAAATCATCATAAGCACTAGGGCCAAAATAGATTAGGGATTCCTTGCAAAATTCTGACTAGGTGAGAAGTGGGTGAGTCATGTCCAATCACTGAAGCCATTGAAGGACATCCTTTTATAAGTGAAAAGAGTCAAGGGAAAATTTTTGATCCTAGGTCCAGTTTGATAGAATTTAAAATACTTCTTGGCCTTTCTCATGCTATTATGAATATTTGTACTATCACATTTATAGAAAATCTAGTTTATTGAGATAGAGAGGAATGACATGATTGTGGAAAAAGGACCTTGATATAGGAGAGGAATGTTATCCTTTATCTACAACTAAGAGTAGATAGTTTATATTTTGGGAGAGTTGGTAGAGCTAGTCTTTAAAGTTGATGCACCTTACTTGACTTTCCATTTGTATGTGATCAAGGTAGTCACTGAGAGAGTTCACAATGGACTCATATGGATCCTGTTGGTCCTGAGAATGGAAACCTATCACCATAAGGGTGAGAGGGACCCAAAAAATAAGTAATCAGAATTATATGTAAAATTGACTAGCTGAAAGACAAGCATAATAGGACAATCCACTGAAAGGGATAAGAGTTGTCCCTAATCCAAAAAAGGGTACCTAGAGTTATATGGAAGATTGATCATCTTGAATAGATGAGTGTGATGGGACAATCCATCACAAGGGTGAGATTTTGTGTCATATATGGTTAGTATATTTTTAGGGTCCAAATAAAAAAGCAATGTCACTATAAATACTCCTAAGCCTATATTCATATGTGATTTGTAGCATGAAGAAAACACATCCACACAACCACACATGTTTAATTGGCATCTTAATGAAAAAGTTTAGGGTATCCTCAAGATAGCCAGGAAAGGAAACAAGGTCAACCATCCACACATAATGATCAATTGTAGGTGTAATGCAATAAGGGTTACTCATTCACTAAACATGCATGGATGCATGCACATAGAACACAAGAAAAGCTTGTAATGTCTGGATATGTTGTAGAGTGCTTCGTTAATTCAATGATTTTGAGAAAATCCTTGCAAAATTCATTTTATGCTATCCCAAAATGATTGTATTCCATGAGGCCACATTTCTTTGTTGCATTTTGTCAAATAGTTTGAACGTTCCTTGTCTATGCTTCCACATTTTCCATACATGTCTATGAAAGCATTTCCAACTATAATATCTAACAAAAATCATGCTTCCATTATGCTTTGATGGATGTTCATACCCTATTCCAAAGCTCCCATTTTGGCACAGGTAGGGAGGATGCTAGCTTTACAAATACCAATTTCATTTGCTTGGAAGTTTCTAAAGACTTGTCAACAAATCCATTTTCTCGATATCCTATAATAATGGCATTCCATGAGACCACATTTCTTTGAGACATTATGTCAAACAGCTCACGCACCTTATCCATGCTTCCACATTTTGCATTCATTTCTACCAAAGTAGTAGAGACTATAACATGTAACAAAATTCATCTATCCCTTATGCTTTGATGGATGTCCATACCATGTTCTTAAGATCCCACTTGGCACAGGCTGGGAGGATACTGCAAAGGTTTCTAGTGTACACTAGCCAATTGTTTTTTCTTGAAATTTTCTAAAGACTTTTCAACAAATCCATTTTGTGAATATGCTGCAATTATGGGATTCCATGAGAACACATTTCTCTGAGGCATTATGTCAAACAGTTCATGTGCCTTGTCTACACTTCCACATTTTGCATATCTTGCAACCATGGAATTCCATGAGATGACATCTCTCTGAGGTATTCTATTAAATAGTTCACGTGCCTTGTCTATGCTTCCACATTTTGCATACATGTCTACTAGGGTAGTTGCAACTACAATCTCTAACAAAATTCCTCTATCCTTTATCCTTCAATGGATGTCCATATGTTTTTCCAAAGCTTCCATTTTGGCACAGACAAGGAGGATACTGGGAAAGGTTGCAGTATTTGGAATTACACCAACCAATTGCTTTTACTTGAAAGTTTCCAAAGCCTTTTCAACAAATCCATTTTGTGCATATCCTACGGTCATCATATTTCATGAGACCAAATTTCTTTGAGACATTTAGTTAAACAATTCTAAAGCTCCCATTTTGGTGCAAGCTAGTAGTATGCTTGCAAATCTTAACTAATGGAGAACTGGGGACCTATTTATTGTATATGGTGAAATGGTGCAGATGCCTACACCTTGCTCCTATAGAAAAAAAAGAACCCACATAAATAGAGCCCCTAAGATTGAGCAGGAGGGGCAGTTCATATTAAACTTATAACCAATTTACAAGTAACCGTGATCAATCACAATTTGTTGAAATGTGTAGTTTATTTATTATTAACATAGGACAAACATAACTAATAAAACAGAGGAAAGAGGGCCCACCAACCACATCTAATTCAAAGCTTAGAGTGTGTTGTTTAAGCCCAACAACTTGTTGTGAGACAGGTAGAGGAAAATGAGATTTGAAATCTTTATTACTGATTTGGGAATAAGGTCAAAGAGCTTATTGTCATTTAGATAGATTTCTGTTAGGATGGAAAGCCTGCTGATGGAGTGTAGGATGGGGTTAGAGATTTTACTTCTAGTGATCGAAATTGTTGATCATGATGTTAGCTATAAACAAAGATAGATAAAGAAATTCAAATCAAACCTTTATCATCTTGAAAGATATGATGAATTCAGAGAATTCATGATCCCAAGTCTCTGTGGATTAGTTTATAATCACCTAATGTTACTCAGCTATTTGATGTGCATTGTTGTTTTCCATTCAGGGGCCTTACATTTCTGGTTTAGATAAATTCATATCTAAATAATCTTAATTTCACATGCTTTATGTAAATTTCTTAACAAACAGGGTTAAATCTTACTATATTTGACTAGATTATGTAGATATTTATGCAAGTTTGATCAATTCTTCTACATATTACTCATATTAACTTGATTTCACTTGTCCAGTGTAAATTCACTCAAATGATGTGCCTATAAGCGTATATTTCCATGATTTTTAACTTTATTTATGTTTCTTTGCATGATATTTGTCATTTCAACATGCTATTTGCTTAAATATGCTAAAGATGTTCAGTTACCTGTGAGATGTTAGCATATTTTCTTGTTTTTGCTTAGGATTTTCTATGTATTTGCAATTACAATGATGTTCACATGAGATTAAAGAAGTTTAAATGAATGATTTATAACTTTGCTAGCACGAGTGAATCTTTAGCCAATGATCCATATACATGTTCTTGACATTGTAATGAAGAGAAGGAAATCAAACCATATGTTCACCAGGTTGTTCCACAGCTAGATATGATAGATGCTATCTTCGATGGAAAGGAATGAAAACAACATCTGTAGACTGAAAAGTACTCCAAGGGATGCAGCAAATCAAAGCACATATCCAGAATCCATTCATAGATTACTCAAAGTTTACGATAGTATGTAATCAAGGGACTTCATCTTCATTAAGCATGCAAAACAAATATACATTCACAATTGGACTTAAGAATTAGTCTTGATGTTTCAGCAATCTAATCTCAATTAAGTTTTGAATGTTTTAGAAAATGCACTCCATCTCTTTTTATAGCATAACAATAGGAGGTGGTTAAAAAGATCCTATGATCATGATTTGTCCATTACAATCAACGGTTCATGTCCTCTTGACCAATTCAACAAGCAATCTGACACATGGCATAGATTGCCAATTAGAAATCCTCTGGTGCGAATACCTGTCATCTCTGTGTATATGGTGATCTCCACCTTGAGCCAAGTCAAACAACCTTTGTTGATAAAAGAAAATGCATAGTGCAACCTTCTTTTATGTCGTTGGATCTTCTTCATGTGTTTCCATCCCTGCATCTATTTTCTTATAGTTATGATAATCTTTTATAAAGGTGTCCACCTGAAACTTACTTATTGTGGCGGCCCTTACTTTGGCATACTTCAATGCCTATATCTTCTCATCTAGATGTTCTATCATTAAGGTCCTTTTATTTGCTTCCTTATTGAATTGTATCACCTTCACATTCAGTTCAGTCATTTCATCCATGACCTCCACAGTGAAGAGTTCTTTAGGGTCTTCAACCACTTCTTTGAATTTATCCTTGAACATTTGTGTATCTTCATCTAGTTATGGCATCTCTTACTCTGTTATGGTGTCATCTAGCAACTCTTCCATTATTCTCAATTCTTCAGCCAACAACTCATGAAATTTATTCTGGATGTCTTTTATTTTGTCCATGTTAGCCTTTAGTACACTAAGTTAATACCCCATTTCAGTCATCCATGTTCCCATGAGTGGTAGGGTTACATTGGTAACAATTTTACCTTTTAGCAATTCATCATCTGTCATGCTTCTAGCTCTCTTGAGTCTAGCCATTACATAATTACACTTTTGAATTCGTTGGGTGAATTCACCCTTTCAAGAATCAATGTATTCTTTCAATTTGGACAATGTGTCCTAGTTAGACTTAGATTCTTTATTACCTCTTCTCCAGATGCCATAAACTTCTTGAACCACTTATCCATAGTCGAAGCTTGATGCTTCTATACATCCAAGTTGGTTATGTCCTCTTCACTTATCAGAGTAAGTGCAGCCAGCTTCTATGTAGTTGCCAAGGTGGATTCTATACTATCAGGCTTTATACATCCTTGTATAAACTATTGTAATTGAGCATTCTGTTCTTTTAACTCCTTCCTTGCCTTGAGATTTCAGACTTTGGCTACCATAGCCTCAGCATTTTGAAGATGCTCTTGGGCTTCTTGCTCAGTGGTCATATGGCCTAGATCAATTTGTTTCACTTGATATTCATCTAACTTAATCTCACCTTTAGCTTTATCTACTGTAGGTACAACAACTTGGGTTGTCCTTTTCCCAATTTTAGGATCTCTTTTGATGTTGGAGACTATCACAGCTCTCCATTTTTCTTTTGCAAAATCAATTTAAAAAAAAGATTTAAAATCAAATAGTACCTATTGTACCCCTCCTTGGATTATTTCTATGGAAATCAACTCCAGGACATTAGGTTGTGATCCTTTTCCGTGATCTGGTTGCTCCATTTGAGTGCTTGTATCCTATTTTTTATTCTGATCACCCAGATCTTGTATATTTTCTTATGATTTTTTTTTGGCATCCAGATCTACCTCCTCATGTGATTCCTCTTGTCTTTGTTCTAGAGGTGGCTATCTATCTAATGCCAGATCTTCATGCTTTTCTGGGATTTCATCAGACATAGGCCCTTAGCCTTTATTCTCCTCTTCATGTTGATGGTCATCCCCTTTATGCTCATCATCTTTTTTATGTTCATCATCTTCTACTCCTCTTGTGGTTATAGGTTATGTAACAACCTTTTCTTGTTTAGGTCTATCTATCAAGACATCCTCATGTGCCATTTGCACCTTTTTCTCATCACCTTGGTTGTCTACTTCTATTGGAACAATCTCCTCTTGGTCCTGGTTAGTTTGAATAACCTCTTCCTTTTTATTCCCCTCTTTAGGTATCTAAGTTAAGTCCACCGCAGTCAGGCTAGTAACCTTTTCAATAAATGTATCCAGAGATCCCATGTGCACCTTTGCTTCAGGGGTTTCTTCCCTTTTGTCCCTTTCAACATGTGTTTCTCCCACTGCCTTACCTTCATCTCTTGTTTTTGTCTATTGCAGTAGGGTCTCAATGGGATGATTAATGATATCCTTGACCAATTCATCCCCTTCTATCAAGTCAATTTTCTGGCTCAATGGAAGAGCCATAGTTATTTGTTCCTTTTGGTCTTTGTCCCTTATTTCTTATTTTATTTCTATCTTCACTCTTATAATAGCTTCTATAGGAACATTATGTTGCAACTCCTTAACTACCTATTCAGCTGGATCAACTAATCTTGATGCTACCACCTGCACCGGTGATAGAGAGCCTCTCATGCATAGACTTTGATATCTAGAGTGTCTTAGAACCTTCACTCCTTGTAGTAGTTCATCTCTTTTCCTCTTCAATGTTTGGAGTTGTGCTTCATCTCCTTCCTCATCTTCAGTAACCTCCTCATCGACAACCTTCATTTCAAGACTTTGATCTACACTTTTGGAAGTTTCTCCTTTGGTGATAGTAACATTGGGTGTATCCAGAGCAATAACCTTCAAGGAGAGATCCTTAGGAGGTGAGGGTGGTACAAATTCAAATGAAATTCCCTCAGTATGGATTGTTCTATAGCTTCGGATGAACTTGCCTTTGCTATTTTTGCCTCATGAATTTGTCTCTTCTTCACCAAGAAATCATCGAATTTGGGCTCCTCTCTCTCTTTCATCTTTTTCTTCTCAGAAGTAATTGCAACACCTTTATTTTTCAATTCATTGATCCTCTTATCAACCTAGCTTTTTGTCCTAGCAATGACTTTGGCTATCAGGACATCAATAGATGTTTCTTTCTTCTACTTTAGATTTGGAGATTGTATTGTATCATTGTATATTTTTCATTCTTCATATTCTAGATCTGTAAGGTCATCATCATCCTTCCTTATCTGGAGAGGCACCTGAGGCTTTCCTATGGTCCTCATTTGATCCAGAGCCAATCTTTTGTATTCCGTTTCCTAGGCTTCATGGTCATCATCATAGTTTGCCCAATAATCTTCAAGGTGTAGTCTGTGTTTATACTTCTTATTAAACATTTTCTCTACCCTGTGATATGGGTCATAATCCCTAGCCAGAGGGAACAACATCAAATTCAAGTTTTTAAAATATGACTCATCCTTCTTTGCTTGCTCCATGGATCCAACAAGGAACCAATTGATATCAAGAGGAAATTTTCTATAAGGACAACCTTCCTTGTTTTTTGATAATTCAAGTATAGGCAGTTGTTGCGTCACCATTTCCATTAATACTACCCTATTAGAGGGGTATCTAGGTAGAATATATGGTTTCTTGTTGAAACCTTCCATCTAAATATATGTATATGTCTTGGCTTGAATAAACCAAGAATGATATCTATTGATTTCTTCTGTTGCTCCTACTAAAAATCTCTTAGGCTCATCACCATCTATCAACTGGACTAAGAATTCTGAAAGCATCATTTACCAATTTGTAATTTTTAGGGATAATCTTCTTTCCAATTGAGGATAATACTTCCAAGGAGTCTTCCAATCAAGCAATTTTCCTAGCTTCCCCACCATATGTAATGCATCAAATGTGCCTTTTACTACACAAGCATATACAAGATATGAAATCACTCTAAACACAGTGATCTTATTCTCTTTCCATTTAATCATAAGATCATGCAGAGCGTCACTAATGATTTTGGCCCATTGGACCTTTGCATTCTCTGGCTTATACTCTACCACCATCTTGATCAACCCAAACATCCATGGCTCAAATGTTCTGCTATTGACCAAACCATTCATCCAGCTGAGCAGATTCATTATGTATTGACCTTCCTCATTGAAGTCAAACTTGTACAAGTGTACTACAATTTTTGCTACTACTCTGGCTTTATTGTTCGAGCTTCTCCATCCTTTATAGCTAACCCTTCTGCAATTCTTATCATTTTCCTCAAATTCTTTGGCCAAAGCATTCAAATCGGGGACATACATACCCCGTGTTACTGGTAAATGAAACACTTTTGTAATACCATCCACTGAAAGGTTAGCATATAGTCATCTTTGTTTCTTGACCCTTCTAGTGGTGACATTATAATTTTGTGCACATTCTACCACAAGCTCAAAGACTCTATAGAATAGGGAAAACTAGTTGCATGAAATAAGCCAGATGCTTCTATATTTTGTAAAATGATATTATCTTCTCCAGCTTTGATTCATGTTCTGAATTTCTCTAAGTTTGTATTGCTTGTATGAGTATCCTCTTGATGACCCAACTTACAATATACACTGCGCATTTGAGAGAACATGAGTACCTTGAATTCAGCATCCCACTTCTTAATCCTCAGTTGAGACATTTCTTCTTGCAATTCAAATTCACTAGTCTTAAACAAAAGTATATTACGACCATAGTTAGTGTAATCATGATCTTATCTAAATGCAAAAACTAGATTTAAGAATTGTATATTGGTGATTGACATGTTCTTTCTTCTTACCATTTCTTGTTTACACTAGGGTATGATTCATGAAATGATCAGAGAGTAGTATTTATACATACCTACTGTGTTCTCTTAATCTGTAATTGTTGTACTAATAACCAGATTACCTTTCTGAGAGCATCTTCTTGTGTCACCTATTCTTTACTTCAACTCTAGTTCACCATAAGCTTAAAACAATGGAATTAGGGCTTTCTTATGCAATATTCTCAATTATGGTCGCAAAAATGCCCTTTTAACTTAGACAATGTGATTTTAGGGTATATTAATGGTGAGACTATGGTTTGACGTCTTCCTTTGATTAGATGGAATAGGATCCCTCCAAGTGCCTATTGGCATGATTTGAATTTAAACTTCAACTACTGCTTTATCACATTAAATGCAAAAAGCGTGGGCATGAGATATATCCAGTTAGGGAATATTCTAGGGGATATCCAAATATGAGGCTTGGGATGATGTCATGATGCATTGAACCAATCTATGTTGACTAAGGTACTATCCATGGCTCTTAGATATGTTTATACTAGATCTAGATATAAGGTGTATACGTGTCATTATGCCATTCGTTACATGGGGTATGAGTGTTCAAAGGATTAGGATTTTAATTAGATCTAGATACTAAGTTAAGATCCAAACACTAAATAAGACCAGGATGAAGGCACAAACTAATACCATGTGTATGACATGTAATTGGGTAGGTCACTTAAACTTGATGTCTAGATACTAAATAAGATTGGGATATTGTATAAGATCATAACGCTATGCAAGATCTGGTGGTTTGACATTTAAGCCGCTAAGTATTTTAAATTTGACATAAATGGACACTTCAAAGATCAAGACACTATGTAAGATTCAGATACAAAATAGGATTCAGATGAAGGCACAAAGTAATGACATATGCAAATGCATCATTCTTCTTTAGGTCATGTGGATGTGACGTCATCAGGATCAGGATTTTACCATGATCGGTATATTAAGAACTATAGTTCCGCTTGGATGTTTAAATAAATGATGACTCAAATTTGACTTCTGGATATTAGTGAAGGTCTAGATACTAAGTTAAGATCTAGATGACATGCAATATGAATATCTTTGCAACCTATTGACCGAACTTGGACCAGGGATAACTTATGTGTTTTAATAAATTTTGAGGTACTTCAAAAGGCAAACCTGCTTGAAATTTTACATTCTTCCACATGGAAAGGTTCTCAACAACAAATATCAATTTTGGATTTTGGTCATGATCCTAAGGTTTGAATATCTAGAGGATAACCATCTGACATGTATCTAGGACTAATTTTACTATACCGCCCAACAAGTTGGGTCCTTGTTTTGCTGGGATAAAATGGGCCATGTTGTGTAACCACACAACAACTTACCACCAAAAAAATAATGAAATTCAAATGATTCAAGAGATGAAGACAAACAGAGACATAGTTTCCCAACTCGTATCAAATACAAACATCCCAATCCTCCCAAATGATATCATGTTTATCAATATAACAATGTGCTAACAAGGGATCATGTGTGTGCATGTGATTCATATCCCTCATCTTGAAGATGAGTTGAAAACACTAGTGACCAGTGTTAAGATACATTATTTGGTTCATCCCTCATAGCCAACCTAGATATAGCCTTGCTACTAGCAGGCGTCCATAGCCTTAACAAGGTTATCATTGCAATTCCCCTAAGTAGGGCCTTACTGCCAGCAAGCATCTATAGCCCTGGTAGAGTTACTTAGATGGCCTAATTATCTCTTTTGGATATTCCATATATTTCTTTCTATTTTTTTTATTCATAAGATATCATCATGTAAGCTCATTTTGCAAGGTGTGATCACTTGCTATTTCAGGTTGGGAATTGCAATGGTAGAAAGGGAAACCTATAGATTTTTCACTTAACACCACACTGGTATGTTCAACAAACCTAAGGTTGTTAGGTGTGTCAAGTGAATATCTCCTTGAACAAGAGGAGGTATACTAATGAATAGAGTATCATAGGCTTGATCAAATGTACCTACTTGACATGAGTTACAACCTATGAATGAGATTGTGTTCATTTTTTGGATTCTAACAATTTTAGTGATTTTCTAGGAGTGATAAGGTGTCCAATTTTGCCCAAGCAAAATGAAGTCTCAACAACACACAAATCGAAACAAAAATGTACCAAAACTGTATGGATAACTATACAAATTGTACATTATGATAAAAATGTCATGACATGACACTTCTAGGCCTAAAAATAATGTTTGATGAGCTGTCCATTCACTGGCAATGGGACATCTTCACCTTTTACGGTTTTCAGTCTATAGGTACTATCACCTAGAATTTCTGAGATCTGAAATGGACCTATCCAAAGTTTATCAAATTTTTGATGGTCACCTTTCCTTTCATGTGCTTTGTTCCATGATAGAACTAAATCTGATATTCAGAAGGATTTTATTGTAGCTCTCTTATCAAACCAATGTTTGATAGTAGCCTGATGTTTGGAGAATTTGTTAATTGCCCTATCTCCTTTCTCTTCTAAGTGCATGAGTTGAAGCTACCTGACCTCTTGTTTTTTGTCAACGCCCTAGTATTCTTGTGTAAATTATAGGGTAGGAATTTTTAGGTTAACAGGGAGGATGGGATCCACCCCATAAACTAATTGGTAAGGGGAATTCTCTAATGTAGTTCGATCCACCCAAAAAGCATATTTAAGTAAGGAATTCCACTCTTTGGGATTCTTTTCTATCAATTTCTTTATGATGTTCAATAAATTTTGATTAGTTGACTCTACTAATCCATTTCCTTGGGGATAATACTTTGAAGAGAACTTTAAAATGATTCCATAATCAAAAGCCCAACTAGAGAATCTTAAGGATACAAAAGCTAGTCCATTATCACACACAAGGGCATAAGGAACTCCATACCTAGTTATGATGTTGTTCTCTAAGAATTTTATTACATCCTCTATAGTAGAAGTCTTGTTGCTAACTGTTTCAGTCCACCTGGTGTAGTAATCAGTGATTCTTAACACATATCTGGGGCCTGAAGATGATGGAGGATTGATAGGATCGATGAAATCCATGCCCCATTGAGCAAATGGGTGCATCTCCATAACCGGCTGCAGGGGTTGAGCAACATATCTTTCTCTATTGGTAGCAGTCTAATAGCTATGGCAGCATTTGATGTACTCAGCAGTATCCTTAAAGATTGTTGGCCAATAGTATCCTACTCTCAGGATAGCATGTGTAGTGGCTAGGTGGGATCCATGTGTTGTCCCAAATTTATCATGTAATTCTGTGAAAACTTTCTCAACTTCTGACTTATCCATGCATCTAAGGTATATTCCCTCATAATTCTTTTTGAAGAGGATTCCCCCTTTGATCATGTATTTCTATGATCTGATCTTTAAAGATCTTCTTTGATAAGCTTACATCTTTGGTGGGCATCTCCCGATGATCAGGATATGTTTGATATCTGAGTACCAATCTTTACTTTCCTTTGTGTTTACAACATATGGCTGACTTACCAAGTTGGGATCAATTTCAACAATCGTCTGACTTAAGGCTTGCCCTCTAACTAGCTTCATGGGAGTTATATACATGTCATATTCTTGGAGCACTGTTATCCATTTTACTCTCTTCTCTCTAGGGTCATTTTGTGTCAAGAGCATTTTGACTATCACATCAGGTACAACAACAATTATCTTACTTCTCAAGATATAGTGCCTGAATTTCTTTACTTCTCTAACCAGAGCAAGGGCCTATCTTTCAAAATCTATATATCTAAGCTCTGTATCCCTAAATCAAGAACTCATAAAGGTGACGGTCTTCTCTTCCTTTTTTTCACTCCTCTGGGTTAGGACCACTACATAGGTATGCTCTAAAGCAAATGGATAAATATAAAAGGCTCTTGTGGAATCTGGGCTGATCAGGACAGGTGCATCCATCTATGGCCTTCCTGATATCCTTAAATGCAACCTTTGCTTTAGGTGTCCATTCAATTTTGGCATCTTTCCTAAGCATTGCATTGAGTGGCCTGACAGTTTTCACAAATCCTGTCAATGCTTCCATAGTTCACGTGCCTTGTCTATGCTTCCACATTTTGCATACATGTCTACTAGGGCAGTTGCAACTACAATCTCTAACAAAATTCCTCTATCCTTTATCCTTCAATGGATGTCCATATGTTTTTCCAAAGCTTCCATTTTGGCACAGACAAGGAGGATACTGAGAAAGGTTGTGGTATTTGGAATTACACCAACCAATTGCATTTACTTGAAAGTTTCCAAAGCCTTTTCAACAAATCCATTTTGTGCATATCCTACAGTCATCATATTTCAGGAGACCAAATTTCTTTGAGACATTTAGTTAAACAATTCTAAAGCTCCCATTTTGGTGCAAGCTAGTAGTATGCTTGCAAATCTTAACTGATGGACGACTGGAGACCTATTTATTGTATATGATGAAATGGTGCAGATGCCTACACCTTGCTCCTATAGAAAAAAAATAACCCACATAAACAGAGCCCCTAAGATTGAGCAGGAGGGGCAATTCAAATTAAACTTATAACCAATTTACAAGTAAACATGATCAATCACAATTTGTTGAAATGTGTAGTTTATTTATTGTTAACATAGGACAAACATAACTAATAAAACAGAGGAAAGAGGGCCCACCAACCATGTCTAATTCAAAGCTTAGAGTGTGTTGTTTAACCCCAACAACTTGTTGTGAGATAGGTAGAGGAAAATGAGATTTGAAATCTTTACTACTGATTTGGGAATAAGGTCAAAGAGCTTATTGTCCTTTAGATAGATTTCTGTTAGGATGGAAAGCCTGTTGATGGAGTCTAGGATGGGGTTAGAGATTTTACTTCTAGTGATCAAAATTGTTGATCATGATGTTAGCCATAAACAAACATAGATAAAGAAATGCAAATCAAACCTTTATCATCTTGAAAGATACAATGAATTCAGAGAATTCATGGTCCCAAGTCTTCGTGGATTAGTTTATAATCACCTGACGTTACTCAATTGTTTGATGTGCATTGTTGTTTTCCATTCAAGGGCCTTACATTTTTGATTTAGATAAATTCATATCTAAATAATCTCAATTTCACTTGCTTTATGTGAATTTCTTAACAAATAGGGTTAAATCTTACTATATTTGACTAGATTATGCAGATATTTATGTAAGTTTGATCAATTCTTCTGCATATTACTCATATTAACTTGATTTCACTTGTCCATTGAAAATTCACTCAAATGATGTGCCTATAATCATATATTTCCATGATTTTTAACTTTATTTATGTTTCTTTGCATGATATTTGTCATTTCAACATGCTATTTTCTCAAATATGCTAAAGATGTTCAGTTACCTATGAGATGTTAGCATATTTTCTTGTTTTTGCTTAGGATTTTCTATGTATTTGCAATTGCAATGATGTTCACATGAGATTAAAGAAGTTTAAATGAATGATTTATAACTTTACTAGAATGAGTGAATCTTTAGCCAATGATCCATATACATGTTCTTGACATTGTCATGAAGAGAAGGAAATCAAACCATATGTTCACCAGGTTGTTCCACAGCTAGATATGATAGATGCTAACTTCGATGGAAAGGAATGAAAACAACATCTGTAGACTAAAAAGTATTCCAAGGGATGCAGCAAATCAAAGCACATATCTAGAATCCATTCATAGATTACTCAAAGTTTACGATAGTATGTAATCAAGGGACTTCATCTTCGTTAAGCATGCAAAACAAATATACATTCACAATTGGACTTAAGAATTAGTCTTGATGTTTCAGCAATCTAATCTTAATTAAGTTTCGAATGTTTTACAAAATGCACTCCATCTCCTTTTATAGCACAATAATAGGAGGCGGTTACAAAGATCCTGCGATCATCATTTTTCCATTACAATCAATGGTTCATGTTCTCTTGACCAAGTCAACAAGCAATCTGACACATGGCATAGATTGCCAGTTGGAAATCCTCTGGTGGGAATAGCTGTCATCTCTCTGCATCTAGTGATCTCCACCTTGAGCCAAGTCAAACAACCTTTGCTGATAAGACAAAATGCATAGTGCAACCTTCTTTTATGTAGTTGGATCTTCTTCATGTGTTTGCATCCCTTCATCTATTTTCTTATAGTTATCATAATCTTTTATAAAGGTGTCAACCTAAAACTTACTTATTGTGGTGGCCCTTACTTCGGCATACTTCAATGCCTGTATCTTCTCATCTAGATGTTCTATCATTAATGTCCTTTTATTTGCTTCCTTATTGAATTGCATCACCTTCGCATTCAGTTCAGTCATTTCATCCATGACCTCCACAGTGAAGAGTTCTTTAGGGTCTTCAACCACTTCTTTGAATTTATCCTTGAACATTTGTGTATCTTCATCTAGTTCTGGCATCTCTTCCTCTATTATGGTGTCATCTAGCAACTCTTCCATTATTCTTAATTCTTCAGCCAACAACTCATGAACTTTATTCTGGATGTCTTTTATTTTGTCCATGTTAGCCTTTAGTACACTAAGTTCATACCCCATTTCAGTCATCCATGTTCCCATGAGTGGTAGGGTTACATTGGTAACAATTTTACCTTTTAGCAATTCATCATCTATCATGCTTCTAGCTCTCTTGAGTCTAGCAATTACATAATTACACTTTTGAATTCATTGGGTGAATTCACCATTCAAAGAATCAATGCATTCTTTCAATTTCGACAATGTGTCCTAGTTAGACTTAGATTATTTATTACCTCTTCTCCAGATGCCATAAACTTCTTGAACCACTTATCCATAGTCTAAGCTTGATGCTTCTGTACATCCAAGTTGGTTATGTCCTCTTCACTTATCAGAGTAAGTGCAGCCAGCTTCTGTGTAGTTGCCAAGGTGGATTCTATACTATCAGGCTTTATACATCCTTGTATAAACTATTGTAATTGAGCATTCTGTTCTTTTAACTCCTTCTTCCTTGCCTTGAGATTTCAGACTTTGGCTACCATAGCCTCAGCATTTTGAAGATGCTCTTGGGCTTCTTGCTCAGTGGTCATATGGCCTACATCAATCTGTTTCACTTGATACTCATCTAACTTAATCTCACCTTTAGCCTTATCTACTGTAGGTACAGCAACTTGGGTTGTCCTTTTCCCAATTTTAGGATCTCTTTTGATGTTGGAGACTATCCTAGCTCTCCATTTTTCTTTTGCAAAATCAATTACAAACAAAAATTTAAAATCAAATAGTACCTATTGTACCCCTCCTTGGATTATTTCTATGGAAATCAACTCTAGGACATTAGGTTGTGATCCATTTCCTTGATCTGGTTGCTCCATTTGAGTACCTGTATCCTATTTTTTATTCTGATCACTCGGATCTTGTATATTTTCTTGTGATTTATTTTTGGCATCCGGATCTACCTCCTCATGTGATTCCTCTTGTCTTTGTTCTGGAGGTGGCTATCTATCTAATGCCAGATCTTCATGCTTTTCTAGGATTTCATCAAACCTAGGCCCTTAGCCTTTATTCTCCTCTTCATGTTGATGATCATCCCCTTTATGCTTATCATCTTTTTTATGTTCATCATCTTCTACTCCTCTTGTGGTTGTAGGTGATGTAACAACCTTTTCTTGTTTAGGTCTATCTATCAAGACATCCTCATGTGCCATTTGCACCTTTTCCTCATCACCTTGGTTGTCTACTTCTATTCGAACAATCTCATCTTGGTCCTGATTAGTTTGAATAACCTCTTCCTTTTTATCCCCCTCTTTAGGTATCTAAGTTAAGTCCACCACAGTCAGGCTAGTAACCTTTTCAATAAATGTATCTAGAGATCCCATGTGCACCTTTGCTTCAGGGGTTTCTTCCCTTTCATCCCTTTCAACATGTGTTTCTCCCGCTTCCTTACCTTCATCTCTTGTTTCTCTCTATAGCAGTAGGGTCTCGATGGGATGATTAATGATATCCTTGACCAATTCGTCCCCTTCTATCAAGTCAATTGTTTGGCTCAATGGAAGAGCCATAGTTATTTGTTCCTTTTGGTCTTTGTTCCTTATTTCTTCTTTTATTTCTATCTTCACTCTTATAATAGCTTCTATAAGAACATTATGTTGCAACTCCTTAACTACCTGTTCAGCTGGATCAACTGATCTTGATGCTACGACCTGCGCCGGTGACAGAGAGCCTCTCATGCATAGACTTTGATATCTAGAGTGTCTTGGAACCTTCACTCCTTGTAGTAGTTCATCTCTTTTCCTTTTCAATGTTTGGAGTTGTGCTTCATCTCCTTCCTCATCTTCAGTAACCTCCTCATCGACAACCTTCCTTTCAGGACTTTGATCTGCACTTTTGGAAGTTTCTCCTTGGGTGATAGTAATATTGGGTGTATCTAGAGCAATAACCTTCAAGGGGAGATCCTTAGGAGGTGAGGGTGGTACAAATTCAAATGAAATTCCCTCAGTAGGGAGTTGTTCTATAGCTTCGGATGAACTTGGCTCTGCTATTTTTGCCTCATGAATTTATCTCTTCTTCACCAAGAAATCATCAAATTTGGGGTCCTCTCTCTCTTTCATCTTCTTCTTCTCAGAAGTAATTGCAACACCTTTATTTTTCAATTCATTGATCCTCTTGTCAACCTAGCTTTTTGTCCTAGCCATGACTTTGGCTATCAGGACATCAACAGATGTTTCTTCCTTGTACTTTAGATTTGGAGATGATATTGTATCATTGTATATTTTTCATTCTTCATATTCTAGATCTGTAAGGTCATCATCATCCTTCCTTATCTGGAGAGGCACCTTAGGCTTTCCTATGGTCCTCATTTGATCCAGAGCCAATCTTTTGTATTCCCTTTCTTGGGCTTCATGGTCATCATCATAGTTTGCCCAATAATCTTCAAGGTGTACTATGTGTTTATACTTCTTATTAAACCTTTTCTCTGCCCTATGATATGGGTCATAATCCCTAGCCAGAGGGAACAACTTCAAATTCAATTTTTTAAAATATAACTCATCCTTCTTTGCTTGCTCCATGGATCCAACAAGGAACCAATTGATATCAAGAGGAAACTTTCTATAAGGACAACCTTCCTTCTTTTTTGATAATTCAAGTATAGGCAGTTGTTGCATCACCATTTCCATCAATACTACCCTATTAGAGGGGTATCTAGGTAGAATATATGGTTTCTTGTTGAAACCTTCCATCTAAATATATGGATATGTCTTGGCTTGAATAAACCAAGAATGATATATGTTGATTGCTTCTATTGCTCCTACTAAAAATCTCTTAGCCTCATCACCATCTATCAACTGGACTATAGCATTATGAAAGCATCATTTACCAATTTGTAATTTTTTAGGGATAATCTTCTTTCCAATTGAGGATAATACTTCCAAGGAGTCTTCCAATTAGGCAATTTTCCTAGCTTCCCCACCATATGTAATGCATCAAATGTGCCTTTTACTACACAAGCATATACAAGATATGAAATCATTCTAAACACAATGATCTTATTCTCTTTCCATTTAATCATAAGATCATGCAGAGTGTCACTGATGATTTTGGCCTACTGGACCTTAGCATTCTCTAGCTTATACTCTACCACCATCTTGATCAACCCAAACATCGATGGCTCAAATGTTCCGCTATTGACCAAACCATTCATCCGGCCGAACAGATTCATTATGTATTGAACTTCCTCATTGAAGTCAAACTTGTACAAGTGTACTACCATTTTGGCTACTACTCTGGCCTTATTGTTCGAGCTTCTCCACCCTTGATAGATAACCCTTCTGCAATTCTTATCATTGTCCTCAAATTCTTTGGCCAAAGCATTCAAATCGGGAACATACATACCCCGTGTTATTGGTAAATGAAACACTTTTGTAATACCATTCACTGAAAGCCTAGCATATAGTCATCTTTGTTTCTTGACCCTTCTAGTGGTGACATTATAATTTTGTGCACATTCTACCACAAGCTCAAAGACTATATAGAATAGGGAAAACTAGTTGCATGAAACAAGCCAGATGCTTCTATATTTTGTAAAATAATATTATCTTTTCCAGCTTTGATTCATGTTCTAAATTCCTTTAAGTTTGTATTGCCTGTATGAGTATCCTCTTGATGACCCAACTTACAATATACACTGCACATTTGAGGGAACATGAGTACCTTCAATTCAGCATCCCGATTCTTAATCCTTGGTTGAGACATTTCTTCTTGCGATTCAAATTCACTAGTCTTAAAAAAAAGTATATTACAACCATAGTTAGTGTAATAATGATCTTATCTAAATGCAAAGACTAGATTTAAGAATTGTATATTGGTGAATGACATGTTCTTTCTTCTTACCATTTCTTGTTTACACTAGGGTATGATTCATGAAATGATCAGAGAGTAGTATTTATACATACCTAGTGTGTTCTCTTAATCTGTAATTGTTGTACTAATAACTGAATTACCTTTCTGAGAGCATCTTCTTGCATCACCTATTCTTTACTTCAGCTCTAGTTCATTGTAATCTTAAAACAATGGAATTAGGGCTTTCTTATGCAATATTCTCAATTATGGTCGCAAAAATGCCCTTTTAACTTAGACAATGTGATTTTAGGGTATATTAATGGTGAGAATATGCTTTGACGCCTTCCTTTGATTTAATGGAATAGGATCCCTCCAAGTGCCTATTGGCATGATTTGAATTTAAACTTCAACTACTACTTTATCACATTAAATGCAAAAAGCACGGGCATGAGATATATCCGGTTAGGGAATATTCTAGGGGATATCCGGATATGAGGCTTGGGATGACGTCATGATACATTGAGTCAATCTGTGTTGACTAAGGTACTATCCATGGCTCTCATATGTGTTTATACTAGATCTGGATATAAGGTGTATACGTGTCATTATGCCATTGGTTACATGGGGTATGAGTGTTCGAAGGATCAGGATTTTAATTTAGATCTGGATACTAAGTTAAGATCCAAACACTAAATAAGACCAGGATGAAGGCACAAACTAATACCATGTGTATGACATGTAATTGGGTAGGTCACTTAAACTTGATGTCTGGATACTAAATAAGATTGGGATATTGTATAAGATCAGAACGCTATGCAAGATCTGGTGGTTTGACGTTTAAGCCGCTAAATGTTTTAAATTTGACATAAATGGACACTTCAGAGATCAAGACGCTATGTAAGATTCAGATACAAAATAGGATTCAGATGAAAGCACAAACTAATGACATAAGCAAATGCATCATTCTTCTTTAGGTCATGTGGATGTGACGGCATCAGGGTCAGGATTTTACCATGATCGGTATATTAAGAAATATAGTTCCGCTTGGATGTTTAAATAAATGATGACTCAAATTTGACTTCTGGATATTAGTGAAGGTCTAGATACTAAGTTAAGATCTGGATGACATGTAATATGAATATCTTGACAACCTATTGACCGAACTTGGACCAGCGATAACTTATGTGTTTTAATGAATTTCGAGGTACTTCAAAAGGCAAACCTGCTTGAAATTTTATGTTCTTCCACATGGAAAGGTTCTCAACAATAAATATCAATTTTGGATTTTAGTCATGATCCTAAGGTTCGAATATCTAGAGGATAACCATCTGACATGTATTTGGGACTAATTTTACCATACCGCCCAAAAAGTTGGGTCCTTGTTTTGCTAGGGTAAAATGGGGCATGTTTTGTAACCACACAACAACTTGCCACCAAAGAAAACAATGGAATTCAAACGATTCAAGAGATGAAGACAAACAAAGACATAGTTTCCCTACTCATATCAAATACAAACATCCCAATCCTCCCAAATGATATCATGTTCATCAATATAACAATGTGCTAATAACGGATCATGTGTGTGCATGTGATTCATATCCCTCATCTTGAAGATGAGTTGAAAACACTAGTGACCAGTGTTAAGATACATTATTTGGTTCATCCCTCATGGCCAAACTGGATATAGACTTGCTACCAGCATGCATCCATAGCCCCAACAAGGTTATCATTACAATTCCCCTAAGTAGGGCCTTACTACCAGCAAGCATCTATAGCCCTGGTAGAGTTACTTAGATGGCTTAATTATCTCTTTTGGATATTCCATATATTTCTTTCTATTTTTTTTATTCATAAGATATCATCATGTAAGCTCATTTTGCAAGGTGTGATCACTTGCTATTTTAGGTTGGGAATTGCAATGGTAGCAAGGGAAACCTTTAGATTTTTCACTTAACACCACACTAGTATGTTCAACAAACCCAAGGTTGTTAGGTGTGTCAAGTGAATATCTCCTTGAACAAGAGGAGGTATACTAATGAATAGAGTATCATAGGCTTGATCAAATGTACCTACATGACATGAGTTACAACCTATGAATGAGATTGTGTTCATTTTTTAGATTCTAACAATTTTAGTGATTTTCTAGGAGTGATAAGGTGTCCAATTTTGCCCAAGCAAAATGAAGTCTCAACAACACACAAATCTGATAGAACTAAATCTAATAGAACTAAATCTGATATATAGAAGGATTTTATTTTAGCTCTCTTATCAAACCAACATTTGACAGTAGCAATTGCCCTATCTCTTTTCTCTTCTAAGTGCATGAGTTGAAGCAACCTAACCTCTTGTTTGTTGTCTACGACCTAGTATTCTTGTGTAAATTATAGGGTTGGAATTTTTAGGTTAACAGGGAGGATGGGATCCACACCATAAACTAACTGGTAAGAAGAATTCTCTAATGTAGTTTCCATTCTAGTTCGATCCACCCAAAAAGCATATTTAAGTAAGGTATTCCACTCTTTGGGATTCTTTTCTATCAATTTCTTTATGATGTTCAACAAATTTTGATTAGTTGACTCTACTAATCCATTTCCTTGCAGATAATACTTTGAAGAGAACTTTAAAATGATTCCATAATCAAAAGCCTAACTAGAGAATCTTAAGGATACAAAAGCTGGTCCATTATCACACACAAGGGTATAAGGAACTCCATACCTGGTTATGATGTTGTTCTCTAAGAATTTTATTACATCTTCTATAGTACAAGTCTTGTTGCTAACTGTTTTAGTCCACCTGGTGTAGTAATCAGTGATTGTTAACACATACCTGGGGCCTGAAGATGATGGAGGATTGATAGGATCGATGAAATCTATGCACCATTGAGCAAATGGGTGCATCTCCATAACCGGCTGCAGGGGTTGAGCAACATATCTTTCTCTATTGGCAGCATTTGATATACTTAGCAGTATCCTTAAAGATTGTTGGCCAATAGTATCCTACTCTCAGGATAGCATGTGTAGTGGCTAGGTGGGATCCATGTGTTGTCCCAAATTTATCATGTAATTCTGTGAAAACTTTATCAACTTCTGACTTCTGACTTATCCATGCATCTAAGGTATATTCCCTCATAATTCTTTTTGGAGAGGATTCCCCCTTTGATCATGTATTTCTGTGATCTGATCTTTAAAGCTCTTCTTTGATAAGCTTGTATCTTTGGTGGGCATCTCTTGGTGATCAGGATATGTTTGATATCTGAGTACCAATCTTTACTTTCCTTTGTGTTTACAACAGATGGCTGACTTACCAAGTTGGGATCGATTTCAACAATCATCTGACTTAAGGCTTGCCCTCTAACTAGCTTCATGGGAGTTATATCCATGTCATATTCTTGGAGCACTATTATCCATTTTACTCTCTTCTCTCCAGGGTCATTTCACATCAAGAGCATTTTGACTATCGCATCAGGTACAACAACAATTATCTTGCTTCTCAAGATATAGTGCCTGAATTTCTTTACTTCTCTAACCAGAGCAAGGGCCTATCTTTCAAAATCTATATATCTAAGCTCTGTATCTATAAATGGAGAACTCATAAAGGCGATGGTCTTCTCTTCCTTTTCTTTACTCCTCTAGGTCAGGACCACTGCATAGGTATGCTCTAAAGCAAATGGATAAATGTAAGAGGCTCTTGTGTAATCTGGGCTGATCAGGACAGGTGCATCCATCTATGGCCTTCTTGATATCCTTAAATGCAACCTTTGCTTCAGGTGTCCATTCAATTTTGGTATCTTTCCTAAGCATTGCATTGAGTGGCCTGACAATTTTTACAAATCCTGTGATGACTTCCTCACAAAATTTATCTTACCAAAGTAAGATTTTAATTCTTTCTTACCCCCTAGAAGTTGTAACTTTATTATAGAATCAACCCTGGCAGGGTCAATGGTGATCCCATTTTCTGATATTACATGACCAAGCAGCTTACTTGTGGTCACCCCAAATATGCATTTCTTTGGGTTAAGTGAGATACCATATTGTTCACATTTGTTAAGTACCTTTGTAAGGTCTTCTATATGCTCCCCCGTCTTTTTTGAGAAGACAATTAGGTCATCCATGTATATGACTATGCACTTTCCAACTAAACCTCTGAATGCTATGTCCATTGCGCATTGAAATGTGGCTCTAGCATTGATCAAGCCAAAATGCATGTGTCTGTAAGCAAATATCCCCCACTTAGTGGTGAATGTTGTCTTTAATCTTTCTATTTTGTACACCATCACCTGGTTGTATCCTAAAAAACCATCCAAGAAGGACATCATTGGGGCTTCATTCACTATTTGTAAAACTTCATCTAATGAGGGTAGAGGATAATTATCCTTTTCTAAATCTCTATTTAAATTCATGAAGTCTACACAGAGGCATATGTCTCCATTCTTTTTTCTGACTGGTACCAAATTAGCTACCCATGTTGAGTGCTTGATAGGAATTATGATCCTTGCATTTAGTAATTTCTTAACTTCTTCAAAACTTATGGTCACAAACTCCAGACCGATAGATTCCTTCGTGTCGAGCAAAGAAGGTCACAAACTCCAATGAAGAGCTATAACGTGCAACACGGATAGGTCAGACCTAAATGCATATAATTCCTCTAGAAAATGAATGAAATGAAGTGTGGATCTTTGAGGAAGGTCAGCCACGAACCAAAGATCATCGAATGATGTGTGATTAGGCTCCAACGATCGAGAAATGCTTCTGTAGGTTTCCCCTTTAGCTGGATGTCTATGATTATTAGGATGCTCTATTATGAGAAAATAGTTGATCTTTTGATAGCAATATCTTTCTAGTAATGATGTGTGGACCTTTGAATTCCAGATATGATGTAGATGTTAAGTCTAGCTCCGCAAAGTCTAAAATACAACCGTACCAAAATATAGAAACTGCTTTTGACTAAACTGCATGAACTAAACTAGAAGAAAAAATGAAAAGAAACAACTAAACTGCAAACAAATTGAAATGCAAATTTTTTTGGTTGATACAGATTACTCTTTAACTAGGGATGCTCCTGCATCATTTTTCTACAAATGATACTAAACACGCAACATTCCTACCTTCCAAAAATGATGACAGGGTCAACATCCACAACCCAGTAATTTTATCAAATTGGTGTACAAATGTTGATTGCCAACATGCTTTTTCATGCCATGCAGTGCTCAAATAGATTGCAAAGTATGCAGCAAAAGTAGAGCATTGATCTGAAAGTTATCACCAACTTTTGAAATGCATCTCTAGAAATATTGACCTAGAAAAGCTAGCTACAACTACATTTCGCAAGTTTGCAAATGAGACCATTGTTGATTGTGATATCAGTGCACAAGAGTCCTATCACTTGCTATTAAAACTACCACTAAAAAATTGTTGTCGTTCCTTTGTTTCTTTGAATGTCAATAGGAAAATCGTATGTCGTGTTCCTTCTACGCAAGATTATGCACTACCTACCTCAAACTTCATTGAAAGGTATATGGTCCAACGAAAAGCATTATAATCATTATCATTGATTAATGTATGGAGAAACTAGAATTGTTCAAAGTCCCACACAAACTACAAGTGGACAAAAAGAGATATTCCAAACATTGTTCGCGTATCTTCACAGTTTAGTGCAATTCCTTCTAAGTATAGTGACATGTATGAGTCCTTTTGTTGGAGTGAGATTCTACTATACTTTCCTTTCCACAACATTAATCAAGAAATAGGCTCATCTAGGGAAGATATAATCACTGGATGGGAAGGAATGGTTAATAGCTACCATGCATGGCATGTTGATTGCACACCACCAAAATCAAACATTAACAATCATGATGAACTTGTGTTAGATGGACAAGAAGATATACAACACATTAATGCAAATGAATGGGAACTTCTATCCTCACTCCACCAAGGAAATGATCTTGACATTGATGAACTAGACATGCTTGGTTATCAAGAATTTGAGACATCCCACAATTGGGCTACCACTACAATTGCCCCCTCCTTGATGGAGAATTCTATCACATTCATCGACTCTAACTGTTCAACACAACAGTTTGAGCAAATTGAACCAAACTCGCTTATTGCAAAGGGAAATCTTTCTTTAGAGTAATAAAATGTATTAAATATTATTGTGAACCATTCTAATCAAATTGGAAGACAACCACCACTTCTAATGATCATACAAGGTACTGTAGGAATAGGGAAATTATACTTGATTAATAGCAT